>JAINEB010000010.1:57500-1344642 GCA_022840565.1 Eubasilissa regina
TGGACCGCGTTACTTAATATTTGGACCAGATATAAAAAACGTTGGACCACTTTTTAAAAACTATGGACCAAGTTTCTAAAACTTTGGACCACGTTATAAAAAATATGGACGACGTTTCTTAATTTTCAGTTTACACTTCACAAACGTCGGTTCAAAAGTAAACAGTAAATTCGAAAAGTATTATTATTTCTTTACATAACATTAGATAACCTAACAAGATCCAACATTATTATCCAAAAATGAAAATCGCTACCGATATTATTTCCCGATGTACACTATTTCATTATCCAAAAATTCCGGTCCACAACTGCAAAATTTTGGTCCAGGTATTAAAATATTGGACCACGTTTCTAAAATTATGGACCACCTTATTTAATCTTTGGACCACATATAAAAAACGTTGGACCACGTTCTAAAAATTATGGAACAAGTTTTTTAATCCTTGGAACACGTTATAAAAACTATGTATGACGTTCCTAAAACATAAGTTTACATTTCAAAAGCGTCGTTTCAAAACTTTTGAATACAAACAGTTCGTTTCTAAAAGTGTTTTTTTAATTTCATTACGTAACCTAAGATAACCCTACGAGATACAACATTATTATCCAAAAATGAAAATCGCTACCGATATTATTTACCTATGTACAATCTTTCATTATCCAAAAATTCCAGTCCACAATTGCAAAATTTTGGACCAGGTATTAAAATGTTGAACCACGTTTCTAATATTTTGGACCGCGTTACTTAATATTTGGACCAGATATAAAAAACGTTGGACCACTTTTTAAAAACTATGGACCAAGTTTCTAAAACTTTGGACCACGTTATAAAAAATATGGACGACGTTTCTTAATTTTCAGTTTACACTTCACAAACGTCGGTTCAAAAGTAAACAGTAAATTCGAAAAGTATTATTATTTCTTTACATAACATTAGATAACCTAACAAGATCTAACATTATTATCCAAAAATGAAAATCGCTACCGATATTATTTCCCGATGTACACTTTTTCATTATCCAAAAATTCCGGTCCACAACTGCAAAATTTTGGTCCAGGTATTAAAATATTGTACCACGTTTCTAAAATTATGGACCACGTTATTTAATCTTTGGACCACATATAAAAAACGTTGGACGACGTTCTAAAAATTATGGACCAAGTTTTTTAATCCTTGGACCACGTTATAAAAACTATGTATGACGTTCCTAAAACATAAGTTTACATTTCAAAAGCGTCGGTTCAAAACTTTTGAATACAAACAGTTCGTTTCTAAAAGTGTTTTTTTAATTTCATTTCGTTACCTAAGATAACCCTACGAGATACAACATTATTATCCAAAAATGAAAATCGCCACCGATATTATTTACCTATGTACAATCTTTCATTATCCAAAAATTCCAGTCCACAATTGCAAAATTTTGGACCAGGTATTAAAATGTTGAACCACGTTTCTAATATTTTGGACCGCGTTACTTAATATTTGGACCAGATATAAAAAACGTTGGACCACTTTTTAAAAACTATGGACCAAGTTTCTAAAACTTTGGACCACGTTATAAAAAATATGGACGACGTTTCTTAATTTTCAGTTTACACTTCACAAACGTCGGTTCAAAAGTAAACAGTAAATTCGAAAAGTATTATTATTTCTTCACATAACATTAGATAACCTAACAAGATCCAACATTATTATCCAAAAATGAAAATCGCTACCGATATTATTTCCCGATGTACACTATTTCATTATCCAAAAATTCCGGTCCACAACTGCAAAATTTTGGTCCAGGTATTAAAATATTGGACCACATTTAAAAAATTATGGACCACGTTATTTAATTTTTGGACCACATATAAAAAACGTTGGACCACGTTCTAAAAATTATGGACCAAGTTTTTTAATCCTTGGAACACGTTATAAAAACTATGTATGACGTTCCTAAAACATAAGTTTACATTTCAAAAGCGTCGGTTCAAAACTTTTGAATACAAACAGTTTGTTTCTAAAAGTGTTTTTTTATTTCATTACGTAACCTAAGATAACCCTACGAGATACAACATTATTATCCAAAAATGAAAATCGCTACCGATATTATTTACCTATGTACAATCTTTCATTATCCAAAAATTCCAGTCCACAATTGTAAAATTTTGGACCAGGTATTAAAATGTTGAACCACGTTTCTAATATTTTGGACCGCGTTACTTAATATTTGGACCAGATATAAAAAACGTTGGACCACTTTTTAAAAACTATGGACCAAGTTTCTAAAACTTTGGACCACGTTATAAAAAATATGGACGACGTTTCTAAATTTTCAGTTTACACTTCACAAACGTCGGTTCAAAAGTAAACAGTAAATTCGAAAAGTATTATTATTTCTTTACATAACATTAGATAACCTTACAAGATCCAACATTATTATCCAAAAATGAAAATCGCTACCGATATTATTTCCCGATGTACACTATTTCATTATCCAAAAATTCCGGTCCACAACTGCAAAATTTTGGTCCAGGTATTAAAATACTGGACCACGTTTCTAAAATTATGGACCACGTTATTTAATCTTTGGACCACATATCAAAATCGTTGGACCACGTTCTAAAAATTATGGACCAAATTTTTTAATCCTTGGACCACGTTATAAAAACTATGTATGACGTTCCTAAAACATAAGTTTACATTTCAAAAGCGTCGGTTCAAAACTTTTGAATACAAACAGTTCGTTTCTAAAAGTGTTTTTTTAATTTCATTACGTAACCTAAGATAACCCTACGAGATACAACATAATTATCCAAAAATATCAATCGCTACCGATATTATTTACCTATGTACAATCTTTCATTATCCAAAAATTCCAGTCCACAATTGCAAAATTTTGGACCAGGTATTAAAATGTTGAACCACGTTTCTAATATTTTGGACCGCGTTACTTAATATTTGGACCAGATATAAAAAACGTTGGACCACTTTTTAAAAACTATGGACCAAGTTTCTAAAACTTTGGACCACGTTATAAAAAATATGGACGACGTTTCTAAAACTTCAGTTTACATTTCAAAAACGTCGGTTCAAAAGTAAACAGTTAATTTGAAAAGTATAATTGTTATTTCTTTACATAACATAAGATAACCCAACAACATACAACTTTATTATCAAAAAATGTAAATTGCTACCGATATTAATAGCCGGTTTAGACTGTTTCATTATCCACAAATTCCGGTCCACAAATGCACAATTTTGGACCAGGTATTAAAATATTGAACAACATTTCTAATATTATGGACCACGTTAGTTAATCTTTGGACCACATATAAAAAACCTTGGACCACTTACTAAAAATTATGGACCAAGTTTCTTAAACTTTGGACCACGTTATAAAAAATGTGGACGACGTTTCTAAATTTTCAGTTTACCTTTCACAGACGTCGGTTCAAAAGTAAACAGTAAATTCGAAAAGTATTATTATTTCTTTACATAACATTAGATAACCTAACAAGATCCAACATTATTATCCAAAAAAGAAAATCGCTACCGATATTATTTCCCGATGTACACTATTTCATTATCCAAAAATTCCGGTCCACAACTGCAAAATTTTGGTCCAGGTATTAAAATATTGGACCACGTTTCTAAAATTATGGACCACGTAAGTAAATCTTTTGGACCACATATAAAAAACGTTGGACCACGTTCTAAAAATTATGGACCAAGTTTTTTAATCATTGGACCACGTTATAAAAACTATGTATGACGTTCCTAAAACATAAGTTTACATTTCAAAAGCGTCGGTTCAAAACTTTTGCATACAAACAGTTCGTTTCTAAAAGTGTTTTTTTAATTTCATTACGTAACGTAAGTTAACCCTACGAGATACAACATTATTATCCAAAAATGAAAATCGCTACCGATATTAATTACCTATGTACAATCTTTCATTATCCAAAAATTCCAGTCCACAATTGCAAAATTTTGGACCAGGTATTAAAATGTTGAACCACGTTTCTAATATTTTGGACCGCGTTACTTAATATTTGGACCAGATATAAAAAACGTTGGACCACTTTTTAAAAACTATGGACCAAGTTTCTAAAACTTTGGACTACGTTATATAGATATGGACGACGTTTCTTAATTTTCAGTTACACTTCACAAACGTCGGTTCAAAAGTAAACAGTAAATTCGAAAAGTATTATTATTTCTTTACATAACATTAGATAACCTAACAAGATCCAACATTATTATCCAAAAATGAAAATCGCTACCGATATTATTTCCCGATGTACACTATTTCATTATCCAAAAATTCCGGTCCACAACTGCAAAATTTTGGTCCAGGTATTAAAATATTGGACCACGTTTCTTAAATTATGGACCACATTATTTAATCTTTGGACCACATATCAAAAACGTTGGACCACGTTCTAAAAATTATGGACCAAGTTTTTTAATCCTTGGAACACGTTATAAAAACTATGTATGACGTTCCTAAAACATAAGTTTACATTTCAAAAGCGTCGGTTCAAACTTTTGAATATAAACAGTTCGTTTCTAAAAGTGTTTTTTTAATTTCATTACGTAACCTAAGATAACCCTACGAGATACAACATTATTATCCAAAAAAGAAAATCGCTACCGATATTATTTACCTATGTACAATCTTTCATTATCCAAAAATTCCAGTCCACAACTGCAAAATTTTGGACCAGGTATTAAAATGTTGAACCACGTTTCTAATATTTTGGACCGCGTTACTTTATATTTGGACCAGATATAAAAAACGTTGGACCACTTTTTAAAAACTATGGACCAAGTTTCTAAAACTTTGGACCACGTTATAAAAAATATGGACGACGTTTCTAAAACTTCAGTTTACATTTCAAAAACGTCGGTTCAAAAGTAAACAGTTAATTTGAAAAGTATAATTGTTATTTCTTTACATAACATAAGATAACCCAACAACATAAAACTTTATTATCAAAAAATGTAAATTGCTACCGATATAAATAGCCGATTTAGACTGTTTCATTATCCAAAAATTCCGGTCCACAAATGCAAAATTTTGGACCAGGTATAAAAATATTGAACAACATTTCTAATATTATGGACCACGTTAGTTAATCTTTGACCAAATATAAAAAACGTTGGACCACTTACTAAAAACTATGGACCAAGTTTCTAAAACTTTGGACCACGTTATAAAAAATATGGACGACGTTTCTAAATTTTCAGTTTACACTTCACAAACGTCGGTTCAAAAGTAAACAGTAAATTCGAAAAGTATAAATATTTCTTTACATAACATTAGATAACCTAACAAGATCCAACATTATTATCCAAAAATGAAAATCGCTACCGATATTATTTCCCGATGTACACTATTTCATTATCCGAAAATTCCGGTCCACAACTGCAAAATTTTGGTCCAGGTATTAAAATATTGGACCACGTTTCTAAAATTATGGACCACATTATTTAATCTTTGGACCACATATCAAAATTGTTGGACCACGTTCTAAAAATTATGGACCAAGTTTTTTAATCCTTGGAACACGTTATAAAAACTATGTATGACGTTCCTAAAACATAAGTTTACATTTCAAAAGCGTCGGTTCAAAACTTTTGAATACAAACAGTTCGTTTCTAAAAGTGTTTTTTTAATTTCATTACGTAACCTAAGATAACCCTACGAGATACAACATTATTATCCAAAAATGAAAATCGCTACCGATATTATTTACCTATGTACAATCTTTCATTATCCAAAAATTCCAGTCCACAACTGCAAAATTTTGGACCAGGTATTAAAATGTTGAACCACGTTTCTAATATTTTGGACCGCGTTACTTTATATTTGGACCAGATATAAAAAACGTTGGACCACTTTTTAAAAACTATGGACCAAGTTTCTAAAACTTTGGACCACGTTATAAAAAATATGGACGACGTTTCTAAAACTTCAGTTTACATTTCAAAAACGTCGGTTCAAAAGTAAACAGTTAATTTGAAAAGTATAATTGTTATTTCTTTACATAACATAAGATAACCCAACAACATAAAACTTTATTATCAAAAAATGTAAATTGCTACCGATATAAATAGCCGATTTAGACTGTTTCATTATCCAAAAATTCCGGTCCACAAATGCAAAATTTTGGACCAGGTATAAAAATATTGAACAACATTTCTAATATTATGGACCACGTTAGTTAATCTTTGACCAAATATAAAAAACGTTGGACCACTTACTAAAAACTATGGACCAAGTTTCTAAAACTTTGGACCACGTTATAAAAAATATGGACGACGTTTCTTAATTTTCAGTTTACACTTCACAAACGTCGGTTCAAAAGTAAACAGTAAATTCGAAAAGTATTATTATTTCTTTACATAACATTAGATAACCTAACAAGATCCAACATTATTATCCAAAAATGAAAATCGGTAACGATATTATTTCCCGATGTACACTATTTCATTATCCAAAAATTCCGGTCCACAACTGCAAAATTATGGTCCAGGTATTAAAATATTGGACCACGTTTCTAAAATTATGGACCACGTTATTTAATCTTTGGACCACATATAAAAAACGTTGGACCACGTTCTAAAAATTATGGACCAAATTTTTTAATCCTTGGACCACGTTATAAAAACTATATATGACGTTCCTAAAACATAAGTTTACATTTCAAAAGAGTCGGTTCAAAACTTTTGAATACAAACAGTTCGTTTCTAAAAGTGTTTATTTAATTTCATTACGTAACCTTAGATAACCCTACGAGATACAACATTATTATCCAAAAAAGAAAATCGCTACCGATATTATTTACCTATGTACAATCTTTCATTATCCAAAAATTCCAGTCCACAACTGCAAAATTTTGGACCAGGTATTAAAATGTTGAACCACGTTTCTAATATTTTGGACCGCGTTACTTTATATTTGGACCAGATATAAAAAACGTTGGACCACTTTTTAAAAACAATGGACGAAGTTTCTTAAACTTTGGACCACGTTATAAAAAATATGGACGACGTTTCTAAATTTTCAGTTTACACTTCACAAACGTCGGTTCAAAAGTAAACAGTAAATTCGAAAAGTATTATTATTTCTTTACATAACATTAGATAACCTTACAAGATCCAACATTATTATCCAAAAATGAAAATCGCTACCGATATTATTTACCTATGTACAATCTTTCATTATCCAAAAATTCCAGTCCACAATTGCAAAATTTTGGACCAGGTATTAAAATGTTGAACCACGTTTCTAATATTTTGGACCGCGTTACTTAATATTTGGACCAGATATAAAAAACGTTGGACCACTTTTTAAAAACTATGGACCAAGTTTCTAAAACTTTGGACCACGTTATAAAAAATATGGACGACGTTTCTAAAACTTCAGTTTACATTTCAAAAACGTCGGTTCAAAAGTAAACAGTTAATTTGAAAAGTATAATTGTTATTTCTTTACATAACATAAGATAACCCAACAACATACAACTTTATTATCAAAAAATGTAAATTGCTACCGATATTAATAGCCGATTTAGACTGTTTCATTATCCACAAATTCCGGTCCACAAATGCACAATTTTGGACCAGGTATTAAAATATTGAACAACATTTCTAATATTATGGACCACGTTAGTTAATCTTTGGACCACATATAAAAAACCTTGGACCACTTACTAAAAACTATGGACCAAGTTTCTTAAACTTTGGACCACGTTATAAAAAATGTGGACGACGTTTCTAAATTTTCAGTTTACCTTTCACAGACGTCGGTTCAAAAGTAAACAGTAAATTCGAAAAGTATTATTATTTCTTTACATAACATTAGATAACCTAACAAGATCCAACATTATTATCCAAAAATGAAAATCGCTACCGATATTATTTCCCGATGTACACTATTTCATTATCCAAAAATTCCGGTCCACAACTGCAAAATTTTGGTCCAGGTATTAAAATATTGGACCACGTTTCTAAAATTATGGACCACGTTATTTAATCTTTGGACCACATATAAAAAACGTTGGACCACGTTCTAAAAATTATGGACCAAGTTTTTTAATCCTTGGAACACGTTATAAAAACTATGTATGACGTTCCTAAAACATAAGTTTACATTTCAAAGCGTCGGTTCAAAACTTTTGAATACAAACAGTTCGTTTCTAAAAGTGTTTTTTTAATTTCATTACGTAACCTAAGATAACCCTACGAGATACAACATTATTATCCAAAAATGAAAATCGCTACCGATATTATTTACCTATGTACAATCTTTCATTATCCAAAAATTCCAGTCCACAATTGCAAAATTTTGGACCAGGTATTAAAATGTTGAACCACGTTTCTAATATTTTGGACCGCGTTACTTAATATTTGGACTAGATATAAAAAACGTTGGACCACTTTTTAAAAACTATGGACCAAATTTCTAAAACTTTGGACCACGGTATAAAAAATATGGACGACGTTTCTAAAACTTCAGTTTACATTTCAAAAACGTCGGTTCAAAAGTAAACAGTTAATTTGAAAAGTATAATTGTTATTTCTTTACATAACATAAGATAACCCAACAACATACAACTTTATTATCAAAAAATGAAAATTGATACCGATATTAATAGCCGATTTAGACTGTTTCATTATCCAAAAATTCCGGTCCACAAATGCAAAATTTTGGACCAGGTATTAAAATATTGAACAACATTTCTAATATTATGGACCACGTTAGTTAATCTTTGGACCACATATAAAAAACGTTGGACCACTTACTAAAAACTATGGACCAAGTTTCTTAAACTTTGGACCACGTTATAAAAAATATGGACGACGTTTCTAAATTTTCAGTTTACACTTCACAAACGTCGGTTCAAAAGTAAACAGTAAATTCGAAAAGTATTATTATTTCTTTACATAACATTAGATAACCTAACAAGATCCAACATTATTATCCAAAAATGAAAATCGCTACCGATATTATTTCCCGATGTACACTATTTCATTATCCAAAAATTCCGGTCCACAACTGCAAAAATTTTGGTCCAGGTATTAAAATATTGGACCACGTTTCTAAAATTATGGACCACGTTATTTAATCTTTGGACCACATATAAAAAACGTTGGACCACGTTCTAAAAATTATGGACCAAGTTTTTTAATCCTTGGACTACGTTTTAAAAACTATGTATAACGTTCCTAAAACATAAGTTTACATTTCAAAAGCGTCGGTTCAAAACTTTTGAATACAAACAGTTCGTTTCTAAAAGTGTTTATTTAATTTCATTACGTAACCTAAGATAACCCTACGAGTTACAACATTATTATCCAAAAATAAAAATCGCTACCGATATTATTTACCTATGTACAATCTATCATTATCCAAAAATTCCAGTCCACAATTGCAAAATTTTGGACCAGGTATTAAAATGTTGAACCACGTTTCTAATATTTTGGACCGCGTTACTTAATATTTGGACCAGATATAAAAAACGTTGGACCACCTCTTAAAAACTATGGACCAAGTTTCTAAAACTTTGGACCACGTTATAAAAAATATGGACGACGTTTTTAAAACTTCAGTTTACATTTCAAAAACGTCGGTTCAAAAGTAAACAGTTAATTTGAAAAGTAAAATTGTTTTTTCTTTACATAACATAAGATAACCCAACAACATACAACTTTATTATCAAAAAATGAAAATTGCTACCGATATTAATAGCCGATTTAGACTGTTTCATTATCCAAAAATTCCGGTCCAAAAATGCAAAATTTTGGACCAGGTATTAAAATATTGAACAACATTTCTAATATTATGGACCACGTTAGTTAATCTTTGGACCACATATAAAAAACGTTGGACCACTTACTAAAAACTATGGACCAAGTTTCTTAAACTTTGGACCACGTTATAAAAAATATGGACGACGTTTCTAAATTTTCAGTTTACACTTCACAAACGTCGGTTCAAAAGTAAACAGTAAATTCGAAAAGTATTATTATTTCTTTACATAACATTAGATAACCTAACAAGATCCAACATTATTATCCAAAAATGAAAATCGCTACCGATATTATTTCCCGATGTACACTATTTCATTATCCAAAAATTCCGGTCCACAACTGCAAAATTTTGGTCCAGGTATTAAAATATTGGACCACGTTTCTAAAATTATGGACCACGTTATTTAATCTTTGGACCACATATAAAAAACGTTGGACCACGTTCTAAAAATTATTGACCAAGTTTTTTAATCCTTGGAACACGTTATAAAAACTATGTATGACGTTCCTAAAACATAAGTTTACATTTCAAAAGCGTCGGTTCAAAACTTTTGAATACAAACAGTTCGTTTCTAAAAGTGTTTTTTTAATTTCATTACGTAACCTAAGATAACCCTACGAGATACAACATTATTATCCAAAAATGAAAATCGCTACCGATATTATTTACCTATGTACAATCTTTCATTATCCAAAAATTCCAGTCCACAATTGCAAAATTTTGGACCAGGTATTAAAATGTTGAAGCACGTTTCTAATATTTTGGACCGCGTTACTTAATATTTGGACCAGATATATAAAACGTTGGACCACTTTTTAAAAACTATGGACCAAGTTTCTAAAACTTTGGACCACGTTATAAAAAATATGGACGACGTTTCTTAATTTTCAGTTTACACTTCACAAACGTCGGTTCAAAAGTAAACAGTAAATTCGAAAAGTATTATTATTTCTTTACATAACATTAGATAACCTAACAAGATCCAACATTATTATCCAAAAATGAAAATCGCTACCGATATTATTTCCCGATGTACACTATTTCATTATCCAAAAATTCCGGTCCACAACTGCAAAATTTTGGTCCAGGTATTAAAATATTGGACCACGTTTCTAAAATTATGGACCACGTTATTTAATCTTTGGACCACATATCAAAAACGTTGGACCACGTTCTAAAAATTATGGACCAAGTTTTTTAATCCTTGGACCACGTTATAAAAACTATGTATGACGTTCCTAAAACATAAGTTTACATTTCAAAAGCGTCGGTTCAGAACTTTTGAATACAAACAGTTCGTTTCTAAAAGTGTTTTTTTAATTTCATTACGTAACCTAAGATAACCCTACGAGATACAACATTATTATCCAAAAATGAAAATCGCTACCGATATTATTTACCTATGTACAATCTTTCATTATCCAAAAATTCCAATCCACAATTGCAAAATTTTGGACCAGGTATTAAAATGTTGAACCACGTTTCTAATATTTTGGACCGCGTTACTTAATATTTGGACCAGATATAAAAAACGTTGGACCACTTTTTAAAAACTATGGACCAAGTTTCTAAAACTTTGGACCACGTTATAAAAAATATGGACGACGTTTCTAAAACTTCAGTTTACATTTCAAAAACGTCGGTTCAAAAGTAAACAGTTAATTTGAAAAGTATAATTGTTATTTCTTTACAAAACATAAGATAACCCAACAACATACAACTTTATTATCAAAAAATGAAAATTGCTACCGATATTAATAGCCGATTTAGACTGTTTCATTATCCAAAAATTCCGGTCCACAAATGCAAAATTGTGGACCAGGTATTAAAATATTGAACAACATTTCTAATTTTATGGACCACGTTAGTTAATCTTTGGACCACATATAAAAAACGTTGGACCACTTACTAAAAACTATGGACCAAGTTTCTTAAACTTTGGACCACGTTATAAAAAATATGGACGACGTTTCTAAATTTTCAGTTTACACTTCACAAACGTCGGTTCAAAAGTAAACAGTAAATTCGAAAAGTATTATTATTTCTTTACATAACATAAGATAACCTAACAAGATCCAACATTATTATCCAAAAATGAAAATCGCTACCGATATTATTTCCCGATGTACACTATTTCATTATCCAAAAATTCCGGTCCACAACTGCAAAATTTTGGTCCAGGTATTAAAATATTGGACCACGTTTCTAAAATTATGGACCACGTTATTGAATCTTTGGACCACATATAAAAAACGTTGGACCACGTTCTAAAAATTATGGACCAAGTTTTTTAATCCTTGGAACACGTTATAAAAACTATGTATGACGTTCCTAAAACATAAGTTTACATTTCAAAGCGTCGGTTCAAAACTTTTGAATACAAACAGTTCGTTTCTAAAAGTGTTTTTTTAATTTCATTACGTAACCTAAGATAACCCTACGAGATACAACATTATTATCCAAAAATGAAAATCGCTACCGATATTATTTACCTATGTACAATCTTTCATTATCCAAAAATTCCAGTCCACATTTGCAAAATTTTGGACCAGGTATTAAAATGTTGAACCACGTTTTTAATATTTTGGACCGCGTTACTTAATATTTGGACCAGATATAAAAAACGTTGGACCTCTTTTTAAAAACTATGGACTAAATTTCTAAAACTTTGGACCACGTTATAAAAAATATGGACGACGTTTCTAAAACTTCAGTTTACATTTCAAAAACGTCGGTTCAAAAGTAAACAGTTAATTTGAAAAGTATAATTGTTATTTCTTTACATAACATAAGATAACCCAACAACATACAACTTTATTATCAAAAAATGAAAATTGCTACCGATATTAATAGCCGATTTAGACTGTTTCATTATCCAAAAATTCCGGTCCACAAATGCAAAATTTTGGACCAGGTATTAAAATATTGAACAACATTTCTAATATTATGGACCACGTTAGTTAATCTTTGGACCACATATAAAAAACGTTGGACCACTTTTTAAAAACTATGGACCAAGTTTCTAAAACTTTGGAACACGTTATAAAAAATATGGACGACGTTTCTTAATTTTCAGTTTACACTTCACAAACGTCGGTTCAAAAGTAAACAGTAAATTCGAAAAGTATTATTATTTCTTTACATAACATTAGATAACCTAACAAGATCCAACATTATTATCCAAAAATGAAAATCGCTACCGATATTATTTCCCGATGTGCACTATTTCATTATCCAAAAATTCCGGTCCACAACTGCAAAATTTTGGTCCAGGTCTTAAAATACTGGACCACGTTTCTAAAATTATGGACCACGTTATTTAATCATTGGACCACATATAAAAAACGTTGGACCACGTTCTAAAAATTATGGACCAAGTTTTTTAATCCTTGGACCACGTTTTAAAAACTATGTATAACGTTCCTAAAACATAAGTTTACATTTCAAAAGCGTCGGTTCAAAACTTTTGAATACAAACAGTTCGTTTCTAAAAGTGTTTATTTAATTTCATTACGTAACCTAAGATAACCCTACGAGTTACAACATTATTATCCAAAAATAAAAATCGCTACCGATATTATTTACCTATGTACAATCTATCATTATCCAAAAATTCCAGTCCATAATTGCAAAATTTTGGACCAGGTATTAAAATGTTGAACCACGTTTCTAATATTTTGGACCGCGTTACTTAATATTTGGACCAGATATAAAAAACGTTGGACCACCTCTTAAAAACTATAAACCAAATTTCTAAAACTTTGGACCACGTTATAAAAAATATGGACGACGTTTTTAAAACTTCAGTTTACATTTCAAAAACGTCGGTTCAAAAGTAAACAGTTAATTTGAAAAGTAAAATTGTTATTTCTTTACATAACATAAGATAACCCAACAACATACAACTTTATTATCAAAAAATGAATATTGCTACCGATATTAATAGCCGATTTAGACTGTTTCATTATCCAAAAATTCCGGTCCAAAAATGCAAAATTTTGGACCAGGTATTAAAATATTGAACCACATTTCTAATATTATGGACCACGTTAGTTAATCTTTGGACCACATATAAAAAACGTTGGACCACTTACTAAAAACTATGGACCAAGTTTCTTAAACTTTGGACCACGTTATAAAAAATATGGACGACGTTTCTAAATTTTCAGTTTACACTTCACAAACGTCGGTTCAACAGTAAATAGTAAATTCGAAAAGTATTATTATTTCTTTACATAACATTAGATAACCTAACAAGATCCAACATTATTATCCAAAAATGAAAATCGCTACCGATATTATTTCCCGATGTACACTATTTCATTATCCAAAAATTCCGGTCCACAACTGCAAAATTTTGGTCCAGGTATTAAAATATTGGACCACGTTTCTAAAATTATGGACCACGTTATTTAATCTTTGGACCACATATAAAAAACGTTGGACCACGTTCTAAAAATTATGGACCAAGTTTTTTAATCCTTGGAACACGTTATAAAAACTATGTATGACGTTCCTAAAACATAAGTTTACATTTCAAAGCGTCGGTTCAAAACTTTTGAATACAAACAGTTCGTTTCTAAAAGTGTTTTTTTAATTTCATTACGTAACCTAAGATAACCCTACGAGATACAACATTATTATCCAAAAATGAAAATCGCTACCGATATTATTTACCTATGTACAATCTTTCATTATCCAAAAATTCCAGTCCACAATTGCAAAATTTTGGACCAGGTATTAAAATGTTGAACCACGTTTCTAATATTTTGGACCGCGTTACTTAATATTTGGACTAGATATAAAAAACGTTGGACCACTTTTTAAAAACTATGGACCAAATTTCTAAAACTTTGGACCACGGTATAAAAAATATGGACGACGTTTCTAAAACTTCAGTTTACATTTCAAAAACGTCGGTTCAAAAGTAAACAGTTAATTTGAAAAGTATAATTGTTATTTCTTTACATAACATAAGATAACCCAACAACATACAACTTTATTATCAAAAAATGAAAATTGATACCGATATTAATAGCCGATTTAGACTGTTTCATTATCCAAAAATTCCGGTCCACAAATGCAAAATTTTGGACCAGGTATTAAAATATTGAACAACATTTCTAATATTATGGACCACGTTAGTTAATCTTTGGACCACATATAAAAAACGTTGGACCACTTACTAAAAACTATGGACCAAGTTTCTTAAACTTTGGACCACGTTATAAAAAATATGGACGACGTTTCTAAATTTTCAGTTTACACTTCACAAACGTCGGTTCAAAAGTAAACAGTAAATTCGAAAAGTATTATTATTTCTTTACATAACATTAGATAACCTAACAAGATCCAACATTATTATCCAAAAATGAAAATCGCTACCGATATTATTTCCCGATGTACACTATTTCATTATCCAAAAATTCCGGTCCACAACTGCAAAATTTTGGTCCAGGTATTAAAATATTGGACCACGTTTCTAAAATTATGGACCACGTTATTTAATCTTTGGACCACATATAAAAAACGTTGGACCACGTTCTAAAAATTATGGACCAAGTTTTTTAATCCTTGGACTACGTTTTAAAAACTATGTATAACGTTCCTAAAACATAAGTTTACATTTCAAAAGCGTCGGTTCAAAACTTTTGAATACAAACAGTTCGTTTCTAAAAGTGTTTATTTAATTTCATTACGTAACCTAAGATAACCCTACGAGTTACAACATTATTATCCAAAAATAAAAATCGCTACCGATATTATTTACCTATGTACAATCTATCATTATCCAAAAATTCCAGTCCACAATTGCAAAATTTTGGACCAGGTATTAAAATGTTGAACCACGTTTCTAATATTTTGGACCGCGTTACTTAATATTTGGACCAGATATAAAAAACGTTGGACCACCTCTTAAAAACTATGGACCAAGTTTCTAAAACTTTGGACCACGTTATAAAAAATATGGACGACGTTTTTAAAACTTCAGTTTACATTTCAAAAACGTCGGTTCAAAAGTAAACAGTTAATTTGAAAAGTAAAATTGTTTTTTCTTTACATAACATAAGATAACCCAACAACATACAACTTTATTATCAAAAAATGAAAATTGCTACCGATATTAATAGCCGATTTAGACTGTTTCATTATCCAAAAATTCCGGTCCAAAAATGCAAAATTTTGGACCAGGTATTAAAATATTGAACAACATTTCTAATATTATGGACCACGTTAGTTAATCTTTGGACCACATATAAAAAACGTTGGACCACTTACTAAAAACTATGGACCAAGTTTCTTAAACTTTGGACCACGTTATAAAAAATATGGACGACGTTTCTAAATTTTCAGTTTACACTTCACAAACGTCGGTTCAAAAGTAAACAGTAAATTCGAAAAGTATTATTATTTCTTTACATAACATTAGATAACCTAACAAGATCCAACATTATTATCCAAAAATGAAAATCGCTACCGATATTATTTCCCGATGTACACTATTTCATTATCCAAAAATTCCGGTCCACAACTGCAAAATTTTGGTCCAGGTATTAAAATATTGGACCACGTTTCTAAAATTATGGACCACGTTATTTAATCTTTGGACCACATATAAAAAACGTTGGACCACGTTCTAAAAATTATTGACCAAGTTTTTTAATCCTTGGAACACGTTATAAAAACTATGTATGACGTTCCTAAAACATAAGTTTACATTTCAAAAGCGTCGGTTCAAAACTTTTGAATACAAACAGTTCGTTTCTAAAAGTGTTTTTTTAATTTCATTACGTAACCTAAGATAACCCTACGAGATACAACATTATTATCCAAAAATGAAAATCGCTACCGATATTATTTACCTATGTACAATCTTTCATTATCCAAAAATTCCAGTCCACAATTGCAAAATTTTGGACCAGGTATTAAAATGTTGAAGCACGTTTCTAATATTTTGGACCGCGTTACTTAATATTTGGACCAGATATATAAAACGTTGGACCACTTTTTAAAAACTATGGACCAAGTTTCTAAAACTTTGGACCACGTTATAAAAAATATGGACGACGTTTCTTAATTTTCAGTTTACACTTCACAAACGTCGGTTCAAAAGTAAACAGTAAATTCGAAAAGTATTATTATTTCTTTACATAACATTAGATAACCTAACAAGATCCAACATTATTATCCAAAAATGAAAATCGCTACCGATATTATTTCCCGATGTACACTATTTCATTATCCAAAAATTCCGGTCCACAACTGCAAAATTTTGGTCCAGGTATTAAAATATTGGACCACGTTTCTAAAATTATGGACCACGTTATTTAATCTTTGGACCACATATCAAAAACGTTGGACCACGTTCTAAAAATTATGGACCAAGTTTTTTAATCCTTGGACCACGTTATAAAAACTATGTATGACGTTCCTAAAACATAAGTTTACATTTCAAAAGCGTCGGTTCAGAACTTTTGAATACAAACAGTTCGTTTCTAAAAGTGTTTTTTTAATTTCATTACGTAACCTAAGATAACCCTACGAGATACAACATTATTATCCAAAAATGAAAATCGCTACCGATATTATTTACCTATGTACAATCTTTCATTATCCAAAAATTCCAATCCACAATTGCAAAATTTTGGACCAGGTATTAAAATGTTGAACCACGTTTCTAATATTTTGGACCGCGTTACTTAATATTTGGACCAGATATAAAAAACGTTGGACCACTTTTTAAAAACTATGGACCAAGTTTCTAAAACTTTGGACCACGTTATAAAAAATATGGACGACGTTTCTAAAACTTCAGTTTACATTTCAAAAACGTCGGTTCAAAAGTAAACAGTTAATTTGAAAAGTATAATTGTTATTTATTTACAAAACATAAGATAACCCAACAACATACAACTTTATTATCAAAAAATGAAAATTGCTACCGATATTAATAGCCGATTTAGACTGTTTCATTATCCAAAAATTCCGGTCCACAAATGCAAAATTGTGGACCAGGTATTAAAATATTGAACAACATTTCTAATTTTATGGACCACGTTAGTTAATCTTTGGACCACATATAAAAAACGTTGGACCACTTACTAAAAACTATGGACCAAGTTTCTTAAACTTTGGACCACGTTATAAAAAATATGGACGACGTTTCTAAATTTTCAGTTTACACTTCACAAACGTCGGTTCAAAAGTAAACAGTAAATTCGAAAAGTATTATTATTTCTTTACATAACATAAGATAACCTAACAAGATCCAACATTATTATCCAAAAATGAAAATCGCTACCGATATTATTTCCCGATGTACACTATTTCATTATCCAAAAATTCCGGTCCACAACTGCAAAATTTTGGTCCAGGTATTAAAATATTGGACCACGTTTCTAAAATTATGGACCACGTTATTGAATCTTTGGACCACATATAAAAAACGTTGGACCACGTTCTAAAAATTATGGACCAAGTTTTTTAATCCTTGGAACACGTTATAACAACTATGTATGACGTTCCTAAAACATAAGTTTACATTTCAAAGCGTCGGTTCAAAACTTTTGAATACAAACAGTTCGTTTCTAAAAGTGTTTTTTTAATTTCATTACGTAACCTAAGATAACCCTACGAGATACAACATTATTATCCAAAAATGAAAATCGCTACCGATATTATTTACCTATGTACAATCTTTCATTATCCAAAAATTCCAGTCCACATTTGCAAAATTTTGGACCAGGTATTAAAATGTTGAACCACGTTTTTAATATTTTGGACCGCGTTACTTAATATTTGGACCAGATATAAAAAACGTTGGACCTCTTTTTAAAAACTATGGACTAAATTTCTAAAACTTTGGACCACGTTATAAAAAATATGGACGACGTTTCTAAAACTTCAGTTTACATTTCAAAAACGTCGGTTCAAAAGTAAACAGTTAATTTGAAAAGTATAATTGTTATTTCTTTACATAACATAAGATAACCCAACAACATACAACTTTATTATCAAAAAATGAAAATTGCTACCGATATTAATAGCCGATTTAAACTGTTTCATTATCCAAAAATTCCGGTCCACAAATGCAAAATTTTGGACCAGGTATTAAAATATTGAACAACATTTCTAATATTATGGACCACGTTAGTTAATCTTTGGACCACATATAAAAAACGTTGGACCACTTTTTAAAAACTATGGACCAAGTTTCTAAAACTTTGGAACACGTTATAAAAAATATGGACGACGTTTCTTAATTTTCAGTTTACACTTCACAAACGTCGGTTCAAAAGTAAACAGTAAATTCGAAAAGTATTATTATTTCTTTACATAACATTAGATAACCTAACAAGATCCAACATTATTATCCAAAAATGAAAATCGCTACCGATATTATTTCCCGATGTGCACTATTTCATTATCCAAAAATTCCGGTCCACAACTGCAAAATTTTGGTCCAGGTCTTAAAATACTGGACCACGTTTCTAAAATTATGGACCACGTTATTTAATCATTGGACCACATATAAAAAACGTTGGACCACGTTCTAAAAATTATGGACCAAGTTTTTTAATCCTTGGACCACGTTTTAAAAACTATGTATAACGTTCCTAAAACATAAGTTTACATTTCAAAAGCGTCGGTTCAAAACTTTTGAATACAAACAGTTCGTTTCTAAAAGTGTTTATTTAATTTCATTACGTAACCTAAGATAACCCTACGAGTTACAACATTATTATCCAAAAATAAAAATCGCTACCGATATTATTTACCTATGTACAATCTATCATTATCCAAAAATTCCAGTCCATAATTGCAAAATTTTGGACCAGGTATTAAAATGTTGAACCACGTTTCTAATATTTTGGACCGCGTTACTTAATATTTGGACCAGATATAAAAAACGTTGGACCACCTCTTAAAAACTATAAACCAAGTTTCTAAAACTTTGGACCACGTTATAAAAAATATGGACGACGTTTTTAAAACTTCAGTTTACATTTCAAAAACGTCGGTTCAAAAGTAAACAGTTAATTTGAAAAGTAAAATTGTTATTTCTTTACATAACATAAGATAACCCAACAACATACAACTTTATTATCAAAAAATGAATATTGCTACCGATATTAATAGCCGATTTAGACTGTTTCATTATCCAAAAATTCCGGTCCAAAAATGCAAAATTTTGGACCAGGTATTAAAATATTGAACCACATTTCTAATATTATGGACCACGTTAGTTAATCTTTGGACCACATATAAAAAACGTTGGACCACGTTCTAAAACTTATGGACCAAGTTTTTTAATCCTTGGAACACGTTATAAAAACTATGTATGACGTTCCTAAAACATAAGTTTACATTTCAAAAGCGTCGGTTCAAAACTTTTGAATACAAACAGTTCGTTTCTAAAAGTGTTTTTTTAATTTCATTACGTAACCTAAGATAACCCTACGAGATACAACATTATTATCCAAAAATGAAAATCGCTACCGATATTATTTACCTATGTACATACTTTCATTATCCAAAAATTCCAGTCCACAATTGCAAAATTTTGGACCAGGTATTAAAATGTTGAAGCACGTTTCTAATATTTTGGACCGCGTTACTTAATATTTGGACCAGATATAAAAAACGTTGGACCACTTTTTAAAAACTATGGACCAAGTTTCTAAAACTTTGGACCACGTTATAAAAAATATGGACGACGTTTCTTAATTTTCAGTTTACACTTCACAAACGTCGGTTCAAAAGTAAACAGTAAATTCGAAAAGTATTATTATTTCTTTACATAACATTAGATAACCTAACAAGATCCAACATTATTATCCAAAAATGAAAATCGCTACCGATATTATTTCCCGATGTACACTATTTCATTATCCAAAAATTCCGGTCCACAACTACAAAATTTTGGTCCAGGTATTAAAATATTGGACCACGTTTCTAAAATTATGGACCACGTTATTTAATCTTTGGACCACATATAAAAAACGTTGGACCACGTTCTAAAAATTATGGACCAAGTTTTTTAATCCTTGGACCACGTTTTAAAAACTATGTATAACGTTCCTAAAACATAAGTTTACATTTCAAAAGCGTCGGTTCAAAACTTTTGAATACAAACAGTTCGTTTCTAAAAGTGTTTATTTAATTTCATTACGTAACCTAAGATAACCCTACGAGATACAACATTATTATCCAAAAATAAAAATCGCTACCGATATTATTTACCTATGTACAATCTATCATTATCCAAAAATTCCAGTCCACAATTGCAAAATTTTGGACCAGGTATTAAAATGTTGAACCACGTTTCTAATATTTTGGACCGCGTTACTTAATATTTGGACCAGATATAAAAAACGTTGGACCACTTTTTAAAAACTATGGACCAAGTTTCTAAAACTTTGGACCACGTTATAAAAAATATGGACGACGTTTCTAAAACTTCAGTTTACATTTCAAAAACGTCGGTTCAAAAGTAAACAGTTTATTTGAAAAGTAAAATTGTTATTTCATTACATAACATAAGATAACCCAACAACATACAACTTTATTATCAAAAAATGAAAATTGCTACCGATATTAATAGCCGATTTAGACTGTTTCATTATCCAAAAAATCCGGTCCAAAAATGCAAAATTTTGGACCAGGTATTAAAATATTGAACCACATTTCTAATATTATGGACCACGTTAGTTAATCTTTGGACCACATATAAAAAACGTTGGACCACTTACTAAAAACTATGGACCAAGTTTCTTAAACTTTGGACCACGTTATAAAAAATATGGACGACGTTTCTAAATTTTCAGTTTACACTTCACAAACGTCGGTTCAACAGTAAACAGTAAATTCGAAAAGTATTATTATTTCTTTACATAACATTAGATAACCTAACAAGATCCAACATTATTATCCAAAAATGAAAATCGCTACCGATATTATTTCCCGATGTACACTATTTCATTATCCAAAAATTCCGGTCCACAACTGCAAAATTTTGGTCCAGGTATTAAAATATTGGACCACGTTTCTAAAATTATGGACCACGTTATTTAATCTTTGGACCACATATAAAAAACGTTGGACCACGTTCTAAAAATTATGGACCAAGTTTTTTAATCCTTGGAACACGTTATAAAAACTATGTATGACGTTCCTAAAACATAAGTTTACATTTCAAAAGCGTCGGTTCAAAACTTTTGAATACAAACAGTTCGTTTCTAAAAGTGTTTTTTTAATTTCATTACGTAACCTAAGATAACCCTACGAGATACAACATTATTATCCAAAAATGAAAATCGCTACCGATATTATTTACCTATGTACAATCTTTCATTATCCAAAAATTCCAGTCCACAATTGCAAAATTTTGGACCAGGTATTAAAATGTTGAAGCACGTTTCTAATATTTTGGACCGCGTTACTTAATATTTGGACCAGATATAAAAAACGTTGGACCACTTTTTAAAAACTATGGACCAAGTTTCTAAAACTTTGGACCACGTTATAAAAAATATGGACGACGTTTCTTAATTTTCAGTTTACACTTCACAAACGTCGGTTCAAAAGTAAACAGTAAATTCGAAAAGTATTATTATTTCTTTACATAACATTAGATAACCTAACAAGATCCAACATTATTATCCAAAAATGAAAATCGCTACCGATATTATTTCCCGATGTACACTATTTCATTATCCAAAAATTCCGGTCCACAACTGCAAAATTTTGGTCCAGGTATTAAAATATTGGACCACGTTTCTAAAATTATGGACCACGTTATTTAATCTTTGGACCACATATCAAAAACGTTGGACCACGTTCTAAAAATTATGGACCAAGTTTTTTAATCCTTGGACCACGTTATAAAAACTATGTATGACGTTCCTAAAACATAAGTTTACATTTCAAAAGCGTCGGTTCAGATTTTTTGAATACAAACAGTTCGTTTCTAAAAGTGTTTTTTTAATTTCATTACGTAACCTAAGATAACCCTACGAGATACAACATTATTATCCAAAAATGAAAATCGCTACCGATATTATTTACCTATGTACAATCTTTCATTATCCAAAAATTCCAGTCCACAATTGTTAAATTTTGGACCAGGTATTAAAATGTTGAACCACGTTTCTAATATTTTGGACCGCGTTACTTAATATTTGGACCAGATATAAAAAACGTTGGACCACTTTTTAAAAACTATGGACCAAGTTTCTAAAACTTTGGACCACGTTATAAAAAATATGGACGACGTTTCTAAAACTTCAGTTTACATTTCAAAAACGTCGGTTCAAAAGTAAACAGTTAATTTGAAAAGTATAATTGTTATTTCTTTACAAAACATAAGATAACCCAACAACATACAACTTTATTATCAAAAAATGAAAATTGCTACCGATATTAATAGCCGATTTAGACTGTTTCATTATCCAAAAATTCCGGTCCACAAATGCAAAATTTTGGACCAGGTATTAAAATATTGAACAACATTTCTAATATTATGGACCACGTTAGTTAATCTTTGGACCACATATAAAAAACGTTGGACCACTTACTAAAAACTATGGACCAAGTTTCTTAAACTTTGGACCACGTTATAAAAAATATGGACGACGTTTCTAAATTTTCAGTTTACACTTCACAAACGTCGGTTCAAAAGTAAACAGTAAATTCGAAAAGTATTATTATTTCTTTACATAACATTAGATAACCTAACAAGATCCAACATTATTATCCAAAAATGAAAATCGCTACCGATATTATTTCCCGATGTACACTATTTCATTATCCAAAAATTCCGGTCCACAACTGCAAAATTTTGGTCCAGGTATTAAAATATTGGACCACGTTTCTAAAATTATGGACCACGTTATTTAATCTTTGGACCACATATAAAAAACGTTGGACCACGTTCTAAAAATTATGGACCAAGTTTTTTAATCCTTGGACCACGTTTTAAAAACTATGTATAACGTTCCTAAAACATAAGTTTACATTTCAAAAGCGTCGGTTCAAAACTTTTGAATACAAACAGTTCGTTTCTAAAAGTGTTTATTTAATTTCATTACGTAACCTAAGATAACCCTACGAGATACAACATTATTATCCAAAAATAAAAATCGCTACCGATATTATTTACCTATGTACAATCTATCATTATCCAAAAATTCCAGTCCACAATTGCAAAATTTTGGACCAGGTATTAAAATGTTGAACCACGTTTCTAATATTTTGGACCGCGTTACTTAATATTTGGACCAGTTATAAAAAACGTTGGACCACTTTTTAAAAACTATGGACCAAGTTTCTAAAACTTTGGACCACGTTATAAAAAATATGGACGACGTTTCTAAAACTTCAGTTTACATTTCAAAAACGTCGGTTCAAAAGTAAACAGTTAATTTGAAAAGTAAAATTGTTATTTCTTTACATAACATAAGATAACCCAACAACATACAACTTTATTATCAAAAAATGAAAATTGCTACCGATATTAATAGCCGATTTAGACTGTTTCATTATCCAAAAATTCCGGTCCACAAATGCAAAATTTTGGACCAGGTATTAAAATATTGAACAACATTTCTAATATTATGGACCACGTTAGTTAATCTTTGGACCACATATAAAAAACGTTGGACCACTTACTAAAAACTATGGACCAAGTTTCTTAAACTTTGGACCACGTTATAAAAAATATGGACGACGTTTCTAAATTTTCAGTTTACACTTCACAAATGTCGGTTCAAAAGTAAACAGTAAATTCGAAAAGTATTATTATTTCTTTACATAACATTAGATAACCTAACAAGATCCAACATTATTATCCAAAAATGAAAATCGCTACCGATATTATTTCCCGGTGTACACTATTTCATTATCCAAAAATTCCGGTCCACAACTGCAAAATTTTGGTCCAGGTATTAAAATATTGGACCACGTTTCTAAAATTATGGACCACGTTATTTAATCTTTGGACCACATATAAAAAACGTTGGACCACGTTCTAAAAATTATGGACCAAGTTTTTTAATCCTTGGACCACGTTTTAAAAACTATGTATAACGTTCCTAAAACATAAGTTTACATTTCAAAAGCGTCGGTTCAAAACTTTTGAATACAAACAGTTCGTTTCTAAAAGTGTTTATTTAATTTCATTACGTAACCTAAGATAACCCTACGAGATACAACATTATTATCCAAAAATAAAAATCGCTACCGATATTATTTACCTATGTACAATCTATCATTATCCAAAAATTCCAGACCACAATTGCAAAATTTTGGACCAGGTATTAAAATGTTGAACCACGTTTCTAATATTTTGGACCGCGTTACTTAATATTTGGACCAGATATAAAAAACGTTGGACCACTTTTTAAAAACTTTGGACCAAGTTTCTAAAACTTTGGACCACATTATAAAAAATATGGACGACGTTTCTTAAACTTCAGTTTACATTTCAAAAACGTCGGTTCAAAAGTAAACAGTTAATTTGAAAAGTAAAATTGTTATTTCTTTACATAACATAAGATAACCCAACAACATACAACTTTATTATCAAAAAATGAAAATTGCTACCGATATTAATAGCCGATTTAGACTGTTTCATTATCCAAAAATTCCGGTCCACAAATGCAAAATTTTGGACCAGGTATTAAATTATTGAACAACATTTCTAATATTATGACCCACGTTAGTTAATCTTTGGACCACATATAAAAAACGTTGGACCACTTACTAAAAACTATGGACCAAGTTTCTTAAACTTTGGACCACGTTATAAAAAATATGGACGACGTTTCTAAATTTTCAGTTTACACTTCACAAACGTCGGTTCAAAAGTAAACAGTAAATTCGAAAAGTATTATTATTTCTTTACATAACATTAGATAACCTAACAAGATCCAACATTATTATCCAAAAATGAAAATCGCTACCGATATTATTTCCCGATGTACACTATTTCATTATCCAAAAATTCCGGTCCACAACTGCAAAATTTTGGTCCAGGTATTAAAATATTGGACCACGTTTCTAAAATTATGGACCACGTTATTTAATCTTTGGACCACATATAAAAAACGTTGGACCACGTTCTAAAAATTATGGACCAAGTTTTTTAATCCTTGGACCACGTTTTAAAAACTATGTATAACGTTCCTAAAACATAAGTTTACATTTCAAAAGCGTCGGTTCAAAACTTTTGAATACAAACAGTTCGTTTCTAAAAGTGTTTATTTAATTTCATTACGTAACCTAAGATAACCCTACGAGATACAACATTATTATCCAAAAATAAAAATCGCTACCGATATTATTTACCTATGTACAATCTATCATTATCCAAAAATTCCAGTCCACAATTGCAAAATTTTGGACCAGGTATTAAAATGTTGAACCACGTTTCTAATATTTTGGACCGCGTTACTTAATATTTGGACCAGTTATAAAAAACGTTGGACCACTTTTTAAAAACTATGGACCAAGTTTCTAAAACTTTGGACCACGTTATAAAAAATATGGACGACGTTTCTAAAACTTCAGTTTACATTTCAAAAACGTCGGTTCAAAAGTAAACAGTTAATTTGAAAAGTAAAATTGTTATTTCTTTACATAACATAAGATAACCCAACAACATACAACTTTATTATCAAAAAATGAAAATTGCTACCGATATTAATAGCCGATTTAGACTGTTTCATTATCCAAAAATTCCGGTCCACAAATGCAAAATTTTGGACCAGGTATTAAAATATTGAACTACATTTCTAATATTATGGACCACGTTAGTTAATCTTTGGACCACATATAAAAAACGTTGGACCACTTACTAAAAACTATGGACCAAGTTTCTTAAACTTTGGACCACGTTATAAAAAATATGGACGACGTTTCTAAATTTTCAGTTTACACTTCACAAACGTCGGTTCAAAAGTAAACAGTAAATTCGAAAAGTATTATTATTTCTTAACAAAACATTAGATAACCTAACAAGATCCAACATTATTATCCAAAAATGAAAATCGCTACCGATATTATTTCCCGATGTACACTATTTCATTATCCAAAAATTCCGGTCCACAACTGCAAAATTTTGGTCCAGGTATTAAAATATTGGACCACGTTTCTAAAATTATGGACCACGTTATTTAATCTTTGGACCACATATAAAAAACGTTGGACCACGTTCTAAAAATTATGGACCAAGTTTTTTAATCCTTGGAACACGTTATAAAAACTATGTATGACGTTCCTAAAACATAAGTTTACATTTAAAAAGCGTCGGTTCAAAACTTTTGAATACAAACAGTTCGTTTCTAAAAGTGTTTATTTAATTTCATTACGTAACCTAAGATAACCCTACGAGATACAACATTATTATCCAAAAATGAAAATCGCTACCGATATTATTTACCTATGTACAATCTTTCATTATCCAAAAATTCCAATCCACAATTGCAAAATTTTGGACCAGGTATTAAAATATTGAACCACGTTTCTAATATTTTGGACCGCGTTACTTAATATTTGGACCAGATATAAAAAACGTTGGACCACTTTTTAAAAACTATGGACCAAGTTTCTAAAACTTTGGACCACGTTATAAAAAATATGGACGACGTTTCTAAAACTTCAGTTTACATTTCAAAAACGTCGGTTCAAAAGTAAACAGTTAATTTGAAAAGTATAATTGTTATTTCTTTACATAACATAAGATAACCCAACAACATACAACTTTATTATCAAAAAATGAAAATTGATACCGATATTAATAGCCGATTTAGACTGTTTCATTATCCAAAAATTCCGGTCCACAAATGCAAAATTTTGGACCAGGTATTAAAATATTGAACAACATTTCTAATATTATGGACCACGTTAGTTAATCTTTGGACCACATATAAAAAACGTTGGACCACTTACTAAAAACTATGGACCAAGTTTCTTAAACTTTAAACCACTTTATAAAAAATATGGACGACGTTTCTAAATTTTCAGTTTACACTTCACAAACGTCGGTTCAAAAGTAAACAGTAAATTCGAAAAGTATTATTATTTCTTTACAAAACATTAGATAACCTAACAAGATCCAACATTATTATCCAAAAATGAAAATCGCTACCGATATTATTTCCCGATGTACACTATTTCATTATCCAAAAATTCCGGTCCACAACTGCAAAATTTTGGTCCAGGTATTAAAATATTGGACCACGTTTCTAAAATTATGGACCACGTTATTTAATCTTTGGACCACATATAAAAAACGTTGGACCACGTTCTAAAAATTATGGACCAAGTTTTTTAATCCTTGGAACACGTTATAAAAACTATGTATGACGTTCCTAAAACATAAGTTTACATTTAAAAAGCGTCGGTTCAAAACTTTTGAATACAAACAGTTCGTTTCTAAAAGTGTTTATTTAATTTCATTACGTAACCTAAGATAACCCTACGAGATACAACATTATTATCCAAAAATGAAAATCGCTACCGATATTATTTACCTATGTACAATCTTTCATTATCCAAAAATTCCAGTCCACAATTGCAAAATTTTGGACCAGGTATTAAAATGTTGAACCACGTTTCTAATATTTTGGACCGCGTTACTTAATATTTGGACTAGATATAAAAAACGTTGGACCACTTTTTAAAAACTATGGACCAAATTTCTAAAACTTTGGACCACGGTATAAAAAATATGGACGACGTTTCTAAAACTTCAGTTTACATTTCAAAAACGTCGGTTCAAAAGTAAACAGTTAATTTGAAAAGTATAATTGTTATTTCTTTACATAACATAAGATAACCCAACAACATACAACTTTATTATCAAAAAATGAAAATTGATACCGATATTAATAGCCGATTTAGACTGTTTCATTATCCAAAAATTCCGGTCCACAAATGCAAAATTTTGGACCAGGTATTAAAATATTGAACAACATTTCTAATATTATGGACCACGTTAGTTAATCTTTGGACCACATATAAAAAACGTTGGACCACTTACTAAAAACTATGGACCAAGTTTCTTAAACTTTGGACCACGTTATAAAAAATATGGACGACGTTTCTAAATTTTCAGTTTACACTTCACAAACGTCGGTTCAAAAGTAAACAGTAAATTCGAAAAGTATTATTATTTCTTTACATAACATTAGATAACCTAACAAGATCCAACATTATTATCCAAAAATGAAAATCGCTACCGATATTATTTCCCGATGTACACTATTTCATTATCCAAAAATTCCGGTCCACAACTGCAAAATTTTGGTCCAGGTATTAAAATATTGGACCACGTTTCTAAAATTATGGACCACGTTATTTAATCTTTGGACCACATATAAAAAACGTTGGACCACGTTCTAAAAATTATGGACCAAGTTTTTTAATCCTTGGACTACGTTTTAAAAACTATGTATAACGTTCCTAAAACATAAGTTTACATTTCAAAAGCGTCGGTTCAAAACTTTTGAATACAAACAGTTCGTTTCTAAAAGTGTTTATTTAATTTCATTACGTAACCTAAGATAACCCTACGAGTTACAACATTATTATCCAAAAATAAAAATCGCTACCGATATTATTTACCTATGTACAATCTATCATTATCCAAAAATTCCAGTCCACAATTGCAAAATTTTGGACCAGGTATTAAAATGTTGAACCACGTTTCTAATATTTTGGACCGCGTTACTTAATATTTGGACCAGATATAAAAAACGTTGGACCACCTCTTAAAAACTATGGACCAAGTTTCTAAAACTTTGGACCACGTTATAAAAAATATGGACGACGTTTTTAAAACTTCAGTTTACATTTCAAAAACGTCGGTTCAAAAGTAAACAGTTAATTTGAAAAGTAAAATTGTTTTTTCTTTACATAACATAAGATAACCCAACAACATACAACTTTATTATCAAAAAATGAAAATTGCTACCGATATTAATAGCCGATTTAGACTGTTTCATTATCCAAAAATTCCGGTCCAAAAATGCAAAATTTTGGACCAGGTATTAAAATATTGAACAACATTTCTAATATTATGGACCACGTTAGTTAATCTTTGGACCACATATAAAAAACGTTGGACCACTTACTAAAAACTATGGACCAAGTTTCTTAAACTTTGGACCACGTTATAAAAAATATGGACGACGTTTCTAAATTTTCAGTTTACACTTCACAAACGTCGGTTCAAAAGTAAACAGTAAATTCGAAAAGTATTATTATTTCTTTACATAACATTAGATAACCTAACAAGATCCAACATTATTATCCAAAAATGAAAATCGCTACCGATATTATTTCCCGATGTACACTATTTCATTATCCAAAAATTCCGGTCCACAACTGCAAAATTTTGGTCCAGGTATTAAAATATTGGACCACGTTTCTAAAATTATGGACCACGTTATTTAATCTTTGGACCACATATAAAAAACGTTGGACCACGTTCTAAAAATTATTGACCAAGTTTTTTAATCCTTGGAACACGTTATAAAAACTATGTATGACGTTCCTAAAACATAAGTTTACATTTCAAAAGCGTCGGTTCAAAACTTTTGAATACAAACAGTTCGTTTCTAAAAGTGTTTTTTTAATTTCATTACGTAACCTAAGATAACCCTACGAGATACAACATTATTATCCAAAAATGAAAATCGCTACCGATATTATTTACCTATGTACAATCTTTCATTATCCAAAAATTCCAGTCCACAATTGCAAAATTTTGGACCAGGTATTAAAATGTTGAAGCACGTTTCTAATATTTTGGACCGCGTTACTTAATATTTGGACCAGATATATAAAACGTTGGACCACTTTTTAAAAACTATGGACCAAGTTTCTAAAACTTTGGACCACGTTATAAAAAATATGGACGACGTTTCTTAATTTTCAGTTTACACTTCACAAACGTCGGTTCAAAAGTAAACAGTAAATTCGAAAAGTATTATTATTTCTTTACATAACATTAGATAACCTAACAAGATCCAACATTATTATCCAAAAATGAAAATCGCTACCGATATTATTTCCCGATGTACACTATTTCATTATCCAAAAATTCCGGTCCACAACTGCAAAATTTTGGTCCAGGTATTAAAATATTGGACCACGTTTCTAAAATTATGGACCACGTTATTTAATCTTTGGACCACATATCAAAAACGTTGGACCACGTTCTAAAAATTATGGACCAAGTTTTTTAATCCTTGGACCACGTTATAAAAACTATGTATGACGTTCCTAAAACATAAGTTTACATTTCAAAAGCGTCGGTTCAGAACTTTTGAATACAAACAGTTCGTTTCTAAAAGTGTTTTTTTAATTTCATTACGTAACCTAAGATAACCCTACGAGATACAACATTATTATCCAAAAATGAAAATCGCTACCGATATTATTTACCTATGTACAATCTTTCATTATCCAAAAATTCCAATCCACAATTGCAAAATTTTGGACCAGGTATTAAAATGTTGAACCACGTTTCTAATATTTTGGACCGCGTTACTTAATATTTGGACCAGATATAAAAAACGTTGGACCACTTTTTAAAAACTATGGACCAAGTTTCTAAAACTTTGGACCACGTTATAAAAAATATGGACGACGTTTCTAAAACTTCAGTTTACATTTCAAAAACGTCGGTTCAAAAGTAAACAGTTAATTTGAAAAGTATAATTGTTATTTCTTTACAAAACATAAGATAACCCAACAACATACAACTTTATTATCAAAAAATGAAAATTGCTACCGATATTAATAGCCGATTTAGACTGTTTCATTATCCAAAAATTCCGGTCCACAAATGCAAAATTGTGGACCAGGTATTAAAATATTGAACAACATTTCTAATTTTATGGACCACGTTAGTTAATCTTTGGACCACATATAAAAAACGTTGGACCACTTACTAAAAACTATGGACCAAGTTTCTTAAACTTTGGACCACGTTATAAAAAATATGGACGACGTTTCTAAATTTTCAGTTTACACTTCACAAACGTCGGTTCAAAAGTAAACAGTAAATTCGAAAAGTATTATTATTTCTTTACATAACATAAGATAACCTAACAAGATCCAACATTATTATCCAAAAATGAAAATCGCTACCGATATTATTTCCCGATGTACACTATTTCATTATCCAAAAATTCCGGTCCACAACTGCAAAATTTTGGTCCAGGTATTAAAATATTGGACCACGTTTCTAAAATTATGGACCACGTTATTGAATCTTTGGACCACATATAAAAAACGTTGGACCACGTTCTAAAAATTATGGACCAAGTTTTTTAATCCTTGGAACACGTTATAAAAACTATGTATGACGTTCCTAAAACATAAGTTTACATTTCAAAGCGTCGGTTCAAAACTTTTGAATACAAACAGTTCGTTTCTAAAAGTGTTTTTTTAATTTCATTACGTAACCTAAGATAACCCTACGAGATACAACATTATTATCCAAAAATGAAAATCGCTACCGATATTATTTACCTATGTACAATCTTTCATTATCCAAAAATTCCAGTCCACATTTGCAAAATTTTGGACCAGGTATTAAAATGTTGAACCACGTTTTTAATATTTTGGACCGCGTTACTTAATATTTGGACCAGATATAAAAAACGTTGGACCTCTTTTTAAAAACTATGGACTAAATTTCTAAAACTTTGGACCACGTTATAAAAAATATGGACGACGTTTCTAAAACTTCAGTTTACATTTCAAAAACGTCGGTTCAAAAGTAAACAGTTAATTTGAAAAGTATAATTGTTATTTCTTTACATAACATAAGATAACCCAACAACATACAACTTTATTATCAAAAAATGAAAATTGCTACCGATATTAATAGCCGATTTAGACTGTTTCATTATCCAAAAATTCCGGTCCACAAATGCAAAATTTTGGACCAGGTATTAAAATATTGAACAACATTTCTAATATTATGGACCACGTTAGTTAATCTTTGGACCACATATAAAAAACGTTGGACCACTTTTTAAAAACTATGGACCAAGTTTCTAAAACTTTGGAACACGTTATAAAAAATATGGACGACGTTTCTTAATTTTCAGTTTACACTTCACAAACGTCGGTTCAAAAGTAAACAGTAAATTCGAAAAGTATTATTATTTCTTTACATAACATTAGATAACCTAACAAGATCCAACATTATTATCCAAAAATGAAAATCGCTACCGATATTATTTCCCGATGTGCACTATTTCATTATCCAAAAATTCCGGTCCACAACTGCAAAATTTTGGTCCAGGTCTTAAAATACTGGACCACGTTTCTAAAATTATGGACCACGTTATTTAATCATTGGACCACATATAAAAAACGTTGGACCACGTTCTAAAAATTATGGACCAAGTTTTTTAATCCTTGGACCACGTTTTAAAAACTATGTATAACGTTCCTAAAACATAAGTTTACATTTCAAAAGCGTCGGTTCAAAACTTTTGAATACAAACAGTTCGTTTCTAAAAGTGTTTATTTAATTTCATTACGTAACCTAAGATAACCCTACGAGTTACAACATTATTATCCAAAAATAAAAATCGCTACCGATATTATTTACCTATGTACAATCTATCATTATCCAAAAATTCCAGTCCATAATTGCAAAATTTTGGACCAGGTATTAAAATGTTGAACCACGTTTCTAATATTTTGGACCGCGTTACTTAATATTTGGACCAGATATAAAAAACGTTGGACCACCTCTTAAAAACTATAAACCAAGTTTCTAAAACTTTGGACCACGTTATAAAAAATATGGACGACGTTTTTAAAACTTCAGTTTACATTTCAAAAACGTCGGTTCAAAAGTAAACAGTTAATTTGAAAAGTAAAATTGTTATTTCTTTACATAACATAAGATAACCCAACAACATACAACTTTATTATCAAAAAATGAATATTGCTACCGATATTAATAGCCGATTTAGACTGTTTCATTATCCAAAAATTCCGGTCCAAAAATGCAAAATTTTGGACCAGGTATTAAAATATTGAACCACATTTCTAATATTATGGACCACGTTAGTTAATTTTTGGACCACATATAAAAAACGTTGGACCACTTACTAAAAACTATGGACCAAGTTTCTTAAACTTTGGACCACGTTATAAAAAATATGGACGACGTTTCTAAATTTTCAGTTTACACTTCACAAACGTCGGTTCAACAGTAAATAGTAAATTCGAAAAGTATTTTTATTTCTTTACATAACATTAGATAACCTAACAAGATCCAACATTATTATCCAAAAATGAAAATCGCTACCGATATTATTTCCCGATGTACACTATTTCATTATCCAAAAATTCCGGTCCACAACTGCAAAATTTTGGTCCAGGTATTAAAATATTGGACCACGTTTCTAAAATTATGGACCACGTTATTTAATCTTTGGACCACATATAAAAAACGTTGGACCACGTTCTAAAACTTATGGACCAAGTTTTTTAATCCTTGGAACACGTTATAAAAACTATGTATGACGTTCCTAAAACATAAGTTTACATTTCAAAAGCGTCGGTTCAAAACTTTTGAATACAAACAGTTCGTTTCTAAAAGTGTTTTTTTAATTTCATTACGTAACCTAAGATAACCCTACGAGATACAACATTATTATCCAAAAATGAAAATCGCTACCGATATTATTTACCTATGTACATACTTTCATTATCCAAAAATTCCAGTCCACAATTGCAAAATTTTGGACCAGGTATTAAAATGTTGAAGCACGTTTCTAATATTTTGGACCGCGTTACTTAATATTTGGACCAGATATAAAAAACGTTGGACCACTTTTTAAAAACTATGGACCAAGTTTCTAAAACTTTGGACCACGTTATAAAAAATATGGACGACGTTTCTTAATTTTCAGTTTACACTTCACAAACGTCGGTTCAAAAGTAAACAGTAAATTCGAAAAGTATTATTATTTCTTTACATAACATTAGATAACCTAACAAGATCCAACATTATTATCCAAAAATGAAAATCGCTACCGATATTATTTCCCGATGTACACTATTTCATTATCCAAAAATTCCGGTCCACAACTGCAAAATTTTGGTCCAGGTATTAAAATATTGGACCACGTTTCTAAAATTATGGACCACGTTATTTAATCTTTGGACCACATATAAAAAACGTTGGACCACGTTCTAAAAATTATGGACCAAGTTTTTTAATCCTTGGATCACGTTTTAAAAACTATGTATAACGTTCCTAAAACATAAGTTTACATTTCAAAAGCGTCGGTTCAAAACTTTTGAATACAAACAGTTCGTTTCTAAAAGTGTTTATTTAATTTCATTACGTAACCTAAGATAACCCTACGAGATACAACATTATTATCCAAAAATAAAAATCGCTACCGATATTATTTACCTATGTACAATCTATCATTATCCAAAAATTCCAGTCCACAATTGCAAAATTTTGGACCAGGTATTAAAATGTTGAACCACGTTTCTAATATTTTGGACCGCGTTACTTAATATTTGGACCAGATATAAAAAACGTTGGACCACTTTTTAAAAACTATGGACCAAGTTTCTAAAACTTTGGACCACGTTATAAAAAATATGGACGACGTTTCTAAAACTTCAGTTTACATTTCAAAAACGTCGGTTCAAAAGTAAACAGTTTATTTGAAAAGTAAAATTGTTATTTCATTACATAACATAAGATAACCCAACAACATACAACTTTATTATCAAAAAATGAAAATTGCTACCGATATTAATAGCCGATTTAGACTGTTTCATTATCCAAAAATTCCGGTCCAAAAATGCAAAATTTTGGACCAGGTATTAAAATATTGAACCACATTTCTAATATTATGGACCACGTTAGTTAATCTTTGGACCACATATAAAAAACGTTGGACCACTTACTAAAAACTATGGACCAAGTTTCTTAAACTTTGGACCACGTTATAAAAAATATGGACGACGTTTCTAAATTTTCAGTTTACACTTCACAAACGTCGGTTCAACAGTAAACAGTAAATTCGAAAAGTATTATTATTTCTTTACATAACATTAGATAACCTAACAAGATCCAACATTATTATCCAAAAATGAAAATCGCTACCGATATTATTTCCCGATGTACACTATTTCATTATCCAAAAATTCCGGTCCACAACTGCAAAATTTTGGTCCAGGTATTAAAATATTGGACCACGTTTCTAAAATTATGGACCACGTTATTTAATCTTTGGACCACATATAAAAAACGTTGGACCACGTTCTAAAAATTATGGACCAAGTTTTTTAATCCTTGGAACACGTTATAAAAACTATGTATGACGTTCCTAAAACATAAGTTTACATTTCAAAAGCGTCGGTTCAAAACTTTTGAATACAAACAGTTCGTTTCTAAAAGTGTTTTTTTAATTTCATTACGTAACCTAAGATAACCCTACGAGATACAACATTATTATCCAAAAATGAAAATCGCTACCGATATTATTTACCTATGTACAATCTTTCATTATCCAAAAATTCCAGTCCACAATTGCAAAATTTTGGACCAGGTATTAAAATGTTGAAGCACGTTTCTAATATTTTGGACCGCGTTACTTAATATTTGGACCAGATATAAAAAACGTTGGACCACTTTTTAAAAACTATGGACCAAGTTTCTAAAACTTTGGACCACGTTATAAAAAATATGGACGACGTTTCTTAATTTTCAGTTTACACTTCACAAACGTCGGTTCAAAAGTAAACAGTAAATTCGAAAAGTATTATTATTTCTTTACATAACATTAGATAACCTAACAAGATCCAACATTATTATCCAAAAATGAAAATCGCTACCGATATTATTTCCCGATGTACACTATTTCATTATCCAAAAATTCCGGTCCACAACTGCAAAATTTTGGTCCAGGTATTAAAATATTGGACCACGTTTCTAAAATTATGGACCACGTTATTTAATCTTTGGACCACATATCAAAAACGTTGGACCACGTTCTAAAAATTATGGACCAAGTTTTTTAATCCTTGGACCACGTTATAAAAACTATGTATGACGTTCCTAAAACATAAGTTTACATTTCAAAAGCGTCGGTTCAGATTTTTTGAATACAAACAGTTCGTTTCTAAAAGTGTTTTTTTAATTTCATTACGTAACCTAAGATAACCCTACGAGATACAACATTATTATCCAAAAATGAAAATCGCTACCGATATTATTTACCTATGTACAATCTTTCATTATCCAAAAATTCCAGTCCACAATTGTTAAATTTTGGACCAGGTATTAAAATGTTGAACCACGTTTCTAATATTTTGGACCGCGTTACTTAATATTTGGACCAGATATAAAAAACGTTGGACCACTTTTTAAAAACTATGGACCAAGTTTCTAAAACTTTGGACCACGTTATAAAAAATATGGACGACGTTTCTAAAACTTCAGTTTACATTTCAAAAACGTCGGTTCAAAAGTAAACAGTTAATTTGAAAAGTATAATTGTTATTTCTTTACAAAACATAAGATAACCCAACAACATACAACTTTATTATCAAAAAATGAAAATTGCTACCGATATTAATAGCCGATTTAGACTGTTTCATTATCCAAAAATTCCGGTCCACAAATGCAAAATTTTGGACCAGGTATTAAAATATTGAACAACATTTCTAATATTATGGACCACGTTAGTTAATCTTTGGACCACATATAAAAAACGTTGGACCACTTACTAAAAACTATGGACCAAGTTTCTTAAACTTTGGACCACGTTAAAAAAAATATGGACGACGTTTCTAAATTTTCAGTTTACACTTCACAAACGTCGGTTCAAAAGTAAACAGTAAATTCGAAACGTATTATTTCTTTACATAACATTAGATAACCTAACAAGATCCAACATTATTATCCAAAAATGAAAATCGCTACCGATATTATTTCCCGATGTACACTATTTCATTATCCAAAAATTCCGGTCCACAACTGCAAAATTTTGGTCCAGGTATTAAAATATTGGACCACGTTTCTAAAATTATGGACCACGTTATTTAATCTTTGGACCACATATAAAAAACGTTGGACCACGTTCTAAAAATTATGGACCAAGTTTTTTAATCCTTGGACCACGTTTTAAAAACTATGTATAACGTTCCTAAAACATAAGTTTACATTTCAAAAGCGTCGGTTCAAAACTTTTGAATACAAACAGTTCGTTTCTAAAAGTGTTTATTTAATTTCATTACGTAACCTAAGATAACCCTACGAGATACAACATTATTATCCAAAAATAAAAATCGCTACCGATATTATTTACCTATGTACAATCTATCATTATCCAAAAATTCCAGACCACAATTGCAAAATTTTGGACCAGGTATTAAAATGTTGAACCACGTTTCTAATATTTTGGACCGCGTTACTTAATATTTGGACCAGATATAAAAAACGTTGGACCACTTTTTAAAAACTTTGGACCAAGTTTCTAAAACTTTGGACCACATTATAAAAAATATGGACGACGTTTCTTAAACTTCAGTTTACATTTCAAAAACGTCGGTTCAAAAGTAAACAGTTAATTTGAAAAGTAAAATTGTTATTTCTTTACATAACATAAGATAACCCAACAACATACAACTTTATTATCAAAAAATGAAAATTGCTACCGATATTAATAGCCGATTTAGACTGTTTCATTATCCAAAAATTCCGGTCCACAAATGCAAAATTTTGGACCAGGTATTAAATTATTGAACAACATTTCTAATATTATGACCCACGTTAGTTAATCTTTGGACCACATATAAAAAACGTTGGACCACTTACTAAAAACTATGGACCAAGTTTCTTAAACTTTGGACCACGTTATAAAAAATATGGACGACGTTTCTAAATTTTCAGTTTACACTTCACAAACGTCGGTTCAAAAGTAAACAGTAAATTCGAAAAGTATTATTATTTCTTTACATAACATTAGATAACCTAACAAGATCCAACATTATTATCCAAAAATGAAAATCGCTACCGATATTATTTCCCGATGTACACTATTTCATTATCCAAAAATTCCGGTCCACAACTGCAAAATTTTGGTCCAGGTATTAAAATATTGGACCACGTTTCTAAAATTATGGACCACGTTATTTAATCTTTGGACCACATATAAAAAACGTTGGACCACGTTCTAAAAATTATGGACCAAGTTTTTTAATCCTTGGACCACGTTTTAAAAACTATGTATAACGTTCCTAAAACATAAGTTTACATTTCAAAAGCGTCGGTTCAAAACTTTTGAATACAAACAGTTCGTTTCTAAAAGTGTTTATTTAATTTCATTACGTAACCTAAGATAACCCTACGAGATACAACATTATTATCCAAAAATAAAAATCGCTACCGATATTATTTACCTATGTACAATCTATCATTATCCAAAAATTCCAGACCACAATTGCAAAATTTTGGACCAGGTATTAAAATGTTGAACCACGTTTCTAATATTTTGGACCGCGTTACTTAATATTTGGACCAGATATAAAAAACGTTGGACCACTTTTTAAAAACTTTGGACCAAGTTTCTAAAACTTTGGACCACATTATAAAAAATATGGACGACGTTTCTTAAACTTCAGTTTACATTTCAAAAACGTCGGTTCAAAAGTAAACAGTTAATTTGAAAAGTAAAATTGTTATTTCTTTACATAACATAAGATAACCCAACAACATACAACTTTATTATCAAAAAATGAAAATTGCTACCGATATTAATAGCCGATTTAGACTGTTTCATTATCCAAAAATTCCGGTCCACAAATGCAAAATTTTGGACCAGGTATTAAATTATTGAACAACATTTCTAATATTATGACCCACGTTAGTTAATCTTTGGACCACATATAAAAAACGTTGGACCACTTACTAAAAACTATGGACCAAGTTTCTTAAACTTTGGACCACGTTATAAAAAATATGGACGACGTTTCTAAATTTTCAGTTTACACTTCACAAACGTCGGTTCAAAAGTAAACAGTAAATTCGAAAAGTATTATTATTTCTTTACATAACATTAGATAACCTAACAAGATCCAACATTATTATCCAAAAATGAAAATCGCTACCGATATTATTTCCCGATGTACACTATTTCATTATCCAAAAATTCCGGTCCACAACTGCAAAATTTTGGTCCAGGTATTAAAATATTGGACCACGTTTCTAAAATTATGGACCACGTTATTTAATCTTTGGACCACATATAAAAAACGTTGGACCACGTTCTAAAAATTATGGACCAAGTTTTTTAATCCTTGGACCACGTTTTAAAAACTATGTATAACGTTCCTAAAACATAAGTTTACATTTCAAAAGCGTCGGTTCAAAACTTTTGAATACAAACAGTTCGTTTCTAAAAGTGTTTATTTAATTTCATTACGTAACCTAAGATAACCCTACGAGATACAACATTATTATCCAAAAATAAAAATCGCTACCGATATTATTTACCTATGTACAATCTATCATTATCCAAAAATTCCAGTCCACAATTGCAAAATTTTGGACCAGGTATTAAAATGTTGAACCACGTTTCTAATATTTTGGACCGCGTTACTTAATATTTGGACCAGTTATAAAAAACGTTGGACCACTTTTTAAAAACTATGGACCAAGTTTCTAAAACTTTGGACCACGTTATAAAAAATATGGACGACGTTTCTAAAACTTCAGTTTACATTTCAAAAACGTCGGTTCAAAAGTAAACAGTTAATTTGAAAAGTAAAATTGTTATTTCTTTACATAACATAAGATAACCCAACAACATACAACTTTATTATCAAAAAATGAAAATTGCTACCGATATTAATAGCCGATTTAGACTGTTTCATTATCCAAAAATTCCGGTCCACAAATGCAAAATTTTGGACCAGGTATTAAAATATTGAACTACATTTCTAATATTATGGACCACGTTAGTTAATCTTTGGACCACATATAAAAATCGTTGGACCACTTACTAAAAACTATGGACCAAGTTTCTTAAACTTTGGACCACGTTATAAAAAATATGGACGACGTTTCTAAATTTTCAGTTTACACTTCACAAACGTCGGTTCAAAAGTAAACAGTAAATTCGAAAAGTATTATTATTTCTTAACAAAACATTAGATAACCTAACAAGATCCAACATTATTATCCAAAAATGAAAATCGCTACCGATATTATTTCCCGATGTACACTATTTCATTATCCAAAAATTCCGGTCCACAACTGCAAAATTTTGGTCCAGGTATTAAAATATTGGACCACGTTTCTAAAATTATGGACCACGTTATTTAATCTTTGGACCACATATAAAAAACGTTGGACCACGTTCTAAAAATTATGGACCAAGTTTTTTAATCCTTGGAACACGTTATAAAAACTATGTATGACGTTCCTAAAACATAAGTTTACATTTAAAAAGCGTCGGTTCAAAACTTTTGAATACAAACAGTTCGTTTCTAAAAGTGTTTATTTAATTTCATTACGTAACCTAAGATAACCCTACGAGATACAACATTATTATCCAAAAATGAAAATCGCTACCGATATTATTTACCTATGTACAATCTTTCATTATCCAAAAATTCCAATCCACAATTGCAAAATTTTGGACCAGGTATTAAAATATTGAACCACGTTTCTAATATTTTGGACCGCGTTACTTAATATTTGGACCAGATATAAAAAACGTTGGACCACTTTTTAAAAACTATGGACCAAGTTTCTAAAACTTTGGACCACGTTATAAAAAATATGGACGACGTTTCTAAAACTTCAGTTTACATTTCAAAAACGTCGGTTCAAAAGTAAACAGTTAATTTGAAAAGTATAATTGTTATTTCTTTACATAACATAAGATAACCCAACAACATACAACTTTATTATCAAAAAATGAAAATTGATACCGATATTAATAGCCGATTTAGACTGTTTCATTATCCAAAAATTCCGGTCCACAAATGCAAAATTTTGGACCAGGTATTAAAATATTGAACAACATTTCTAATATTATGGACCACGTTAGTTAATCTTTGGACCACATATAAAAAACGTTGGACCACTTACTAAAAACTATGGACCAAGTTTCTTAAACTTTAAACCACGTTATAAAAAATATGGACGACGTTTCTAAATTTTCAGTTTACACTTCACAAACGTCGGTTCAAAAGTAAACAGTAAATTCGAAAAGTATTATTATTTCTTTACAAAACATTAGATAACCTAACAAGATCCAACATTATTATCCAAAAATGAAAATCGCTACCGATATTATTTCCCGATGTACACTATTTCATTATCCAAAAATTCCGGTCCACAACTGCAAAATTTTGGTCCAGGTATTAAAATATTGGACCACGTTTCTAAAATTATGGACCACGTTATTTAATCTTTGGACCACATATAAAAAACGTTGGACCACGTTCTAAAAATTATGGACCAAGTTTTTTAATCCTTGGAACACGTTATAAAAACTATGTATGACGTTCCTAAAACATAAGTTTACATTTAAAAAGCGTCGGTTCAAAACTTTTGAATACAAACAGTTCGTTTCTAAAAGTGTTTATTTAATTTCATTACGTAACCTAAGATAACCCTACGAGATACAACATTATTATCCAAAAATGAAAATCGCTACCGATATTATTTACCTATGTACAATCTTTCATTATCCAAAAATTCCAATCCACAATTGCAAAATTTTGGACCAGGTATTAAAATATTGAACCACGTTTCTAATATTTTGGACCGCGTTACTTAATATTTGGACCAGATATAAAAAACGTTGGACCACTTTTTAAAAACTATGGACCAAGTTTCTAAAACTTTGGACCACGTTATAAAAAATATGGACGACGTTTCTAAAACTTCAGTTTACATTTCAAAAACGTCGGTTCAAAAGTAAACAGTTAATTTGAAAAGTATAATTGTTATTTCTTTACATAACATAAGATAACCCAACAACATACAACTTTATTATCAAAAAATGAAAATTGATACCGATATTAATAGCCGATTTAGACTGTTTCATTATCCAAAAATTCCGGTCCACAAATGCAAAATTTTGGACCAGGTATTAAAATATTGAACAACATTTCTAATATTATGGACCACGTTAGTTAATCTTTGGACCACATATAAAAAACGTTGGACCACTTACTAAAAACTATGGACCAAGTTTCTTAAACTTTGGACCACGTTATAAAAAATATGGACGACGTTTCTAAATTTTCAGTTTACACTTCACAAACGTCGGTTCAAAAGTAAACAGTAAATTCGAAAAGTATTATTATTTCTTTACATAACATTAGATAACCTAACAAGATCCAACATTATTATCCAAAAATGAAAATCGCTACCGATATTATTTCCCGATGTACACTATTTCATTATCCAAAAATTCCGGTCCACAACTGCAAAATTTTGGTCCAGGTATTAAAATATTGGACCACGTTTCTAAAATTATGGACCACGTTATTTAATCTTTGGACCAATTATAAAAAACGTTAGACCACGTTCTAAAAATTATGGACCAAGTTTTTTAATCCTTGGACCACGTTTTAAAAACTATGTATAACGTTCCTAAAACATAAGTTTACATTTCAAAAGCGTCGGTTCAAAACTTTTGAATACAAACAGTTCGTTTCTAAAAGTGTTTTTTTAATTTCATTACGTAACCTAAGATAACCCTACGAGATACAACATTATTATCCAAAAATAAAAATCGCTACCGATATTATTTACCTATGTACAATCTTTCATTATCCAAAAATTCCAGTCCACAATTGCAAAATTTTGGACCAGGTATTAAAATGTTGAACCACGTTTTTAATATTTTGGACCGCGTTACTTAATATTTGGACCAGATATAAAAGACGTTGGACCACTTTTTAAAAACTATGGACCAAATTTCTAAAACTTTGGACCACGTTATAAAAAATATGGACGACGTTTCTAAAACTTCAGTTTACATTTCAAAAACGTCGGTTCAAAAGTAAACAGTTAATTTGAAAAGTATAATTGTTATTTCTTTACATAACATAAGATAACCCAACAACATACAACTTTATTATCAAAAAATGAAAATTGCTACCGATATTAATAGCCGATTTAGACTGTTTCATTATCCAAAAATTCCGGTCCACAAATGCAAAATTTTGGACCAGGTATTAAAATAATGAACAACATTTCTAATATTATGGACCACGTTAGTTAATCTTTGGACCACATATAAAAAACGTTGGACCACTTACTAAAAACTATGGACCAAGTTTCTTAAACTTTGGACCACGTTATAAAAAATATGGACGACGTTTCTAAATTTTCAGTTTACACTTCACAAACGTCGGTTCAAAAGTAAACAGTAAATTCGAAAAGTATTATTATTTCTTTACATAACATTAGATAACCTAACAAGATCCAACATTATTATCCAAAAATGAAAATCGGTAACGATATTATTTCCCGATGTACACTATTTCATTATCCAAAAATTCCGGTCCACAACTGCAAAATTATGGTCCAGGTATAAAAAAATTGGACCACGTTTCTAAAATAATGGACCACGTTATTTAATCTTTGGACCACATATAAAAAACGTTGGACCACGTTCTAAAAATTATGGACCAAGTTTTTTAATCCTTGGAACACGTTATAAAAACTATGTATGACGTTCCTAAAACATAAGTTTACATTTCAAAAGCGTCGGTTCAAAACTTTTGAATACAAACAGTTCGTTTCTAAAAGTGTTTTTTTAATTTCATTACGTAACCTAAGATAACCCTACGAGATACAACATTATTATCCAAAAATGAAAATCGCTACCGATATTATTTACCTATGTACAATCTTTCATTATCCAAAAATTCCAGTCCACAATTGTTAAATTTTGGACTAGGTATTAAAATGTTGAACCACGTTTCTAATATTTTGGACCGCGTTACTTAATATTTGGACCAGATATAAAAAACGTTGGACCACTTTTTAAAAACTATGGACCAAGTTTCTAAAACTTTGGACCACGTTATAAAAAATATGGACGACGTTTCTTAATTTTCAGTTTACACTTCACAAACGTCGGTTCAAAAGTAAACAGTAAATTAGAAAAGTATTATTATTTCTTTACATAACATTAGATAACCTAACAAGATCCAACATTATTATCCAAAAATGAAAATCGGTAACGATATTATTTCCCGATGTACACTATTTCATTATCCAAAAATTCCGGTCCACAACTGCAAAATTATGGTCCAGGTATAAAAAAATTGGACCACGTTTCTAAAATAATGGACCACGTTATTTAATCTTTGGACCACATATAAAAAACGTTGGACCACGTTCTAAAAATTATGGACCAAGTTTTTTAATCCTTGGAACACGTTATAAAAACTATGTATGACGTTCCTAAAACATAAGTTTACATTTCAAAAGCGTCGGTTCAAAACTTTTGAATACAAACAGTTCGTTTCTAAAAGTGTTTTTTTAATTTCATTACGTAACCTAAGATAACCCTACGAGATACAACATTATTATCCAAAAATGAAAATCGCTACCGATATTATTTACCTATGTACAATCTTTCATTATCCAAAAATTCCAGTCCACAATTGTTAAATTTTGGACTAGGTATTAAAATGTTGAACCACGTTTCTAATATTTTGGACCGCGTTACTTAATATTTGGACCAGATATAAAAAACGTTGGACCACTTTTTAAAAACTATGGACCAAGTTTCTAAAACTTTAGACCACGTTATAAAAAATATGGACGACGTTTCTTAATTTTCAGTTTACACTTCACAAACGTCGGTTCAAAAGTAAACAGTAAATTAGAAAAGTATTATTATTTCTTTACATAACATTAGATAACCTAACAAGATCCAACATTATTATCCAAAAATGAAAATCGGTAACGATATTATTTCCCGATGTACACTATTTCATTATCCAAAAATTCCGGTCCACAACTGCAAAATTATGGTCCAGGTATAAAAAAATTGGACCACGTTTCTAAAATAATGGACCACGTTATTTAATCTTTCGACCACATATCAAAAACGTTGGACCACGTTCTAAAAATTATGGACCAAATTTTTTAATCCTTGGACCACGTTATAAAAACTATGTATGACGTTCCTAAAACATAAGTTTACATTTCAAAAGCGTCGGTTCAAAACTTTTGAATACAAACAGTTCGTTTCTAAAAGTGTTTTTTTAATTTCATTACGTAACCTAAAATAACCCTACGAGATACAACATTTTTATCCAAAAATGAAAATCGCTACCGATATTATTTACCAATGTACAATCTTTCATTATCCAAAAATTCCAGTCCACAATTGCAAAATTTTGGACCAGGTATTAAAATGTTGTACCACGTTTCTAATATTTTGGACCGCGTTACTTAATATTTGGACCAGATATAAAAACGTTGGACCACTTTTTAAAATCTATGGACCAAGTTTCTAAAACTTTGGACCACGTTATAAAAAATATGGACGACGTTTCTAAAACTTCAGTTTACATTTCAAAAACGTCGGTTCAAAAGTAAACAGTTAATTTGAAAAGTAAAATTGTTATTTCTTTACATAACATAAGATAACCCAACAACATACAACTTTATTATCAAAAAATGAAAATTGCTACCGATATTAATAGCCGATTTAGACTGTTTCATTATCCAAAAATTCCGGTCCACAAATGCAAAATTTTGGACCAGGTATTAAAATAATGAACAACATTTCTAATATTATGGACCACGTTAGTTAATCTTTGGACCACATATAAAAAACGTTGGACCAAGTTTCTTAAACTTTGGACCACGTTATAAAAAATATGGACGACGTTTCTAAATTTTCAGTTTACACTTCACAAACGTCGGTTCAAAAGTAAACAGTAAATTCGAAAAGTATTATTATTTCTTTACATAACATTAGATAACCTAACAAGATCCAACATTATTATCCAAAAATGAAAATCGGTAACGATATTATTTCCCGATGTACACTATTTCATTATCCAAAAATTCCGGTCCACAACTGCAAAATTATGGTCCAGGTATAAAAAAATTGGACCACGTTTCTAAAATAATGGACCACGTTATTTAATCTTTGGACCACATATAAAAAACGTTGGACCACGTTCTAAAAATTATGGACCAAGTTTTTTAATCCTTGGAACACGTTATAAAAACTATGTATGACGTTCCTAAAACATAAGTTTACATTTCAAAAGCGTCGGTTCAAAACTTTTGAATACAAACAGTTCGTTTCTAAAAGTGTTTTTTTAATTTCATTACGTAACCTAAGATAACCCTACGAGATACAACATTATTATCCAAAAATGAAAATCGCTACCGATATTATTTACCTATGTACAATCTTTCATTATCCAAAAATTCCAGTCCACAATTGTTAAATTTTGGACTAGGTATTAAAATGTTGAACCACGTTTCTAATATTTTGGACCGCGTTACTTAATATTTGGACCAGATATAAAAAACGTTGGACCACTTTTTAAAAACTATGGACCAAGTTTCTAAAACTTTGGACCACGTTATAAAAAATATGGACGACGTTTCTTAATTTTCAGTTTACACTTCACAAACGTCGGTTCAAAAGTAAACAGTAAATTAGAAAAGCATTATTATTTCTTTACATAACATTAGATAACCTAACAAGATCCAACATTATTATCCAAAAATGAAAATCGGTAACGATATTATTTCCCGATGTACACTATTTCATTATCCAAAAATTCCGGTCCACAACTGCAAAATTATGGTCCAGGTATAAAAAAATTGGACCACGTTTCTAAAATAATGGACCACGTTATTTAATCTTTGGACCACATATCAAAAACGTTGGACCACGTTCTAAAAATTATGGACCAAGTTTTTTAATCCTTGGACCACGTTATAAAAACTGTGTATGACGTTCCTAAAATATTAGTTTACATTTCAAAAGCGTCGGTTCAAAACTTTTGAATACAAACAGTTTGTTTCTAAAAGTGTTTTTTTATTTCATTACGTAACCTAAGATAACCCTACGAGATACAACATTATTATCCAAAAATGAAAATCGCTACCGATATTATTTACCTATGTACAATCTTTCATTATCCAAAAATTCCAGTCCACAATTGTAAAATTTTGGACCAGGTATTAAAATGTTGAACCACGTTTCTAATATTTTGGACCGCGTTACTTAATATTTGGACCAGATATAAAAAACGTTGGACCACTTTTTAAAAACTATGGACCAAGTTTCTAAAACTTTGGACCACGTTATAAAAAATATGGACGACATTTCTAAAACTTCAGTTTACATTTCAAAAACGTCGGTTCAAAAGTAAACAGTTAATTTGAAAAGTATAATTGTTATTTCTTTACATAACATAAGATAACCCAACAACATACAACTTTATTATCAAAAAATGTAAATTGCTACCGATATTAATAGCCGATTTAGACTGTTTCATTATCCGAAAATTCCGGTCCACAAATGCAAAATTTTGGACCAGGTATAAATATATTGAACAACATTTCTAATATTATGGACCACGTTAGTTAATCTTTGGACCACATATAAAAACGTTGGACCACTTACTAAAAACTATGGACCAAGTTTCTTAAACTTTGGACCACGTTATAAAAAATATGGACGACGTTTCTAAATTTTCAGTTTACACTTCACAAACGTCGAATCAAAAGTAAACAGTAAATTCGAAAAGTATTATTATTTCTTTACATAACATTAGATAACCTAACAAGATCCAACATTATTATCCAAAAATGAAAATCGCTACCGATATTATTTCCCGATGTACACTATTTCATTATCCAAAAATTCCGGTCCACAACTGCAAAATTTTGGTCCAGGTATTAAAATATTGGACCACGTTCTAAAAATTATGGACCAAGTTTTTTAATCCTTGGACCACGTTATAAAAACTATGTATGACGTTCCTAAAACATAAGTTCACATTTCAATAGCGTCGGTTCAAAACTTTTGAAGACAAACAGTTCGTTTCTAAAAGTGTTTATTTAATTTCATTACGTAACCTAAGATAACCCTACGAGATACAACATTATTATCCAAAAATGAAAATCGCTACCGATATTATTTACCTATGTACAATCTTTCATTATCCAAAAATTCCAGTCCACAATTGCAAAATTTTGGACCAGGTATTAAAATGTTGAACCACGTTTCTAATATTTTGGACCGCGTTACTTAATATTTGGACCACATATAAAAAACGTTGGACCACTTACTAAAAACTATGGACCAAGTTTCTTAAACTTTGGACCACGTTATAAAAAATATGGACGACGTTTCTAAATTTTCAGTTTACACTTCACAAACGTCGGTTCAAAAGTAAACAGTAAATTCGAAAAGTATAATTATTTCTTTACATAACATTAGATAACCTAACAAGATCCAACATTATTATCCAAAAATGAAAATCGCTACCGATATTATTTCCCGATGTACACTATTTCATTATCCTAAAATTCCGGTCCACAACTGCAAAATTTAGGTCCAGGTATTAAAATATTGGACCACGTTTCTAAAATTATGGACCACGTTATTTAATCTTTGGACCACATATCAAAAACGTTGGACCACGTTCTAAAAATTATGGACCAAGTTTTTTAATCCTTGGAACACGTTATAAAAACTATGTATGACGTTCCTAAAACATAAGTTTACATTTCAAAAGCGTCGGTTCAAAACTTTTGAATACAAACAGTTCGTTTCTAAAAGTGTTTTTTTAATTTCATTACGTAACCTAAGATAACCCTACGAGATACAACATTATTATCCAAAAATGAAAATCGCTACCGATATTATTTACCTATGTACAATCTTTCATTATCCAAAAATTCCAGTCCACAATTGCAAAATTTTGGACCAGGTATTAAAATGTTGAACCACGTTTCTAATATTTTGGACCGCGTTACTTAATATTTGGACCAGATATGAAAAACGTTGGACCACTTTTTAAAAACTATGGACCAAGTTTCTAAAACTTTGGACCACGTTATAAAAAATATGGACGACGTTTCTAAAACTTCAGTTTACATTTCAAAAACGTCGGTTCAAAAGTAAACAGTTAATTTGAAAAGTATAATTGTTATTTCTTTACATAACATAAGATAACCCAACAACATACAACTTTATTATCAAAAAATGAAAATTGCTACCGATATTAATAGCCGATTTAGACTGTTTCATTATCCAAAAATTCCGGTCCACAAATGCAAAATTTTGGACCAGGTATTAAAATATTGAACAACATTTCTAATATTATGGACCACGTTAGTTAATCTTTGGACCACATATAAAAAACGTTGGACCACGTTCTAAAAATTATGGACCAAGTTTTTTAATCCTTGGAACACGTTATAAAAACTATGTATGACGTTCCTAAAACATAAGTTTACATTTCAAAAGCGTCGGTTCAAAACTTTTAAATACAAACAGTTCGTTTCTAAAAGTGTTTATTTAATTTCATTACGTAACCTAAGATAACCCTACGAGATACAACATTATTATCCAAAAATGAAAATCGCTACCGATATTATTTACCTATGTACAATCTTTCATTATCCAAAAATTCCAGTCCACAATTGCAAAATTTTGGACCAGGTATAAAAATATTGAACAACATTTCTAATATTATGGACCACGTTAGTTAATCTTTGGACCACATATAAAAAACGTTGGACCACTTACTAAAAACAATGGACCAAGTTTCTTAAACTTTGGACCACGTTATAAAAAATATGGACGACGTTTCTAAATTTTCAGTTTACACTTCACAAACGTCGGTTCAAAAGTAAACAGTAAATTCGAAAAGTATTATTATTTCTTTACATAACATTAGATAACCTTACAAGATCCAACATTATTATCCAAAAATGAAAATCGCTACCGATATTATTTCCCGATGTACACTATTTCATTATCCAAAAATTCCGGTCCACAACTGCAAAATTTTGGTCCAGGTATTAAAATACTGGACCACGTTTCTAAAATTATGGACCACGTTATTTAATCTTTGGACCACATATCAAAAACGTTGGACCACGTTCTAAAAATTATGGACCAAATTTTTTAATCCTTGGACCACGTTATAAAAACTATGTATGACGTTCCTAAAACATAAGTTTACATTTCAAAAGCGTCGGTTCAAAACTTTTGAATACAAACAGTTCGTTTCTAAAAGTGTTTATTTAATTTCATTACGTAACCTAAGATAACCCTACGAGATACAACATAATTATCCAAAAATATCAATCGCTACCGATATTATTTACCTATGTACAATCTTTCATTATCCAAAAATTCCAGTCCACAATTGCAAAATTTTGGACCAGGTATTAAAATGTTGAACCACGTTTCTAATATTTTGGACCGCGTTACTTAATATTTGGACCAGATATAAAAAACGTTGGACCACTTTTTAAAAACTATGGACCAAGTTTCTAAAACTTTGGACCACGTTATAAAAAATATGGACGACGTTTCTAAAACTTCAGTTTACATTTCAAAAACGTCGGTTCAAAAGTAAACAGTTAATTTGAAAAGTATAATTGTTATTTCTTTACATAACATAAGATAACCCAACAACATACAACTTTATTATCAAAAAATGTAAATTGCTACCGATATTAATAGCCGGTTTAGACTGTTTCATTATCCACAAATTCCGGTCCACAAATGCACAATTTTGGACCAGGTATTAAAATATTGAACAACATTTCTAATATTATGGACCACGTTAGTTAATCTTTGGACCACATATAAAAAACCTTGGACCACTTACTAAAAATTATGGACCAAGTTTCTTAAACTTTGGACCACGTTATAAAAAATGTGGACGACGTTTCTAAATTTTCAGTTTACCTTTCACAGACGTCGGTTCAAAAGTAAACAGTAAATTCGAAAAGTATTATTATTTCTTTACATAACATTAGATAACCTAACAAGATCCAACATTATTATCCAAAAAAGAAAATCGCTACCGATATTATTTCCCGATGTACACTATTTCATTATCCAAAAATTCCGGTCCACAACTGCAAAATTTTGGTCCAGGTATTAAAATATTGGACCACGTTTCTAAAATTATGGACCACGTAAGTAAATCTTTTGGACCACATATAAAAAACGTTGGACCACGTTCTAAAAATTATGGACCAAGTTTTTTAATCATTGGACCACGTTATAAAAACTATGTATGACGTTCCTAAAACATAAGTTTACATTTCAAAAGCGTCGGTTCAAAACTTTTGCATACAAACAGTTCGTTTCTAAAAGTGTTTTTTTAATTTCATTACGTAACGTAAGTTAACCCTACGAGATACAACATTATTATCCAAAAATGAAAATCGCTACCGATATTATTTACCTATGTACAATCTTTCATTATCCAAAAATTCCAGTCCACAATTGCAAAATTTTGGACCAGGTATTAAAATGTTGAACCACGTTTCTAATATTTTGGACCGCGTTACTTAATATTTGGACCAGATATAAAAAACGTTGGACCACTTTTTAAAAACTATGGACCAAGTTTCTAAAACTTTGGACTACGTTATATAGATATGGACGACGTTTCTTAATTTTCAGTTACACTTCACAAACGTCGGTTCAAAAGTAAACAGTAAATTCGAAAAGTATTATTATTTCTTTACATAACATTAGATAACCTAACAAGATCCAACATTATTATCCAAAAATGAAAATCGCTACCGATATTATTTCCCGATGTACACTATTTCATTATCCAAAAATTCCGGTCCACAACTGCAAAATTTTGGTCCAGGTATTAAAATATTGGACCACGTTTCTTAAATTATGGACCACATTATTTAATCTTTGGACCACATATCAAAAACGTTGGACCACGTTCTAAAAATTATGGACCAAGTTTTTTAATCCTTGGAACACGTTATAAAAACTATGTATGACGTTCCTAAAACATAAGTTTACATTTCAAAAGCGTCGGTTCAAACTTTTGAATATAAACAGTTCGTTTCTAAAAGTGTTTTTTTAATTTCATTACGTAACCTAAGATAACCCTACGAGATACAACATTATTATCCAAAAAAGAAAATCGCTACCGATATTATTTACCTATGTACAATCTTTCATTATCCAAAAATTCCAGTCCACAACTGCAAAATTTTGGACCAGGTATTAAAATGTTGAACCACGTTTCTAATATTTTGGACCGCGTTACTTTATATTTGGACCAGATATAAAAAACGTTGGACCACTTTTTAAAAACTATGGACCAAGTTTCTAAAACTTTGGACCACGTTATAAAAAATATGGACGACGTTTCTAAAACTTCAGTTTACATTTCAAAAACGTCGGTTCAAAAGTAAACAGTTAATTTGAAAAGTATAATTGTTATTTCTTTACATAACATAAGATAACCCAACAACATACAACTTTATTATCAAAAAATGTAAATTGCTACCGATATAAATAGCCGATTTAGACTGTTTCATTATCCAAAAATTCCGGTCCACAAATGCAAAATTTTGGACCAGGTATAAAAATATTGAACAACATTTCTAATATTATGGACCACGTTAGTTAATCTTTGACCAAATATAAAAAACGTTGGACCACTTACTAAAAACTATGGACCAAGTTTCTAAAACTTTGGACCACGTTATAAAAAATATGGACGACGTTTCTAAATTTTCAGTTTACACTTCACAAACGTCGGTTCAAAAGTAAACAGTAAATTCGAAAAGTATAAATATTTCTTTACATAACATTAGATAACCTAACAAGATCCAACATTATTATCCAAAAATGAAAATCGCTACCGATATTATTTCCCGATGTACACTATTTCATTATCCGAAAATTCCGGTCCACAACTGCAAAATTTTGGTCCAGGTATTAAAATATTGGACCACGTTTCTAAAATTATGGACCACATTATTTAATCTTTGGACCACATATCAAAATTGTTGGACCACGTTCTAAAAATTATGGACCAAGTTTTTTAATCCTTGGAACACGTTATAAAAACTATGTATGACGTTCCTAAAACATAAGTTTACATTTCAAAAGCGTCGGTTCAAAACTTTTGAATACAAACAGTTCGTTTCTAAAAGTGTTTTTTTAATTTCATTACGTAACCTAAGATAACCCTACGAGATACAACATTATTATCCAAAAATGAAAATCGCTACCGATATTATTTACCTATGTACAATCTTTCATAACCCAAAAATTCCAGTCCACAATTGCAAAATTTTGGACCAGGTATTAAAATGTTGAACCACGTTTCTAATATTTTGGACCGCGTTACTTAATATTTGGACCAAATATAAAAAACGTTGGACCACTTTTTAAAAACTATGGACCAAGTTTCTAAAACTTTGGACCACGTTATAAAAAATATGGACGACGTTTCTTAATTTTCAGTTTACACTTCACAAACGTCGGTTCAAAAGTAAACAGTAAATTCGAAAAGTATTATTATTTCTTTACATAACATTAGATAACCTAACAAGATCCAACATTATTATCCAAAAATGAAAATCGGTAACGATATTATTTCCCGATGTACACTATTTCATTATCCAAAAATTCCGGTCCACAACTGCAAAATTATGGTCCAGGTATTAAAATATTGGACCACGTTTCTAAAATTATGGACCACGTTATTTAATCTTTGGACCACATATAAAAAACGTTGGACCACGTTCTAAAAATTATGGACCAAATTTTTTAATCCTTGGACCACGTTATAAAAACTATATATGACGTTCCTAAAACATAAGTTTACATTTCAAAAGAGTCGGTTCAAAACTTTTGAATACAAACAGTTCGTTTCTAAAAGTGTTTTTTTAATTTCATTACGTAACCTAAGATAACCCTACGAGATACAACATTATTATCCAAAAAAGAAAATCGCTACCGATATTATTTACCTATGTACAATCTTTCATTATCCAAAAATTCCAGTCCACAACTGCAAAATTTTGGACCAGGTATTAAAATGTTGAACCACGTTTCTAATATTTTGGACCGCGTTACTTTATATTTGGACCAGATATAAAAAACGTTGGACCACTTTTTAAAAACTATGGACCAAGTTTCTAAAACTTTGGACCACGTTATAAAAAATATGGACGACGTTTCTAAAACTTCAGTTTACATTTCAAAAACGTCGGTTCAAAAGTAAACAGTTAATTTGAAAAGTATAATTGTTATTTCTTTACATAACATAAGATAACCTAACAAGATCCAACATTATTATCCAAAAATGAAAATCGCTACCGATATTATTTCCCGATGTACACTATTTCATTATCCGAAAATTCCGGTCCACAACTGCAAAATTTTGGTCCAGGTATTAAAATATTGGACCACGTTTCTAAAATTATGGACCACATTATTTAATCTTTGGACCACATATCAAAATTGTTGGACCACGTTCTAAAAATTATGGACCAAGTTTTTTAATCCTTGGAACACGTTATAAAAACTATGTATGACGTTCCTAAAACATAAGTTTACATTTCAAAAGCGTCGGTTCAAAACTTTTGAATACAAACAGTTCGTTTCTAAAAGTGTTTTTTTAATTTCATTACGTAACCTAAGATAACCCTACGAGATACAACATTATTATCCAAAAATGAAAATCGCTACCGATATTATTTACCTATGTACAATCTTTCATAACCCAAAAATTCCAGTCCACAATTGCAAAATTTTGGACCAGGTATTAAAATGTTGAACCACGTTTCTAATATTTTGGACCGCGTTACTTAATATTTGGACCAAATATAAAAAACGTTGGACCACTTTTTAAAAACTATGGACCAAGTTTCTAAAACTTTGGACCACGTTATAAAAAATATGGACGACGTTTCTTAATTTTCAGTTTACACTTCACAAACGTCGGTTCAAAAGTAAACAGTAAATTCGAAAAGTATTATTATTTCTTTACATAACATTAGATAACCTAACAAGATCCAACATTATTATCCAAAAATGAAAATCGGTAACGATATTATTTCCCGATGTACACTATTTCATTATCCAAAAATTCCGGTCCACAACTGCAAAATTATGGTCCAGGTATTAAAATATTGGACCACGTTTCTAAAATTATGGACCACGTTATTTAATCTTTGGACCACATATAAAAAACGTTGGACCACGTTCTAAAAATTATGGACCAAATTTTTTAATCCTTGGACCACGTTATAAAAACTATATATGACGTTCCTAAAACATAAGTTTACATTTCAAAAGAGTCGGTTCAAAACTTTTGAATACAAACAGTTCGTTTCTAAAAGTGTTTTTTTAATTTCATTACGTAACCTTAGATAACCCTACGAGATACAACATTATTATCCAAAAAAGAAAATCGCTACCGATATTATTTACCTATGTACAATCTTTCATTATCCAAAAATTCCAGTCCACAACTGCAAAATTTTGGACCAGGTATTAAAATGTTGAACCACGTTTCTAATATTTTGGACCGCGTTACTTTATATTTGGACCAGATATAAAAAACGTTGGACCACTTTTTAAAAACAATGGACGAAGTTTCTTAAACTTTGGACCACGTTATAAAAAATATGGACGACGTTTCTAAATTTTCAGTTTACACTTCACAAACGTCGGTTCAAAAGTAAACAGTAAATTCGAAAAGTATTATTATTTCTTTACATAACATTAGATAACCTTACAAGATCCAACATTATTATCCAAAAATGAAAATCGCTACCGATATTATTTACCTATGTACAATCTTTCATTATCCAAAAATTCCAGTCCACAATTGCAAAATTTTGGACCAGGTATTAAAATGTTGAACCACGTTTCTAATATTTTGGACCGCGTTACTTTATATTTGGACCAGATATAAAAAACGTTGGACCACTTTTTAAAAACTATGGACCAAGTTTCTAAAACTTTGGACCACGTTATAAAAAATATGGACGACGTTTCTAAAACTTCAGTTTACATTTCAAAAACGTCGGTTCAAAAGTAAACAGTTAATTTGAAAAGTATAATTGTTATTTCTTTACATAACATAAGATAACCCAACAACATACAACTTTATTATCAAAAAATGTAAATTGCTACCGATATTAATAGCCGATTTAGACTGTTTCATTATCCACAAATTCCGGTCCACAAATGCACAATTTTGGACCAGGTATTAAAATATTGAACAACATTTCTAATATTATGGACCACGTTAGTTAATCTTTGAACCACATATAAAAAACCTTGGACCACTTACTAAAAACTATGGACCAAGTTTCTTAAACTTTGGACCACGTTATAAAAAATGTGGACGACGTTTCTAAATTTTCAGTTTACCTTTCACAGACGTCGGTTCAAAAGTAAACAGTAAATTCGAAAAGTATTATTATTTCTTTACATAACATTAGATAACCTAACAAGATCCAACATTATTATCCAAAAATGAAAATCGCTACCGATATTATTTCCCGATGTACACTATTTCATTATCCAAAAATTCCGGTCCACAACTGCAAAATTTTGGTCCAGGTATTAAAATATTGGACCACGTTTCTAAAATTATGGACCACGTAAGTAAATCTTTTGGACCACATATAAAAAACGTTGGACCACGTTCTAAAAATTATGGACCAAGTTTTTTAATCATTGGACCACGTTATAAAAACTATGTATGACGTTCCTAAAACATAAGTTTTCATTTCAAAAGCGTCGGTTCAAAACTTTTGCATACAAACAGTTCGTTTCTAAAAGTGTTTTTTTAATTTCATTACGTAACCTAAGATAACCCTACGAGATACAACATTATTATCCAAAAATGAAAATCGCTACCGATATTATTTACCTATGTACAATCTTTCATTATCCAAAAATTCCAGTCCACAATTGCAAAATTTTGGACCAGGTATTAAAATGTTGAACCACGTTTCTAATATTTTGGACCGCGTTACTTAATATTTGGACCAGATATAAAAAACGTTGGACCACTTTTTAAAAACTATGGACCAAGTTTCTAAAACTTTGGACCACGTTATAAAAAATATGGACGACGTTTCTAAAACTTCAGTTTACATTTCAAAAACGTCGGTTCAAAAGTAAACAGTTAATTTGAAAAGTATAATTGTTATTTCTTTACATAACATAAGATAACCCAACAACATACAACTTTATTATCAAAAAATGTAAATTGCTACCGATATTAATAGCCGATTTAGACTGTTTCATTATCCACAAATTCCGGTCCACAAATGCACAATTTTGGACCAGGTATTAAAATATTGAACAACATTTCTAATATTATGGACCACGTTAGTTAATCTTTGAACCACATATAAAAAACCTTGGACCACTTACTAAAAACTATGGACCAAGTTTCTTAAACTTTGGACCACGTTATAAAAAATGTGGACGACGTTTCTAAATTTTCAGTTTACCTTTCACAGACGTCGGTTCAAAAGTAAACAGTATATTCGAAAAGTATTATTATTTCTTTACATAACATTAGATAACCTAACAAGATCCAACATTATTATCCAAAAATGAAAATCGCTACCGATATTATTTCCCGATGTACACTATTTCATTATCCAAAAATTCCGGTCCACAACTGCAAAATTTTGGTCCAGGTATTAAAATATTGGACCACGTTTCTAAAATTATGGACCACGTAAGTAAATCTTTTGGACCACATATAAAAAACGTTGGACCACGTTCTAAAAATTATGGACCAAGTTTTTTAATCATTGGACCACGTTATAAAAACTATGTATGACGTTCCTAAAACATAAGTTTTCATTTCAAAAGCGTCGGTTCAAAACTTTTGCATACAAACAGTTCGTTTCTAAAAGTGTTTTTTTAATTTCATTACGTAACCTAAGATAACCCTACGAGATACAACATTATTATCCAAAAATGAAAATCGCTACCGATATTATTTACCTATGTACAATCTTTCATTATCCAAAAATTCCAGTACACAATTGCAAAATTTTGGACCAGGTATTAAAATGTTGAACCACGTTTCTAATATTTTGGACCGCGTTACTTAATATTTGGACCAGATATAAAAAACGTTGGACCACTTTTTAAAAACTATGGACCAAGTTTCTAAAACTTTGGACCACGTTATAAAAAATATGGACGACGTTTCTAAAACTTCAGTTTACATTTCAAAATGTCGGTTCAAAAGTAAACAGTTAATTTGAAAAGTAAAATTGTTATTTCTTTACATAACATAAGATAACCCAACAACATACAACTTTATTATCAAAAAATGTAAATTGCTACCGATATTAATAGCCGATTTAGACTGTTTCATTATCCAAAAATTCCGGTCCACAAATGCAAAATTTTGGACCAGGTATTAAAATATTGAACTACATTTCTAATATTATGGTCCACGTTAGTTAATCTTTGGACCACATATAAAAAACGTTGGACCACTTACTAAAAACTATGGACCAAGTTTCTTAAACTTTGGACCACGTTATAAAAAATATGGACGACGTTTCTAAATTTTCAGTTTACACTTCACAAACGTCGGTTCAAAAGTAAACAGTAAATTCGAAAAGTATTATTATTTCTTTACATAACATTAGATAACCTAACAAGATCCAACATTATTATCCAAAAATGAAAATCGCTACCGATATTATTTCCCGATGTACACTATTTCATTATCCAAAAATTCCGGTCCACAACTGCAAAATTTTGGTCCAGGTATTAAAATATTGGACCACGTTTCTAAAATTATGGACCACGTTATTTAATCTTTGGACCACATATAAAAAACGTTGGACCACGTTCTAAAAATTATGGACCAAGTTTTTTAATCCTTGGAACACGTTATAAAAACTATGTATGACGTTCCTAAAACATAAGTTTACATTTCAAAAGCGTCGGTTCAAAACTTTTGAATACAAACAGTTCGTTTCTAAAAGTGTTTTTTTAATTTCATTACGTAACCTAAGATAACCCTACGAGATACAACATTATTATCCAAAAATGAAAATCGCTACCGATATTATTTACCTATGTACAATCTTTCATTATCCAAAAATTCCAGTCCACAATTGCAAAATTTTGGACCAGGTATTAAAATGTTGAAGCACGTTTCTAATATTTTGGACCGCGTTACTTAATATTTGGACCAGATATATAAAACGTTGGACCACTTTTTAAAAACTATGGACCAAGTTTCTAAAACTTTGGACCACGTTATAAAAAATATGGACGACGTTTCTTAATTTTCAGTTTACACTTCACAAACGTCGGTTCAAAAGTAAACAGTAAATTCGAAAAGTATTATTATTTCTTTACATAACATTAGATAACCTAACAAGATCCAACATTATTATCCAAAAATGAAAATCGCTACCGATATTATTTCCCGATGTACACTATTTCATTATCCAAAAATTCCGGTCCACAACTGCAAAATTTTGGTCCAGGTATTAAAATATTGGACCACGTTTCTAAAATTATGGACCACGTTATTTAATCTTTGGACCACATATCAAAAACGTTGGACCACGTTCTAAAAATTATGGACCAAGTTTTTTAATCCTTGGACCACGTTATAAAAACTATGTATGACGTTCCTAAAACATAAGTTTACATTTCAAAAGCGTCGGTTCAGAACTTTTGAATACAAACAGTTCGTTTCTAAAAGTGTTTTTTTAATTTCATTACGTAACCTAAGATAACCCTACGAGATACAACATTATTATCCAAAAATGAAAATCGCTACCGATATTATTTACCTATGTACAATCTTTCATTATCCAAAAATTCCAATCCACAATTGCAAAATTTTGGACCAGGTATTAAAATGTTGAACCACGTTTCTAATATTTTGGACCGCGTTACTTAATATTTGGACCAGATATAAAAAACGTTGGACCACTTTTTAAAAACTTTGGACCAAGTTTCTAAAACTTTGGACCACATTATAAAAAATATGGACGACGTTTCTTAAACTTCAGTTTACATTTCAAAAACGTCGGTTCAAAAGTAAACAGTTAATTTGAAAAGTAAAATTGTTATTTCTTTACATAACATAAGATAACCCAACAACATACAACTTTATTATCAAAAAATGAAAATTGCTACCGATATTAATAGCCGATTTAGACTGTTTCATTATCCAAAAATTCCGGTCCACAAATGCAAAATTTTGGACCAGGTATTAAATTATTGAACAACATTTCTAATATTATGGACCACGTTAGTTAATCTTTGGACCACATATAAAAAACGTTGGACCACTTACTAAAAACTATGGACCAAGTTTCTTAAACTTTGGACCACGTTATAAAAAATATGGACGACGTTTCTAAATTTTCAGTTTACACTTCACAAACGTCGGTTCAAAAGTAAACAGTAAATTCGAAAAGTATTATTATTTCTTTACATAACATTAGATAACCTAACAAGATCCAACATTATTATCCAAAAATGAAAATCGCTACCGATATTATTTCCCGATGTACACTATTTCATTATCCAAAAATTCCGGTCCACAACTGCAAAATTTTGGTCCAGGTATTAAAATATTGGACCACGTTTCTAAAATTATGGACCACGTTATTTAATCTTTGGACCACATATAAAAAACGTTGGACCACGTTCTAAAAATTATGGACCAAGTTTTTTAATCCTTGGACCACGTTTTAAAAACTATGTATAACGTTCCTAAAACATAAGTTTACATTTCAAAAGCGTCGGTTCAAATCTTTTGAATACAAACCGTTCGTTTCTAAAGGTGTTTATTTAATTTCATTACGTAACCTAAGATAACCCTACGAGATACAACATTATTATCCAAAAATAAAAATCGCTACCGATATTATTTACCTATGTACAATCTATCATTATCCAAAAATTCCAGTCCACAATTGCAAAATTATGGACCAGGTATTAAAATGTTGAACCACGTTTCTAATATTTTGGACCGCGTTACTTAATATTTGGACCAGTTATAAAAAACGTTGGACCACTTTTTAAAAACTATGGACCAAGTTTCTAAAACTTTGGACCACGTTATAAAAAATATGGACGACGTTTCTAAAACTTCAGTTTACATTTCAAAAACGTCGGTTCAAAAGTAAACAGTTAATTTGAAAAGTAAAATTGTTATTTCTTTACATAACATAAGATAACCCAACAACATACAACTTTATTATCAAAAAATGAAAATTGCTACCGATATTAATAGCCGATTTAGACTGTTTCATTATCCAAAAATTCCGGTCCACAAATGCAAAATTTTGGACCAGGTATTAAAATATTGAACTACATTTCTAATATTATGGACCACGTTAGTTAATCTTTGGACCACATATAAAAAACGTTGGACCACTTACTAAAAACTATGGACCAAGTTTCTTAAACTTTGGACCACGTTATAAAAAATATGGACGACGTTTCTAAATTTTCAGTTTACACTTCACAAACGTCGGTTCAAAAGTAAACAGTAAATTCGAAAAGTATTATTATTTCTTTACAAAACATTAGATAACCTAACAAGATCCAACATTATTATCCAAAAATGAAAATCGCTACCGATATTATTTCCCGATGTACACTATTTCATTATCCAAAAATTCCGGTCCACAACTGCAAAATTTTGGTCCAGGTATTAAAATATTGGACCACGTTTCTAAAATTATGGACCACGTTATTTAATCTTTGGACCACATATAAAAAACGTTGGACCACGTTCTAAAAATTATGGACCAAGTTTTTTAATCCTTGGAACACGTTATAAAAACTATGTATGACGTTCCTAAAACATAAGTTTACATTTAAAAAGCGTCGGTTCAAAACTTTTGAATACAAACAGTTCGTTTCTAAAAGTGTTTATTTAATTTCATTACGTAACCTAAGATAACCCTACGAGATACAACATTATTATCCAAAAATGAAAACCGCTACCGATATTATTTACCTATGTACAATCTTTCATTATCCAAAAATTCCAATCCACAATTGCAAAATTTTGGACCAGGTATTAAAATATTGAACCACGTTTCTAATATTTTGGACCGCGTTACTTAATATTTGGACCAGATATAAAAAACGTTGGACCACTTTTTAAAAACTATGGACCAAGTTTCTAAAACTTTGGACCACGTTATAAAAAATATGGACGACGTTTCTAAAACTTCAGTTTACATTTCAAAAACGTCGGTTCAAAAGTAAACAGTTAATTTGAAAAGTATAATTGTTATTTCTTTACATAACATAAGATAACCCAACAACATACAACTTTATTATCAAAAAATGAAAATTGATACCGATATTAATAGCCGATTTAGACTGTTTCATTATCCAAAAATTCCGGTCCACAAATGCAAAATTTTGGACCAGGTATTAAAATATTGAACAACATTTCTAATATTATGGACCACGTTAGTTAATCTTTGGACCACATATAAAAAACGTTGGACCACTTACTAAAAACTATGGACCAAGTTTCTTAAACTTTGGACCACGTTATAAAAAATATGGACGACGTTTCTAAATTTTCAGTTTACACTTCACAAACGTCGGTTCAAAAGTAAACAGTAAATTCGAAAAGTATTATTATTTCTTTACAAAACATTAGATAACCTAACAAGATCCAACATTATTATCCAAAAATGAAAATCGCTACCGATATTATTTCCCGATGTACACTATTTCATTATCCAAAAATTCCGGTCCACAACTGCAAAATTTTGGTCCAGGTATTAAAATATTGGACCACGTTTCTAAAATTATGGACCCCGTTATTTAATCTTTGGACCACATATAAAAAACGTTGGACCACGTTCTAAAAATTATGGACCAAGTTTTTTAATCCCTGGAACACGTTATAAAAACTATGTATGACGTTCCTAAAACATAAGTTTACATTTAAAAAGCGTCGGTTCAAAACTTTTGAATACAAACAGTTCGTTTCTAAAAGTGTTTATTTAATTTCATTACGTAACCTAAGATAACCCTACGAGATACAACATTATTATCCAAAAATGAAAATCGCTACCGATATTATTTACCTATGTACAATCTTTCATTATCCAAAAATTCCAATCCACAATTGCAAAATTTTGGACCAGGTATTAAAATATTGAACCACGTTTCTAATATTTTGGACCGCGTTACTTAATATTTGGACCAGATATAAAAAACGTTGAACCACTTTTTAAAAACTATGGACCAAGTTTCTAAAACTTTGGACCACGTTATAAAAAATATGGACGACGTTTCTAAAACTTCAGTTTACATTTCAAAAACGTCGGTTCAAAAGTAAACAGTTAATTTGAAAAGTATAATTGTTATTTCTTTACATAACATAAGATAACCCAACAACATACAACTTTATTATCAAAAAATGAAAATTGATACCGATATTAATAGCCGATTTAGACTGTTTCATTATCCAAAAATTCCGGTCCACAAATGCAAAATTTTGGACCAGGTATTAAAATATTGAACAACATTTCTAATATTATGGACCACGTTAGTTAATCTTTGGACCACATATAAAAAACGTTGGACCACTTACTAAAAACTATGGACCAAGTTTCTTAAACTTTGGACCACGTTATAAAAAATATGGACGACGTTTCTAAATTTTCAGTTTACACTTCACAAACGTCGGTTCAAAAGTAAACAGTAAATTCGAAAAGTATTATTATTTCTTTACATAACATTAGATAACCTAACAAGATCCAACATTATTATCCAAAAATGAAAATCGCTACCGATATTATTTCCCGATGTACACTATTTCATTATCCAAAAATTCCGGTCCACAACTGCAAAATTTTGGTCCAGGTATTAAAATATTGGACCACGTTTCTAAAATTATGGACCACGTTATTTAATCTTTGGACCAATTATAAAAAACGTTAGACCACGTTCTAAAAATTATGGACCAAGATTTTTAATCCTTGGACCACGTTTTAAAAACTATGTATAACGTTCCTAAAACATAAGTTTACATTTCAAAAGCGTCGGTTCAAAAGTTTTGAATACAAACAGTTCGTTTCTAAAAGTGTTTTTTTAATTTCATTATGTAACCTAAGATAACCCTACAAGATACAACATTATTATCCAAAAATGAAAATCGCTACCGATATTATTTACCTATGTACAATCTTTCATTATCCAAAAATTCCAGTCCACAATTGCAAAATTTTGGACCAGGTATTAAAATGTTGAACCACGTTTTTAATATTTTGGACCGCGTTACTTAATATTTGGACCAGATATAAAAGACGTTGGACCACTTTTTAAAAACTATGGACCAAATTTCTAAAACTTTGGACCACGTTATAAAAAATATGGACGACGTTTCTAAAACTTCAGTTTACATTTCAAAAACGTCGGTTCAAAAGTAAACAGTTAATTTGAAAAGTATAATTGTTATTTCTTTACATAACATAAGATAACCCAACAACATACAACTTTATTATCAAAAAATGAAAATTGCTACCGATATTAATAGCCGATTTAGACTGTTTCATTATCCAAAAATTCCGGTCCACAAATGCAAAATTTTGGACCAGGTATTAAAATAATGAACAACATTTCTAATATTATGGACCACGTTAGTTAATCTTTGGACCACATATAAAAAACGTTGGACCACTTACTAAAAACTATGGACCAAGTTTCTTAAACTTTGGACCACGTTATAAAAAATATGGACGACGTTTCTAAATTTTCAGTTTACACTTCACAAACGTCGGTTCAAAAGTAAACAGTAAATTCGAAAAGTATTATTATTTCTTTACATAACATTAGATAACCTAACAAGATCCAACATTATTATCCAAAAATGAAAATCGGTAACGATATTATTTCCCGATGTACACTATTTCATTATCCAAAAATTCCGGTCCACAACTGCAAAATTATGGTCCAGGTATAAAAAAATTGGACCACGTTTCTAAAATAATGGACCACGTTATTTAATCTTTGGACCACATATAAAAAACGTTGGACCACGTTCTAAAAATTATGGACCAAGTTTTTTAATCCTTGGAACACGTTATAAAAACTATGTATGACGTTCCTAAAACATAAGTTTACATTTCAAAAGCGTCGGTTCAAAACTTTTGAATACAAACAGTTCGTTTCTAAAAGTGTTTTTTTAATTTCATTACGTAACCTAAGATAACCCTACGAGATACAACATTATTATCCAAAAATGAAAATCGCTACCGATATTATTTACCTATGTACAATCTTTCATTATCCAAAAATTCCAGTCCACAATTGTTAAATTTTGGACTAGGTATTAAAATGTTGAACCACGTTTCTAATATTTTGGACCGCGTTACTTAATATTTGGACCAGATATAAAAAACGTTGGACCACTTTTTAAAAACTATGGACCAAGTTTCTAAAACTTTGGACCACGTTATAAAAAATATGGACGACGTTTCTTAATTTTCAGTTTACACTTCACAAACGTCGGTTCAAAAGTAAACAGTAAATTAGAAAAGTATTATTATTTCTTTACATAACATTAGATAACCTAACAAGATCCAACATTATTATCCAAAAATGAAAATCGGTAACGATATTATTTCCCGATGTACACTATTTCATTATCCAAAAATTCCGGTCCACAACTGCAAAATTATGGTCCAGGTATAAAAAAATTGGACCACGTTTCTAAAATAATGGACCACGTTATTTAATCTTTGGACCACATATCAAAAACGTTGGACCACGTTCTAAAAATTATGGACCAAATTTTTTAATCCTTGGACCACGTTATAAAAACTATGTATGACGTTCCTAAAACATAAGTTTACATTTCAAAAGCTTCGGTTCAAAACTTTTGAATACAAACAGTTCGTTTCTAAAAGTGTTTTTTTAATTTCATTACGTAACCTAAAATAACCCTACGAGATACAACATTTTTATCCAAAAATGAAAATCGCTACCGATATTATTTACCAATGTACAATCTTTCATTATCCAAAAATTCCAGTCCACAATTGCAAAATTTTGGACCAGGTATTAAAATGTTGTACCACGTTTCTAATATTTTGGACCGCGTTACTTAATATTTGGACCAGATATAAAAAACGTTGGACCACTTTTTAAAAACTGTGGACCAAGTTTTTTTAAACTTTGGACCGCGTTATAAAAAATATGGACGACGTTTCTAAAACTTCAGTTTACACTTCAAAAACGTCGGTTCAAAAGTAAACAGTTAATTTGAAAAGTATAATTGTTATTTCTTTACATAACATTAGATAACCCAACAACATCCAACTTTATTATCAAAAAATGAAAATTGCCACCTATATTAATAGCCGATGTAGACTGTTTCATTATCCAAAAATTCCGGTTCACAAATGCAAAATTTTGGATCAGGTATTAAAATATTGAAAAACATTTCTAATATTATGGACCACGTTATTTAATCTTTGGACCACATATAAAAAACGTTGGACTACTTACTAAAAATTATGGACCAAGTTTCTTAAACTTTGGACCACGTTATAAAAAATATGGACGACGTTTCTAAATTTTCAGTTTACACTTCACAAACGTCGGTTCAAAAGTAAACAGTAAATTCGAAAAGTATTATTATTTCTTTACATAACATTAGATAAACTAACAAGATCCAACATTATTATCCAAAAATGAAAATCGCTACCGATATTATTTCCCGATGTACACTATTTCATTATCCAAAAATTCCGGTCCACAACTGCAAAATTTTGGTCCAGGTAATAAAATATTGGACCACGTTTCTAAAATTATGGACCACATTATTTAATCTTTGGACCACATATAAAAAACGTTGGACCACATTCTAAAAATTATGGACCAAATTTTTTAATCCTTGGACCACGTTATAAAAACTATGTATGACGTTCCTAAAACATAAGTTTACATTTCAAAAGCGTCGGTTCAAAACTTTTGAATACAAACAGTTCGTTTCTAAAAGTGTTTTTTTAATTTAATTACGTAACCTAAGATAACCCTACGAGATACAACATTATTATTCAAAAATGAAAATCTCTACCGATATTATTTACCTATGTACAATCTTTCATTATCCAAAAATTCAAGTCCACAACTGCCTAATTTTGGACCAGGTATTAAAATGTTGAACCACGTTTCTAATATTTTGGACCGCGTTACTTAATATTTGGACCAGATATAAAAAACGTTGGACCACTTTTTAAAAACTATTGACCAAGTTTTTAAAACTTTGGACCACGTTATAAAAAATATGGACGACGTTTCTAAAACATCAGTTTACACTTCAAAAACGTCGGTTCAAAAGTAAACAGTTAATTTGAATGGTATAATTGTTGTTTCTATACAAAACATAAGATAACCCAACAACATCCAACTTTATAATCAAAAAATGAAAATTGCTCCCGATATTAATAGCCGATGTAGACTGTTTCATTATCCAAAAATTCCGGTCCGCAACTGCAAATTTTTGTACCAGGTTTTAAAATGTTGAACCACGTTTCTAATATTTTGGACCGGGTTACTTAATATTTGGACCAGATATAAAAAAAGTTGGACCACTATTTAAAAACTATGGACCAAGTTTCTAAAACTTTGGACCACGTTATAAAAAATATGGACGACGTTTCTAAATTTTCAGTTTACACTTCACAAACGTCGGTTCAAAAGTAAACAGTAAATTCGAAAAGTATTATTATATCTTTACATAACAAACCTAACAATATCCAACATTATTATCCAAAAATGAAAATCGCTACCGTTATTATTTCCCGATGTTTCATTTTCCAAAAATTCCGGTCCACAACTACAAAATTTTGGTCCAGGTATTAAAATATTGGACCACGTTTCTAAAATTATGGACCACGTTATTTAATCTTTGGACCACGTTATAAAAACTATGTATGATGTTCGTAAAACATAAGTTTACATTTCAAAAGCGTCGGTTCAAAACTTTTGAATACAAACAGTTCGTTTCTAAAAGTGTTTTTTTAATTTCATTACGTAACCTAAGATAACCCTACGAGATACAACATTATTATCCAAAAATGAAAATCGCTACCGATATTATTTACCTATGTACAATCTTTCATTATAAAAAAATTCCAGTCCACAACTGCAAAATTTTGGACCAGTTATTAAAATGTTTAACCACGTTTCTAATATTTTGGTCCGGGTTACTTAATATTTGGACCAGATATAAAAAAAGTTGGACCACTTTTTAAAAACTATGGACCAAGTTTCTAAAACTTTGGACCACGTTATAAAAAATATGGACGACGTTTCTAAATTTTCAGTTTACACTTCACAAACGTCGGTTCAAAAGTAAACTGTAAATTCGAAAAGTATGAATATTTCTTTACATAACATTAGATAACCTAACAAGATCCAACATTATTATCCAAAAATGAAAATCGCTAACGATATTATTTCCCGATGTACACTATTTCATTATCCAAATATTCCGGTCCACAACTGCAAAATTTTGGTCCAGGAATTAAAATATTTGACCACGTTTCTAATATTTTGGACCGCGTTACTTAATATTTGGACCAGATATAAAAAACGTTGGACCACTTTTTAAAAACTATGGACCAAGTTTCTAAAACTTTGGACCACGTTATAAAAAATATGGACGACGTTTCTAAATTTTCAGTTTACACTTCACAAACGTCGGTTCAAAAGTAAACAGTAAATTCGAAAAGTATTATTATTTCTTTACATAACATTAGATAACCTAGCAAGATCCAACATTATTATCCAAAAATGAAAATCGCTACCGATATTATTTCTCGATGTACACTATTTCATTATCCAAAAATTCCGGTCCACAACTGCAAAATTTTGGTCCAGGTAATAAAATATTGGACCACGTTTCTAAAATTATGGACCACATTATTTAATCTTTGGACCACATATAAAAAACGTTGGACCACATTCTAAAAATTATGGACCAAGTTTTTTAATCATCGGACCACGTTATAAAAACTATGTATGACGTTCCTAAAACATAAGTTTACATTTCAAAAGCGTCGGTTCAAAACTTTTGAATACAAACAGTTCGTTTCTAAAAGTGTTTTTTTAATTTAATTACGTAACCTAAGATAACCCTACGAGATACAACATTATTATTCAAAAATTAAAATCTCTACCGATATTATTTACCTATGTACAATCTTTCATTATCCAAAAATTCAAGTCCACAACTGCCTAATTTTGGACCAGGTATTAAAATGTTGAACCACGTTTCTAATATTTTGGACCGCGTTACTTAATATTTGGACCAGATATAAAAAACGTTGGACCACTTTTTAAAAACTATTGACCAAGTTTTTAAAACTTTGGACCACGTTATAAAAAATATGGACGACGTTTCTAAAACATCAGTTTACACTTCAAAAACGTCGGTTCAAAAGTAAACAGTTAATTTGAATGGTATAATTGTTGTTTCTATACAAAACATAAGATAACCCAACAACATCCAACTTTATAATCAAAAAATGAAAATTGCTCCCGATATTAATAGCCGATGTAGACTGTTTCATTATCCAAAAATTCCGGTCCGCAACTGCAAATTTTTGTACCAGGTTTTAAAATGTTGAACCACGTTTCTAATATTTTGGACCGGGTTACTTAATATTTGGACCAGATATAAAAAAAGTTGGACCACTATTTAAAAACTATGGACCAAGTTTCTAAAACTTTGGACCACGTTATAAAAAATATGGACGACGTTTCTAAATTTTCAGTTTACACTTCACAAACGTCGGTTCAAAAGTAAACAGTAAATTCGAAAAGTATTATTATATCTTTACATAACAAACCTAACAATATCCAACATTATTATCCAAAAATGAAAATCGCTACCGTTATTATTTCCCGATGTTTCATTTTCCAAAAATTCCGGTCCACAACTACAAAATTTTGGTCCAGGTATTAAAATATTGGACCACGTTTCTAAAATTATGGACCACGTTATTTAATCTTTGGACCACGTTATAAAAACTATGTATGATGTTCGTAAAACATAAGTTTACATTTCAAAAGCGTCGGTTCAAAACTTTTGAATACAAACAGTTCGTTTCTAAAAGTGTTTTTTTAATTTCATTACGTAACCTAAGATAACCCTACGAGATACAACATTATTATCCAAAAATGAAAATCGCTACCGATATTATTTACCTATGTACAATCTTTCATTATAAAAAAATTCCAGTCCACAACTGCAAAATTTTGGACCAATTATTAAAATGTTTAACCACGTTTCTAATATTTTGGTCCGGGTTACTTAATATTTGGACCAGATATAAAAAAAGTTGGACCACTTTTTAAAAACTATGGACCAAGTTTCTAAAACTTTGGACCACGTTATAAAAAATATGGACGACGTTACTAAATTTTCAGTTTACACTTCACCAACGTCGGTTCAAAAGTAAACAGTAAATTCGAAAACAAGATTCAACATTATTATCCAAAAATGAAAATCGCTACCGATATTATTTCTCGATGTACACTATTTCATTATCCAAAAATTCCGGTCCACAACTGCAAAATTTTGTACCAGGTTTTAAAATGTTGAACCACGTTTCTAATATTTTGGACCGGGTTACTTAATATTTGGACCAGATATAAAAAAAGTTGGACCACTATTTAAAAACTATGGACCAAGTTTCTAAAACTTTGGACCACGTTATAAAAAATATGGACGACGTTTCTAAATTTTCAGTTTACACTTCACAAACGTCGGTTCAAAAGTAAACAGTAAATTCGAAAAGTATTATTATATCTTTACATAACAAACCTAACAATATCCAACATTATTATCCAAAAATGAAAATCGCTACCGTTATTATTTCCCGATGTTTCATTTTCCAAAAATTCCGGTCCACAACTACAAAATTTTGGTCCAGGTATTAAAATATTGGACCACGTTTCTAAAATTATGGACCACGTTATTTAATCTTTGGACCACGTTATAAAAACTATGTATGATGTTCGTAAAACATAAGTTTACATTTCAAAAGCGTCGGTTCAAAACTTTTGAATACAAACAGTTCGTTTCTAAAAGTGTTTTTTTAATTTCATTACGTAACCTAAGATAACCCTACGAGATACAACATTATTATCCAAAAATGAAAATCGCTACCGATATTATTTACCTATGTACAATCTTTCATTATAAAAAAATTCCAGTCCACAACTGCAAAATTTTGGACCAGTTATTAAAATGTTTAACCACGTTTCTAATATTTTGGTCCGGGTTACTTAATATTTGGACCAGATATAAAAAAAGTTGGACCACTTTTTAAAAACTATGGACCAAGTTTCTAAAACTTTGGACCACGTTATAAAAAATATGGACGACGTTTCTAAATTTTCAGTTTACACTTCACAAACGTCGGTTCAAAAGTAAACTGTAAATTCGAAAAGTATGAATATTTCTTTACATAACATTAGATAACCTAACAAGATCCAACATTATTATCCAAAAATGAAAATCGCTACCGATATTATTTCCCGATGTACACTATTTCATTATCCAAATATTCCGGTCCACAACTGCAAAATTTTGGTCCAGGAATTAAAATATTTGACCACGTTTCTAATATTTTGGACCGCGTTACTTAATATTTGGACCAGATATAAAAAACGTTGGACCACTTTTTAAAAACTATGGACCAAGTTTCTAAAACTTTGGACCACGTTATAAAAAATATGGACGACGTTTCTAAATTTTCAGTTTACACTTCACAAACGTCGGTTCAAAAGTAAACAGTAAATTCGAAAAGTATTATTATTTCTTTACATAACATTAGATAACCTAGCAAGATCCAACATTATTATCCAAAAATGAAAATCGCTACCGATATTATTTCTCGATGTACACTATTTCATTATCCAAAAATTCCGGTCCACAACTGCAAAATTTTGGTCCAGGTAATAAAATATTGGACCACGTTTCTAAAATTATGGACCACATTATTTAATCTTTGGACCACATATAAAAAACGTTGGACCACATTCTAAAAATTATGGACCAAGTTTTTTAATCATCGGACCACGTTATAAAAACTATGTATGACGTTCCTAAAACATAAGTTTACATTTCAAAAGCGTCGGTTCAAAACTTTTGAATACAAACAGTTCGTTTCTAAAAGTGTTTTTTTAATTTAATTACGTAACCTAAGATAACCCTACGAGATACAACATTATTATTCAAAAATTAAAATCTCTACCGATATTATTTACCTATGTACAATCTTTCATTATCCAAAAATTCAAGTCCACAACTGCCTAATTTTGGACCAGGTATTAAAATGTTGAACCACGTTTCTAATATTTTGGACCGCGTTACTTAATATTTGGACCAGATATAAAAAACGTTGGACCACTTTTTAAAAACTATTGACCAAGTTTTTAAAACTTTGGACCACGTTATAAAAAATATGGACGACGTTTCTAAAACATCAGTTTACACTTCAAAAACGTCGGTTCAAAAGTAAACAGTTAATTTGAATGGTATAATTGTTGTTTCTATACAAAACATAAGATAACCCAACAACATCCAACTTTATAATCAAAAAATGAAAATTGCTCCCGATATTAATAGCCGATGTAGACTGTTTCATTATCCAAAAATTCCGGTCCGCAACTGCAAATTTTTGTACCAGGTTTTAAAATGTTGAACCACGTTTCTAATATTTTGGACCGGGTTACTTAATATTTGGACCAGATATAAAAAAAGTTGGACCACTATTTAAAAACTATGGACCAAGTTTCTAAAACTTTGGACCACGTTATAAAAAATATGGACGACGTTTCTAAATTTTCAGTTTACACTTCACAAACGTCGATTCAAAAGTAAACAGTAAATTCGAAAAGTATTATTATATCTTTACATAACAAACCTAACAATATCCAACATTATTATCCAAAAATGAAAATCGCTACCGTTATTATTTCCCGATGTTTCATTTTCCAAAAATTCCGGTCCACAACTACAAAATTTTGGTCCAGGTATTAAAATATTGGACCACGTTTCTAAAATTATGGACCACGTTATTTAATCTTTGGACCACGTTATAAAAACTATGTATGATGTTCGTAAAACATAAGTTTACATTTCAAAAGCGTCGGTTCAAAACTTTTGAATACAAACAGTTCGTTTCTAAAAGTGTTTTTTTAATTTCATTACGTAACCTAAGATAACCCTACGAGATACAACATTATTATCCAAAAATGAAAATCGCTACCGATATTATTTACCTATGTACAATCTTTCATTATAAAAAAATTCCAGTCCACAACTGCAAAATTTTGGACCAATTATTAAAATGTTTAACCACGTTTCTAATATTTTGGTCCGGGTTACTTAATATTTGGACCAGATATAAAAAAAGTTGGACCACTTTTTAAAAACTATGGACCAAGTTTCTAAAACTTTGGACCACGTTATAAAAAATATGGACGACGTTTCTAAATTTTCAGTTTACACTTCACCAACGTCGGTTCAAAAGTAAACAGTAAATTCGAAAACAAGATTCAACATTATTATCCAAAAATGAAAATCGCTACCGATATTATTTCTCGATGTACACTATTTCATTATCCAAAAATTCCGGTCCACAACTGCAAAATTTTGGTCCAGGTATTAAAATATTAGACCACGTTTCTAAAATTATGGACCACGTTATTTAATCTTTGGACCACATATAAAAAACGTTGGACCACGTTCTAAAAATTATGGACCAAGTTTTTTAATCCTTGGAGCACGTTATAAAAACTATGTATGACGTTCCTAAAACATAAGTTTACATTTCAAAAGCGTCGGTTCAAAACTTTTGAATACAAACAGTTCGTTTCTAAAAGTGTTTTTTTAATTTCATTACGTAACCTAAGATAACCCTACGAGATACAACATTATTATCCAAAAATGAAATTCGCTACCGATATTATTTACCTATGTACAATCTTTCATTATCCAAAAATTCCAGTCCACAACTGCAAAATTTTGGACCAGGTATTAAAATGTTGAACCACGTTTCTAATATTTTGGACCGCGTTACTTAATATTTGGACCAGATATAAAAAACGTTGGACTTCTTTTTAAAAACTATCGACCAAGGTTCTAAAACTTTGGACCACGTTATAAAAAATATGGACGACGTTTCTAAAACTTCAGTTTACACTTCAAAAACGTCGGTTCAAAAGTAAACAGTTAATTTGAAAAGTATAATTATTATTTCTTTACATAACATAAGATAACCCAACAACATACAACTTTATTATCAAGAAATGAAAATTGCTACCGATATTAATTGCCGATGTAGACTGTTTCATTATCCAAAAATTCAGGTCCACAAATGCAAAATTTTGGACAAGGTATTAAAATATTGAACAACATTTCTAATATTATGGACCACGTTAGTTATTCTTTGGACCACATATAAAAAACGCTGGACCGCTTACTCAAAACTATGGACCAAGTTTCTAAAACTTTGGACCACGATATAAAAAATATGGACGACGTTTCTACAACTTCAGTTTACACTTCAAAAACGTCGGTTTAAAAGTAAACAGTGAATTTGAAAAGTATAATTGTTATTTCTTTACATAACATAAGATAACCCAACAACATACAACTTTATTATCAAAAAATGAAAATTGCTACCGATATTAATTGCCGATGTAGACTGTTTTATTATCCAAAAAGTCCGGTCCACAAATGAAAAATTTTGGACAAGGTATTAAAATATTGAACAACATTTCTAATATTATGGACCACGTTAGTTATTCTTTGGACCACATATAAAAAACGTTGGACCACTTACTAAAAACTACGGACCAAGTTTCTTAAACTTTGGACCACGTTATAAAAAATTTGGACGACGTTTCTAAATTTTCTGTTTACACTTCACAAACGTCGGTTCAAAAGTAAACAGTAAATTCGAAAAGTATTATTATTTCTTTACATAACATTAGATAACCTAACAAGATCCAACATTATTTTCCAAAAATGAAAATCGCTACCGATATTATTTCCCGATGTACAATCTTTCATTATACAAAAATTCCAGTCCACAACTGCAAAATTTTGGACCAGGTATTAAAATGTTGAACCACGTTTCTTATATTTTGGACCGGGTTACTTAATATTTGGACCAGATATAAAAAAAGTTGGACCACTTTTTAAAAACTATGGACCAAGTTTCTTAAACTTTGGACCACGTTATAAAAAATATGGACGACGTTTCTAAATTTTCAGTTTACACTTCACAAACGTCGGTTCAAAAGTAAACAGTAAATTCGAAAAGTATTATTGTATCTATACATAACAAACCTAACAATATCCAACATTATTATTCAAAAATGAAAATCGCTACCGATATTATTTCCCGATGTACACTATTTCATTATCCAAAAATTCCGGTCCACAACTGCAAAATTTTTGTCCAGGTATTAAAATATTGGACCACGTTTCTAAAATTATGGACCACGTTATTTAATCTTTGGACCACATATAAAAAACGTTGGACCACGTTCTAAAAATTATGGACCAAGTTTTTTAATCCTTGGACCACGTTATAAAAACTATTTATGACATTCCTAAAACATAAGTTTACATTTCAAATGCGTCGGTTCAAAACTTTTGAATACAAACAGTTCGTTTCTAAAAGTGTTTTTTTAAATTCATTACGTAACCTAAGATAACCCTACGAGATACAACATTATTATCCAAAAATGAAAATCGCTACCGATATTATTTACCTATGTACAATCTTTCATTATACAAAAATTCCAGTCCACAACTGCAAAATTTTGGACCAGGTATTAAAATGTTGAACCACGTTTCTTATATTTTGGACCGGGTTACTTAATATTTGGACCAGATATAAAAAAAGTTGGACCACTTTTTAAAAACTATGGACCAAGTTTCTAAAACTTTGGACCACGTTATAAAAAATATGGACGACGTTTCTTAAACTTCAGTTTACACTTCAAAAACGTCGGTTCAAAAGTAAGCAGTTAATTTGAAAAGTATTATAGTTATTTCTTTACATAACATAAGATAACCCAACAACATCCAACATTATTATCAAAAAATGAAAATTGCTACCGATATTTATAGCCGATGTAGACTGTTTCATTATCCAAAAATTCCGGTCCACAAATGCAAAATTTTGGACCAGGTATTAAAATATTGAACAACATTTCTAATATTATGGACCACGTTAGTTAATATTTGGACCAGATATAAAAAAAGTTTGACCACTATTTAAAAACTATGGACCAAGTTTCTAAAACTTTGGACCACGTTATAAAAAATATGGACGACGTTTCTAAATTTTCAGTTTACACTTCACCAACGTCGGTTCAAAAGTAAACAGTAAATTCGAAAACAAGATTCAACATTATTATCCAAAAATGAAAATCGCTACCGATATTATTTCCCGATGTACACTATTTCATTATCCAAAAATTCCGGTCCACAACTGCAAAATTTTGGTCCAGGTATTAAAATATTGGACCACGTTTCTAAAACTATGGACCACGTTATTTAATCTTTGGACCACATATAAAAAACGTTGGACCACGTTCTAAAAATTATGGACCAAGTTTTTTAATCCTTGGACCACGTTATAAAAACTATGTATGACGTTCCTAAAACATAAGTTTACATTTCAAAAGCGTCGGTTCAAAACTTTTGAATACAAACAGTTAGTTTCTAAAAGTGTTTTTTTAATTTCATTACGTAACCTAAGATAACCCTACGAGATACAACATTATTATCCAAAAATGAAAATCGCTACCGATATTATTTACCTATGTACAATCTTTCATTATACAAAAATTCCAGTCCACAACTGCAAAATTTTGGACCAGGTATTAAAATGTTGAACCACGTTTATAATATTTTGGACCGGGTTACTTAATATTTGGACCAGATATAAAAAAAGTTGGAACACTTTTTAAAAACTATGGACCAAGTTTCTAAAACTTTGGACCACGTTATAAAAAATATGGACGACGTTTCTAAAACTTCAGTTTACACTTCAAAAACGTCGGTTCAAAAGTAAGCAGTTAATTTGAAAAGTATTATAGTTATTTCTTTACATAACATAAGATAACCCAACAACATCCAACATTATTATCAAAAAATGAAAATTGCTACCGATATTTATAGCCGATGTAGACTGTTTCATTATCCAAAAATTCCGGTCCACAAATGCAAAATTTTGGACCAGGTATTAAAATATTGAACAACATTTCTAATATTATGGACCACGTTAGTTAATATTTGGACCAGATATAAAAAACGTTGGACCACTTTTTAAAAACTATGGACCAAGTTTCTAAAACTTTGGACCACGTTATAAAAAATATGGACGACGTTTCTAAAACTTCAGTTTACACTTCAAAAATGTCGGTTCAAAAGTAAACAGTTAATTTGAAAAGTATAATTGTTATTTCTTTACATAACATAAGATAACCCAACAACATACAACTTTATTATCAAAAAATGAAAATTGCTACCGATATTAATAGCCGATGTAGACTATTTCATTTCCAAAAATTCCGGTCCACAAATGCAAAATTTTCGACCAGGTATAAAAATATTGAACAACATTTCTAATATTATGGACCACGTTAGTTAATCTTTGGACCACATATAAAAAACGTTGGACCACTTACTAAAAATTATGGACCAAGTTTCTTAAAATTTGGACCACGTTATAAAAAATATGGGCGACGTTTCTAAATTTTCAGTTTACACTTCACAAACGTCGGTTCAAAAGTAAACTGTAAATTCGAAAAGTATGAATATTTCTTTACATAACATTAGATAACCTAACAAGATCCAACATTATTATCCAAAAATGAAAATCGCTACCGATATTAATAGCCGATGTAGACTGTTTTATTATCCAAAAATTCCGGTCCACAAATGCAAAATTTTGGACCAGGTATTAAAATATTGAACCACGTTTCTAATATTTTGGACCGCGTTACTTAATATTTGGACCAGATATAAAAAACGTTGGACCACTTTTTAAAAACTATGGACCAAGTTTCTAAAACTTTGGACCACGTTATAAAAAATATGGACGACGTTTCTAAATTTTCAGTTTACACTTCACAAACGTCGGTTCAAAAGTAAACAGTAAATTCGAAAAGTATTATTATTTCTTTACATAACATTAGATAACCTAGCAAGATCCAACATTATTATCCAAAAATGAAAATCGCTACCGATATTATTTCTCGATGTACACTATTTCATTATCCAAAAATTCCGGTCCACAACTGCAAAATTTTGGTCCAGGTATTAAAATATTGGACCACGTTTCTAAAATTATGGACCACGTTATTTAATCTTTGGACCACATATAAAAAACGTTGGACCACGTTCTAAAAATTATGGACCAAGTTTTTTAATCCTTGGACCACTTTATAAAAACTATGTATGACGTTCCTAAAACATAAGTTTACATTTCAAAAGCGTCGGTTCAAAACGTTTGAATACAAACAGTTCGTTTCTAAAAGTGTTTTTTTAATTTCATTACGTAACCTAAGATAACCCTACGAGATACAACATTATTATCCAAAAATGAAATTCGCTACCGATATTATTTACCTATGTACAATCTTTCATTATCCAAAAATTCCAGTCCACAACTGCAAAATTTTGGACCAGGTATTAAAATGTTGAACCACGTTTCTAATATTTTGGACCGCGTTACTTAATATTTGGACCAGATATAAAAAACGTTGGACCTCTTTTTAAAAACTATCGACCAAGGTTCTAAAACTTTGGACCACGTTATAAAAAATATGGACGACGTTTCTAAAACTTCAGTTAACACTTCAAAAACGTCGGTTCAAAAGTAAACAGTTAATTTGAAAAGTATTATAGTTATTTCTTTACATAACATAAAATAACCCAACAACATACAACTTTATTATCAAGAAATGAAAATTGCTACCGATATTAATTGCCGATGTAGAGTGTTTCATTATCCAAAAATTCCGGTCCACAAATGCAAAATTTTGGACAAGGTATTAAAATATTGAACAACATTTCTAATATTATGGACCACGTTAGTTATTCTTTGGACCACATATAAAAAACGCTGGACCACTTACTCAAAACTATGGACCAAGTTTCTTAAACTTTGGACCACGTTATAAAAAATATGGACGACGTTTCTAAATTTTCAGTTTACACTTCACAAACGTCGGTTCAAAAGTAAACAGTAAATTCGAAAAGTATTATTATTTCTTTACATAACATTAGATAACCTAACAAGATCCATTATTATCCAAAAATGAAAATCGCTACCGATATTATTTCCCGATGTACACTATTACATTATCCAAAAATTCCGGTCCACAACTGCAAAATTTTGGTCCAGGTATTAAAATATTGGACCACGTTTCTAAAATTATGGACCACGTTATTTAATCTTTGGACCACATATAAAAAACGTTGGACCACGTTCTAAAAATTATGGACCAAGTTTTTTAATCCTTGGACCACGTTATAAAAACTATGTATGACGTTCCTAAAACATAAGTTTACATTTCAAAAGCGTCGGTTCAAAACTTTTGAATACAAACAGTTCGTTTCTAAAAGTGTTTTTTTAATTTCATTACGTAACCTAAGATAACCCTACGAGATGCAACATTATTATCCAAAAATGAAAATCGCTACCGATATTATTTACCTATGTACAATCTTTCATTATCCAAAAATTCCAGTCCACAACTGCAAAATTTTGGACCAGGTATTAAAATGTTGTACCACGTTTCTAATATTTTGGACCGCGTTACTTAATATTTGGACCAGATATAAAAAACGTTGGACCACTTTTTAAAAACTATGGACCAAGTTTCTAAAACTTTGGACCACGTTATAAAAAATATGGACGACGTTTCTACAACTTCAGTTTACACTTCAAAAACGTCGGTTCAAAAGTAAACAGTGAATTAGAAAAGAATAATTGTTATTTCTTTACATAACATAAGATAACCCAACAACATACAACTTTATTATCAAAAAATGAAAATTGCTACCGATATTAATTGCCGATGTAGACTGTTTCATTATCCAAAAAGTCCGGTCCACAAAATATTCTAATATTATGGACCACGTTAGTTATTCTTTGGACCACATATAAAAAACGTTGGACCACTTACTAAAAACTATGGACCAAGTTTCTTAAACTTTGGACCACGTTATAAAAAATTTGGACGACGTTTCTAAATTTTCTGTTTACACTTCACAAACGTCGGTTCAAAAGTAAACAGTAAATTCGAAAAGTATGAATATTTCTTTACATAACATTAGATAACCTAACAAGATCCAACATTATTATCCAAAAATGAAAATCGCTACCGATATTAATAGCCGATGTAGACTGTTTTATTATCCAAAAATTCCGGTCCACAAATGCAAAATTTTGGACCAGGTATTAAAATATTGAACCACGTTTCTAATATTTTGGACCGCGTTACTTAATATTTGGACCAGATATAAAAAACGTTGGACCACTTTTTAAAAACTATGGACCAAGTTTCTAAAACTTTGGACCACGTTATAAAAAATATGGACGACGTTTCTAAATTTTCAGTTTACACTTCACAAACGTCGGTTCAAAAGTAAACAGTAAATTCGAAAAGTATTATTATTTCTTTACATAACATTAGATAACCTAGCAAGATCCAACATTATTATCCAAAAATGAAAATCGCTACCGATATTATTTCTCGATGTACACTATTTCATTATCCAAAAATTCCGGTCCACAACTGCAAAATTTTGGTCCAGGTATTAAAATATTGGACCACGTTTCTAAAATTATGGACCACGTTATTTAATCTTTGGACCACATATAAAAAACGTTGGACCACGTTCTAAAAATTATGGACCAAGTTTTTTAATCCTTGGACCACATTATAAAAACTATGTATGACGTTCCTAAAACAAAAGTTTACATTTCAAAAGCGTCGGTTCAAAACGTTTGAATACAAACAGTTCGTTTCTAAAAGTGTTTTTTTAATTTCATTACGTAACCTAAGATAACCCTACGAGATACAACATTATTATCCAAAAATGAAATTCGCTACCGATATTATTTACCTATGTACAATCTTTCATTATCCAAAAATTCCAGTCCACAACTGCAAAATTTTGGACCAGGTATTAAAATGTTGAACCACGTTTCTAATATTTTGGACCGCGTTACTTAATATTTGGACCAGATATAAAAAACGTTGGACCTCTTTTTAAAAACTATCGACCAAGGTTCTAAAACTTTGGACCACGTTATAAAAAATATGGACGACGTTTCTAAAACTTCAGTTAACACTTCAAAAACGTCGGTTCAAAAGTAAACAGTTAATTTGAAAAGTATAATTGTTATTTCTTTACATAACATAAGATAACCCAACAACATACAACTTTATTATCAAGAAATGAAAATTGCTACCGATATTAATTGCCGATGTAGAGTGTTTCATTATCCAAAAATTCCGGTCCACAAATGCAAAATTTTGGACAAGGTATTAAAATATTGAACAACATTTCTAATATTATGGACCACGTTAGTTATTCTTTGGACCACATATAAAAAACGCTGGACCACTTACTCAAAACTATGGACCAAGTTTCTTAAACTTTGGACCACGTTATAAAAAATATGGACGACGTTTCTAAATTTTCAGTTTACACTTCACAAACGTCGGTTCAAAAGTAAACAGTAAATTCGAAAAGTATTATTATTTCTTTACATAACATTAGATAACCTAACAAGATCCATTATTATCCAAAAATGAAAATCGCTACCGATATTATTTCCCGATGTACACTATTACATTATCCAAAAATTCCGGTCCACAACTGCAAAATTTTGGTCCAGGTATTAAAATATTGGACCACGTTTCTAAAATTATGGACCACGTTATTTAATCTTTGGACCACATATAAAAAACGTTGGACCACGTTCTAAAAATTATGGACCAAGTTTTTTAATCCTTGGACCACGTTATAAAAACTATGTATGACGTTCCTAAAACATAAGTTTACATTTCAAAAGCGTCGGTTCAAAACTTTTGAATACAAACAGTTCGTTTCTAAAAGTGTTTTTTTAATTTCATTACGTAACCTAAGATAACCCTACGAGATGCAACATTATTATCCAAAAATGAAAATCGCTACCGATATTATTTACCTATGTACAATCTTTCATTATCCAAAAATTCCAGTCCACAACTGCAAAATTTTGGACCAGGTATTAAAATGTTGTACCACGTTTCTAATATTTTGGACCGCGTTACTTAATATTTGGACCAGATATAAAAAACGTTGGACCACTTTTTAAAAACTATGGACCAAGTTTCTAAAACTTTGGACCACGTTATAAAAAATATGGACGACGTTTCTACAACTTCAGTTTACACTTCAAAAACGTCGGTTCAAAAGTAAACAGTGAATTAGAAAAGAATAATTGTTATTTCTTTACATAACATAAGATAACCCAACAACATACAACTTTATTATCAAAAAATGAAAATTGCTACCGATATTAATTGCCGATGTAGACTGTTTCATTATCCAAAAAGTCCGGTCCACAAAATATTCTAATATTATGGACCACGTTAGTTATTCTTTGGACCACATATAAAAAACGTTGGACCACTTACTAAAAACTATGGACCAAGTTTCTTAAACTTTGGACCACGTTATAAAAAATTTGGACGACGTTTCTAAATTTTCTGTTTACACTTCACAAACGTCGGTTCAAAAGTAAACAGTAAATTCGAAAAGTATTATTATTTCTTTACATAACATTAGATAACCTAACAAGATCCAACATTATTATCCAAAAATGAAAATCGCTACCGATATTATTTCCCGATGTACACTATTTCATTATCCAAAAATTCCGGTCCACAACTGCAAAATTTTGGTCCAGGTATTAAAATATTGGACCACGTTTCTAAAATTATGGACCACGTTATTTAATCTTTGGACCACATATAAAAAACGTTGGACCACGTTCTAAAAATTATGGACGAAGTTTTTTAATCCTTGGACAACGTTATAAAAACTATGTATGACGTTCCTAAAACATAAGTTTACATTTCAAAAGCGTCGGTTCAAAACTTTTGAATACAAACAGTTCGTTTCTAAAAGTGTTTTTTTAATTTCATTACGTAACCTAAGATAACCCTACGAGATACAACATTATTATCCAAAATTGAAAATCGCTACCGATATTATTTACCTATGTACAATCTTTCATTATCCAAAAATTCCAGTCCACAACTGCAAAATTTTGGACCAGGTATTAAAATGTTGAACCACGTTTCTAATATTTTGGACCGCGTTACTTAATATTTGGACCAGATATAAAAAACGTTGGACCACTTTTTAAAAACTATGGACCAAGTTTCTAAAACTTTGGACGACGTTATAAAAAATATGGACGACGTTTCTACAACTTCAGTTTACACTTCAAAAACGTCGGTTCAAAAGTAAACAGTGAATTTGAAAAGTATAATTGTTATTTCTTTACATAACATAAGATAACCCAACAACATACAACTTTATTATCAAAAAATGAAAATTGCTACCGATATTAATTGCCGATGTAGACTGTTTCATTATCCAAAAAGTCCGGTCCACAAATGCAAAATTTTGGACCAGGTATTAAAATATTGAACAACATTTCTAATATTATGGACCACGTTAGTTAATATTTGGACCAGATATAAAAAACGTTGTACCACTTTTTAAAAACTATGGACCAAGTTTCTAAAACTTTGGACCACGTTATAAAAAATATGGACAACGTTTCTAAATTTTCAGTTTACACTTCACAAACGTCGGTTCAAAAGTAAACAGTAAATTCGAAAAGTATTATTATTTCTTTACATAACATTAGATAACCTAACAAGATCCATCATTATTATCCAAAAATGAAAATCGCTACCGATATTATTTCCCGATGTACACTATTTCATTATCCAAAAATTCCGGTCCACAACTGCAAAATTTTGGTCCAGGTATTAAAATATTGGACCACGTTTCTAAAATTATGGACCACGTTATTTAATCTTTGGACCACATATCAAAAACGTTGGACCACGTTCTAAAAATTATGGACCAAGATTTTTAATCCTTGGACCACGTTATAAAATCTATGTATGACGTTCCTAAAACATAAGTTTACAATTCAAAAGCGTCGGTTCAAAACTTTTGAATACAAAAAGTTCGTTTCTAAAAGTGTTTTTTTAATTTCATTACGTAACCTAAGATAACCCTACGAGATACAACATTATTATCCAAAAATGAAAATCGCTACCGATATTATTTCCCGATGTACACTATTTCATTATCCAAAAATTCCGGTCCACAACTGCAAAATTTTGGTCCAGGTAATAAAATATTGGACCACGTTTCTAAAATTATGGACCACATTATTTAATCTTTGGACCACATATAAAAAACGTTGGACCACATTCTAAAAATTATGGACCAAGTTTTTTAATCATTGGACCACGTTATAAAAACTATGTATGACGTTCCTAAAACATAAGTTTACATTTCAAAAGCGTCGGTTCAAAACTTTTGAATACAAACAGTTCGTTTCTAAAAGTGTTTTTTTAATTTAATTACGTAACCTAAGATAACCCTACGAGATACAACATTATTATTCAAAAATGAAAATCGCTACCGATATTATTTACCTATGTACAATCTTTCATTATCCAAAAATTCAAGTCCACAACTGCATAATTTTGGACCAGGTATTAAAATGTTGAACCACGTTTCTAATATTTTGGACCGCATTACTTAATATTTGGACCAGATATAAAAAACGTTGGACCACTTTTTAAAAACTATGGACCAAGTTTTTAAAACTTTGGACCACGTTATAAAAAATATGGACGACGTTTCTAAAACATCAGTTTACACTTCAAAAACGTCGGTTCAAAAGTAAACAGTTAATTTGAATGGTATAATTGTTGTTTCTATACAAAACATAAGATAACCCAACAACATCCAACTTTATAATCAAAAAATGAAAATTGCTCCCGATATTAATAGCCGATGTAGACTGTTTCATTATCCAAAAATTCCGGTCCGCAACTGCAAATTTTTGTACCAGGTTTTAAAATGTTGAACCACGTTTCTAATATTTTGGACCGGGTTACTTAATATTTGGACCAGATATAAAAAAAGTTGGACCACTATTTAAAAACTATGGACCAAGTTTCTAAAACTTTGGACCACGTTATAAAAAATATGGACGACGTTTCTAAATTTTCAGTTTACACTTCACAAACGTCGGTTCAAAAGTAAACAGTAAATTCGAAAAGTATTATTATATCTTTACATAACAAACCTAACAATATCCAACATTATTATCCAAGAATGAAAATCGCTACCGTTATTATTTCCCGATGTTTCATTTTCCAAAAATTCCGGTCCACAACTACAAAATTTTGGTCCAGGTATTAAAATATTGGACCACGTTTCTAAAACTTTGGGTTCACATCACAAAATTTGCTGTCGAAAGATGAAACATGTCATTTTTAAATGTTTTTTATTATTTCTTCACATAGTCTAAGTATAACCCCATTGAACTGTCAATTTTTGGACTACGTTTTACAAACTTTAGACCGCGTTCTTAAAACATCGGACTATGTTTCAAAATCTTTGGTTTGTTTTTCAAGATCGAGAACTTTTCTCCGAGACGTGCAGACATGTTCACGCAAAAAATGCTCACGGCAAACAAACTGCAGGCGGGCATCTCGGAGTGAAGAAAGAGGATTCCGTTTTTTGGTATATTGAAAAAAATTGAAAGCGAACGGTTTTATGATAATAGATATTATCGTTAAGTAAGGAAAGGGGGGCTTAAATATTACTTTGTCATGATGCCGCTACTGGCTCATAGATGTCCTTGCCCATAATCGGTAACACAACCATTCAAATTAAAATAAGAATTCTTATTAGACATGACGCGACTACTGGCTCATAGATACCCCTGCACGTTAACGGACACACTGCCATCTACGTTCTACTCATACTCATAAATCATGACGAAGATACTGACTCTTAGGTGTTTTATTATTATTCTTTAGCTGCGGACGAACATTATTTAACTATGGTCCACCACTTTTAAAGTATGGTCCAGCACTTATTAACTGTGGTCCAGCACTATTAAACTGTGGTCCAGCACGTTTAAGCCATGGTCCAGCACTTTTAAACTGTGGTCCAGCACTTTTAACTGTGGTTCAGCACTTCTAAACTGTGGTCCAGAACATTTAAACTGTGGTCCAGTACTTTTAACTGTGGTCCAGCACTATTAAATTGTGGTCCAGAACTCTTAAACCGTAATTCAGATCAATTAAACTGTGGTCCTGCATTCTTAAACAGTGGTCCAGTACTTTTAATATGTGGTCCAGCACCTGTAAACTGTGGTCCAGCACTTTTAAACTGTGGTCCTGTACTTTTAATCCATGGTCCAGCACTTTTAAACTGTGGTCCAGCATTCATAAACACTGGTCCAGTACTTTTAATATGTGGTCCAGCACTAATAACTGCGTTCTAGTGTTTTTACTCTGTGGTCCAGAACTTTTAAACTGTGGTCCAGCACTCTTAAACAATGGTACAGTACTTTTAATATGTGTTCCAGCACTTTTAAACTGTGGTCCAACACTTTTAAACCGTGGCCAGCACTTTAAAACTGTAGTCCAGTACTCTTAAATCGTGGTCCAACACTATTCAATTGTAGTCCAGCACTCTTAAACAGTGGTCCCGTACTTTTAATATGTGGTCCAGCATTTTTAAACTGTGGTCCAGCACTCTTAAACAGTGGTCCAGAACTTTCAATATGTGGTACACCACTTTTAAACTGTGATCCAGCACTCTCAAACAGTGTTCCAGCACATTTAAACCTTTCTCCAGCACTTAAAAACTGTAGTCCAGCACTATTATACTGTGGTCCAACGCCTTTAAGCCGTGGTCCTGCACTTTTCATATATGGTCTATCACTTTTAAACTGTGGTCCAGCACTCTTAAACAGTGACCCTGTACTTTTAATTTGTTTCAGCACTTTTAAACTGTGGTCCAACACTTTTAAATCGTGGTCCAGCGCTTTAAAATTTTGGTCCAGCACTATTATATTGTGGTCCAGCACCCTTAAAACGTGGTCCAGCAATTTTAAACTGTAGTCCAGCACTCTTAAACAGGGGTCTAGCACTTTTAAACTGTGCTCCTGCACTCTTAAACAGCGGTACAGTACTTTGTTGTAAATGTGTGGTTCAGCACTTTTAAACTGTGGTCCAGCACCTTTAAACTGTTTTCCATCATTTTTAAACTGTGGTTCAACACTTTAAAACCGTGGTCCGGCACTTTTAAGCCATGGTCCAGCACTTTTAAATTGTGGTCTAGAACTTTTAAATCGTGGTCCAGCACTGCTATCCACGTTCTAATATAGATTGTCATGCGTCATGACGCGGCTACTTGCTCATAGATACCCTAGCCCGTTAACGGCAACACTGCCATCCACGTTCTAATATAAATACTCACGAGTCATGAAGCCGCTACTGGCTCATAGATACGCCTGCCCGTTAGCGGCAATACTTCCATCCACGTTCTAATATAAATACTCAAGCGTTATGACGCCGCTACTGGCTCACAGATATCCTTGCCCGTTAACGGCAACACTGCCATCCACGTTCTAATATAAATATTCATGAGTCGTGACGCCGCTACTGCTTAATAGATACGCTTGCCCGTTAGCGGCAATACTTCCATCCACGTTCTAATATAAATACTCAAGCGTTATGACGCCGCTACTGGCTCACAGATATCCTTGCCCGTTAACGGCAACACTGCCGTCCACGTTCTAATATAATTACTCATGAGTCATGACGCCGCTACTGGCTCACACATATCCTTGCCCGTTAACGGCAACACTGCCATCCACGTTCTAATATAAATTCTCATAAGTCATGACGCCGCTACTGGCTCATAGATATCCTTGCCTGTTAACGGCAACACTGCCATCCACGTTCTAATATAAATACTCATTAGCGATCCAGCACTTTTAAACTATGGTCCAGCGCATTTAAACCGTTGTCCAGCACTATTAAACTGTGGTCCAGTACATTTAAACTGTGGTCCAGTACCTTTGAACTGTAGTGCAGCATATTTTAACTGTAGTTCAGCACTTTTTAACAGTCGTCCAGCACTTTTCTACTGTGGTCCAGTACATATAAACTATGGTAAAGCACTTTTAAACCGTGGTCCAGCACCTTTAAATTGTGGTCCAGAATTGTTAAACTGTGGTCCAAAACGTTTAAACTAAAGTTCAGTACTTTTAAACTGTAGTTCAGTACTTTTCAACTCTGGTCCAGTACTTATAAACTATGGTCCAGCGCTTTTAAACCGTGGTCCAGCGATTTTAAACCGTGGTCCAGCACTTTTAAACTATGGTCCAGCGTTTTTAAACTGTACTCCAGCACTGTTAAACTGTGGTCCAGTACTTTTAAACTGTGGTCCAGCATTTTTTAACTGTGGCCCAGAACTTCTGAACTATGGTCCAGCACGTTTAAACTGTAGTTCAGTACTCTTAAACTGTAGTCCAGCACTATTCAACTGTGGTCCAGCACTGCCATCCACGTTCTGATATAAATACTCATGAGTCATGACGCCGCTAATGGCTCATAGATACGCTTGCCCGTTAGCGGCAATACTTCCATCGACGTTCTTATACAAATACTCATGCGTCATGAAGCCGCTACTGGCTCACAGATATCCTTGCCCGTTAACAGCAACACTGTCATCCACGTTCTATTATAAATATTCATGAGTCATGACGCCGCTACTGGCTCATAGATACGCTAGCCTGTTAAGGCCAATACTTCCATCCACGTTTTAATATAATTACTCATGTATCATGACGCCGCTACTGGCTCACAGATATCCTTGCCCGTTAACGGCAATACTGCCATACACGTTCTATTATAAATACTCATGAGTCATGACGCCGCTACTGGCTCATAGGTACCCTTGCCCGTTAACGGCAACACTGCCATCCACGTTCTAATATAAATACTCATGAGTCATGACGCCGCAACTGGCTCATAGATACGCTTGCCCGTTAGCGGCAACACTGCCATCCACGTTCTAATATAAATTCTCATAAGTCATGACGCCGCCACTGGCTCATAGATATCCTTGCCTGTTAACGGCAACACTGCCATCCACGTTCTAATATAAATACTCATTAGCGATCCAGCACTTTTAAACTATGGTCCAGCGCATTTAAACCGTTGTCCAGCACTATTAAACGGTGGTCCAGTACTTTTATACTGTGGTCCAGTACCTTTGAATTGTAGTCCAGCATATTTAAACTGTAGTTCGGCACTTTTTAACAGTCGTCCAGCACTTTTCAACTGTGGTCCAGTACATATGAACTTTGGTTCAGCACTTTTAAACCGTGGCCCAGCACCTTTAAATCGTGGTCCAGAATTGTTACACTGTGGTCCAGCACAGTTAAACTGTAGTTCAGTACTTTTAAACTGTAGTTCAGTACTTTTCAACTCTGGTCCAGTACTTATAAACTATGGTCCAGCGCTTTTAAACCGTGGTCCAGCGATTTTAAACCGTGGTCCAGCACTTTTAAACTATGGTCCAGGGTTTTTAAACTGTGCTCAAGCACTTTTAAACTGTGGTCCAGTACTTTTAAACTGTGGTCCAGCATTTTTTAACTGTGGTCCAGAACTTTTGAACTGTGGTCCAGCACGTTTAAACTGTAGTTCAGTACTCTTAAACTGTAGTCCAACACTATTCTATTGTGGTCCAGCACTGCCATCCACGTTCTGATATAAATACTCATGAGTCATGAGGCCGCTACTGGCTCATAGATACGCTTGCCCGTTAGCGGCAACACTGCCATCCACATTCTAATATAAATTCTCCTAAGTCATGACGCCGCTACTGGCTCATAGATATCCTTGCCTGTTAACGGCAACACTGCCATCCATGTTCTAATATAAATACTCATTGGCGATCCAGCACTTTTAAACTATGGTCCAGCGCATTTAAACCGTGTTCCAGCACTATTAAACTGTGGTCCAGTACTTTTAAACTGTGGTCCAGTACCTTTGAATTGTAGTCCAGCATATTTAAACTGTAGTTCAGCACTTTTTAACAGTCGTCCAGAACTTTTCTACTGTGGTCCAGTACATATAAACTTTGGTTCAGCACTTTTAAACCGTGGTCCAGCACCTTTAAATCGTGGTCCAGCACTATTACACTGTGGTCCAGTACTTTTAAACTGTGGTCCAGTACCTTTGAAGTGTAGTGCAGCATATTTTAACTGTAGTTCAGCACTTTTTAACAGTCGTCCAGCACTTTTCTACTGTGGTCCAGCACTTTTAAACTATGGTCCAGCGCATTTAAACCGTTGTCCAGCACTATTAAACTGTGGTCCAGTACATTTAAACTGTGGTCCAGTACCTTTGAACTGTAGTGCAGCATATTTTAACTGTAGTTCAGCACTTTTTAACAGTCGTCCAGCACTTTTCTACTGTGGTCCAGTACATATAAACTATGGTAAAGCACTTTTAAACCGTGGTCCAGCACCTTTAAATCGTGGTCCAGAATTGTTAAACTGTGGTCCAAAACGTTTAAACTAAAGTTCAGTACTTTTAAACTGTAGTTCAGTACTTTTCAACTCTGGTCCAGTACTTATAAACTATGGTCCAGCGCTTTTAAACCGTGGTCCAGCGATTTTAAACCGTGGTCCAGCGATTTTAAACCGTGGTCCAGCACTTTTAAACTATGGTCCAGCGTTTTTAAACTGTACTCCAGCACTGTTAAACTGTGGTCCAGTACTTTTAAACTGTGGTCCAGCATTTTTTAACTGTGGTCCAGAACTTTTGAACTGTGGTCCAGCACGTTTAAACTGTAGTTCAGTACTCTTAAACAGTAGTTCAGCACTATTCAATTGTGGTCCAGCACTGCCATCCACGTTCTGATATAAATACTCATGAGTCATGACGCCGCTACTGGCTCATAGATACGCTTGCCCGTTAGCGGCAACACTGCCATCCACGTTCTAATATAAATACTCATTAGCGATCCAGCACTTTTAAACTATGGTCCAGCGCATTAAAACCGTTGTCCAGCACTATTAAACTGTGTTCCAGTACTTTTAAACTGTGGTCCAGTACCTTTGAATTGTAGTCCAGCATATTTAAACTGTAGTTCAGCACTTTTTAACAGTCGTCCAGAACTTTTCTACTGTGGTCCAGTACATATAAACTTTGGTTCAGCACTTTTAAACCGTGGTCCAGCACCTTTAAATCGTGGTCCAGAATTGTTAAACTGTGGTCCAGCACGTTTAAACTGTAGTTCAGTACTTTTAACTGTAGTTCAGTACTTTTCAACTCTGGTCCAGTACTTATAAACTATGGTCCAGCACTTTTAAACCGTGGTCCAGCGATTTTAAACCGTGGTCCAGCACTTTGAAACTATGGTCCAGCGTTTTTAAACTGTGCTCCAGCACTTTTAAACTGTGGTCCAGTACTTTTAAACTGTGGTCCAGCATTGTTTAACTGTGGTCCAGAACTTTTGAACTGTGGTCCAGCACGTTTAAACTGTAGTTCAGTACTCTTAAACAGTAGTCCAGCACTATTCAATTGTGGTCCAGCACTGCCATCCACGTTCTGATATAAATACTCATGAGTCATGACGCCGCTACTGGCTCATAGATACGCTTGCCCGTTAGCGGCAACACTGCCATCCACGTTCTAATATAATTTCTCATAAGTCATGACGCCGCTACTGCTCATAGATATCCTTGCCTGTTAACGGCAACACTGCCATCCACGTTCTATAATAAATACTCATTAGCGATCCAGCACTTTTAAACTATGGTCCAGCGCATTTAAACCGTTGTCCAGCACTATTAAAGTGTGGTCCAGTACCTTTGAACTGTAGTCCAGCATATTTTAACTGTGGTTCAGCATTATTTAACAGTCGTCCAGCACTTATAAACCGTGGTCCAGCACCTTTAAATCGTGGTCCAGAATTATTAAACTGTGGTCCAGCACGTTTAAACTGTAGTTCAGTACTTTTAACTGTAATTCAGTACTTTTCAACTCTGGTCCAGTACTTATAAACTATGGTCCAGCACTTTTAAACCGTGGTCCAGCGATTTTAAACCGTAGTCCAGCACTTTTAAACTATGGTCCAGAACTTATGAATTGTGGTCCAGCACGTTTAAACTATCGTTCAGTACTCTTAAACTGTAGTCCAGCACTATTCAACTGTGGTCCAGCACTGCCATCCACGTTCTGATATAAATACTCACGAGTCATGACGCCGCTACTGGCTTATCGATATCCTTGCCTGTTAACGGCAACACTGCCATCCACGTTCTAATATAAATACTCATTAGCGATCCAGCACTTTTAACCTATGGTCCAGCGCATTTAAACCGTTGTCCAGCACTATTAAACTGTGGTCCAGTACCTTTGAACTGTAGTCAAGCATATTTTAACTGTGGTTCAGCATTATTTAACAGTCGTCCAGCACTTTTCAACTGTGGTCCAGTACATATAAACTATGGTTCAGCACTTATAAACCGTGGTCCAGCACCTTTAAATCGTGGTCCAGAATTGTTAAACTTTGGTCCAGCACATTTAAACTCTAGTTCAGTACTTTTTAACTGTAATTCAGTACTTTTCAACTCTGGTCCAGTACTTATAAACTATGGTCCAGCACTTTTAAACCGTGGTCCAGCGATTTTAAACCGTGGTCCAGCACTTTTAAACTATGGTCCAGCGTTTTTAAACTGTGCTCCAGCACTTTTAAACTGTGGTCCAGTACTTTTAAACTTTGATCCAGCATTGTTTAACTGTGGTCCAGAACTTTTGAACTGTGGTCCAGCACGTTTAAACTATAGTTCAGTACTCTTAAACTGTAGTCCAGCACTATTCAACTGTGGTCCAGCACTGCCATCCACGTTCTGATATAAATACTCATTAGTCATGACGCTGCTACTGGCTCATAGATACGCTTGCCCGTTAGCGCCAATACTTCCATCCACGTTCTAATATAATTACTCATGCATCATGACGCCGCTACTGGCTCACAGATATCCTTGCCCGTTAACGGCAACACTGCCATCCACGTTCTAATATAAATACTCATGAGTCATGACGCCGTTACTGGCTCATAGATAACCTTGCCCGTTAACGGCAACACTGCCATCCACGTTCTAATATAAATTCTCATAAGTCATGACGCCGCTACTGGCTCATAGATATCCTTGCCTGTTAACGGCAACAATGCCATCCACGTTCTAATATAAATACTCATTAGCGATCCAGCACTCTTAAACTATGGTCCAGCGCATTTAAACCGTGTTCCAGCACTATTACACTGTGGTCCAGTACTTTTAAACTGTGGTCCAGTACCTTTGAACTGTAGTGCAGCATATTTTAACTGTAGTTCAGCACTTTTTAACAGTCGTCCAGCACTTTTCTACTGTGGTCCAGTACATATAAATTATGGTTCAGCACTTTTAAACCATGGTCCAGCACCTTTAAATCGTGGTCCAGAATTGTTAAACTGTGGTCCAGCACGTTTAAACTGTAGTTCAGTACTTTTAAACTGTAGTTGAGTACTTTTCAACTCTGGTCCAGTACTTATAAACTATGCTCCAGCACTTTTAAACCGTGGTCCAGCGATTTTAAACCGTGGTCCAGCACTTTTAAACCGTGGTCCAGCGATTTTAAACCGTGGTCCAGCACTTTGAAACTATGGTCCAGCGTTTTTAAACTGTGCTCCAGCACTTTTAAACTGTGGTCCAGTACTTTTAAACTGTGGTCCAGCATTTTTTAACTGTGGTCCAGAACTTTTGAACTGTGGTCCAGCACGTTTAAACTGTAGTTCAGTACTCTTAAACAGTAGTCCAGCACTATTCAATTGTGGTCCAGCACTGCCATCCACGTTCTGATATAAATACTCATGAGTCATGACGCCGCTACTGGCTCATAGATACGCTTGCCCGTTAGCGGCAACACTGCCATCCACGTTCTAATATAATTTCTCATAAGTCATGACGCCGCTACTGCTCATAGATATCCTTGCCTGTTAACGGCAACACTGCCATCCACGTTCTATAATAAATACTCATTAGCGATCCAGCACTTTTAAACTATGGTCCAGCGCATTTAAACCGTTGTCCAGCACTATTAAAGTGTGGTCCAGTACCTTTGAACTGTAGTCCAGCATATTTTAACTGTGGTTCAGCATTATTTAACAGTCGTCCTGCACTTATAAACCGTGGTCCAGCACCTTTAAATCGTGGTCCAGAATTATTAAACTGTGGTCCAGCACGTTTAAACTGTAGTTCAGTACTTTTAACTGTAATTCAGTACTTTTCAACTCTGGTCCAGTACTTATAAACTATGGTCCAGCACTTTTAAACCGTGGTCCAGCGATTTTAAACCGTGGTCCAGCACTTTTAAACTATGGTCCAGAACTTATGAATTGTGGTCCAGCACGTTTAAACTATCGTTCAGTACTCTTAAACTGTAGTCCAGCACTATTCAACTGTGGTCCAGCACTGCCATCCACGTTCTGATATAAATACTCACGAGTCATGACGCCACTACTGGCTCATAGATATGCTTGCCCGTTAGCGGCAACAGTGCCATCCACGTTCTAATATAAATTCTCATAAGTCATGACGCCGCTACTGGCTTATCGATATCCTTGCCTGTTAACGGCAACACTGCCATCCACGTTCTAATATAAATACTCATTAGCGATCCAGCACTTTTAAACTATGGTCCAGCGCATTTAAACCGTTGTCCAGCACTATTAAACTGTGGTCCAGTACCTTTGAACTGTAGTCAAGCATATTTTAACTGTGGTTCAGCATTATTTAACAGTCGTCCAGCACTTTTCAACTGTGGTCCAGTACATATTAACTATGGTTCAGCACTTATAAACCGTGGTCCAGCACCTTTAAATCGTGGTCCAGAATTGTTAAACTTTGGTCCAGCACATTTAAACTCTAGTTCAGTACTTTTTAACTGTAATTCAGTACTTTTCAACTCTGGTCCAGTACTTATAAACTATGGTCCAGCACTTTTAAACCGTGGTCCAGCGATTTTAAACCGTGGTCCAGCACTTTTAAACTATGGTCCAGCGTTTTTAAACTGTGCTCCAGCACTTTTAAACTGTGGTCCAGTACTTTTAAACTTTGATCCAGCATTGTTTAACTGTGGTCCAGAACTTTTGAACTGTGGTCCAGCACGTTTAAACTATAGTTCAGTACTCTTAAACTGTAGTCCAGCACTATTCAACTGTGGTCCAGCACTGCCATCCACGTTCTGATATAAATACTCATTAGTCATGACGCTGCTACTGGCTCATAGATACGCTTGCCCGTTAGCGCCAATACTTCCATCCACGTTCTAATATAATTACTCATGCATCATGACGCCGCTACTGGCTCACAGATATCCTTGCCCGTTAACGGCAACACTGCCATCCACGTTCTAATATAAATACTCATGAGTCATGACGCCGTTACTGGCTCATAGATAACCTTGCCCGTTAACGGCAACACTGCCATCCACGTTCTAATATAAATACTCATTAGCGATCCAGCACTTTTAAACTATGGTCCAGAGCATTTAAACCGTTGTCCAGCACTATTAAACTGTGGTCCAGTACCTTTGAACTGTAGTCAAGCATATTTTAACTGTGGTTCAGCATTATTTAACAGTCGTCCAGCACTTTTCAACTGTGGTCCAGTACATATAAACTATGGTTCAGCACTTATAAACCGTGGTCCAGCACCTTTAAATCGTGGTCCAGAATTGTTAAACTGTGGTCCAGCACATTTAAACTCTAGTTCAGTACTTTTAAACTGTAATTCAGTACTTTTCAACTCTGGTCCAGTACTTATAAACTATGGTCCAGCACTTTTAAACCGTGGTCCAGCGATTTTAAACCGTGGTCCAGCACTTTTAAACTATTGTCCAGGGTTTTTAAACTGTGCTCAAGCACTTTTAAACTGTGGTCCAGTACTTTTAAACTGTGGTCCAGCATTTTTTACTGTGGTCCAGAACTTTTGAACTGTGGTCCAGCACGTTTAAACTGTAGTTCAGTACTCTTAAACTGTAGTCCAGCACTATTCAATTGTGGTCCAGCACTGCCATCCACGTTCTGATATAAATACTCATGAGTCATGAGGCCGCTACTGGCTCATAGATATGCTTGCCCGTTAGCGGCAACACTGCCATCCACATTCTAATATAAATTCTCCTAAGTCATGACGCCGCTACTGGCTCATAGATATCCTTGCCTGTTAACGGCAACACTGCCATCCACGTTCTAATATAAATACTCATTGGCGATCCAGCACTTTTAAACTATGGTCCAGCGCATTTAAACCGTGTTCCAGCACTATTAAACTGTGTTCCAGTACTTTTAAACTGTGGTCCAGTACCTTTGAATTGTAGTCCAGCATATTTAAACTGTAGTTCAGCACTTTTTAACAGTCGTCCAGAACTTTTCTACTGTGGTCCAGTACATATAAACTTTGGTTCAGCACTTTTAAACCGTGGTCCAGCACCTTTAAATCGTGGTCCAGAATTGTTATACTGTGGTCCAGCACGTTTAAACTGTAGTTCAGTACTTTTAAACTGTAGTTCAGTACTTTTCAACTCTGGTCCAGTACTTATAAACTATGGTTCAGCACTTTTAAACCGTGGTCCAGCACCTTTAAATCGTGGTCCAGAATTGTTAAACTGTGGTCCAGCACGTTTAAACTGTAGTTCTGTACTTTTAAACTGTAGCTCAGTACTTTTCAACTCTGGTCCAGTACTTATAAACTATGGTCCAGCACTTTTAAACTGTGGTCTGGTCCAGCATTTTTTAACTGTGGTCCAAAACTTCTGAACTATGGTCCAGCACGTTTAAACTTTAGTTCAGTACTCTTAAACAGTAGTCCAGCACTATTCAACAGTGGTCCAGCACTGCCATTCACGTTCTGATATAAATACTCATGAGTCATGACGCCGCTACTGGCTCATAGATACGCTTGCCCGTTAGCGGCAACACTGCCATCCACGTTCTAATATAATTTCTCATAAGTCATGACGCCGCTACTGCTCATAGATATCCTTGCCTGTTAACGGCAACACTGCCATCCACGTTCTAATATAAATACTCATTAGCGATCCAGCACTTTTAAACTATGGTCCAGCGCATTTAAACCGTTGTCCAGCACTATTAAACGGTGGTCCAGTACTTTTATACTGTGGTCCAGTACCTTTGAATTGTAGTCCAGCATACTTAAACTGTAGTTCGGCACTTTTTAACAGTCGTCCAGCACTTTACAACTGTGGTCGAGTACATAAAAACTTCAGCACTTTTAAAGCGTGGTCCAGCAACTTTAAATCGTGGTCCAGAATTGTAAAACTGTGGTCCAGCACGTTTAAACTGTAGTTCAGTACTTTTAAATTGTAATTCAGTACTTTTCAACTCTGGTCCAGTACTTATAAACTATGGTCCAACACTTTTTAACCGTGGTCCAGTTCTTTCAAACCGTGGTCCAGCGATTTCAAACCGTGGTCCAGCCCTTTTAAACTATGGTCCAGCGTTTTTAAACTGTTCTTCAGCACTTTTAGACTGTGGTCCAGTACTTTTAAAATGTGGTCCAGCATTTAACTGTGGTTCAGAACTTTTGAACTGTGGTCCAGCACGTTTAAACTTCAGTTCAGTACTTTTAAACTGTAGTTCAGTACTTTTCAACTCTGGTCCAGTACTTATAAACTATGGTCCAGCACTTTTAAACCGTGGTCCAGCGATTTTAAACCGTGGTCCAGCACTTTTAAACTGTGTTCCAGTACTTTTCAACTGTGGTCCAGCATATTTTTAACTGTGCTCTAGAACTTTTGTACTGTGGTCCATCACTTTAAAACTGTAGTTCAGTAATCTTAAACTGTAGTCCAGCACTATTCAACTGTCGTCCAGCACTGCCATCCACGTTCTGATATAAATACTCTTGAGTCATGACGCCGCTACTGGCTCATAGAAACGCTTGCCCGTTAGCGGCAATACTTCCATCCACGTTCTAATATAAATACTCAAACATCATGATGCCGTTACTGGCTCACAGATATCCTTGCCCGTTAACGGCAACACTGCCATACACGTTCTAATATAAATACTCATGAATCATTACGCCGCTACTGGCTCATAAATACCCTTGCCCGTTAACGTCAACACTACCATCCACGTTCTAATATTAATACTCATGAGTGATGACGCCGCTACGGGCTCATATATATGTATTTAAGTTGTATGTAAAGGGCAACACTGCCATCCACGTTCTAATATAGTGCAAGAGTCGACAAAGGGCCGGAGCTCTCTGTTGGGTTCATTAAGACGCGTCTTCAAGTTTGCGACGCTGAATGAAAGACATTGTCGGACAATAATTGACGGATGAATCCCTCTCTTTGAAATGGTATAGTGGACGGAGGGTGCGAGGTCTACGTATCATGCACGATGACTTGTCAAGGCGGAAGTGTTGCCGATTTCAGTACAGTAATCGGATACGATTCGATGGGTGAATGCGTTTCTTTAACATGCAAGAGTCGACAGAGATGAGTCACATTATGAACTATCCGACACGGCAAGAAGTGAAGTTAGCGGGTACTGAGCAGTGTGGAGTTCAACCTTTTCTAGGATAACGTATCCGAAGATGGTGTGAAACGCGCTACGATGTGAGCCTGACTATCCAATATATAAGAATATACATCGGCACCGAGTAAATGGTCTACTTGACAAGGCAACACTTCCGCCTTGACAAGTCATCGTGTACGATAGGTAGAGCTCGCACCCTCTGTCGACTACACCGTATCGATGAGAGGGATTCATCCGTCAATTCTAACTGACGATGCCCTTCATTCAACTACCCTAACTCCAAGACGCGTCCCCTTGAACCCAGCAACGAACTCGCGACCTCTGTCGACACTAGCATGTCGAAGAAAGCCATTCATCCATCGAATCGTGTCCGACGATTGTACATTTCGTCTGCAACACTTACGCCTTGACAAGTCATCGTGTACGATAGGTAGAGCTCGCACCCTCTGTCGACTACACCGTATCGATGAGAGGGATTCATCCGTCAATTCTAACTGACGATGCCCTTCATTCAACTACCCTAACTCTAAGACGCGTCCCCTTGAACCCAGCAACGAACTCGCGACCTCTGTCGACACTAGCATGTCGAAGAAAGCCATTCATCCATCGAATCGTGTCCGACGATTGTACATTTCGTCTGCAACACTTCCGCCTTGACAAGTCATCGTGTACGATCGATGAGAGGGATTCATCCGAGTATTCTAGCTGACGATGCCGTTCATTCAACAACTCTAACTCCTGGACGCGTCCCCATAACCCTACTTTTCGTCTGCAACACTTCCGCCTTGACAAGTCATCGTGTACGATAGGTAGAGCTCGCAACCTCTGTCGACTACACCGTATCGATGAGAGGGATTCATCCGTCAATTCTAACTGACGATGCCCTTCATTCAACTACCCTAACTCCAAGACGCGTCCCCTTGAACCCAGCAACGAACTCGCGACCTCTGTCGACACTAGCATGTCGAAGAAAGCCATTCATCCATCGAATCGTGTCCGACGATTGTACATTTCGTCTGCAACACTTCCGCCTTGACAAGTCATCGTGTACGATAGGTAGAGCTCGCACCCTCTGTCGACTACACCGTATCGATGAGAGGGATTCATCCGTCAATTCTAACTGACGATGCCCTTCATTCAACTACCCTAACTCCAAGACGCGTCCCCTTGAACCCAGCAACGAACTCGCGACCTCTGTCGACACTAGCATGTCGAAGAAAGCCATTCATCCATCGAATCGTGTCCGACGATTGTACATTTCGTCTGCAACACTTCCGCCTTGACAAGTCATCGTGTACGATAGGTAGAGCTCGCACCCTCTGTCGACTACACCGTATCGATGAGAGGGATTCATCCGAGTATTCTAGCTGACGATGCCGTTCATTCAACAACTCTAACTCCTGGACGCGTCCCCATAACCCTACTTTTCGTCTGCAACACTTCCGCCTTGAAAAGTCATCGTGTACGATAGGTAGAGCTCGCACCCTCTGTCGACTACACCGTATCGATGAGAGGGATTCATCCGACAATTCTAGCTGACGATGCCCTTCATTCAACTACCCTAACTCCAAGCCGCGTCCCCTTGAACCCAGCAACGAACTCGCGACCTCTGTCGACACTAGCATGTCGAAGAAAGCCATTCATCCATCGAATCGTGTCCGACGATTGTACATTTCGTCTGCAACACTTCCGCCTTGACAAGTCATCGTGTACGATAGGTAGAGCTCGCACCCTCTGTCGACTACACCGTATCGATGAGAGGGATTCATCCGTCAATTCTAACTGACGATGCCCTTCATTCAACTACCCTAACTCCAAGACGCGTCCCCTTGAACCCAGCAACGAACTCGCGACCTCTGTCGACACTAGCATGTCGAAGAAAGCCATTCATCCATCGAATCGTGTCCGACGATTGTACATTTCGTCTGCAACACTTCCGCCTTGACAAGTCATCGTGTACGATAGGTAGAGCTCGCACCCTCTGTCGACTACACCGTATCGATGAGAAGGATTCATCCGAGTATTCTAGCTGACGATGCCGTTCATTCAACAACTATAACTCCTGGACTCGTCCCCATAACCCTACTTTTCGTCTGCAACACTTCCACCTTGAAAAGTCATCGTGTACGATAGGTAGAGCTCGCACCCTCTGTCGACTACACCGTATCGATGAGAGGGATTCATCCGACAATTCTAGCTGACGATGCCGTTCATTCAACAACTCTAACTCCTGGACGCGTCCCCATAACCCTACTTTTCATCTGCAACACTTCCGCCTTGACAAGTCATCGTGTACGATAGGTAGAGCTCGCACCCTCTGTCGACTACACCGTATCGATGAGAGGGATTCATCCGTCAATTCTAACTGACGATGCCCTTCATTCAACTACCCTAACTCCAAGACGCGTCCCCTTGAACCCAGCAACGAACTCGCGACCTCTGTCGACACTAGCATGTCGAAGAAAGCCATTCATCCATCGAATCGTGTCCGACGATTGTACATTTCGTCTGCAACACTTCCGCCTTGACAAGTCATCGTGTACGATAGGTAGAGCTCGCACCCTCTGTCGACTACACCGTATCGATGAGAGGGATTCATCCGAGTATTCTAGCTGACGATGCCGTTCATTCAACAACTCTAACTCCTGGACGCGTCCCCATAACCCTACTTTTCGTCTGCAACACTTCCGCCTTGAAAAGTCATCGTGTACGATAGGTAGAGCTCGCACCCTCTGTCGACTACACCGTATCGATGAGAGGGATTCATCCGACAATTCTAGCTGACGATGCCCTTCATTCAACTACCCTAACTCCAAGCCGCGTCCCCTTGAACCCAGCAACGAACTCGCGACCTCTGTCGACACTAGCATGTCGAAGAAAGCCATTCATCCATCGAATCGTGTCCGACGATTGTACATTTCGTCTGCAACACTTCCGCCTTGACAAGTCATCGTGTACGATAGGTAGAGCTCGCACCCTCTGTCGACTACACCGTATCGATGAGAGGGATTCATCCGACAATTCTAGCTGACGATGCCGTTCATTCAACAACTCTAACTCCTGGACGCGTCCCCATAACCCTACTTTTCGTCTGCAACACTTCCGCCTTGACAAGTCATCGTGTACGATAGGTAGAGCTCGCAACCTCTGTCGACTACACCGTATCGATGAGAGGGATTCATCCGACAATTCTAGCTGACGATGCCCTTCATTCAACTACCCTAACTCCAAGCCGCGTCCCCTTGAACCCAGCAACGAACTCGCGACCTCTGTCGACACTAGCATGTCGAAGAAAGCCATTCATCCATCGAATCGTGTCCGACGATTGTACATTTCGTCTGCAACACTTCCGCCTTGACAAGTCATCGTGTACGATAGGTAGAGCTCGCACCCTCTGTCGACTACACCGTATCGATGAGAGGGATTCATCCGTCAATTCTAACTGACGATGCCCTTCATTCAACTACCCTAACTCCAAGACGCGTCCCCTTGAACCCAGCAACGAACTCGCGACCTCTGTCGACACTAGCATGTCGAAGAAAGCCATTCATCCATCGAATCGTGTCCGACGATTGTACATTTCGTCTGCAACATTTCCGCCTTGACAAGTCATCGTGTACGATAGGTAGAGCTCGCACCCTCTGTCGACTACACCGTATCGATGAGAGGGATTCATCCGTCAATTCTAACTGACGATGCCCTTCATTCAACTACCCTAACTCCAAGACGCGTCCCCTTGAACCCAGCAACGAACTCGCGACCTCTGTCGACACTAGCATGTCGAAGAAAGCCATTCATCCATCGAATCGTGTCCGACGATTGTACATTTCGTCTGCAACACTTCCGCCTTGACAAGTCATCGTGTACGATAGGTAGAGCTCGCACCCTCTGTCGACTACACCGTATCGATGAGAGGGATTCATCCGAGTATTCTAGCTGACGATGCCGTTCATTCAACAACTCTAACTCCTGGACGCGTCCCCATAACCCTACTTTTCGTCTGCAACACTTCCGCCTTGAAAAGTCATCGTGTACGATAGGTAGAGCTCGCACCCTCTGTCGACTACACCGTATCGATGAGAGGGATTCATCTGACAATTCTAGCTGACGATGCCGTTCATTCAACAACTCTAACTCCTGGACGCGTCCCCATAACCCTACTTATCGTCTGCAACACTTCCGCCTTGACAAGTCATCGTGTACGATAGGTAGAGCTCGCACCCTCTGTCGACTACACCGTATCGATGAGAGGGATTCATCCGAGTATTCTAGCTGACGATGCCGTTCATTCAACAACTCTAACTCCTGGACGCGTCCCCATAACCCTACTTTTCGTCTGCAACACTTCCGCCTTGAAAAGTCATCGTGTACGATAGGTAGAGCTCGCACCTTCTGTCGACTACACCGTATCGATGAGAGGGATTCATCCGACAATTCTAGCTGACGATGCCGTTCATTCAACAACTCTAACTCCTGGACGCGTCCCCATAACCCTACTTTTCATCTGCAACACTTCCGCCTTGACAAGTCATCGTGTACGATAGGTAGAGCTCGCACCCTCTGTCGACTACACCGTATCGATGAGAGGGATTCATCCGTCAATTCTAACTGACGATGCCCTTCATTCAACTACCCTAACTCCAAGACGCGTCCCCTTGAACCCAGCAACGAACTCGCGACCTCTGTCGACACTAGCATGTCGAAGAAAGCCATTCATCCATCGAATCGTGTCCGACGATTGTACATTTCGTCTGCAACACTTCCGCCTTGACAAGTCATCGTGTACGATAGGTAGAGCTCGCACCCTCTGTCGACTACACCGTATCGATGAGAGGGATTCATCCGAGTATTCTAGCTGACGATGCCGTTCATTCAACAACTCTAACTCCTGGACGCGTCCCCATAACCCTACTTTTCGTCTGCAACACTTCCGCCTTGAAAAGTCATCGTGTACGATAGGTAGAGCTCGCACCCTCTGTCGACTACACCGTATCGATGAGAGGGATTCATCCGACAATTCTAGCTGACGATGCCCTTCATTCAACTACCCTAACTCCAAGCCGCGTCCCCTTGAACCCAGCAACGAACTCGCGACCTCTGTCGACACTAGCATGTCGAAGAAAGCCATTCATCCATCGAATCGTGTCCGACGATTGTACATTTCGTCTGCAACACTTCCGCCTTGACAAGTCATCGTGTACGATAGGTAGAGCTCGCACCCTCTGTCGACTACACCGTATCGATGAGAGGGATTCATCCGACAATTCTAGCTGACGATGCCGTTCATTCAACAACTCTAACTCCTGAACGCGTCCCCATAACCCTACTTTTCGTCTGCAACACTTCCGCCTTGAAAAGTCATCGTGTACGATAGGTAGAGCTCGCACCCTCTGTCGACTACACCGTATCGATGAGAGGGATTCATCCGACAATTCTAGCTGACGATGCCCTTCATTCAACTACCCTAACTCCAAGCCGCGTCCCCTTGAACCCAGCAACGAACTCGCGACCTCTGTCGACACTAGCATGTCGAAGAAAGCCATTCATCCATCGAATCGTGTCCGACGATTGTACATTTCGTCTGCAACACTTCCGCCTTGACAAGTCATCGTGTACGATAGGTAGAGCTCGCACCCTCTGTCGACTACACCGTATCGATGAGAGGGATTCATCCGTCAATTCTAACTGACGATGCCCTTCATTCAACTACCCTAACTCCAAGACGCGTCCCCTTGAACCCAGCAACGAACTCGCGACCTCTGTCGACACTAGCATGTCGAAGAAAGCCATTCATCCATCGAATCGTGTCCGACGATTGTACATTTCGTCTGCAACATTTCCGCCTTGACAAGTCATCGTGTACGATAGGTAGAGCTCGCACCCTCTGTCGACTACACCGTATCGATGAGAGGGATTCATCCGTCAATTCTAACTGACGATGCCCTTCATTCAACTACCCTAACTCCAAGACGCGTCCCCTTGAACCCAGCAACGAACTCGCGACCTCTGTCGACACTAGCATGTCGAAGAAAGCCATTCATCCATCGAATCGTGTCCGACGATTGTACATTTCGTCTGCAACACTTCCGCCTTGACAAGTCATCGTGTACGATAGGTAGAGCTCGCACCCTCTGTCGACTACACCGTATCGATGAGAGGGATTCATCCGAGTATTCTAGCTGACGATGCCGTTCATTCAACAACTCTAACTCCTGGACGCGTCCCCATAACCCTACTTTTCGTCTGCAACACTTCCGCCTTGAAAAGTCATCGTGTACGATAGGTAGAGCTCGCACCCTCTGTCGACTACACCGTATCGATGAGAGGGATTCATCCGACAATTCTAGCTGACGATGCCGTTCATTCAACAACTCTAACTCCTGGACGCGTCCCCATAACCCTACTTATCGTCTGCAACACTTCCGCCTTGACAAGTCATCGTGTACGATAGGTAGAGCTCGCACCCTCTGTCGACTACACCGTATCGATGAGAGGGATTCATCCGAGTATTCTAGCTGACGATGCCGTTCATTCAACAACTCTAACTCCTGGACGCGTCCCCATAACCCTACTTTTCGTCTGCAACACTTCCGCCTTGAAAAGTCATCGTGTACGATAGGTAGAGCTCGCACCTTCTGTCGACTACACCGTATCGATGAGAGGGATTCATCCGACAATTCTAGCTGACGATGCCGTTCATTCAACAACTCTAACTCCTGGACGCGTCCCCATAACCCTACTTTTCATCTGCAACACTTCCGCCTTGACAAGTCATCGTGTACGATAGGTAGAGCTCGCACCCTCTGTCGACTACACCGTATCGATGAGAGGGATTCATCCGTCAATTCTAACTGACGATGCCCTTCATTCAACTACCCTAACTCCAAGACGCGTCCCCTTGAACCCAGCAACGAACTCGCGACCTCTGTCGACACTAGCATGTCGAAGAAAGCCATTCATCCATCGAATCGTGTCCGACGATTGTACATTTCGTCTGCAACACTTCCGCCTTGACAAGTCATCGTGTACGATAGGTAGAGCTCGCACCCTCTGTCGACTACACCGTATCGATGAGAGGGATTCATCCGAGTATTCTAGCTGACGATGCCGTTCATTCAACAACTCTAACTCCTGGACGCGTCCCCATAACCCTACTTTTCGTCTGCAACACTTCCGCCTTGAAAAGTCATCGTGTACGATAGGTAGAGCTCGCACCCTCTGTCGACTACACCGTATCGATGAGAGGGATTCATCCGACAATTCTAGCTGACGATGCCCTTCATTCAACTACCCTAACTCCAAGCCGCGTCCCCTTGAACCCAGCAACGAACTCGCGACCTCTGTCGACACTAGCATGTCGAAGAAAGCCATTCATCCATCGAATCGTGTCCGACGATTGTACATTTCGTCTGCAACACTTCCGCCTTGACAAGTCATCGTGTACGATAGGTAGAGCTCGCACCCTCTGTCGACTACACCGTATCGATGAGAGGGATTCATCCGACAATTCTAGCTGACGATGCCGTTCATTCAACAACTCTAACTCCTGGACGCGTCCCCATAACCCTACTTATCGTCTGCAACACTTACGCCTTGACAAGTCATCGTGTACGATAGGTAGAGCTCGCACCCTCTGTCGACTACACCGTATCGATGAGAGGGATTCATCCGAGTATTCTAGCTGACGATGCCGTTCATTCAACAACTCTAACTCCTGGACGCGTCCCCATAACCCTACTTTTCGTCTGCAACACTTCCGCCTTGAAAAGTCATCGTGTACGATAGGTAGAGCTCGCACCTTCTGTCGACTACACCGTATCGATGAGAGGGATTCATCCGACAATTCTAGCTGACGATGCCGTTCATTCAACAACTCTAACTCCTGGACGCGTCCCCATAACCCTACTTTTCATCTGCAACACTTCCGCCTTGACAAGTCATCGTGTACGATAGGTAGAGCTCGCACCCTCTGTCGACTACACCGTATCGATGAGAGGGATTCATCCGTCAATTCTAACTGACGATGCCCTTCATTCAACTACCCTAACTCCAAGACGCGTCCCCTTGAACCCAGCAACGAACTCGCGACCTCTGTCGACACTAGCATGTCGAAGAAAGCCATTCATCCATCGAATCGTGTCCGACGATTGTACATTTCGTCTGCAACACTTCCGCCTTGACAAGTCATCGTGTACGATAGGTAGAGCTCGCACCCTCTGTCGACTACACCGTATCGATGAGAGGGATTCATCCGAGTATTCTAGCTGACGATGCCGTTCATTCAACAACTCTAACTCCTGGACGCGTCCCCATAACCCTACTTTTCGTCTGCAACACTTCCGCCTTGAAAAGTCATCGTGTACGATAGGTAGAGCTCGCACCCTCTGTCGACTACACCGTATCGATGAGAGGGATTCATCCGACAATTCTAGCTGACGATGCCCTTCATTCAACTACCCTAACTCCAAGCCGCGTCCCCTTGAACCCAGCAACGAACTCGCGACCTCTGTCGACACTAGCATGTCGAAGAAAGCCATTCATCCATCGAATCGTGTCCGACGATTGTACATTTCGTCTGCAACACTTCCGCCTTGACAAGTCATCGTGTACGATAGGTAGAGCTCGCACCCTCTGTCGACTACACCGTATCGATGAGAGGGATTCATCCGACAATTCTAGCTGACGATGCCGTTCATTCAACAACTCTAACTCCTGAACGCGTCCCCATAACCCTACTTTTCGTCTGCAACACTTCCGCCTTGAAAAGTCATCGTGTACGATAGGTAGAGCTCGCACCCTCTGTCGACTACACCGTATCGATGAGAGGGATTCATCCGACAATTCTAGCTGACGATGCCCTTCATTCAACTACCCTAACTCCAAGCCGCGTCCCCTTGAACCCAGCAACGAACTCGCGACCTCTGTCGACACTAGCATGTCGAAGAAAGCCATTCATCCATCGAATCGTGTCCGACGATTGTACATTTCGTCTGCAACACTTCCGCCTTGACAAGTCATCGTGTACGATAGGTAGAGCTCGCACCCTCTGTCGACTACACCGTATCGATGAGAGGGATTCATCCGTCAATTCTAACTGACGATGCCCTTCATTCAACTACCCTAACTCCAAGACGCGTCCCCTTGAACCCAGCAACGAACTCGCGACCTCTGTCGACACTAGCATGTCGAAGAAAGCCATTCATCCATCGAATCGTGTCCGACGATTGTACATTTCGTCTGCAACATTTCCGCCTTGACAAGTCATCGTGTACGATAGGTAGAGCTCGCACCCTCTGTCGACTACACCGTATCGATGAGAGGGATTCATCCGTCAATTCTAACTGACGATGCCCTTCATTCAACTACCCTAACTCCAAGACGCGTCCCCTTGAACCCAGCAACGAACTCGCGACCTCTGTCGACACTAGCATGTCGAAGAAAGCCATTCATCCATCGAATCGTGTCCGACGATTGTACATTTCGTCTGCAACACTTCCGCCTTGACAAGTCATCGTGTACGATAGGTAGAGCTCGCACCCTCTGTCGACTACACCGTATCGATGAGAGGGATTCATCCGAGTATTCTAGCTGACGATGCCGTTCATTCAACAACTCTAACTCCTGGACGCGTCCCCATAACCCTACTTTTCGTCTGCAACACTTCCGCCTTGAAAAGTCATCGTGTACGATAGGTAGAGCTCGCACCCTCTGTCGACTACACCGTATCGATGAGAGGGATTCATCCGACAATTCTAGCTGACGATGCCGTTCATTCAACAACTCTAACTCCTGGACGCGTCCCCATAACCCTACTTATCGTCTGCAACACTTCCGCCTTGACAAGTCATCGTGTACGATAGGTAGAGCTCGCACCCTCTGTCGACTACACCGTATCGATGAGAGGGATTCATCCGAGTATTCTAGCTGACGATGCCGTTCATTCAACAACTCTAACTCCTGGACTTGTCCCCATAACCCTACTTTTCGTCTGCAACACTTCCGCCTTGAAAAGTCATCGTGTACGATAGGTAGAGCTCGCACCTTCTGTCGACTACACCGTATCGATGAGAGGGATTCATCCGACAATTCTAGCTGACGATGCCGTTCATTCAACAACTCTAACTCCTGGACGCGTCCCCATAACCCTACTTTTCATCTGCAACACTTCCGCCTTGACAAGTCATCGTGTACGATAGGTAGAGCTCGCACCCTCTGTCGACTACACCGTATCGATGAGAGGGATTCATCCGTCAATTCTAACTGACGATGCCCTTCATTCAACTACCCTAACTCCAAGACGCGTCCCCTTGAACCCAGCAACGAACTCGCGACCTCTGTCGACACTAGCATGTCGAAGAAAGCCATTCATCCATCGAATCGTGTCCGACGATTGTACATTTCGTCTGCAACACTTCCGCCTTGACAAGTCATCGTGTACGATAGGTAGAGCTCGCACCCTCTGTCGACTACACCGTATCGATGAGAGGGATTCATCCGAGTATTCTAGCTGACGATGCCGTTCATTCAACAACTCTAACTCCTGGACGCGTCCCCATAACCCTACTTTTCGTCTGCAACACTTCCGCCTTGAAAAGTCATCGTGTACGATAGGTAGAGCTCGCACCCTCTGTCGACTACACCGTATCGATGAGAGGGATTCATCCGACAATTCTAGCTGACGATGCCCTTCATTCAACTACCCTAACTCCAAGCCGCGTCCCCTTGAACCCAGCAACGAACTCGCGACCTCTGTCGACACTAGCATGTCGAAGAAAGCCATTCATCCATCGAATCGTGTCCGACGATTGTACATTTCGTCTGCAACACTTCCGCCTTGACAAGTCATCGTGTACGATAGGTAGAGCTCGCACCCTCTGTCGACTACACCGTATCGATGAGAGGGATTCATCCGACAATTCTAGCTGACGATGCCGTTCATTCAACAACTCTAACTCCTGAACGCGTCCCCATAACCCTACTTTTCGTCTGCAACACTTCCGCCTTGAAAAGTCATCGTGTACGATAGGTAGAGCTCGCACCCTCTGTCGACTACACCGTATCGATGAGAGGGATTCATCCGACAATTCTAGCTGACGATGCCCTTCATTCAACTACCCTAACTCCAAGCCGCGTCCCCTTGAACCCAGCAACGAACTCGCGACCTCTGTCGACACTAGCATGTCGAAGAAAGCCATTCATCCATCGAATCGTGTCCGACGATTGTACATTTCGTCTGCAACACTTCCGCCTTGACAAGTCATCGTGTACGATAGGTAGAGCTCGCACCCTCTGTCGACTACACCGTATCGATGAGAGGGATTCATCCGTCAATTCTAACTGACGATGCCCTTCATTCAACTACCCTAACTCCAAGACGCGTCCCCTTGAACCCAGCAACGAACTCGCGACCTCTGTCGACACTAGCATGTCGAAGAAAGCCATTCATCCATCGAATCGTGTCCGACGATTGTACATTTCGTCTGCAACATTTCCGCCTTGACAAGTCATCGTGTACGATAGGTAGAGCTCGCACCCTCTGTCGACTACACCGTATCGATGAGAGGGATTCATCCGTCAATTCTAACTGACGATGCCCTTCATTCAACTACCCTAACTCCAAGACGCGTCCCCTTGAACCCAGCAACGAACTCGCGACCTCTGTCGACACTAGCATGTCGAAGAAAGCCATTCATCCATCGAATCGTGTCCGACGATTGTACATTTCGTCTGCAACACTTCCGCCTTGACAAGTCATCGTGTACGATAGGTAGAGCTCGCACCCTCTGTCGACTACACCGTATCGATGAGAGGGATTCATCCGAGTATTCTAGCTGACGATGCCGTTCATTCAACAACTCTAACTCCTGGACGCGTCCCCATAACCCTACTTTTCGTCTGCAACACTTCCGCCTTGAAAAGTCATCGTGTACGATAGGTAGAGCTCGCACCCTCTGTCGACTACACCGTATCGATGAGAGGGATTCATCCGACAATTCTAGCTGACGATGCCGTTCATTCAACAACTCTAACTCCTGGACGCGTCCCCATAACCCTACTTATCGTCTGCAACACTTCCGCCTTGACAAGTCATCGTGTACGATAGGTAGAGCTCGCACCCTCTGTCGACTACACCGTATCGATGAGAGGGATTCATCCGAGTATTCTAGCTGACGATGCCGTTCATTCAACAACTCTAACTCCTGGACGCGTCCCCATAACCCTACTTTTCGTCTGCAACACTTCCGCCTTGAAAAGTCATCGTGTACGATAGGTAGAGCTCGCACCTTCTGTCGACTACACCGTATCGATGAGAGGGATTCATCCGACAATTCTAGCTGACGATGCCGTTCATTCAACAACTCTAACTCCTGGACGCGTCCCCATAACCCTACTTTTCATCTGCAACACTTCCGCCTTGACAAGTCATCGTGTACGATAGGTAGAGCTCGCACCCTCTGTCGACTACACCGTATCGATGAGAGGGATTCATCCGTCAATTCTAACTGACGATGCCCTTCATTCAACTACCCTAACTCCAAGACGCGTCCCCTTGAACCCAGCAACGAACTCGCGACCTCTGTCGACACTAGCATGTCGAAGAAAGCCATTCATCCATCGAATCGTGTCCGACGATTGTACATTTCGTCTGCAACACTTCCGCCTTGACAAGTCATCGTGTACGATAGGTAGAGCTCGCACCCTCTGTCGACTACACCGTATCGATGAGAGGGATTCATCCGAGTATTCTAGCTGACGATGCCGTTCATTCAACAACTCTAACTCCTGGACGCGTCCCCATAACCCTACTTTTCGTCTGCAACACTTCCGCCTTGAAAAGTCATCGTGTACGATAGGTAGAGCTCGCACCCTCTGTCGACTACACCGTATCGATGAGAGGGATTCATCCGACAATTCTAGCTGACGATGCCCTTCATTCAACTACCCTAACTCCAAGCCGCGTCCCCTTGAACCCAGCAACGAACTCGCGACCTCTGTCGACACTAGCATGTCGAAGAAAGCCATTCATCCATCGAATCGTGTCCGACGATTGTACATTTCGTCTGCAACACTTCCACCTTGACAAGTCATCGTGTACGATAGGTAGAGCTCGCACCCTCTGTCGACTACACCGTATCGATGAGAGGGATTCATCCGACAATTCTAGCTGACGATGCCGTTCATTCAACAACTCTAACTCCTGGACGCGTCCCCATAACCCTACTTTTCGTCTGCAACACTTCCGCCTTGAAAAGTCATCGTGTACGATAGGTAGAGCTCGCACCCTCTGTCGACTACACCGTATCGATGAGAGGGATTCATCCGACAATTCTAGCTGACGATGCCCTTCATTCAACTACCCTAACTCCAAGCCGCGTCCCCTTGAACCCAGCAACGAACTCGCGACCTCTGTCGACACTAGCATGTCGAAGAAAGCCATTCATCCATCGAATCGTGTCCGACGATTGTACATTTCGTCTGCAACACTTCCGCCTTGACAAGTCATCGTGTACGATAGGTAGAGCTCGCACCCTCTGTCGACTACACCGTATCGATGAGAGGGATTCATCCGTCAATTCTAACTGACGATGCCCTTCATTCAACTACCCTAACTCCAAGACGCGTCCCCTTGAACCCAGCAACGAACTCGCGACCTCTGTCGACACTAGCATGTCGAAGAAAGCCATTCATCCATCGAATCGTGTCCGACGATTGTACATTTCGTCTGCAACATTTCCGCCTTGACAAGTCATCGTGTACGATAGGTAGAGCTCGCACCCTCTGTCGACTACACCGTATCGATGAGAGGGATTCATCCGAGTATTCTAGCTGACGATGCCGTTCATTCAACAACTCTAACTCCTGGACGCGTCCCCATAACCCTACTTTTCGTCTGCAACACTTCCGCCTTGAAAAGTCATCGTGTACGATAGGTAGAGCTCGCACCCTCTGTCGACTACACCGTATCGATGAGAGGGATTCATCCGACAATTCTAGCTGACGATGCCGTTCATTCAACAACTCTAACTCCTGGACGCGTCCCCATAACCCTACTTTTCGTCTGCAACACTTCCGCCTTGACAAGTCATCGTGTACGATAGGTAGAGCTCGCAACCTCTGTCGACTACACCGTATCGATGAGAGGGATTCATCCGTCAATTCTAACTGACGATGCCCTTCATTCAACTACCCTAACTCCAAGACGCGTCCCCTTGAACCCAGCAACGAACTCGCGACCTCTGTCGACACTAGCATGTCGAAGAAAGCCATTCATCCATCGAATCGTGTCCGACGATTGTACATTTCGTCTGCAACACTTCCGCCTTGACAAGTCATCGTGTACGATAGGTAGAGCTCGCACCCTCTGTCGACTACACCGTATCGATGAGAGGGATTCATCCGAGTATTCTAGCTGACGATGCCGTTCATTCAACAACTCTAATTCCTGGATGCGTCCCCATAACCCTACTTTTCGTCTGCAACACTTCCGCCTTGACGAGTCATCGTGTACGATAGGTAGAGCTCGCACCCTCTGTCGACTACACCATATCGAAGAGAGGGATTTATCTGTCAATTCTAGTCTGACGATGCCTTTCATTCAAAACTCTAACTCCTTGACGCGTCCCCATAACCCTACTTTTCGTCTGCAACACTTCCGCCTTGACGAGTCATCGTGTACGATAGGTAGAGCTCGCACCCTCTGTCGACTACACCGTATCGATGAGAGGGATTCATCCGTCAATTCTAGCTGACGATGCCCTTCATTCAACAACTCTAACTCCTGGACGCGTCCCCATGAACCCTACAACGAACTCGCGACCTCTGTCGACACTAGCATGTCAAATAAAGCCATTCATCCATCGAATCGTATCCGACGATTGTACTTTTCGTCTGCAACACTTCCGCCTTGACAAGTCATCGTGTACGATACGTAGAGCTCGCACCCTCTGTCGACTACACCATATCGAAGAGAGTGATTCATCCGTCAATTCTCGTCTGACGATGCTCTTCATTCAACTCCTAGACGCGTCCCCATGAACTTGGAATTGAACTTTTCGTCTACAACACTTCCGCCTTGACATGTCATCGTGTACGATACGTAGAGCTCGCACCCTCTGTCGACTATACCATATCGAAGAGAAGTATTCATCCGTCAATTCTAGTCTGACGATGCCCTTCATTCAACTACTCTAACTCCTAGACGCGTCCCCATGAACCCTACAACGAACTCGCGACCTCTGTCGACACTAGCATGTCGAATAAAGCCATTCATCCATCGAATCATATCCGACGATTGTACTTTTCTTCTGCAACACTTCCCCCTTGACAAGTCATCGTGTACGATACGTAGAGCTCGCACCGTCTGTGGACTACACCATATCGAAAAGAGTGATTCATCCGTCAATTCTCGTCTGACGATGCCCTTCATTCAACTCCTAGACGGGTCCCCATGAACTTTGAATTGAACTTTTCGTCTACAACACTTCCGCTTTGACATATCATCGTGTACGATACGTAGAGCTCGCACCCTCTGTCGACTACACCATATCGAAGAGAGCGATTCATTCGTCAATTCATGTCTGACGATGCCCTTTATCCAACAACTCTAACTCCTAGACGCGTCCCCATGAACCCTACAACGAACTCGCGACCTCTGTCGACACTAGTTTCTAATTTCTCTATTTACTATAAAAACTTGAGTTATTTTGGTTATTTGAGGGCGTACAGATGTGTTACATATGATAGTTAAACAATTGTTTTCACATTTTCATTCAACGAAATTCAATTTTACATTTTCAACGTTTTTAAATTGTTTACACAATTTTACCGTAAAGCCAAAATAAACCAATTTCTTTGAATCCGAGATGACCGATTCTAATTTCTCTATTTACTATAAAACATTGAATTATTTTGATTATAAATATAAAGGTTTATAGATGTGTTTTATTTGATGACAAATCGTGCTTATGAATGAATACTGTTAAAAAAGATTTTTATGATATTTGTACAATTATTTACACAATTTCACAGAATTGCCAAATTGAATAATTTTTTTTGATTTTTAAATGACTGAAAATAATTTCTCTATTAACTTTAAAACCTTGAATTTTTTTCGCTATTTTAGGGCGTACAGATGTGTTTCATTTGATGACAAATGGTGCTTATAATAGATGAACAAATGTTTTCACATTTTCAAAGTATATCTACAATTATACATTTTCATTAAATGCAAATTGACCGAATCTAAATTCTCTATTTTCTATATACCTTTCACTATTTTGATGAGCTATTTGCCACTAGATGTCATCCATACGTTTAAAAAAGTTTTTTTTGATTTTTGTACACTTGTTTGCACATTTTCAAAGAATAGCCAAAATAAAGCATTTTCTTGGATTTTTAGATGACTGTATCTAAATTCTCTATATACTATAAAACCTTGAGTTATTTTGGTTATTTTGATCATTTATCACGATGAGTTATTTAAAGAGCGGAAGAGATATATAATGAATTAGATGCGATTTCCGCGGTATATCCGGCCTCAGACGGTACGCACATGCCTACCCAGAGTTGTCAAACATCACGGCTTCACGTGCGGTGGTTCACAAAGCGGTGGAACGGATGCTGGCCAATACGGGGTTCGGCTTCCACTCTCGTTTGACCATCAGCGGTTAGGAAATTCAAAATAAACGGCTTTGAGGCGATTCAAGGTTCTAGAACGACGGATGCATCGTCAGCCTGAATTATTATTTGTTTATTATTTATTTAATTATTTGAATGAGCAATTTATGTCAGAATATATTAAACTCGGACACACGACGGTTTCTAATGTTAAAGTGAATTCGGATAAAGGACACTTCTCTCTCGCACATCGCGGGATGGTAGTGTGCCGACTGGTATCTCGCTCAGTAGTTTCTCCGAACGGTCGCTCGCACTCGGGCGATATCACGGAGATTATTATTCATTTTATGTGGCCGCGCTTTGTTTTCACAGCGGATGTGAAAATGGTGTTTCGCCAAACCTGGATTCACCGTGAAGATCGGCAGTGCAGTCGGTATACTGGAGGTCTCTTCGCTAGGTTACGCCACTGCGGTATATATTCGGTCGGAACGAATGACGGCAGCGTTCTCGTACGGTTACTCACTGCCGAGTCCAGAGCGGCTCTATTGAAAGCAAAGCAAAGCATTCCCAAGATGGAAGCAAGCCAAATGGAGCTGCGCCGTTAACTGTACGTCTCGATCATGCCGTTTACAGCTCTTTAATAAATGGTGCAATCTCAATTGAATCTCACACTTACATAGTTTTTTGAGTATTTTGAATACACAACCATAGGATTATAATATTTAACTGTTTGATTTCAGAGCCATCTCAGTCCAAATGTCACTTGGACACGTTAACATTGGCATGCTACAAAGTGAGACAGGACGTTGGGCGCCATGCGATGTAAGTAGGGGTTCGTCTAGGAGTCCTGATCGCTCATTAGAACGATACCCCGCACTCTAAAGGAAGGTTCGCTTCGCGACCCATCCATCAGGTATCACTCTTCATCAGTACCATGGTTATAGGAAGAGTAATACTGTTCAATATTGTCATTGATGCAGTCATAATGGAGCTCCCGCCCCGAGTTGGCTCTGACTTGGGCTGTGAGAGTGGGCGCCTCTACTGCTGCGAGCCTGCAGCTCACGATTGAATACTTTACCAGAAATCTTTCAACTTATGGACTCAAACTGAACGCTGGGAAGAGCCGAACCCTGTCTCTGGTGGCTTCGGGTCGCGAGAAGAAGGTGAAGGTGGTGGAGACGCCGTTTGTTATAAATGGCGAAACTTTGTCAACGACCCCGACGCTTGCGACTTGGAAATACTTGGGACTCGAGTTTGGACTCCGCGGTGTAGTCGGAAACGGAAACGCCATCGCGGTGTTAACCGAAAAGCTTGAGAGGATCACCGAGGCTCCTCTTAAGCTGCAGCAAAGACTTCGTATCCTAATTACTTATCTAATGCCAGTCTTTACTCACACACTGGTATTTGGAAGAATTACAATGAACCTACTGAACAGGCTAGACAGTGCGATCCGAGGATGGCTACATCTCCCTCAGGATGTCCCAGTGGGGTACTTTCATGCCCCAGCGTGTGAAGGAGGGTTAGGCCTTCCTTCTTTTTCATACTCCATACCCTCCAACACGTATGCGAGGCTCAATAGACTTCGCTTAACAAACTATCCCTTAGCTCGAGCAGCTTACGATCTACCACTCATCCAGCGGCAGCTGAGATGGAGTGAGGGGAGAAACAAGGTCAATGAGGTACAAAGCACAGTCGAGATAAGACGGCACTTCACAGGACAGTTGCACAGTTCCGTAGACGGGAAGGAGCTAGAGCTGTCGCGGGGGTCACGCCTCTCGACGGACTGGATCTCTTCCTGTTCCAACGGAATCCCAGGGAAGGAGTATGTTCAGTACGAACAAGAACTGTAGATTCTCAGGGGTGGTTCGCCGATTCGCCTCGCTTCTCGAACGATGATGTCTGCAGCGGCGTGCAGTGGTGTATGTCCAAATCTCCGTCCAGTGTAACAGCCAAGGTCGTGGAATAATACAGGGTCGATCCAAAGTGAAAGCCAGGTCAGAATTCCAGAAGAAGCAAGTCCAGGGGTAAGCGGGGTTCAGAAATAAAAGTCTTGTATGGCGTAGAGAAGTCCAGCGGTGAAGCACACGAGGCAAGAGTGAAAGTGATTTCCACACCGCTGGATCGCTTTATTTATACAACATCTCTTTCTATAAGGAGCGCATGTCTCCAGCAAATGGCCGGGACCAATCAGGGGGCTCATAATTTCCCCGTGCCACCCCGATACGGTCCCGCGCCGACACCACCTGGCGACCAAATCAGGAAACTTTGGTCATTTTTTCCGCCGTCCAGTGTGGGTCGGCAGAACTGACTTTCGTCATACATTTTTATCTTTATTGAAATAATCTCACATTTCCCAGGCATCGCGAGTACTTTTTATTACAAACATGAACCTGCCTTGCGATGCCTGGCATATTATAATACGGGCGATAGCCCAGGGAATTTATTAACGCACCTCAAAACTAAAAATCCATTTTTTATTAGTACAGGGATTTTTGAGGTGCGTCAAACTATCTCAGGGCGATCGCCCTTACAAAATTCTATTAGTTTCGATATTCATTCTATTACATATAATTTTTTATGACAAGATATATTGCAAAATTAAAGTAATTTTCTCCATGCGGTGCCGGGGCGTGGCCTCGGCCGTAATCCGGCTACCCCCTCCCCTCGGCCGCTCGGCCGCCGCAGTGGCGGCGATTTTCCAATGGCGGCGCGTGGTGGCCGCGATATCGCCGTGAAGTGGCCAAGTTTCGATCGCGACACCGCGCCTCCCCCTGGCCGCCCGGCAGCGTGCAGCCGCGGCTAGGTTCGGGCCTCGGCTTGAGGCTCGCGCGGGCTAGGGCGCCGCGCTCTTCGCGACCGGGTTCGGGTCTCGGCTAGCGCAGGCCCGGGCGCCGCGCTCTGCGCGGCCGGGTTCGGGTCTCGGCTAGCTACTTGTTCGGGCCGGGGTGCCGCGGGATTCGCGGCCGAGGCCCGGGCCGTCGCACGCTCGGGCCAGAGCGCCGTTTTTCTCGCGGTCGCTCGGCTGTGCGGAACAGAGTATATAGCCTACCACAGAGTGCACATTAATGCCTTGCCAACTAGGATCCGTACCACCACGGGGAGAGTTTTGCGGGAAACGGGGCGAGAGGGTCCAGACCCTCGATTGCGTTGCCGCGCTGCATGAAACGGCAATGCATGCCATTCAAGTGTGTTCCCGCACTCATGGAGGCAGGATCCTCCGACATGATGCTGTTTGCGAGACCCTTCAAGGGGCCCTTTTGGAGAAAGAGTGGAGCGTGGAGAGAGAAAGGTTATACCGCACATCTAGCGGTGGGTTAAAACCCGACCTCGTCGCCACCGGCGAGCGCGGCATGATGATAATAGACGCCCAGATTGTGTCCGCTGGTCACGGACTTGAAAGAGTTCATAGAGAGAAGAAGGCAAAATATAATCAAGAGGAGTTAAAGGCCCTAGTTGCGGAGAGAGTGGGCAGGCAGGTGAGTGACGTCTCCTGTATTGCCGCAACCATTTCATGGCGCGGAGTGTGGTAAGCTGAGAGCGCCAAAGAGCTGACTAATTTAGGCATCTATGAATGGGCAGAATATGAATACAGAAAAGATGCACAAATATACATTTATTAAACACACATTTAAATTCACTGGCAGGTGGAAATACTTATAACTAAATTAATCTAAAACTCATTCTACCTTGGGTTATCTTGTCATGTTCCACCGCGGGTTATCTTGATGTGATGTGATGCCATGAGCACCCGGCGTGGGCGGCTACCTGCTGGCTCTGCGGCTGCTCCGGCATTAGGCTATCAGACTGGTTGCTCGGAACGGGCGGGGCGGCTGCTCCTGGATAAAATGTGGTGAACTGTGTCTGTCTATCCTCCGACTCTCTATTACATTCGAGTGGGTTTCCGGTGTTGACCGTATGCTTCTGCTGGCCAGCCTCACAACATCTTCTGGCTTCCGAGATTGACGTTCATCTTTCCACTTTACGAAAGTCATCGAGTGCGCTACATAGAGCTCGCGCCATCTGTCGTCTTAGCAACCCTTCAACGTCGATGAGAGGCATCGTGTGCGTTACATAAAGCTCGAGGCCTCTGGCCACTTTACCATGTCGAAGATAGGCATTCATCCATTGATTCGTATCCAACGATTGTACGTCGGACACGTTAGAAATTTAAAGTTGACAGAGGGCGCGAGATCTATGTAGCGCAGTCGATGACTCTCGTCGAGGTTGAAGGGTTGCTGACTGAAAGTACAATCGTCGGACACCAATCGACGGATGAATGGCGCGAGCTCTATATAGGGCACTTTCGTCTTTCGTCCTGGTTAAAGAGTTGCTTACTGAAAATACAGTCGTCGGACATGAATCGATAGATGAATGCCTCTCTTCGATATGGTAAAGTCGACAGAGGACGCGGGGTCTAAGTACCGTACACAATGACTCTGCAAGGAGGAAGTGTTGCCGACTTTAAAATACAGTGGTCGGATACGATTTGATGGATAAATGCCTTTCTTCGACATGCTAAAATCGATAGAGGACACGAATTCTACCTATCGTACACGATGACTTGTAAAGGGACGCGGGGTCTAAGTATCGTACACAATGACTCTGCAAGGAGGAAGTGTTGCCGTCTTAAAGTGCAGTAGACGGATGCGATTCGAAGGTTGAATGCCTTTCTTTGACATGCTAGAATCGACAGAGGACGCTAGTTCTAGGTATAATACATGATGACTCATTAAGACGGAAGTGTTGGAGACTTTAAGTATAGTATTCGGATACCATTCGATGAATTCTTCGACACGCTAGAGTCGACAGAGGACGTGAGCCTTATGCAATGTTTATGAAGACGCGTCTAGGAGCTAGTGTCGCTGAATGAAAGACATCGTCCGACAAGAATTCCTAGATGAATCCTATTCTTCGACATGGTACAGTCGACAGAAGACGCGCGGTCTTAGTATCGTACACGATGACTCATTAAGGTGGAAGTATCACCGACTTAAAGTACTGTAGTTGGATACGATTTGATAAATGAATGCCTATCTTCGACATGCTAAAGTCAACAGAGGACGCGAGCTCTATGTAGCGTTAATGAAGACGCGTCTAGGGGCTAGCATCGCTGAATGAATGACATCGTCGGACAACAATAGACCGTTCAATCCCACTCTTCGACATGGTACAGTCGTCAAAGGACGCGGGGTCTAAGTATCATACGCGATGTCTCTTCAAGGCAGAAGTGTTGCCGACTTAAAGTACTGTAGTCGGATACGATTTGATGGATGAATATCTTTCTTCGACATGCTAGTGTCGACAGACGACGCGATTTTTACGTATCGTACATAATGACTCGTCAAGACGGAATTGTTGCCGACCGAAGTACAGTGTTCGGATAAGATTCGATGGATGAATGCCTTTTTTTGACAGAGAACGCGACCTCTATATAGCGTTCGCTTAATGAAAGACATCGTAGGACAACGCAGATGACGTATATTTGCTTGTGTACACTTGAGTTTACAATTTCAAAGATTAGCCATAAAAAAATATTTTCCTCGACTCCAAAATGACCGCATAGGGCTCCTTTGTTTACCATTAATCATTGAACTTTTTTAGTTATTTATTGCCAACTAGATGACCTGTATTTGCTGAGAAAGACTGCTCAGATCGGTGTATACTTGAGTTTACAATTTCAAAGTATAGCCAAAACGAATTATTTTCCTCGACTCCGAGATGACCGCAACTGGCTCCTTTGTTAGCAAAGATTAAATTGTTTGATTATATTTTTCCTGTCCCTGGGAGAACATTCAAGACACTTATAGTTCGAATAATTATTGTCGCATACGGCACACATATTGTCAGACCGGTCTCTGGACAATAATATTCTTCGCGGCAGCGTAACTTTCGGTTTAGGTAAATCAGACGCTACCGTCGCAGGCTCGACAATTCTAATCTGATTCTGTAAGAAGTCGAAGAGTTTAGAAATGTTGGGTATATCCGTTCGCGAAAGCGACGCCTCAAAATGCCGTCTGGTATTCGAGTCGAGATGTCTTAACATCAAATGAGCCATAAAATTCTGGAATAAAGATTGAAAATTCATAAGATCTAACGCGGCTAGGTTTTCCTTGAAGGTATTCAGTGCAATCGTCAAACCGGCCGCTGATTCCTGGGAGAGGGATGGAACGCCTAATATTTGGTCGACATAGTACATAAATAAGACTCTAATAATCTCAAACGTTTTGAGCGATACGTTCAGCAAATAACAGATATTAAAGGTATAGACATAATCATGGCAAGTGCGGAATCTCGAACCGACGAGATCAGATAGTGAAACTTTTCTATATCACTCGGAGCCGGATTGTAGTGAACCGAGCTGATGTATAAACCGCGAAAGGATGGCCAATTTCTAATACGAGAGGTGCTTCAAAACAATGTTACGAATGCTGTCCAGGCCCGGGGCCTCGTGTGGCTTTAGTATTTTAAAGATGCGTTTTACTACGACCGGAGTAGTCAAACGTAGGTCATCGGTATCGTCTTCAGTGGGCTGGGCCACTCGGAGCGTGTCGGATACAATCTTCTCAGTATCGGGATCACCGATTCCGTCGGTGGCTGTGTACGTTTTCTCGAAGCCGTCCGCCGGGGCGTTGGCTTTTTCGGAATCTGATAGCGCGGGCTGTGAGCGCCCCGGTGCGATAAGCGGTGGGGTAACCGTTATCTGTCGCTTGATGGCCTGGGCAATTCTCCATAGAGAATTGTCCGTAGTTTTCAGTGATTTGAGTTTTTCATCCAGAAAGTATTACGCAGTTGTTTAATTTTGAATTGAATTTCTTTCATTTGTCGGTTAGAGTGTTTTATAGTCGGGGTCTCGGAAACGCTGATAGTGTCGGCGGTCGTTATTTTTGTCTGCGATGAGTGTTTTGATGTCATCTGATAGCGGCCGAGTGTCCGGTCTCACCTCCTTGACCGGTCTGCGGGGTCTCTAGCGCTTTGAATTGACTTCGCGAGTGAATCGATCGCATTGTCGACGTCTTGAGGTGTGTTAAACGTGTCGGTTGTGAGGTAAATGTTTTTATTTATGTGCTCTTTGAAGCCCGGCCAATGTGCGTTTTTAAAGTTACGTCGGGCGCGCTCGGCTCGCGCCGTCGCACCGTTAATTTGAAAGTAAACCGGCAGACGGTCGAACGAGAGATCGTCGCCGCTTGTCGGTTCTCCCGCGAGGGCGGCGTTTTTGACTAGAACGATATCGAGCGTGCTCGGCGCACTCGAATTCATCTGTGCAAAGAGTGAATCTATCACGTTTATGACGAGGCGTATAATTGCCGCGAAGTGAGTAAATTCACAGTCGGGCCGGGCACTAGTTTGGCTGGCCAGTGGCGGCGGGGAAAAGGAGGGCACGGAGCGCGGCGGTTAGGAGGCGGTAAATATCTGCGTTTCGATGAAGTAATTTTGGGCAGCGGAAGGATCGCTCGTTGCACCCTGTGCGACCTTCGACCGCTGCCTTCCATCGGAGATTGCGAGAAAGACTCTCGGGGCCGCGTCGGACCGAGGCGCTTCCCTTCTCTGCGCCGGGCGGGGCTGCAGCTTCGCCGCGTACGCCTTACGTCGCGGGCACTCCCCGTAGTTGGCGGAGTGCGCGCCCCCGCAGTTACAGCAGGCCGTCGGCTCGTGTTTATTTTTATTAACTAACTTAATTTTCATAAATTAACTCCTATATGAATGCCTTTATTCGACATGCTGGAGTCGACAGAGGATGCTGATTCTACGTATCGTACACGGTGATTCGTCAAGGCAGAAGTGTTGCCGACTTAAAGTACAGTAGTCGGATACGATTCGATGAACGAATGCCTTTCTTTTACATGCTAGTCGACATTGGTCGCGAGCTGTATGTAGCGTTCGTGAAGACGCGTCGCTGAATAAAAGACATCGTCGGAGAAGAGTTGACGTATGAATTCCTTTTTTGTCAAAGAGGCATTCATTAATCGATTCGTGTCTAACGATTGTGCTTTCAGTCCCTGACGCTTCCACCTAGCTGAGTCATCATGTACCTTACGTAGAGCTCGCGCCCTCTGTCGACTTTAACATGTCGAAAATAGTCATTCATCCATCGATTAGTGTCCGACGATCTCCTCTTTCTCCTACAGGCAAGTGAGTCACTAAGCTATTAGATGAAGTATCGAGAGAACGGTACTCAGAAAAAGAAGATGGTTATCAATATTTATTGTGTAGAAGCTCCGAGCGATTGAACTGTGCTAGTGTGACTGTCGGTGTGAGAATTGTGTTAGAAACTAAACCGCCGATCCAACATTATGGCAGTCGAATACCAATCATATAATCAGTTTAGTTCAACACGAGAAATTGTAATCTTGTTGTCTTTTTTTGAATGCTCAGCCTCGCCCCGTACAGCCACACAGCCGTACGCCAATATGGCCGATTTACTGGCGTTGCATAAAATATTAGGTTCAAAATATTTCAAAATAACAAAAATCTGACATCTTCAACATCTCAAAAACACGATCAGATACCCAGAACAGTATCAGATATTGCATTTCACAATACAGGAAAAGATTGCTTGAAAGTCCCTAAAAGAAGGAGATTATCAAAACTAAAGAACAGTCTGCTCTGAGCATTAAGGCAACTGATGATAGTCAACGTCTGCTAAACGGATAAGGCACGAGATGAAGGGTTTCGTTGATAACATGAGCACACACACAGGATCACATCGCATTGTGTCCGACGATGGTATGTTTCGTGACTGTCGCTCGCTGAACATACAATCGTCAGACATGATCCGTTGCACGAAGTCACTCGTCGGCTAGATAACGTCGACAGAGGGCGCGAACTTTATGTAGCGAACACGTTTACGCGGCTTGGCGGAATGGAACTCATCGACATGGTACCGTGCGTGGTTAGTTCTGTATCCGGCGCGGTGCGTTGTGTGCGCCGGCAATTCATAAAAAATCGCCTGATCCATGCCGTAGTGGGTACTAGTCGGCCCTATGATGAGAAGCGGGCGATGTCGGGTAGAGCCCTGCCGGCCGCGGACGAGCGCCCGGTGAGCACTACGGTCTCCGGCCACGGCTTCCCGGCTCGGTTCGGCCCGCGCGGGCTCCTGCGTCCACGCCGATTCCGGGCCTCATAGGAACGCCGGTCCGCTGAACCGTTTGCTGGTCTCTGATCGAATCGTGCTGTTCATTTTCCCGAGTGCCCAAATCAGCGGGATTCTGCTTCGCGGGCACCCATCTCCAGGAGGTGGTGTCCGTCAGGTCGTCAATCTCTCCGAGCCGGTTGGCCACAAAGGCCGAGTAGGCAGGGGATCCGTCCTGATCCAGGTCAAGACCGTCATCGAGTCCGTCCATATGACGGTTCTTTCATTAGAAAAAGTGTATTCCTCTTTGATGGTGGCCGTTAATCTTGCGGATACCTTACACTTCGCCGAGGTGAAGGCTACGTATTTGCCGCCCTCTCCCGCTTTGATGAAGTAAGCGACCGCGCAGTACGCTAGTTTCGTCGCTGAACACGTGAAGCGTCGGCCGGCTTCTCGGGCCTCTGATCACCTGTCGTGGCACCGCACATTGGCTAATCATGGCTAGCCGGTGCCACGTTTTCCATTTCTCCGTGTGCTCGAGATGAATCAGCTCGTCTCAGCCGACCTTGGACCGCCACACTGCCTGCAGCAGGATTTTCGACCTTATGAGCAGGCAGGCCACAATGCCTACCGGGTCGAAAATCCGCATCACCGCGCTCAGAAGTGCGCGCTTTGTCGAGCGGTCTCCTCCACGATAATCTGCACCGGTTCTATAGACCCCGAGTGCTCGGAGAACCGCCTCAGGACCTCCGGATCATTGAAGGTCCAATTTGTCTAGTGCATCTCCCCGCGGCGGAACACTTCTGTTACATCCTGCGACATCTGAATTGCTTAATCCGGGGTGTCTACCGAGTCTAAATAATCGTCCATATAGAACCTTTTCCGGATGGCCTCGGCGGCTTCTGGATACGTCGCGGCACTGGCATCGGCTATACAGTTCCGCACATACTGCGCCATCATCAACTTCATTCAGTAGGTACCGGGCTCTGGTTCGCCCGGCTGCCTCCACAGAAACGACTGCGCATCCTGGTCCTGCCTTCACATTTGGATGCGCAGGAACATTTCTATCACATCGGCCGCCAGTGTCACTTTTCCCTCCCGGAATTGGAAAATATTCCAACTGCCGTGCCCTCCCTCTCAGGGCTCTCTGTAGGCGTAGCAGATTCTCCGTACCCGACAGCTCAAACAGGTTTGTTGACTGATCGTACTACCGCTTGTGTAAAACTGTGTAAATAAATTTACAAACATCACAAAAAACTTTTAAACCGTATGCTTAACATCTAGCGGCAACTTGCCCATCAAAATAGTTAAAGGTTTTATAGTAAATAAAGAAATTAGAAACAGTCATCTAAAAATCAAAGAAATTGATTTATTTTGGCTATTCTACAAAATTGTGTATCAATTGTGTATCAATCAACAAATATCATAAAAAAACTTTAAACTATATGCATGACATCTACAGGCAACTAACTGATCAAAAAGTTAAAGGTTTTCGAGTAAATAGAGAAATTAGATACAGTCATCTAAAAATCAAACAAAATGATTTATTTTGGCTATTCTGTGAAATTGTGTAAACAATTTTACAGAATATAACAAAAAACTTACGATACGATACGTAGAGCTCGCACTCTCTGTTGACTATACCATGTCGAAGAGAGGGATTCATGTGTCAATTCTTGTTTGACGATGCCCTTCATTCAGCGACTCTAACTCCTAGACGCGTCTGCATGAACCTTATAATAAACTCGCGACTTCTGTCACTCTAGGATGTCGAAGAAAGGCATTCATCCATCGAATCGTATCCGACGATTGTATTTTTCGTCTGCAACACTTCCGCCTTGACAAGTCATCGTGTACTATACGTAGAGCTCGCACCCTCTGTCGACTATCCCATGTCGAAGAGAGGGATTCATCCGTCAATTCTTATCCGACGATTGTAATTTTCGTCTGCAACACTTCCGTTTTGACAAGTCATCGTGTACGATACGTAAAGCTCGCAACCACTGTTGACTATACCATGTCGAAGAGAGGGATGCGTTCGTCAATTCTAGTCTGACGATGCCCTTCATTCAGCAACTCTAATTCCTTGACGCGTCTGCATGAACACTACAATGAACTCGCCACTTCTGTCACTCTAGGATGTCGAAGAAAGGCATTCATCCATCGAATCGTATCCGACGATTGTACTTTTCGTCTGCAACTCTTCCGCTTTGACAAGTCATCGTGTACGATACGTAGAGGTCGCAATCACTGTTGACTCTACCATGTCGAAGAGAGGGATGCATCCGTCAATTCTAGTCTGAGGATGCCCTTCATTCAGCAACTCTAATTCCTAGACGCGTCTGCATGAACGGTACAATGAACTCGCCACTTCTGTCGACAGTAGCATGTCGAAGAAAGCCATTCATCCATCGAATCGTATCCGACGATTGTTCTTTTCGTCTGCAACACTTCCGCATTTACTGGTCATCGTGTACGATACGTAGAGCTAGCACCCTCTGTCGACTATTCCATGTCGAAGAGAGGGATTCATCCGTCAATTCTTATCCGACGCTGCCGTTCATTCAGCTACGCTAACTCCTAGACGCGTCTTCATGAAACGAGCCGGCCGCCTACTGTAACTGCGGGGGCGCGCACCCCGCCAACTACAGGGAGTGCCCGCGACGCAAGGCGTACGTGGTGAAACTGCAGCCCCAACCGGCACAGAGAAATGAAGCAGCTCAGTCCAATGCGGCCCCGAAGGCAGTGGTGGAAGGTCGCACAGGGTGCAGCGAGCGATCCTCCCGCTGCCCAAAATCACCCCATCGAAACGCAGGTATTTGCCGCCTCTCTACCGCCGTGCTCGGTGCCCTCCTTTTCCCCCCCGCCACTGGCCAGCCAAACCAGTGGCCAGCCCGACTTTGAATTTGCTCGCCTGCGATAGATCACTCTTTGCACAAATGATTTCGAGTCTATATGTACTGTGTGTGCTTTCCATCTAGATTTTTAAAACTGAGATACAACCACTAGCTGTAAAAATTGTTTATACTATCGTGACGGACACTGCTTTAGATCTAGAGACCTCTTTTTCACAGTCCTTTCTTTCATTGGCATCTTGTGCAAGGCACTCTATCATCTTTACGGATAGAGTGCCATACTTTTCTGTTCTGATACACAGTTCTCGCCTCATCCACATTGATACATCTTCTCATACAAGATCGCCGATTATAGAGACTTCTAACATGACCATCCTTCAGTATTTGGTTAACTTGGTCGTACCAACTCTTCCGCGGACGTCTCCAGTCTTCAGTCTCACCATCCGCAAATCCTTCTGACACAATCACAGTCAATAATAGTCTACGACGATAATCTCTACAATAACAATGATTAATTTTTGAATTATATATGATGTCAAACACATTATTTACAGTTGCACGTTTTTTTCAGATGAGCGCATAATCCAGGGTTCACCAGCAGCTGTCGACCGATTCCCCCACCGAGCCTACCTGCTCGTCTCCCTGTCGGGCGGTAGCAGAATTGCCTGCGGAGCTTCCCTGATCAGTCCGAAATAGGCAGTCACAGCCGCTCATCGCTTAAAGGGGAGAATACAAAACAATCTTTGGCTTGTGATCTGCTGAATTCATTTCAGAATGATTATTTAACTTCTTCAATATTACTTCGTGGCCTCATTTTATGTAAATAATTAGACAAAACACTTTGTTTAAACCATTATTTATAGATACACCAACATGTATCGATACCTATGGTATCTTCTTCAGGAAACAATTTAAACTGAAGTTAAAAATACAAGCTTAGATTAAAACAAAACTACAAAGTGGTGAATGAGTGAGAACTAATATGTAAACAAATTTAAGAGGTGACTATTTGCAAAGAGGATTTGGTTATTTATAATATCTAACTGTTTGATTTCAGTCGCGTCAGTCCAATTGTCACTTGGACACGTTAACATTGGCAGTTCTCCTCCGGTTGTCACTTCTACAAACTTGCACGTTCACCTCAATTACAACTCAAACAACTTGAATCACGATATTGCTCTCCTCGGACTGACCTCAAATGTTCCAACAAGAGGTAGGTCTCAACTAATATTACTAATACTAAAGGTGATACAACCGGGACACGACATTGAGTGCCATGTGATTCGAGTCGGAGTCCGTCAAGGAGTCATGATTCGTACCATGCTCCTGATCGCTCATCAGAACGATACCCCGCACTCTAATGGAATACTATGACTTATGACTAACTTAATCTAAAATATGTCTACCTCGGGTTGCTCGTCCACGTTCCTTCGGAATCTTGTCTCCGGCCGGCGGAGTGATGCCGCTGGCACCCGGCGTGGGCGGCTACCCGCTATCTGCTCTGTAGGATTGCTCTGGGCGGCCGCTCTTGGGTGAGTTGCGATGAACCGTGGTTGCTTCCTTCGTTGATTTCGGTCCCAACTATGGTTTCCTTGACGTCTCTTTCGGACCTCGTTTCCAACTAATAGAACGCGTTCTCGTCTCTAGCTCTTAGTTCCGTTCCCGATGAGTATTTACCACTCGTTCCCGTCGCGTGTTTACCACTGCTCTCCGAATCTTGTTCAACTCATCCTCCAGGGTCTCGTTCCCGACTCACTCCTTCAGATCTCGTCTTCTAACTGCCTGCTTTCGACTGCGTTTCGACAACTTTCGAATACTTTCGACTACTCCCTTACGGACCTCGTTCCACTCTTCCTCCCGGACCGCATGTCCAGCTCACTACTCCGGGTTTACAACTGCGTGCTTCCGACTATCTTTTCCCTTCCAGACCTTGTTCTTCTCGTCCTCCCGGAACTCGTTCCACTCTTCCTCCCGGACCGCATGTCCAGCTCAATACTCCGGGTTTACAACTGCGTGCTCCCGACTATCTTTTCCCTTCCAGACCTTGTTCTTGTCGTCCTCCCGGAACTCGTTCCACTCTTCCTCCCGGACCGCATGTCCAGCTCACTACTCCAGGTTTACAACTGCGTGCTTCCGATTGTCTTTTCACAACTCCCTTCCGGACCTCACCCACCTATTACAGTGCGGCAACACTCTCAGTATTAAGTCGGCAGAATGTCGCAGATAGATTTGTAGAGAAAATAATCTATAAATATTGAACAATCGAATTAAAATATTGCAATAATTGCATAGTCCATACTATTGAGCAACTGGCAAAGCTGACTGCTCATGGTATATAATAGCTGCTACGCAACCAAAGCCAGTATTTCAGTTAAGTCTATTTTTAAATGTTCAAACTGTTATAAATGCATAGCTTCGAAAATGTTTATCGACATATTAGGGATTTCACCAAATAAATGGTTGTATCTTAGATATATATTTTTTTTTAACTGGGTGTGGTTTGAAGCCGCAACCGCAGTACAATCATCGGATACGAATCGATGGATGAATGCCTCTCTTCGACATGGTTAAGTCAACAGATGGCGCGATCTCTATGTAGCGCACACGATGACAATCGTCTAGAAGGAAGCCTTTCTGACTGAAAGTACAAACGTCGGAGACAAATAGATGGATGATTGCCTCTCTTCAAAATTGTAAGGTCTAAAGAGGGCGCGACCTCTATGTAGCACACACAATGCCTCTCATCGACATGGTAAAATCTACAGATGGCGCGAGTTCTATGTAGCGTACTCGATGACTCTCGTCGAAGTTGAAGGGTTACTGACTGAAAGTACAATGGTCGGGAAGAATCGATATATGAATGCCTCTCTTAGACAAATTAAAGACGGCACGAGTACTATGTAGCGTGACGATGACGCGTCTAGGAGTTACACATTTATAGTCGAAAGAGGCGCGAGCTCTATGAAGTGCACACTATGACAGTCGTCTAGGTTGAAGCTTTTCTGTCTGCAAGTACAATCGTTGGAGACGAATCGATGGATGATTACTCTCTTCGATATAGCGCTAGCTCTATGTTGCGCACACTATGACTCTCGTCTAGGTTGAAACGTTGATGACTAAAAGTACAATCGTCGGACACGAATCGATGGATGAATACCTCTCTTCGACAAGGTAAAGTCGATAGACGGCACGAGTACTACATAGCGTTAACTGTGACACGTCTAGGAGTTAGACATTTAAAAAGTCCTATCCTTGGTCGACCCGAATTTTGTCCAACCTTGTCAAGTAGACCATTTACTCGGTGCCGATGTATATTCTTATATATTGGATAGTCACGCTCACATCGTGCAAGGTAACCCTAGCGCGTTTCACACCATCTTCGGATACGTTATCCTAGAAAAGGTTGAACTCCACACTGCTCAGAACTCCCCAACTTCACTTCTTGCCGTGTCGGATAGTTCATAATGTCACTCATCTCTGTCGACTCAAGAGTCGACAAGCATGTTGAAGAAACGCATTCACCCATCGAATCGTATCCGACTACTGTACTAAAATCGGCAACACTTCCGCCTTGACAAGTCATCGTGCATGATACGTAGACCTCGCACCCTCCGTCCACTATACCATTTCAAAGAGAGGGATTCATCCGTCAATTATTGTCCGACAATGTCTTTCATTCAGCGTCGCAAACTTGAAGACGCGTCTTAATGAACCCAACAAAGAGCTCCGGCCCTTTGTCGACTCTTGCACTATATTAGAACGTGGATGGCAGTGTTGCCGTTAACGGGCAAGGATATCTATGAGCCAGTAGCGGCGTCATGACTCATGAGAATTTATATTAAAACGTGGAAGCAGTGTTACCGTTAACGGGCAAGGGTATCTATGAGTCAGTAGCGGCGTCATGACTCATGAGTATTTATATTAGAACGTGGATGGCAGTGTTGCCGTTAACGGGCAAGGATATCTGTGAGCCAGTAGCGGCGTCATGACGCGTGAGAATTTATATTAGAACGTGGATAGCAGTGTTGCCGTTAACGGGCAAGGATATCTGTGAGCCAGTAGCGGCGTCACGACTCATGAGTATTTATATTAGAACGTGGATGGCAGTGTTGCCGTTAACGGGCAAGGATATCTGTGAGCCAGTAGCGGCGTCGTGACGCTTGAGTATTTATATTAGAACGTGAATGGAAGTATTGCCGCTAACGGGCAAGCGTATCTATGAGCCATTAGCGGCGTCATGACTCATGAGTATTTATATCAGAACGTGGATGGCAGTGCTGGACCGCAGTTGAATAGTGCTGGACTACAGTTTAAGAGTACTGAACTACAGTTTTAACGTGCTGGACCACAGTTCAAAAAATCTGGACCACAGTTAAAAAATGCTAGACCACAGTTTTAAAGTACTGGACCACAGTTTAAAAGTGCTGGAGCACAGTTTAAAAACGCTGGACCATAGTTTAAAAGTGCTGGACCACGGTTTAAAATCGCTGGACCACGGTTTAAAAGTGCTGGACCATAGTTTATAAGTACTGGACCAGAATTGAAAAGTACTGAACTAAAGTTTAAAAGTAATGAACTACAGTTTAAACGTGCTGGACCACAGTTCAAAAGTTCTGGACCACAGTTAAAAAATGCTGGACCACATTTTAAAATTACTGGACCACAGTCTAAAAGTGCTGGAGAACAGTTTAAAAACGCTGGACCTTTGTTTAAAAGGGCTGGACCACGGTTTGAAATCGCTGGACCACGGTTTAAAAGCACTGGGCCACGGTTTAAAAAAGCTGGACCATAGTTTATAAGTACTGGACCACAGTTGAAAAGTACTGAACTACAGTTTATAAGTACTGAACTACAGTTTAAACGTGCTAGACCACAGTTTAACAATTCTGGACCACGATTTAAAGGTGCTGGACCACGGTTTAAAAGTGCTGAACCATAATTTAAATGTACTGGACCACAGTTGAAAAGTGCTGGACGACTGTTAAAAAGTGCTGAACCACAGTTAAAATATGCTAGACTACAGTTCAAATGTACTGGACCACAGTTTAAAAGTACTGGACCACAGTTTAATAGTGCTGGACAACGGTTTAAATGCGCTGGACCATAGTTTAAAAGTGCTGGATCGCTAATGAGTATTTATATTAGAACGTGGATGGCAGTGTTGCCGTTAACGAGCAAGGATATCTATGAGCCAGTAGCGGCGTCATGATGCTTGAGTATTTATATTAGAACGTGGATGGAAGTATTGCCGCTAACGGGCAAGCGTTTCTATGAGCCAGTAGCGGCGTCATGACTCATGAGTATTTATATCAGAACGTGGATGGCAGTGCTGGACCACAGTTGAATAGTGCTGGACTACAGTTTAAGAGTACTGAACTACAGTTTAAACGTGCTGGACCACAGTTTAAAAGTACTGGACCACAGTTTGAAAGTGCTGGAGCACAGTTTAAAAACGCTGGACCATAGTTTATAAGTGCTGGACCACGGTTTAAAATCGCTGGACCACGGTTAAAAGTGCTGGACCATAGTTTATAAGTACTGGACCACAGTTGAAAAGAACAGAACTACAGTTTAAAAGTACTAAATTACAGTTTAAACGTGCTGGACCACAATTTTAAATTTCTGGACCAGGGTTTAAAATTGTTGAACCATAGTTTATATGTATTGGACCACAGTTGAAAAGTGCTAGACCACAGTTTAAAAGTACTGGACCACAGTTTAAATGTGCTGGAGAATAGTTTAAAAACGCTGGACCATAGTTTAAAAGTGCTGGACCACGGTTTTAAATCGCTGGACCACGGTTTAAAAGTGCTGGACCATAGTTTATAAGTACTGGACCACAGTTGAATAGTACTGGACTACAGATTAAGAGAACTGAACAACAGTTTAAAAGTGATGGACCACAGTACAAAAGTTCTGGACCACAGTTAAAAAATGCTGAACCACAGTTGAAAAGTACTGGACCACAGTTTAAAAGTACTGGAGCACAGTTTAAAAATGCTAGACCATAGTTTTAAAGTGCTGGACCACGGTTTAAAATCGCTGGACCACAGTTTAAAAGTGCTGGACCATAGTGTGAAAGTGCTGGATCGCTAATGAGTATTTATATTGGAACATGGATGGCAGTGTTGCCGTTAAAGGGCAAGGATATCTATGAGCCAGTAGCGGCGTCATGACTCATGAGAATTTATATTAGAACGTGGATGGCAGTGTTGCCGTTAACGGGCAAGGTTATCTATGAGCCAGTAACGGCGTCAAGACTCATGAGTATTTATATTAGAACGTGGATGGCAGTGTTGCCGTTAACGGGCAAGGATATCTGTGAGCCAGTAGCGGCGTCATAACTCTTGAGTATTTATATCAGAACGTGGATGGCAGTGCTGGACCACAGTTGAATAGTGCTGGACTACAGTTTAAGAGTACTGAACTACAGTTTAAACGTGCTGGACCACAGTTCAAAAGTTCTGGACCACAGTTAAAAAATGCTGGACCACAGTTTAAAAGTACTGGACCACAGTTTGAAAGTGCTGGAGAACAATTTAAAAACGCTGGACCATATATTAAAAGTGCTGGACCACGGTTAAAAATCACTGGACCACGGTTTAAAAGCACTGGGCCACGGTTTAAAAGTGCTGGACCATAGTTTATAAGTACTGGACCACAGTTGAAAAGAACAGAACTACAGTTTAAAAGTACTAAATTACAGTTTAAACGTGCTGGACCACAATTTTAAATTTCTGGACCAGGGTTTAAAATTGTTGAACCATAGTTTATATGTATTGGACCACAGTTGAAAAGTGCTGGACGACTGTTTAAAAGTGCTGGACCACAGTTAAAATATGCTGGACTACAGTTCAAAGGTACTGGACCATAGTTTAAAAGTACTGGACCACAGTTTAATTGTGTTGGACAACGGTTTAAATGCGCTGAACCATAGTTTAAAAGTGCTGGATCGCTAATGAGTATTTATATTAGAACGTGGATGGCAGTGTTGCCGTTAACGGGCAAAAATATCTGTGAGCCAGTAGCGGCGTCATGACCCATGAGAATTTATATTAGAACGTGGATGGCAGTGTTGCCGTTAACGGGCAAAGATATCTGTGAGCCAGTAGCGGCGTCGTGACGCATGAGTATTTATATTAGAACGTGGATGGCAGTGTTGCCGTTAACGGGCAAGGATATCTGTGAGCCAGTAGCGGCGTCATGACCCATGAGAATTTATATTAGAACGTGGATGGCAGTGTTGCCGCTAACGGGCAAGCGTTTCTATAAGCCAGTAGCGGCGTCATGACTCATGAGTATTTATATCAGAACGTGGAAGACCACAGTTGAATAGTGCTGGACTACAGTTTAAGAGTACTGAACTACAGTTTAAACGTGCTGGACCACAGTTCAAAAGTTCTTGACCACAGTTAAAAAATGCTAGACCACAGTTTAAAAGTACTGGACCACAGTTTAAATGTGCTGGAGAATAGTTTAAAAACGCTGGACCATAGTTTAAAAGTGCTGGACCACGGTTTTAAATCGCTGGACCACGGTTTAAAAGTGCTGGACCATAGTTTATAAGTACTGGACCACAGTTGAATAGTACTGGACTACAGATTAAGAGAACTGAACAACAGTTTAAAAGTGATGGACCACAGTACAAAAGTTCTGGACCACAGTTAAAAAATGCTGAACCACAGTTGAAAAGTACTGGACCACAGTTTAAAAGTACTGGAGCACAGTTTAAAAATGCTAGACCATAGTTTTAAAGTGCTGGACCACGGTTTAAAATCGCTGGACCACAGTTTAAAAGTGCTGGACCATAGTGTGAAAGTGCTGGATCGCTAATGAGTATTTATATTGGAACATGGATGGCAGTGTTGCCGTTAAAGGGCAAGGATATCTATGAGCCAGTAGCGGCGTCATGACTCATGAGAATTTATATTAGAACGTGGATGGCAGTGTTGCCGTTAACGGGCAAGGTTATCTATGAGCCAGTAACGGCGTCAAGACTCATGAGTATTTATATTAGAACGTGGATGGCAGTGTTGCCGTTAACGGGCAAGGATATCTGTGAGCCAGTAGCGGCGTCATAACTCTTGAGTATTTATATCAGAACGTGGATGGCAGTGCTGGACCACAGTTGAATAGTGCTGGACTACAGTTTAAGAGTACTGAACTACAGTTTAAACGTGCTGGACCACAGTTCAAAAGTTCTGGACCACAGTTAAAAAATGCTGGACCACAGTTTAAAAGTACTGGACCACAGTTTGAAAGTGCTGGAGTACAGTTTAAAAACGCTGGACCATAGTTTATAAGTGCTGGACCACGGTTTAAAATCGCTGGACCACGGTTAAAAGTGCTGGACCATAGTTTATAAGTACTGGACCAAAGTTGAAAAGTACTGAACTACAGTTTAAAAAAACTGAACTACAGTTTAAAAGTGATGGACCACAGTACAAAAGTTCTGGACCACAGTTAAAAAATGCTGAACCACAGTTGAAAAGTACTGGACCACAGTTTAAAAGTACTGGAGCACAGTTTAAAAATGCTAGACCATAGTTTTAAAGTGCTGGACCACGGTTTAACATCGCTGGACCACAGTTTAAAAGTGCTGGACCATAGTGTGAAAGTGCTGGATCGCTAATGAGTATTTATATTGGAACATGGATGGCAGTGTTGCCGTTAAAGGGCAAGGATATCTATGAGCCAGTAGCGGCGTCATGACTCATGAGAATTTATATTAGAACGTGGATGGCAGTGTTGCCGTTAACGGGCAAGGTTATCTATGAGCCAGTAACGGCGTCAAGACTCATGAGTATTTATATTAGAACGTGGATGGCAGTGTTGCCGTTAACGGGCAAGGATATCTGTGAGCCAGTAGCGGCGTCATAACTCTTGAGTATTTATATCGGAACGTGGATGGCAGTGCTGGACCATAATTGAATAGTGCTGGACTACAGTTTAAGAGTACTGAACTACATTTTAAACGTGCTGGACCACAGTTCAAAAGTACTGGACCACAGTTAAAAATTGCTGGACCACAGTTTAAAAGTACTGTACCACAGTTTAAAATCGCTGGACCACGGTTTAAAAGCGCTGGACCATAGTTTATAAGTACTGGACCAGAGTTGAAAAGTACTGAACTACAGTTTAAAAGTACTGAACTACAGTTTAAACGTGCTGGACCACAGTTTAACAATTCTGGACCACGATTTAAAGCTGCTGGACCACGGTTTAAAAGTGCTGAACCAAAGTTTATATGTACTGGACCACAATTGAAAAGTGCTGGACGAGTGCTAAAAAGTGCTGAACCACAGTTTAAATATGCTGGACTACAGTTCAAAGGTACTGGACCACAGTTTAAAAGTACTGGACCACAGTTTAATAGTGCTGGACAGCGGTTTAAATGCGCTGGACCATAGTTTAAAAGTGCTGGATCGCTAATGAGTATTTATATTAGAACGTGGATGGCAGTGTTGCCGTTAACAGGCAAGGATATCTATGAGCCAGTAGCGGCGTCATGACTTATGAGAATTTATATTAGAACGTGGATGGCAGTGTTGCCGCTAACGGGCAAGCGTATCTATGAGCCAGTAGCGGCGTCATGACTCATGAGTATTTATATCAGAACGTGGATGGCAGTGCTGGACCACAGTTGAATAGTGCTGGACTACTGTTTAAGAGTACTGAACTACAGTTTAAACGTGCTGGACCACAGTTCAAAAGTTTTGGACCACAGTTAAAAAATGCTGGACCACAGTTTAAAAGTACTGGACCACAGTTTTAAAGTGCTGGAGCACAGTTTAAAAACGCTGGACCATAGTTTAAAAGTGCTGGACCACGGTTAAAAATCGCTGGACCACGGTTTAAAAGTGCTGGACCATAGTTTATAAGTACTGGACCAGAGTTGAAAAGTACTGAACCACAGTTTAAAAGTACTAAACTACAGTTTAAACGTGCTGGACCACAGTTTAACAATTCTGGACCACGATAAAGGTGCTGGACCACGGTTTAAAAGTGTTGAACCATAGTTTATATGTACTGGTAGAAAAGTACTGGACGACTGTTTAAAAGTGCTGAACTACAGTTAAAATTTGCTGCACTACAGTTCAAAGGTACTGGACCACAGTTTAAAAGTACTGGACCACAGTTTAATAGTGCTGGACAACGGTTTAAATGCGCTGGATCATAGTTTAAAAGTGCTGGATCGCTAATGAGTATTTATAATAGAACGTGGATGGCAGAGTTGCCGTTAACAGGGAAGGATATCTATGAGCCAGTAGCGGCGTCATGACTTATGAGAATTTATATTAGAACGTGGATGGCAGTGTTGCCGTTAACGGGAAAGGATATGTATGAGCCAGTAGCGGCGTCATGACTCATGAGTAATTATATTAGAACGTGGACGGCTGTGTTGCCGTTAACGGGCAAGGATATCTGTGAGCCAGTAGCGGCGTCATGACGCATGAGTATTTATATTAGAACGTGGATGGAAGTATTGCCGCTAACGGGCAAGCGTATCTATTAAGCAGTAGCGGCGTCACGACTCATGAGTATTTATATTAGAACGTGGATGGCAGTGTTGCCGTTAACGGGCAAGGATATCTGTGAGCCAGTAGCGGCGTCATGATACATGAGTAATTATATTAGAACGTGGATGGAAGTATTGGCGCTAACGGGTAAGCCTATCTATGAGCCAGTAGCGGCGTCATGACTCATGAATATTTATAATAGAACGTGGATGGCAGTGTTGCCGTTAACGGGCAAGGATATCTGTGAGCCAGTAGCGGCTTCATGACGCATGAGTATTTATATAAGAACGTGGATGGAAGTATTGCCGCTAACGGGCAAGCGTATCTATGAGCCAGTAGCGGCGTCATGACTCATGAGTATTTATATCAGAACGTGGATGGCAGTGCTGGACCACAGTTGAATAGTGCTGGACTACAGTTTAAGAGTACTGAACTACAGTTTAAACGTGCTGGACCATAGTTCAGAAGTTCTGGGCCACAGTTAAAAAATGCTGGACCACAGTTTAAAAGTACTGGACCACAGTTTAAATGTGCTGGAGCACAGTTTAAAAACGCTGGACCATATTTTAAAAGTGCTGGACCACGGTTTAAAATCGCTGGACCACGGTTTAAAAGCGCTGGACCATAGTTTATAAGTACTGGACCAGAGTTGAAAAGTACTGAACTACAGTTTAAAAGTACTGAACTACAGTTTAAACGTGCTGGACCATAGTTTAACAATTCTGGACCACGATTTAAAGGTGCTGGACCACGGTTTAAAAGTGCTGAACCATAGTTTACATCTACTGGACCACAGTAGAAAAGTGCTGGACGACTGTTAAAAAGTGCTGAACTACAGTTAAAATATGCTGCACTACAGTTCAAAGGTACTGGACCACAGTTTATAAGTACTGGACCACAGTTTAATAGTGCTGGACAACGGTTTAAATGCGCTGGACCATAGTTTAAAAGTGCTGGATCGCTAATGAGTATTTATATTAGAACGTGGATGGCAGAGTTGCCGTTAACGGGCAAGGATATCTGTGAGCCAGTAGCGGCGTCATGATACATTAGTAATTATATTAGAACGTGGATGGAAGTATTGCCGCTAACGGGCAAGCGTATCTATTAAGCAGTAGCGGCGTCACGACTCATGAGTATTTATATTAGAACGTGGATGGCAGTGTTGCCGTTAACGGGCAATGATATCTGTGAGCCAGTAGCGGCGTCATAACGCTTGAGTATTTATATTAGAACGTGGATGGAAGTATTGCCGCTAACGGGCAGGCGTATCTATGAGCCAGTAGCGGCTTCATGACTCATGAGTATTTATATCAGAACGTGGATGGCAGTGTTACCGTTAACGGGCTAGGGTATCTATGAGCAAGTAGCCGCGTCATGACGCATGACAATCTATATTAGAACGTCGATAGCAGTGCTGGACCACGATTTAAAAGTTCTGGATCACGATTTAAAAGTGCTGGACCATGGCTTAAAAGTACCGGACCACGGTTTAAAAGTGTTGAACCACAGTTTAAAAATGATGGAAAACAGTTTAAAGGTGCTGGACCACAGTTTAAAAGTGCAGAACCACACATTAAAAGTACTGGACCGCTGTTTAAGAGTGCAGGACCACAGTTTAAAAGTGCTAGACCCCTGTTTAAGAGTGCTGGACTACAGTTTAAAATTGCTGGACTACGTTTTAAGAGTGCTGGACCACAGTATAATAGTGCTGGACCAAAATTTTAAAGCGCTGGACCACGATTTAAAAGTGTTGGACCACAGTTTAAAAGTGCTGAAACAAATTAAATGTACAGGGTCACTGTTTAAGAGTGCTGAAACAAATTAAATGTACAGGGTCACTGTTTAAGAGTGCTGGACCACAGTTTAAAAGTGATAGACCATATATGAAAAGTGCAGGACCACGGTTTAAGAGCGTTGGACCACAGTATAATAGTGCTGGACCACAGTTTTTAAGTGCTGGAGAAAGGTTTAAATGTGCTGGAACACTGTTTGAGAGTGCTGGATCACAGTTTAAAAGTGGTGTACCACACATTGAAAGTTCTGGACCACTGTTTAAGAGTGCTGGACCACAGTTTAAAATTGCTGGACCACATATTAAAAGTACGGGACCACTGTTTAAGAGTGCTGGACTACAATTGAATAGTGTTGGACCACGATTTAAGAGTACTGGACCACAGTTTTAAAGTACTGGACCACGGTTTAAAAGTGTTGGACCACAGTTTAAAAGTGCTGGAACACATATTAAAAGTACTGGACCATTGTTTAAGAGTGCTGGACCACAGTTTAATAGTGCTGGACCACAGTTAATAAGTGCTGGACCATACTTTAAAAGTGGTGGACCACAGTTAAATAATGTTCGTCCGCAGCTAAAGAATAATAATAAAACACCTAAGAGTCAGTATCTTCGTCATGATTTATGAGTATGAGTAGAACGTAGATGGCAGTGTGTCCGTTAACGTGCAGGGGTATCTATGAGCCAGTAGTCGCGGCATGTCTAATAAGAATTCTTATTTTAATTTGAATGGTTGTGTTACCGATTATGGGCAAGGACATCTATGAGCCAGTAGCGGCATCATGACAAAGTAATATTTAAGCCCCCCTTTCCTTACTTAACGATAATATCTATTATCATAAAACCGTTCGTTTTCAATTTTTTTCAATATACCAAAAAACGACAAAAACGGAATCCTCTTTCTTCACTCCGAGATGCCCGCCTGCAGTTTGTTTGCCGTGAGCATTTTTTGCGTGAACATGTCTGCACGTCTCGGAGAAAAGTTCTCGATCTTGAAAAACAAACCAAAGATTTTGAAACATAGTCCGATGTTTTAAGAACGCGGTCTAAAGTTTGCAAAACGTAGTCCAAAACTTGACAGTTCAATGGGGTTACCCTTAGACTAAGTGAAGAAATAATAAAAAACATTTAAAAATGACATGTTTCATCTTTCGACCGCAAATTTTGTGATGTGAACCCAAAGTTTTAGAAACGTGTTACACAGTTTTTATAACGCGGTTCAAAGTTTTAGAAACTCGGTCCATAGTTCTTGGAACGTGGTCCTAAGTTTTTAATACGCGGTCCTAAGTTTTAGAAACGTGGTCCATAGTTTTTCGTACGCGGTCCATTGTTTTTGATACCATACTTTTTGAACGCGGTTCAAAGTTATTAAAATGCGATCCAAAATTTGAGAAACGTTGTCCGTAATTTTAGAAACGTGGTCCATAGTTTTTCGTGTATGGTCCGAAGTTTTTAATACCTGGTACAAAAATTTTCAGTAAAGGACCGGGGCTTTTAGATAATAAAACAGTGTGCATTTATATAAATATGGTTTGCGATATTGATTTTTAAAAATAAAATTGGATAACATTGGGTTATTTTAAGTTATGGAAAGAAATAATTAAAATACTTTTAAAAATCAACTGTTAATTTTACATAATTTTAATAAGGTAGTCCAGAGTTTAACTAACTTGATCCATAGTTTTATGAACGTCGTCCAAAGTTTTTAATATATGGTCCAAAATTTTAGAATCGTGGACCATAATTCTAAAAGCGTGGTCCAATGTTTTTAATACGTGGTCCAAAATTTTGCAGTAAAGGACTGAGGATGTTTTATAATGATACACTCTTGTGTATACAATTAATATGGATTGTGATATTGGTTTTATAAAATAAAGTTGGATAACGTTGGGTTATCTTAAGTTATTTGAAAAAATAAAGAAAATTAATTGTAAACGAACTGTTTGTTTTCAAAAGTTTTGAACCGGCGTTCTTGAAATGTAAACTAATGTTTTAGGAAGGTCATACATAGTTTTTATAACGTGGTCCAAGGATTAAAAAACTTGGTCCATAATTTTTAGAACGTGGTCCAACGTTTTTAATATGCGGTCCAAATATTAAGTAACGCGGTCCAAAATATTAGAAACGTGGTCCAATATTTTAATACCTGGACCAAAATTTTGCAGTTGTGGACCGGAATTTTTGGATAATGAAACAGTGTACATCGGGAAATAATATCGGTAGCGATTTTCATTATTGGATAATAATGTTGGATCTTGTTAGGTTATCTAATGTTATGTAAAGAAATAATAATACTTTTCGAATTTACTGTTTACTTTTGAACCGACGTTGGTGAAGTGTAAACTGAAAATTTAGAAACGTCGTCCATATTTTTTATAACGTGGTCCCTCTCATCGATACGGTGTAGTCGACAGAGGGTGTGAGCTTTACCTATCGTACACGATGACTCGTCAAGGCGGAAGTGTTGCAGACAAATAGTAGGGTTATGGGGACGCGCCCAGGAGTTAGAGTTGTTGAATGAAGGGCATCGTCAGCTAGAATTGACGGATGAATCCCTCTCATCGATACGGTGTAGTCGACAGAGGGTGCGAGCTCTACCTATCGTACACGATGACTCGTCAAGGCGAAAGTGTTGCAGACGAATAGTAGGGTTATGGGGACGCGTCCAGGAGTTAGAGTTGTTGAATGAAGGGCATCGTCAGACTAGAATTGACAGATAAATCCCTCTCTTCGATATGGTGTAGTCGACAGAGGGTGCGAGCTCTCCTTATCGTACACGATGACTTGTCAAGGCGGAAGTATTGCAGACGAAATGTACAATCGTCGGACACGATTCGATGGATGAATGGCTTTCTTCAACATGCTAGTGTCGACAGAGGTCGCGAGTTCGTTGTAGGGTTCATGGGGACGCGTCTTGGAGTTAGAGTAGTTTGAATGAAGGGCATCGTCAGCTAGAATTGACGGATGAATCCCTTTAATCGATACGGTGTAGTCGACAGCGGGTGCGAGCTCTACCTATCGTACACGATGACTCGTCAAGGCGGAAGTGTTGCAGACGAAAAGTAGGGTTATGGGGACGCGTCCAGGAGTTAGAGTTGTTGAATGAAGGGCATCGTCAGCTAGAATTGACGGATGAATCCTTCTCATCGATACGGTGTAGTCGACAGAGGGTGCGAGCTCTACCTATCGTACACGATGACTCGTCAAGGCGGAAGTGTTGCAGACGAAAAGTAGGGTTATGGGGACGCGTCCAGGAGTAAGAGTTGTTGAATGAAGGGCATCGTCAGCTAGAATTGACGGATGAATCCCTGTCATCGATACGGTGTAGTCGACAGAGGGTGCGAGCTCTACCTATCGTACACGATGACTCGTCAAGGCGGAAGTGTTGCAGACGAAAAGTAGGGTTATGGGGACGCGTCCAGGAGTTAGAGTTGTTGAATGAAGGGCATCGTCAGACTAGAATTGACAGATAAATCCCTCTCTTCGATATGGTGTAGTCGACAGAGGGTGCGAGCTCTCCTTATCGTACACGATGACTTGTCAAGGCGGAAGTATTGCAGACGAAATGTACAATCGTCGGACACGATTCGATGGATGAATGGCTTTCTTCAACATGCTAGTGTCGACAGAGGTCGCGAGTTCGTTGTAGGGTTCATGGGGACGCGTCTTGGAGTTAGAGTAGTTTGAATGAAGGGCATCGTCAGCTAGAATTGACGGATGAATCCCTCTCATCGATACGGTGTAGTCGACAGAGGGTGCGAGCTCTACCTATCGTACACGATGACTCGTCAAGGCGGAAGTGTTGCAGACGAAAAGTAGGGTTATGGGGACGCGTCCAGGAGTTAGAGTTGTTGAATGAAGGGCATCGTCAGCTAGAATTGACGGATGAATCCCTCTCATCGATACGGTGTAGTCGACAGAGGGTGCGAGCTCTACCTATCGTACACGATGACTCGTCAAGGCGGAAGTATTGCAGACGAAATGTACAATCGTCGGACACGATTCGATGGATGAATGGCTTTCTTCGACATGCTAGTGTCGACAGAGGTCGTGAGTTCGTTGTAGGGTTCATGGGGACGCGTCTAGGAGTTAGAGTTGTTGAATAAAGGGCATCGTCAGACATGAATTGACGAATGAATCGCTCTCTTCGATATGGTGTAGTCGACAGAGGGTGCGAGCTCTACGTATCGTACACGATGATATGTCAAAGCGGAAGTGTTGTAGACGAAAAGTTCAATTCAAAGTTCATGGGGACCCGTCTAGGAGTTGAATGAAGGGCATCGTCAGACGAGAATTGACGGATGAATCACTCTTTTCGATATGGTGTAGTCCACAGAGGGTGCGAGCTCAACGTATCGTACACGATGACATGTCAAGGGGGAAGTGTTGTAGACGAAAAGTTCAATTCAAAGTTCATGGGGACGCGTCTAGGAGTTGAATGAAGGGCATCGTCAGACGAGAATTGACGGATGTATCATTCTCTTCGATATGGTGTTGTTAACAGACGGTACGAGCTCTACGTATCGTACACGATGACTTGTCAAGGCGGAAGTGTTGCAGAAGAAAAGTACAATCGTCGGATACGATTCGATGGATGAATGGCTTTATTCGACATGCTAGTGTCGACAGAGGTCGCGAGTTCGTTGTAGGGTTCATGGGGACGCGTCTAGGAGTTAGAGTAGTTGAATGAAGGGCATCGTCAGCTAGAATTGACGGATGAATCCCTCTCATCGATACGGTGTAGTCGACAGAGGGTGCGAGCTCTACCTATCGTACACGATGACTCGTCAAGGCGGAAGTGTTGCAGACGAAAAGTAGGGTTATGGGGACGCGTCCAGGAGTTAGAGTTGTTGAATGAAGGGCATCGTCAGACTAGAATTGACAGATAAATCCCTCTCTTCGATATGGTGTAGTCGACAGAGGGTGCGAGCTCTCCTTATCGTACACGATGACTTGTCAAGGCGGAAGTATTGCAGACGAAATGTACAATCGTCGGACACGATTCGATGGATGAATGGCTTTCTTCAACATGCTAGTGTCGACAGAGGTCGCGAGTTCGTTGTAGGGTTCATGGGGACGCGTCTTGGAGTTAGAGTAGTTTGAATGAAGGGCATCGTCAGCTAGAATTGACGGATGAATCCCTTTAATCGATACGGTGTAGTCGACAGCGGGTGCGAGCTCTACCTATCGTACACGATGACTCGTCAAGGCGGAAGTGTTGCAGACGAAAAGTAGGGTTATGGGGACGCGTCCAGGAGTTAGAGTTGTTGAATGAAGGGCATCGTCAGCTAGAATTGACGGATGAATCCTTCTCATCGATACGGTGTAGTCGACAGAGGGTGCGAGCTCTACCTATCGTACACGATGACTCGTCAAGGCGGAAGTGTTGCAGACGAAAAGTAGGGTTATGGGGACGCGTCCAGGAGTAAGAGTTGTTGAATGAAGGGCATCGTCAGCTAGAATTGATGGATGAATCCCTGTCATCGATACGGTGTAGTCGACAGAGGGTGCGAGCTCTACCTATCGTACACGATGACTCGTCAAGGCGGAAGTGTTGCAGACGAAAAGTAGGGTTATGGGGACGCGTCCAGGAGTTAGAGTTGTTGAATGAAGGGCATCGTCAGACTAGAATTGACAGATAAATCCCTCTCTTCGATATGGTGTAGTCGACAGAGGGTGCGAGCTCTCCTTATCGTACACGATGACTTGTCAAGGCGGAAGTATTGCAGACGAAATGTACAATCGTCGGACACGATTCGATGGATGAATGGCTTTCTTCAACATGCTAGTGTCGACAGAGGTCGCGAGTTCGTTGTAGGGTTCATGGGGACGCGTCTTGGAGTTAGAGTAGTTTGAATGAAGGGCATCGTCAGCTAGAATTGACGGATGAATCCCTCTCATCGATACGGTGTAGTCGACAGAGGGTGCGAGCTCTACCTATCGTACACGATGACTCGTCAAGGCGGAAGTGTTGCAGACGAAAAGTAGGGTTATGGGGACGCGTCCAGGAGTTAGAGTTGTTGAATGAAGGGCATCGTCAGCTAGAATTGACGGATGAATCCCTCTCATCGATACGGTGTAGTCGACAGAGGGTGCGAGCTCTACCTATCGTACACGATGACTCGTCAAGGCGGAAGTATTGCAGACGAAATGTACAATCGTCGGACACGATTCGATGGATGAATGGCTTTCTTCGACATGCTAGTGTCGACAGAGGTCGTGAGTTCGTTGTAGGGTTCATGGGGACGCGTCTAGGAGTTAGAGTTGTTGAATAAAGGGCATCGTCAGACATGAATTGACGAATGAATCGCTCTCTTCGATATGGTGTAGTCGACAGAGGGTGCGAGCTCTACGTATCGTACACGATGATATGTCAAAGCGGAAGTGTTGTAGACGAAAAGTTCAATTCAAAGTTCATGGGGACCCGTCTAGGAGTTGAATGAAGGGCATCGTCAGACGAGAATTGACGGATGAATCACTCTTTTCGATATGGTGTAGTCCACAGAGGGTGCGAGCTCAACGTATCGTACACGATGACATGTCAAGGGGGAAGTGTTGTAGACGAAAAGTTCAATTCAAAGTTCATGGGGACGCGTCTAGGAGTTGAATGAAGGGCATCGTCAGACGAGAATTGACGGATGTATCATTCTCTTCGATATGGTGTTGTTAACAGACGGTACGAGCTCTACGTATCGTACACGATGACTTGTCAAGGCGGAAGTGTTGCAGAAGAAAAGTACAATCGTCGGATACGATTCGATGGATGAATGGCTTTATTCGACATGCTAGTGTCGACAGAGGTCGCGAGTTCGTTGTAGGGTTCATGGGGACGCGTCTAGGAGTTAGAGTAGTTGAATGAAGGGCATCGTCAGCTAGAATTGACGGATGAATCCCTCTCATCGATACGGTGTAGTCGACAGAGGGTGCGAGCTCTACCTATCGTACACGATGACTCGTCAAGGCGGAAGTGTTGCAGACGAAAAGTAGGGTTATGGGGACGCGTCAAGGAGTTAGAGTTGTTGAATGAAGGGCATCGTCAGACTAGAATTGACAGATAAATCCCTCTCTTCGATATGGTGTAGTCGACAGAGGGTGCGAGCTCTCCTTATCGTACACGATTACTTGTCAAGGCGGAAGTATTGCAGACGAAATGTACAATCGTCGGACACGATTCGATGGATGAATGGCTTTCTTCAACATGCTAGTGTCGACAGAGGTCGCGAGTTCGTTGTAGGGTTCATGGGGACGCGTCTTGGAGTTAGAGTAGTTTGAATGAAGGGCATCGTCAGCTAGATTTGACGGATGAATCCCTCTCATCGATACAGTGTAGTCGACAGAGGGTGCGAGCTCTACCTATCGTACACGATGACTCGTCAAGGCGGAAGTGTTGCAGACGAAAAGTAGGGTTATGGGGACGCGTCCAGGAGTTAGAGTTGTTGAATGAAGGGCATCGTCAGACTAGAATTGACAGATAAATCCCTCTCTTCGATATGGTGTAGTCGACAGAGGGTGCGAGCTCTCCTTATCGTACACGATGACTTGTCAAGGCGGAAGTATTGCAGACGAAATGTACAATCGTCGGACACGATTCGATGGATGAATGGCTTTCTTCGACATGCTAGTGTCGACAGAGGTCGTGAGTTCGTTGTAGGGTTCATGGGGACGCGTCTAGGAGTTAGAGTAGTTGAATGAAGGGCATCGTCAGACTAGAATTGACGGATGAATACTTCTCTTCGATATGGTATAGTCGACAGAGGGTGCGAGCTCTACGTATCGTACACGATGACATGTCAAGGCGGAAGTGTTGTAGACGAAAAGTTCAATTCAAAGTTCATGGGGACGCGTCTAGGAGTTGAATGAAGAGCATCGTCAGACGAGAATTGACGGATGAATCACTCTCTTCGATATGGTGTAGTCGACAGAGGGTGCGAGCTCTACGTATCGTACACGATGACTTGTCAAGGCGGAAGTGTTGCAGACGAAAAGTACAATCGTCGGATACGATTCGATGGATGAATGGCTTTATTTGACATGCTAGTGTCGACAGAGGTCGCGAGTTCGTTGTAGGGTTCATGGGGACGCGTCTAAGAGTTAGAGTTGTTGAATGAAGGGCATCGTCAGAAATGAATTGATGAATGAATCGCTCTCTTCGATATGGTGTAGTCGACAGAGGGTGCGAGCTCTACGTATCGTACACGATGATATGTCAAAGCGGAAGTGTTGTAGACGAAAAGTTCAATTCAAAGTTCATGGGGACCCGTCTAGGAGTTGAATGAAGGGCATCGTCAGACGAGAATTGACGGATGAATCACTCTTTTCGATATGGTGTAGTCCACAGAGGGTGCGAGCTCTACGTATCGTACACGATGACATGTCAAGGCGGAAGTGTTGTAGACGAAAAGTTCAATTCAAAGTTCATGGGGACGCGTCTAGGAGTTGAATGAAGGGCATCGTCAGACGAGAATTGACGGATGAATCACTGTTTTCGATATGGTGTAGTCCACAGAGGGTACGAGCTCTACGTAACGTACACGATGACATGTCAAGGCGGAAGTGTTGTAGACGAAAAGTTCAATTCAAAGTTCATGGGGACGCGTCTAGGAATTGAATGAAGGGCATCGTCAGACGAGAATTGACGGATGAATCATTCTCTTCGATATGGTGTAGTCGACAGACGGTGCGAGCTCTACGTATCGTACACGATGACTTGTCAAGGCGAAAGTGTTGCAGAAGAAAAGTACAATCGTCGGATACGATTCGATGGATGAATGGCATTATTCGACATGCTAGTGTCGACAGAGGTCGCGAGTTCGTTGTAGGGTTCATGGGGACGCGTCTAGGAGTTAGAGTAGTTGAATGAAGGGCATCGTCAGACTAGAATTGACGGATGAATACTTCTCTTCGATATGGTATAGTCGACAGAGGGTGCGAGCTCTACGTATCGTACACGATGACATGTCAAGGCGGAAGTGTTGTAAACGAAAAGTTCAATTCAAAGTTCATGGGGACGCGTCTAGGAGTTGAATGAAGGGCATCGTCAGACGAGAATTGACGGATGAATCCCTCTCTTCGATATGGTGTAGTCGACAGAGGGTGCGAGCTCTACGTATCGTACACGATGACTTGTCAAGGCGGAAGTGTTGCAGACGAAAAGTACAATCGCCGGATACGATCTCGCCGCGGCAGAGCACTTCCGTTACATCCTGCAACATCTTAATCGTTTGGTCCGGGGTGTCCACCGAGTCTAAATAGTCGTCCATAAAAAACTTTTTTCGGATGGTCTCGGCGGTTTCTGGATATGTAGCGGCACTGGCGTCGGCTGTGCAGTTCCGCACGTACTGCGCACTACTAACATACACGACTGTCATCTTGTGCACTACATAGAGCTCGCGCCTTCTGTCGACATTAAATATATAACTTCTAGACGCGTCACCGTCAACACTACATAATACTCGGGCCGTCTGTTATTTTTACCTTGTCTAAAAGAGGCATTCATCCGTCGATTCGTGTCCGATGATTGTTTTTTCAGTCAGCTACCGATCGAGAAGAGTCATCGAGTGTGCTGCATGGAGCTCACGCCCTCTGTCGACTTTATCATGTCAAAGAGGGGCATTCATTTATCGATTTGTCTCGATAGATATCGATAGATGCTTTCACTTCATGCTGCGTCATCGTGTACGCAACATAGAGCTCGCGCCCTCTGTCGATTTTTGTATGTAAAAGAAAGCATTCATCCATCTATTCGTGTCCGACGATTCTGCTTTCTGTCAGCAACGCTTCCCACTAAACTCGTCATTGTGTGTTACATAGTGCTTGCGTTTTATGTCGACTTTAAACTTTCGAACTTAGTTAAGTTACATTTCAATCTGAATTAAATTTCTGTTGTCAGATAGATAGATTTCATCTATGATAGAGACCTAGAATGAATTAATATATAAAATAATAATTATTATGTTAGTTATCGGTTATTAACCCTCTTTTGCGCATATGAGATGTGTTCGTAGGCAAATAAATTCCTAGCTATGAATGAGTCTGCGAATGACGTTTTAAGTGTTGCTTCCGATTACATGCATAAGTGCAATGTGAACATGAAAACAGTTTCTTTCCATTATGAGTTAGGATATGTTTTGTTAACGTTACATGAGTACGGTTTCTCTGCAGTATGGGAGAGCATATGTCGCTTAATGTTTCCTATCTGGTTACATGTATAAGTGCACTGTGGACACGAAAACAGTTTCTTTCCATTATGAGTTAGGATATGTTTTGTTAACGTTACATGAGTACGGTTTCTCTGCAGTATGGGAGAGCATATGTCGCTTAATGTTTCCTATCTGGTTACATGTATAAGTGCACTGTGGACACGAAAACCGATTCTGTCCAGTGTGAATGTGTCTTCTTAAGGATCCTTTCTCGTTGCATGTGTAAGAGCAGTGTGAACATGAAAACGGTTTCTCGCCGGTGTGCGTAAGCGTGTGTCGTCTTATGTTTCCTATCTGATTACACAGTATGAGCAGTGTGAACACGAAAAATTTCCTGTTTGGTGACTTGAAAATTGGCACTTCAAAAACGATAAAAGCTTCTCTGCAGTGTGACTTTTTGATTGTTCTTTCGTCCCAAGTGCGTTGGTGAATACTGGCGCTTTTCCCAGGACCGTTCTCATTGAAATAATTCTGTAAGAGACGAACACACCTTTAAAAGGTGCTAAAGTGTGGTCTAACACAATGCCTTCTATATATATAGAGTTCCGCTGATCGCTGATCACTGATTCTGTAACGCTGTATTTTATTTGCACACACACTTTTATAAATTATGTGTCGTGAAGAGCATTTGAAGTTAAAGGAAAGCTTCCAAACCAATTCGATCGTTGAAAATCAATTTAAAAAAAGAATTCATTAACATCAAATAAAAGAGCGATTTTCATTGCTATCAAATTACGTAAGAAAAATTTGACATATTTAATGGTCTTTCCTTTTTGGTTGGTGTCACATTTACATGCAATATATTGCTTTCTCAGCTGTAATGAACGAGGACGAAGATCCTACTTCTAGAAGGCGTCGCTTGGCTAATGAAAGACAGAAGAGATGAAGAAAGTTCGTGCCTCAGATGCTGCCTCTCTGATGTGATAGAACGCACCAATGAAATGACAGTAATGTTGCTCAGAACGCATCACGTTACGGGAGAATCACGTCTGACTACTTGAAAAACTGTTGCTATCGACAAAGCTCTCCGTGACATTAACTGTATTCTTACCAGTCCCGATAGGAAATGCTCAAATCGTCGATGATCAAGCTTTTGACATTTCGGAAGAGGAACGCCATGCTGATGAAAGAATGGCAAAACTCAATGAGAAATGTCTAAAATGTCTATTTTTCAAAACGAGTCATTGTCGCGCCAACAAATGCACAAACATTAAAAATGAACAGGAAGATGATCGTTTTGATTGATGGTAAGAGCAAACATTCAAAACTTATTTTCTGTCAAATATTTTTTATCATTTTGATATGCCTGAACAGTAATCTGATAAGGCTGTGTACGCGGATTCACATCGTCCATATTCATGCACCTCGTGTGGTGCGTAGATCGGACTATTCCGTCGTCAATTATCCATTTAATACGGACAAATCGTGTGGGCAAGTCTCAGTTCGATCGCGATTCGATCTAATCAAAGTGTGCCGGTGTAGTAGCACTTCTGCAGTATTCAGTCGGCATTCGTTCTTGAATCCTCTAGCAATAATCGAGTCGACTAATACGAATAAGAATGAAGGCAGGCAGAGAGATTGCAATGTGAATAAATATAATAATAATGTAATTATAACTGGGCAGGGGAGAAAATTATGTGATAGGTATAAGTGTATGTAATACGAAAACCACTCACAAAACGGTGAATTGAAGCTGAAATAAAGAAACCCCATGTACACCTTATTATAAAAGTCTCAGAGGCAATAAAAAAGAATAAAATGATTAGTTCTTAATTAGGATCTTGAATGTGATATGTTTTTATACTGATTGATGTACTTAGAGGTAATTAGAGATAGCGATAATTCTGATGACCTTAATGTGAAAAGTGTATAGAAGATAAGTTAGTAATAGTTTATATATGGTTGTGGACAATTTGAATGAACAGTGTATTATTGGATTTTATGTGATAAGGCAGGACTATATATAATTACGAAGAAAGTGAGCGGAGCCAAAAATTAGGCCTACAGAAGCGGAGATGTCAACGGATGGACCAATGAGGCGTCGCCAATCATGTGAGGACGGACCGACCCCGAGCGGGAAGTACGCCCTCGCCACGATTTCTTTACAAGGGCCAGGACGCCATTTTAGAAAACAGTCGAGACAGTCGAAGAGAGGAGTCGAAATAGTCGAACACAGTTGAAGTGGACAGTCGAATAGTCGAACCCAGTCGAAGACAGTCAGAGGGATGGAGTTGTGAGAGTGAGTCGCAGTGGTAAACTCGGACAAAGAGTCGAAAAACAGTCGCGGACATTCGAAGACAGTCGGAGGGATGGGGTCGCAAAACGGAAATTGAAGGTGCAAACCCGGAGTGGAGTCGAAGGGATGAGTTGTACAAGAAGAGAGTTGAATTTGTGAACCCGGAGTAGAGAGTCGAAGGCATGTGTCGTAAAAAACAGTGAAAGTTGTAAACCCGGAGTAGTGAGACGCAGTTGTAAACCCGGAGTCGGACATGAGGTCCGGGAGGACGAGTGGAACGAGGTCCGGAAGGGAGTTGTAGGAAGTAAGTCGAAGGCCAGTCGAAAAGAAGTCGGAAGCACGCAGTTATAAAACAAGGTCCAGAGGAGTGAATCGTCAAAGAGGCGTCAAGGCAACCACAGTTGGGATTGAAATCGACGGAGAAAGCAGCCACGGTTCATCGCAACCCACTCAGGAGCAGCCGCCCAGACCGGTTCGCAGTCCTACAGAGCAGACAGCGGGTAGCCGCCCGCGGCGGATCACTCCGCCGGCTGGAAACAAGATTCCAGAGGAACGTCGCCGAGCAACCCGAGGAAGAATAAGCTTTTGATTATGTTAGTTATAAGTATTTCCACTTGCCCGTAAATGTAAACGTGTGTCTAATAAATGTATATTGTGCATCTTCGCGTGTTCATATTCACCTGTATCCTTATCTATAACCATGGTAATAATGGCAGTGATATCTAATGGATGGTTCGCGAAGCGAATATTCCATTAGAGTGCGGGGTGTCGTTCTGATGAGCGATCAGGAGCATGGTATGAATCATGACTCCTAGACGAACCCCGACTCGAACGCAATGGCGCACAAGTCGTGGCCCGGTAGTATCAATTTCATATATATATTCTTATATATTTTCATTTGCACAACATTAAAAGAAAAAATGGGCGCCTTACAACTAACTAGTAATTAATATTATCCCATAACTGTTGGCCGAAATCTAAAGAAGACAACCCAGCTAAAAGAACAACAACATCGGACCAGAAAGTCAGCAAATACAATAAAAAGGTTGGTGCAGTTCATCAATCATAGCTATCGTAGGAATATTCATTAACAACTCTAATTAAACGAACAAACAATTTTCCTGTGAAAAATGCGTTCTTCGATATCAACTAACTCGTATCACTTTTTTTTTAAATATGCCATAATGTTCCGAAATTTATATATTCTAAAAGCTCCAAAAATGGAAGCGTGTGACTTGAATAGACTATACAACCGCTACATTGAAAATTTTACATGCAGAATTGGGATAGCTTTTATTGTATGCAGCATGAGCCACTGAAAAATGCAAGGCGATCAGGCTACGATATTCACGTTGATATTTAATAGACGTAACTCGCTGCGAGCAGAAAGTTAGAGAGACGTCAGATAAATACCATAGATGTATGATCACGGATAATGAACGGATGCATGACCATAGGAAACAATGGCGTCATTAGAAAGGAAATATTGTATTATGCTCCAGCTTCGTATTTAGATTCAGACAGATTATTTAATAATTGACAGTCGCGGATACTGAAACCCGTGTGGTTCGCGCTCGGAGAAAGCAGTCAATTTTGACATGAAGTAGACGGCCAGGGTAATTCATTAAGTTAATATCTCGACGTGGAATGACGAGAAGCTATCACATTAATTAAACGTAAATTTAAAAATAAAAGATATAAAATTAACTTTACCGTCATCTTTATCATGTCGAATATCGTGTCCGACGATTGTAGGTGAATTGAGCATATGACAATCTATCGTCAGAATATGTACGACATCTAGTAGCAACTACATAACAAAAAAATTGCAGGATTCATGGTAAACTAAGGAGTCAGATGCGGTAATCTCGGAGTCAAGAAAAATAAGATGTTTGGGCTCATTCTGTTAGCTGTCAGCGATAGAGCTCGCGACCACTGTCGACTTTACCTAGTAGGGGAGAGGCTTTCGTCCATCGCATTGGGTCCGACGATGGTATGTTTCATGACTGTCGCTCGCTGAATCGTCAGACATGACCCGTTCCACGAAAGTCACTCGTCGACTAGATAAAGTCGACAGAGGGCGCGAACTTTATGTAGCGTACACATTTACGCGGCTTGGCGGAATGGAACTCATCGACATGGTAAAGTCGACAGAGGGCGCGAGCTCTATGTACCGTACACAAATAGGGCTCTAGGTGGAAGAGTAGCTGACTTAAAGGACGATCGTAGGGCACGAATCGATGACTGAATTCTTCTCTTCAGGCAGATTTGCAGATTGTGCAGATGGATTGAATCTGCGCAGTCTTTCCTCAGCAAATAGATGTCTAATAGTTAGCACTAAATAACCAAAGAAAATGTATGATTTATGGTAATCAAGGGAGCCAGTTTGCGGTCATCTCGGAGTGAAGGAAAATAATTTTCTATTCTTTGAAATTGTGAAACAATTGTACTTCAATCCACAGTCTTTTCTCAGCAAAACTTCTTTAGGTATCTAGTGGCTGCTTGTTGTCTCGCATGTTTTAACGAAGGATTCTATCGATAGGTTCACAATTTCATAATATAACAAATTATTTTCCTTTACTCCGAGATGACCGCGAACTGGCTCTTTGTTTAACATAAATCAAGAATTTGTTTGGTTATTTAGTGCTATGTGACTACGTGAAGGACTGTGGATTGCTGTACAATTTTCTAAGATTTCAAAGTACAGCCTGAACGAATTAGTTACCATTACATTAACACTTCATTCGCTTTCATCCACCGGTGAGAAACCGTTTTCGTGTTCACAGTGCAATTACTCGAGCAATAATAAAACAATCTTAAAAAGAAAAATTGAATTCGTGTTCACAATGCAATTCTTCGTGCATTAAAAAATCAACACTAAAAAGGCAATCACCACCGCATACTGGAGAGAAATTATTTTTATGTTTACAGCGCACTCACTCTTGCAATGAAAAATCTAATGTAAAAAGACACGCTCATACGCGTACTGGGGAGAAATTGATTGATTGATTGTTCACAGTGAAATAGAGAAATTGTTGTCTTGTTCACTTACTCACACGCACTAACACATTCTGGAGAGAAATCTTTTTTTTGTTCACAGTGCAATTACACTTAATAATCCATTCTCTTTCACATTAAAATATATATCATCTCTAAAATCTAAGAAATAATGTCCTTCACATAGAGAAATTGTTTTCTTGTTCATAGTGCAAGTACTCGCGCAATCAAAACTCGCGATTCTAGGAACTTCCCATTCATTTGACTGTTGCAGCCATATGGGAATATTAGCTGCTTCTTGTTATCTATGAAAACTATTTTGTTATTCGCATTCTTTTATATAATTGTTTAACAATGTATTTGTCTTGGCTAATATTTATCATTCACTAGTATGTTTGGTTTAACGCGGGTAAGCAAACCTAATCTATACTTTAATATAATATTGATTGATTGCGCTTTTAGACACTAACGCTTCCACCTAGCTGAGTATCGTGTACGCTACATAAAGCTCGCGTCCGCTGTCGACTTTACCATGTCGAAGAGAGGAATTCATCCATAAATTTGTATTCAACGATTATACTTTCTGTTAGCAACGCTTCCCACTAAACGCGTCATCGTGTACGCTACATAGAACTCACGTCCTCTGTCAACTATAGCATGTCGAAGAAAGACATTCATCCATCGAATGTACATACTGTACTTTAAGTCGGCAACACTTCCGCCTTGACGAGTTATCGTGTACGATTCTAAGACTCCGCGTCCTCTGTCGACTGTACCATGGTAGAAGAGTAGGTTTCATAGGGAAATTTTTGTCCGACGATGTCTTTCATTTAGCGACGCTAGCTCCCAGACGCGTCTTCGTGAACGCTACATAGAGCTCGCGTCCTCTGTCGACTCTAGCATGTCGAAGAAAGGCATTCACCAATCGATTCGTATCCTACGATTGTACTTTTAGTCTGCAACACTTCCGCCTTGATGAGTCATCGTGTATGATACCTAGACATCGCGCCGTCTGTCGACTATACCATGTCGAAGAGAGGGATTCATCCGTCAATTATTGTCCGGCGATGTCTTTTATTCAGCTACGCTAACTCCTAGACGCGTCTTCATGAACACGACAACGAGCTCGCGACCTCTATCGACACTAGCATGTCGAAGAAAGCCATACATCCATCGAATTGTATTCGACGATTGTACTTTTCGTCTGCAACACTTCCGTCTTGACAAGTCATCGTGTACGAAACGTAAAGCTCGCATCCTCTGTCGACTATACCATGTCGAAGAGAGGGCCTCATTCGTCAATTCTTGTCTGACGCTGTCGTTCATTCAGCTACGCTAGCTCCTAGACGCGTCTTCATGAACACGACAACGAGCTCGCGACCTCTGTCGACACTAGCGTGTCGAAGAATCGTATCGTATCCGACAGTTGTACTTCTCGTATGCAACACTTCCGCCTTGACAGATACGTAGCACTCGCACCCTCTGTCGACTATACCATGGCAGGCATCCATCTTCATGAACGCTACATAAACTCGCCTTCTCTGTCGACTTTATCATGTCGAAGAGAGGCATTCATCCATCCATTCGTGTCCCACGACTGTTTTTTCAGTCAGCAACCGTTCAACCTCGACGAGAGGCATCGTGTGCGCCACATAGAGCTCGCCTCCTCTGTCGACTTTATCATGTTGAAGAGAAGCATTCATCCATCCATTCGCGTCCCACGATTGTTCTTTCAGTCAGCAATCCTTCAACTTCGACGAGAGGCATCGTGTGCACTACATAGAGCTCGCCTCCTCTGTCGACTTTATCATGTTGAAGAGAGGCATTCATCCATCCATTAGTGTCCTACGATCATTCTTTCAGTCAGCAACCCTTCAACCTCGACGAGAGGCATCGTGTGCGCCACATAGAGCTCACCTCCTCTATCGACTTAATCATGTTGAAGAGAAGCATTCATCCATCCATTCGTGTCCCACGATTGTTCTTTCAGTCAGCAATCCTTCAACTTCGACGATAGGCATCGTGTGCACTACATAGAGCTCGCCTCCTCTGTCGACTTTATCATGTTGAAGAGAGGCGTTCATCCATCCATTAGTGTCCCACGATTGTTCTTTCAGTCAGCAATCCTTCAATCTCGACGAGAGGCATCGTGTGCACTACATAGAGCTCGCCTCCTCTGTCGACTTTATCATGTTGAAGAGAGGCATTCATCCATCCATTCGTGTCCCACGATTGTTCTTTCAGTCAGCAACCCTTCAACCTAGACGAGAGGCATCGTGTGCACTACATAGAGCTCGCCTCCTCTATCGACTTTATCATGTTGAAGAGAAGCATTCATCCATCCATTCGTGTCCCACGATTGTTCTTTCAGTCAGCAATCCTTCAACCTCGACGAGAGGCATCGTGTGCACTACATAGAGCTCGCCTCCTCTGTCGACTTTATCATGTTGAAGAGAGGCATTCATCCATCCATTAGTGTCCCACGATTGTTCTTTCAGTCAGCAATCCTTCAACCTCGACGAGAGGTATCGTGTGCACTACATAGAGCTCGCCTCCTCTGTCGACTTTATCATGTTGAAGAGAGGCATTCATCCATCCATTAGTGTCCCACGATTGTTCTTTCAGTCAGCAATCCTTCAACCTCGACGAGAGGCATCGTGTGCACTACATAGAGCTCGCCTCCTCTGTCGACTTTATCATGTTGAAGAGAGGCATTCATCCATCCATTCGTGTCCCACGATTGTTCTTTCAGTCAGCAACCCTTCAACCTAGACGAGAGGCATCGTGTGCACTACATAGAGCTCGCCTCCTCTATCGACTTTATCATGTTGAAGAGAAGCATTCATCCATCCATTCGTGTCCCACGATTGTTCTTTCAGTCAGCAATCCTTCAACCTCGACGAGAGGCATCGTGTGCACTACATAGAGCTCGCCTCCTCTGTCGACTTTATCATGTTGAAGAGAGGCATTCATCCATCCATTAGTGTCCCACAATTGTTCTTTCAGTCAGCAATCCTTCAACCTCGACGAGAGGCATCGTGTGCACTACATAGAGCTCGCCTCCTCTGTCGACTTTATCATGTTGAAGAGAGGCATTCATCCATCCATTAGTGTCCCACGATTGTTCTTTCAGTCAGCAATCCTTCAACCTCGACGAGAGGCATCGTGTGCACTACATAGAGCTCGCCTCCTCTGTCGACTTTATCATGTTGAAGAGAGGCATTCATCCATCCATTCGTGTCCCACGATTGTTCTTTCAGTCAGCAACCCTTCAACCTAGACGAGAGTCATCGAGTGCGCTACATAGAGCTGGCCCCATTTGTCTTCTTTACCATGTCGAGGAGAGGAAATCATTCGTCGATTCGTGTCCGACGATTGTACTTTGAGTCAGCAACCCTTCAGGTAGGTTTTATATTGTCTTTATAGGTGTGTGTTTTGGGGTCGGGTTTTGATTTTAGCGTTTATTTTGTCTCTTTTTTTTATACATCGAATTAGACCGTTTGTGATCCAGGGTTTAATATTTATTTTTAATATGAATATTTGTTCATGTTTTTTTATTGTTTCCTGAATGGTGGTGAGGAATATATTCGTTACAACGTTACATCATTACAATTATATAAGTTGAACCGATCATGTTTTTCTAGGTCCTCGGTCAATTTGGGATAATCTATCGATTTATGTGTTCTCGTTTTGGTCTTGAAGAATTTTTTAGTCGGTGAGCGGAGAAGCAAAATAGTGGGTACATGATCAGACCGGTGTTTCTCAGACTATAGGGATATATATTCATATTGTGTTATTCACCATTATGCGGTCTAGACACGCATTATGTCTTGTGGGAAGATTGATTGAGGAAAGAAGACCGTGTTCCAGAATCAGGGAGATGTATTTAGACTTTTGTGATTCGTCAGGGCTATGATGTTAATGTCGCCAGCCTCGAGCATATTTTGATATTTGACATATTCAAGTAGAAGTTTGTTCGAAGAATCTGAGAATTTATTGATTATTCTAAAAGTTGGAGGTCTGTATATTGCCATTACCGCAGTCCTATTATTGTTATCTTTGATCACTATGCAGTTCGCTTCTCGTATGGCCGGCTCCAAAATTGTTACATTTAATTGTAAATTCGCATAAACAACTCCGTCATTCTGATTGTAATGTTCGGTTGCGTCGTGTACATTATATCCGTCTATTTTTTTCGGTGCATACCCAGCCATTAGCCAGCTTTCCGTTAAAATGATATAATCAAATGTTGTCTCGAACCTCTGCAATAAAATGAGAAGATGGTCCAAATTGCAATTTAGACTTCTGATATTCAGGCTTAGTACTCTTTGTGATAAATTATCAGACATGAAGTACGGTTTGCAAGATTCGGGAGTGGGGTTCGAATGTCTCTATTTCATCCGAAAGGTCATCGACAGTCATCATCAGTCAGTCGAGAATGGGACGACAAAAGACAATAAGCCGAGTGTTAACACGCGGTGAACAAAAGGTAGTATGTGTACGCGTGGGTACAGGCGGTAAAAAGTAACATTAAGAATGGGTGGTAAAAACATACAAAAAATAAATTATTAATTTTCTTTAGGTATCTAGTTGCGACTAAATGCCTCGCATGTGCTAACGAAAGATTTTGATGATAGGTATGCAAATGTTTCACAATCTCAAAATATGCCCAAAACAAATTATCTTCCTTGACTCCGAGATGACCGCAACTAGCTTCATTGTGTACCATATATCATTATTATATTTTTGTTATTTAGTATTGACTATGCAATGTCTCTGTGTAGAGAAAAGACTACGCAGATTGGTGTACAATTGAGTTCACAATTTCAATGTATAGACATGACAATTTTTTTTACTTGACTCAGAGATGACCGCAACTAGCTTCATTGTGTACCATATATTTTTATTATATTTTTGTTATTTAGTATTGACTATGCAATGTCTCTGTGTAGAGAAAAGACTACGCAGATTGGTGTACAATTGAGTTCACAATTTCAATGTATAGACATGACAATTTTTTTTACTTGACTCCGAGATGACCGCAACTAGCTTCATTGTGTACCATATATCATTATTATATTTTGGTTATTTAGTATTGACTATACAATGTCTCTGTGTAGAGAAAAGACTACGCAGATTGGTGTACAATTGAGTTCACAATTTCAATGTATAGACATGACAATTTTTTTTACTTGACTCAGAGATGACCGCAACTAGCTTCTTAGTTTACCATAAATCGTGGAATTTTTTTGGTTTTTAGTGTTGAATATACGATTTATTTTTGCTGAGGAAGGAATGCACAGACTGATGTATAATTAAGTTCACAATTTCCATAGAGCTTGCGTTTTCTGTCGACTTTAGACTTTGGTACTTAATTAAGTTACATTTCAATCTGAATTAAATTTCATTTGTCAGATAGATAGATATGATACATTATATTGCAACGACCTGCTCGATTCGCGTAAACAAGCTATCTAGGAAAGAGACCTAGAATAAATAACATAAAAAATAATAACAATTTGTTATGTCCGTTATCGGTTATTAACCCTCTTTACTCATATTAGATGTGTTCGTAGGCAAATAAATTCCTAGCTATGAGTCTGCGAATGACGTTTTAAGTGTTGCTTTCGATTACATGCATAAGTGCAGTGTGAACAAGAAAACGCCTTTACTCCCGTGTGTGTAAGCATATGTCTTTTCTTGTGTGCGATCTGATTACAGGTATTACTGCAGTCCGAACAAGAGAACAGTTTCTCTCCTGTATGCCTTAGGGTGTGAGTTGCTAATTGTCCTTTACGTACATGAAAACAGTTTCTTTCCATTCTCAGTAAAGATATGTTTTGTTAAACGTCCTTTCTGATTACACGTATAACTGCAGTGCGCACAGGAGAATGGCTTCTTCCCAGAGTGAACAAACACGTGACTTTTTAAGTTTTCTTTCCGATTACACGCGTAAGTGCGCTGTGCACGTGAGTACGGTTTCTCTGCAGTATGAGAGAGCATATGTCGCTTAATGTTTCCTATCTGGTTAGATGCCACGCATACGGTAACAAAAGTCTTTGATGATATTTGTACAATTGTTTACATCTTTTCAAGGTGTAGTCAAATTAAATCATTTTCTATAATTCCTAGATGACCGCATTTAATTGCTCTATTTACAATAAAATCTTAAACTATTTTGGTTATTTAAGGGCGTTTAGATCTGGTACGTTTTCTGACAAAAGTTGCTTACGATAGATGCACAATTGTTTAAACATTTTCAAAGAACAGCCAAAATAAATGATTTCTCCACGATTCCGAGATGACCGCATCTAATTCCTCTGTTGACTATTTATTTGAGCTAGTTGCCTCTAGACGTCCTGCGCACGGTAACATAAGACTGATGATAGATAAATAATTATTTTCAAAGTATATCCAAAATAATACATTTTTATTAAATGCAAAAAGACTGTATCTAATTACTCATTTACTATAAAACCTTTAACTATTTTGTTGAGCTAGTTGCCTCTAGATGTCATGCATACGGTTAAAAAAGTTTTTTATGATATTTGTACAATTGTTTACATAATTTCACAGAATAGCAAAAATAAATCATTTTCTTTGATTTTTAGATGACCGAATCTAATTTCTCTATTTACTATAATACCTTGAGTTATTTTGGTTATTTTAGGGCGTATAGATGCGTTACAGTTGATGACAAATGATGCTTATAATAGATGAACAATTGTTTTCACATTTTCAAAGTATATCTACAATTATACATTTTCTTTAAATGCAAAATGACCGCATCTAATTTCGCTATTTACTATAAAAACTTTAACTATTTTGGTTATTTAAGGGCGTATAGATATGTTGCATTTGATGACAAACGGTGCTTATGATAGATGGACAATTGTTTTCACATTTTCAAAGTATACCCAAAATAGTGCATTTTCTTTAATTGCAAAATGACTGCATCTAATTTCTTTATTTACCGTAAAACCTGTTACGAAAAATATTTCCTTCTCTTTTCTCGTAACTGGTTGCCCAGCGAGAACATGAGACTTGGCAGGGTTCCCGACGTATCGGTCCGTCGTTAAGTCAGGATGGTATCATTGCCCCGAGGGCCACCAAAAGGATAGCTTCAATAAAACAATAAGTATATATTTAATAAAAGCTTCTTGGGCAATTTTTAATGATAAACAATTGAGCCTAATATTCTTACAGACTGACAAAGGCTTATATAGTAGGTAATTTTTATAAATACATACAAGGGTTGTTGATTACAGTATTGTGGCATCAAAAAAACATGTACTGTTGATCTCGGTTAACGGTTGCCACTTAGTTAAAATCCATAGGCGACTTACTCGGGGAGGTGGTGCCATTCCACACGGCTGCTCCGGACCCTGGCCAGTTTGACGTGGCGACGGTCGACGGGAGACAAACGACGGCCGCAGAGGTGGAGAAAATATCTCGATGTCAATTTTGGTAACGAACGCTGGGTGTGGGTAAGCGCTGTTCTTATCTGCGCAACGACGAGGATGTTGCGTCGGTTTTTTTTAGTGATTTTTAAGTATTCGCACCGCCATTATGTATTGAGAGGGATACGCATTCACGAAGATGCGTGTACTCACAATCCTTGACCTCGCGTGACTGCCCTTTCACTTTCTTCAACGGGCGCGCTCGTGCTTGGGCTCGTGACTGATCGCGCCTGCATAGCAGCTCGATCGTCCAGACATCTGAGCGCTGATGGTTAAAACTGCTTCATAACATCACCCCCTTTTGGTTTTCCGCATAAAAATAATGATGATTACAGACGTCATTATTTTTGACAGAAACGACCCAACCCGATTATTGTCTAACCTATGGATTTGTATGGCAACCGAGTCCGGTGATCAATGACAACGAGCAACTATTAGTGTACATCAGAGACAACACGGGCGCGGTCGGTTGTCATTGTCGCGACGGCGAAGCATCAGTTTGCCAGTGGTCTTCTGCACCTATGGATTAGTTTAAATACATTCTTTATTAGTGGCACCCTAACTACGCAGATGATTAACATATATAAACTAGACACATATTACAAAATATTAGCCACTTCTTTTTTTTAATGTAATGATCCAACACACTAAATATTTTATTTTTTTAATAACCTTACTTACTTACCATCACGCTGTTTCCCCGTGGGGGTAGGCAGAGAGGATAGAGCGCCACACTCTTCTGTCCTGACATACAATTCTCGCCTCATCCACATTCATACATCTTGTCATACAAGCTCGCCGATTGTTAGGCTTCTAACAGAACCATCCTCCATTATCTGGTTTACCTGGTCGTGCCAAGTCTTCCGCGGACGTCCTCTATTTCTGGTTCCATCAACACTTGCGTCATATATCTTTCTTACCATTCTCTCCTCATTCATCCTTTCCATATGACCAAACCACCTAAGTGATCCTTTCTTAATCTTACTCACTATACTAACATCAGCTTTACATTCTTTTCTTATTTCTTCATTCTTTACTCTGTCATAAATAGATTTGCCACAAATACGTCTAAGTGATCTCATTTCCACTGCATTCAGTCTACTTTCATTCCTTTTCTGCCAGCTCCAGGCCTCACTTCCATACATCAGTGTCGGTACCAGGATTCCATTGTGCACCGCTAGTCTTGCCTCGGTTGACATATTCCTGTTAGATATAATTCCATTCAAAGCACCGTTTACTTTATTTCCTGCAGTCACCCTCCTTTCGATATCATTCTCAGCCTTTCCGTTTCTATCAAACATACTTCCCAAATATACAAACTCATCTACTTGTTCCAAACATTCATTACCTACAAGTATTTTGCATGGTGTCTTGCTTTCCTCCTTCTCAAATACCATCACTTTCGACTTGTTAACATTCATCATGAGGTCGCTTTCCTTGCATACATTGTACATTCTACTCACCAGATTCTGTAGTTCTTGTTCATTATTCGCCATTAGTACTGCATCATCGGCGTGCAATAATAACCTAACCCATAAAATATACATTTGTTTATAGACTTATGAACGGTTTGCATGTCAACCAATGCACACTTGTTTGAGTGACATATTTTTTACTATTAGTCATTTAGAAAATTACGCTTGCTAAATGGACGCCTCGTAGGACGTATCACTCATTGATTTTACTTTATATTAAATGTTTAATAAATACCTCAAAGACTATTAAGTAAACCTGAAGATAAATGGGGTATGCCTGCACAGAGGCCGCAGGGTACAAGTGGCGGTATAAGGATTCCGGATCGGACGATACCGACCGAAATACAGGAACAATGATGCTAGGGTCAACAGAAACGGCTAGCAAGGGCCCGTAGTGGATGGCAGAGAATGGCGTGAATTGATGAGTATAGTGGAATCCAGATTCCAGTTCGGGCGGATGGGGTTATGCGATCGACACGAGGATTTCTGCGATGGTGGTCGGGAACGTTCACAATCCGATTAGCAAAACTAGTTGGTATAGTCGTCAGAGGGCGCGAGGTCTACGTACCATACACGATGACTCGTCAAGGCGGATGTGTTGCCGACATAAAGTACAGTAGTCTAAAACGATTCGATGGATGAATGCATTTCTTCAACATGTAAGAGACGACAGAGAGCGGAAGCTCTTTGTAGGGTTCATGAAGACACGTCTTGGAGTAAGCGTCGCAGAACGAAAGACATCGTCGGACAAGAATTGACCGATGAATTCCTCTTCGACACGGTGTAGTCTTCAGAGGACGGGGGGTCTAAGTATCGTACACGATGACTCGTCAAAGGCGGTCTGTCAGGAACTTCTTTATACAATTTGACATACCGATTAAACACATTATTATTATTATTATTATTATTATTATTATTATTATTATTATTATTATTACGATGGTTAAATTGGTTTTTAAAAATATCACAAAAACGTTCACTTTTCCACAAATTTTATGATTTTTCCAGTCGCAGGTCACGAAAATAAGGTTTGGAGCAAATATTTTGAAAGCGAAAAAACACTGTTTTAATTAGTTAAGATGGACAGTGAGGGCAGAAGAGTGTGGCGTCTTCTCCTCTTCTCTCTCCTTTTAATTTCTTAACCTTCTAATCTAAATGTCTGCACTTGGGTTAAGCCTGTATTACACTATCCTGTCCTGAAGCCGGCTGGTTCCAACCGAAACTAGTTGACATTTGTATATGTACACTAATAAAGCGGTTTAAAACTAAATATCTTATTTTTTATTTATTATCTTTGTTTTATTAACCACTGAATTGAGTTTAAATACATCTACCGGTTTCGTTCTTCTTCAGGATGTCATAACTAACCAAAAATATATAGCATTGTTTCTTCGTTAGAATCTATTTTTAATTTTTTTTTTTTAAATTTAAAAAATAAATTTAGTACCTAACTCAAATTGCTGCTCAATACAAATTTAGTCAAATAATTTTTAGGAAAAAAATTTAGAATAGGACTCGTAGTTATATTTAGTTGGCTGTTTAGAATTTCCTGATTAGTTTTACATGCTTTATTTATCTCCAACGATTCCGAATTATTTAATTTGTGACCAACACCGTTTATATGCAAAATTGATAATCCCAATTTTTTATCAAAACCAGGACTATTTTCTATCAAATGATTAGAAAATTCTGAAAACCCACTATTGTTCAAACATCTCAAATGCTCCCTTACTCTTATATTAAAATTTCTACCCGTTTTACCAATATAAAATGCAGCACAATCCTTGCAACAAAGTTTATAGACGCCAGAATTGTTAGATTTATCATCTTTGTCTTTAGAATTTGAGTAAATTTCCTATACTATTATTTGTATAAAATGCCGGTCTAATGTTTCGTGGTAGGTGTTTAGATATTTGTTTCGAAAAGTTATTTATGTATAAAATCCTACGCCTATTATCATTATGTTTAATCTGTGATTTATATAAAAACTGATTATTATATTCTTCGAATTTATTTTTTTTAAATAGTGTCTATCAAACCTGTATTATACCCGTTATTAACTGCTATTTTTTTAATTGTATTTAATTCAATATTGAAATTGGATATTGACTACACGATGTATCACGGAGTGGAACCCTGAATGTTTGTGTGATAATGGATGATTAGATTCATTGTGTACGATAGTATCTGTAAAAGTTGGTTTTCTAAAAATTTAAAACTCAATTTTATTATTATTTTTAATCAATGTTAGATCCAAAAAATTTAGGGTAGAATTATTTTCCATTTCTAATGTAAATTGTATTTTATTATTAAATGAATTAATAAAATTTAGAAATGTAGTTAGCTGACGTCATGAACCCGACCAAATACACAATACATCATCCACATACCTTTTCCATGACAAAACATTTTTTAACAAAGAAGAATCGCAATCAAAAATTTTTCTCTCCAAATTGTCTACAAAAATATTTGCTATTAGTGGACTTGCGGGTGCTCCCATAGGAAGACCCTCTGTTTGATTATATATTATATTATTGAATTGAAAATAATTTTGGTTCATACAAAGGTTTAACAAACGACATAGATTACCAAATTATTAGGTAAATTAGATGAATTTAGTAAATCAGAAATTAAAATTTTACTTTCATTAATTAGTAAACAAATTAACAATATCAAAAGAAACAAGTTTAACATTGTTGGGAAGATCCATGTACTTTAATTTCAGATGCTATTAGTAAATTAAACAAGTAAAATTAAAAAAAAACTAACGTTTAGTTATATATTGGAATAAATGCGGTCATCTCAGGGAAAAAGAAAAAAAAACGGCTTTGGCTAAACTTTGAAATTTTGAAGTTATTTGAAAACCTACGGACGATATATTTCTAACACTCGTGTAATATCATTTGAAATTAAAAAAAATTAAGGTTTATTTGTAAACATAGGAGTTAAATGCGGTCATCTCAGGAAGGAGGAAAAAAATTGGCTTTCGGTATACTTTGAAATTCTGAAGTTATTTGTAAAGCTACAGAACTGTACGGGTAAAACATTGACACACATGTATTACATCGTAATTTCGTTAATTGTTGTGGGTTGAAAAATTTATCTTTTTTTTATTAAAAGTAGCTACGTCAGTATTCCAGTTTTTTGTGATTTTACTAGCCAAGTTTTTTCCGACGTTAGGAAAGAAATTATTAAAAATATTTGCTGTTTCCTGGGGATTTTCTGAGCTATTTATTTTTGAATCGTCGTGTACGATTAAAGTTATTTTTTCTTTTTTTTTCTTGTTTACTTCCCATAATTTCATTAATGATATTCCAAACTCTCTAACTATCATTCTCTGCAGATTCTATAATTATTTTGTAGTATTTTTTATTAAAAATGAAAGTTTTTTCTTGTACACTTACAATACTTATTTAGTTGCTCGTGTTTTTTTAATTTCTTATTAAGAATTCTTCATGTCTAATTGATACGATTAGAGCACGAGTAATCCAGGGTTTTATCGGTTTGTATTTAGACGATTTGCATTCAGGTAAGGTATATTTATCGGCAGTTATATGTTTAGACAGTGTGTCATCAAATATGTTGCGATATTCGATGACATTATTGCATCGGTATACTTTATTCCACTTTTCAGAATTTAATTTGTTTGCGATTGTATATTTTTGGTTTGCAACTTTTTTCCCGTCACACGAGGATTAATATTTTAGTTGTATTTGTAAGTAAATATAGTCGCGTAGCGGAGGTGACTTCCGGATGATCGATACCAGAAATAACATTATTTGTGTCTGAAATGTTACAATGCGCGCGGTCAATGCGAGAAGTTAGTTGATTTTTTACGTTTCTAGTGTATCCATTTATATATGACAAAGTTAAATTCAGCTAGCATATTTAAGTAATTATCTTTAATATTACACGAGTAGTCGTTAGCTACATTTAAATTTAGGTCTCCTAAAATAATAGTTTTCTCGTTTTTTACTTTTAATAATACATTTTTGAACTCTTCTATAAATGTTATTATCGATGATAAGTGACTTCTATAGATGGCTAATATGTTCGATGTTTTGTATTTGATTTTTAATTTTAAAATGTTAACATATTTTATATTTTGTACCGTGTACGTATTTGAAACGAATATTCCTATTCCACTATTTTTGTTAACGATATCCTCAGTTAGCGCGTATAGCTCGGTATGCGGAAGTTAATGTCGCGCGGTGAGTGTGTTTCTGTTAACACTATCGCGTCCAGTTTATCGGGATTCGGTTCTATTATGTAATTTGTGTCGTTTATTGAATGAGAGATGCGTTCATCTATTTTGATTTTTTTGTCTATAGAGTTAATTATATAATCGTTCATATTTTAATTTATGAAAATAGATAATTCAATCCGAAATGTATGAAACTTTGAAAAAGAAAAATTTAAAATAGATAATTAAATTCTGAAAGTGTGATATGTCGACAGTATAACTGTGCAGGTGTTTGTTTTGGTTCATTTTAATGTATTTAATGTAATGTATAACGGAAAATGTGCACTTGTGTTTTTATGTTGGAACACTCGATTCAATCCTGTCCTTAGCAATCTGTAGCATTTTTTTCACAGGAAAACACAGAATTACAGAATCGGTTATATGCTCTACGTTCAGTTTGATATTTCATATTGAAACTGTGATTTTGATGAGTTTTGGTTTGTGTATTTGAGCAGCTGGTTTCCGTATGGTCTTCAGAACAGTGTCGGCAAGTCGGCGGTCGCGTTCTATTGTAGCGCAGTCTTCGATGGATACTCTTTGGAATTTTCTGTTTAATTTTTCTTTTTCAATTAGGATTTTTGTTCATTTTATTATGGTTAGTATAATATAGTTTGTGGTTTCTCTTTCTTTGCCTTTCTTGTTTATCTTTTTTAGTTGTTTTATCTTATTTTAATGATATATTTCTTGTTGTAGATCTTCGTTTTGAATTTTAATACCGTTTATAATTTCTTGTTCTGTTAATCCTAGTCTAGTTCTAGTCTCTCTATGATTAGAAATAGTTGTTTCTTTTTATTTCTGTTCCCAATGTTTTGTTTATTTCCTCTGTTAAATTTTTTGAATCTTCTTTTTTTGAACATCTAATTATTATTTTATTTTCTCTAATATCTTTAGTCCAATTTTTAATTTTGTTAATTGAATGTTTTTTCGTAATTTTCCTTTATTTACTCATTTTTTAATTTATCAGCAGACACGATTATTGCATAATTCGGTTGGGAAGAAATGGGTTTATTTATGTTGGCCTTTCATATTTCGGCAGATGATTTATTTTTGTTTGTTATAAAATAGTTTTTTTTATAATTTAATCTTGCAAAGTTATTATTTGTTTTTGAAATTGTGTTTTTACAATGTTGATTAGTTCTTCTAACGATTTTAGTTTTTTTTCTACGATTAGTTTTATTTTTGAATATTTTACTGTAGTTATTTTATTTAACTCACTTTTGATGTTGACTATGAATGAGTTTACGTCCGCGGTGGACGCGCGTAACGTTACCGACGCTTCGCGAGTATACGGCTTGTCGCTCTGGACGTCTGCACTCCTCCATATTATTATTTTACTTTCCATATTACTTACCATGTATTGTTTTATGATTATGCTTACTTAAATAATTATTACGATTATGCTTACTTAAATAATTATTACGATTATGCTTACTTAAATAATTATTACGATTATGCTTACTTAAATAATTATTACGATTATGCTTACTTAAATAATTATTACGATTATGCTTACTTAAATAATTATTACGATTATGCTTACTTAAATAATTATTACGATTATGCTTACTTAAATAATTATTACGATTATGCTTACTTAAATAATTATTACGATTATGCTTACTTAAATAATTATTGCGATTATGCTTACTTAAATAATTATTACGATTATGCTTACTTAAATAATTATTACGATTATGCTTACTTAAATAATTATTACGATTATGCTTACTTAAATAATTATTACGATTATGCTTACTTATACTGATTTTATGATTACGTTTTATTTATTTTAAGCGAGGAAAAAATAAACGCAACTAAAAAAAAACCTAACCGATCTAATACATAAGTATTTTCCATTTTTTTTTTCAACTTAACCTTACTTTTCCAACTTTTTATCAACTTAACCAAATCAAAAAATCATTTATCAATCAAAATATTAATTGAATAATATTGGATCGTAATTTAGCCCTCTCCCGCTCTGTAGCGCGCGCGGCGCCTGTCCACTTTTAAATGTGTTGCGGTTACATAAATCACACCACATTTCACATTCATCTAGAGGACGTCCACCCAGCAGCAAATCCAAAAATTGAATGCGATTCACGTTGAAATGTCTGTGAAGTATTCTTCCGTGGAGATTCAAATCACGATTACAATCTTCGCACGCGCACCTCGGTACCGCTGCGCTGCCGCACGTCAAGCAGTACAATAATGTGACGTGCGTTTTGTCGCGTATCATTATTCTTGAAATAATGAAATAATTCCTGTTTCATAATATCCTCGTCCTGTTTGAAGTCGCGGTATTTCAATATCAGTTTTATCTAAAATAATAAATAAAACTCAAATTATTCTAAAAACAGTTTATTATAAAATTCCACCACCATACAAAAATAAGACAAATTAATCACTACAGTACTTATTCCACGAATAATATATGTACTTAACATTATTTTAGTTTTTATGACATGTGTAAAATAGTATTGAATAGTCCTGCTCGCTATCGAAGTTTTTTTTGTCTCCTGACCGAATTGATTTATGTAAAAATTGAAAATCTATCTAAGAATTGAAAAAAAGTAGCAGAGAAAAACTAAGTTCTAGATGAAGATCTCGCAAATGTGTCGCACATGTGCGATCCTTCAGCGGAGTAATTTGCAATTTTGAGTATTAAATTTCCCACTCGCCGTCGATCACGCCGTTTTGACCGATCGACCAATATTTTTAAAGCAGATGCAATGTTCGAACCGAGGATTATTTATTAAAAAATTCACTTTGCGGGGTGTGTTCAAAAATAGTAGGTGACCTCTGCCGATTTTAAAGAGGCTTCGCTCGAGGTTTCACCCTCCGTCCGTCGCCCGGGGAGCGCGACGCGGACCCGGACGGTCGGTGCCGCATCTCGCTCGCGCGTTCTGCAGCCGTCGATCGGATTTCATCATTCATCTGCGCCGGATGAAAACTTCCGAGACGGCGCCCCGCTCTTCGCCTTCGCTCACCCCGAAATGTATATTCGGGTCCGAGTGAGAAGCGCCCCGTCGAGACTTCAGACTGCGGACCCTCCCGGGAAACCGAAAACTTACGAACTCAACGCCGCCGATATTCTCTCGGGCACCACGGACACATCTGACTCGGGGGGAATCCCGAGCCCTCGGGGAACCTCGGCCCGAATACCGTGAACGTGTTCTTCTTGCATATGCGGCACCAACACGCGTCGTAACTCAGTATCTTCGGGTACTCGTGGTACTGCAGGACGATGTGCGTGATCTCCATGTAGCCGGTACCGTATACGCTGTTGCAAGAAGTGCACGTGTAGATCGATCCCCCTTCGCGGTCCGGGGAAACGGCGTGCACCGCGCAGATGTGGTTTTCTTCTAATACATAGATAGGCATCTCGTCGTTGTTCTTCAAGTACTGGCTCAGCTCTTCTCTCGTCACCTTCCAGGTCTCTTCTGCCGGTGTCCGGTTCGCTTCCATCTCGATCTGAAATAAAGAATTCACATAACTGTCAACCGTTTCATTATCATCGTAGTCAATAGCGCTCATTCCCGTGTACGAGTATTAATAACAAAGTCAATCTTGACATCGTTAACGAGATTCTGTAGCTTGGCCTATTTCTGGTACGATACGGCACGCGCGCACATGATAGAGTTCATATTTACTGATCGCACACCGATAATACATATTATTAAACTGGCCTAATATTAAACTCACTGTTAAAAAATGATATATATCTCTAAATGACGATTGGTTTATTTTCGTGATATATTATTTATTTGAAGCAGCAGCTCTGCCGCACAGTCGACGGGGTGAATTTCGATTATTCCTTCGGAGAATTATTAATTTACGCGATAATCTATATATATTAAATATCGTATTGAAAGTTGCATATCGAAATAAAATGTATAAATGTTGTCAAATTATTTTTGCGTTTTGTGATTTTTATAATTCTAATTTTAACTAAAAAGTTTTTATTCAACGGATTGGTAAAAATACAAAAAAAAGCATATGTCAAGAATAATTTTAAAATAAATAGATCGGTTTTCAGATGTATACACAATAATTCAGAAGTTAGTGAGTCTCTTAAGTTAACTTGACGAGTAGCCGCAATCTACTATATATTGTAGGAACGCATCGTAACCTAATAATCACTGCTCACTTTCTCACTCGCTGACCTGCGAGTGGTGTGCTCGAGTATGTACGTATATACCTATATACATATATATACACATATACAGGATATATATATAGATTTATTTACGTCCGATAGAAACATATTTCAGGCGCTTTTTGACGACTAATATTTAGCTGGTGAGATAGCAGGAGATGGCGTCTTTAAAACTTAACGATAAAAATGTAAACTTCAAATGATGATAAATCAAATTTTTCCGCGATGTATTTCAACAGCCGGACGGAATTTGTTTTTTTAACGTCAATCAGTCAACAGGACGGCAATCTTTGATTTGGAAAAATCTGGTGATACACAAAGGTGTAGCGCGTGGACGTATTTATCATTCTATTGGTTTTTTTCTTTTATACAAATCTTCTTTTTTATTACATTTTTTTCAGTGAATGTATGTGCGTAATCTAATTTGTAAAATTCTGGTGTCGGTGATAGGTCAGGATAGATAAGGTTCAGTTAGGTCGGGCTACGGTAGGATAGGCTCGGTTAGGTTACATCGGATCAGTTAAGGTAAGGATAGGTCGGGTTTGTCTAGTTTGGTTAGTTAAATTTATGGAATACCGAGAAACGTGGTATTTTTTGTAAGTGCGCGGAGTGAGTCTGCGGCTACAGCGCGGCGGACGGGCTGTCAGGCTGCTCAAATAGGATTCAGCTTCAACACGGAAATTACAAATGTGTCCAGAATGTGACGATATATTTATTTTAAAATGCGTCTTTAAATTTACAAAACTTCAGCATTATTTACAAGAAAATGACACTTATTACTTCCTTAGTCAGTTTTAGTTGAATATTTATCTTTTTAAAACTTTCGGAGAATGATAAAAACGTACTGCGTCTCTATGACGAGTGTTTGTCGTATCGTTTTTTAAATTCAAAATGGGTTTTATAATATATGGCACACAATGGGTATTTCAGATTTTGAAAAGAGTGTTCTGCGTCTTTCGAGCCTTATTAAACATAGTGTTTTTATTATTTTTCAAGAAACGTCGATTGTATGATTATTATTTATTTGAATGGATATAAATGTATTACGCCTGCGGGTTGGCAACAGACGAAACACTGGCGGTAGTAAATTGTCTTCCACGTGCGCACAGTTAATAATTTGAATTAAAGAGATATCCCGCGGACGCGTTATAATTTTACCCGTGAGTTTTAGTTCAATACTTATGTTTTTAAACCTTCTGGAGATTGACAAAAGTGTACCGTGTCTATCTTACGAGTGTTTGTCATATCGTTATGTAGAAAACCCGATTTTAATAATAAAATATATTTTTTATAAGTAATTAAGTAATAATAAAAAACTATTTTAATGATAGAAAAGAACTAAATTTTATTTTTCATATTTTCAAATATATTAAATAATCAGCATAATATTTTGCATATGTATTTTTTTCAAATTCACTAGTTTTGTTCGCCATTTGTACGTTTGAAGATATTTAATATTATCTCAATAGCTAGATTAAAACGACCTTTTTCCTTGATAGGTTATGTTTAAATACGACAATAAAATGAATGCAAGACTATTGTACTGTAACTACAGTATACATTTATTTGAGAGAAGTCACTTCAGCTAAATGGAATTGTACTTATGAACACACATTAAACAAAATGTTTAACGCGCAACGGCAGTCTTCGTTTGTATGCGCCAATATTAAAAACACTGTTACCATCTTAAGTCATTTTCAATCGGTAAATAATACTGCGCTATTTTTTTAATTAATGTACCCCGATTCATCTTTTTTATATATTTATGTAGGTATCTCAAAGAAATGTTATTCAATGTTAGTTTAATCGATTCGATTAGCGTATTGACTGTAATCATTATTATAAATTGTCAAATCATGTGATAAATTGTCAAATAAATTAGTTAAAAAATAAAATAAAAGTATTGTTAGAAGTAGTACATACTGGAGAAACGCGGCGCCCGGTCGGGTAGCTCATTTTAAGGGTCGCAGTGGATAACAGAGGTATCGGAGGTTTGAAAAGATTAAGATCGATCCGACTGTGGAATTAAACTTTTTTAATTTCAATTATGTTTATTCACGAACAGATGAACGGACATTGCGAGGATTCGGGAGAAATCCAACGGGACTGTGGGGTAGGTAATATGCGATCGAAAGACCCAGTCGGTACTGTAACTCTGTAAACAAACCAAACCGACTTACCGGGGCTGAAAACTGAAACGGAGCGGACAGACGAGGTCGGGTCAGGCTCCTGCGGGAGGGCTGCACAGGTCGAACTGCTTCCGGTCACTGTGAAATAACAACCGAGTGTCTCTATCACCGGCTGTGAATACTCGGTGTTATCCTGGGATGAACGTGAAACTGACAAGTCCCGATGCACGAGAGCGCACTAAAGTATCGGCAAGCCTGAAAAAATAATTCAACGGCGGAACACGAAGAGCGAGAAGTGTTGTCAGATCGGCGGCGAACTGTCGAATGGGCGATATGGCCGCGAAATCGTATTTCGACCCCTACGGTCAGACCGATCAGAGGGCGTCAATCTACCGATGCCTTTTGGATTAACCCAGGGGCGGTCGGTGGGAAATGAGCAGAGGCGGCACACATTTTATTTTAAATTTTACAATTAAAATTTACACCTAACAAAATGGCATAGAATTGACGAATCCCAGAAAACAAAAAATAGCAAATACTGATGACTTAATCATCATCGATACGTAGTTAGATTCACAGTAACGTTTCACAACATATTTCGGTATATGATTCAGTAAAGTGCAAAAACATGAATGCGTCACTGTCGGCACATCGCGCACATCTCACACATCTCACACATCTCACACATCTCACACATCTCACACATCTCACGCGTACCGACAACTCCAAATTTAAAATAGATTCTTGAAAACATTACGTGTTTGCGTTTGAGGATGTCAGTTGGCTCATTTTACTTAGTTTTTAAATAAATCTGTAGACTGAACTTTTACAAATGCAAATATTCATTTTAGAATCGTGTACCAGATTTTACGGATTTTGGATCAAAATATGTGCGGATCTCCCTCGGTTATCGGTTTGTCAAACAGGTGTGCGGTCGGTGACCAAAAGGCTGTGAAATGTGAGAAAATGAGAGACAGGAAAAGCTTAAAAATTTCCTGAGAATGCAAATTATTTTAGCTTCGGTGCCTACTATTCAATATGTTATTTATAAAAGGTAAATGAATTATGTATTTATAACAAAATAATAGATGTAATGCGGTAGTACGTGTCGGGACATATAAATGTATTTATTTTTATTTAGGATAATAAATAATAATATAATCTTTTTTTAGTAATCGTGAGGCGATCGTGCCAAAGATGGTCAGCGATGTATTTTATTGAATTTATGAGACCAAAATTGATATTTTCAAGTCGAAAAATGAACAAATTGTTGAGCACCCGCGTAGCGCTCAGCGATACCTGCTCTTTGAAAAACGATCGTTCTGTCGGCATTTTATTTTTTGAAGCAAAAATTGCGAATGATCATCGCGCGATCGGCAAATAGGACGAATGAACCCCGCGTGACCGTTTACATACATTACAAAACATGTTTCTGTTTCTGTTTCATATTTTAAGTATTATTTTTCTAGTTTAATTTACAATGTATATAAGCTATACGCTCGTCTATATTTCGGTAACATCTTTGAAAACGGGTGGCGGAATACTGGGCAGAGGTTAAGCGCGGATTGCGGGCGCGGGTTCACATTTTACCGCCTTCGAATTTTAATTTTATTTAGTATTTAGCTAATATTATATTATATTTAGCTAAAACGCGAACGGTTTATTTGTCTCGAGGTAGTTATAGCACTCTTAACTTCGGTTGTTCGGTTGTTCTGTGCCAATATTGAAATATTACTCACTTCCCAGTAAATTGGCCGATCGGAGTAATCAGTATTACTGTCGAAGTAGATTGTTTTCTATTACTGTTGTATTTAACAGTATCGATCCTTAAATAAATAACCTTTGGCATTTGGAACCGGTAAATAAAGTGTATCATAGGCATCGTTAAATTAGTCGTAAAAGGTTTTTCTGGTTTTGAAAACGGAATAACCCGAGAATGATGTACAATCTGGCGAGTGCGGCGCTCTGTAACGGGCGGGTAATCCGCCCTCGCTAGAATTCATGCGGACTGTTTGAAAATCCATCCATTTAGTAGGTATTTGATCAGCCGGTACTTTATATTCAAAGTTTAACAATCGTGGAAATATCGCACTCAAACGAAGACTTTGGATCGGTCGGTCGAATTAGTAATATTAGAAGCGGAAGCGATAAGGGGTACAATGCGTTAATTGCTGCGCCGGCTTCGGCTCGCTTCTAGGTAATCGCCTAATGTCGTCGGCTTTATCAGCACGACCGACGCTATCAGTTGACGCTTTCTTTTCGAAGAAGTTATCTATTGGATCGCTCGATAACTCTTATTGATCATATACGTGTGAAATTTCTACGTGAGAGTTATTTCATTACAATATTGGAATGGAAATTAATAATTATTTTTATATATAAATACAGATGAGTGCGCAAAATACGCGTCACAACAAATATTATTACTATTTTCAAACTGAGCTACACGTTTGCACGTACTATGAAAATAGGATTAACTTGTCGGTCTCCCGGAGCGAGGCGCGAACTCGGCCAGCGTCTTAACCGCTAGATCGACAAGTTACTCTTGAATTGATTAAGTAAAGTAAGTTGTGATAAAGTCATTAATAAAATCGCGTCAGTCGGTTATGTGCAAATCTGTCACTCTATTTTATCAATAACCCTTTAAGACTGAAATGGGTGTCCTCAAATAAATTAAAGTTTTTGAAATTTATATGCACATTTCTAACATGTCAACTAGAGGTCAACATAATTAAACTCGAGCGACTGATCTCGGAGACTCAAAATATGAATACGATAATTTTCTGCAAAAAATCAAAAAAGATTTGAAAAAAAATGGAAGCACTTAAAACCGAGATGTTTCAAAAACTGGAATCGGAGATGGCAGAAGCGGTCAAAGCGCAAAACATTGTATCTCAACAATACGATGAAAATCTGCAAAAACCGACTTCACTGTCGAAACTGGTGATGAAGTGGAGACTCTTAAACGAGAACTGAGCTGCAAAGATATTTTAATAAGGAATTTAAGTGTTAGACTTTCAGAACTGGACAAAAACATTACAACAATAATATTGAAATAATTGAAGTCGCATACAAAAAGGACGAAAAAATCAAAGACATAGTTTTAAAAGTTGCCGAGAAACTTGATATAGGCTACAATTATACGAAATACAAACTGCAAAAAGAATTCCCACAAAACGACAAAGTGGCATACCGATATTCTCAGCTAGATTGAGAGACCCACACAAACGAGATCAAATAATTTGTAATAGAAAGAAGATAACCGCATCATCGAAAATAGTAGACCACGGAGAAAACAGAATATATATTAATGAAAGTATGTCCCCCTTTTCAAAAGATTTACTATGAAGAGCCAAAACTGTTGCCAAAAATCACGGCTTTAAATATGTGCGGTATAAAAATGGAAAAATCCTCGCAAAACGAGACGATGAAGCTAAAACTATATTTACTAGAACCGAAGAATACCATATAGAGAATAACATCCGAAAGCGAGGTATGAATCAAAGCTCTTAACTTAAACGGTCAACCGGTCCAATAAAAATTGTATATGGCTGCATTGATGACTATCGTGACGCCATTTTAACCAAGACAGTTGACAGTAGGTTCAGCTACAATTCTCTATCGACCGACATCTAAAGAAAATAGTCAGCCATAACAAACTAAAAGAAGATCTAAAAAGTAAGACTTGGACATCTGCTCGAACAACACATGATACGAATGAGGCTATGGAAAAGTTTACCCATTCACTAAACACTTATCTTACGAACAATACTGAATTTAAATATGTGCAGCGTAATACACGCCATAGATGTAATAATTTTAAAGATTGGATAACTCCAGGTCTATTCAATAGTATCCACAAACGAAACGAAACGATATAAATCTTATAAATGCTTACAAACAGTTCAGAAATAAATGTAAACTTTTACTCGAGATCACAAAAGAAGCTTATTACGAAAAAAATGAAAGAAGCCAAAATGGATTCCAAAAAAATATGGCAGTTCATCAATACAATTATTCGGTCGTAGCCAATATTGAAGTCCAAGACAGTTTGCTATCTATAATAGAGAATCCTAACCTAACAAATGTATTGATCAGTGTACCAACTCGGGTCCCAGACTGGCAGATAGCATTCTTAAATCCAAAAACTTTGATAAAACACACCTAACAGAAAATACAATTTTTCAACACACACCGCATAGTTTAAATTTCTTCAAGTGAATTGTCCACTCTAATTTTACTTCTACGTATAAACTGCGTAGAGGAACACGATAGGATATCCAGTTTCACAGTGAAAAAATCAAAGACCTTCTTTTGAAACCTCTGCTACATATATTTAACAGTTATTCAACCTATTTACAAGAGTGGAGATAAAACAAAGTAATAAAAATAATCAACTACAGATTGATTTCTCTGCTTAGCACTTTTGCAAAACTACTTGGAAAAGCAGTGAAAAAGAGACTCATGGAATATCTTGAGACAAATAAAATTTTATCTGAAAATCAATACGGTTTCAGAGCCAATATGGGAACTGAAACTAGTTGAACACACTACCGCAAACATGGATAAGGAACGCAAAGTACTAGGTATCTTTTTAGACTTATCGAAGGCTTTTGATACTATATCACACGCTTTGCTTTTAAATAAGCTCAATAAGATTGGTATCACAGGCAGTCGCTTGAATTGGTTCAAAAACTATCTTGAAAATAGGAAAAAAAAACTGTAGAAATTAACGGCACCCGCAATGATCCAATATACATTAAATATGGAGTGCCTCAAGGTAGCGCACTCGGTCCGATACTCTTAATAATATATATCAATGAATTTTTAAATAAAACTCTGGAGAATGGAATTAAAATTAGTTATTCTGATGATACTGAAATCGTTATAAATGGTGATACGTGGAATGAAACATTTAAAAGGGCAGAACTAGCCACTGCAGAAATTAAAAGTACTCTAGACAATCACCTTCTAACACTTAACTAAAAAAAAACATATTTTATTGCCTTTTCGTTAAAAAAAAAACAAGAGAACCATGTCGTCCCAAATATTATTTATTAGAATACATACACGCATTTCGGACTCAAATCAAATATGGAACTGTGACATCATTGAAAGATCGAATGAGATAATTTATCTCGGATTAACAATTGATGAATGAGTTCCTCACATCGATAGAGTAAGCTCCGAAGTGAGAAAATTAATTTACATATTCTAAATTTTACGCAGCTTTATTAATATAACTTTATTAAAAATGGTTTACTATTCACTTTGTCAGAGTCTAATCAGTTACGCAATATGTGCATGGGATGGTGCAACTTTTACTTCGATGAATCCTCTAATTAAGGCTCAGAAAAGGGGTCAACAGAGTAATAAACGAGAGGCCATTTAGACATGACTCTGAAGAACTCTTTAAATCCTATCAAGTTTTGGATATAAGACAACTGTTTTATCAGAGCAATCGTAAAACTATTTTTTAAGAAAAAATTAACTTTATTTCCTCGATCCGATCCAAAGGAAACCAGGAGCAAAGCCATAGGATAGTACTCAGTGCCAAAATTTAATACAAAATTCGCTCAACGTACTTTCTTATTTTGTGCTCCGAGAATATTTAATAAATTGCCACTAGACCTTAAAGGGTCTAAAATGATCAATGACTTCAAATCAAAAATAACAAAGTGGTCGCTTGATGTGGGTAAAAAGCAAAATGAAACCAATTTGTCATTTGTGTTAAATATATTAATTAGAAAGATATACATATAAAATCAATTTTATCGAAAAGTATTGTTGTTGCGCCACCGGGATTCGAATAATTACAACTTCACAATAATGTGTTCTCCTAATAATAAAGTTGTATCCGTGTCTCCAAAATTTAATAAAAATGAATTGATAATTCTGGCATCTGCAATCAGATTACTCAGAGGTATTTATGATTCCGTAAAAATAAGGTAGATGGCTCTTTTAAATAATGGAACGATTAAATGTATTCATATCAAAAAAGGAAACATATAAGTTCGAAAATTTGTCGCTAAAAATATCGTCGCTGTAGCATAGTTGGATAATGCACCTTCCCCGGTTTGGAAAGAGATCCAGGTTCGAATCCCGGTGGCGCAACAACAATATTTTTCGATAAAATTGATTTTATGTATATATCTTTCTAATTGATATATTTAATTAATATTTAGAATTTATACTGTTAGTATATATTTTATAGTATTATTTATGGTTTTAAGAGTTTGTGAGGGAGTCTTAGGGATTTCTATTTTAATATTTATAATTCGAATTTTTGGGAATGATTATGTACGTATTTTTTAGAGATTGATTGATAAAGTTTATTTTTATGTACTTTTACTATTTTTATTTTTATTGCAAAAAATATATTGAATTATTGAGTAAATAGTTTATTTTAGAATATTTTTATTCTATATTGATGTCAGTAAGAAATTTATATTTTAAAATTTAAGTTATATTTTTGGGTGTGATATATCATCATATATATTAATTCTTTTAAGTATTTGAATTAGAGGACCGACACTTTCAGCTAGATTAAAAATTATTTAAGAAACTTTTATGAAAATATTTTTATTATAAATGTTGTAATTTTATTATTATTATTAATTTGTACATTTAGTAGAATAAATTTATTTAAATTTTATTTATTCTTTGAGGGGTCTTTAGTTCCTATTTTAATTTTGATTTTAGGGTGAGGGACTCAACCTGAGCGGTTAATGACAGGTATATATTTATTATTTTATACATTATTTGTATCTTTACCTATATTGATAGGAATATTTTATTTAGATCAACAAATTCATGGGATAATAATTTATTTATTGAAAAATTTAAATTTTTTGTTAATATATTTAGTAATATTGATAGCTTTTTTAGTTAAAAGTTCCAATATTTTTTGTACATTTGTGGCTTCCTAAGGCTCATGTTGAGGCCCCAATTTCTGGGTCAATAATTTTAGCTGGAATTATACATAAGTTGGGGGGGTACGGGATTATGCGTGTATTAATATTTTTATTTTCCTTAAATATAAAATTAAATAACTTTTTAATTACTATTAGAATGACAGGAGCTTTTTCAAATTGATTTAAAATCTTTAGTGGCTTATTCTTCTGTAGCACATATGGGTATTACATTAGCTGATCTATTAACAATAACTAATTGAGGGTATAGAGAGGCTTATTTATTCATAATTGATCTTGTTCTTCTGGTTTATTTTGTTTAGTTCATTTTAATTATGAGCTACAATAAGACGAAATTCATTAATTAATAAAGGGATAATAACAATAATACCAATGATTGTTATTTTTATCATTAAATATATCAGTTCTTCCTTCATTAAATTGAATTGGAGAAATTAGTTTGTTAAATAGTTTAGTAAGATAATCTTATATTATAATAATTTGATTTCTTTTTTTTCAGCTATAGTCTAAATTTATTTTCTTTTATACAACATGGGATTTTTTTAGGGAGAATAAGAAGATATTATATAGGAGAATCACGAGAATATTTATTATTGAATTTCTTTAAATTTAATAATTTTAAAGCTTGATTTTTTAATTTTTTTATTATAAAAACTTGTAGTTTAAATAAAATTATAATTTTGTGGAATTAGATATATAAATAGTTATTTTAAGTTATATATTTATTAACTTTATATTTCATTAGAGGGTTATTATTATTAATATTTAGATTATTATGTTTATTTATGGGAAATTATTTATTTTTTAAGGAATTAATAATTTTTTATGAATATCATTTTTTTTCATCAAATTCAAGAGAATTGGTATATAATAGTATTATTATTTTACTGAATAACAATATTTTTTATTATTTGGTATTTTTAATTTCTAGAATAGTAATTTTTTACAGTTGAGTTTGTGTTAAATAAATAATGGTTCAGCAGCTGCAAAGATCACTTCCCTCGCTCGCTTCTGCACCGCTGGCTTCTCTGAAGAAAACTGTGATTCATTTATCTCCGCTTTGACCCCTGCTATTTCATCTGGATTTTCCTTGGGATTCAACTTTTGGCTACGACATTTGGACTGAACCTGGAATTTCCTAAGACTTTGGCTGCTACACTGGACGACGATTTGGACCTTCCTGGACCACCGCACGCCGCTGCAGACATCGACGTTCGAGCACCAGAGTGAACCGGCGAACCGACCCCTACGTGATTGCTACAGTTCTTGTTCCCGTGCTGAACAATTAGAAAATTTTTATATACGTTTTTTATAGGTTAGGTCTAGAATGACACAATGATGATTATTTAAATGCGTCATTGAATTCATTATTATTTCTCAGCTGTACACGTGACTTAAATACAACATATCTGCCCTACTAGAGGCCGGCCGAAGGAGTTTGTTCTTTTACGCGTCTGTCATTGAATATTTAAATTGAACAGTTCTGGTGATAGATAAACCTGTAACTTACATCACGCCGTTTGCAACGGGGGTAGGCAGAGACAATAGAATGCGATGCTTCTGTCTTCTCACAATTCTCGCCTCATCCACATTCATACATCCTCTCATACAAGCTGGACAAGTTACGGATTATTATTCTTCTTTTCCTGTCAAATCACTTTTCATGGTATTGTCAATGAGTATTAACAAAATGGGTTTTTTTTTATACCTGGATGGGTTGTTGGTTGTGAACGTCGACTTTGTTTTTTCCAATTCTGGGATACCGATAAAAGTGGTATTTTTTTTTACGCGGTAAGTAATCTAACCTAACCCTTCTCAAAGATTAACAGGCCTTTGACCCTCTTGGGTTGTTGGTCGTGTACGCCGGCTCTGTTTCGTCCAATTCTGGAATACCGAAGAGTGGTATTTTTTTTAGTGCACGGGGTGAGTCTATGTAGCTCCCATACAATTTCTTCACCACCTCTTGGGTTGTTGGCTATGTACGTCGGCTCTTTTTTTTCCAATTCTGAGATACCGAGAAGTGTTTTTTTTTTTTGTTGGGTGAGATTGACCACAAAGTACTGCGTCTCTGCCGGGTACCTTTGCGACCGTGCGGTTGCTGGTGCGGGCAGGCTAGTATTGTTATTAAAGTAATAGTTAAACCTAAAAAAACTATGGAGATATTAAATGTATGAAATCATATTACTAACCCTGCTATTAAAGTTATTGAACTAAGGGCTCCTGTTAAGCAGGGTCTGACCCTCTTCCTCTTGTCACCTCCGCTACAATCGATAGAACGTCCTCCGTATTCAAACCTCCATCCGAAGAAAGATGGCCCAGTATTTAGACGTTCTATCCTCCTTCGCACCATCTAGGATAAACAACGTACTGAGTCCCGAGGAACAGGATAAACGTCAGGATTCCTAGACGCGCTTACCTCGGGTTCGTCCGGTATACCAGTTATGATTATAACCAGGGTCCAGCGACTTACCCACACTCTGTCTCCTTCGGGTTCGTCCGGTATACCAGTTATGACTATAACCTGGGTCCAGCGACTTGACTTACCCCCATTCCGTCTGCCTTCTCTAGGATTTTCTGGGCCTCATATACTCAATTTCTGGGTTCCATCTCTTTCTCACTCAAGGGTAACCCTTAGGGAGAGATGTCCATTTCCCACTTTTATTGATTTAATTGGCCTGTCAGCTTTCTCCTCTGTCGGCCTCCAACCGATCTCTATTCCTGGTAAAAATTACAATATTAGTTTACTCCGAGGGCAACTTTCTAAAATAATGACATCTTCAATAGTCCCGCTCAGTGTTAAAAACTATCGTTTCGACAAGGATCGCTAGTAATAACACTTTGCGGCCGAGGACGTCCGAGAAGTTTTACTGTCCTTTTACGACGATCCATTCTCTCTATTCCTCATCCTATTCTATTCCTCAGGCTCGAGCACGTACCAAAAAACATCCCTTATTTCTGAGGTCGCCGGTGCATGTTCTCACGGCTTTTTAAACAATGGGCTGTCGAGCGCGTCTTCGCACACCGAGTGAAGGTCCCAAAGATTTCTCTTTTACCAGGAATGTTGTATCGGCCGACAGATTTTGCAAACTTCGTTACAATATTAAGTAAGCCAAAAGACAGCCGTGCATATGCTGCATATTGGCTGGCAGCACGGCCAGGACAGGACGTCGTACACAAATGGTTCCCAATTTTTCTAAATAACCCACGGTTAGAATTCTATACGGTCTTTTCATAAGATAAAGATTAATTTATTTATTTTTATTTACTAGAATCTGTTATTACAGATTAGCTTGCAAGCCCTCGCTAATTGTTTAAATATGTTTTTGAGAACTATTAATGAAGTATTTTAAAAATGCATTGTCCGAAGAAGAAATCGTAGATAATATTTTAAGCAAAATGTAAAGTAGATTACCATAAGCAGTAAGGAGTAATTTTGAAGCGATGATATCACAACTATTTTTAAAATTTATATTGATAGAATTGTTCTCAAAATCAGAATATTTTTTCTCACTGGTATCTAGTATGCCTAGTTAGTCTAGTAACAGTCGGTAATAAAAAAAATAAGTTTGTGTCTAGTGCAGACTAGTGATGAGCCGGCTACGATAACATTCGGCGCGAGATTCTACGGCATCACCTCGCGCACCTCACTACCGAAGTGAATCCACTGGGGAAACTAGAATAACTTCCACGAGGAGAGTGAAACAAACAATTGGTAACAATGATTTATTGGGCACACTGCAAACATGGCACATGAATTTGTAAAAATATCATTTTATTTTGAAATACATCAACATAAAATAATAACGCTCATAAGTAAAGCTTTACAATATTTTGAAACGATCGCACGCGGAATCACAAATCGGAATAAATATGGACCACACTTGAAATCCTTCCTCGGATGTAGAATTGTCCTAATAACCGATTCCTATACTTCCTTCGCCACTCGGGACTCGGGATATATCAGACTTGCACCCCGCACTTCGCACAGGCACCAGTCCATCGAGTCTAAATTCTACCGGGCTGTTAAATAATGCAACATGCAGATTAATGGCGGCTAAACTGAATGTTTATGCAATTTATACTTCGATGGGTAGGCCTGGTATTATAGTTTGAATGTGTGCATTCCATTTATGTAAATTTAAAAACAGAAAACAAAAGCGAAACTGCTTCTGTTCAGAGACGTTTTCGGAGTCAGTCTGATATATTTTACGGCGGTGATATAAAAACATTTTTGTGTATTATTTTTCAGTTATCGGTTGTTTAAAGTTTCAGAGGCTGACTAGCCGAGTTTTCAGAAGATTCAAGACAGCAGGGATAGCGATCATCGGTAGAAGAATCGACGAGTAACAGGCCAGTTTCGCAAAGGTTAGTCTATTTTCATTTACATAGGTAGAATGAATATATTCAATAAACCGATTAGAAAACCCAGTATCGAAAGTAATTACGGCAACACTGAAGATGTTGAAAAGTGAACCACGAGTAGTTCAGTTTGAAAAGCTCAAAACGGAGAGCGACAACGAAAGTAATAAATTTGGTAATTGCCAAAGCTCTCGATATCGGTTAAACTCCACGAGTTGAGGAGAGAAAGTTCAAAAAAAGTGTTTTCAGACTTCCGATGCTGACCGCTCCGAGGGCGCTTAAAAAGTGTGCGCGAGACTTGTACGACAACTTTACAGGAATATGTAACATACGAGGACGTTAAGGAAAACTCTCAAACACTAATTAACTTTTCCATTCGAGCGTGGTATTCGCTACTAGCGTTCTACCGGGTTACTGAAAGGCAGATTTCACACTACAAAGTATACAATGCATTTTTAACACAGCAAAATAAAATTGTTAACCGCAATAATGGTTAACCGATGGAATGGTTGCTGATCCTGGGCACGAGAGCCATGCAGCAGGCCGTTAAAAGGCCCGGACGCCTGTTTTTTATTTTTGACGATCAGTTATTGAAAGTCAGCCGTTGGAAGTTCAGCTTACGGAGTTACCCTCCGACTACTGAAATCAGAAGTAGTCAAACAAGCCTAAAGAAAAGCCAAAGAGAAGAGGAACACGAAACACCCGAAGAACCGAGCAGAGGAGGTGCAGCCATTGCGGGAAAGACAGCCAGAAGAGTCAGATAGTTGGATGATTCCAGAGTCCCGGAGAGCAGGATGTTTGGGGTGAATGAGCAGAGAAGGCGCCAACAAGCGCTAATGAAGAGGGGCTCCAATACTTATGGCACATTGTGAGCAGAAAAATTCACATTAAAGGAGATGATTTGAGAAAGGCGCAGGGCGGGAAGAAGAGACAGGTTTCCATCGGACTGCGCATTCATTCGTTACAATTTTAAAAAAATTCACTAACGTCTCCGAGAAATGTAGTTAAGAATAACAACCGAAATAATAGTGTTCCTACATGCCAGACACCACCACCCTGGAAGCGAGGCCTCTCAGGGCGGAGTGCCTGCTAATATCTGCAGCGTACATTCAAAGTTGGTCCGTAATTCAGTCAGGTCTGAGGATGCGCTCCACGCAATCGACCGCATCAAACGGGCAGAGGAGGACCCGCCGAGTACCTCTAGTGACAGATGTTGAATGTTAGCAATTCTGGAAGAGAGTTAGCTCCGAGCGTAAACTAATAATGTAATTTAGTTATAGTCACATAGCATTAATAATCAAGTTTGTAACAATCTATACTCCTTAAAATATATATAGTTATCGTATAATGTGAGACTGTATATTGGCGCGCACACTTATCCAGCTGCTCCGCAGACAGAATCAATTTGGAATTAAATAGACGTATGTACAATGTTCATAGTAAATCATTATAAAAATATGTGAGAAACGGCAATACACTGTATCAACATGTCCTAATATCAGTCACTAGGACACGCGGATTATCGGTCTAATTGTAGGTAATCTAACTGTACATTAAAAAGTAAACTTCGCCGTCCATCACGGCGCTATTTTACTCTGGGTTTTCTACCGTTTAAATCAGATATAAAATATTTCCTGCCAGTGGTGAATTTCGTAATAAATAAACGACTATTGATGACGTATATTATGATACTGGCAAGAAAACTATTAGTTAATAGTAAATATGACACGTTGAGATATCAATTTTTAATTAAAATCTTTTACTTATTTCAGAAAACCCTGAATTATTTTTGTGGCAACCCCACTCAGAGTTGCGCATTGTTCTGAAAATATGTATTTCTGGGAAATTTCCTCTCTCTGAATATGTACAATATGGAAAAGAGCGGAAACATTAAAAATTCTAAATTGTTTACGTTGCAAATGGAAACATGTTAAAGTATCCCGCTCGTTCTGGCATCAAATAACATCAGCGAGGAAGTATAGACGAGAAAAGATCTAACGAGCGGAACCTCGCGTCGACGCAACCACTCGAGCGACGGTCGAGTCTGCGGATCGGCTCGAGGACGCTGACAAAAATGTAAATTGAAAGGGAGAAATACCGAGTAGCGTGACAAATATTAATACTTTTAAAATTAGCAATATTAACTTGGTGGTTAAGATTCATATTTTTTATTTATTATCTTAGTTTAATAACCACAATTGAGTTTAAAAAACATCTACCGGTTTCGGAAAACACCTTTTCCTTCTTCAGGATATGTCAAAACTAACTAAAAATATAGCATTGTTTTTCTATTTATCCAGAATCTATTCTAAAAATTATTCGACTAAATTTGTATTGAGCAGCAATTTGAGTTAGGTACTAAATTTACTTTTTAAATAATTGTTGTTTTTAAAAATTTTTAAAAAATTTAAAAATAGATTCTGGATAAATAGAAAAACAATGCTATATTTTTAGTTAGTTTTGACATATCCTGAAGAAGGAAAAGGTGTTTTCCGAAACCGGTAGATGTTTTTTAAACCCAATTGTGGTTATTAAACTAAGATAATAAATAAAAAAATATGACAAATATTATTTAAAGTTTTTTTTTTAATTTCCAACCATAAGATAATTTACCGGCTGAAGTCAGCAGAAGTCGGCTCGGGGACTACGAAACCAAATCGTTCTGCATAAAGTTAGTTTGAAAGTAATGTTACGCTAATTATTGGACCGGAATGGAATTGATTTTTTTATTGCAATTTAAAATATTATAAGAAAACACAAATATAGAATTGTCCACACGGCAGTTCATCTGTCAGGTAGTCGAGGAAGATCAACGCACTGCGCATTGTAAATAGAAAAAGGTCATAGAAAAACATACAACACACATTTCTACCCATTTAGAATAAAATTTGGCATCCCACACTGCGAGGGATCACCGCGTGACCTCCAGACTCGGCCGTAATATGCGAACGGGAGAGTCTTCTCGAGCCCGCCGGCGCAGGCAGCAGGAGAAGTAGAGCAGGGCGGCCAGACTGACGTGACGCCCTGGCGGACGGGGTCAGCGCGCCCCGCGGCGTCCGGCCCCCGCCCCGCCCACCGACAGCCGCTTGTGCTGGTAGGTGAGCGGCTCGTGCAGTTTGGAGTCTCCGCGCTTGTAGAAGTCGTTGTAGTCCAGCCGGAAGAGCAGGAACTGCAGGTTGACATCATTCTGCAGGGCCAGTTTCAGCAGGAAGGCCTTCACGTGCCCGCGATAGGTGCGCGCCAGCACCTTGAGATCCACTTTCCGTTCCGCCAGGTACTGCAGGAACAGCAGTCTCTCCTTTTCGGAGCGCTCCTCCTCGGCTGCCGTGATTCCATACTCCCCGCGGCCCGTCCGGTCCGCTTTGAGGGTTTCCAGGGCTTTCCGACGCTCGCTCTCCTGCGAGATGCGCACGTACAGCTTGCCTTCATATTCCTGCAGCGTCAGGATTTCGGCGTACACATTTCCCAGGTAGGACTGCAATTCCTGCGGAGAGAAGATGAAGTGAGAACATTGTCGATGGACTATTACAAATGAGGCGACCCGCTCTCCTTCAGCTTTTATAGTAAATCAATAGAACAAATATGCTTTTCCAGAAAAGGAGACGATACAATTTGAAATGGGAGGTAATAATGCAAAACTCCCACCTTTGTGCGCTCATCGAGCAGCGCGCCGGCCGTTAGCGCGTCGAGGAAACGGCGGTGCGCACGCAGCAGCTCGTCCAACGCGTGCGCGCGCCCCGCCTCGGCCTGCAGGGTCTGCCACGCGCACTCCACCACCACAAACACCGCATACTGCAACTCCTTCACCAGGTGCGTCATCTCGGACCGAAGAGCGTGCAGATGACGCAGCAACGGCTGCACTTCGCGAAGACGACCGGCGGCGCGCGCCCCCGTCGTGTGACGCCGCCACATGTGCGCCAGCGTGTGCTCCATGCGCTTGGCGCGCCACAGATGCGAGAACAGAGTGCGATAGCGCGCGGCGGCGTCCGGCTCCAGCAGCGTCCCCAGGGGCCCCTCCACGCGGTAGAACAGCGAGAAGACGTCCCAGCCCGTATCCTCTGCAACCGAGCAACCGAGCACCCTCATCGCATTGTATTACAGCACTGCCGTTGTGGATTATTCTATTCGAAATCAATATGGTCGATTTAACCGAGATTACATTAGACGATTGTGAGCGTTCAACAAGTTGAATCATCAATCTACAACGGTCACAAGCGACCAAAGTGTAAAGTTATCCACTCAGTTTAACTTTAAACAATGACTACTACTGAGGTACTACTTTCATTTTATATTCTTTTAATTAATTAATTACATAACGATTTGAGCCAGTTGATCACCCGTCGAGGTAAGGAAAAGGTATTTTCCCAAACCGGTCGGTGAATATAAATATTAAAACAAAGCTATTGATTTATTTATTATTTTTAATATTTATTTTGACCGCATTATTTATCACCAATACTGGCGTAGTGCAGTACCTGCAATGCGGGAAATGTTAATTCCAAATTCGAGGTTTCAAAAAAATTTATTATTGTGCAATACCGTCGATCGGAAATTTCCTAACAAATCGCTAAATTCTTTATTTTAAAAATTGCAAATCTTGGAATGGTGAAAATGTGTTCTCGGATGCGTGCGCAGCCGGCTTCGCCGAATCGATAGTGCGAGACAATATAAATATATGACTGGCAAAATACTATTATGACCGTCCTGATACATTTCATCTTAAAAATCAATCGGGTAAAGTATTGTATATTTTAAAAATGTTTTTTTACTAAAATGACATATTGAAAAAAGACTAGTAATATTCCGGAGAAACTAAGATCTGTCGTGATCCGGCATTCCTGGGAACGATTCAGCTCGGCCCCGTAGAGTGAACAGAGCGCAATGTGACACAGTTGGCAATACCTGCAGACGGCGGGAAGAGGTTGACGTACAGGCGGTTGAGCGTGTCCGGATCGTGGTACTGGGCGTTGGTGCCTCGGACGGCCGCCTCCAGCACGCACGTGAGATTCAGCACGTACAGCTGACTGGCGGGCTTGTTCAACTCCGGCCTGTAACACGACACGGAGCTGTGAGACGGAGCGGCGGGAGAAGCGGCAGAGGTGACGAAGTAAGAATGTACACTCACTCTAGCAGCAGCATGAGCAACTGCACAAAGTCTCCCTGCGCCAGCAGAAGGTAGGCGCGCAGGGCGGCCAGGTGCTGCAGCAGTTTGTGCGGGCCCAGTAGCGTGTCCAGCAGGCGCCGGGACACTCCCGTGTAGGCCGAAGACATGAGAGCCTGCAGCTCCGGCCCGTCCGAGAACAGGAGTTCCACTGCAACGGTACGAGACTATAGTCTCTGACGGTTGTTACTGCGTAATACTGATTCGTGTAACCTGTACGCGCTTACATTTTATTGACACATTGTATTACACATTAACCGACTGCATTAAAAGTCGTAACTGGCACCTTCACTTGTAGTTCACAAAATTATTTAATATATATTATTTATAACTTTGATTTTATGAGTTAAAATTAATACACCGACCGGATTCGGAAAGTAGATTTCCCTTCATCAGAATGAAGATGTATGAATGTGGACGAGGCGAGAACTGTGTGTCAGGACAGAAGAGTGTGGCGTTCTATCCTCTCTGCCTGAAACAGCGTGATCGTAAGCTGGTTAGTCAAATAAATTAACTAAAACCATGGTTTTTCGCATGATAGAAAAGTTATTTTTCAATACCGGTCGGTGTATTAATTTAACTTATAAAAAAAAATATTTTTATCATAATGTTCGAAATCTGATCATCCGATATCCGTTTTCGGAGAAACCACAGAGAACTGTTTCATTTTAACTAGTTCTGATTCAGCTTTCATTAATGTTTCCTGACAAATAAAACTACAAAATTATTCATTTTCGCAACCGAGATACGTATTTGAAAATGTATAGAAAGAGAAATGTCTATATTAAAATTAATACAAATTAAATAATGTATAAAACGCGGAAAAGTCTGAGGAACTCGACCGCGTACTGACGTTTGTACAACAAAATATACAAACGCTACGTAAACAAAAATAATGATGGTAATAATACGGAACAGAAGATTGGCAAGCACCGACATTCGCAGCCAGCAGCTGGGAGAACTAGAGAACTGTGTTACCTGTAAGGGCGCAAAGACAATATTTGTTATCTTTTTCTAATGTAAAGAAAACGACCAAGATAAAAAAGCATGCGCTTTAAGTTAATGCGTCGCGGCAAATAATAAATATTTAAAATCGAGGACGCACAAAATATATTTGTCATATTTTCTAGTATACTGAGAGTGAGTGAGAAAACAAACAATGAGAATTAACTTTATGCGTCGTGAATCAGTATAGGGGCGGAACTACCCATTTTAATGGTCTTGGACTTTGGACAGGTACATCGCGTAGCGCATGTGTGTTTTGCAGATTGCTGACATCTGACAAAAAAAATCGACAAATCCGTCTGATATGGTCCAAAAATAGCTTCGAATAACGATATTCGATTTATAAGTACAATTTAGTATGAAAACTTTCCAGAAGGACCACATTCTGCTCTAAAACTTTGACTTGCGGCGAATTTTGAAATATATATATTTATATTATTATATATATATATATATATATTTACATTTGTACGCACAAGAATAAATAAATGAAATGCTATGACTGGTTTAATAATTGGGAAAAATAGCCATTTATTAGATCTCGTCTTGTATTATTTCCATCCTGTGCAAGTTCAGAGTCAATTTCATATATTGTCACAAAGTCTGGTGGTTCATTTAGTCAGTATATTGGGTTACTTGGAAACATACCATACTGAAGAAGAGTTTTACGTAAGCATCACATTAAACACAGTAAAATTAGTGTAAATATAATGTTCTAGGTAAAGTCAAATTAAATATAACAATAGTTGTGTTCATAAAATCTGAATTCGTCCTTCCAAAAAACAAATAATAATTTTCTTAACGTTATGGCGTGGCAAGACTAGAAACTGTAAGCTTTTCCTTTTTTTCAACTTTTTTCATCTCAAAACCGTACGAAATCGTGATCGATGGACGCTTATGATAAAATAGAAACTCTAAGTTTTTTTTTTTAGTTATACCAACTTTTTCACGTTTTATCATATAAATAAAATTTGGAAAAAGCTAGCCCGTGAATTTTGAATTTTACGAATTTTGGCGCAGAGGACTTTTTCTGGGTAGCTAACAGGTTAAGAAGTTTTTATTTCACGGTCCCTTGGAAAACGTATTAAGAGCGTTTCACTGTATTTGTATTCTCTCATTTTGTATATATTTGTGTTCAATTGTGAAATTTGTGTTCCATCATAATGAGGATAAGTAACTAATTAATTGTAATTCGGCAAGCAATCACTGATATAGTAGAAAGCAAACCTTTAATAGTAAAATATCAGTTGCCAATGATGGTTATAAAAACAATAACGTTCAGCTCATCATCACACAATACGAGTATATTGTGTATAGAAAATAAAAAAATACTATGTCAGTTTCATTGTCAATAAGAAAAAATATCTAAATTATGGGATTTTAAATATCTGTAGCTTAATATTTCTTAAATGTTTTTTCTTTTATATATTTATATTACAGTGCGCAAATACATGTCCAATTAATAAAAAAAAATGTTAAAGGTACCGTTTCTTTACTCACCGCTGCTGTTGTCCAGGACCCGTTTGAGGTGGTCGCGCTCGCCCAGCGGTCCCCGCTCGCCGCACACCTCGCGCAGGAAGGTGATGGACTTGCCGGCCGCCAACAGCCGCTGGGCCTGCTCCGAGCTGATGAAGGCCGGCCGCATGGACTCCCTGTACACGCCACACCGCACAGTTAACAGATTGTGGTTCTAACGAACGACAGATTACGTTATTAAATAATTCCTAGATACCTGACTCGGTACTTGTCGTGCCACAACCTTTCTGTAGACACGCTGGTTCTGCCTTCGATGAAGAACTCGTTGTGCGGGTCGTCTATTTCTCCTGCAATCGGAAAATAATTAATTTGACACGTTCCTGCCCGACACACCCCAGGATCCTATTATACAAATTAATGTTAAACCTCGCAATACTGAAAACAACACCAAATCATTGCATTACCTTTTTCAATGAACCGGACAATATTAATGTGCGATGTGGGATCCCTTAAAAATGTTTTCTCGCTCATTCCTTCGGAACATTCCGTCGAAATTCGGGCAGATCAATTATTTTGACTGAAAATGACAATTTTCCGGTGGTGACTTACAGTACAGGAGCAGACAAACATAAAACCCTACTGACAATATTGACAACCATTCTACCTAATTATTTCACTGTTTGAAGAATAATATACTTGGATTGAGTCGTTATAGAGTAGAGATAAGACGGCTTCTTTCAACATTTACTGGCACTGTCTCCTAAATCCTACCAGACTATATGCTGGATAAAATAATTCAATTTAATAGTCGGTTTGCATATAATATTGGCGATGGCGCTAGTTAGATTTTCCCTAATTGCTTGGCAGAGCGAGGGTGACGCTAAAGCGTTAGTTAAAACTATGCGATCCTTCTTTCCGGTTGGAATGGATGCTCTTTGACCGCTACACTCACTACAGAGAACTACTCTTTCAATAATTTTCATTTCCAATATAATCACTTTCCTGTTTCTTTTTAATACATCCAACGCTTGAATTTGGCTTTTTAACAGACACAGTAACAAAATATATTTAATTTACATTAAAAGGTAGATGCAACAAGGCCACGAAACCCACAAAAAGATAAATTAGTTTTGAGAGTACCCCCAACACCACTGTATGCGGGCTGTCCTCAGCCTCGGTCACATCTTAATATGTCGCGCTCTCTTACTATTATTATGATGGGAAGATATGACGTGAAGATGAAAACTAATCAGTACTAGTGATTAGTACTCTCCGTCCAGCGCCACTGCATTAAGATAGGCATTGTGGAATTATACTCATTTAAAAACAAACTAGCAACAATCCAGATATAATATAGATAACATATCAGATTGTGCTTTTGGACAAAGAAAATAACTACAATGAGCGTACTCCATCAACATGGATCGTCACTCGACTAATTTGAAATTTTATCTGCAATAAGTTAACTATAATAATGACGTGGTTGAGACTCCCACCTAGTGATCCAGTGGTCGGTGGTTTGAGCCTCATTCTGGGAGACCGGCAAATTCTATTTTCATAGCACAAGTGTTCAGCTTGGTTTGAAAATAGTAAGAATATTAAATAGTGACACGTATTCTGTGTGCATCAATATTTTTACATTTAAGGACGTTCTCAAAAAAATCACTTTTCTTACAATCTTTTTGAAACTTTGAATACACATACGTGAATGAGTGTCTTTTATTCGTAGAAATTTTTTCAATAATCTTTGTGGTAGTAAATATTGACTATTAAAATTTGCATATTTAACATATGAACCCTACCCCGGTCGATGTTGTAGCGCACGTCTAATTGAATAGCAATAGTAATATTCTTACGATTGTTTTGGAAAACTGAGAACCATTCATTGAAAATTTAACAAATATCTTTCTGTAAAAATAACTAAAACAAGCGGTATTCGTTTTGTTAAAAAAAAGGTTAAAAGTGAGCTACTTTTGATGGTTTTGACGTTTCCTTTTATAACTTGAATAGTGAGAGATGGCAACTTGGCAACATTGCACTGAGCGGGAAGTTTGAAATAGCGTAAAAGCGCAGCAGTTTTTAATGAATGCGAGTAGCTCACAGATATAGGTTAACTGTAGGTTATGGTGAATGAAAAATCTATTTTTATAACAAATGAAATATTTATTACTATTCAATATTAATAAGCATCATGTTAACATAATAAATAATTATTGATTCTAAAATATAATCTGTGATAGAATTTTCATCAAGAATTTTATTTTTAACATCAAACAAACATAAAATTCTAGCAATATATTTTTTTTAGACGCTAGTACTTTCTTATTATTTATTGTTTTTGGTTTAAATTTTTTATCTTTGGCAAATTTAAATTTTTTAAGAAGTTCAAGACTTTCGTTATAATATATTTATTTTTAGTTATCCGCACTTCTTATCATAAAATTTTTCGGTAAACAATTGCACAATAGCATTTTCATCGCCTTCTTTGTAGATTTTTTTTAAAAGATCACATGAAATGTCATTTAAAGCTAGTTTTTTACACATATTGATAGAAATAATATCCTTTAATTCTGCCAACATAATTGCTAAGGCTTTAGCTATTTTATCAACAGTCTCTTTTTTAACAAATCTACCATTTTTTAAATGCAAAATCATTATGAATAAACTATTCGCAATCTCCAATATAAAAGGAACCTCCAAAAATTTTTCAAAACAATGAGACTACACTAACAGCACACGTCTCCAGCGTAAGAATATTCAAAGTTGCCGGATCGGAGAAACGACGCAATGAGAATATTTTTGTACTTCTGCAAATGTGAGCGGAAGCGAAAAAGTACACTGTACCTCAACTATTTTTTATTTTATACATAGTAGTTTACATACAGGGAAATCTTCTTGAAGGTTGAGTATGACTGCTTTTTGGGAACATCCTTAAAAAAAATTGTATGCATTAATCACTTTTCACAGGGCACAGACTCCTCCCTTTACTGTCATATCAAACTCAAAGACATCGGTCGTCGCGACCACCGAAGGCTAGCTAGCCTAGGATAAATAAATAAAGGCTAAGATAGGAATGCGAGAATACGAGATTAAGTCTCACCGTCCAGCAGCCAGCGGCACAGCATGACGTACAGCGGGTAGCACACAGTGGCCAGCAACTGGTGCACGAGGGAAGTGACCCGCGGATCTCCGTGCCATAGGAAGCGATGCACGCAAGTGGCCAGTTCGCCCCCTGCAAATAATATATCCATTCATTTTACTTCATTACCAGTGAGCAATCAGTCGGTACTCAACTGTTCAATTGTATAACACTCACCTTTCTTGTGCTGGCCGGCATGGCCGATGATGGCGAGCCACTTGAGGCGCTGCAGCGGCTCTAACGCCCACACACTCAAGCGCCGGAGTGTGAGTGCGCCCACTTCCCCGCTCGCCGCATTCAGTTGCGACTGCAGAATAGCAGCCGACCGGTAGTACTCCGTCAGCTCGTTCCTAAAGGCCGACACCAGTCCCTCTCCTACCAGCCCTGTAACACACCACGTGTCAAATCCTAATTGTCTACTGCCGCTAACACGGTACACGAGTAAAAGGCGAGGAACCTCACCGATAGGCATGCAGCCGGATGACGGGTCCATGAAACGGGTGATGTTGTTGTGCAGGTGGCCCAGCTCGGCCACGCGTGCGGCCAGAAGCGCGCGCCCGCGTCGAACTCCTCCGGCGTCCTGGCCGCCCACGCCCAGAGCGGCATACAGAGCACCCTGCACGGCCTCCCTCTCTCCGGGTTCCCCGCTGCCGGTGCGGGCGGAGAGAGAGAGCGGGGCTGGCCTGCACTCCGGTTCCGGCAGACCGGGTAGCTGCGGAAGAGGCGGTGCGTGAGTCCAGTGAGCGGGCCCCGCAGGAGTCGGAGCGGTTTCGGCCCCCCCCGCCAGCGCCCACAACAGTTCCAGCACGGCGGTACGCTTCTTCAACAACTGCTGAGACTGGAAGCAGACACATCATGAAGTGAAGTGCAGTACAATTAGGAAGGAAGAGTATTGTATTGATTAATATAGCCAGCTAAATTGTGAACATAAGGGATAAGATCTAGGGCCTAAATGAAATGCTCTTCTGACTCTAAAAGGGAAAGAGAAACTCTACTGATTTGTTTCTAAATTCATTTTTAAATTAATCTAGAATCAAATTATGTTTATATAGAAAGTGAAATATTGTACATTAAAGAAATTAAATACTAATTTAATGTATTAATTATAAATATATACATATAAAATCAATTTTATCAAAAAATATTGCTTTTGTGCTACCGGAATTCGAACCTGGATCTCTATTTCCAATCCGGGGAAGTACACTACCAATTGTGTTATAGCGCCAGTATTTTTCATGACGAATTTTTGAACCTATGTTACACTTTTTCAAATGAATACATCTGTCGTTCCATTATTATTATGTTCCATAATTACAACTTCACAATAAGAATGTGTTCTCCTTAATAATTAATTAAAGAAATTCACCACAATTAGTGATGATAGGCCCACAGTCATGAGCAATGCTGAGCCTTACAGTTAAGTTGTCAGATTAACACCGGATAACAGAGTAGTGTTGCCAGAATGTCAGTTATGTACAGAACAAAGAGTATATATCCTTTTTGTTTTTGTCAATTAGAATTTAATAAACGCAGTAGAGAGAAAAGTGTAGGTAAATATTCTATCAGGCAGAGACCGTTCAGGATGCAATCGGTCAATGAATAAAAATTCAGCTTGCTGTTATACGGCAGATTTATCCAAGAGAATTAACTTTCAAAACATCCAGTGTGTCTTATATAGGCAGATTTAGTCTAAGTGTTGTCCACGTGCTGTGCCTGTGTGGTATTATTTATTCAACAGTCCATGCGGACTGGCTGCACATGAACCTGCACAATGTAAATAGTAATTAGTCTAAGTTTCTTTTCTAAATAATGTGAGGTCAGACACGCACATGACAATATATTCTTTACTTCCTTCATTTGGGCATTGGCGCAGTGAACAAAATATAACATTTGTACTCGGTGCATCTGTTGTAAGTAGATGCAGATAGCGAGTCAATTTTCCCATCACATTTAAGCACCTTCATAATTATAAATTTCCATTATAAAGGTACCTGGGTTTTGAGCTGATGGTGGTGGTGCGTGAAGGAGTCGGCCTGGCGGTGGGAGTGCGTGTGCAGCAGGCGCTCTCGGATGCGGCGGCACAGTAGCTCTTCACTGGTACCGCCCGCACCCCGACCCCCCGCCCCCGCAGCCGAGATAGTCGCCACCGACACTCGAAAAGCCGCTTCGGATATTTCTGGAATATACAGAAAATGTACAGATTACTACCGAAGGAGCTAACCTCCGATACGCACAGAATCTCAACAGACTGATGAAAGCATCACTGCATCTCGGTAACATTTAAACAATATTTATTAGAAACACAAACATTACATATAAACAGAATATTCAATTAAATAAAATAACAATCACTTTGTATGAAACCATGAAATTTATTATACGTCAACCGGTTTCGCTTATCTCATCAGGACCTATTTAAAACTAATCTAAATAATAAATTTCGTGGTTTCATACAAAGTGATTATTATTTTATTTAATCTAATATGTCAAAGTACAAAGTGATAGCTTTCTACGAAAATATAAAAATAGAATATTCAATATTCTGAGAGTACGGGAGACACGAAAGGTGGCAACATTTTACCCAGATGGCGCACGGCATCTTCGGTCTTGACGATGGTTAGCAGCTAACTGAAGAGTGGCTTCATGTACTTTTATATTCTCAATATGATTTCCTTCTGACACTGGATTTAATTCTGATTTGGACCTTGAGGAGAATTAGAATTAAATCAATTACGGAGAAGTATGAATCGTTTGAAAATCAGCACACAGGTTGTGCCTCACAGGATCGCACCTCGCGGCACAGAAAATGATCTTTTACGGCGCACGATTTTTCCGTGCGCCAGAATACCACTGCGTTGTGCGGCCGCCGGATGAAGAGGGGCCCCGCCCCTTCGACCGGCGGCCGCAGAATAGAAACAAAGTTAATATTTCAGGGCTCTCGGGACCCTAGGACAATTGAAATGTTACGTAAAATAAAGAAACAATGTGGGACGGTCGCCCGGAGATAAAATTATCTGAATAACTATTTATATAAACTAAAAAAATGAATATGTAAACTGAATTGATAAATAAATAACTCCCGGGCGATCGCCCAAACTTGAAATGTATGAGACACGGCGGGCAAACATGGTAATATAAGCTCGCGGTATCTCTAAATCTAAATTTTACATAATAAAATACATGTAATTTAAGCGAAAACTGAAATCTGACAGTCTGGGCACTGTAACCCCAAAATGGCCAGCAGTCGCTTGCAATGACAGCACCGGATCACATGGGAGGAGGTCGAGGCTTGTAAGCCCGCTCTCATGGGCCGGCAGGAGACCTCATAAGGTCAGTCTCGGCTCCTAACAAATAAATAGTGCGCCAGCAGCCATAGAGACCACTCTGAGTAAACACGCTGAGTTTTATTTTTGCTACCTCGCCTTGACTTCGCTTCTACCTCGGATTGGACCTGGATTTTTCTGACCACTGGCTGTTACCCTGGACGACGATGTGGATTGGATTGGACCCTGTCCACTGCTGCACAGACATCGCCTCATCCACGCCAGAAGAGTGAACCGGCGAACCTCCCTACAAATTTTTTTTGTTTCTTGTACAGAACAAAGGTTTACCAATCAAATCAAATTAAGAGGTAAATTACGTGCTGGTGCAAATAAGATTTTGACATTTCCTGTTGAAACAACATTATAGCCATTTGGGACAAAGAATAAAGTGAGGATGCGCAGACAAGTCGGACTGAAAAGTTAAAGCAGAATGAGCTTGTAAAATCTTTACATTGCTAATACTTTGTTCTAATAAATAAAAATGTCACCCGAGCGCCAACAGGTCTAACCTAACTGGATGGTCTGTCATGTGACGTGGTAGATCTGAGATAAATTTTGATTAATTTCAATTTAGAAAAACTTTGTTCCCCGCTCGCTACAGTTGCAAGAATTGTTAATAAACTTTGCATAGCAACTCATACATTGGGATATAAATGTTCCATTTTTTTCTATTTTATAATGTTTAGCACGATGCGCAGAGCAATTATATTTCTAACCTTTAATATTGATTAGTTCATCTCAAAGCAGAGTACCGTAACCTTGACCATGAAATGTATAATTGTCATACAACATTTTTTAATCACTGAAACATATAAAAGAGGGCCGAGGCCTCTTCAGCGCTTCGACTTGCTCGGTGCCCGACCCTGCTAGCCCCAAAGCCCGGCACTGATTGTTTACATATACATTTGAAAATATGTATTGTAGAGCACACATTAGTATTAGCAAAGGTTATCGGTTACACTAGAAATGAGGTTATAGTACAGTACCTCTGGTGGGACATAGCTTGTTGCACAACTTCCTGAGGCAGTCCGAGATCTCCGCCACCGAGTCGCCGCTGCTCCCGCTCATGGCCTGCAACACAACACACCCTCATGTCACATGCCTACACATCGTACACACCGCCAACCTGCATTCGAGCGGAACGCGAACAATAGACCGATCGTCGAGCAATCTGTCTCACAATGCGGGCTTAATCTACCAACTACCGATTCGCCCACCCGCACACCCACATATTATCTCCTAGCCATCTAGGCTGTATGAAGAATTTACTTAATCATAAAAAATAACATCAATCGAAATCAAAACGAGGACGAGAAATACAAAATTAAATTATGTGTATAACAACTTCCGCCGTCAAATTTTAATATACAATTTTAATCAAAAACTCAGTTACTAACCAAATATTTTGGCACCTAACTAATAACAATATAATTTCTTCCAGAACCAAAAACAGCTTTCAGGTATCCATCGTTTAATGTATTTAATATTCCCTCGATTTCCAAATCAAATATGAAATCAAGAACAATCCATAGATAAAAGATATACGAACGATCCTAGTAAAAACCTAAACGCCAACGGCTGACGTTTCCGATGTTTTATGGCTACTAAGCACGCGAAAGTCCAGCATGTCGAACACAAATCGGCAGTTTCTACGTTTGGGCAAATAGTGAGATCGAAGAAAGTTACATGCTGGATGTTTTACATTTATTCCTTCCCAAACCACGCAGTAATACATCATAAGTAAACCTGTAATATTTCGGTAAATACAAGCAACATAAAATTTATATTTTAAATAATCCTAAGGAAAATATTAACGCTTAGCAATGACTAGTGAAAACCCAATTATGAAAAGGGAATAGTACAAAAAAAATTTTTTTTTCATTCAATCCGTTATAAAATTAATACGTTCGTAAAAATACCATTTGTGATATGAAAAACAGAGATCACACATTATTTTCACAGTGACAAGAACAACAAACATACAAATATACTTCTCATTTTCTCACTAATTGAATGTAGAGAGATAATCATTTTTTCAAAATTGAATGCTCAATATTTAGAGTAAATTCGTGCCATTAAAGTCATTTAAGCTAAAAACAATTTTTCTAACTGTTATTTACGGTAACACGAATTGACAGCATGGCTGCGTTCGGGTATTTTATATTACGGTATGGTAGTGGTTAAAGCTGACATAAATTTGTTAAAAAATAAAATTCAAATACCTACTGAACGTATAAGTATATTGGTAATTCATACTCCCATAATGTATTTGTTCACTTTATAGTTTATGTACGTAGGTGAATACTGAAAATAAAACAGAACATTCGTGCCAAATTGTTGATAGGGAGATTTTGTAAACATAAAAGAAGATATGTAAAAAAAAAAAATTGTTGAAACATTAATTGGTATTACGAAATATTATTCCTTGCAACGAAAATAAATCCATAATACAGAAAAGCAGTCAATAAATCGATTCAAACATTTCAGGTAAAGAAACAAGACGTCTGCCTTACAGTTCCTAAAATTTCCATTTTTTATTAATTTTTAATATGGATGTACACTACTTAGAACAATAAATAGAAAATCTTATATTTCTCAATTTAAGATCAACTGTGCTATCTTCTTCACTGTAAGAAATGCCTAAGAGGTAATTAATGTTTAGTTATAAGTTATCAGTAAAAATAATACAGAGAACAATTATTAAAGTGATATAAAAAAAAAAAAACTTTTTCAACACAAACACTTTTTGCAAAATTCCCAGTTCCCAAAATTGAAAACATTTACAAAAAAACCTCAATTAATCAATTAATTAAAGAAAATAACACTAGAAAATTTGAAACAAGCACATCATTAAGGTTTAAAAATAACTTTAAAATCCCTAAATGTAACACCAAACACTATCAGCACAATTCTATATATTTAGGGATAAAAAATTTCAATAGCCTCCCTACACAAATCAAGGAAATAAAGGATATAAAAGAGTTTAAAAAGAAACTAAATGAACACTTCAAAAACACATAATTGGACAATAAACAATATTACAGAATACTTCAGAAGCACACAAATGGACAATGAATAGAATATGTAAGGTATTATATACAATTATTGTAGTGTAACTCCCTCTCCAAGCACAAGAGCTGGCCTCTTTTTTGGAAAGGTAAGCGAAAGAAAAACCATGTATGTATATAACCATATGTATGTATGTAACCATCTATTTAAAAATTAAATTTATTTTCCCATTGTATTTTCGCTAAATTAAATAAAAAATTATTAAATAAAATAAATAAGTAATTTAAAACACTTTTTTTTCTGGGATAAAATATATTTTTTTAATTAGTTAGCACTAATTATTATAAAAAAAATAATATATACGTAAAACCGTTAATTATTTTTTAAATTATGTTGTGAAATATTTTTTCAAACGTATGATATAATATTGTTGAATCAAGATTTACAGCCTGTCGGTATGGAAGAAGTAATATCGGTCGGCATCTTGTATTTATAATTTCTGGGCTTTATATTAACTGCCTACCCTTTTAAGATCACGCGAGACGGTATGTTATATCGATAAAAGAATACATTACCAGTAAGACAAAATACTGAAGTATCGAGATCGCGCGTTTCATATAAGTACAGGCAGTTTTCGATATACGAACACTCGCCATAACGAACATCGTAATTTTTTAAGATATTTTAATATTTACGTAAAGCACGAAGTTGTTGAACTGGGTAATCAAATGGAACTCAGACTTGACTTAGTTAATACAAAAGAGTTGTTGAACTCACGTTCTGAGGAATAAACCACTAAAGAGTTTAGTGAAATAGAAGCAAATTTAAACAGAACAAGTATAAAAAAACGTAAAATTTCACATTCCAGAATATTTATGACGCCAAAAATGGCAGCTGCTTTTAAGTTAATTTGTTATTTTTCTCCTTGACTGGGAGATGACCGCGCCTAGCTTCTTTGTTTACCATAAATTCTTTGTTATCGTATTTACTTGTTACTTAATGTCGCACGTATGCTGACAAAAGATTGTGATGGTAAATATTCAATTGTTTTCACAATTTCAAAATACAGCCAAATCATTTTTTTTCCTTGACTCCGAGATGGTACGGTTGGTATTCAATTGTTTTCACAATTTTACAGTATACCCTAAATATATTTTCTTCACTCCTAGATGACCGCCATTAACACCTTTGTTTACCATGAATTCTTGAACATCTTTTGGTATTTAGTTGTTTCAAAATGTTTTACACGTGTTGACTAAAGATTGTCACATTAACAATTATTTTCACAATTTCAAAATATAGTCAAAACATTTTTTTCTTCACTCAGAGATGACTGCCATTAAATTCTTTGTTTACCATAAATCCTAGAACATCTTTCTGTATTTAGTTGCTACTAAATGTCCTACATGCGTTTACTAAAGACTGTCACGGTAGGTGTTCAATTATTTGAGCAATTTCAAAGTATAGCGAAAACATTTTTTTTTCTTTCACTCCGAAATGACCGCCATTAACTCCTTTGTTTACCATATATCATTGTACATCTTTTAGTATTTTACATGTGTTGAAAAAAAGTTTATGACGGAAGGTGTTCAATTGTTTTCACAATTTCAAAGTATAGCCAAAAAAAATATTTATTTGCCTTGATTCGGAGGTGATCGCGCCTAGCTCCTTCATTTACCATAAATCGTTAACGTCTTTTGGTATTTAGTCCTCGAGGAAGACATGCGGTGCTCAGCGAGGAACTCGCACGCGCATCTGCGATGTCCTCGTAGATTCATTTGTACGTGATTCGAACTCTCATTTGAAAGAGAAGCGGCGCTTGAATCCTCCATGATTTGCCAGATTCAAGGTAGATGATACCGTCCGCACCGCACCGCGCTCCCTCCGTCTAGGCAGTGGCGTTACTAGAAAATTTGGGCCTCAATGTAAAATGGAAGGGACCCCTGTATAAGTAATGCGTATAAGGTTTAATAATATTTTAATAATACGGTTTATTAATTACACAATAAAAACAAAATTACTCGCTTTTTTCCTATTATATTCAGTTTCAAGTACTTATGTTTTAGACAAATGAATTTAAAATATTAAATATCTTTGCTTCACTTTAAGAGGATTTTCGCTTTGCGGCGATGTCACAACATATTACAAAAATGTTTTTTTAAATTTTATAATGTCATTTTTTGTTGTAGTGTATTTTAAAAAATATACATCGCACTGACTGCATTGGCGTAGTTACGCCACTGTATCTGAGGAATATACAGTAGATACTGTACACCTCGCGCTTCATTATTATCGTTAAGGGGGACAGGGGGGGCAGCGAGACCGGCAGTCAGCGCTGACAGTAGTGCACGGAGCGCGATCTGCGGCGGTCGTCAATGCTGTATCGATGCAGTGCGCGGTTACCGGTCATCGGTTACTTCACAGTTGCACAATCTTCTCGTATAACAATCGCACGCGACCGGTGAGTGAGCTATCGGTGTCGCAAGGGAGATTGCGGCGCCACTGCGCCATATGGTCACGCGGTCGCGGGTTTCCGCACCCGGTACTCGACCGGTTCCCGGCTGTCCGGGCGGGTAAGCCGCGAACCCCCATCCCGCCAGTCCCTCCTCCGCCAGGGTGATATCATCCGCTGTTGTGTAAATGTGTGTCGCCTCGGAATGTACAATATTCTGGGCGGCCCGTTAAAGGTGTGACGCGTCACGCGATCTGCCACAAATGTAAACTAATCATTCATCGAAATAGATCAAGTGTTTCAATGTGGACGGATTTACAGACACCTGTTCCAACAAGCGCACATCTCCGCTGCGCCGTCGACCGGCTCCGCGCTAGCTCTCGGCGCAGGACCCGAGTCTTCCGGGAGACGAGAGATTAGCGTGTCCCCAAAACCGGGGTCCGGGAAGCTCTGGTGAGCCCGTTGGTAATATTCACCGTCGCCTGCAGTCTCCGGTCGCTCTCGCTCGGTGACAGAGTGACGCGTGACGCGTGACGCGCGGGGAACGGCGAACCCTAATACGGAGTGCCGGCGCTGCCCACACTTCCCGTTCGAAGCGTGATTTAATAAGAGACCGTTCGCGTGTTGAATAATAACCTCGGGCCGCCGCCTTCCGCCTCCGCTCGGCGCCCATCCTCGGCCAGGATCGCTCCACTTCTCGATCTTCCGGGGTATCGAACCGCGGCTGGCTTCCGGAATCGGCGCTCGCTGAAGGAAGTCGCCGAATGAATTTGCTATTGTCAACGACGACGCTAGATTTTGCAGTAGCGAATGTTTGAGCGCCTCGCTGCAGTCGATCTTCCCACCCGTCGGACGCGACGTACGATCATTCATATTAAAAGTATTTAAACCTTTTTCGGTTATGTTTAATATTGACGGTGAAGTGGAAACAGAATTTATCCGGAACGATCTTTTCCGACTCGACTTCTGGCCGGGCACTAGAACAATTCACGTTTAACCATTGCTGCCACAATAACGCACCGTTATCATCGCGCACTTCCTAAACCTGTTTCGCAAAAGATTGTTTCCTAAGATATTCATCATTTATCTGTGCCGATTCTTTTCGCTTGTCGCTCAGGCGGCGATGTCCGCCGAGCGAGGTACCGCAGTTACCGAAATTGATCGGATCGCAAATTATAATTCGTACGAAAATATGTTCACCGACGTGTGACGTCACGCCTCCCCTCCGCGCCACCCCGGGCTGATTGCGCACTCGGGTCGCGGCTCGCTCTTCCGCCGGGCGGGAGTCCTCAGTGCGGAGGAGTCTCGCGGAGGGCCAGCTCGCGGCTCGCGACTCGACCGGCACGCTGGAGACCACCTTCTCGCTGGTGTTCCTGGCCGTGGCCGGGCAGCTGACCCTGGACCAGGAGAGGAAGGGCAAGAAGAGCCGCCTGGCGGCCGCGGCCGGGAGCTCCTTCGGCCGCGCCGCGCCCAAGACGGCCAAGCCCAAGCCCAAGCCCATGCCCTTCCTGATCAAGCGCAGATTCTAGACCTCGGCGACGCACCGCGGCAGCGCGGCACCGCAGAACCGTCTTCTTCCGGCTGACGAACATTCCACGCTGAAAACAAAACATTTTAGTGAGTTTATATTCTGATGAAATTGTGCAATAAATCAATATTTGTACGTTTAATAAAGTTTTATAGACAACGAAAGCGAGCCGACTATTTTTGTTTTTCCAAATTCCGTTCGGTCGTTATTCCGAGAACCTGTCTTCGAGCGGCCGAGGCGGAGGAGGGAGGGGGCCATCAGCTGGACCGCGGCTCTCGAACGCGAGAATTTTTAATAGGACCAATTTATTTCTAAAATGTAAAGGAACTTAATCCGACACGCTCTCTCGGTCCGGGAGTCCGACATGTTCAATTTTCCTTCCAACTCCAATTTAATTTTTGTCCTTTTTAAAAAATAACCAAAGGGCGGGAAAGTCCCGGAACCGTGTTGAGAGTCGCGCGACTCCCGCGCTCGGCTCCCGTTCGACTCGCGAAGCAAACCCGCGACTTTAGTTTAATTATGTGAAAATTAGATTAATTTTATTTCGATTTTAAAATTTATTCCTTTCGACGCCCCGCCCCTATTTCTTAAATAATAATAATAAGGGTTTGTATTATTATCAATTAATTATTATACTTCAACATTATCGTGAAGCAAAATAACTCGAGGGCGCAAACAGGAATTATTAAGTCAAAATCTTGTAGAGCTTCTGACTTATTCAAATTTGAATTCTTTAATTTCGTTTACTAGTGATACATGTGCGCTTTAGCATTCCTGCCATCGCGCCCGGAGGGTTAGCTCATCATCAGCGGTGAGGTCACCGCAGACTGTTCGCCGCGGTGACCGCAAAGCCTCCCGACAGATGTAAACAGAACGTCGGCGCCGAAAGTTAGTTCAGCAGCGCCGTCGCAACTCCGGAGCGGTCTGCGGCCATATTGCGCAAAAATCGATGTTTCTGTACGAACACATTGAATAAGTGTTCCGCGGTGCGGAAGGTTCACCCGGTGGAGGAGACGCGCCCCCCTCCCCCTCCCCCATCCCTTATATGTTCATTACGCACTTGTGTTTATTCTGTCTGTATTTAGTCGAGTCTACGTTTAGTGTATTTGTGTCGTGACTGAATACGAGCGACGCGGTGAAGGCGGTATGCCCCGCCGGTGAACAGGCCGAGCGGCATGGAGGGCAGGGTGAGTTACCGGGGGCTGGGCCCCGCGGGCTCCCCCGAGGGCGCGGGCGCGCGGGCGCTGCAGGCCGGGCTGGCGGCGCGCTCCCCCGAGGGCACGGCGGCCAAGGGCATGCAGATCAAGGGCAAGGAGGACCTGTGGGTGGAGATCCAGGCCAACACGTTCCGGAACTGGGTCAACGAGCACGTCAAGCCGCTCGACATGAAGGTGCGTATCTCGCTCACTCTATTAATGCAATGGTTTATTATCTTCTCCTCCATACGACTGTCTGATGCGCGTCACTACAACACAAAACGTCACATATTACACACAACGAGGTGCATATATCCCTCTAAATGGGCTTTGGCTCCTTCCAAAGAGGTTTAAAAAAGCTGTTTCAGGAGTGGTCACTCTCGCCAGCTGCCCTCGATAATGAAAGAAACACAACCATAATATGAGTACGGTCTAATTGTATTTTTTAGCTCGATGTTTATCATTTATTTACAACTCTGTACTCTGTCTGGCTTTCGGCGCATGTTTAGTGCCGTTTGTTGGAGGCGAGACCCAAAATACATCGTATCAAAAGGTATTGACAATATCATAACACGAGATGAGTTACGTCATGTTAGAACAATAAACAATTTAGAGTAATACAAAACTATATGTGTACATAATAAAGTAGACAAAAGCACGTTAAATACGATAACGGTTTATCCGTGTATAGACATAAGAGACGTAGTAGCTTTTATTAATCTTTTTTTTTCCAAAGAAGTTAAATCCGCATAAATGAACGATGCGGGTAGACCGAGCGCGCCGTGCGACATTCTCGCCGACCGTCCGAAACGTTGATTTCGGTTCAACCGACGCGCGTGTGTGCGCGCATGCGAGCGTGTGGGCAGGTGTCCTCGCGCGGGTAGCGCGGCCGAAGGTGAGCTGACGGATGGAGATTATTTACCGAGAATATATTATACTATTATTATTATTACCGAGCCTGGCGTCACCGCGCGCCGCGTACGCTACAGAGTGAGCGGAGACTCGTTTCACAAATGGTATATGGCCATCCGTTAGGAGTGGACAATTAATACATTAAAAGAGAACGCTGAATAGTGAACGTGTTTGGTCGTGTAGAACGAATGAATGAGTGAATATTAATATTATATATCAAAAGAAATATTAAATAAATTTGGACCTACCTAAATTGGAAAAATGACTGAAACACCCACCCACGAGGCGCAGCAAAAATACAAATTATAAAAATGAATGAAGCCATCAATACAGACAATACCAGTCTGAACAATATCACTTTGTTTTTAAGTTTCAAATCGTCCACTAAAAAACAATAAAAACACGTATTAATAGGATCGATATAAATATTATTTAGTTAGAAATTATTATGTTTTTTATATAAATAGATGTTGATATTAAGTAGTAACTGAAGCGAAATTAAATATAATATATATTAATTCTAATAATTGGTTTTCGTTAACACGAAGTGTTTTAAAAACGTCGAAAATTGATCAAACGTCCTGCAAATTGAATGGTTTATAACTCTATTAATTTGGCTTCGAGATAATAAGAAAATATATTTGGTACATGCGAAAACATTCTATATTAAGTAAATTTTATGGCACGCGGAAAATACATTTAATGGTCGCGGTCTTTCTTATAATACTTGTATTTTCTTAATTATGGCAAATAGCATTCAGTTTATTAGATTTTGTATTATTGTAAACGTCCTATCTAATTAATAGTTTTAAAAAAGACAAATCTAGTGTATAACTTCTGATACAATTGAATAATAAAAACCCACATTTTCGTAAAAAACGCGGAAATATACATTATTTTTGTTAGTGAAGCCTTAATTCAAATGACAATACTCATTCCATTATATTAATATGAAAAAACTCCAGATACGAGTTATATTTGACACTTATATCGAACGCGAGAAAATCAATAATTTTATTGTCACCTCTTTCTATTCAAACGTTCCTCTCTCGCGTGATTTACGTAACAAATAACGCTATTAATTATTTCTCTGATACTTATAAAAAATTAACTGTTAGCCTCATTTTGAAAGCGTATCTAATTCGAATAGAATTTCTCTAAATTCAAACTGGAAGAATGAAAGCTCTCGAGAGCGAGCTATTAATTGTGAAAATATCTTTAAAAATACATTTATAATTAAGTTTTTCTCCCCCTCGACATTTCTCTCAAACAGATTGACGAGGACCTAAGAGTGAGGTGGGGGTCGATGCCACCACAAATAGAGAAACCTGGATCAAAAACAATCTTACATTTTGGAAACGTCAAAATTGAGCAATATTTAGTATTAGCTTCTCCCGTTGAGTTCGAAACCGAAAGGTTACATTGTAAATGTGTATTGTAAAAGAAATTGATACTGGAGGGAACCGATTCGATATGTCAGTCAAACGAGTCTACGAAGAAAGGGATGTGCGGTTGCGGTTTACTATGGTAAAACAAACTAAAGTAATTTTGAACAATTGTAATAATACTTTAGAATGTTTCCATGGCATTAGAGACCAGCTGTTTAATGGATAAACAGCTCCTCTTTTCTATATATTGCCTTCCCTTTCGCATTAGGGACCGATTTATTAGTTTTTCTTCTTATTGTGCCCTATACGTTCAACGGACGTTTGGCTATCATTGTTACATGATGTTCTCGTTCTTTTTCCCATGCATTATGAGATGCAAAATCTCGTACTTCTCTGGATGTCTCATTACATGTCCGAAATATTTAAGTTTTCGGGTTTTTATTGTTTTAAATACTTTTTCCTTACGACACTGCTTTTTTGTTAACTCCCGATTAACGCAACTCTCTCTATGAAGTATGGCCTCTCCTCATTCATATCTTTCGCATGACCGAACCACCCGTGTGACCTGTTATTTTCTTTAATATCAAAATACTATTTTTTCCATTCAATTCCTTCAATGTGCCTCTCGTATGGCTGCGGATGTACTCATTTTAATAAGTAAATATAAATTCAACCCGAGTACATCCATCCAATTGGACCACCCGGTACACGGTACGCGGAGCTGATCGCTTCTATCGCTCGCGTGACACGAATTTACACGTTCGGATTCCATTCTCATTCCGTAGTCAGGTATTTCTGTACAGCGCATCACCAAATAAGTAATTATATGGTGACGCGCCAGTCCGCGCCTCCTGCCTCCTGCCTCCTGCCTCCTGACTCCTGCCTCCTGACTCCTGACTCCTGACTCCTGATTCCTGACTCCTGACGAAGGTGAACCGAGAGTTACAGATGCTCGCAGGAATTATTCAACATTACACGTGGAAGAGATGGTAAAGTTTGGTTATGTTACATGTATAAGGTACCTAATCTATAATTTTAAGACAATTTCTCCATAAACAATAAAATGTGAGTTTTATGACCAATCGGTTGACACGGACATTTTACATTCCCTTTGAACGATGAACTAGATTCAGCAAACTCGCATTCATCCCATCTCACCGTGTAATGTCTTTATTAACAATTCGCTTCTCCATCTTCCGAGACATCTTTGTCTCGGTAAACAATTGAATTCTGCTGCCCGCGAAGCCAGGGAGCTTCTGTCGTTGCGATTCAGGAGCTCGACTGTCTCGCTTCGTAGTTTCTCTCACTTTAGGGGTCTTCCTATTATCAGAAGAGAATATCTATCTTCAAAATGAGGTAACGTCAATGTCACTAGTAGAAAAATGACTGTCATAATGATTTAACTCGGTACTCAAATTCGTTCTGACATTGAGAATATATTGTCGGTAGGTACCTACCTAATACTGGCGAGCTGTCGTGCAGTCACGCACACTTCTAACACTAAAATACTACGACATTTGTAGCGACATGTGTAGCGCGACATGGAGAGACTCGCATCTAAGACAACAGATTGTACTTAGCGGACGAACTTCAGCCCTCGTACTTCTCTCTGTACATTTTCCTGTTTTCCTTTCGACAGACTGACAATATTTGCGAGTCCTGGAGCGAACCGGTCGCTCAGAGCAGGAAAATGCTGTCAGAGTTCAGATCACCGGTAGCTCTGCAGATAATGGTTTTTCACGACATTCGTGGCAATGTTCCCTCTCTCATCTCTAAACACACGCGCGGAGGTTTCACTCGAGCCTCCCGGACCCGGCTGGACCCGGCTGGACCCGGCCGGACCTGGCTGGCACCGAGTACCGACCGAACGAGTCGGCGAGAAGGCCGCCCAAAGAAAGCATTTTTCTCTCAGCTGCCTTCTCGGAAGTATCTCCAGTCTTCAACTTTAATCTGCAGTGTAACTTCAATCTGCAGTGTAAATTAGTCAGTGCGACATCCTACAATAAATGCTATCAATCGTCAGTCGGTCGTTTCATTTGACGACCCTGCTCTAGCGCACGCACATTCACGCGCGCGCACTGAGATCTGACGAGTTCGGGGCTCGAAGCAAATAATAATAAGCCAGGGTCAGCACGCGCGACGGTCGCACCGCTCGGCCGCGTGACGCAGTTCGCAGGTATCGACGATACCTCACTGTCCTGTGATTCCTTTAACGTTTCGCTTTTCGGAAGTGTGAACATTCTCGCGGAGCTCCGGCAGGACGATTCGTGGAGCTATCCGTTTGGAGGTTTCGCGGTCCACCGACATCGCCAGACGGGCGGGTGTACGGATCGATCGGTCAGGTTGCATTATGACGTCACCGTCGGTGACCGATATCTGCCCGGAGAGTTGCGGGGCCGGGGGCAAAGGAAATCAGGGAGCCAGTATTCATCTCGAGAACTATGGTTTAATATTTATCGTGACCGGGATTGTAACGATAATTATTAGTAATTCTTCGAGCAATGAAACTAAACCTGCAACAGTAAACACCGGTGACCGATCACCGTCACAATCACGCTCACATAACGGTTTATTTTATTGAGGGATTTTGACAGTGCAGATGCAGATATTATAACAAACATAATAACTATTTAACATATTGTGATACTAATAATGAAAATCCACTAAAATATTTAGAAACATGAGTATGTTTAGTTGCAGAAAATTAATGAAAAGAAAAAAGGCGGAGAAGGGTGGGGAGGAGGGAGGTTGCAACTATTGTTGCGGTAAAGGGAGAGCAATATGTGTTTTTATAGGAAGAATGAATGGCCAAAATTGAGATTGCGGTGGTTCATAAGAAGAACCCTTTGAGCGTAGTAAGGCTAATGTTGAACAAGTCAATTTCTGTAAATTTCTCATTACGGTATTTGCATGACCGGTGAATGAATGAATTTTGTATGTAAGATGTTCTACTTCTGAGAATGTGGAAGAGTGCGGATTGCCGGATCGATCTGGATGGTACATGGAGAGATATTAATTCTAATCGGCTGGGACAATCAATATGGCCTTGCGGTAGTTTGAAGATAAGTATTTGGTCAGCACGTGTTCTTCGATGTTCTAGGGTTTTAATATTGTGGAAGTTTGCTGCATCTAAATAGGAGTTTGCCACCACCGCTACCAAAATCGCACCTTTTCACGATATATTAAGTTTGCGCAAATTATTATCATAACTCATACATCAAAGATATTTGTGTAAAGCACCTGACGTCAATTTTTTATGAAGATGGCGCTATAAAAATGATCCGATGTTAAACTTACATTTTGAAACATGTCATGTTAGAAAAGCAAAATAAAAATATGTCCTTCCGCGCCCTAAACTTCTTCGGGAATTCTATCCGCGTGATACATTTTAAAATGTTCAAAATAAAAGTAATCCCTTTTTTTCCCCGATGAGTGCAGTTGTACTCGTAACACGCGCGATGCTTACACCCGAGCTGCGAGTGACCGGACTGTACCGATTTTACTCTCTCGTTGCAGGTGACGGACCTCAGCACGGACCTGCAGTCGGGCACCGTGCTGTGCGCGCTAGTGGAGCAGCTGCAGGGTCGGGCGCTGCGCCCCGCGCCGCACCGCCGGCCGGCCAGCACGCACCACTGCCTGGAGAACGTCACGGCGGCCCTGAACGCCATCGAAGCGGACGGCGTCAAGCTGGTCAACATCGGTGAGTCGAGCTACTTCTCTGCGCCGCGTTCGCGGGTGTGCGGGCGTCTCGCTGGAAAATTTTGAGACGGTCAGGTGTTTAGAAAGAGGGTGAAGGCCGTCCGTCCTTCGCCTTCCCTCGAAGACGATTCCCTCGCGCACTTGGATGTGATGAGAAACGAAAGAAATTATGGAAGTTCGAGGATGCGCGGGTGTCTTGTTGGGAGATTTTGAGACGGTCAGATATTTAGGAAGAGAGTGAGAGACATCAGCTCTTCCCTTTCTAGAACTTCTTAACTGAAACCGTAGATTTAATTCTGCCGGTCCTGGCTTCCCTTTGCCGGAATGAACGTTTTCATTTTTGTGTATTGTCTTCTTTTTTCCTTTAAGGGGTGTGTGCGGGACTTCGGACCACTATTTGCTGTCCTTCTCGATGCCTCCATTCTTTTATTTTTATTTAATTTATATTTTTACAAATTGACATTATTAGCCGTTACGGCTTACCGGCACGTTTCTTAATCAATTCTTACATATGAGTACGTCATAACAGTATTCCAGTCAATTATTTGAACTATCAATTTTATCGTTGGCCTTGGCGAGTACATACATATTGTTTAGGGCTCATTTTTAAAAATTTATTTTAATATTAGAAGCTATAATACATTTATAAAATAATCAGTAGGATATATATTTCTTTTAACATTTATTTCTTCAGTATGAGTAGACTCGTGTATAAAGAAGGAATATATACGAGAGTGTATAATTTATGTGTCAGTCAGTCTGTATACATACTTTTTGACTTGAGATACAAATGTATAGTACATACGAGTAGTCTGTAATTTTTCTGATTGTGACTGGGAGATTGTTAAAAATTTGGTGGCTTGATAAATATAGCGATTTTGGTTGCGGTATATTTTAGCTTTGGAATATCAATTTGGTCTCTAAATCTTGTAAATCGGAATCAGCTTTTTTTGTATATATCTATTATTTTATGTACTTTGAGAGTTGTATTAGTACTGGAGTAATCATTTGAAGTGAATAATTTTTGGTTGCAGGGTATCTCAACGTTTCCTATTGAGTGATTGAATATATTAACAAATTAGTCAGCGATAACTTTTCATTTTTCCATCATTGTTTTTTCCGTGATATTTCATAATTATTTAATCGATATTTTTCCTTTCTTTCTTTTGTTTGTTCCTATATTATTCCTTTGTTTGTTCCTATATTGCAAAGGAAGTATTATTTAATAAGAATTTCCCTACTTCCTTTAGTCGCCTTGCAGGTTGGGTGATGGTCTTCTTACGATCCGGCAGTTTGTTGAAGAGTCGCGGAATGGTAATCTCTGTCGCTCTGTCTCCGTTGGAATTGTCGGCTATTGGCTCTTTGAGTTCCACATTTGTGATCTGACAACTTCTGCGGCTGTGTTTTACGATTATCTTTATTAATTTTGTCTATGACTGTTGTGTGAATTTAATTTATTTCTGCCTTATGTTGTTTTACTAAATAAATGTTTTTACTGCACTGTACGGACAGTGAACGGTAATCGGTTCGCGGCCATGCCGTGTTGCGACATATCGCGGTTGCCAAGTAGTGTTAAAAAAGCCAACCTGGCGGTGAATGTGAAGAACCGTTATGGGGGCTTTTGCTCATAAATCGGTCCCGGGTGAGCGGTGGGTCGCCATTCACCCGATTGAACTGACGCAGTGGCTCGAGTGTGGACCGACGCGGTTTTATAAGAATCTGGTTCTCCTAATTCTGTGCGACCGCGAAGGTAGACCGCAGGCGTCACCTCGCATTCCGACACCTCCGGTGCTCCAGTGGGCGGCCGCAGCCAATTTCGATTCCGTCAGGGTTGCGCGCGGTCAGCCGACCTGCCGACCAGCCGGTCACACGTGACTAGACTGTTTCTATTTCGCCGAATCTTGTATATCGAAGGTTTAGTTAATACTGACGCGGAGTACTGTCGACTTTGTTATATCAAATTACGCACACTGTTAAGGCGGTAGAGTTTCGGTTCCCAGACTTGGCTTTCCTCGCGCATTGTTCGGCTCCGCTGGGAACCGGCGGCGGCGGTCGGGTCGGGTCGGGTCGGGTCGGGTCGGGTCGGGTCGGGTCGGGTCGGGTCGGGTCGGGTCGGGTCGGGTCGCGGAGAGTTCCCGCCCGGCGCCCAGACGGCTGTAGCTATCGTGTAAATAAGATGGAGTTGCTGAAAAACAACAATCACCCATTACGATAAAACCTGACATTCATTCGTTTTGCAGAAAACAACATTCCCACGGGTAATAATAAAAATACTCCCGACCGCCATTGTCCCCCGACAGTGAGAACGCGGAGTCTCGGCTTCCAAGTATAGATTTGCCATAAACTCTGAAACAATACGAGGTTTACAATTTGATTTGGTATCTTTACAGCGCTTCCAATTTACTGGCTGGACGGTCACCGTTTGATCGGTCCTGCCGAGACGATGCCGAGGACGTCTGCGTAAGTGACGTCCGACACCAGCTCGGCCCGCGGGCCGCACCGGCAAATTCCGTTACCGATCGTCGAGCTGACGTAATGAGCGAGACTGAGACAGCATTAAATGCTTATGCGTTAGAGATATGTAAAAACGGTTGGACAACCTCTTCCCTTTTGAAATCGCACATTTCGTAAGCATAAAACATTTCTAACATCGCGATCGCTCGTGTGCTGTTTCGACAGTGTCCGGTTTGGCCGTTCCGTTAGCATCGTCCGAAACCAACCAAAAATTAACCAGGACGGTCTAAATACTTACAATAGTATTGTGTTTCATTTCTATATTATATTTAAGATTACCTACTCAAGTATCTAGGTGTGTAGCGGAGAATTAGTCTGCGTAGTCTCTAGATATAGTCAGAAGATATACCTAGATGCAGTGGCGTAACTAAAAAAATAAATTTGAACAGAATATGTATAACATGTGTACCATACAGGCATATAATAACAATATTAGTATGCGGTGTATCCACCGAATAGTATAAACTAAATTCGTCTCTCGTCTTCTGTTTATTATTTGTCTCGATTTAATTTGTTACCTTACTTCCAACTTATGGAACCTTACGGACACCTACCTCAGAACAGGTACTTTATATGCACCTAGCGAGGTAGGAAGCGGCCGACAGGCTCGCGTGTAAATGAAATGAATTATAATATTAGTACTGAGGATGTTTACACAGCAATAAATAAGCAAGCTATAAAAATAATGTTGTTTTAAAAATAAACGCCGATTTATCGGCACTGAAATGAAATAAATATATAATATTCACACATAGGCACGAGTACATTTCTTGTTGCGATGGAGTTTAAACATTATTAGACCCCGTCAGTGACGGGAAAGCTATCAATTTCAAATGCACCGTCGGATGCATTCTTTTGAGCACATTGCACCGCACTCGCATCGCATTGACGCGGTAGCGTCTAGTAGCGCGGCGATGACGATACGCGCGATACGTCGCAATAAGTCGGTCGGAAGTCTCCCCGGTTGCGAGTGTGCGCAGACAGCTCGTCCATCTTTCTCGATAATTGATTATTGATTTTTTCTCGACGTGTTATTGTAGTCAATTTAAAGGTCTCGTATGTACGCGGACACTTCATTTGAAAATACTTAAACGCGAGTGCACTTTCAATGTTAACTTACAACCTGAGTACCCGTTTAGTAGATGAAAATTGTGAAACGTTCCGTTTTGAGGAAATAAATGAACGGTCACGTGACGTATGCAGCGCAGCTACGCCTGTCAAATATAATTGACCTGAGCGTCATAAATGAGAAACGGTCGAGCGGCGAGTAACGGAGCCGGCTTCGCGCTCCGCTCGGCGCGCCTCGGAGCGGCGGCCGACCGCACTCGTCGTGACCGACTTTCGTCTGCTACTCCGTGCATCGGTTCCTTGTGTTCCGGCAGTTATTTACCTCTGACTTAAGCGCCCCTTCATCGTTCATTTTATTATATCGCATGTATATGTATCCATTCGTTATGATATTAAATCAGAAGGCACTCCCGAGAGAGAAGCTATAGAAGTCACGCACCCCAAAATGGTGGGTAAAAGTCAGAGATTCCTTTAATGGGTTAATTGACAATCTTATCTGATATATATCATTTCGGTTAATTTCGTTAGGTTCACCGCAGTAAGAAGTGGCATTATAAAAGCGAGCGAGGTTTTTCATTTGCATGTACCTAAAAATACCTATAAACTGATTTGTTGTTACTGCTTGATGGATGATAAACACCACCCAGTACCTTAGGATATGGAACAGGTGATGAGTTAAGCCAATATTGGTGTTGACGTTTACGCCTGTTTGGCAGATGCACCGGAAGGATCTGTTCTGGGCTCCGACCCCCCAGCGCTCGCTGTGTTCACGCATGGCAGTGTGTACCTTACGTTTGATGCGCTTATTGAGGTACTATTAGTAGGTTTATTGAGAACGGCTGCGCTGCGACGTATCGTTGTCCGGTTTGCGGTCGGTACTGAGAAAGTTTATACGGTTGTCGGAGCCCGGCTCGAGAGTCGGGTGACTTTGACGCGCGATCAGGGTCCCGCATACTTAGTATTCCCGTATTGAAGACAAATAGAATAATAACGGCGCGTATCTGGCAATCGGGGTCAAAAATATGTTAAATGATAAAATGAGGTAATGTAATGGAACCGATATTCTCCAAACTGCGTATCGGAGATATCCCGTGGCAAGACTTGAATCCCAACCGATAGTTGGCCGCCCGTAAACTATATGTACAGTAACAATAAATACAATTATATACTTATAAAAGGACCAATTATATTGGCATTTTTAGATTATCTCATCGGGTTATTTCACCGCCCATCTAGAACACGTTAAAATGTGGTCCCATCAACATTCGTATCTTTCTTACTGTTCTATCTTCAATCGTTCGTTTGCGTAAGCGACCCTCTCTTAATCCTGTTATGTTTTGCCTCAATAAGTGTAATTTCGTATACGAAAGTCAGTGCCGTAGGCAAAATATTAGTGCCCCAATACAGAATGGGATTATCACACGGCGCAACAGCCCGGTGCGTCCTCGAATAAGCCTCGCCACCCCGATCTGTCTTTTTCTAGTTCGCGATGCCGCCTGCGCGAGCGTCCCGAGTACCGTCGCCTCGGTTGGCTCTTCCGACACTCCCGAGGCCGATAGGTTTAGCGCGAAACACTTTCTTCGCTGGTTTTACCGAGTCCATTTGTTGAACGTGTCCAGCTAACCTAGGCTGGACGATGTCGGGTTCGCCAGATTCTACTTCTAGTTCGCGGATGACCCGGTACAATCTAACCTTGAAAGATGAACATGACATGTTCTAATCCGTTAAATAGTAAGAACAGCATTGAAAATGGTCCTATTGTCTCTTATAATATTCGTAAAAAGGCACTCCCGACTGAAAAAACTTCGCTTTACGAGGGTTTTTGTTTGTTCGGTCTGGTCTAGGGACCCGGGTCCGTTGGGACCCGACATATAGCGGGTTATTATTGTACATATCGCTAATATTTTCAGTACATTTTTGTAATGATTTCATATATTTTATATTTTTGTTTCTCGCTGGGGTGGATCTCAAAGTTAACCCCCTGTGAAGAATAAGTATTTGTACATGTTAAATCTAAAATCGGAGTTGATCCAATTAATGTGAATATAAAAGTAAATTACATAAAAATTATTTTGCTTCCAGGAAATGTGGACATTGTAAACGGCAATCTGAAGCTGATCCTCGGACTGATCTGGTCTCTCATCGTCCGGTACCAGATCGGGCGCAGCAAGTTCCCTCCCCGGAAGCTGATGCTGGCCTGGCTGCAGGCCGTGCTGCCGGAGTGCCGGGTGGGCAACCTCACCACGGACTGGAACAGCGGCGTGCTGCTCAGCGCGCTCCTGGACTACTGCAGCCCCGGCCTCTCCCCGCATTGGAGGTCTCTCAGTGAGTACCGGTCCCGCCACTCCGTTTCTGCGTCACGATGTTGAGAGATTTTACAATATCCCGCATCTTCCGCAGACCCTAACGACAGCATCGAGAACTGCCGGCGCGCCATGGAGCAGGCGCAGCGCGAGTTCGGGGTGCCGATGGTGCTGGAGCCGGAGTACCTGGCCTCGCCGTGGCTGGACGAGCTGTCCGGCATGACCTACCTTTCCTACTTCATGAAGCCGGACTCCCCCGGCTTCCGCGCCACCCTGCGCTGGGTCAACTCGCGCCTGCAGCGGCCCGTCACCAACTTCACGGTCAGTCACGGTTTATATTTCTGCACGGTGTGTTGGACAGTCAGAATGCCGTAATATTAATTATACAATAATGGTTTTGTTTTTGCGCCTGGGACAATTATTTTTAATGTCGGTGCAAAAGCTCCTATATGGTCCTTCTCATTCGCCGCCTGGTTGGCATTTTTTTAATGCTAATAGCCAGCTGTGCAATTCCGCCTGTCACTTGAGTGACCGAGCGGAGCCGCACAGCCGCCATCATAAACACTCTCATTGTCTCCGACCATTTCATTTATCCAGAAAAGTAGAAGATAGGTTTAAGGATATCATCACAAAAAACGTCATACATAAGTAATTCTAACATACAAAGAACGGTTAATTCAAATAAAATTTAAAAATGTCATATAAAATTGTTCCGAGTTACATAATTTCAGAACCATAACAGGGAGACAACACGGTCAGTGGAGCTGTAGTCGGAGAGTCGAAGGAAAAAAAGAAAAATTTTCATTCGTCACCAATGACAGGAGAAACAGACAAAGAAAGCACTGCTTTTGGTATTACTAGTTAACACCCCTGAGTAATTCCCTGAACATTCAGATTCCTTTCGCAGCTGCGGAGATCGGAGTTTCGGATGGACACCCTATCCGCTCTCACCAAATCTTCGATCGCATCCTCTCCTGCATCCGTCAATATTTCGCATCGCCAGATAATGTGATCTGACGTTTGTTTCATCCGGCCACAGGCGCACCGAGGATTAGGCTCTAGTCCCAAATCATAAAGTTTACTCTTAAACTCACCATGTCACGAAACGAGCTGAACCGAGTAATGTGGGGGATGCCACCGGCCTTTCTCTCGGATGGCAACTGTGGAGAGGAAGGAAAAGGTCCATCTCCCCAGAGGAGCCGCCTCCCGTCTATCTTGCCACACGACTAACGTAATAGGTCTCAGTCTCTTGCATAAAACCTCGTATTCTACTCCAGTTGGTCTGAAAGTATGGCACATACTTCCTGACCCCATTTCAGAGCGCGTCTGGCAGGCGCCTCCTGCACCAGTAGATCAGCAGGCACCCTGGTCAGCGCCAACACGGATGTCCTCCGCCCCCTGTTAGAGGCCGTATACGGCCTATGCGCCCACACCCCAGCAGCGTACGTGACGTGCATCACTTACATCGCACCGTATATGAAGCGCATGGCAGGTGACTTTACACCCCACTCGCAAATTGACATCCTCCTGAAAGTGCAGAAGAAGTTCGCCGCGCGCTCCGACACCGCCTTCACATGCGCAAGAAAGAAACCCGACACATTCAAGATGACTCTCAAATACCTCGCTTCCCTCTTAAATTTCACCTTAGTATCGCACATTTTGATAATCGGGTTTATTATTATGGTCTAGGCACTTTAGGCATTCGCCTGGAGCCCGGTTCGGGGCGAGGGAAGTGTGCCGCCGTTCTCAAACAAATAAAAATGGGCTCTTTATTATGTCGTCAGCCTGAGCGCCGACCGCCACCGTTCGACGCCAAGCTGCACTGCAATCTTTATTCTGTGACAATTTTTAATGACATAGCTAAAATTGAATGTAAACATGTCACTGTCTCCAAATACTACCGAAAATTTGAAGGTAAAACATAATTTAATTTGAAGAAATAATAACATTTAGATTAATATACTATTTTTATATTTTGAGGGATCCTTATTAAAGTCGTATATGGGGTCCCAATTCTCTTAATCCGACTCTGGATACCTAGTCGTGTTATTCTGTATCTGTACCAGTCATGTGCGGTATTGTGTGTGTTAAGTCACAAAGGTCACAGCAGATGATTTATTGTTGCAGAGTGATTGGAACGACGGGCGGGTGTCGTGCGAGGTGATCCGCGGACTGGGCGGCTCCGCACCCGCGCCCGAGAAGTTGCGCCTCGAGCCCCAGCACTGGGAGCAGAACCACCAGCAGGCGATAGAGGCCGGCAGGAGACTCGGTACGGTTCCTCCTCCCCGCCTGCCTGTCGAGTCTCACCTTCGAGCTCGGAATCCCGGTCCATTCCTGTCGAATACCTATAAAATTATTTTTTATGTCGGACGGAGCAAACAGGGAACAAAATTGAAAACTCTTCTACGGCTATCGAGTCCTGAACCCGGATTATTTCACCGCAACACTAGAATTTTGACTGATGCCGATTTGTGTATACAAACCGCTCTGCATGTTTTACTTTTCAGAGCCACAAAAAGACGATTGATTATTGTTTGTGTGTCAAACGACAAACGAACACTTTGTTATGTATGTATATATATATTTTTTTTTTAAATTTAATTTAACGAAAATACAATGGCAAAATAAATATAATTTTTAAATAGATGGTTACATACATACATATGGTTATATACATACATGGTTTTTCTTTCGCTTACCTCTCCAAAAAAGAGGCCAGCTCTTGTGCTTGGAGAGGGAGTTACACTACAATAATTGTATATAATACCTTACATATTCTATTCATTGTCCATTTGTGTGCTTCTGAAGTATTCTGTAATATTGTTTATTGTCCAATTATGTGTTTTTGAAGTGTTCATTTAGTTTCTTTCTAAACTCTTTTATATCCTTTATTTCCTTGATTTGTGTAGGGAGGCTATTGAAATTTTTTATCCCTAAATATATAGAATTGTGCTGATAGTGTTTGGTGTTACATTTAGGGATTTTAAAGTTATTTTTAAATCTTAATGATGGGCTTGTTTCAAATTTTCTAGTGATATTTTCTTTAATTAATTGATTGATTGAGGTTTTTCTGTAAATGTTTTCAATTTTGGGAACTGGGAATTTTGCAAAAAATGTTTGTGTTGAAAAAGTTGATTTTTTTTTATATTACTTTAATAATTGTTCTCTGTATTGTTTTCATTGAGTTTATTATATTATTGTCCACTATATATAATGTCCACCCGTTTGACTAAAAGTAATATGAATATAATCAATAGCTCGTACCGGAGTCTGAACTAACACACGATGTAAGCAAGTATGATCGATTATCTGTACCGAGTGGCAACTTCCAGTCATTTATTTCATTTATATAAATATGTCATGTCGTATGTATAATTACTTAAAAAGTGTTTAATATTCCAGGAGTGGAGCCCTTGCTGTCAGCGCGTGACATGAGTTCGCGGGAGGTGGAGCATCTGGGGGTGATGGCCTACGCCGCACACTTTCAGTGGGTCAAGCCGCGCCCCCCGCTGGCCGACCTGCTGCAGCTCTCGCTCACCTCCACCAGCGGCCGCGTCGGGGAACCGGTGAGTACCGAAGCTGTTCAAATATCGGGCTGACCGGCAGATAATACGAGGTTGTCAAACCTTCTCCATTTTATTTAATTATTACTTGAATACTCCAAATACTGCTCGACGTCTCCCGCCTCGTGTTAAATCTCGAACTAGAAGCGGCATCCGGTCCGATCCAGCGTTTTGGCGAGTTTGTAAAATAAAACTAAAGTGGTTCCGAATGCAATATATCTATTATGAACACAGTAAATAGTTAAAAATGTAATTAAATACAAACATAACTAATATTTCACTAGCGTCTTTAACATCTTTACACAATTTTCTGATTTCTTACATATGTATTGCGTTGTGAAGGTATAGTAGTATTTAATACCGTACCAACCATCTTATTGACAAAAATTGCAGTAAATCTAAAAATGACATCCACACATGTACAGCAATTTATTAGGCGATGTATCTTGCAAAAAAAGAAAAAGTGTAAACCGTTTGAATCTGACGAAACAAATCGATTAACAGTAGCGACAGATTGATAATAGTTTCAATATTGTATGAACAGATGAACTTCCGCGTGGACCTGCTTTCCAAGGAGCTGGACTTCTCCCAGATAAAGGCGTACGTCGTCACCCCGGCGGAGCAGATGCACCCGGTGAGGCTGCAGGACCGCGGGCACGGGACCTTCACTCCCGACAAGATGGGCATGCACGAGATAGTGCTCGACGTGGACGATGTCAGGTACTTCAACCGCTAATCTTTTAAATATATTCAAATGTGTTATATTATTAACAAATTTAAATAAAAATGCATTTAAAATACTCGTGCCAGTAATTTAATGCTAGAAATAAAGTAGATAAATAAATATGAATTCTGAGCTAAACGTTAATAAGTAGTTTTCCTCAAATTAGGACTTTGCAATGTTAGCTAATGGCCCCACACGACACCTGCTAGTTCCAAACTGCTAACATTTTTGATGTAAGAACGTATTTCTAATTGTAATATGCGTAGTCACAATATAATGGCTGTGTCTACGGATGAGATTTTTGAGAGATTTTCGACTAGAGACAATCTCTGTGATACGTATTTTGCTCTAGTGAAGTGCTTTGGAAACAATTTTAGCTTTCGTAATCCACGTGTACACACCGTATCTCAGAGATTCGCCGTCTCGTTCCTTAATATGCGCTCATCACATACGTCAAACATCAAATATCATTGTCGTTTATCAGTTGAGTGATTTCGAATCTCCCCACAGGTAGTTATTTTTGTTCATTTTAATTCATTTAAAAAAAAAATGAGATGTAGAATATATTTCACATTAATATTTTGTCTATTTTCATACAGACCTAAACGTTTGTGCTATGAAAATAGGATGAATAACTTGATGGCCTCCTGCAACAAGGCTCGAACCCCCGACCACTAGACGAGTATCGTAACCACCGGACCGCAAGCGCGTCGTTATGTTAAAATTGAATAAATGTTTGTAATTGAATGCTTTTCTAGTGTTGAATGACTTGTGCTCACTTTGATGATGGTTTTAGATGACGTTTGTGTGTACAAATCTCACCATCTTTCAATCTCAAACCGATTTTAGAGTTTATCTCATCACATGTACACGATATTGAGACTTGAGTTAGTAGGTAGGTAGAGTCGGTTGTACAGACTGTACACTGCACTACACTACGCTAGAGATGTCTCTCTAGTGATGAAGTATTGTATAATTTTACTAACTAAACTGAAGTAAAGTCAGAGCATGGTTCTAATCCAATTAAATATCCTTAATTGATATAGCAGTTGCTTTGTGACAGAACGTCATTATTTCCATTTTTGTGGAACCAAACATTGCGCTACACACTCCATTGAGTATTATTTTTGTCTAGTTTTACTAGTTTCAAGGGGTGCAGTCATATAATAAATCAATCACAGTCGGGTAAAGGTGGGGCGTGCCACAATATTCCCGACTAGTACCTCAATCCTCCAGCCCCCATTGTCGCTTGTCACCCCCTACTTGTACAGATCTTTACCAGATTGTATTTCATATTTTTATTTGTTATCTTTGTTTTATTAACGACTTAAATGAGTATAAATTAAATAATTTGGAATCGTCGGAGATAAATAAAGCGTGTAAAACTAATCAAAAAATTATAAGCAACCGACTATATTTAACTACGAGTCCCGTTTTAAAATTTTTTCCTAAAAATTCAAGTAAATTTGTATTAAGTAACATTTTGAGTTAGGTATTAAATTTATTTTTTAAATAATTGTTGTTTTTTAAAAATAGATTCTGGTAAAGAAACAATAATGCACGTTTTTAGTTAGTTAAGACAGCCTGAAGAAGAAAATTGTATTTTTCGAAACCGGTAGATGTGTTTAAACTCAATTAAGTGGTTAATAAAACAAGAATAACAAATAAAAATATGAATTTTAACCACAAAGTTAATTTTAAAAGTAAGATTGTATTTCATTTAGTAATTATCTTTAGTTGGATGAAAGGAGTATAGTTCCGTAATATCCACCATTTTGTTTCCACAACGGGGAGATATCTGTTTAAGGTTACATTAATATCATTTTTTGCAATATCTGGAATATGTTACTGAATAAAAAGTCTAAATATGTATTCACGTTTTAACTAAAATTAATTTTGATTTTGGCAAATTATATATTTTTTACTTCTCCTTTTGTTCTCGACGAGAGAAGTGCTCGGCCGGTGTGTCGTTCATTTAAATAACCACAAAATATGAAACTCTTTTGTGTATATTTTGAGAATAAAAATGATTAATTTCGTGCCATTGGGATTTGTTTAATATTCACGCAAATGTTAATATATTAAGGGTGGACAACCGGTTCTTCTTCCGCGTGCTGCCCCGTCTGGTGACCGCGGCGCCCCCGGGCATGGCCCCCTGCGCCCTGGGCAGTCTGGTCGAGGTGCTCGTCAATGCTACGGGTAAATATTCCGTTTACGGTACCGTACGTTTGTGAAGATTGTCTACAATTACGTTTCATTTTACGCAAAGGTCGACGGTTAATCATTTTCTCACATGCACTATACGTAATTATTTGGACATTCAGGAGCTCCGCGACGCGAGGACATCGTGGTGACCGCCCACAGCCCTTCGGGGCGCGCCGTGCGCTGCCCTCTGCAGACGGTAGAGGACACCAGCTCGGCCATCTTCCAGCCCGACGAGCCCGGCACCTGGGAGATCTCCATCACTTACCAAGGAAAAAACATACAGGTTTATAATGTCTTCATTCACGATCATATTATTTGTGGTTACATTAAATAAAACACCATTTTATTATACGTCAACCAGTTTCACTCAGCTTAAGCTTCGTCAGGGCGCATTTAAAACTAATAATAAATACAAAAAACGTGCACTTGTATATATGTATATAAAGAGGGAGACAGAATATATACACATTTAGACAGAACATCGCGGGGAAAGTACAATGTCAATGGATATTTAATTGATTTAAGAGAAAACATGCCTAAAACTACAAAGTGATCGTGTTTGGTTCAATCTAATATGAGAATATTATCGTAATTCATTACAGTTGAAGAATCAAGCGGTCAAGTCTCCGCCTACGCAGGTTTGGTAGAATCGATAACTGTTGCGGTGAATAGTATCGGATGGAAAGTGGTGGGAATAGATCTAAATTATTGTTTAGTTGACGCCACCCGAATTGGAGTAAGAAAGGGATAATGTCAGAAAGGATCTAGCCTACCTTGATCTCAGCCCTGGGTCGGACGGCAATTTACACCACCGGTTGACTCGCACTGTTGTGGCGAAGAACGGACACGTCGCTGCAGTTCAGGATACTGTAGAAAACCGCTTTTTCGTGGACCGGATTTTACGCACGGCGTTACTCTCGACCGACCAAAACACTGTATGTCCGCGACACTATACGTTGATACTCCTTCTCTATACACGAGTCTTACTCTCATAGAGAAGAAACAAATGTTTAAATATTTATATATATACATCCACTGATTATTGAAATTGTATTATATTTATAATATTAATAAATTTAAAGAAAAGAAAAAAATATGTCCGCGTTGAAATGCAATCTGTCCGACGTCAGCCGAAATCTCTAGATATCCGTTAGCCATAAAGGGACGTGAAGGTGGGGACCAGAAAGGGACCATAAAGAAAGAGCGTTGGATAAAAGGAGTGCGAGGACTTGCGTCAACAGAGAGATATAATGAAATTAACATTTTATGTTTAAGTTATATGATTATGGAAGACAATATACTGAAAACACGTCAGCACAGCAGGAAATGACCGAATCGATAATCAAGTGCGGTTGCATACGCTCGTACATTAAGGACATAGACAAATAATTGAATACGTGGACACTATAACTTTTTTATCTTTCATTAATCAAATTTCATAAAATATGTTAACGACAAGCTGTGAGACTACAAAACTAAAATATTTTTTAGAAAAATAACTGTGAATTAACGAGTTACAATATTTCATTACATTTTTCCTAATCGAGTCGATTCTGTCCATTCAAACGAGAACTGCTCTGTTTAAACTTTCTTTCACCAACATTGACAGGGAAATTAATACATAAACCGCAATGGCTGCCCGCGCACGCGTTCACAATACGTCAACAGAAAGTTTCTCAATGCAGTTTGTTTGATATGGTATTTGTCAGGGTGGCCCCTTCACGTGCGACGTGTTCGACCCGGCGGGGGTGGTCGCGAGCGGCCTGGAAGGCGCCGTGGCTCACAAGGCGCATTACTTCCTGCTGGACACGGCGGGCTGCGGCCCGCTGCACAGGGGCGAGGTGGCCGTGGACATCGTGCACGACAAGCGCAGCATCATGTGCGCCGTGGAGAAGCTGGACGCGCACTCCTACCGAGTGTCCTTCATGCCCAAGGACAACGGCAAGCACCGGGTGAGCTCACCGCGTTACGATATTGACTAAATTAAACAAAATATTTCAAAAGCGAGTAACTTGCGACCGTTGCTTTTTTTAACTTACGCGCTTTTTGCAGATATACGTGTATTACAACGGATATGACGTGAAGGGATCCCCGTTCATGATGAGGGTTGGGTCTCACAAAGGCAAGAGTCCCAAAACTCGGGACAGTCCCGTCAGAGTCAGCAGTCCCGGTGAGTCTGATCGCACCGTGAGGGCGCGGCTTCGTATCGCTCGTGTTAATATTGCTAATACTGGTTTTATTGTATTTTTAGCTGGAAAATATCGCGAGGGCAGTCCGCTCAATGGATCACTTCTGAAAACATCTCGCGAGTCTAACAGATTAGATGAATCAAACTTAAGTCACGACTTCGGCAAATCCAAAATATCTCGCGACTCTACCAGGTTAGATGAGTCAAATTTGAGTCACGATTACAGCAAATCTAAACTTTCTCGTGACTCGACTAGATTAGACGAGTCTAATTTGAGTCACGATTACAGCAAATCCAAACTTTCTCGTGACTCGACTAGATTAGACGAGTCTAATTTGAGTCACGATTACAGCAAATCCAAACTTTCTCGTGACTCGACTAGATTAGATGAGTCTAATTTGAGTCACGAATTTGGTAGATCAAAAATATCTCGCGATTCAACTAGATTGGGAGAGTCGAATTTGATTCACGATTTCAGCAAATCGAAAATTTCTCTCGACTCGACCAGATTAGACGAGTCGAACGCGTACAAATCTTCCTTCAATGACAGTTATGACCTTCAGAAGTCAAGCTACGACGTGACAGACTCGAGTTACGTCACGAGAGTGACCAAGATGCAAGATATCAACGCGACGTCCAAGTACAGGTCCGAGAGTCCCCGAAATATTACCGCCAGCCCCGTCGGAACCAGGTTCTCCGGAGAGCCCCGCCAAGACTTCCACAGGGGAGCCAGTCCTATCGCCAGGACGGCCAGTCCGATCGGAAGGACGGCCAGCCCCATCGGCCGGACGGCCAGCCCCATCGGCAGGACCGCCAGTCCCATCAACAGGTGTGTTGGTAGAATATGATGCGGAATAGAAGCGAGTGTCCGTAGTAATGGACGAGTAAGACAAATTATCGAATGTTTCAGGACGGGCAGCCCGGTGTACAGCCCGCGGCAGGTGGAGCGCTCCAGCCCCGGCGGAGGGTACTCCTACAACACCACAAGTGAGTGTTTATTCCTGTATCAAGATCAAATTACAAATCTTTCAAAATATTGGAAAGTGAAACTCAAGGTCTTAGCTTTATTAATACTACAATAATAGTGTAGCAACTGGAATATTTATTCTTTCTTTCTAGTTGATTAATTTCATTTAAATTATGGACAATTTCGATATACATATTATTAAGGAGAACACATTCTCATTGTGAAGTTGTAATTGTTCAGAACAGACGGCCTGTGATATTAGCTAACACTGGTCTCCTGTCGGATCACTCAAAGGTGTCAACAAGAAGTGGATGGCTTTCAAATAATGGAACGATGGAGATATCAATTTGAAAAGTGTTACATATAGGTTCGAAAATTTGGCATCAATGCACTGTGTGCTGTAGCATAATCGGTTAATGCACATTCCCTGGATTGAAAGAGATCCAGGTTCGAATCCCGGTAGCAACACAATATTTTTCGATAAAATAGATTATATATAAATATATATCTCTCTAATTAATACATTTAATTTGCATTTAAAATTTCATAATATTTCACCAGTAGAAATAAGAATAAATGGAATATGGAATTGGAATATAGGTTTTCACGGCCTTTCAGAATCTTATGTGTATAGTTTTCTGGGCTAATATGGCGTGTATACCGTATGTAACATCAGGGCTGATGTTGGACCCTACAATGGGATCCGAAACGGCGGCCAGAAAGGTCAGATATACGGCAGATTAGCCCAAAAAACTATACACAGAAAATGGAATATGGTTGGCAACACAATAATTGATCTATCGTGTTCGCAGTCGAGAGTCACTCGGGCTCCGGCGTGGACACCAGCTCCAACATGCGAGTGTCGGCCGGTAGGGGCCCTGCCCGCCGCGACTCCTGGGACGCCATCGCCAAGACGCGCCACCTCATGAGCGCCAACAGGTACTGTGGCAAATATTATTGAGCATCGAAACATACTACGTGCAATCTGCTGACTTGGACTTGTATTTTATTCTATCGTTATGTTCGTTTTCCAGCCTAGAGTCCCTGGCTAACCTGACGGAGGCCAGCCTGAGTACGGGCTTGGACCGCAGTCGAGCCGAGGTCTCCCCGGGACGCCAGGACGCGGAGACCCTGAGGAACACGCAGCTCAACAGGAGCACCCATTACAGCCGCTTCGCCGACACCAGCCGTGACACCTTCAACCGCCACCTGGACCGTCTGGCTGGAGAGGAGGAGGACCACTATGTGAGTAGTTCTGAGGAGAATTCCATGGAGTGAGGACTCCATCTGACACGATGAGAACACAGAGATGATGTAAACATCTCTGATATTGTTCCCCATTGTTTCATTCATTATTATCCAATAACTGCATTTTCAATTTTTTTTCTTGCTTTTTCAATTATCGCACGATTTTTTTCTTAAAAACAGGCATGCCACATCAATATTGTCTCTATTTTTAAACTAAGCTAACCACTTATGCTATGAAAATGGGAGTAACTCGCTGATATCCTAGAATAAAGCTCGAACCCCGGCCACTAGGCCAACAAGCATGTTTATTTAAAATATGAAATAAATTTTGAACGAATTAGTATATTTAATTATTAAGCATGAGTGGAAAACTCGTTATTGTACTCCCTACCAGTATAGGGAACAAGAATCAATGGCCGCAGAAGATCAGAATGTTCTGGATGGAGTAGCTTTTGGCTTTGTGATGAAATCCATTCATCCTGAAGAGTGTAAAGAAAATAATGAATCAATGTGCAAGAGCTGGTCCCAGAAGTCATATCCATCCTTTGTCTCATCATTCAAGATCAGTTTCTAGGAGAAAAGGTTATTTATAGAAGGACATCTCAGCTCGAACATGCAATGTTTCGGAAAGCCTATTGTCCAATTACTCCAAAGAAGAAAATCACCGGGAGAAGTACAAAATTTCATCAGTCAATTAAAATTGATGAGGAAGCTTCGTTTCTCCGACTCGAAGAAGGTTAGATTAGATTAGATAGTCTCGAATAGAAGATAAATGAGTATGTAGTCTAAATGCTTGACTCAAAGCATGTCATTCTATAGGGTTGAGCAGCAGTTAGTAAAGTACGACTTGGACAACCGGCCATTCATACTTTCTTACTTCCTTTCCACACAGAGTAAGACTGTCAGCGAGTCCCGCAGCCAGCTCCTAACCTCATCAGCCCAGCAGTCTTTTTTATCAAATAGGCCCCCCCAAGGCGGGGGGGCCACAGGGCTCGGGGGGGTCAGCGAGGCGGACGCCAGCCACAACAGGTTCAGGTAAAAGAAATACAATAAAATAAAGTAATTTTACATCAAGTTAGGAAAAGAGTGACGACGGTTTTGATTTTAGGAGCCAGCTGACCTCGGTGCTGGAGAAGGGAGGCGCGAAGGCCGTGGTGGTGAAGAGCATCCCCGACGGAGTGGTCGGAGAGCCGGTGGAGTTTGAAAGTAAGAACAACTATTGCATATTTTTTTTAAAAAGACACAGAAAGGGTCGGGGGACTCCCTCACTCGGAGTGTTTTAGGAGTGGTTGCTCTCTTGCCAGTTCCTCTCGAGAAAACAATATAAACAATTTAGAGTAACACAAAAGTATGTAAAAACATAATAAAGTAGACAAAAGCACGTTAAATATGATAATAATGGAATTATTTGCAAGAGTAGTGGCTTTTATTATTACAGCCCGTGCTGCGATAAGACAGACGTTAGGTTTGGACAAAACGTAAATAGAATGGTCACGACCTAAGCAATTATTACAGCCAATGCTGCCCTAGCATAGAGTTAGCGGAATAAGACAGACGATAGGTTTGGACAAAACATAAATAGAATGGTCACGACCTAAGCATTATTACAGCCGATGCTGCTGTAGCTAGAGTTAGCGGAATAAGACAGGCGACAGGTTTGGACAAAACATAAATAGAATGGTCACGACCTAAGCATTATTACAGCCGATGCTGCTGTAGCTAGAGTTAGCGGAATAAGACAGGCGACAGGTTTGGACAAAACATAAATAGAATGGTCACGACCTAAGCATTATTACAGCCGATGCTGCTGTAGCTAGAGTTAGCGGAATAAGACAGGCGACAGGTTTGGACAAAACATAAATAGAATGGTCACGACCTAAGCATTATTACAGCCGATGCTGCTGTAGCTAGAGTTAGCGGAATAAGACAGGCGACAGGTTTGGACAAAACATAAATAGAATGGTCACGACCTAAGCATTATTACAGCCGATGCTGCTGTAGCTAGAGTTAGCGGAATAAGACAGGCGACAGGTTTGGACAAAACAAATAGAATGGTCACGACCTAAAAGAAAACAAAAGGAAATACTATTTGTCCAGAATAAGAGTATACGTATAAGGGGAGAGGGGGACAGTAATGTGTTTCGCTGCCTCCCTCCAGTCGGTTTGACCTCCTTAAAGCAACCCTCATTATGGAGCGGTAGGGGGAGAGGGAATGTTCCGAGCGAAGGGAGACTAACCGTGTGGACATTGCAGTCGACGGCTCCCGCGCCGGCTCCGGTAACCTGGAGATCCTGGTGAACGGCGGGCGCGTGACGTCAGCCGTGCGCGCTCTGGGCGGCCAGCGCTTCCTGGCCTCCTTCACCCCGCACCGCCCCGCCATGCACACCATCCAGATCACCTTCAACGACGAGACCGTCCCGGGTAAGTGATATCTCGCTATTGGAGGTTTTTTTACATTGTTTATTCGTTAATTAATATATTGTCGCGTATGTCCGCGTATATAATTATATCCAAATGGAACATGTCAACCGAGAAAGATGGAGTCCCGGTACCGACACTGATGAATGAAAGTGAGGCATGAAGCTGCCAGAAGAGGAACAAAAGTATACTGAGAAAATTGCAAAGCTAAGCATTTAAAAGCCTTAATAATGGACTATCCCGCTCGAGAATATGTATGAATGAGGATGAGGCGACAATTGTGTGTCTATGCGTACCCCCGCGGGGAAACGGCGTGACTGTAAGTTAGTTAGTTATGACACGATTGTATGTGGGGGACAGTAAATGGTCCTGCACCGCAATAAAGCGAGACCGTGTAACATTTTTTAAAAATGCTAACCTATCGGTGAATGAGTAGGACCGATACGGGAGTTTTCGGTCATAAAACGGTCCGAGGTCACCGTTATTCTCATTCATGGACGCGCATAAAAATTGCACAAACTGAATCTTATCTTATAAGAGGTCTTCTTCGACATTTATTATGTAATACAATCAATATGATATATAATAATTCATATCAGTGCGGAGTCAGGAGCTATTAGTGATGTGAAGCCTCACTATATTTAGTATTCATGAGAAAACTGCCATAGTTATTGAAGAATAGAACTTGTATATAATAATATATTGTACCCATCGAGGGCCATTATAGTCATATAGTAATATAATTTTAAAAGGACTAAATACTTTGTAACCATTTAGGTGTCCACTTTTAATTCCCTCCGGCCTTAAACCATTCCTAGCCCTTCAGGCGTACGTGAGGCGGTCTTTGTTGATATGTTGGAATATCATTTCTGAGCGTTTCCGTTATTTTCATCAAAAGATCTTCGAAAATGTAACAAAAATAGTAAGAATTTTAATAAAAATGCGTTTGAAACATACACTCATACATAGGCAAGAGCAAGAAGAACATATTTAATTTTGTTAAAATTCTGTAATAATTATCGATGAGCGCAGCGCCGCCATTCCAGTGAAAGAAACGCAAAATGATTATTACCAAAATAAGGAAATTGTGCAATATGGAAGTGAACATCGTTTCTCAAACAATTCGTTCTCATTACACGCATATTGTTTGAGACAAAATATCTCCATTCTCGAGCAACCGACCGACACTCGGATTCACGGAGCCTTACAACCTCGAAAGGTTGTAACAGCATTTAACCGTTACGTTCGAGGTCGCCCATTGACTGACCCCTCTCTAGCGGCGGGGAAGGGAAGGGAAGAAAAGGAAATATAAATCAGGATAATGGAGGGAGTTACAAAGTTTTGTAGAACAATTTTCCCCTGATAAAGATTGAATGAAAATTTTCTACGATAATGGCGTGACTCACTTCGGAAACTTTTTAAATCGCTGGCGAAAACAAATCTCATTTGACAGGTTAGAAAAGAGAAGAACCCCAGAAAGCTGTCACCTGACTCCCCGAGAGGGGTGACTCCCCTTCCGAACGATAACGTCTCCTTCCGCTGACGCCATCAGCTTTCCTCAGTACAGGTAAAGTGCAGTGACATGTTCATTAATGTCATATATTTATTGTGTAGCCGCGATGCGTGTCGCCGGGGTCTGTCTTCATTTACTGATCATCAAAAATGGACAAGTTCGAGAAGCGAGGTTCCACTGTATACCTAGTGGTGGTCACGTCGCTAGTCAGAAAGAGCGCGTCCATACAATTAACAAGGGAGAGTGAGTTCGTTACATCTTAAATATACAATTATTGTCATTTTAGTTGAAAACATTATACTGTACTAAGTGAGTGCGATACGCACCAAAACATTATACTGTACTAAGTGAGTGCGATACGCACCAAAACATTATACTGTACTAAGTGAGTGCGATACGCACCAAAACATTATACTGTACTAAGTGAGTGCGATACGCACCAAAACATTATACTGTACTAAGTGAGTGCGATACGCACCAAAACATTATACTGTACTAAGTGAGTGCGATACGCACCAAAACATTATACTGTACTAAGTGAGTGCGATACGCACCAAAACATTATACTGTACTAAGTGAGTGCGATACGCACCAAAACATTATACTGTACTAAGTGAGTGCGATACGCACCAAAACATTATACTGTACTAAGTGAGTGCGATACGCACCAAAACATTATACTGTACTAAGTGAGTGCGATACGCACCAAAACATTATACTGTACTAAGTGAGTGCGATACGCACCAAAACATTATACTGTACTAAGTGAGTGCGATACGCACCAAAACATTATACTGTACTAAGTGAGTGCGATACGCACCAAAACAACTTCAATCTCACTGCAGATTGTAGGCTGAAAAAACGCTTCATTTGAAGCATGTCGGTTCCACTGGTTAGCCCACTCCCGATGCAGGTCGAAATAGCTTCGCACTTCATATAGTTTAATCGAGAGGTGGTTAAGTCGTTATTTCAACCGTCGTTGAACTATATTTCAATGAAGTGTTCGAGTGTGTAAGATTATGAGGACGCCAGGGAGAATACGTTCGCGGGATTGGATGTGGCAGATCATCGTCCGGCTCGGAACGATGACCTCCTGAGGAACGAAAAGGAATTTCAATTTGTGGGGGTGTGGGTGTATCGTTGGGAGACGAGTCACCCACACCCCCACGTGACGGTCAGGTCCTTAGAAAGAGGGAGAAGGCCATTGGAGGGAGAAGGCCAGAAGAATGGTCATCGGTTTGCAGCCATGCCGTGTTGCGACATAGCATGGTTTCCAAATAGTGTTAAAAAATGCCGACCTGGCGGTGAATGTGAAGAACTGATAAGGATTTTTTGCCCATAATTCGGTCCCGGGCAAGCGGTGGGTCACCGTTCACCGTACCGAGCGTTCATTACTCTCCATCGGAGCACGTATTCAATCATCTCCAACATGATCCGGGTGATTTTCGAAATTGTCCGATCTCGAAGACCTGCACGTACGCAAAGTATATTGACTTCCAGTTAGTTAGTAGTTAATATTTTTCAATACGACCTTACAAATGAATGCTAACAACATCATGACTAGATCATGAGGTCTGATGAGGAAGCGGCACCGGGACCCTCCAGCCGGGCTCGCGCTGAACACTGAGCCGGCTCTCTTCGTAATCCCAATGGCCCGTGTCCACAGACACAAGATTTTCTTATTATGCCGATTATACTCCTATAAGATTCTTCGGTAGCAATTCTCTCTTTCTTAGCCCACCATACACACATCGAGTCTCGGAAATTCGCCAAATGGCGCCTCACTTCGCGCTGGATGTACATCAAACGTCAAAGTTGTGTATAGGGATTGAAAGAGAATGCTTTGCTTTATGTGTTAAGTCACCAGTGTAGGGTGACTGATGTCGCCCTAATCCTCCTCAGATCTCACGCGCGCACGTGAATGTTGCGGAGTGTGCGTGTTGGTGATGGCGGTTGCTGGTTTCTCGAACGTAGAGCGCCTGGCTAAACGGCCAGGTACTGCGCGGCGCGTTCGATACCTCTACAGATGAATTTGAATATCTCCAGCAGCATAAATGTTTGTAATTGAACTGTTTCCGTTTAACTTTCACAATAAATAGTCACGTACGCGGGTTTAAATTGTTGTCTCTTTGTCTTTGCCGCAAGCCTCGGCAAAATCTCAGCTCGCGTGCACCGGGAGGGATCTGAAGCCCGACTATGATAAAAACACAGTAAAACTATATTCAAAATCGCCAGAAATTCGCGTGAAGTGTTCACCCGCGTTACTGTCGGCGCAGAAGCGAGCGATCCGGCTTAATCTAGGCCCGCATTCCTCAACGCGGAGGTCGCCGATACGAGCCGTTCTACTCGGTCCGAGCTCTAGGGATAGCGTTCACAAATCCTTGAAATAGTCCGTGTGCACTAAATAAATACACAATTACCTTAGCTTATCACGTATGTATCAGTTTGAAAAATTATGCAATCTGCCCCCTGCCACCCACCCCCCCGCCCCGGCCGCAACGGTAACGGTGAGATTGCCACAAGTCAGCGATCGAGCGACGTTAACAGGTCAAGCGGTGAAGGTGCGCACTCATGGCTAGGTGCGCACCTCGATGCTCACACTCGCTGCCGCTGTACGCGAACTTTCACCTGACTCGGAAGATACCGCGAGACGAACGACAATATTTGCGCTGAAAGCGAGGCGCAACCTTCGAACGCTGCGAGCGGCACCCCGCCGCTAATGTTCGGTGACGTGGCATTAAAAAAATATGAGTATGCGACGGTTAATTAACTATTGAAGTAAAATTTCTCAGCCTCGTAATATAATAAGGTCACTTTGATACCTTACAAAACTACTGATGAACGACAATATCTTCTGAAGTCACGCGTGCGGTCGGTACACTAGGATCGATATTAATTCAGTTCAGTCTAACTTTTTGAGCAAAGAAGCGCCGCCATCTCTTTCGCGGGCGAGGGTCAACTGTTGCGGGCATCCCGTTTCCTACTCTGTCGCTCTTTTTCCGTTTCAAATTATACGTGACGATAGTCTCGAAGACCTGGTGAAGTGAATTTCACTTTAAAAAAGCAAACACGCAACGGGAGACCCCGCGTGACCGTCGTCAGTAGTCAGCCGTCAGCAGTCAGCAGTCAGCAGTCACCGGTCCAGCCGTCTCTCGAGTGTCTCTTAAAACCGTTAAACAAATAAACAAATAAAAGCAACTTTCGGCCGCGCTCGATGCACGCGCGAGTCCAGAGTGCGTGTGGATATTTTTCAGCGCTAATGTGGACGAATATTTTTTGAAATCTACCGCAACAAGGAATGGAATATAAAATGTTATAAATCATTTCCTGCGCGGGAATAATGAAAACGTGGGAAATTATAATACCAGCGGCGTAGCTCCTAAAATTGGACTCCACTGCAGAATGGAAAAAAGGGCCCCCTATAATATACCTGGTGTCTCATAGCTAGTAGCGAAAACTTCGGGGAGTGTTCTTTTTTCTCGTTCAATTTTGAACAAAAGATATTATTTACAGTTAGGTAAAATATTTATAGATTAGGAGTTATGAGACATCAAAAGTTGCATTTTTTTCAATATTTCTTACTTATATTTTGTAAAACGTTAGACTACCATTAAAGTAATTAATATCAAATGTTATAAAATATTTATCTGCGATAAAAAGATTTAAAAATTCTGGATAACATTCTATTCTTACCGCCGCTACGAAATTTTAAAACAGCTGACTAGCTATATACGCTGGTGAATATTGTACATAATATACATACGCTGGTGAATATTGTACATAATATACATACGCTGGTGAATATTGTACATAATATACATGCGCTGGTGAATATTGTACATAATATACATACGCTGGTGAATATTGTACATAATATACATACGCTGGTGAATATTGTACATAATATACATACGCTGGTGAATATTGTACATAATATACATACGCTGGTGAATATTGTACATAATATACATACGCTGGTGAATATTGTACATAATATACATACGCTGGTGAATATTGTACATAATATACATACGCTGGTGAATATTGTACATAATATACACGCGTACCGACCGATACTCGCTGAACTTCAAACTGCGGCTCTCTGGCAGGACTCTGCAGCTGTCTACATCGATAATGTTTTCATGTGTTTTTGTAACAAACGCGACAAATGATTATCGACATTTTATCATTCCATTTTTTAAGTGGTGGAGTATTAGTATTAGTATTAGTCGATTGCCGGACAATATCGATGCCGAAAGTATTGTATTGCGCAAACCTTTCGGTCCCCTATCTGGTGCGGTCCCCGATCGGCCCTGACCAGACCGGAAAGTATTGTTATTTCTACGAGACTTTTTAACATTATAGGAGACAAAATATCAGTGCGGTTCTTACAATTGAATGTACTTTTTATGTTCAATACGGGGCCCTCGCATTTTGCACCGAAGCTCAATTTTTCAGAACTACGCCACCGATCTTAGGTTTATTGAAAAGCTTCAGTGGGCTCCGGATTCGGACACGAGCGACGCGCTCGGCTCGCCACCTCCGCGGGTCGGAGCTGCGGTTGCAGCCATTCGACAACGCCACAATCGCTCCTGCTCTCTGCTCTCTGCTCTCTGCTCTCTGAGCTCTGAGCTCGTCAGGGTTGTATTCTTTGTTACCTTATGTACAGCAGCCCCGAGCGGTAGGGTACATTTTCAGGTCTACACATTTGTCATCAAAATAATAAGCGTGGTGGTGTACACTCTGTATATTGCTAAGCAGTCGCGGGACGGCCGTGGCGGCCACGGGTCATGTCTGATCGGGAAGTTCGGTCTGGAGGAGGGAAACATTTATATTTAGTTATCGGTAGTTAGTTAGTTTAGTTATCTTTACTGACGTAGTACTGCTTCTGTGATTATTTATCAATGTAATAGTGGGCGTACTAACGTAGATTATTCATTATATCGGCGTGCTTTCATTTTGACGCATTAGAGGCATTCAACATTTAAAATCATATTGCGGTTCGGTGTATTACTGCTTGGTTTTTATACATTAACATGATATAACACAATTCTGCGGGAACACACCTTCCAGGTTGTCACGGGTGCTCAGAGTCGGTACGACTGCGGTCGCGTTTGACAAATTTGAACCCGATCACGTCATTTATCTTCCGGCTATTACAGTGTAAACATGTCCGCCCCGCTAGCAGTTTGCACCGAGGAGGAACAACGAGCGGTGACCCGATTTCTACGGGCGGAGGGTGCGAAAGGAGCTGACATTCATCGTAGACTTTGATCACAAAACGGGTGCAGTGCTTTATCACGTTAGTGTTTTTTGTGGATCGAGAAGTTTAAAAGTAGCCGGACGAGTATGATGCAAAAAGAGGGAGCGGGACGCTCTTTAACGTCCACCGCGGAGCTCGAGAGATGGTTCTGCCCATCAAATCGTCCACGATGAGCTTACCCTCGTGTAAATTAATTATAAAACGAAAATGTACATCATTTTTGACATTTCCTTACATATTTAGTTATATTATAGCGTTTTCTGTTTACGATTACACCGTTACATATAAATATATGGATAGAGAGCGCCCCGTCGTGCTGAGTCTGCGGAGAGTGCTGGGCCCGGCCCGGCCCGGCCCGGCCAGGACGGCACCGCGGAACACGCAACGCCGCATTAACATATATATTTATTCGCCACATTCCGTGAGACCATTTACGGTTCAGGCGAAGCCAGTTCCTGCCCACGAGCGGTACCACCGTCGCCGCAGTACCGGTACCGGTGCCGGCACCGGCGCCGGCCGCGCCCGCTCGGTGCGCTACACGATCTGCCACCGCCTCTCCTCATCTCGCCCGCCATCCGTCCCGGGCCGGGTGCGCCGGCTCTTCCGCATTCTCCGTCCCCGAAAACCCAAAACGTCGGCTAATGACACACTTGGACACTTTATCCAGTGCCGATATCAAAAATCAACTTACTCGATTAGGGCAGTGTAACCGGTAACGCATTTCCCCGGATAGAAAAAGATCCAAGTTCGAATCTCGATAACGACTAAAATATTATTTGTATCGTCTATCCGCAAAGTATTCTCGCCTTAGAAGGCTCGCCAGTCGCGCTTCGAGGGAGAGACCTGAACGCCGAGGTGAGCAGCGCGAACACCGCGTCACTCCGCAGCGGCCGAGGAATGCTGCCGGCCTCCAGCCCGACAGCTCGCGTTTGTCAATACTCAATAATGTAATGTTAGATCTCGCATCTCGGTACCGTTCGCCGCCGCCAGGCCCGCTCGTCGACGGCTGCTGCGGAAGACCACCCCTCTAGTCCTCGGATCCTCCGCTCGTTAGACTATATATTCGGCGGTAGAGCCTCGGTATAGGAAGAGCAGCCTACAGCTCGCAAACTACACCGAGTGGACCGAGATGCGCACCCGATTATCCGTATATGCTTATACTTATTTGTAGTTCTCGAAAACAGCTAAAGTGAGAATTCAAGATTTTTGTTCAATTTCGTTAAACCCCAAATGTGAATATTGTGGCCGACGCGGGGCCAGTGTTGTTATTACGATATTTTATTTAATATTCTTATTTCTCACATAAAATGTAGATATTCGGGAGGCCCTTTTATCTATTTTTCTTAAGAATAGACACAGCCTTTATAAGGGTTTTTAGGGTGGGAAACAATAACGCCTTAGACATGACGAACACAGTTCACAAACGTATAACATGAATGTTCCAATATTGGATATCTTTAACTTTTGTTGGAACATTTAGTCGATTAATTATAGAATTAATTCGTTTCTCTCAATGTACAATGTGTAGAGGGAGATGGCAGACTTCTCTCGGTGTACAATGTGTAGAGGGAGATGGCAGACTTCTCTCGGTGTACAATATCTAGAGGCAGTTCACGCGATACCTTAATTGCTCAATGCGTTCAATTATTTTATAGTTATATAAAAAAACGTCGGTCCAGCCGTCATCGCCCTAAAACCGGCTCCGGCCCTGTGCGGGATCAATTATGACTAGATTCCGAGAATTCACGAGTCACGTTCCCGCTGGACGGCGTCAGGTTCAATTCCCGCCAGCCCCGGAGACCTGTCCCGAGTCCCGATCCAATGAAATCAGAATATGTAGAAACGTCTCGTCCTGCGGTCGGTCAGACCGGAGCGGGTTACCGCGCGGCGAGCGGCAGAACGACACCGCGGCTCCGGTCACGGAGTCGGAGCTCGGTCGCCCCCGCCTCCCGCTCCTCGCCCACGCCCGGGCCATAGCGCGTTCGCCCGCTCGCTCGCTTCGTCCGTCCGTCTCCCTCACGCGGCCGTAAGTCTATTCCGCGTTCCCACCAGGTAACCGGTTCAGGGTGACCATAGCGCGGTACCGGTTCCGAGTATGATGATATTTTCAAAATATGTACGCTCTATCTCGTGATATGAGTTGAAATGTGTGATCTGAATTGTCGAGTCGCCGATTTTGGACAGGCTAAGATAGAAGGCCCTATCTCTTTTCAAGTTTCACGCGTGCGGATGAATGTCGTAATGTATATGAATGTTTTCGGAAAGACTGTCTGCGGAGAAGTGGCCGGCCTTCGCTGGCTTCCAGGCCTGGTCCGTCGCGATGTAGTGTAGACCACATCTGTGCGGGTACCGGTCGGACTGACATGTCTGTCGAGTGTCCGGATTGACAGCCAGGAGTACCGTAGTTAGACGGGTGCAGATCGCCTACAAAAATGGTAAAAATTTCATCTGATGTACACAGCCGAGAAATATTATCTAAATATATGATAGCTGTATGTCACATCCTCCATCACCTGTAGAAATAAAAAGTAGCTCGGTAGCGAATATGTCAAATGTGTTTTTAATATCTCTAGGTTAAAATTACTTTAATGTTTTATGTTTTCTGTATTCAATAGCAGTACGCAAATATATATTCAAAGTGTAGGTACATTGAGTAAAAAACATATAGATAGTAGTGAAAATGTATAAATTTTCTGACTGGCAAGCATATTAACCATCTGTCATCTTGCGTCACAGCAGACATTTTTTGTGGATGTAATTTGTCGACGGTCTATATATAGATCTGTCAAATACATCTTCGTAATATTTACGTTTGTTCAGTAATTATTTATTGTAAATATGATCTCAGTTTTTCATGAATGTCTTTAAATTAAATGATGAAGAATAATTAATTAGACATTGTAACATCGTCGACAATAGAATGAAGAGAAGAACGCACGAGCGAGCAGAAAATAGAGAATGATCCCATTAGAAGCGATGTAGACGAGCGAGCAGGAGAAGAAGCGATACATCCAAAAATAATTGTCAATATACAATTTAAAATTATTCAGTTTTCACTTGAATGTATATAATATCTACTACTGAAATTATTGTTAAATATATTATTAGTAGCAGATAAGCTGCTAGGCCCCGCGGATCGTTATGGCGGTGGCGAGGCCAGGTCTTCCGTAGAATCTGTATTTCAATGCGGAAATCCCTTTTATTATTATACCGCTTTACTGATTTGCTGGTAACCTACGATTGGTCCTATGAAATCAAAATGTACATTCTTAAAGTTAAAATTTACCAGAATTTATTTATTTAGCAAAAACAAAAACTGCGTTAGAATTTTTTTTAAATATTTTTAGATAGGTACTCTCACTTTAATCTTGCATTTTATTTTCCTCTTCACCGGTATCGAGACCGGGATCGATATCTCAAACAAATTTGTAGACCCGAGTATCGATCTCGGTACATCTCACACGCTAAGCTAATGCTCTACCATCAAATACTCCCCTAGTGCACAATACTTTAGGGATAAAATAGTGCCTAATCTCAACCATTGATTAATCAGGAGTATAACCATAAAAAAAAAATATTTTTGCGATTTACTAGATTAATTGATATAATATGATTTCAAATTATATATTAAATAAAAGGTCATCTGATACGATCTATTTTAAGTTGTCTGATCGGGTATTTGACTGCGTTATCTGTTTAAGTGGAATTATTTAAAAGTAGGCAACGACAATTGTATCGGTGCGGAAACTCTGGCCATGGCTATCCACTGCCTCGCGTACTCGACGCTAGTAATACCATTTTGAAAATGTATCGGAGTATTGGCCGACTTTCAGCGGGCGGATAACCCGGCTCGTTCCTCGCGCGTGGTCACCGCGCATCGCAGGTGCGACAGTGCAACAGGTTAGCTCCCTCTCCCTCTCCCTCGGGCCGGCCGCGCGTCTGGCGGCACGGCCCGCCGAGAGAAGTGTCAGTTTAACCGCGAGCATGTCCCGGCCCGCCGCCCGAGTCGCGTCCGTCCTAGTGCAACCAGCTCAGTGCGTCAGTTCAGGCCGGCAGCAGTGTCAGTGAGTCAGCGAGCGCCCCCGCGAGAGCGGATACTCCGGATTCCTCAGAAAGGTGCGCGGTGAGCGGGAGGGGGCGAGCGCGAGAGTCGAGAGGAATCTGCGGCCGTAACTGTCGACCCGCTGTCCCACTTGCGGCGGCCCGGCCGGAGGGCTTCTGGGACAGCGCCGCGTGCGGCGCGAGCGTCTGTTGGCTCTGGTTATCGGTGAAGACCTCACTTTAAGATTACTGTACCGTACACTGTACTGTCCCGTCGATAACCTCTACCGTCCTAATCGACGTGACAACCTCGGTCCCCGATGAATCATCCTATTAAAGTTTCTCCTGCTGACTGGCTGAATGTCCTCCCCCGCGAAGTACTCTGCGTCAGCTTTACGGTCGCAATATGTGGCACGCGTCTGAACAAGCGGCAGTCGTTCGGCTGCTTCTCGAGATGATTTGCAACGGTATCAAAGTGATGATTAGCTCAATGCAGTAATCAGATTCCTCCGCCACAACTCTGACCAAAATATTACGAAAACCGTTTAACGATACTTTCCAATCAAGTTCATATTTCGCAATGCATATTTTCATCGCTACCTCGGCCCGCTTTGTCTGCTAAAACAGAGTGTCGCGTGATTGTTGATATTTTGAGACAATATGAGACAGTGACAGGACTCCAGATTTCTCGGGGTTCGGTTTCAGATCAGTCACGGCTGTCTGTCTAGACACAGGGTCCACGACACGCAATAAACAAACCGAGACAGATTTCTCTCACGATATCTCACGGAGCACTCGTCCGTGCCGCTTAATTTGCTCTCCTAATGTGTCAAATGATATCTCGCCATTCTTGTTATCTTTATCCCGTCTGCATTCGATGCGGTATAAAAACCTTTCTCGACTACCGCCACTCCCCCTGTTCCCTTTCCGATCGGTAAGACAGCCCGCGCCTCGATCGTCACTCGTCAAGGTGTCCGGCCCGTTTCAATTTCAACTTTGTTACTCTACCTCGGCAAATATCCTCATTTCTAATTCTGCTTCGCGAGGACTTCCGACCGCGGCTCGCCGGCGACCGTTCAGATCTCGAGAGGTCGCGTCGATTGAATACTTTTGTTTCGAGGCATTTTGGATAATGTTTCTAATAAATCGCCATTTATGCTCGCTTGGAATGTGTGACTCCTCTCCTGAAAACTGTCGCGCTGTTTATGGTGTCAGAATCTACATAACCGGTATCGCGTTATGAACTATTTGTTGACTTCAACATTTAAAATATGTATATACCTCTCTACAGGAAATATTAAGAACATTCGCGAGTCAGAAAACACTCAAAGCGAGACTTCGAACGTATTAACTCTTCGTATTTCAGGACGAAATTAATCGATATTGCGTTAGATTTTTTAAAATAAACCAACTTCTGTTTACACACTCGAGTGAGGATTATTGTCACGACTGTAGTTAAATATAACGAACCAATTTGTCTCTTTTCTTGCATAGATTTCGGTCTAGTTAAGGAGACAGTGAGCATCTGTGCCGTCCCTCTCATCAACAGTGTCAACGTGACGAACGAACCAAATTCCAGCAATAAGATTTGAATTAATCATTAGCGATAGTTGATTTACAAAGAATTACGCAAAAAAAATACAGCAATTTATTTGTAAATGTTATTAGTGCGATACGAACAGCCCTCGGCGTCACTCACTCGGGACAGTTTCTTCTATTCGCGTGCGCGCTCAATTATGGGCGGTGAGCGTTTCTAGAAGCGTTAACGAGAGGGACTGCACTTCTCGAAACATATATTCTCACCGAGTTACGAACTCGCCTTGACCTGCCACGGCACATCCAGAAGTAGCGGGGAGCTCCTCAGTTAAGATGTATTTCTGAAATATATATGCCAGGTGTCTGAGGAACCGGTTGGCCCTTTCGATGTATTATTATAGATCTGCGTTCTCGCCCTCTCGGGACGTACGCACCTAATGCTCCCGACCTATTTATCTCTCTCTGTAGCTAACTGATCAGGTTTCACTTTCACCTACGCTAGTGCTACGCTCCAGATGTACGTTTTGACGAATCGCAGTCGCTGATAACACTGATTTGTGTGCAGTATTATGTAGTGCAGTCAGTCGGCGGCGCGTGCAGACCTGAACTCTGAACGGGCGCTTTGAACACCCATCACGCGCCGTGCTGAAGAAAGTCAGCGAAACGTTCGATCTGAAATTGTTTTCGAGGCATTATCGCAATAAAGCTTTCTACGGTTCGATGACGTGCGCTGGATGAATGATCCGGTCGTTTCCCGCTGACGACGGTTCGCTTGCCCGGCCCGGTTACCCGGTCCCCCGGTCCCCCGGTCCCCCGGTCACTCGGCCACCCGGTCACCCGGTCGATTTGGCGCGGCCTTCTCGAGTGTGATGAATGTGCTGTTAATCTTATCGATTATTGACAAAAATCAGAAAAATAAAACGCGTTTCGACCAATTAAACTTCCAAAATCTACTTATCCGGATGACAAACCGGGCTCCTTAACCGTTCGCTTCTTCCTCGGCCGGCTTCCGGAGCACACCTCCAGTAAACTGTAAACTGTGCGATCATAGCTCGACCCGTTTCAGTCACATATCCGCGCACCCGTCCGCGTACAACGAACGCGGCGAGCGCTGGGAGTCGGGGCCCTCAACTCACATTCGAACGGATCCTTCCGATTCAGCTGACGAGCGGGCGTAAGCATTAACACCTATACACATACACAATACACCTATACAGTAACAAGTGTAAACTCTTTCTCCAAATATATTCATATAAATTTACCACAAGTTTCCTGATGCGTATTGATTAGGTGAATGGAAATTCAAAAGGAAATCTATACATTACATTAGATTGAAGTGTCAATTTCCCATAAATTGTGTGGATGTGTTCGGTCCTGAATGTTTTTCAAATAGAAAACAGAAAACGAACAATTCAATTATCTATTGTTAGAAATTTGAACAATTGGGATACTGTAATGACGTCGTGCCTACTGCAGATAGGTAATTATTTAAATTACGTGTTTCCACAGCGAATGTGATATTGTGCGTAGATTCCACCGTCGTTCCCGCTGTGTACGAAGAATTCAATTGTGTAAACAAGGTCGTCACGTTTAGCCGGCCAGTCCGGAACACGCGGAGACGACTCTTCTAGGAATTATTCCCCATACACTCGCGATTCTAGGAAATGGTGTTCTACACCACACAATATCATTTCGGTGGCGATATTATGACACCGGCGGTGTGATTACCTGAGAACCGCTGGTCTCGCGTCGGATGACGATTCCGATCGGCGCGATGTTCAGAGGTGGTGACGGTATAATCTATCATCAGAGCCGAAGTGCACCTGGGGAGACACCGCAGAGAATGTGGACAATGATCATGGTGCCGCGTTCACTGCCCCGTTGCACTTCACCGCTAGTTCCTTTCCTCGCCGAGCGGGATTCAGCTCTCCGAGATCGGTTGTCCAGGTGATATATTTCGCTTCAGCCAAGTTTCAGCTGAAGAAGATCATCAGACGGATGGCTCCGCCGGCGGGTCCTGCGACAACTGCGACTAATCTAAAAATACATTCCTAACCTAACCTAACCTAACGCAGAGTGCGCGATGACAAATCTCCAGCTAGAAACGTTCGGAGGAGGAGCAGCTTGTTGCTAGTTATCATTTTGTCTAAACGCGTCTGTTGAGTGAAAAGGTAATAACTATTAATTTACTCGAGCTCGTCAAACGATACACAGGGAACGGTGGATGGAGAGAGTTGCCGCGGCTCGGATGAATAAGTAGTTAAAACAATATAAACCGAATTGAACATCTCGGACGTGCGACGAGACGTCCGGAGAAGAAGAAGAATGCTGAAAGAAGATTGAGCCCAGTCTGCGATGACAGCCGACGTCCGTTAAACTGATAGTAGAAGTAGAACAAGTCAAACGATGTCGTCTAAAATTGTTGATATTTTGTAACCTTTATAAAAATAAACTGTTTAATATTGTTTCTGGATCTGAAGCGGTTTTCTTCGTTTCTCAAAAGTTATCGGCTGGACTGCAGGCTGTAGCAATACTCTAAACAGATAATACTGATAAATATTGCGAACGCTGGCCGGTCCGCGCCGGTTGTTCTGCGCGCGGTACGCGGTGTGCGCTGCTTTTCTCTTTGTCATTTTAATGTTTCAATTTACAATATGATCAGCACTACCGATGCGTTTTTTTCTCGATTCGCTGTAGCGAAAATGGCGGGGACCGAGGACTGAGAACTGCAGCCGGCGCGGCTCTCTCCGTTTCTGAGAAAGCAAACGCAGCTTCCGTTCACTCGGTGCTGTTCCGAAAGCGCTCTGCTCGGCCGTATTGTAATGGCTATTCCTATAAAATCTCGGTGTTTATACACAGCGCAGTGTCGCCGCTGACAGTAAATCTATCGATAAGTGTTTCCTGACTGCGACTTCTGTCTCTGCAACACGACAACTCGTTATTCGCTGTCACCGCACTTCTCCTTATCCGGACTAGGAGGACCGACAGAGTTAAGGATGTATCTCTGAAGTCATCCTCCGGACGGCGCGCATCAACCTTCCGATTGTGGTTGCACTAATTTCTCGTTTTCACGGTAATTACTTTTATTTAGTTAACGGAATAAAACATTCTCGCGCGACGCGGCCACACCGCACCGCCTTAGCGACCTAATTCGTCTTGTCAGTAAATGTCCTTATTGGATAATTATTCTCGCCAAATGTAGACTCCTCATTCATCATAACTTTCTGCCGCATTTAAAAAAATAAAGACAGTACCTCGAGACAATTTTTCATAGAATTTTTATTATTTTACAGCCAATACCAGACTTCACTTCTTATTATAAATATGGATCGGAGTCTCGTGTCCGCGTTGCGGGCCCGCATCGGGTCGGCCGTATCGTCGGGAGAAGGACGTGTTACTTTTGCGGCGGAGCGAAGTGAACGTATCCTGACCCCGCTTGAGCGCGGCGAAAGGCGGGCGACGCGCGCGCGCGGGGGCTGGTACCGCGCGCGCGCGCGGGGGGTCCTCGCCGAGCTCCTTTCGCGAGCGCTCCCGGTCGCCGGCCGCTCGGGTCGCGCGGCTCCCGCCACCTCATCGGATTCTAATTTCTCGATGATGTTGTAATTTTTCAGATCGTTCCGTGATAAATGTTTTCCAAAAGTGACTAGCGACTAGCGACTAGCGACTAGCGACTAGCGACCGGCGACTAGCTCACACCGTCGCCAGTAGATTGCGCTTCCGAGCGAGCTATCCTGCGGAGCTCAATTAATATTTGAGTCGTTTACTTCCGAGCCTCTATATTCAAAAATTGTAAAAAATGCATATTTGAATGCAGTTTTACTGGGAAAAAATGATACTTGCAATCGGTTCAAATACTTACATTACCACAAATAATAATACAAGTATATAATTAATAGAAATATGTAAGTAATAGAAGAACCAAAACAAGATTAAGTTTCGTGTCAAAACCCTCCATAATTGATGACCTAACTTCCAAACGGCTCAATGATGAGACTGACCGGGATCAAATAATGTGACCGACAAACACCTCTAAAATGTGCGTGTTTAGTTACAAACACCTATACATGGTATACTGGCAAATCCCTGCATAAAAATGATGTAATGTTTACGTATTTGGGAAGTATGTTTGATAGAAACGGAAAGGCTGAGAATGATATCGAAAGGAGGGTGACTGCAGGAAATAAAGTGAACGGCGCTTTGAATGGAATTATATCTAACGGGAATTTGTCAACTGAGGCAAGACTAGCGGTGCACAATAGAGTCCCGGTACCGACACTGAAGTACCGGTACCGACACTACGAGTCACGGTACCGGAAGTGAAGCCTGGAGCTGACAGAAGAGGAATGAAAGTAGGCTGAATGCGGTGGAAATGAAATCACTTAGGCGTATATGTTGCAAATCTATTTATGACTAAAGAATGAAGAAATAAGGATAGAATGTAAAGCTGATGTTAGTATAGTGAGTAAGATTAAGAAAGGGTCACTTAAGCGGTTCGGTCATATGGAGCGGATAAATGAGGAGAGAATGGTAAGAAAGATATATGAAGCATGTGTCGATGGCACCAGAAATAGAGGACGTCCGCGGAAGACTCGGCACGACCAGGTAAACTAGATAATGGAGGATGGTTCTGTTAGAAACCTCAACAATCGGCGAGCTCGTATGGGAAGATGCACGAATGTGGATGAGGCGAGAATTGTGCGTCAGGACAGAGTGTGGCGCGATGGTAAGTAACAAGATGTTGTGATTGTTAGCATTTCCTGTAGTACTGAGCCATCCGCCGTGTCTCCCGAATATCTAATGAAGCGTATCATTTCATTTAACTTAATGTTTTTCGTGATTTCTGGGTTTTGTTCAAATCCGTTATGGGGGGAGGGGTTTAGAAATAAACGACTCCTTATTTGTATTACAATTACACAGTAGTCAGTAGCGTAGACCGAGCTACGGCAGTCAGTAGCTGTTTTCGCGATCGCTACGAAAGACACCGACGCGCGAATGAACGAAACCTCAGTCCGAGAAAAGTCATATTTATATGATAGAATATGTTTCGATTATAGCGTGGCGGCGTGCCCCGTGCACGCGTTTCGGTAAATTGACGCTAACGGAGAGATCGGTAACCCAATCCGGTAGCTCGCCCTATTATTAGTGTTGACATAAAAGTTACCGCTTACCTGTTTATTGTACTCGGTCGTATCGAACCGAAATAGCCACACTTTAACTAGATTTCTCCTAAACAGAAACGATGAACGAAAACATTGCAATCGGAAGGTTTTAATTTGCGACCGCTCTATACGGGCTCTGAGCAGACGACAGACTGTCGGAAGGCAGTGCATCCGGAAGCCGCCTACTCGGCGGTATTTCGCAGCCATCATTATTAATAAGAATAATGATATTGGATTATTTATATGGCGCCATTTCACCTCAACCGCCATTACATTACCGCCGATAACCCCTGAACGTAAAACCAGAGCTCTCGACAGCCGCAGAAACGCGGCTGGTACCGACGTCACAATAATCATGCGACAAAAATAACCATCTCATCTTCCAGACACCATCTCCGGGAAACGCTCCTCCGTGTAGTCATTTTATTTTATTTGTAAAACAAACGGTTAATTGATATAAACAGTTAATCAATATAAGAAGAGTGTAACAGAAATGGAACCAATTACTGGTTTTCTCTGAAATAACTATAATATATACCGGGTACAGTGTGAGACAATCATTTTTAAAAGACTCATTAAAGGGATAAACACCTTATGAAGGCTTTGTTGAAACTAACTTTACGCTCCGCAGAGAACATTCTCCTCCGTTGCAGAAAGTCATCTCTCATATCTATTTGTAGCTGTAATTTTCTATTCTCCGACCTGCTGTAGCCGCACTCGCGGATCGGGTACTCGGCACTCGCACCGTTCGTAACGTGTTCGTCTGTCGAGCTCATTAGAAACCGCACCAGTGTCGACTCGCGATTCTTCATCCCCGCGGTGCCTCACTTTACTGACCGGTGTCAGTATACCGGGTTGTCGCGATTACAACAGTTACGACATCCCTTATAGTCAGCGGCGGCGAGTTATCCAGTTAATGCACGCGTTATTCATACGACACGACACGACACGACACGACATAAAGTGTCGTCGATTTAATGCGAATTGAATACGACGCTTAAAACGACAAAATTGTAACGAACGTACCCAGGCCTGCCGCGCCTCCAACTATCATCAGTGGCGTAACTACTAAAGTTGGGTCCCAATGCAGAATGGAAAAAGGGTCCCCTAAATTAGTATTGTAGGTATATAAGATATCTCGTCCCGTGCACGATAGTATTCACACTGCACTGCGGGGGGGCTCCGCTGTCTACTACCGTATCGTCCGTGCATACACATGTTTTCGTAATACACGTGAGAAATGATTTTAAAAATGTAATAATTCCATTTCTCGCTGTGGATTACTAAGAAAGATATAGGAACCCGCAAAAATATTAACGCCAAACGGTTTTCAGGGAACGAATTTTACGAGTCTAGGGACCAGCGGACTCCGCGTACTGCATCGGAATAGTTACGCCGCTGGCTGATACAATTATTAGAGCCATAACGCATCATTCCGCTGTTCTCTCGCCGTGCGCCGAGTGGAGAATCGAATGTGTCTCACTTCATCGGTCAGGAAGTCGTCAGTCACCAGCGCGTGAGCGTTCACTCGCCATCGTTTCCGTCTCCCTGACCGGACTGACCTAATCTAGCCGCGCAGGGCTGCCTCGTCGACTGCAGAATGTCGGACCGCATCCTCCTGCAAAATTCTGTTTGTGAGTGACATCGAGTTAATTAAAACCGGTCGACTGTAAAGCGAATAGTAACAACATGTGGACGCACGGGCGGGGTGACGACGGTTAGAAGATGGCGTGACGCGGCGGCTCGCGAGTCAGTGGAGAATCGATGAAAAGTGAAAACTTGGAATGACTGTTAAAAATGGGAAAAGATTTCTCGGTTGGATTTCTACTGGCGATAACTTTACTCGGCCGACTTTCCGTTCGTATTGCGATATCGATCTGGTCGTCACCTCGGACGAGAAGCGAGGTGCGTACCAGTGGCGCGACTAAAAACATTCGGCCTCGATGCGTTATACTTTAGGTGCGAGAACAAAATTGTCGTCTTGTCTTGTATAAAATTCACATTTAAAAAAGCACTCACGACTGACACAAATCTTTGCTACGCTTTACGGCGATGACGTCAGACCGCAGCTGTATCGGCGGGACGCTGTGTTTGTCGATGTTTCCACGGCGAACGCGAGAAATGGTTTTTTTTGTTAAGGTGTCTGAAAATTGTTATTATTACAATTAAAACAACAAAAATATCAATCTGCATATATCGTGTGGCAGGGAGTTAGCAGTTGCTAACTGCCAGCGGGCGCAGTGGACTGAGCCTCTAAAGGAGGACGGATTTTACCATTGTACGCTCGGGTCGCGTTTAGCCATCGGGTTGACGATTGGATTGGGGCGCTTTAAAATTCCATCGTAAAAACGTTTGGAGATTTATGTTATGATCTCTTTTACGCGGAGAATGCCTCACCCGTCTGGGTGCATCCGGTGCTGACCGGATCAACTTATTTCGGAAGGTCTGTAGTTTATTATAACATTCTGTCTTGTGCGAGAGAAGCTCGCTATCTGTGGCAAGTTTGCTATTCCTGTCTAATAATGGATACATAGCGCAGAGTGCTCGCGAGTTTGGAATCCAGCGTGACTATTTAGCCGGTCCAGGGGACGTTTTCTCCGAACATTTTTATGTTTTGTTTATATGTTTTTTTTTTAGTGAAAAATGTCGCGGCAATTTTTGAAGGACGGTCTTCCCGAGGTCGAAAGGTACATCATCTAAAGGTGTCATCGCGTATATCGTGTTGTATATCGTGCGAGTAAATATTGAAAAGAAACGGAGAGATTACGGAGCCTCGCGGGACCCCGGCTAGTAATTTCCGGATGGAGGATAAGATGCCGTTTAGTTTGACTCTAAATTTCCCATCCGATAGGAAACCGGCGAGGTCGGCTTTATAGTGTAGGCCGTTATGCCGTGTATTTATTATTAATCTGGCCGACTGCGCGGAGATGCCGGTATAGGGTGGAATGTTCACGGCGGAATCCGCGTTGGAAGGCGGGAATTATTTTTAAATCGGCCACCTCGTTTAATCTGTTGACAATGATCCTTCACCCGTACGGGCGAGGATCTATCGGACGGTGATTTTGGGGAACGATTGGATCCTCGGGGATTAGTCTGCAAGCCCGAAGGCCGCGAGTGCGCATTCGATCCGAGGCTGCGAGCGCACAGACCGCCTTTCGCGGAAGGCTTTCGAGAACTCCATCGGAGATCGCCCCGGGACCGGAGGCTTTTTAGCGTTCGAATGTTTTATTATTAACTAAATTTGTCGCGGGGTGGAGAAATGAATCGGAGGCCTTCTGGAGGTTTGTCTGTGAGATTTTTGATGTGATTGTCGATAATGGCTGCGAGTGCGTGGTTGCTGGCTTTGTTGAAGGTGAACTGCTCTTCGAGGCTAACTGCGAAGGTCTCGGCATTATCTGCAGAGGAGTATACTGCAGAGGAGTATACCTGATGAGGCGTTATACGCGTTTTCGATTTCCTCGACGATTTTGAAACTTTCCAGTAGGCGTTACGGGCGTCGTCTAGGAAGAAAATGAAGTCCTCCTGTTTGTCGTTTACGTGCGATTTTATTTCAAATTTAATTGTAGAGGAAAATCCATTAAAGCGGACGCGGTCGGCGAGGTCTCCGTATCTTTGCCTGTCTTTGATCTAATCAGATCTTTAATCGTTTCGGGGAAGTCGGGGCTTTTAGCGACCGCTGGGGATGTGGATGTGGCTTCTTGAATCGCGTCGTTTATAATTGATGTTAGGTCATTTACAGCACTGTCGAGAGTCGCAATGTCCGGAATAGAAGTGGGGTCGTACTTACTGATTAATTTATTGGGAAAAATTCCCCTCAGATTCTCCATTGAAACTCTAGCTGTGGTGGAGTGACCCCGTCTTCTTGCTGCAGTTGCGGTACCAAAAACTTGTCGATCATTCGGCAATACACGTCAGCAGTGACGTAAAATATGACAGACGTAGTCCGCAATATTTTATGGACGGACGCGCAGTGATGATGGATGGTCGCGTTGACCACAAAATATAACCGATTAAAGTCGGGTCTCACCCAATACGCAATATGCAACCGAAGTATTACTTAGATTATATTAATCACTTGGAAATATACACAGAAAAAATGTATCTATCTAAAAATATATAAATACTACAGATATTCCCGGAACTTTCTCTTGCCGAGGTAATGAACTACCAATTATGATTTTGTACACCTCGATACGTCATCGGTTAGTATAGGTCCATTTTCGTCTAGTTTTGGATATATCGTACCTTATATTGTAGCGTGACATTCTGGAAGCTGATATCGATCTATTATGTACATTCACACATCAATTACATTTTAATTTACATATACATTCAAGTTTTCAATATTTGTTTATTAACGGTACAATCAACATGAAATAATATTACAAACGTTAATTAAGTACAGTGCTAAAAACAAAGTACTCACTTAGACGCGCTATTAATTTTCCCAGTAGGTATCCGCTGACTTCTTTCGCAATTGTGACCGCAGCCTTATCTCCGCCGTCACGTTTTGATTAGCTTGTCCGGTATGTCCGCCTGCCCTATTCGCAAGTTTGTATATTTTCTTTTCGCTGCTTCGCGTAATTTAGTATATGTCGACGACCGATTAGGTTTCCAATTCGGGGGGGCCTCTGCACGGCACCACCGCTTATCGCTTCTTCGGTAAGATGTTTATCCGACTTATAATTCAACTCGATTATCCGGTGAACTACATCTCGTACTTCAACGGGAGGCGGGATGAGGCCGAGTTGCGTGTTGCGTGTACGAATGGAGATGATATCGGATGGATCAGCTGTGAATGGAGATCGGCTCTCCAGCCTGCTTACCGTTCTGCGTTCGTGAAGATCGCGATATTTATTTTGGTTTGTTATGAGGAATGAGGAAGATATTATCTGCAGCGGCGTGGTGATTTAATATAAAAGCCTACTTACGCGATTACACTGATTTTTTTGCATAATGGTTACAAAAGATACTAGACTATGCGTATTGACATTTACGATAAAATGTACTAGGGCGTGCGTCCTTCTCTCGTCCCAAGAAGCGGAAGAGGAATAGTTGCCATCCCCCAGACCGCTGGCAGGTTAGGCAGGTGGCTCTGGCAGGTGCTCGTAACCGTGTCCCGATCGCCGATTTATCCTTCCATATAATGCGTAAGCGCGACCGAGAGGCCGCGTTACATCGACGATTGTCATTTCCAATACTGACCTCGGTCTCGCTCGCAGGTTCCCCGTGGGAGGTGCAGGTGATGTCGGCAGGCGGGGGAGGGGGCGGCGCCGTGGTGGGAGAGGGCACGCGGCTAGTGCCGGCGCGGGAGCCCGCCGTATTCGAGGTGCTGGCCGCACCGGGAGGCGGCTCCTTCACCAAGGGAGAGGTGAGCTATCCATTTTTTTACTCGTGGCACTGTATAATCGGCCATTGACGAATCTGTCGCTAGTATTGTTTGTTTATCTTTACAATATAATAGTACATAGATTTGTTGAATGTTTAATTATTTTATGGCTAGGGAATGAAATAATATTACTCACATTTTAATAATAATAATGAGTGTCGATGCCCTTCATCGGCTGAAAATAGTAGGTGAAGAAAATAAATTAAATTAAAACAGAAGACAACACACTGCGCGCGGTGTACACAATCGATATCATGCGTCAACTGACGTCAAGTGCGTTGTCGCATTACTGTCTCGCGTGAAGCAGTCATATAACGTTGTCTCTTTCTCGCTTAGACGTGCATCGACACAAAACAGATTCTTGAAGTGCCACGGCAATGGCGAGGCCGGGGACAGGGACGGGGACGGGGACGCATGTTTTCTACCTTGGAAGATGACACAAAACAAGTTGGGCCTAGTGTTTGTTTAAAGTGCTGCACTCGCAGCTCACGGCGGGCTTGATTGCGAACGTTCTGCTTCCAGATCGGAGTGACGGTGGTGGCGCCGTCCAAGCGGCTGGTGGCGCCCCGCGTGGCCGAGGTGGCGACCCAGCCCGGCTCCTTCCGCATCGAGTTCCTGCCCGAGGAGGTCGGCACGCACATCATAGAGGTCAGTCACTACGCTCACCCCACGATTTAATACAATACGAGAGAAGCTAATGATCATTGGTAGAAACTACTATTTCTCTTCTGTCAATATATGTATATCGCATTTAACATGCTTTTGTTTACTTTATTTTGTTCATATTATACTTTATGCTACTCTAAATTGTATATTTATGTTCATGTATATAGATATGTTAACATTATTGCTCTACTGCTTGAAATCGTTTTCATCATACTACGATAAGAATGTTGTTCATATATTTTGTTGCGTTGAATTTTGTCTCTTGTCTTCCAATAAACAAAATAAACCGTACAGAGGTGTAGTGTAAATAAGTGATCAACATTGAGCTAAAGAACTAAATTAGACCGCTTTTATATTATGGTTACATTAGAGAATTCCGGGTAAGGGCGGGTCCCTCTCCGTTATTTTTTTATCATCCGGTCTTATGTTTTATTCTTTCACACTATTTTTAAGGGAAAGGAAGGAGAATCTACAGTCATTTCAATCGGGTTTTAAGACCGACGTTACGAGGAATTTGAAACATACGCAGGTATCAGGAGGACATACAATTAAAAGATAATTGGCTGTTAGATTTGAGTAATGTCTTATATTATATTAGTACATTCTTATCAAATTTCAAATACAACAAAAATATATTGTTTATCAATATTGTGCCCTATCGAAGTTATAATAGTTAATGCTTAGAAACTTCAGTTCGACAGTCGGTAAGCTTGTTTGTTATTGAACATACTTCATTACATAAGATACTCAATTATGAAGTAAACTTGAGAACAACCTTCCCGGTGGCCGGAGCAACAGGATAAGTATAATATTAACACAAACTCGCAACCCTTTGTGCTAAATGTTGTTTTATTGTTTGTTTTAGACTGTTTTAACCGATGCTGGAAATATTTCAACCACAAAATATATACTAGACGAGAAAAAACCCATTTATGCTTGATGCGGGCAGAAAGCAAAATGAAACCAATTTGTCATCTGCGCTAACCTAACTACCCACGCATTCCTGTCACCGACTATTGTATATTACTGACAATAATATTTTCATCACTTTTTTCATTCAATATCTTCTGATTATATTTTTTTTCACATAACATTTTATAACTCACTCATTATACTTACTTACCTCTTAACATTTACAACTTTTAAAAAATGTACAGGTAATTGCTTCAGAACAGACTACGTCCAGTAAAGCGATTCCCTTTATTTTTCATATGTACTATTTATACTACAAATGTATATATATAATCAACGTAGAATCTTCTATCTAGAGGCCGTCCTCTATCTTTTGCGGTCTCCGGTTACAAAGTGTGACTAGTAGCTGGACGCGACACAGGACTGTTAGGTATTACGAATTATTAAGGTAACAAATTACAGTTGATTTCTTTATGTGGTCATTTAATTAACTTGTTAAATTTAACAATCGGCTCGACGAACCGCGGCTGAATTAAACAACCGGTTCGCGCGGGTCGGTTGCTGCTGCTGCTGGAACTCAGGCTGACAAGACAAGGTTGGCACAATTTATTAGGCGTACAATATGAGCGCTAAAACTGTATGAACGTACTGTATAGCGGACTTTTCACTAAATAATGATTAGTGGCCGCGGTCCGGTGTTTTTTCTCTCGTATTGTATAGTTGTAATTTGTGAATTCTCTTCAGACACTGTTATTTAAATGGAATACTCTCTCCCAGGTGGCGATAGGGGGCAATAAGCTGTCGGCCGGGCCGCTGGTGGCCAAGGTGTACGACTCCAGCCTCATCCAGGTCAGCGACGTCAGCAGCGGAGTCGTCGGCCAGCCCTGCCAGTTCAGAGGTAACTCTCCTCGCTATATCTCCTCTCTCCGGCGGTCTCCCGCACTGACTCGAACTAATATTCCGCTCTCGTTCCAGTTGACGCGAGCGCGGCGGGAGAAGGCCAACTGGAGATCTCCATCAACGAAGGAGAAGTGCCCAACCACGTCCAGGTACGATCCGTCTTCTACCGTTCTACCGAATGCCGACATTCCGAAGAATGTGTGTATATTGTAGAAATGTGTTGTATGCGTATATTGGCTAGAGTGTACATTAGTACTATTACTTCGCCTGTTGTGGTAAAACCGACAAATATCTTCACACAATAAATTGTATTGTATCGTGCGGAGCGGAAGCGCGGACCCCGAGAAGGACAATAATCATTCTTACACACTTCGGACGCGTGTCAAAAGAAACTATGAGTGTCGAGAAGCGAGCCAGAGGACGCTCTCCCGCAAGATGGATAGACCTGCCGCGGACACAGCTCGAGGCCGAGAGGGACGTAGTCGTATTATGCACCGAGTCGCACGCACTTTAGGGAATCGCGACTGGCGGTGGGTGGTGGGCTACCGATACGTTAACAAGGGGCGCGCTTAAATCTCAGCAATACAAGGTCAAATGTACCGAGCTAACGAAACAACACAGAACCCTGGATTGAAATTGAAATTCTCCTTGGTAAATGACGGTACAAAGTAATACACATTAGGAACTGTCTTCCTCGAAACTGTACGATTGCGCTAAAGGGATAAAAATGTACACGCGTGAAGCATGAAGGATCATATTTCAAAGCATCGTTCACAAAAATGTCGCGTGGAACATCTGGAAGCAATATATATGAAACGTCGGTGTTTTTTAGCTTCGTTAGACTACAGACAGTTAGTTCTCTTTTATTATGCGTCAGTCCTGTGTTAAACTGTCTACAGAAATTGCAGTCGGGCACTGATCGGGAGTTTCCGTTCACCGTTGCGGGGCACGGTCGACCGGGCCGCTGAGGGACCTTGACTGATGGCTGACGGAACAATGCGACCGTCGCCCATTGTTCCCCGGCCGGAACATATTTTACACCGAGTGTCATTTCGCAACACGCTTCATTGTTATGATTGATATTAATCAATTCTGCTCGCCTGGACGTAATGCTGAACTGACATTTTGCGTAGTGCCCATTTTCTTCAGTGTTTGTGTATCTTATTCGCTGAATTTATTTCATATATTCTATACCTTCTGCTACTATTTTTCATCGGCGGTACCTACAAACGAGGTTCGCAAAGTACTCTTAGTTTTTAGTGCTAAAAATACAACAATTTTTATGTTGACTTCTTTCTTTATTTACGTTTCGAATGTGCGTCATTTTTACGAACGCGAAATATTTATTAAATTAGTTTGGGTTATGTTATGACAAATTTATTAATTAGTCGATCAGTTCTAGTGTCGGAGCTACTTCCGCTTTCACTATTTACAACACCTCAGTCCAGATGACATTGGACACGCCGCTCCGGGCTGCCGAGCGCCCTCGCCCGGTCTCTACACTAATTTCAAAAGGTCTCTGTATAACGAGTAGCGTGAGTGCACGCGTCACGCTCCACGGGCGCGTGCGGCGAGCGGATCATTTAGTATTAGCGGCCGTTCGGAACGGTCGGACTGTACGCGTCCCGAGTCACTCTCTATGGTTCCGAGCGAAAGACGAAGAAAGAAACACTCTTCACACAGTTCTCAGTTGCATCACCGATCAGCTGCTTGCGTTAGAACGAAAGAATGCGAAATAATGTCGCTTCAGACTTCTGAAACACATATACTCTTTATTTTATTACCTTGCTTTAGGTCCTAGATACGTTCTCGCATAAATATAAGAGTTTGAATCGAAATGTTGATAATGAATAATTTATTTTGATTAATTAACTTTTTAAAAAAGTTAGCCCCACCCGTAACCTCCCTCTTTCTAACACTGCTCTCGACCTCTCCCCCCCCCACACCCCCCATACAGTTGACAGTCTATCTTCTAGTTTAAGTTTTAATTTATTACTGACGATGACACAGTAAAGGTCGAAAACGTTTTAATTCATATTTAATTAAAGTGTTATGTGACGTAAGCAACGTTGTGTTTTATTTTAATAATTAATTAATTTTATAGTTAAAAATTTTGTTAAAAGTTTTTTAAAAGTTAATTACGATAGACTTCCACAAAGTTAATCACGAAAAAATGACATTTTTATTTTGATACAAATTCAATAGAAAATTTGTATTTATCAAAATAGAATATTATGACTTTTAAAAAACGATTTAGTGTCGGCCCATTTCTGATGACTGACTACTACTCCCCTTAGAATACCATAAATCACTCCACATCCCATTATAGTACAAACACAGATGCTATAAAAATACTATTGCCCGACATAGCACGCGGCGGTGCGAATGACGTGTCAGGGACTTCCTGCTCGACTCTATGTGTAACTTTTTATGTATTTTATTAGAGAAGGTTTGTTTGTGTTTGCTCTGAGGAAGTATTGATTTAATATACCTAATACATATAATAGTTTATAGTTTTAAGGCTACGGGCCTGGAAGGGGTAGGTGATACCCCTAAATAAGAAGCCAGAACAAACAGATGACATAATGAATTTCATTTTAGAATGTGTGTTGACTAATGACGTGACGTTACGGTTTCCAGGTGGTGGGAGGCGGCAGGTGCCTGGTATCTTTTACCCCGGAGCAGGCCCGGCCGCACTACATCGACATCAAGTTCAACGGAGAGACAGTCCGCGGCTGTCCTTTCCTGTGCAACATCGCCGACACCGGCCGGGTCACCCTCAATCTCTCCAACCTCGGTACGCATCGCACTTGCCCACTTTACAGTGAACCCTGAATTGGCAAACGTCAATGTAATTGATTTTTAATTTAAGAGACAAAACTTTTTTGTTAACGTTTCACTTCAGTTTGCTCATTTTAGTTATACATCTATCATGTCCTAGATATAAGACAAATCTTTATATTGAGACTCGTTCAATATTTCCATACTAACAACAACTCTCCTCAAGCAATAAATCGTGGACACAACACAAGACAAACAACAAACATCTACACACCAGTTCCGAGAGCAACAACGACATTTTATCAAAGATTCTACATGTTCCTAGCTCTGAAACTATACAATACACACAGTACCAACTGGAAATCGTACAATTCCAATAAGATTACACAAATATGGACCCAATATATGATTCAATCAGGTAGAGATGAATCAGAAGCATGGATATCCAACAATTTAATATAATTTATACAATTCTTTCACTAATAATTCACTAGTCCTACAACACTCCCACTCCGTGCATTTTAATTTTATTTTTACTTTTTTATTCATATTTGTAATTCTCTTTTTATTCCAAATAACACCACAATAACACGAAAAAAAAACTGGCTACTTTAACACAGACTTCAGTCTAGCAAAGTAGTCAGGACAACGCTGTATATATCAGAGGTGAAGTCAACTCCATCCACACAATAAACTATGTATTATATATGTTTATTATGTATTCACCTCTGTTAGTACATAAATATGGATGTCAAAATATATATAAATAAATAAATATTACAATGGTTTTGTGTGTTACAGAGTTGATTCCGGTGGGCAGCCCGTCCAGCTTCCAACTGTCAGTACGCGGAGGCGGCGGAGCGGCCGAGTTGGCCGTGGCCGTCCGAGGGCCCCGAGGGGAACTTCCCGTGCGAGTAGCGGGGGACGCGCACGCGGGACTCAGCGCTGATTTCACCCCGGACGCAGTAGGACCGCACACTGTCACGGTGGAATACAATGGCCATCCAGTACAGGTTCTTACTTGTGCATAGTTCTCTGTCCACCCGTCACAGTATTGAATGCTACAAAGGAGACAACTATAAAGTATAGTTCGATGGAGCGCCCTGCCGTTTAATTACATTTACTAATGATAATAATACTTGAATAGTCACATACAGCGTGGAAAGTGATGTACATTTATTTATAGCCAATAAGAGCTTTACTTGTTTCTCAAACTCGCTGTTAAAATGTACAATATTTGATTCCCTAGGGCACCCCTTTTGTCGCCAAGGCGTACGACGCCCGCCTAGTGTCTGTGGGGGCCGTCAGCGGCGGTGGGGCCGGAGCCGCGGGTGCCGTAGTAGGGGGCCCCGCCCACTTCTCGGTAGATGCCTCCCGCGCAGGAGAGGGCAATCTGGAGATAACCATCTCCGCTCGGGGACTCAACATTCCCACGCAAGTACATCCGCAGGTCAGTGGAGAAATATACGCCTCTCATTAATACCTTTGTGTTAAGACCTGATCTACCTATTACGGTTCCCTTCCCTAACTTATAACACATAATTTTCTTTTCAGGGCAACGCCAGGTTCTCCGTGAGCTTTGTACCTGCCGAAGCTTGTGATCACATTATCAATGTATCATTTAATAAGGTAACTATTTCCCTTTTCTTACTTACTTTTTTTAAGACTATTTGATGAGGCAATGATTTTGTGAATCTACGAGAACAAGTTAAAAATTATCTACATTTTTCATTCTATAATTTATGTGTACAGACTGCAGAAGCCAAGCTCGTCGTGGATGATTTGATGGGCAGAACCTTGACTGATTTTTGAAGAAGGCGCATCTTTACCGATATCTCTTCATTTCTCCATTCCATCTCTCGAGCTTGCTGAATCTTGTCATTCGCGGCTGAGATTAACGGACATCCTGCTCCCCCTTTTTGTGCATTTTGTGCACTTTTGATCCTAATAAAATACTTAAACGTGATAAAACACTGTCCCTGTATTGTGATTTTCTGCCTTTTTTCCGCCTTTTACTCCCTCCGACCGGAGAAATTGAATCACTGCTCGTTGTTCGTCCTTGGTGTAAACTGCTAGCGGGGCAGACATGTTTACACTGTAATAGCTGGAAGTCAAATTTTGCACAGGTGACCAACTCTAAGGGCGCATGCACAGAAGGCAGCATGACAACTTGGAGACGTGTTATGCCGAAAGTGCAGATGATTTCTGTTCCGCCCTCGTATATTAAACTCTTTACATTTATTCTCCTTCTTCAATGATTATTACTTTATTAATTAATTGCAATGCGCTAATGAAAGGTTTTAATGAGTTTTGTGTAAACTCAATAAATAACTCACAACAAATTTACTCTTACAACTCTTTAATAAGTGTTCTTGCATATAAAAAAGAAGCGGAATACAAATTTAAAAAATTAAAATAATAGAATATTTTCAAATACTAAATTAATGTATTAATTATAAATATATACATATAAAATCAATTTTGTCGAAAAATATTGTTTTAGCGTCACCGGGATTCGAACCTGGATCTTCATTTCCAATCCGGGGAAGTGCACTACCTTTGTGCTATAACGCCAGTATTTTTCTTGACAAATTTTGGATTGGAAATGAAGATCCAGGTTCGAATCCCGGTGACGCTAAAACAATATTTTTCGACAAAATTGATTTTATATGTATATATTTATAATTAATACATTAATTTAGTATTTAAAATATCACAGAGCGTCTGTTCTGAATAATTACAACTTCACAATAAGAATGTGTTTTCCTTAATAATATTTTCAATTAATTGGTCTATTCATACAATTGATAGAATTAATATGATGATGAAAGATACTCGCTGTATAACTCTTTTCTATGTTTAAGAATCAATTGTGTTATTCAATATTAATATAAGTATTGCATTATAAATATTAATTATATTGTCTATTATTAATTATTAATTCAAATCCAGTTATTTCTTTTTTTGTGCTGAATGACTCACTATTTTTCATTCTATGTCTTATAGCAAAATAATTCCAATGGGCCATGAGGGCCGCGGGTACTTTCTAGTCATCGTAATAGATCTATCTTCAGTGTTACATCATAACTATAAAGTCTGAAAACTAATCCCATGTATATTTTGCCGTATTTAGAAAGCCGTACCCGGCTGCCCAATGGTCGTAGGCGTATCGGGCGGTGGGGGGCCAGGCCCGCAGGTGGCTCTCCCGCCGCCGGGGCCCGTGCTACAGCCCGCGCATCTCCTCATCACGCACCCTGGAGGCAAGCTGGAAGACATAGAAGTCAACGTGGAAGGTACCACCGTCACCGTCCTAACCGCTAACAACACCTCTTTGTTTTTACGCTCTCAAACATTCATCGAGTTGAGTTATTATCAATTTGAATTTTAAAGTGAAACTACACTTTACGTAAAGTATGATCCCATTTAGTTCTGCAACATGTAACATAAATGTCTGACACCTGTGTATTATACGAGCACGAATTCTGAATAAAGTGGCGTAACCTTATCTCGTGTGTTTAAAACATTGTGTAAGTATATGAAAGATGTAAAGTTAATATTTTATTTCTTTTCATGTCCGCACCAAACTCTTTGCTTTTGGACGGATTCACGAATTCTGTTTTATTTATGGATGGTCTTTCTCTCAAAATATTGTCTCCTTCTGTTCACAACATTGATCTAACAGTGCACACGTAACATTATTTCTCCTAGTTCTGTAAGCTACATTTATGATAATTAATATTTTATAGTAAGTACATATCTTCCTATATAAACAGCTTAAAACATGGCAACATTTATGCTAGGATGAGATAAGACGGGCCAGCTCAGCTCGCTATTAGCCGTTGCCAAATAATAATAACCTTTCTTATCAGTTTTTTTCATATAAATTTGATGTTCATTTTTAGTTTTGATTGATTTTGAATAGTTTTTTTCACTGTGAAGTCAAATATAGTTTTTTAATTAAATAATGTTTTTATACCTGTCAACTTTTTGTATATTTTATTATATTTAAACAAATGTACTTATTTTCATACACCGCATACAAATTCTAATGTTTATATTTTATTGGAGTCCCTCCGATGAAGTAGACATTCCCTTCATGTGTATGTGGAAGCGACTAAAATGAGGATTTGTATGTAACGTTGGCAACTCGCACTTTGTTCATTATAAACAAAGGCACAGTCCACCAGTAAATGAAGCTTCCATCCATATTATATGATGTCTACTTCACGCGAGTGGAACATATTATCTAATGTACTCTTCAAACTCGGTGTGCTCTACCATCTGTGTTTTCCTTTGCTTGTCGTTGCAGGAAGGCGCCGATACTATTATTAGACCGACTTAACTCGACTGTATACTAACCATTTACTGTCCCCTCTGACACGATTGTCCTGTCAGTCGGGGACGACACGTGACAGAAGTGTGTGACCGATCGAACGGAATCAGTTAGCTGTCAACTGACTGACAACAGAATGATGAAACTGAAATGACGTTGACTCGCATGGCCCCTGTAGGCAGCGGGATTATCTTTAGGAACATAATAGTTTATTACTTAGATAGCAGTTACGCCAGGCTACTAATGTATGTTAATTTAGCTCCTGTACTTACATTTCATTTCCTCAGCATTGATTAATGCTTAATATTAACTTCAAATCAACTATTGAGTGGGCTCCTGCGGAGTCGACTAGCAACAAGTGGCTCAGCAAAAGTCCACATGGTTTAATGGGCTGAGGGACTTTAAGCTCAATTTTTTACAGAGTCACCCATACTCGGCTCGGTACATATGTAGTACACAACAGTTTGAGTATCGATTCTGACTGAGCCGTCACGGAGTTGAACCCTAGTAGACCCATCATTATATTGTTCAATTCTCTGAGACGCACATTGTGTCATTTTTGGATATGTAGATATATATAGATAATATATTGATTACTTTTCAAATACAAATTCAAGTAGATTCGTTCATCAATTGACATATTATTTCATTTAAATTCTTTGAAGAAACTTCTACTGATACCGACATCACTTTTCAGGAAGTGATGTCGGAAAGAAAAAACCTCGAGATAAAATCTTGTATTTTCATAGGAAATCAAATGTAATGAAACCTAACTATAATTTCTTTTAGAAAATAATGATATCTTTATAAGACTAATTTTAATTGGTGTTGGATAGCAATTAATGAGCGCTCGCTCGACTAACTGGCTCGGATGATTGTGATCCGTAAATGCTTTCTTAAGTAACTCGCTGGGTGATAGGGTTTTGCTTAATTATTTAGTTAGGTTAGGTTAGATTAGACTTATGAGCTTTCATGCACAGCAGGAAACACAACGGTACACTGTTCTTTTTCTGGTGACGGTAGTCATTAATCTATTTTATTTTATCTCTGTAAAATAATAGTTGAATTTCTGCAGTGCCGAGTTATTGATTCACCATAATATTTCAAATAAATTTGGTAGCTTCATACGATAACAGTTCATTTTCTCTAAGCATTTGTACATTCGCTGACCTTGACTAATGGTTTTGACAGAGGGATGAGATCACAATCTTGTCTCCGATATCTCAAGTGCCATAACCGGGTGATAAAAGTGGGAGTACATTAGTGGAATATGCAGAATGACAGCGAGAAATGAAAGATAAAACTTTCAAACATTCATGTTCTGCGGAAGTTCAGCTACATTTATATTAATTTGATTGTTTTATTGAACTATTTACCCATTTTATTCAGCATTCGTCTTGTTATACAACTCCAGGACTGAAGAGGCGGACTGAAGTATTCGTAGAGTCGTCACTTTAGCATTTAATGCATTACTTGTTTATAGGATGAATTGTAATTAATATTGTTTTTAGATGTTACCCATTGAAAAGCATAATTTGCATATTTTTGCAAATATATAACAATATACATATTTATATATTTGCAAAATAAGTCATATTGTGGTGCCATATTGGATAAGCCAATTAATGAACTAATTTATTAAATGTGAGAGGCAACACAAAAGGTAGAATTGTAAAATACTTAAATTTAGGTTGGAAAATGAAGAATAAGTTCAATTTATGTTTAATTTAGTACATTTTCCGCCTTAATGCTTTATAATGCTAATAAATAAGGACTAATACAAGTGGAATAACATAATTATAGGAATAGTCACATTGACAAAATGGTTTGTCAAACATGTCGCATCCTATCTGCAGAACACGTCACACCCCAACTCTAATACTACTCCCTGAACCCTTATTTATTTAAAACTCTAATAATAAAAAGTATTGCTTTCTCATGCTTCTAGTCTCAAATATCAGAATATGCACAGATATCCGAGATGTATTTTACAAATACAAACCAGTCCTGAGACTATTTCGATCAATATGGATATCCTTGGATGTTTAGTATAAAATCGTAACAAGTCGTTACACTTCTTTTAAGGCTAACCACCACACAGACAAGTGCCAAGACACAACATTAACAGCAGACAATGGAACCAAACGCAACTTAATACAGGTGTTGTGGGAAACGTTCAATTACTTACTAAATTGAGGTTATGTTCGTACAAATATTATAATTAATCAACTTGACTCACATTTTATTGAAATGGACTAGAAATTTGAATAGACAGACAATGCTATACATTAATGACAAAATACACGGCAACAAATGTACTGTTTTCGGTACATTTCTTGATGAGAACAGATAGGTGACATAATCTGACGTGACGCGCAGAGCTCTGAGGTGTGACTGTCCGGAGGGTAGACTGAGTGTGTGTGTGCCCAGGTCCCAACGGGGGCAGCGTGCCGGCCAGCGTGCTGGAGGCTGGCGCCGGTCTGTTCCGCGCCGAATTTGTGCCACGTGCTGTGGGTGAGCACCGCCTGCATGTGCTGCTACGCTCGCAGCCCTGTCCAGGAAGCCCCTTCACCGCCAAGGTACCCCTCTTCCTAATACTGCTACTTATTGAAAAATAAATCAAATCATTTTACTATTTTAAATATTCTTCAAATTGTCTATTTATAAAATTCCAATCTATTTATTACGTCATATTATTTAATTCTTCGTCTATTATTTAATTTTTTAATAAATTGTAAATGCTGGAAAACGAGATAAAATATTTTAAAAACTATGAAAAAATAGTACAGAGATATCTAAATATATATATATATATTTTATCATTGACATTTACATTGTCGGGTCGGATCTGGTCTGATAAAGGATAAGAGTACGTAAATTTACAATCGAGGGTTGGAAGGGGTTAAGGGTTAAGGGGTTTATTAAATGAATGCATTAAGAACTATCCTTTCTGCCATTTTGCCGATAAAATATAACTTATTAATGACCATAGTTGATCTCCAGCGAGTCCGGAATCAAGTCTCGAAGAAGATGTAAGTCAACATCTCGGTGCTGATCTAATAAGAGAATATCATAAAGATGGAGAGCCTTTCTTTTTCCTCCATATGAACATATCTTGAACACATTAAATGAATCAACTAGAAAGATATACAGATAAAAATCTATCCATCGAAAAAATATTTTATTGGATTCGAACCTGAACCTGTTCCTCTCCGGAAAAGCACGTTCACCATTTCGCTATAGCAATTAAATACATTTTTGACAAATTTTAACTTATATTCTGTTATATTTTCAATTGATCTATATTCTAAAAATGCAACTTCACTACAAGAATGTGTTCTCCTTAAAAAACATTATAATTGAATTGTTATTTGTTTGCAGGTTTACGATGTGAATGCAATAAGAGTGAAGGACGTGGCGAGCGGAACCGTCGGCAAGCCGGTCACCTTTTTAGGTTTGCGCTTTGTCTTTTTCTGTATATCTAGTAACTTTTCACTCTCTTTTATCTGTCACTGTCTATTACGTACATATTAATAGAGAAAAAATTAAACCAAATAATACACGTATCGACATTTACAGCCACTTTTAGTCTGTTTTGTGCACTACAGAAATTATCTGTTCAGCACAGTGAAAGATAATTAAATTATTAACTCGATGGCTGGACAAAGTAAAACATACACGTGGATTGAAAACCTTGAAGCATATGCAGTTACAAGTCAATTTTATTTTCATAACAATGCTCATTTTGATTCAGATTAAATAAAGATATGTAGGAATCAGAATTCAAATCAACTCTAGCAACGGGGCTGCCGGCTGCTGCTACAGGTCTGGCTCGAATATTCACCTCCGAGCAGTCTCCCAAGTTTTTTCATTTCACTTCGGCGGTCTTGCCGGCCCACACGCGCTGAGCGAGACCGCCGACTTCACTTTGGAATTCACGCACACCTTCTACATCTTCACTCATTCATTACATTCATTCTCATCTATCTTCATTTTTTTATCCATCTCAATAAACCTCAACACACAAATCTACAGCATTTCTTTCATTTAACCACTGACCTAACCCCCAAAGATATGTACATATCTATAAGCTTATATATATAGTACATATACATTGCCCGTATAAACAATATTGTGTGAGATATTACGAACAAATCATAAAACAAACATGGCTAGTGTTGGATTAAAAATAATTGTACATTCTTTATATGTCATATTTGTGTTTGACAGTGGAGACATCGCAAGCGGGCCCGGGTAACCTGGAGGTAACGGTGAACGGGGGTCGCGTGCCTACCTCGGCCCAAGCGCAGGGCCAGCACACGTACGCCATCTCCTTCACCCCCCGGGAACCTCAAGCGCACACCGTGGACCTGAGGTTCAACGGCCAGGATGTACCGGGTAACTTATTTTAACCTTGATAATCTATTTTAACCTTGCCACTCTGAGCTATCCTACTACACTGGAGTATCAGAGTCAAATAAATTAATCTGTGTCAATAATTTAGTAAACATTTTTGTAGAAAGCAAATCACTTTGTGGTTTGGCATATTATATTAAATAAAATAACAATAACTTTGTATGAAACCACAAAATTTATTGTACGTCGACCGGTTTCATTTATCTCAAGCATCAGGATGTATTTAAAACTGATCATAAATACAATAATGTACTTAAATATACATAAAGAGGGAGATATAAAATTACATGTGAAAAAGAGAGACAGAATACATATACATATAATTAAATTAAACATCAAGGGAGACAGAATATAAATTATATGCGAAAGAGAGCGAGACAAATACATATATGGATAAATGGGACATTAACAAATGGGAAAATATAGTGTTGATGGATATTAAGGTGATTTTAAAGGAAACATACCTAATATGGGGCTAATGGATAAATTGATTTGATTTTTAAGAATTGGCTTGCCAATATTTGTTGCCTTTTATATTTCAAGGGTTTCTAAAATGTGGTATTATCAAAAAAAAATGGTCATTTTCAATAATAATATTATAATAATAATTTAGTAAATCTTTTGTAATAGCGAATGGAGTGATTTATAAAAGTATTGTGCACGCAGGCAGCCCATTTCAGTGCCAAATATCTTCCCCGGCGCGGGTAGTGGACGTGGACTCCCTGGAGAAAGTATCCGTGGGGGCGCTGTGCGAGTTCAGTGTGGAAAGCCCCGCCGCCCCCAGCGTCGAGGTGCTGGGACCTGCGCGGCGAGCCCTGGCTGCCGCTGTGAGCACTTCGGGGCCCGGCCTGCACAGCGTGTCCTTTACCCCCTTGGACGTGGGCGACCACAGTGTGGAGGTGCGCCTCCCCGCCGGAGGCCACGTGGAGGGCAGTCCCTTCTTACTCAAGGCTTACTCCGCCGAGAGGGTCACGGTGACGGACATCAGTCCCGGGCTTGTGGGCCGGCCCGTCGGATTCACCATTAACGCCTCGCAAGCTGGTCAGTAGCGAGAGTAGTTCATATTCTTGTAGCCGCTGATCTTTCTTACAGATATGCTATTCTTATCTCAAATGAATCTCGGAAAATAAGATATTTAGTTTGTTTTACCACCTCTGGATAAAATGCCAAATAAATTAATAAACTTGTTAGATTTTTATTATTATTCAAACACTTATTATGTTCTTTATTTTTTGATTTCAAAATATCCTCTCTGTGAGATAACGTGTGCTGTGAAATACAACAATTAAACAGAGGATCAGTCCCTTAATGTCATAATAATATGACAACGTGTTTAATATAACACTGAATTTTTTTTCCCCATTTTGAAGTTGACCAAGTGGGATTACTGTTATACTTTACAAAATACATATGTATTGGATAGTTGCAATTGTAATTTAATCAATGTTACCTTAATCACAGGCGCTGGTAACCTAGAAATCATTGTTGCTGTCGGTGGAAGGAATGTGCCAAATTACGTTCAAAGTGAAGGAAACGCTCGATTCAAAGTAAGTTTTTTAAATTCTGTCCTTTTTTCATACAAATTATTAAAATATTTGCCTGGTCTTTCTGGTTTACTGAACAAGTCTCGGATGGCAATCCACAAAGCGACAAATATTATTGATGCATAAAATATCTACACGCGGGAGTAAATCATTTTTACAATTTTTCTGAAATGTCTGTTATCTCTACTTGCAGGTAAACTTCAAACCGGTGGAGGCGGCGCCTCACTCCTTGTCGGTAAGGTTTAACGGGCGTCCCGTTCCCGGATCCCCGTTTACCTGCCTCGTGTCGGGGGCTCCGGGGGCGCCGTCTACGGGAGCCTCGGCGGGAGCGCCCCCGGCCTCTGCTCGGGTTAAGGGAGACGCTTTGCGTACTGCACAGCGTGGACAACAGGCTGAGATTCAACTCGCGGGGTTTGGAGGTAAGGAATACCACTATGGGGGATTATTTGCTATTAGTACTTAAAACCAACTACTTATCCAGAGTAAAATAGAGTAAAGATGACTGGGAATAATATTTGAATTGATGGTGCTGCCAACAACAATGTAAATTATGTTAACCTTTAACAGGCCTCTGCACTTTTACAAATAGCTTTCGGATTTGTCACTGACTGTTATTAATCCTGCTTATCTCTCCCCAGGAGTGGAGCCACAGGTGACAGTGACGGGTCCCGGAGGCTCTACCCTGCCCGTGAGACTAGCAGCCGGGAGCGCAGCCGGCGAATGGGTGGCGCGATGGGCGCCCGAGCAGGTGGGGCGTCACACGCTGGCCGCGCAGGCTGCCGGAACTCCGCTGCCAGGGTCCCCCTTCACCTGCAACGTGTATGACGTGGCCCGCGTGCGTGTCACCGGTCTCGGACCCGGAGGTAACATTTATCTTGTTGGCTCTTTTTCAATTTTAATTATGTCTTTATATCAAGGATTGTGAAAAAGCTCCTCGGTATTATTTAAAAAAATTGTTTTCAACAAAAAATCATGTACAGGCACTCATTTATTTTAAACTTGATTATGTATATCAAACATTTGTCAAACAAAAATGTGTCGAAGCGTGTATGCTGCGAAGACCGAGATAACCGTTTACTCTGTTCAGGTCTGGAGGGCATGGTAGAGGGGTTGAGCCTGGGAGACGCGGCGCGAGGCGAGGCCGGCCGGCCGCTGACCTTCAGCGTGGATGCGGCCAGTGCGGGCGAGGGCACCCTGGAGCTGGTGGTGTCTACGGCGCACTCCACTGTCAAAGCTGAGGTCCATACTAAAAAACTAGTACATGCTTAAGTATCTTGAAACATTGTTCAGTTTCATATGAAGATATTAGTGTTGAAAGATAGTGTTGAATTTTTTGTTTAGTGAATACCAGAAATATTCCAGCGGTGCGTTTCAACTGATACAACATACTTAATTACTATTTGAATCAATTTTGCATTTGAATGAATAACTTAAGAAATCTGTATTATTAGAGTACATTCAAAATTTGAAAATGATTTAGTTAGCATCGTAAATGTATTATCATTATTGTCTCTGGTAAATATATTAAATTCACGTGCCCGCTTAGGCATTAAATCTCATTCAGAAAGTGTGTGTTACCATAAAATACCCCCCTCTTAAATAGAAGAAACACTCAAGATTTATCCTACCTCTATAAAATTTTAAATAACTTAGTTAACTCGCCCTATTTATTAGAACAAATAATTTTAAACTGTCTAACGCGCCCAACACTATTAAATAATATTTTTTACCCAAATTTGGGTAGAACTAATTACATAAAAAATTGTTTTGCGATCTGCTCTACGTCAAAATATAATGCCGTAAATTTTTCTAATAACATGAGACATTTTCAACGATAAATTGCTTCCTTTTAAATTTAAACTATGCCAACTTTTCAATAACTCAATTGTTTACATTGCATCCCATTTCCCTCCCCTCCTTACCCTTTCCTCTTTGTTTGTTCAGTTTAAAATCACACTTTTGTTTCTTTTTTAATTATTTTTTTTTAATATATATATACTAATTTTTAGTTTATTATTAAGTAAAAGTATTTTTGTTTATCAGTCTGTTTGAGTATACTATTTTTTAATTTATTATGTACTATATATTTCATTCCAAAGAAACTTCACTGGTGTTATTTTTATATATTATGTAATTATCAGTTATTATTGTTACACTGTTCTAAAAATAAAAATAAAATAAAATAAATTACAGAAATCATCGTGTTACAGGTGGTGGCTTGTGCACGAGGCTTGTACGATGTCACCTTCGTTCCTCAGTCCTGCGAAATGCACTTTGTGAACATCACTTTTAACGAGGCTGCCGTACCCGGGAGCCCCTTCCAATGCGATATACAAGAGACCGTCAACCACGTACAAATCGGTAAAACCTAGTTGCTATACTGCTATACTATATATTTTCTGTCAATTTATTAACACAACATAACGTTGAATTAGAACAGATGTTTCATTTTGTTTTAAAGTGTGTCTAATATGTGCTCCAATTGTTTTTTCTTTAATCCGGTTTCAGTTCAAGTGAATCGAGTCCACATATTGTATTGAACCATTTTTTTCTTCTTAATCTAGAGTAAGTTTAATTTGCGTTTAGTGTTCACATGTGCTTTAGTATGATAATAATTATAATTGAGATTTTGGTAAATAGCAGTTATTTAGATATAATGTCCCGTATTGCAGGTGGCACAGCGACCGTGGACTTGCCCACGGCAGCGCACACTTTGGAGATCGTGGACCCCGAGGGAGAAGTGGTGCCCCACACGGTGTGGGCCGGGCTGGCAGAGTTCGGGGTGGGCCGCGTGGGCCGCTACGTAGCGCGGGCTACAGACCCTCAGGGCCGCCCTCTGTACATCAAGAATATCAACGCCTTTGACAGCAGCAAGGTGCGGGTCCTCTCTGTGGGAGATGCATATTGCCACCGACCTGCCATCATCACAGGTGATATGAGCTGAATCATTTTTTTGCGGCCACGGTTGCTTTGCCCGCAGGTCCTGGCAGCAAAAAGCTTTTCTGTTAGTGCATTCTGTATTGCTCTCCATGGAATTGTACAAACGGTGTTTTAACATTTCAACTTGAAATGTATATATCCATTTAAAGACATTCCTGAAAAATATGAACAAAACATTAATTTGTCATCTTAATTAATAATATTCTATGGTCGTATATTACAGGAACTGCGACCATAGACACGAGATGACCATGATGAAACAAAGATAAGATGACAATGAATGGAAACGCAATATAGTATAATAAGGATATTCAGATTTAAATATATCATAATATTCTGTCTTATAAATCTGTAATTTGGCTTTATTTCTCAAAATATATAGTTACATACAGCTTATTGTTCAGAATTCTTACATATATGTACTTGCATACAAATAAATAAATAAATAAAATACCATTTAATAATAATAATAGTAGATAATCCTGTGTTCATTACTTTAGAGGCATGATATTCTTGTATTAATGTATTTTATTTGAAAATGTTAACAAACAACATGTTAATACATATTAATGTAAATGTTGATAACACTTAAAAATACCTACAAAATCACAAAAACAAACTGTACTTTATATTTTGTAATGGGACACTAAATCAGGCGTCCAATACAAATAATGAAACAAAACCCTCCTATAATAATAAATAACAAATCAAAAAAACTATATTATATATTGTAGAGATGACAGTCAGTTTAGTAAGAAGATGGTAATTATGTTTTGCAGTATCGGTAGCAGAGGCAGGCGCCGGTGTGCTCACGGCGACAGTGCGCTGCGGGGGCACTGCTGTACCTCACTCGGTGCGCTCCTCGGCCAGCCGACAAGAGCTGGTATACCACCCATCACGGGCCGCACCGCACTCCGTCACGCTGCTCTACAATGGAGTTCCCGTCTCGCGCCGCCCGCTCAAGCCCAATGTGCTCTCGGCTGCCGCGGGCCAGGAGGTAATATGACATTTGAATATGTTGCAATTAAATATTTACATATAATGTTTTGCAATATCTATTAAATACACAAGAAGGACTAACTATAAACAAAATAAATATTTATTTTTGAGCTTTTCATATGTTAATATAAATGGATAATATTATATAACTATATATGCTACTCAATACAGGTTGGACATATACAGATTATTTATAAGTTGTGCATGTGTAGTTTGATATCAGTTTCTCTAAGAAATCATATCAAGTCTGTAAGTTAACCAAAGTTAAATTCCATCAACTTTACTGTTAATCCAAGAAATAATATGAAAGGGGTTTCACATCAAAGCTATTGAAGTACCTGCACTATAGTTAATATTAATGCGGGCTCGGTATCTAATATCCATTCTCCAGAATGGCTCTTACATTTTATTTGTAATCCTTTAATAAGGTACATTCGGAACCCTAAAGACTGCTATTGAATTGCAAAATAGAGTTTGCTCGGAGTAATAACAATCTTAATGTCCGAAATCTTCTAATGACATATTACAGGTGACAGCATCAGGCCTGGGACTGTACCAGGCGCGCGTGGGCCAGGTGAGCTCCTTCAGTATCGACACTCTGGGCCGACCCGCACGGGAGCTGGACGTGGTGGTCTCAGGACCCGGAGGAACTGCTCTCCCCGTCAGGTGGGACATTTTGTTCGCATAGAAGGATAGATCTAGAATATTTGCATTATTGTTTCGGCGACGTATCAATGTATTGTAATATATAACAATATATTTTCATTGATTTGTATAAATACATAATTGTAATTTTTGGTTGACCATGATTGTTAATAAAATAATCTGTATAAAACATCAATGGAGGTTTTTCATTTGATTACAGATGTTATCAGACAAAGTCCGGAATGCTTCAAGCAGAATTCACCGTTACCCAAGTGGGCCAATGCACCATAGGTAAGCGTATTCTCGCCGCACAATCAGTTCACTGAGACTTCGGAAGTAGGAAAAGGTCAGACGGTAATTAATGTTCATGTGTCATGTTCTAGAGGTGCTGCATCTGTCCAAGCCGGTGTCTGGGAGTCCCTTCACATGCCAAGCCTTCGATCCCCTTAAGGTCCAGCTGGTCAACGTTCCTCACGGCAATGTCAGCGTTCACACTCCCATCTGCTTCACACGTTAGTACATACTTAATTTTGAATGTGTAATGCAAACTTTACATTGTGTTATTCATTTTAATATATAATTTTTTATGAAATTACAGTAAAATCCCGTTTATTCAAAGTTGAGGGGACCGAAAATCAAGAAAAAAGTTTGAATAACGAATATAAAAATTTCAAAAATTCGATTCCTTTTTACATACTAACTTTTTTCATAGCAACTCGAAGTAATTTTATACTCCTATATCCACACATTTAAAATTAACAAACAAGTTGTCAAAATACAGTGTAAACAAATCACAATATTTAAAAAAAAAAAAACACTTATCTTTTTGTGCCATTTTTATTAACAACATATTAGTCGAACTTGTCAACCCGCTATTTCTCCACTGAAGTTACCGACAAAAGTTTCCAGCGCTTTTAAAATATGTGTTTTGTGGTGGTTGCGGCGACATTACAATTTAGTTACTTCTGGATATGATCTACTCATTCCATGTTGTCACTATGACTTCACTATATCAATGTTTTAATTTTATCGTTACATTGTTATTTTGTCTTGTTGCTTAATATTTTTTTGTAAAATGGTATTTGTGCGAGAGGAAAATAATAAATAAATAGAATATTTAAATATCACGTGATTGTTAAATCGAGGACATAAAATAAAACAATACATTCACCACGTAAAGTCATTCAGGAAAGATATTTTAGAGAAACAATTGTTAATAAAAATGTCCTCCCTCTTCACTGTCAAGTGTTACTACTAGTCAACATAATATGTACATCATTAATATTGTAAGTATTATATATTACACATTCGGTATCCAGTGAACTCAAATGGAGCAGGACTGGCAGAGCTGGAAGTGTCAGCCACGGGTCCCCAGGGACAAGGTCTGGCCGTGGAGGCCTCGGGCCCCACCCAGGAGGGTGCGGAGGGGACCGCAGAAGGTGAAGGAGGCCACAACGTACAGCTGTTACCCAACACCCCTGGCCATTATAGGATCTACTGCTCTTACGGAGGTATACAATGTTCTGCCATAGTATTATTTTCAATACATTTTGTTATAAGAATGGTTTAATTTATCAGTTTATTTACATTTTATCAGTTCTTGTAAACTTATTTGAAACACAAAAAATAAAATCTGCCTTCAGGTGTCAGTGTTCCCGGAAGTCCCCTGTCTGTGGGTGTGGTGTCGGGACGCAGCGGGGGCTCGGCCGGCAGCTCCCAGGGCTCTCAGGGAGCCGCAACTCGAGCCTCAGGCGCGGGACTCACCATAGCACACGTCGGCAAAGAAGCAGTTTTTACAGTAATATCTCCACATGCGCAGCCTAATGTTCAGGTAAATCAAAAATTGATTATAATAGAGAATATTGAAGAACTTATAAAATATATTTATTATTTACTTTTTGTGCAGCTCATTTTTTTTTAAATTTAATAAAAAAAATTAGGTGTAGAAGGTATTTCTTGGATGGTATAATGATGGAATACTTGTCATGTAAGTAATAACAATCTACGCGTTGCAGATAGAGCAAGTGTCCGGGCACGAGGATGCATGGAGCGAGGGGGCTGGACAGCTGCTGGAGTGCAGTGTGGCGGGGCTAGGGCGTGGCGAGTGGCGTTGCTCCTACATCCCGCTGTACGTGGGACTATATGAGGTGCGCCTATCCTGCCCGCACCAGGGCCCGCTGCCCGGTAGCCCCTGGGACCTGAAGGTAAATATATTTGCAGTCGAAAAGGAATCATATGCATTTCAAAGAATTCCAAAATTGTCTCTCTTGCCTTATCGTCTTCTTGTGTTATAAAATTGTATAGTTGTCCTTTTTTACATATACCATTAATATATCATAATATCATTAGCGTTGAAACAGAATTGTTACATAGAATAATTAGAACCATACAAAAAATTATGTGAATCCTCAAAATTACAATGAATAACGTTGTCTCTTTTCATCTTGTGTAAATAAAATTATATAGCCGTCCTTCACTACAGATTCAAATTAATATTAATACAAGTTGATGAGTTAAATTATTAGATTGACAATGCCCTTACAAGGCGAAACGTATTTCATGTAAATTAAACAAGTAGAACTGTTGCACCCAGAGATAACTATTATTGATCATGTTGACTATGTTTTATGCGGCGTGCCGCGGGATTGGCAGCACAATAAACACTCACCCATCCGTTGGTACGTCGCCTATTACTGTTAATTATAAGTACTTAGTATTTTAATTATAATATGTCACCTATTTTGTTTTGTTATCAGGGTGCCATGGATACAGTAGAATAAACAAATGTCATAGTCCACGGCACCCATTATCTGTTGAATAAACTACCCTGCCAGCGCTCCTGTCTGAAAAGGCCTTTTATAAGGGCCACCAGTGAGCTTTCTGCTTGGCGGCCCAAAAAAGACCTTTATGAGGGACACCAGACTCCAGTCAGCGGCCCCTAAAAGGTCAAATATCAGACAAAGGAGCACTGGCTCGGTCCCTTATGCTACGGGATATCACGGGTCGCAGTACCAACTACCGATTCTCCTACTCATGATATCCCACTGGTTTAAAATTCTATTTTTTAATGAATAAATTGTTCTGTAAACGTGTTTCTACCGCCTGCCAGCCCGCGACCGAAAAATGAGACAGAGTTGAAAGGCAGGCAGCTAACTGGGGGCATGGCTAAGACTGCGCTCCGATTGGATCAGCGGCAGAATTAAGGGTGGTTGGGTGGTGGGCGCTGCGAGCAACAGCACGCCCGCCGGATAGAATAAATACTGGGCCGTTGCAATTCAGGGCTCTCTCTCTCTCGTCTCGTCTGCAACGCGCCTATACTACACTTTTAGTAAGTGTTTTATTTCCGCACCTCTTCCTTCGGAGCCTCGCTGTCCAGCCGCCTTCAAGGCTGCTCTCTCAGCCCAGTGGATACCTTTTTTTGGATCTGTGACCAGTGGCGATTTGGAGCGAATGTGACTAGCTTGACTTCTGTTGAGTGAAATCCGCTCGCACCCTAGCGGGAGCAATTTGAGGCGACCACTTTTTGTTTGGTTGGCAACAAGAATCAAAAAAAAAAGTTTAATTCTCACATATGTGATTATGAAATTCTACAAAAGTTTTACCTCAGAAACAGTAAATATTCTATATACAGTGCGTTGCGGAGTTATAAAACACTGAAGACATCCAACTGTTCTCATCGATGCGCAGGATGCCATCAGACTTCATTTGTTATTTTGATAGGAAAATAGTAAGGCGGTGACTATAATTGTTTTGCGGTCGGTTGTAGGTGATCGATACATCAGCCGTGAGCGTAGTGGGTGGCTGGGCACTGCAGCTGGAGGCCGGCGGCGGGGGGAGGCTCAAGGTGCCAGCCAAGCTGGTGTTCCTCACAGCCGGGGCGGGCCCGGGGGAGCTGCAGGCTATGCTCGGGGGTCGATCCGCAAGTGAGAACATTTCCTAATTCATCTACGTATTTATATTTGTACTACCAGAACTTGCAGGTTCTCTTGTAATGTGCCCAAAGTATGCAATAGTTCATGTTAATCCTACCATATTAGAACTCCCTGTGCACCTCAAGTTTTCCCCATGAAAGTGTAAATGTTACACAATAATATTTTATATGAATAAAATAAAATCCCTGAAATGTATAAAAATTCAATAAAATGCATACGACAATTGCTTAGTTTAGTTTTAAAACACAAAGTGACTATTTTATGTACGTTAATTATTTAAAGAAACTCATACATATAGTTTAACTTTCAGTTGTTGAGACGGTGAGTGACCGCTCTGTGGTCACACTGGCGCCTCCTGACGGCACGCCGGCGGGGGCCGAATTACCCTTGGAGCTGCTGTACGGAGGAGTAGCCGTGGCGGGAGCTCCCCGTGCGGCCGTCGCAGTCGGCGGTGGGGTCGCCGGGACGACGGGAGCTACGGCAGGCGGAGCCAGCGAACGGGTGCTACTAGCGGGTCGCGGACTGGCCACCGCACATGTCGGCGAGACCGCACACTTCACGATCGGTAAGTTCCTCAGCCTCTAAGAACAATCTATATTACATATCGACCTATCCTATACAAAATGATGTCTAAGAAGTTCATGGAAAATACTAGAAAAACTAAATGACCTACATAATTACATAATTATAATTGCAATGTTTGGAACCAATATGGAACAATAACAAAAAGAGCACCCAATATGCAGTGGCTACAAATCATCTAAGCTTTTATAAATATATATTGCCTATATATCAATGTTCCCTCTAAGGTGTGCGAGTATTCATGCCGCGCACACGATTTGGCACCATAGCATACACAAAACATAACTAAATAAACAGTGCACAATTTTTACCAAACTTCTGTTTCATGTGCCGCCTTCTATCAAAGGTTGGCGACCATGTTCATTTATCCTGATATTTTACATTGCAGATATAATTATTATTAGTTCTCTTGACTTATTTGTGTATTTTATAACGTATTTATTAGTAATGTGGTGAAGCCAGGGTCAGGGTTAGGCCCTCCCGGCAACCTTCTACTAGGATAGTAATGTTTTTCATATTTTCTCCCCTAGCGCACAAATGATCGCATTAGTTCTTTAAATTTCGCCAAAGATTATTTATGTTCCAAGATTAGAGAGAAGATTGCATGCATGTACATACAGTAGGTATATTGTAAGTATGCTTCTGTACATTCACTTTAACTGCATATATGACTAGGCTACGAGCTTAGTGGAGAACTCTAAAAAGTTTAAAGAATAAAGGTGTACGTATAAATAAATTAAAATAGAATCTGATATGGTACCGTGTCATCAGACGGCTCCCAGGCGGGTAACGGAGCTCCCGAAGTGGTGCTGCAGTCACGCTCGCTGGGCCGCGCCGTAGGAGTGGCCCTGACCCGTGCCGGCCCTGCCCTGTGGAAGGCGGCCTACGCGGCCCCGCAGCCCGGCCACTACTTGCTCCGCGTGCTGTGGGATAATAGACTAGTTAAAGGTAACATTTTCATAAATATGCATATGTAAACTATTATTATTAGAAAATATGCAGTAACAATATTTTAGTCGCTACTGGGATTTGAACCTGGACCTATTCCTATCCGGAAATGCAACTTCACAATGACAATGTATTCTCTTTAAAAAAATATTATAAGTTGTATGAAAGCTTATCCAAAAGTAATTCTGGCGTCTCCTAGCACGCGTTGATCAAAGGTATCAGAGATTCGTCGCAATATAAAGATGATTGATTTAAAAATTTAATAACAAATGTATCAATTTTAAAGCGATGTAGAAAATAAATTCAAAAATTTGTCATAAACGTACTTGGTTGATATGGTGAAACTGGATAACGCATATTTCCCCAGATATGAAAAGGTTCAGATTCGAATTCCAGTAGCAACTAAAATATTTTTTCTATTGATTAATTTATTTTGTATTTTGTACTAGCACAGCGGTATGTTCTTTACAACAATAATGTTTTATATTTTGTCACAAAATGCCTCTTTTTTGTTTGCAATAAGTTCACAATTTTGGTGTCAGATTTTTCTCATCGGTCAGTACACCGACTGAGCATCACAAGACTTCAAGTACATAAATATAAAGATTTGATTCAGGGGAAACATTTTATATATATATATATATATATATATATATATATATGTACATATTTTAAAATACAGAACGTTCAGGTGTATGAAGGCATACAATATAATGTCTCGAATGATTTGTCTGAGCTGGTGTAAGAAATATGTATATTATTATAATTTTACAGAAATTGAGGATACGGTATTCAAGAGTACTAGCAAACTGCGGCCGGTTATTGTGGCCGCTTCGCGTCCAATAGTGGACTAATCCAGGAACTAACCACATATAAAAAACGATAATTGGTTCTATATAATTATTTTTTCCTGTTTTTCAATAAATGTAACGAGGGTAATATATTAAAATGTATGTATGTATTTACATATTTATTAAAAATAACTACATTATACTTTAAAATCATTTTAAATTCAAATGTTTTTATTAAATTTTTATTGCCAAAAAATTGCAATAACAATGTCAACACTTTTTTATTTTTTAATTGTTTTTCTTCATACATTTTTTTGTAGCAACGAATTGCATTGTTTATCGTTTGGCGAATTGTAAGGCTACGTTCGATATCTTCCATAATATAATCTGACACTTTTTCAACCATTAGAATAATTTTTAAAAGTTGTTCAACCGTCAAGTGCTGTGCGGGCCCTTCAAAACAGTAAGCGTCTAAATTGTCCTTCCATTCTTGATAAACTTGTTGCTGTAGGCTGCTATAAAAGTGCGTGACGGCAACTTTTTCCAAAATAATCCCTTTCGTCAACGTTGAATATTTGTTCATCTTTGTAACCTCCTTTTTCTATTATTTCAGATAATTAGCCTCTTTATCTGCACTATCAGATTCACCAACAATACGCACATTGTGAATACCAGTTTGTTGCTTATAACGAAAAAACCATCCATGACTTGCCGTAAAAATGCCACTAGGTCTAGTTTTCTACTTCACTTTCACTTTCTACTTCATCAGTAGTCTTCAAGTCGTTGTGAAGACCGAGTGCTTTGGCTTGAATTTCCATTTGACTAAGTAGAATTTGTTTTTAATTAAAGTCCTCGATTCATATGGGTAATAGCCACTCCATGTTTACCATTCAAATGCTTCTAATTTTGGTCACTACTTTTGATAAATAAGACGCCGTAGCCGTGCCCTGTGATTTGTATTTAAATTTATTTTTTACAAGTTTTCGAACTGACGACTCGTCCATTACTTTTTCTTTTCCTATTTTAGCAAAGGACGCACCTTCTTCGTGGCGCTTAATTACACGGAGCTTTAGTTCCAAAGTGACCCATTTGCGTTTCTTGGTGACAGAATCACTTTCACACTTTCTTTATATGGTCATTTCTTCATATGGGTAATTAAAATTTAATTATCAAAATATCGACTTTACTCTAGAGTTGCGAATCGAAAACTAATAGACAAAGAAAAAAAGACTACAAAACTAGAACGGTGCATGCGCATAATGTGCATATCAGCTGCAACCACAATGACATAAAAAAGGGGAAAAACCGAAACTTTCCATATAAAAATTATATTATATTAACCTTTTTCAAGAAAAATTTTATGATAGGATTTTTTGTTTTTTTCGAGTCTAAAAATTTTTTTTTTGGATAATTTCGAATCCGGACTATAGTGAAACCGGACTAATCAAAGGCGGACTATGTGAGGTATTCCTGTATCTACATACTGTTATTAAATATATGAAAGAGAAGACATTTAAGTAATCTTAACGAAGAGATGTTAAAAACACATTCATTTTTGCCCTGCTCGCTCGCATCTCACAGACCTGGCTATTTAAGCAAGCACTTTATTGCCACAAATGACACTACGTTCGAAGCCGCCACATCCAGTAAGTCAAAGATAATAGATGAGAATATTATTATGAATTCTATTTGCAGGTTGTCCACTGTCGGTGGTGGTGTCAGGGGGTGCAGACGCTTCTCTCGTGACCTGCTCAGGGGTGGGACTGTCTCAAGGAGTGGTGGGGCGGGAAATCCGCTCGTGGATCGACACTCGGCGAGCCGGACCCGGGGAGCTGACCGCGCACTGCACAGGTAACCATTGGACGAACTTCACTCAGTCCTGACTCATTCCTGTATTCAATTAAGGCAATACGTAATATTTATGCGGTATGTGCAGGTCCACGGAAGGTAGCGTACTGCGAGTTGTACGAGCATGGGGATGCTACTTTCACCCTGAATGTGAAGCCCCAAGAGGCGGGACGCCACCAACTCACAGTGAAGTATGCCGGGGAGCACGTTCCCGGATCACCCTTCCAGCTACGCGTGGCCGGGGCACCTGATGCTTCCAAGGTAATATTAGTAATCTAATAATTCCAGTCATCTATAAACTATTGATTGACCATACACCAGCTTAGCAATGAGGTTTAAATTGATGTACATTTGAATCAGTAAGTTTCTCTTCCCAGATCTTAACATTGGTGTCCATTATACTGATAATTTGATTTATTAAATGAATAAACCTTCAAATTAATAAATCTTTCTCCAACTCAGGAATATTGGAGAAGGGTTAAATAATTTATTACAAAGGATGCCTTTGAAAATTATCTCTTCAGTGTTATAAAAGTTATGATTTATTAAAATATATTATATTGTTTATTCTCTTAGCTTACGGGTTACTGATTTATCACTTCACTGTAATAACTAACTTGTAATCCATAGATCGACATGTTGTACTTTCCTCAGGTACGCGTGTATGGTCCCGGAGTAGAGGCCGGCGTGCTAGCCACCTTCCAGTCACGCTTCATCTGCGATACACGTGGCGCAGGTGCGGGACAACTCACGGTTCGTGTGCGTGGACCTAAGGGTGCCTTTCGAGTGGAAATGCAACGGGAAAGCCAGAAGGATCGTACCATCCTCTGCAAGGTAAACATCCGACATCTCGACTCACTCCACTGACAGTTGTCGGATCAATTTCTAAGCATTTATTTATAAGTTTTCACTCACGTACTGGATCCTCTCAACAACTCAAACTCCTGAGAATCTATATGCAATTATTTAATATGTATGTATTGTACAAAAAAAGTGAATTTAAAAACTACAACTATACATATATAAAGTTCATTACAGTTGATAGACTTAAATAACAATTATCAATAGATTGGAAAAAGAGATACTGATACAGTTATTCGTAAACTGGGATTAATTTTGGCCATCTACTTTGTTTTTACGGAATCTCAAATACCTTTGAGTAAACTGATAGGAGATGCCAGACTTAACAATTCATTTTTGGACACATTGATACAACTTATATATTATTAAGGAGAACACATTCTTATTGTGAAGTTGTAATTATTCAGAACACAGGTAGATGGCTTTCAAATAATAGAACGATGATGTATTAATTTGAAAAGTGTAACATGTAGGTTTGAAAATTTGTCATCAATCCACTGTGTTGGTATAGCATAATCAAATAATGCACGTTCCCCAGATTGGAAGAGGTTCAAATCCCGGTAGCAACGACAATATTTTTGGATAAAATTGTTTTTATATGTATATCTTTCAAATATTTGTATTTAAATTATGCATCAACCTAATTCTCCTTCAGATGTATTGGTGTCATTTTCTAGGTTGTTACATTTTGAAGCTGATATGGATATGATGACTCATCAATAGTGTGAATGCTTTCAGATGATAAACAAGTTTTTGGTAGGTGTAAAATTGACACGATGATTAGTTTTCGATATGTGATACTACCAGGCTCCTTGTGTTCCAGTTTGACCCCACGGAGCCCGGGGACTACAGGGTAGAGGTCAAGTGGGCGGGCAAGTTGGTGCCCGGCTCGCCTTTCCCGGTGATGATCTTCGACACGCAGGAGGAACTGCGACGCTACATGCACAGCGGACAGGTGCCCTCCTAACACCACCACAGTATGTCACACCTCTAGCTGCACCTAACCTACTCTGATCTAACCACCTACCTCACTTTGCCAGACTCGTCCGTCACCTTCTCACGCACGCTCGTCGGCCACATCATCACTAATTGCTAAATGTGATGCTCAGAAGCCGCAGTGAGAATGTTATAGAGGTGTTCTGGTTGAGTTCTTTACGTGTTGTTGCTTCTTGCAGAAAGAAATATAACAAACTTATGATAGGTTGTTGTTTATCTTTCTAATTTTTAAGTATTTTGGCTGAGGTGGTTCCCTTCTGTGGCTAAACCGTACGTGTGGGGCTTCCGCAACTCTCGCACCTCCCTGTCCCATAGTTCCACTTGGCATGACTGCCCGCGGACATCAGCCTAAACTAGATAGTTTACAATATACAGTCTACTAAATATTAAAAACGCTATTTTCATCAATGAGTATATTTTTACTGGCCTCTGGGTATGTAGTTATATTATAGCATGCAGGGCAGGCTTAATATTGATATTGACAAATAATAAATATTGATATTGATTACATTGCAAATTTAGAATTTACTCTGTACGTACTTAGTAATTTTTGACAACATGTCTAATTTGTGTATTATCCATATTTCCATTTGATGAGTTCTGTGAGTAATAATTATTATAATAATTCAGTTTCCTAACTGAATTCTATAATCACCCTCTGTCCCTCGCAATCTCCCGTCATAAATAGGACAGTCTTTGAATTAAATATTGGGCTGAGAGATTGTTCCCTTTAATGTAATGTATGTATACCTAAATCATGACGATCATGAATCCTAATTATTCTAATGGATAAACGAGCTCGGTTATATGGCATTCATAGTTATTTTTATTATACAACAACTGCCAACCCATATCGCTTCTTCTTCGTACAGTATTTTATTTCACTTGACAAAAGCATTGCAGAGTTAGAAATATGTTTGTATCAACATTTAGTTTACATTATCAAATAAGCTGAGATAGGTTGTTCGAGGACGTGATGAACCATATAGCATATTATGTATTGAATTGCCATTTGTCAGATAAATGTACGCAAATAGTTACTTTGGGTGATGGTGTCAAGATTTAATAATTATTTTAATATTTGTTATCATCAATGTATTGCCAAAGTTTACAATTTCAGATTGGTATATGATTTTAACTGTTATTCTGGTCTATTCTCAATCTCAAAGCAATATCAATAACCATGATTGGTAACTGATTATTCGTAATTTAGTGAACAAATATGGAACAAATAATGGAAGAAATAAAGTGTGCAATAAAACATATGAAGAATGGTAAGACTGTGGGGTATGATAACGTTGCTGCAGAGTATATCAAGGCTGGTGGCCCATTAGTTATCTTGTGGCGTCATACGTTCAGTCAATGTTTGGATGAGAGCTACACCCCATTAGATTGGAGGAGAACTGTCATTATGCCTCATTATAAAGGCAAAGGGTCGAAAATGGAATGTGATAACTATAGGGCTATTAGAGTACTGAGCTATGTTGGTAAACTGTATGGAAGAATTTTAATAGAAAGAGCAAGAACACTGACGAAAGAAAAACTATGGGACGTGCAAGAGGCCTTTGTGGGTGGAAGAGGATGCATGGATCAGATATTTTCTCTACGAGTGACGACGGAAAAGTTTTTGACGAAAAACCAAAAACTTTTTTGTAATAATAGAGTTACAAGAGAAAGGTTATGGAATGTACTCTTTGATCACGAGGTGAATAGTAAACTTATACACGCAATCGCATCCCTATATGAAGAAAGTTCTGCGTGTGTAAGAATCAATGGAACACTTACATCATGGTTTGACATTACAAAGGGTGTCAAGCAAGGTTGTATAATGTCTCCATGGCTGTTCAACTTGTATATGAATAAATGTATGAAAGAACTGGAATGTATAAATGTAGGAGCAAAAAAGGGGGATTTGATTGTTGCTGTTTATTGTACGCCGATGATGCAGTACTAATGGCGAATAATGAACAAGAACTACAGAGTCTAGTGAGTAGAATGTACGATGTATGCAAGGAAAGCGACCTTATGATAAATGTTAACAAGTTGAAAGTGATGGTTTTCGAGAAGGAGGAAAGCAAGACACTGTGCAAAATTCTTAGGTAATGAATGTTTGGAACAAGTAGATGAGTTTGTGTATTTGGAAAGTATGTTTGATAGAAACGGAAAGACTGAGAATGATATCAAAAGGAGGGTGACTGCAGGAAATAAAGTGAACGGTGCTTTGGATGGAATTATATCTAACGGGAATTTGTCAACCGAGGCAAGACTAGCAGTGTACAATGGAGTCCTGGTAACGACACTGATGTATGGAAGTGAGGCCTGGAGCTGGCAGGAGAGGAATGAAAGTAGACTGAATGCAGTGGAAATGAGATCACTTAGACTTATAGGTGGCAAATCTATTTATGACAGAGTAAAGAATGAAGAAATAAGGAAAGAATGTAAAGCTGGTATGAGTAAGATTGAGGATCCCTTAGATGGTTTGGTCATATGGAACGGATGAATGAGGAGAGAATGGTAAGAAAGATATATGACGCAAGTGTTGATGGCACCAGAAATAGAGGACATCCGCGGAAGACTTGGCACGAGCAGGTAAACCATATAATGGGATGATTCTGTTAGAAGCCTCAACAATCGGCGAGCTTGTATGAGAAGATGCGTGAATGTGGATGAGGCGAGAATTGTGTGTCAGGACAGAAGAGTGTGGCGCTCTATCTTCTCTGTCTACCCCCACAGGAAAACGGCGTGATAGTAAGTAAGTATATAAGGGAACAATTACCAGTAAATCTCCAGTTGATAAATCATAGTTATAATCGAACACCAATCACAATAATCAATAAACAAATGTGAATCGGCCATCTTGGATAACATAGTGTTGTTGCAATTTGTCCTCAATTAATGAAAATAATAATAGTATGTACATAGGCACACAGGACACATGCAGACGGCAGTTTCTTAGGAGGAACCGAACAATCCACACCGGATTGTTGTGCCATTGAATGACAGACAATTCTGATTATTACATTTACCTCTGAAGAGTGATTATATTTCTTAGTAGATCTTAATTTCAATTCTGATAATAAATATAAATGATTTTAAATAAATGTAAATAATTTGAATACCTCAACAAATAATATAGGCATTTAATCGTCCCTGCTAACCGAATGTCGCCTGTTACAGGATCATCATTCCACACTGAAGCAGGACACTATTCCCAATGACCACAAGTTCAACAGTTATGTCGCGAGAGAAGTGTCGTGCTGGAAATACTTCTGGAGAGAGTTCCATCGAAGAGTCATCAGATTCTTATGCAGCTGTAGTTAGTGGACCACTGCGGCGGTCATTCAGTTTGCCAAATTTGTTATGATACGGATAGTTTTTAAGTGAAAATTTACAACGATTGTTTAAACCATTTTTCTTTAAGACTTAGTTGAATTAAATTTTGCAAACTATATTTTATTCAGGCACTTGTTACTACGGCAAATACAAGACAGCACGTACTGTGATGTGAGACGTGCATTATGTAATTTGTCCCTTTTGTCAATAAAATAATTGTCATCTAACGTGCAATAGACTCAGTCTGCATGTCTGCACATCGTTTGTGGTACTTGCCTTATTCCGAGTTCAATACGTTCAAGCTGTGTGAAAATTTTGTGCCATTGCCAGATAAATGATTACAATTTATATTTTTTTATCAAAATTCTTCGAGAAAAATTCAATACAATTCCAGCAAAATGAAATTAAAACACATCGGCTCAAACATTTTGGACTAAGCGAACATGTTTATCTTTTAATGAGCATTTCTCACATTGTAATATTTATTGAAATTTCAAGTACTTCTACTTTCAGTGCATAAATATACAATGCAACTCAGTCTAACTGAATATTATTTACAGACAACTGTAGCGTACAAATAATTGTCATAAGTTTGATCTGTGAACAAAATCAGTGTTTTTACACGACTGTAGCGAACAAATTTGTGCAATGCTCATTGTAATCCAGTTCCACGCTGATAAATTCATTTTTCCATCAGTTTTTTTCATGAACATTTCACAAAAAATAAATATTCATACCGTACATGAACGAATCACATCCTGTGAAAAAATAATTTTTCTAGACAGGTTTTAAATTGAAGTTCTTCGTTTAGAACAAAGATTACCATTTAGTTATAATTGTATCTTGTTTTATATTTAATAATGTAAAACTAATTGAAATTATTGTTACAAGACGTTGCGAGGCCTGAGATCAGATAAACCCCGATAATTCAAAGTTAATTTTGTCGACTCTATTCTGTTCTCGGGATCCCGGTGTGCGGGAGACGGATTGTCACTCCGAGGGCACCTCGCAAGAGGGGGCGGCGTGTAAAGAAATTGTTTTGTACAAAAGAATATTATTGACTGTTGACATTCCATTTTCTGTGTGTATATAACAATACTATTTACTTTCTAATTTATTACTTTCTAACAACTTTTGCATAATTTTTGTTACAAATACATCATATTCTATAACGTATCTCCTGGTTTTATTTCTAAGAACGGGGTCGGCCAGAATTGACAAACATTTCACAATTACGAGGACTTCAAATTGATAATCGCCTAATTCCGTGAGAAAGAGAGAGATCTGCCAACTTTACAAAGCGTGTGGTTACATAAAATAGTCATATTTTTCTCTGTTGAATTTAATAACTTATTATTATTGATTTGTACAAATATGATGCGTTGTTAAATAATATTCAAAACTAAAAGTCTCAATATATTAACAATATGTATTAAGAAATGATACTTTATTTTCATAATTATAATAGTGGCGGCATTCGAGTAATGCCGCAAACCATGAATGCGCGCATTCGAGTGCAAAGAGATAAAAAAAAATAGGAGTGAAAGGTAAAAATTGTTAGGTAATGGTAGGGGTGAATGGTAAAAACAGTCCTCAGACTGTATCCACGGATAAATAATTATGTAGAAGCACGAAAATAAAATTATATTATTATATACAAAAATGAGTGAAAATTCTTATAAAAACAAATATGATAAATAAATAATGTTCATTAATTAATTATATTAGGAAGCGGTCGGGCTCATATCCGCTTGGCTCTCCGAATCCTCTCCAGCAGTGGGGTGTATGCGGCGGAGCACCTGCTGGAGTCTCTCCTCGAAGACATGATGCCCACCTCTTCCACTAGGCAATCCTCTTCTGAATTGTCACACTTTCCAAACAACCTTTCCTCCAAACTCGACACTTTTTTCTCTACACCGGGACGCTCGCTCTCTTTGTTCCTACAATCCGAGATTCGCAACTGCTCGAGGATAGAATGTTCTAGAACCTCATTCTTCAAAATGGGTGAATAATTAGCGAGGTCATATTCCAAAATCACATCAGCGTCTGGGGCATTCTTTAAATCCATGGACTTTTCAAAAACATCATAATCGTCATCCAGAGCACCAAAGAAGTGGCTCACTCTCCGCTTGATCGGGGCCGATGAATCGGCATTTTTCATTTTGTAGTTTGATTTCACCGGAGTTGAATAGTTGCCAGGGTATTCTACCAGCTGAAAGTCTGCTGCTTCAAAATCGAAATTATTTTTTCTGGTGACAATATTGTCTATGATGTTTGACAGTTCTCCCTCGCTGACTTCTTCGTCCGTCGCCTCGCAACTCATGTTCTCGAGGAGGTTTGCTGTAGTGTCTATATCGTGGAATAAATAAGATTTCCTCCGCAGAAGTGGACTCGTGCCCTTGGCTTCACTCGAGGTGTTCCTGATGCGATTGACGTTCTCATTCTCATTCTCTCCGCGCACCTTAGACTTGGATAAGTAGCAATCCATTTTTTTCTGCGGGGAATTGTTTTTGATTTCGTTAGTTTTTTTCCTAGTCTTTCTCGACTCGGTTTTGAACCTGACTCCGGCCTTATCCGCTTTCCTCTTTTTCCCTTCGGCTTTCCCTCCCTCGCGAGCCGCTCGAGCCGCCTTGAACTCCTCCACGAGGAGAGGAAAAGCAGCCTCCACCAGGTCCTGCCTCTCCACCGTAGTCCACAGATCCCGGAGTTGACTTTCACCTGTAAAATGTACATCCATTAGGTAGAAGATATTTTGTTACATATAATACAATAAATTAACGATCGAAACAATGAAAGTGTAGCCTCAGAATTAGGGGAAAATATTGATTCTTATTGGCAGTCAACATTCCAGTGATGCAGACAGGCAGACGGGCAGACAAACTAACATATGATACACCACATAAGCACATAAGCAGGAAATCTGCCTGTATAAAACGCCGATAAATATTTTGTAACCAGTTCTCTTGAATAAATCCAACTTGAGTTTTTATTTATGGAGTACGTCCTTAAATCTTAATACACATAACCTTTACTTATGAAAGAGTTGAATTTAAATTGTGCCGGTTGATGTACATGGCAATACGTAACATGGTGCCTCTGTATCTTCGAGAGCTTTGTATCCCAGACAATTTGAATGGTAGAAGTCAAACTCTCAGGTCAGCCTCTACACGCCTCTACAGCCGCAGGAACATTGTAGAACCGACCGACCGTTGCCAGTCTAAATTTAGTGAACAGGTATTTGCGGTGGCAGGCCCAAAAGTGTGGAACTCTTCGCCATCCGTCGTAAGAAACAGTGCATCGGAGACTTTATTTAAGAAGAAACTAAAAATGCATTTTTTAAAAAAATCATTTTCATAAGTGAATACGACAATTTTTAATTTTAAAAGCAAAGATAATGTATCTATAAACAGTTTATGTGAAAGTTTTTACAAAAATGGCGCTTTACAAATGATCTAATATTATTATTATGATGTCTCTACAAATCATTATCACTCTGTCAAAATTTCGGGAAGATTGAAAAAACCAAAACCCAGGAAATACGAAAATGAGAAAATAATCTTTATTCTGTACGTAAGTACTGTAAGTCATTGATCGTTTTTTCTAATGACAATTAAAAAGCGAAATAGTCTAAGGGTACTCACTCTGCACCTGGTCATCGGTGACCAGCCCGCAATACAGTTCCTCCGGGTCGTCCCACACCACCTCGTAGCAGGCCACACCTGCACATCAATATACACAAATGTCACAACTTCCATGGCACAGTTTACTCGGGTTTCCTAGTATTATATGACAAGAGTGTGGGCTGATATAAAATATACCAAGAGTGCACAATGTACACAAATAGAACCAGTATATTTAACATTTGAACTAAATGTATAAAATGATCAGACTCACCAAATAGAAACTGATATAAATTGAGCGTAAGGAAACTACAACAATAATTCCAGATGACATTTGCTCTGTATTCATCATGTGGGTTTCCTAACAGTATCAAATAATGATGGGGTCGGAGTCATGACCAACCTTTGGGGTTTCTCTTCTTCTTGATGTAGCGAGGGCGCAGGGGGCCGGCGGAGGAGTGCAGCAGCTGCCACCTGGTGACGAGGGGGAGAAACTTCTCCACACAGTAGCTCTCCTCCCAGCACAGCCAGTGCTTCATCAGTTTCTGCTCCGAAAGAATGATCAGTGATTTGTTAATACTGCACACTGACTACTATAATACTATACACTGACAATCTTTCTATTAAACTGGATTCAATTGAATTACGCTCTCTTCTGGTCAATCATTTATATTTCTATTCAGAAGGTTAGAATATCAGTGAGGGTTTGAATAAGATGGCTCACAGTAAACTTGATGAGGTCCGGGCGCCCCCAGCGCGGGGAGAAGTCTGGCGGAGTGCTCTCTTTCTGGTCAAGGAACTCACGCAGCAAGGCAGGGTCGGGGAAGGCTTCGGACGCGACCAGCGCCCGCGCGCGCAACTGCAGCTCTACCCGCATGCGCTGGCGCCACTCCCTGCAAGACGGCATACCTTACAGCCTCCGCACTTTTCAATCAATGTTATGCAACGTCGGGTAGCGATTTACCTGTATCCGTTACTGCGGCAGGAGCTGCGTGTCGCGCATGCGACGCAGCCTCGGCGAGCGTGCAGCTTGCTGGAACCGGCGTGCCCGCAAGTGGTACAGCTGGTAACATCCTCCACTTTCCTCTTATATTTCTGGTACAGCTCGGGTTCGGCCCTCCAGGACACGAGTCTGGAAATCAAAAAATTTGCACAACTTGACTTTGCAGGCAAAATAAATTGCGTCTAACGACTGACACAACTGACATACTTATAATATTACCAAATATTGGGCTGGAGTGAGTAAACAATCAGGAAAGTCATCTCAAGGCTGTCTTCCATCATTCTAAATAAGATACTTTGGAAAAACAGATTTTTCACATCACCACCCAAGCTAGCCGGAGTCTGTCAACCCTGGAGCGTATCCGTTAGGTACCTGCCAATGATGTCCCGGTCGGAGTGCTGCATGAGGAAGCTGCAGGCCGCGGTGGGTCCCACGCCATCCACCCCGCTGCCGTTGTAATCCGAGCCGCATAGCAGGGCTAGGGCCACCATCTTGTTGCGGCCCAAGTCTACATACCAGAATATTGTATATTGAATTAATACAGATGTCTATTGTCAACAGCTTTCACGTTTAAACTCAGCATTCACTAAATAATGCCCTCGATTACACCACCGTAACACTAGACCACATGCCGCTCTACAGAGACCACTGGAAACTTTGATCGGAGCTTCTGCCTCATCCCCCTTACTCGCTAGATATTGTCCGTAGTGATTTTCATTTATTCCTAGCTCTTCATAATTTTGAAGATGTCAAAATTGAAGGTTCCAGATTTTTTGCATCAAAACCATTCACACAAATGGAGTTAAAAAATGACCCAGAAGATGGGAACAAATTATTGATAATGAAGGAAAATATATTATCGATTAAAAAAAAATAGAGGCAAGACTAGCGATAGGTGCACAGTGGAGTCCTGGAGCTGGCAGAAGAGGAACCAAAGTAGACGAATGCAATGGAAATGAAAGCACTTAGGCGTACATGTAGCAGATCCATTTATGACAGAGTAAAGAATGAAGAAATAAGGAAATAATGTAAAGCTGATCTTAGTGTAGTGAGTAAGATTAACAAAAGATTACTTAGATGGTTTGGTCATATGGAACAGACGAATGAGGAGAGAATGGTTAAAAAGATATATGACGCAAGAGTTGATGGTACCAGAAATAGAGGACGTCCACGGAAAACTTGGCACGACCGGACAAACCAGATAGTGGAAGATGGTCCTGTTAGAAGTTACAATAACCGGCAAGCTTGTATGAGAAGATGTATGAATATGGATGAGGCGAGAATTGTGTTAGGACAGAAGAATGTGGTGCTCTATCCTCTGCCTATCCCCATGGAGAATCGGTGCAATGGTAGGTAAGTAAAAATTTTAATTTGTTTTATTTACATTGTCTTAAAAATACGCACAAATTTATGAACTAACCTGATATATTTACATATTATTAGTAATAATAAGAACATTTACTAAATTTAAAATAACTAACCAATAGATGTCTGGATCCTGGCGAGATCATACACGTCTACTGTTCCGGTGCCACTCCCCGACACTGTGAAGTTGCGATACAATCGAGTAGCTCCATACACGAAGCAGTCAGAGTCCTGGGAGATCACAGCGCTCACCGCCTGTAACACCGCACAACCGGATTGCACTCGCTGACTAGTCTTTCTGTGACAACTTTATTTCGTATTGGTTAGGTGATCTATCCTCTGATTTTATTAATTATGTGTAAGGTTCCTTTATATTGAAACACCGACTTTCACGTGACAATGTAATTTATTAATCGATAGTACAGAGTTTAACACATTACATACAAGATCAAAATGATTATCTGAGAAGAAGAGACAGCTCTTCGGCCGCGCAGCGCATTATCATGGCTCACACCCACACACGCATACACAATTATCACACAGGTGACAGTTCTCACACTTTCACTCACTATTAGCAGTTGTAATTAACCAAAGAAATTGTGATAACTCTCATTACAGAAAAATTGCAACACGCAATATTACTTGAACTTGTCCAATATAACTAGTATAGTGGCAAGTATGATATACTGTATTACTAGATGGACTTGTATGAAAACATGTGTCGGCAGCAAATTTAGCGGACACTCACCCCGGTAGAGTTGAGATGGGCGCACATGGCCTCCGCTTCCCCCGCACCCGTCACACACTGCAGACCCATGCTGGATAGCAGCTTCTCGCACTAAAATTAAGTATAATGTTTGTTAACATCATGATCGGATTAACAAATTGGCTGTTATGAATCTAAATGTTCTAATACCTAATCTCTGTATCTCCTAATCTACAATCATTATCAGTCAATTCAAATCATATGAAGATTGAAAAACCCAGCACCTGAAAAGATAATGATAACACGGAAACACAGTCTTTGTTCTGTAAGTAACGTGGGCTCTCCGACAAGCGACGCTCTTTGCGGTCCATCACGCAGCCAAGCGTGTGAGCAGAGAAAATAAATCTTGCAATAGAGGTTCAGCAGTATACCGGGCAGAAATTGTTTTATGAAAACAATCTAAAACATTGACTAATTGAAAACTAATAGAATTTGAAAGACACGAGATCAGAAATAAGATCACCGTGTTCCGAGTTACACACGCTGTGCATAGAATAATAGCTCAGTGGAAAACATTTCATCCCTATATAACCTTATACATACGTCGCAAAAAACTTTCCACCACGGTCAGTGACGTATTTATCCATTGCGATGTAATTTATTTATCTTATACATCTTGCATTTTATCTTTGCTTTGAATAATGACACCTACTGGAGACCTTGATTCAACCTCTAAATAGAGATACGCACTTTTATTTTGTTCCTGACCAGATCGAGCCGGCTCGGGGTTAATAGTTTTCATGAAAAGATTTTGCATCTTAGAAAAACAAAATAATGTACCGACAGCCACACCAAATTATTTATGACTACATTTGATAATATCTGCCACTTTCTTGCACTTACCAAGATTACCTATCGGCTGCATCATCACCGAATCACTTATTCTTTAAGACTTTACATTCTATTGACTATCTAGGCATCTGTCATTTCATTTCTTTTAACATGGAATAATATTTAGGTCCTCGTGGTTTCATGTCAAACAATTTCCACTGTTGTGGATATAGTAATTTCATCTTTTTCAAGTGCCATCTTCTATCAAAGTTGCAGTTTTTGCATTTACTCTGCGCAAGATGTAATCACCAGACTTTCAGACATTGAACCACTTTGTGATGTTACCATAACCTCCTTCTACTGACACTCTTTCGTCAATAGTTATCAGCTGTCTCGGCTTGTTTGTGGAAACAATCAAAATACATGAAAATATTGAATGTAAAATAAAGTGTTTATAAACTAATTAATCTAAACAGAGTTATAGCATACAATAAAGAGAAGGCTTAGCGGGCAATATATAGAGATGTCTAAGTAGATAATAATCCAGTGGATCGGCTGAGTAGCCCACAAAATAGTTCGAAGGAAAAAGGCCAGAAGAATGAAACAATGAAATGGACCTACGTGTGCCAAGATGGTGGCGAACCTCTTCCTAGAAATGTCTTGTTTCCGACCTTGTTTGACCCGACGCGACGCGCCTCCCCTGGCCTGAGCCTGCAGCTCGGCCCTCGCGGCCATGGTCGGTCCCTTCAGTGCCGGGGCCGCTCCCTCCAGCACAAACACGGGAGTCACCTCGCACAGCAAGAGGTACGAGGTGCGGAAATACAAATTTCTGAAATAACACATTAATTATAAAAAGAACAAAATTTGATTAAACACTAAAACTGACAATAACTTTGTATACAAGTTGCATACAAAGAAATTTTTTATTTTAACTAATAGCATAGTTTTACAAATGTTCAACTGTGATTTAAATGTAAATGCAAGCGCTAAGTCATCCTCGAGATGTATAAATCCCCAATATTCTACAAGTGTAGCGTTGGCCCATTCACTTTTCCAAAAGAGCAAGTTGTATATTTTCTTTCCACTGAGATGAGATGACATGACATCATAGTCAGTCATACACTGAGATACATAATAAATAAGATAAATTATTAAGGAGAACATATTCTTACTGTGAAGTTGTAATTATTCAGATCATAGCTCTGTGATATTTTAAATACTAATTAAATGTATTCATTAGAAAGATATACATATAAAATCAATTTTATCCAAAAATATTATTGTTGCTACCGGGATTCGAACCTGGATCTCTTCCAATCTGCGGAATGTGCATTATCCAATTATGCCATACCAACATAGTGGATTGACAAGTAGATGGTTTTCAAATAATGGAACAATAGTGTATTAATTTGAAAAGTGTAACATATAGGTTTGAAAATTTGTCATCAATTCACTGTGTTGGTATAGCATAATCGGATAATGCACATTCCCCAGATCGGAAGATATCCAGGTTCGAATCTCGGTAGCGACAACAATATTTTTCGATAAAAATTGATTTAATATGTATATCTTTCTAATTAAAACATTTAATTTGTGTTTAAAATAAGATAAAAGTTGACAATTTTTCGGGCAAGAAAGATACCTGAGGTAGAGGCGAGGCTGAGCAAAGTTGGTGACATTCTGACTATCGCACACCCAGCCCGACAGGTCCACGGCTATGGTCTCACCGCGGATCTGAAATGTCAGATCAACAATGACAATACAGTATATGATACGATTTGCTGCTCTATTCATTCTGCTCCACTTTGTTATATCTTGGGTTGCGGCCGCCTGCACAGCCTAACTGAAGCTCAACACGTTTCTCATGATCTTCCCATAATTTTCCATATCCATACAATGATAAACTATTATTTAAAAAAAATTAAGATAAACACATTTTTGTTATAAAATTGCAACTTCGGAACATAGTTAACTGGTATTTTTAATACAAATTAAATGAATTAACTAGAAAGAAAAAATCTATCGAAATCTAAAGAACACATTATTAATGTGAAGTTGTCGTTTGTAGATCCAGGTTCGAAATCCGGTAACAACAAAAATATTTTTTTGATGAATTGATTTTTTTGTGTCTTTCTAATTGATAAGTATTAAAATAGCACAGAAAAAACTACAACTTCACAATAATAATGTGTTCTCCTTAATACGTTAGTTGCATCAAAGTTTATCTTAATTTAATAAAAAGGAATTGATTTAATTTCTAACGTCTCTTAGCGTAGATTACTCAAACGTATTTGAGATTTGTCGCAATAAAAAAGTGATATCTTTTAAAAATGGAATAACAGATGTATCAATGTGAAATGCAGCATATAAGTTCGAAAATTTATCGTTAACTTACTCTGGCGTGGTGTAATTGGTAACGTGTTTCCTCGGATACAAAAAAATTCAGGTTCGAATCTTGGTAGCAACAAAAATATTTTTTCGATAAGTTTTTTTCTATATATCTTTACGGTTAATTCGTTTAATTTGTATCATTAAAAAATTAATAAGGCCCATACACACAAATATTTTTTATCCAGTGGCCCCCTTTATATATATTGGTACCATAAATATCAGAATATTATGAATAATTACATAGAAATACAGTTTTATCAATTAAATACTATCTCTTATAGTATTCAACACTTTCACTAGAAGATAAGCCATATGTGGCCATTGGTGATCACTGCGCAGTCAGGGTCTTAGAAAAATCTATATTCCAATGCGAAAATCCCTTATTATATTGCCTTGACAATAGTGCATTGTCTATCTTAATTATATTGCTTTAGATGAAGCCCTGTACACAATAGCCGCCCGCAGATCCTAGTGCATTATCAGAAAAGCTATCAGAAGGTTGGGATGCATCGTTCAGTCAACCCGCTCTTCATAAAACAATAACTTAGCTCGCTATTTCCCGTTAAAAAAATTTAAAAACAGTTGCATCCTACGTTAAAGTAAAATTGTGTCATAAATCAATAAAAAATCACACTTCAATTAATAATTCATCCGAAGTGAACAAGTATAAATTAGACATCAGACTATATAATACATCCATTCAAAACTTATGTAAACAATGTACTACCTACATAAAGATCAAATAAATAATATACCTCATACAGCGGTTTCCTTTCACAGAACGGCCCCAGAAGGGTCCACAATCCCTTCACCCCCATCGAAGCTTTATACGATAAATGGAGACAATCATCTGTCGTATCACTACGGAATCGCACTTTTCACTCAAAACAGTCGTAAAACCGTGGTATTTACATATAAAATATATATTTTACTATCGACGTTTTGAATTCTAGACCGTTAAGAATATTTAAATAAACGTCAAATGCACAATTGCCATTATATACAATGCACACTGAATAAATGTCATCGCAGTTCTTACCTGGCACGAAGTTGTCTGAAAAGGGGGGGGGGGGGGGTCATAAAATTATCTATTTTTGTTATTTGTAGACTGACAACATTACAAATGTCAAATGCTTATCTATGGTCAATTGTCAAAATATCTTAGCTTTCTTATCTATGCTTAGCTTCTTTGCATACGGCATAGATAAGAGGATACGGCTTCGGCAATTTGATTGATAGGGCTGGGTTTTGAACCGTGTTTGGGTTTAAAACGCGGGAGTGAAACCTCCAACGTGAGACTGTGAGTCGTGGTTAATGTGGATTCGATTCAGTGCTCTGATTGCGTGTTTAAAAACATTTTATTCTGACTTTTTGATGTAAACCTGTCTTAACTGTGATCCCACTAAACGTATCTCACAAAACACGTCAAATTTAAAGTATTTTAAGGTTATATGCATCGTAAGACATGGAGCAAGTCACGAATCCGAAATCATTTTCCACGAGCGTGTTTCCGCACTTTGCGAAACCGAAAGTGATCGGCTACTTCAGCGTCGACTCGCGGAGGAACTACGTGGATGACTTCTCGCAGCTGTCATACTTGAAGAAGATCCCCTCCGGCCGCGTCAACTTTGATTTGAACCACAATGCGGACAAGACAATTAAGAGAATGGAAGGCGAGGAGAAATTAAAACACATGCTGTCGTACTTCAAGGACCACAAGGAGGCCTTCGACGTGCTGGAGAGTGACCAGGTCTCTCTTCATGACGTGCCCTTTCTGTGCTTCCGTGGGCTGCTTCGAGAGATGTGTGCCCTGCCCTACCAGAATCAGGATCCCTTTAGGTTCTCCGCGTGTTTGTTCCGTGGGGTGGTGTACATGCACTCGCTGCCCACGTCCGAGTCCAGGGCCAAAAAGGCCAACACCACAGAGAGGGAGAAGGTCATGTGCGCCTGGGGCTACAAGTTCGAGCAGTTCATGCTCTCAGGTGATTGGCTAACTCGTGGTTGCTCGCAGGCAGGTAGCTCAGCGGGCTGCAATGGGCTCGCAGCACAGTCGGGTTGCTCCATGAAGTAATGGATTAGTTCTCTACTAGGAGAGTGGATTTAAAAGTTAACACTATGCAAAGATTAATATTACATTTTTTATACAAATTAAATGAATTCAGTATACGAACCACAATTCGGGTATGGGACCCAAATTGTGGATATATTATCCACAATTTGGGTCTATTTCAGAATTTTGTTAAAGCCATGTGAATTCAAGGGTTTTAATTGATTTCAAGCCGTATATTGATCACAAAATGGAATTTTTATACCGCCATTTTGGTAAAAATTTGTTATTTGAATTTATAGAAATGATTTTTTAAAAAGGGGTGTTTTTAAATAAAGTTTCTAATGTATTAATTGTTCCTCATGACGGAGGGATAAAGCTCCACGCTGTTGGGCGCCGCCGAAGATGCTTGTCCACTAAACTAGACTTCTGGCAATGGCTGGTCAGTTCTACCGAAGTAGAGTCTGACTTGAGATAGATGTGTGTCTGTGCTACGTATTTGCGTGTGTCTGTACTACGTACCTGTGTGTGCACGCAGTACCCAGGTACAGAGAGATGACAAGTTTTATAGGTTTAAGACATTTTTTCACGGTGGATAGGATATATCAAGGAGTGGCAGAGGGTAGTGCATTCAATTTCAGAAAAACTCTAATATCGTTTCATTTTAAAGTGGAAGCAATCAGATGAATGAAGTGGTCTTTTCATTTGTCTCGTACCTATAAAATTGAACTCACGTAACTTAGTGGGGCAGCAGATGATCGTCACGAGTGAAGTTAATTAGTTTTTACCTACTTTATAAGCCGAGATAAATTTGCTTGCAGATGATCCAAGTCGAGACCCAGACATTGAGCCTCCAGTGGATGAAAACTCGGAGTTCGCCTGTGTGTTTGAGGGTCGCTTAAACCAGCACCGCCTGATCTACGGAGCCGAGATGGATGGCGTTCTGGTGGAAGGATCTTCGCTGAAGGAAGGATTTCGACCCGACATACACTCCCCGGACCGAGTCCTCCAGGAGCTGGAAAAGTGTCAGTTTGTAGAACTAAAGACCAGCAGACGCATCGAAGAGAAGAGGCACGACATCACATTCAGGTCAGTCAGAATGAAATATTCAACTGCTGATTCAATTATTAGGGGTACCCAGGTACGTATTTTATATTGTGTAACTTTGATGGTCAGCTGTGATTCATCTGTCGTTCAGATCGTACGTATTTCTTTTGTCAGTATTGGGATTACGTCTAGAGAGTGTGTTAGAATTTTTATTTACAATGGAAGACTTTGTTCCGAGTAATACGATCTTGTATGCTGTACGAGTTTCACAAAAAAAAAATTCGGCAACCAAAGACATCTGTGCTATTTGTGGTGAAGTCTTATTAGTTTGTCAATGCCAAAAATGGTTTCAAAAACGAGGAGAACAAGACGATGCGCGTACAAATGTGTGAAGCCCTGCTCGATCAAAAAACAAAAATGCCCTTTTTAGAACACACGGTGACTGAGACGAGAAATGGGTAATGTTCGACAATAAGGGGTGCAAAAGGCAATGGTTATCGGCACAGCAGGTACCAAGAACAACCCTGAAACACGGCCTTACTACAAGAAAGGTCCTATTGTCTGTTTGGTGGGTCATTCACAGAATCATTTATTTTGAATTACTCAAATCCGGAGAAACAATCATGGCAGAAAAGTACTGCAGCCAACTGGACAAATAACAAAATGAATTAATAAAAAAGAGGCCTGCTTTGATCAATCGTCACACGGTATACTTACAGCACGACAATGCGAGGCCTGGCACCACTAAAATCTCTCGGGACAAAATCAACGCAGTCGAATGGAGAACGGTTCTACATTTCCCATATTCACCGGACTTGGCACCATCGGAGTATCATTTATTTTGATCATTTAAAAGTTTTTCAGACAGCAAAAAATATACCTCTAATCATGGGATAAAAACTTTCTTGTGGACTATTTTGGGTCGAAACTGTCAAAATTTTATGAAAAGGTATAAAAAGTTTGCCCAATGGTGTTAAATGTAGACGGTGACTATTTTGTACAATCATTTTTGCAAATAAATTTTTTAATAAAAAAATGATTTTCATTTATAAAAACGTCTTTTTTTCTGGGTACCCCTAATATTTGTACTTGGTCATAATGCCTCCATTTTCTTTAACAGCTTCAAAAATTGTCAGCATTAATATTGTCAGTATTTGAACATCGTATATTTCATATGCGTGCATACAATGATTTCCTATAAAATATATAATCGTCCAGCACTTTTTTACTTGACTGGACATGAAAAAATATATCTGGATGTACTTTTTTTCGAATGAATCAACCGAGCTTTGCGTATCCAACCAAGTCAGGTACCTATTTCGCATATATTCAATAATAATTATAATAATAATATTGTGTAAATTTGAAAGTAAATTGTATAGGGTGTTCAGCGGAAAAATTTCATGATTAAATTGTAATTGCTCGTAAACCATCAGGATGAGGTAAGTGGGAGGGGTATTGTTCGACGCGCGTGATTTACAGATTAGCCAGTCGCAATGAGTCACTGGTCGGGAGCGCACCGCGCGTTCGCGGTTTAGCAATATTTAAAGTGCGGTGATTCATCGGTTCGTGCGCGTCGCGCTTTTTGCACTCAATTTAATATTCGACGAGTAAGCGATGGGCCGAACGCGCAAGTTATCCGATGTCGGATTCAAAAGTTCAGACAAGAAGCGACGCCAGAACATGTGGCTCAAGTTCGACGTGAAATTATGCGCAATTCGCGTAAATCGATAAGGAAGATTGAAGCCTGAACTGGAATGAAAAAATCAACAGTGCACATTATTTTTTTCACCCATATAAACTGCAAATCGTGCAGTTTCAACAAAAATGACTATTCTTTACGTGAAACCTTAGCGAGAACGATGTTGGAAAGTTTTGGAACAGCATGAATGCTTGGAAACATATTGTTTACTGACGAAGCACACTTTCATATCGATGTCTATGTTAATTAACAGAACATGAGATACCGGTGCCCCGACAACCCGAGGGAACGCCATTAAAAACGTTTGCATTGTCCAAAAACGGCAGTGTGGTGTGTCGTAGTATTTTTTTTATTTAATATTAAACTTGAAAAATTTTCGCTGGACACTTTGCTTACATATGTATTTATTCCCGTCACTATTGACAAACTTTCATGTGTACTTTTAGAGAATCAAATTACAACCGTCGTAAATGCATACCGTGTCCTCAAATTAATATATTATACTAAATACAATACATACATAATTATTTTAGTTTTTAAGAATATTATACCAGATTTAATCCAGTTGTATAATTATTTTTAATTTATTAACCACGTCTTTATATTCCTCTCCCTGTAATACAGATACAAATAACATTATCAACTAATACATTATTTTATTTTTACCTTTTCAAATACACCTGCTGTCCTCCCGTGGACAGCTGCAGCACATTTGTCTCCGGGCTTCTCCTGGGCCGTATTAGAATTTAACACTGTTGAAATATTCTTATTTTAGAAGGCACAAGACCCTCTCCTGGTGGCTCCAGTCCTTCTTTGCTGGCGTGGAAATCATCATCTGCGGATTCAGGGATGACCATGGAATTGTGGGAGAAATCAAACAGTACAGAATGTTTGATCTTCCTAAACTGAATAATGTAAGACTCGTTTTAAATCCTTGAAATGATCCATCTTGCATTAGCGACGGTGAGTGGTACCGGACAATCGGTGAGTCAGAACGGTGACCAAATAACTATACACAGACAACTGCACACAAGACAAGCATATACATAGACAACTGCACCCAAAGTATTAGAAATGTATATTAAATAAATGCAGGACCCCCCCTCTCTCCAAAAGTACCAAGTTCGGTCGACTCGAGTACTGGGCGCAGACTACTTTCTCTGGTGCACGTGTGTGGTGCACATGTGTCGTGCTCGTTGGGTGGCGTAGCTTGACTTCTCTCGAACGTTCTCACTTTATTCGCGCGGGATGGCGTAATACTGAGAAATAAGGAAACGAGGAACATCTGGACAATACGCGCAGTCCACCACACATATATATGTATCTTCTTCTAGTTGTTTATTATTTAAAGCCTTCGAGTCCACTCTCTCATCTATCTCATTTGTCAGTGTGTTACGTTATTTCTCTTCTTTCTGCCTCGGCTTCACGTTCAGGGGGGAGGCATATAGCCTAACTGGTTATTTTTAAAATATTATCAAGTCAAATGGTTATGAAATGAAATTACAAAATGCCATTGTTTACAATAAAGTTTATTATCTATATTTTGTGACTTGCATGTATTAAAAGTGGAAAATGAGCATTTTACCTGAATACTTATTAATGAGACAATTCAAAAATAATTACAATCAAATTAACATTATTTACGTGCCCATCATGCCTGCATAAAGTTATCTACCAAATTGTCTATGTTGACGCTTGTCTGATGTTGATTATGCAGGTCCCTCACGTAAGGGATTACCTCTTAGGAGATGCCTTCCACGTGTAGATGATGGTCCTGGAACCTGGACGTGAAGTGTGGCCAATTTGGTGCAATTTGTGCGTTCCGTATATGATATCGTCTCCCCTGATAGCGACAATTTATTCTCACTATATCAAATTATGTTGATCGTCTTTTCTTTATATATAAATCCACCGGGACCCTTTTTATACTTTAACATCAACGATTAAACATAGAGAACAACACAGTCTAAGCTTTATACTCGAGGCGCACAGTTTACATTTTCCCCGGAATCACAAATTACAACGCTTGCTTAATATTAATCGGAGACGATATTGATTTTGTTTTCTAATTGCAAACTAGATCCCGTGTTTATGAAGCGATCTCTCCCGGCTGGGACTTGGAGAAGACTGCCGCACAAGGTGATGCGTCCCTTATGGTACATTTGCCGACGTGATTATGGTCACGTACACCAAATTTCTTATTGCCGTTCTCACGCCGCATCGTGCGTCTAACAATACCGATGTTTATTACCTTGTCCCTTCGACTAAGTGCTTTTGTATCCTTGAAAAACAAAATATTGTTTTGGGTAATTTTGCATTCTAACAAGTGTTACCAGTGGATTTAAATCTTTCGACTTGCCAGCTTTGCTCACTCGTAACACAGGTTTGACATCTACACCCAACCCCACGGTACAGTCACGGCAGCAGAGTAATAGGCTGACTGTGTGTAGTTACCTATGTGTGGAATTGTCAGAACAGATGCTGACTGAACCAGATGCTGAATTATCATAATTATTGCAGAATTTTTGGCATCCCAATGTCTGCATGAACTTCTGCGATGAGCTGCTGAAGTACATCAAGAATTGTTTCGCCCGGGAGATCAACCGGATACCAAATGGAAACGTGTTTGACGTGAGGAACCTTCCCAAAATCGAGCTGCTGTTCGAGAGGCTGCCTCGGTCCAATGTTCGACTGGTCTCACCGATGCCCGATGAGGACATTTCCCTTCTCAATGATTGGTTTGTTAATATGTTCCCTAAAGCGTGACAAAACTGATTTATTTGTCATATTTTTGTAATTTTATATGTTTTTATTCTCTATATTGAAATGTTACATAATATTTTTAAATTTAGATTTAATAAATTTAGATTTAACACCGCGGAGTGCTGTTCGCTCCGTGTATTTATTTATTAAACAGGGAACTGTTCTAAAAAAAAAAAAAGATTTTATATTCATGCTATGACAAATTGTACCGTTTATAATTGTAAATAACAGGACATAGACCAAGAATTACAGTAATACTTTTGTATAATAAAGATTATAAGTATACAACAATGGTTTTGTTTATTCTACTAATATGTATATTCTGTAAGTAATCCTGAGAATGATTAATGAATTGAAAGCACTTTGTAAAAAACATAATATCTTATTGCTACATATTCTGGTGGGTAATAAACCATTTTATCAAGTTCATATCTAATCTACATAGATTGCTAAAGCAGTGAACCTGCGCCCAACCGTTTATCTCTTTATCGTATATTGATATTGAAGATTTACAACTGTCGAGAATGTCAGAACTGTCAATTTGTAAATGTATATTCTTAAACGAATGCCTGAATTCAGACACTTTTAATCAGTCATGAAACATCGGGACTGAATTTTTTTTTTGTTAAACAAATTTATGTTAGTAGAAAAAAAAATGTCACCGATATTTTCAATGTCGTATAGTTTGTCAAATAAGTAACTAAAATTTTTCATTCTATGGCAACACCGAATTACTCACTTTGTTTATGAAGTTTGCTATGGTTTGCTCTACGTCAGTTTTACTTACCCTTTATTTAAAAATTGTTTACGTGTTCATCGTTTAAATCTGATTAGGAGTACTTAAAATGAATAAACCAATACGCAGTGGAACGAGGAAAGTAATTTACTGCGTGTTTCAGCGCTGTTTAGCTGAATTTCAAGCGGGGAAGGTCTTGTCCAAAATAGATGATGTTTACAAACGAACCGCTGAAATGGCTGGTACATACTACAGTTTCTTAACAAATTTCATTAATTTTGTATCTTATGTAAACAATATTTTAGTATATTTATGCCGATTTTGAAACAATTATAACCTTGTGCATTCAGGTGTAAGGTTATGTTTTGTTTCCGTATTTGACAGTTTGTGTTTTACAAATATCGACATTGAAAGGAAAAACGTCATAACTCAATTTTTCACATTTTTTATTTATAATTTTTATCTTTACTACTTCTTTGAACTCATAAAAGGTAATCTTTTTCCTAATTAATTACACTTCCTAATTAATCAGAATACTAATCATGTACCTTACACTCGCAGGGAAATCTGAATCAACTGTCAGGCGTATCGTCAAGGAAGGTGAAAAGGAAGATGGCAAATTTGAAACGCCGGGCAAAAGGAAAAGAGTTGGACGACTTTAATATTTGTGCCATTCGACAAAAATTTTTTTTTTTTTATATTGTACGAAAGGAAGTGCCAACATTAAGAAATTTATTGACTGTTCTTAAAGAAGACATAGGATTTGACGGTAGCCGTGAATATTTTGCATTCAATCAGTTTTGTTTACAAAAAATGTAGAACAAACCGAAGTGCACTTATTGAAAAATCTAATATAGCGTCGAAGAGAGAGCAGGAACAGGAGTTTAACATGATATTTCGAAAGGGAAACTCTGGAAGTAAAATGGGTTTTGTCCTTAATGCCCTTTTAATTTTTAGTGGGACAAACAAAAAAGAAGACTACCATTCTGAAATGAATTCTCATAATTTTAAAAAGTGGGTTGTCGAGAAGTTCATACCCAATATAAAAGAGTCATCTATAATTGTTATGGACAATGAGTCTTATCATAGCGTTGTGAGGAACAAGGCACCAACGTACGCGACGAGAGTTGATGACATAAAAGCATGGCTATTATATAATAATATGTATTGTTTTTAATGATTCATTAAGGAAGCCATCATTGTTGGCGGTTGTTAAGAAACATAAGCCAGAGCCTATATATGACATAGATGAAATATTAGGGGAGCATGGTCACACTGTTGTAAGGCTTCCCCCTTACTACTGCGACCTAAATCCAATAGAATTAATTTGGGCATTGGCTAAACGAAAAATCGCTTCTCAGAATGTCGGAAACTCAAACAATATAAAAAGTTGACAGAAAATGACATCAATGCTGATGAATGGAAAAATTATTGCCATCACGTGATGAAAATTGAGGCAGTACATTATATGAGAATGTCGATGTAATAATAATATGTTTGGATGAAGATAGTGATACGGAAGATGAAGATTCAGAATATCAAGAGGACTAAGATAATTATTTTTCTGGTGTCGAATCAATAGACTCCGATTTTTAAATATTATGTAGTTTTTATAACAAAATAAACATTGCGTCATTCCGTGTTTCAGTTTATAAAAATCATTTAACAAATGTAAGACATTTTTTTAACGTATTTTATTTTAGCAAATTTTTTTGTTTCACTGGAATATCAAACCACCCTTTCATCAAATGAAATATCAATAAAATAAAATCTTTTGAATGCAATCGGGTGAAAATTTGTTTTTTTTATTGCTTTAAGTGTGTGTCTGCTTTGCATAGTTTTTATTTTGAATTAACATTTAATAAATCACTATTTTAATATACAAATCGAAGAAATACAAAAAAATCACCTTCCCATGCAATTATCTCACTTACAAATTGTTAAATAATAAAAAGTTTTAATGTACAATTGTCTTTGAATATGATGTAGAATTATCATGTTTCAGGAAGTATGTACCATTGATTTCTGAATAGCTCGCACACATTATGTAAAATGTGTACTTGGATCATAGTGCTTTTCTAAAGTTACATTATTTTACCTTTGAACCATTTTTGTGTTGCCATTGAAACAATTGCAGCGCCCTCATTTATTTTCTACACTGATTTGACAAGCTATAATACTGGAAACGGTCAAGATAGAAACATTAAACAAACCTTTGCTGTTTGATTTTAATTTTTTTAGTAAACAATGCTACATGCTTCATTTATTTTAATATGTGCATTTACTAAAACAGTAGACTTGAGAATACATGCGATATGTAAAAATCTAACCTATCTAAATCAAATTTTGCATAGCCTATTATACATGATGATACACGGGAATAGATGCCATCCTATCGCAGGGTATCTTAGAATAAACGACCAATCAGCGAATGAAATGTGAGAAATAATAAATTGTTTATTTGTGTTTTATATAATTTTTTATTTAAAAAAATGAATTATATTAAACATATATGTACAATAGTAAACAACAACTTGATAAACTTAATTAAAATGCTCAAATCTGAGTGAAATCTCCGTAAGTAATCGCAGGTTCAATTTGGTATATGATATACAGGCCGGGATGGTTGAGAATCATATCAGGATTGCTTCTATTATGGTCTACGCCTTTGAGCGGTTCTGTCTCCAAGAAGACCTGCAAAATTGAAGTAAGATGCACGATAGAAGTGAAGAGAGGTTTGCCAAAACAGATCAAATAACTGAAAAGAAAATGTAGACCAGTCTATTGGTGTCGATCTTAGGGAGGTCGTGACATCCGTCAAAGTAGAGATTTATTTCTGTTAGTTGATTCAATGTTCTCTCCATATAAAATACAAAGAGATCATCTCGCTCGGTGGTCGAGTGTCGCTTTGGTGGATCATGGACATGCCATCGTTATTAATAATAGTTTTGAATAATCGAGATTGAATTAAAATACGTTATAAATCTGAAGAAGAATCTCGCGAGGGATGTTCCTCATCTTGAGTTTATATTTGGCCGCTTGTATTAGTATTGTTACGTACCGACACATCATAGGATCATGCCGGAGTGTTGTTTGAGAGCTGCACTTCCAGCGTGACGGAGCCGTCAGTTATGTAACTATCATGTGATACTTTGGACCACTCAATGAACTCTATTATGCCGCAGAATTGAAACGATCTGTAAAATGTCCAAAATAAAATTAACAAATTTTATTAATTTACGAGTGACATTACACGGCATGACTACATATTCTATGTCACTATGGTCCACTACCAGTTTTGGGATTGTCACTGATCTTATAATATCGGTCCTTCCAGTACAACAGACACGGTCACGGGCAGTCTAGGTACAAACAAATTGAAGTCGACAAAGATAAAATACGGATCAAGGGCTCCACTCACTGTGAATATGCATTTTTAAATTTCCCTCCACTGTAAGGTTTCACCCCCGGCTGGTTAGAGAGCAGCTTAATCTCGGCCTCGATGCTGCAAGACCAGTCGATAGACTCGCTTTCGTTGGTGCACCGGACGTACACCGACAGGTAGTTCTTGGCAGTATTGGCCTGCGTGTGTTGTCGCAGTCCTAGAACCCAACACAGGCCGCATATATAATACGAAGGTGAAAATACCAGATCAGTAATCTCTTCAAAGTCGGGGAAGGTCGCCCTGAACGTGGCCTCAGTCATTTTTGAATTCTGCAACACGGTAATATATGACACAATCAGAACTATTTCGTACTATAAGTGGTGTTTTATTTCATATTTCTTCCTTGGTGGTATTGAACAGTTCTACAGGACTTTGCTGTCAGACCTCTACATCATCTGGCGTATATAACCCCCTCGAGGAGTACCCCCCCAATTTATAAATTTCCGCATATCACAAGACCCTTCAAAAGCATTAAATGAATCCTGGCCATTCTATGTTAACAATATTTCTCCCATATAAGGAGAAGAAATTTCTTCTGTTTGCCCAAATCAACAAACTAATTACTGTAAATAACATAACTACAGTCATTAATGGTTGTGTTATTTAGTCATATACATAGTTACAAATGTTAATATTTCTCAAAATTATATTTCAATTCACAGGAAGCTTTGTAGTAGTATTACAATGTAAAAGTGCTCACCATCTGTTTTAATGCTGTTATCTCTGTCAGTTGTTTTTCTTTCTCCTGGACTATTATTTCTAATTCTCTCCTGAAACATAAAGTCAAATGGAAGCATTGAAAGATGTCATGTGCCCTGTCCCTTCCCGACAGCCAACTTCCCGACAGACCAATTTCTTGACAAGACAACTTCCAAAAAAATGTTAATATGTGTAGATTTGCATATTTTTAACAAACAAAATTTATACATGATAAGATTCATATAGTCTAGGTAATTATTATAATATTCCTGTTAAGTGTTTTTGTTAAGATTAGCTCTGCCTATAAATAAGATTATAAAATATTTGTAAATATCAATTACAACTAACACACCAGATTATACAAAACAATTTCTAGATATTATACTTATATAATGGATAATCAATAGGTAAGCCTTTTAGAAATTCAGTTTTAAAATTATCAATTTTATAGTTTTATTAAGCTATGAACTTATCCATATTTTCATAAAAATATGTACATATCGACCCCTCCTACATATAGTAAAAAATGTTATTTATAATCATTCTAGTATTTCGCATGTATTTTATTTGATACTTATTTACGTGGCAGATTTGTATTCTATGATTTAGGTATTAATAAAATTACACCCATTTAAAAATGTATCAAAAGCGTGCAAAATACTATAATATTTTAAGTAGACGGGGTCATTATATTATATTAAATTTTCGGCGAAGTTGGCTATCGGGATAATGACTCAAACCCACCCTGTCCATGATGAAAGCGAGTAAATTGAAATTAAATTTAAAACCGAGATTAGATAGAAGATTATAGATTTTGCTGTTAATATATATCCTTGATATCTGAATGAGGATGACGACGATATCACTCATACAGACAAACATTTTTGAAATTATATATACATCTATAGGTATATGTGTTACAGTGAATGTGTATTACCAAATATATAATTTCACTGACATCTCAATGAAGTCATATCCGAATACATTTTCACCGGAAGATATATATTTCTTCTAGTGAAAATATAATACATAATACATAACTGATGAAATCACCTGCTGCTCTAAACAGTAACTGTTGTGAAAAGTCCATTTGCGTATTTTTGTTTTGGCAATTCGTGTTTATTTCCATTAAAATATGAATAAAGTATTCAGAGTTATTTTGTACTCTGGTTATCAAAACACATAATCCTTATTTTCAATACAAATGGTATTTTTATTTTTGACATTTACAATTTGCCGATATTCTTTGAAATTAAAGTTCTAAATAAACACAAACAATAATATTCATAATACATACTAATTTAACTAACTTCCAAAACACAGCTGTAGGGTGGACACATCACTGGCTAAGTTCAAAATGTTCCAATGTCAAGTGGCATCGATAACACAGAGGCATGCACGGCGTATACCTACGTACGTGTACTGGATCATTGGTTCGTGAACAAATACATTTTTACTGATACTGAGTAGTGAAATTGTAAATCAATTGTTTGATGTACTTTAACAGTTAGTGAAATTATATTTATACTAGTGAAAATATAACTTTACTATAGATGTATGATGCCCTGTATATTATTAAAGTACACAAATTTTTAGTATTTACTCACTTATATTTAACGGTATCAAGATTTACTTGGGCCCAAAGTTGGTCACGTTCTTTTGATACCTTTTGTAGTTCTCTCTTCAGACCTTTATTCTGCGGCGCGAGGATGTCACTTTCCTAAACAAGGATCAACAATAATAAACACGATTCTTCCGGGTTATTTTGCCGTTGACCATAATGTGGCCATCACCCGGATGATCATACCAAAGTGATCAGGACGTGACATGCTTAACTGCAACTTGGTAACTGTAAATAACTGTGATAACTGTCATTAAAACTTGATCTGGTAAGTAACATTCAACTGGCTTATTGGAAAGTGTAGTGAAAAGTCCTAGAAATCTTGATACAGAAGGCGGGGAAAGATTCCACTCCACATCCCTGTCGGAGAAATGCGGCAAGATTCAGTAACGAGGAGCCAACTTAAAAATATTAGCAAGTAAATTCATCAAAAAACTGGCAAAATGCAGAGATGGCGAACCATTTTTCGTGATATGGGCATATGCTAATTTGCTAAAAAAAAATTTTCTACAAATTCAATATTTTTCTTAGGAAATAATAATAAATTTAAATGATATATTAAGTAATTCTCCGACTCAATATTCATCTTCTCTTAATAGGGATGTATTGCTCACCATTTTTTTTGAAGCTTTTAATTTTTCCATCTCCAGCACTAGTTGATTTTTTAATGCTTTTTCTATTCCCAAATTAGATCTAAAAAATGAAAAATTATTTTTTAATCGTGACGGGCGAATAACAACCTGTCTGTGATACAACTTTACTATATTCTATTTTATTTAGAAAACAAACAGTTAATCCATGTAATAAAAATTAAACCGATGGCATGTTTTTCCTGAAATAACTATTGTATATACTAGATACAGTGTAAGACAATTATTTGAAGAAGACTTATTAAATTAATAAATGGTCCATTAAGACTTTAATAGAAAATGAATTTTACACTGCATAGAAAAGATAAAGGAATGAGAACTTTCTTCTCAAACTCAATAAAAATAAGAGAAATGAGAGAAATGAGAGAAAAAGTAGAAAATATTAATTTCAATCAGTTTCGCAAATCACCACTCTCTAATACCACTACAGCTTTTGTTTTTATAAGAGTAATAAATACAATTTAATATTGCAACACCAATTATTACAAAAGTGATGATTAACCTTTACTATACCGTGATACAAAATACTCGTACGCAGCCATGCAGTCAACTCGTGTTACCGTAAGAAATTAGAGTTATGTTTGCCTTTAAAATGTGAAAAAATGGTTACTGCCATAAATTTACTTTAAGTATTGAGCATTAAATATAAAAAAAATATGTAATATTATAATTTGGAGCATTCATCAAGTTCTATATAGGAGATTGTATATAGATTTTTATCTATCATCATTTAATTAATGAGAAAAAGATACCACAATATTAGTATGTTTGTTATTGTTTTCACTGTGAAATTAATATGAGATTTCTTTCTGTCTTGACACAAATGGTATTTTTGTCAATGTATTAATTTTACAATGGAATGAATTAAAAATAATTATTTTTGTAAGATTCGCCTTACATAATTAATTTTTCACTATTCATTTCTAAGCGTAAATATTTTCCTTCAAATTAACTAAAATATGAAGTGTATGTTGCGTATATTTACCGAAATATTACAGATTTAATTAGAGCGGTAGACCTGCGTTACTGCATGGTTTGGGAAGGGTTAAGTGCCTGATATTATTAAAAATTGTGTTTGCGTTTTGTATGAAGAGAATACTGAACCAACTGACAGGGAACAAATCTATAATCTTGAGGCCTCTTGGATCGCTGACTCAACTGAATGTGATATTAATACGTCTGTAGCGATTGGAATTCGTATTCACCGCCATCTCAGTCGGCATCGACGCTAGCGACAGCGCTGCCGGCTGCTGCTACAAGCCTGGCTCGATAATTCACCGCTAAGCAGTCTCTCCAGTTTCATCGTTTCATAACGGCGGTCTTGCTGGCCCGCGTGCGCCGTGCGAGACCGCCGACTTGCTTCATTTCATTTCATAATACACGTGCACCTTCTACATCTTCATTAATTTCTTTCATTCTATCTGCCTTCCTTGTTTTTATCATACTGTCATAATAAACCTCAACACGCCAATCACATTTCTTTCATTTAACCACCGACCTAACCCCTAAACGTCTAATAACTGTAGTACGCGGATGTGAAGCTCGGCAAGGCAGACCACTGACCACTGAGCGAGGTCTAGGCTGGAAGAAAACGATGGAGAATCTTTAACAACTGCTGACATGGGGAGTAATGAGAATTTAGAGAACTAAATATCATACTTGGCTGTGTATCCTGGCACTTTACAGCTATTCCGTCTGCCTAGTACTGACCAAAATTTACTTTAAAATACGTCGCAATGTAACAACTCCGAGAAGCCCGCCCGAAGTGACCACTTCTCTCTTAGTCGCCTTCTCGGACGCATCTACAGTGAGCACATCAACTCGAGTCGTCAACTTTATCCGTAATTTAAATTCAACCTGTGTACATCCATTCATTTGTACATTCAACTGCAATAAACGCCACACCTCATTCACACGCATATACATATATGCTGCGACATCCAACACGCGCAAGATCTGGGGATTTTGGGGCCTTCAGTCTCACCTTAAAGTAAATCGTTCTGATATCTCTACACATCTCATTAATCAATGAAACAGCCCCTCCTACCGGATGCCGCATAACCTACAAACATAATTCACTCCTTATGGGCTACAGCCAACAAACTATAATCAAAGCAAATACATAATCATCACCCTAAAAATGTAAAAACTGTGAGTTTGCATCTGTCAAATAACAAATAAGTTGTATGTTTGAATTCCCATCATCAAATGTCACAAATCAAGAGAATTCAATTATTATTTTAGCTCATTTCTTTCTCTTTTCCCTCACATCTGTTCTTCATTTATTCTATGTTCTGTGTTATCAATACACGTTTTAATAATGCTAAAATATGAACTTACTTGTATACAAGTAGTTGATTTTTCAAATTAATAGCTTGGTCCCTGAATTGGTCACGCTCCTCCGTTACCTTCTTCAGATCTTCCTTCAACTCTGAAATCCGCAGCTGCAGGCAAAGAAAATAATAAGTACACTATACTCACAGTTCTTCCATTTATTGTGTTCTTAAATCGTTGGAAAAACAATTCCCTTTTTAACACATAGAAGACTACTACTCCAGAACACGGTCCGATCCGTAAGCCGTATTCCGCACTGATCAATCAAAATCTGGTTCTGGCGCCAGCAAAAGTTTGCAGTCTTATCCACATAAAAATATAGTGCACATACTCAAGTTTTTAAAAACCAGGGCTAACAACCAAATCATGTATAATGGCTAAACACAATCTATGATCAGTTAACAAATAAATTTTTCCACATCACGCATTAGGTAAGTAATACGAATTACCTTTTCCATGTCTATTTGTAAATCGCACTGAATCGTTGACTCCTCTCTCTGGCTGAGATTTTCTTCCTACAAAATAAAAATAAACTTGCATTGTGGATATAAAAATCGAAAACAATTTGTAATTCTTTAATTTTTCAAAATCCTGTCCCACATTTGTCAGGACCGGCTTTGGCGTCAAGATATACTGGAGGCATTGGTAATGGTCAATTACAAAGGTTTCCAGTGGAAAACTTTCAAGTTTAATATTAAATATATATAAAATACTACAATGTTATTCTCATATTTCACTTATACAAAATGGGGTTTAACGATGCGGATTTTACGTTTTATAAACAATATTGTCTAAATGCCGTCCATTTCTTTCAAGACACTCTTGCAATCGGACTCTTAAATTTGCGAACACGCGAGAGCCAAGCGTCGGTGGCAACTTCACGGCGGATATTTTCTTGTAGGGCCTGAATTGTTCGAGGATTGTCGCTGTAAACTCTCAACTTAAGGTATCCCCACAAAAAAAGTCCCACGGTGTAAGGTCCGGTGACCGAGGTGCCCAGGGTATGTCTTCGTACTTGGTGATTAATTTATTGGGAAAAATTCCCCTCAGCTTCTAAAACTCTAGCTGTGGTGGAGTGGTCCCGTCTAGCTGAAATTGTGTTCCGTTGTTGAACTCGGGAAACAGTTGCAGTTGCGGTACCAAAAACTTGTCGATCATTCGGCAATACACGTCAACAGTGACTGTCTCTCGCTGGTTAAAAAAATAAGGGTCAATTATCCCTCGGGCAGAAATTGCACACCATACTGTCATTTTTGGACAATGCAAACGTTTTTGATTTCGGGTTGACGGGGCACCAGTATCTCACGTTCCGTTTATTAACATAGCCATCGACATGAAAATGTGCTTCGTCAGTAAACAATATGTTTCCAAACGTTCGTGCTGTTCAAAAAAGTTCCAACATCGTTCTCGCTAAGGTTTCACGTAAAGAATAGTCTTTTTTTAAGATACTGCACAATTTGCAGTTTGTATGGGTGAAACTGTAGTTTCTTTTTCAAAATAACGTGCACTGTTAATTTTTTTATTCCAGTACAGGCTGCAATCTTCCTTATCGATTTACGCGAATTGCGCATAATTTCACGTCGAACTTGAGCCACATGTTCTGGCGTCGCTTCTTGTCTGAACTTTTGAATCCGACACCGGATAAGTTGCGCGTTCGGCCCATCGCTTACTTGTCGAATATTAAATTGAGTGCAAAAAGCGCGACGCGCACGAACCGATGAATCACCGCACTTTAAATATTGCTAAACTGCGAACGCGCGGTGCGCTCCCGACCAGTGACTCATTGCGACTGGCTAATCTGCAAATCACGCGCGTCGAATAATACCCCTCCCACTTACCTCATCCTGATGGTTTACGAGCAATTACAATTTAATCATGAAATTTTTCGAATACGTGCATTGTGTCATTTCTCGCTCTCGGCGGCTTCTCCCCGGCGAGAATGAACAATTGACTAGAATAAGGTTTTACCCGAACGCGAACCAACCTTCCCACGATAACATAAAAAGCGTGCCCATCTCTAGTACTGCCCCACAAGCTTTATAACCTACCACCAGATAGCCGTCAGATAGTTCGGGCCCGAGTATAGTCACGGTCGGGGGGAGCGCGAGCTTTGAAAGGAGAGAGGGAAGCATCGTCAATTTTAAAGAAAGTTTTGCCAACTAATATTACACAGAAATAACCAAAGCCGAGAGCGTAGCTACCGACCTTTTTATTTTCTATCGTTTTCTGATTCGCTTCTGCGATTTGTGTCTCCTGAAACGTCTGGGCGACGTCCATCGCGGGTGCAGCGTGCGGACACCGAGCCACCCCTTCCATCTCGAGTAAACGAATGTTATTTCTTCCACGGCCTCTTGTCAGTCGAGAGATTTAATCACTGTTGTTTTTTATGTCGCCAAGCAGCTCCAGCGCAATCTGCAGCACTATTCCAACTGAAAACAATGTCAAAGGTTAGCTGAACGAGTCTCGCGCACTCGGTGTGCTGATAAAAAGTACCGGAGCCCCCAGTCCCACCCTGTTTTAATATTTTGCGGGAGATCGAACACCAGATTGTCGATGTATCGGCTGGTGATCTAGCGGTCGGGGGATCGCGCTTCGTTCTAGGATAACAGCAAATTAGTCATATTTTCACAGTACAAGCGTTTAGCTTAGTTTTAAAATAGTAACTATATTGATGTGACATGTATTCCGTGGACATTTTTAAAAGAGCCAATAAGAGCCGACAGGAGTACTTAGAAGTTTCTCTGGCACTGACGACGAATTGAATGATCGCAGTCTCTCAATTAATGCCTGCATTGTATACTTATTAAAAATAATATTCAGTTCAATGTAAAGGTTTTATCTGAAAAAAATGTAAGCTAGTGCATAACTTCTAATATAAATTAATAAACGAAAAGAGAGGTATTAAAAGCGCCTAACGTCGTTATCATTTCTGGAAATAGACTGTGATGCATCGTCGCCGATCCAACAAAGGAAGTGAATCTGACGTAAGGGAATTAATGTCAGCCAGAAATTACCCACCAATGATGGACAGATGATTTTAATTGATTATCCTCATAGTATTGTACACAATTGCTCGATAAATTACACCTTTTTGTATTAGTATTAGATATCTACTAGTAATTCGGCAGATAGAGATTGTAGTTTCTAAGAAATGAGCTGCCGCCGATGTTTTCTGCGAACCGCCTCGCGATCGTGTGTGTGTGTATGTGTGTGTGTGTCTCAAGTCTGAACGAGCCCGGGGAATTTCCGTGTCAAGTGAAGGCATCGTGACGCAGAGATAAGAAAACGATCCCTCAAAATTCAAATCTCTTTCCTGTTTGATTAGCGATTTGAAAAGTGGACAATATAGGTGTATACAATTTTAATGTAACTCTACTAAATTTGTATTACAAAATCCTTATTATCCCTAATTATATCAAAAATCGATCCTTTAAATTGTAACATGACAGGTCAAAAGCACAAAATTTCGAATTAAAATATTTACACACCCTGTTCGATCTATATTCATTGCAATGGTAGTATTAAACTTGAAATAACTAATGAAACACATACTACCTAATATAGTACTTTGGGGCATATTGGATAACAAAATGTCACGAAGCAACATAGTTGACACGCTTGAAATTTACTTCTATTGCTAAAATTAAGCCGGGTCAACGTATTGCAATTTGCCAATTAAAATGCTTCAATTGATATTAATAAATAAGTCAATCGTTCATTACTCAGTGTAGCTACGCACTAATATTTGTAGAATGCTTCAGATTAGGAATATAGTTAGATGTAAATATATCTACGGGTGAACCGATCTAGGGAAGTCTAATTCTAATTTACAGCTGTAGCTGCCTACATGACAAGTACAAGCCAATTTATGCGCTTAAATTGAGAAATTGTAGTAAATTAATTTATGTTCCTCTGTAAAGTCTCCGTCTATCCGAAGTATATGCTCCGCAGCAGCGCCGTGACTACGCAAATGCAGCCAATACGATGCACCGGGACCCGAGTTAGACAGGAGCCCAAAAGCCTCGTATATTTTGTCCGGCACTAATATAAAAATTTTTTTTTTAATCCACCGCAACGAGCGATGGATTTACAAATTAAAAAAAATCATTTCTCACGTGTATTTTTACGTTAAAACATTTTCAATGTATACATAACATAAGCTAATATATCGGGTTAAAGGGACTAAATCATTCCCGCAAAGTGAAAATCAGTTGTCGTTCCATATACCCAAAGGCTTCAAAACACATTAATTTCATTATAAAGGAGTAAATACTAAAAGTACAAGACAAGACTACAATTTTCATCCTAAATCACGTTCTTACATTTTATTTACAATATATGTACATTCAATATGCATTGGGGTTTAATTTTTTTAGTTGCGTTAGAAACCGGAAATTTATTATAAGAGAATGGTTGCAAAACGTATGTGTAAGAATCTCACCTTTCAGAATCGCGGCGGTTGCGGCTCGTAATTTACGGCCGCGTCACTCGATGAACTGGGACTGCACAACCGCGAGCTCCTAGACCGGCGGAGCCACCAGCCACTGAAGACTGAAGTGACTGGAGGACTGAAGGAGACGGAGGGTCGCCAGACAGATAAGGACGCGCAGATCACGTGATCCTTATATCCAGCGATTAGAAACCTTCGTAAACATTTTATATGTTTCAAATTTACATGTTCGATAATGAAAAAATATTCTTTCACATCCCGGCAGGGAGGGAAATAAATTCTTTGTGAATTCAGTACCTGGACGGCAGCTACCTACTTAAATTTGAATTAAAAAAATATTTATTTATTTATATATATATTGACATACATATTTTTGTTTTAATAGAGGTGAATACATAATAAACATACATAATACATAGTTTATTGTGTGGGATGGAGTAGACTTCACCTCTGATATATACAGCGTTGTCCTGGCTACTTTGCTAGACTGAAGTCTGTGTTAAAGTAGCCAGTTTTTTTTTTCGTGTACTTTTTTATTGTTTCGGACAATTTGACGTCTATTTGTTAAGTAATCCTTAAACCACTTATATGCTATGCCCCTTACTCCTATGTTTTCAAGTTTTTTAAGCAATAGTAGGTGCGGTACGGTGTCAAATGCTTTTGCAAGATCAAGAAAAATCCCCATGCATTTATTTCCCTTGTCCAGGTTCGAGACGATATATTCCACGAGAGACATGAGGGCATCTTCTGTATTGCGTTTCGATCGGAAACCAAATTGTTGAGTGGATAGAATGTTATTTACATCTAGAAATTTGAGGAACCTCCATTTAAGAATTTTTTCTAGAATTTTTGAAAAAGCACTTAGAAGAGAAATCGGTCTATAGTTGAATATATCACTAGGGTTTCCGCTTTTATAAATTGGGGATAGTAACGAATCTTTTAGCACGGTTGGAAAGACTCCAGTTTGTAGACTCAGGTCAGCAATAAATGCAAGTGGTTCGGTTAAGTATATCTTGATTTATTTTACAAGCTTGATTGAAATACCATCTTTACCTGGAGCACTATTAGTTTTTAATTCCTGTATAACTGTGTTGATTTCATGTGGTGTAGTCGAAATTAAAAATATTGAGTTTGACGTTTGCGAATTTAAACGGACATTATTACATAACTGTAATTCGTTTGTGTTCATTGTAAGTGTATCTGAAATTTTTTTACATATTAAGAAGTATTTATTTATATAGTTTAGAATATCAGTCTGATTTTCATCAGTGTTTGGAATACTTTCATCATAAACCATTTGAAATACTTTATTACTTTTATCTATATTAGAATTGGTGAATTCTCTAATAATTTCCCAACATTTTTATGTATTGGTTTTATTTTGTTCTACTAGATTTCTATAATATAGTACTTTCGCCGTTTTTGTTGCCTTATTATAGATATTTCTATATCGCTTATATTAGATTCGTATGCGTATTCGTATTTTTGCATTGGAATTTATACCTAATAGGATAGGGCGCGTCCGGCTTTAGTGGTCTGGGTCCTCTAATGGCGGAGATTGATCCTAGCGGTAGTTCGGATTTAATTAAATTTTCAATTTTGACAACTATTTTCGGATTCAAAGGGAGGGATTCCTCGGATTTCTATTTCATTTTCCATGTTTGTGAATTCAGTGCGGTCCAGTTTTTGTTCCAAATAGTTGACCTTTGTTGCGAGTGCCATGTTGTTTTTCTCCAGTGTGCTGATGAGAGAAGAGTGCATAGATAAGAGATATACGTGTCGCTACAAGTCCTTCTGAATATCACCGACTTTTGTTATTAACTCATCGTAGTGCTGTGAGTATGAGTTAATCGCTTTTAATATACTTTCATATTCAATCGCTACTTTCTCGTAGTTATTTCGGCACTCGTTCATTTGAATCTCAATGGTCTGTTCCAGTTAGGAAACAAGACTGTAAAATCGTGCAGGGGTGGCTCGCCAGTTCGCTCTGGTGCTCAGACGTCAACATCTGCAGCTGCGTGCAGTGGTCCAGAGGGGTCCAAATCGTCGTCCAGTGTAGTTGCAGAGTCGTAAGAAAATCCAGGGCCGGTCCAAAATGTCACAGCAAAAAGTCAAATCCCAAGGAAAGTCCAGATGAAAATAGCAGGGTTAAAAGTAGAGATGAATGAAACAGTTTTTTCCTTGAAGAGTTCAGCGGTGTGAGATGTAACGAGGGAAGTGCTTTTTGCAGCCGCTGGACCATTATTTATTTAGTAGTCAAAATCTGTGGGCGCGTGAGGCCCCCTGTTGGACCGAGATCCAATCAGGTGGCGCGTCCAGACCCCGCGCCCCCCCGCTTTGGTCCAGCGCCGCCACCACCTGGCGGCCAGACTCCAAAGCTATGCTCATTTTTCTCGCCGTCCCGTAGGAGACGGCAAATTTCGCTCTCTTATTTCTATCTTGAAATGTCCAGGCATCGCGAGTACTTTTTCTTACAGAATTTGGCCCTCCTCGCGATGCCTGATAGATTTTACCTCGGCGATGGCCCGGGGAATTAATTAATGCACCTTAAACTTTAAAAATCCATTTTAACCATCTAAATGATTTTTAAGGGGCACAATATTTTATCTCCGGGCGATCGCCCTCCAAAAACTCTCTTTATTTCTGTACTTCATTTATACACAGTATTTTTTTAAAACAAATTATTTACAAAAAGAAAATGTTCATAATTTTGGCTGGCGCCGGGGGCGGAGTCTCGTAAGTAAGTAAGAGCTGGAGGCGAGAGCGCGTTCTATTAGTTGGAAACGAGGTCTGAAAGAGACGTCAAAAAAACCATAGTTCGGACTGAAATCGACGGAGGAAGTAGCCACGGTTCATCGCAATCCACCCAGGAGCAGCCGCCCACGCCGGGTGCCAACGACATCACTCCACCGGCCGGAGACAAGATTCCGGAGGAACGTCGCCGAGCAACCCGAGGTAGACATAATTTAGATTAAGTTAGTCATAAGTATTTCCACCTGCCCGTAAATGTAAATGTGTATTTAATAAATGTATAATGTGCATCGTCTTGTGTTCATATTCACCTGTATCCTTCCCTTAACCATAGTACTAACGAAAGCGTGATATCTGATGGATGGGTCGCGTAGCGAATATTCCATTAGAGTGCGGGGTATCGTTCTGACGAGTTATCAGGAGCTGATACGTGTTCGATTAATCGAGTCATGACTCCTAAACGAACCCCGACTCGAATCACACGGCGCACAACTTCGTGTCCCGATTGTATCAAGTCTAACTATAACAGACGACGCCGACATAGATAAGTACGTAAACGCCGATCGATAAGTATTTATAAATATCTGTGGTTAGAAAACTAGAGATAATGCATCCAAAATGAATATGGGTACATTTCTTGATTGTCGTCTACGCCATAGAATAGAGATTGTCTATGCCGCATACGGCCTATATCCTTTACCTATGTCGGCGTCACTGTTACCGATGAAGTAAGGCGTTTCCTTATTCTCCCACGGTTTGTATCAATATTATTACCACACACAGATATCCTTCTAAATATTGGTGTAACCTTGGTTAACTTATTTGTTCTTATTGTTTTGTATCCATTGACGCCGCCAGCCATATTATAACTTATATTTCATATTTTTTATAACCAACAAACTTATACATACTTCATTATGTATTTTATTTTTATAGAGCATTTACAGTTCAATGACACAATACACACACACCTACGGTATATATTATAATTCAAAATATGGTCATTAATTAAATCTTCTACAAGCTCACCACGGCGTTTATTACAGTAGATTATAATTATTACCCGCCGCCCCTGTAGACACTACGGGGCGTTGACAATGAAATATGTAAAAATTAATGTCGCTGCATATATCTGAACAAATCAAAATTAAAAATACTCGAAAGCATAAAATAATTTGATATAGTAATTTAAACTTAAATAACTAATTATAAATAAATATATATGCTCCCATACACAAACATGGTTTCAAGAAAAAGTAAAAGTACCCATACACAAACATGGTTTCAAGAAAAAGTATTATGTAAAAGTTTTTCGTAGCTTAGTAATGAATTAGAGAATATGTCCAACTCATTTACTGCGCTGTTCATTATACATGTAAACAATATACAATTATAAACGCTTTTCTACAATTGAAATACAAATACAAATGAACTTGTTAGTGATGTCTGTCATCACGGGAGGAAGTAGTTTGGTCACTTCTCTACGGTTTCAGTAGAATATTTATGAGTGTTGGTTTTTTCCTTCCCAATAGAGCAAAGCTATTTCTGTCATTACACCTCTCGCTCTGACCCGCCGCGCTGCGGCCGCCTGCCAGACTCGCGAAGTGTCCGTATTGTAACCTTTTTAGTGAATGGTCGTTAATTCGCCTGTAAATTACGAACGTGTCATTTGATTTTGACCAAGGTATTTGAGAACAGATCAATATCTTCGTCTGCGCGCTTCAGGTTACAGGACTGTTCTGAGTCTCAATTAAATGTTTTCCGAATTATTAGTGTACTGCTCCTCATACCGAGTCTGCTATTAGAGGGGAGTGTCGAATCGACTAAATTGTTAAGTAGGTGCTCAAAATTGTTTCCGTCCCTGATTTAAATGTCACAATCGTTGAAAACCTCCCCTGCCTTGCCTCCATCGCGTTAGAGTTGCTTGTATAGGCATATTCGAGTAAAATGCTGTTGCCTTTATTGGTTCCCGAAGTTCTCCACACGAGAGTCACCAACATAACACACTACCTCCCTTACATCCAGATTGCCCACATGGAGGTGAAGCAAGAACCAGATTCGTGTGATGAAGGAAGTTGGATCTGTGGTCCACCATCAAATATTGGCTCGATTCAAAGCTGTTTTCCTAAGATGGAAGCTGCCGACTCCTGCTCCGGGCCGTGCGGCAGCCCCTCGCCCCCCGACTATACTGTGGACGTGTGGGTCCCCGACATCAAGGAGGAGTGCGCTGGGAGGTCACACGCAGCTTCGGGAGGTGGTTCTCTCCTAACTTTTGGTGAGTTGTTAATTCACTCCTAGAATGACACATACACAGGATGTAATGCACTTCGTGGACAATATTTCGTAAGTGGATGGATAGCTTCCCTGCCAAGTTACTTTATTTTTAATATTTATAATTTTGCCAGTCTCGCCCACCAGGGTAAGTACTATCGTTGGTCCCGTTATGCATTTCATGACTACTCATTAGAATAAGAAGCATGTATTGTACCAGTATAAGTAGATTACACTTGTTTTTAGATATTTTATATAGCTTTCCGTAGTTCTTTCATTTTTCAGCACTTCCTTAGGTACAGAGGGGTCAACATCATGCAGATTGCATAATAGTTAAATATTCCGCCTATCATGCGCACGGACGTTACACTCAAGACGTGTTCGGGGGGTCGCTCTGTTTCTGTATCAATGGCATGTATTATCAATGCTTCTCTTCAATTTGAAAAGGTAGCTTCTGAAGTCACTGTGTCCCAATAGCATTTGAAACTTCTCCCATGTCTGTTTAGTATTTTGATAGCATCGTGTTTACTTTCCAAGAACATTTTTGTGCTTTTTCCTTTGATCGACTCGGTTCTCAGTCCTCTTGTTTCATGATTCAGTCAATTTGTCTCTTGTATTCTCAGCATAACTAAGTGGGTATTAGGTCAAATAACGGCGCTTAATAATAATTTCGGCGCTCATGTGCAAACTCGTCAGCGCTTACGTTTTCTACTGTGTCCGCATACGCTCTGACCCAGACTTCAATATCGTTTCCATTCTCTTGATTGTTCGCTTTGCTAAGTTGCTTAATATCATGCTCGAGTGATTTAGTCGCTTCGTGACCACTGATCGCAATAAGGCTCGACATGCTGTCGCTGTGTATGTCGATTTTACGTATTTTGATATTCTTATTTGCCCAGCTTATAGCTTCTCGTATCAATTAGCTTTAGGAGACACTGCATTCTTGCGCCATTTTAATAGTTTTGTGGTATACTTCCGAGTGCTCTTCGTAGACTGCTCCAACGCACGCATCTAATTTGCTACCATCTGTAAAAATGTATACGGCCGATCTGTCGTAATAATATAGTAGCGATAATTTGCGACTTGTGATTGGTCAGATCTAACAGAACAAATACGCACGGATTATTTGAATAAATGAACGGGTTGAGCAAAACGTTTTCGTGCGTCATGGGTTTATTTAATATTGTAATTTAATCAATATGTTCTCGATAGAATGAAACATCGTTCCACAATTTGTTTTTATCTAAATGTCGGTTTGGTGAAAAAGTGTTGTTAGAATAAATAAGTACTCACCACACTATATATTCATCTATTTAAGATTACACCAAGTATGAGGTTAATTACTTCATTAATTACTGAGTTATCGGAATAAATGTTGATTTGGGGGATTCAGGACCCCCCGCTTCGGCAAGACTGGGTTAAAGCGAATGAATTTGTGAAATTCGATTGATCTAAGATTAGAAAGAAAGATATTGAGAAAAGGCAAACTTTGAAGTTGCTTTCCTCTATAACTATTTATATTTTTATAAGTATGTATTGGAACATTTTCGAATCATAATATTGACAGGTATCTACTGTGAAATATTGTGGACTAGGTCTGGTACAGTTCTAATTTCTAGAGAACCAAAACGTGTTGAAATGAAAACTATCTAAAAATGTTATCTTAATTCTTTTCTGAGTTTACCATGACGTATGATATAACATTGAATGTTTTGACAAATATGACATCATTAGATCTAACACTGAATTGTAGTTTACTGTAACCCATAATTAAAGTCTTACTTACCTACCGTCACGCCGATTCCCTGCGGGATTGTTGAGGCTTCTAACAGAACCATCCTCTATTATCTGGTTTAACTGATCTCATTTCCACTGCATTCAGTCTACTTACGTTCCTCTTCTGCCAACTCCAGGGATCACTTCCATACATCAGTGTCGGTACCAGGACTCCATTGTGCACCGCCAGTCTCTCCTCGGTTGACAAATTCCCGTTATATAAAATTCTATTCAAAGCGCCGTTCACTTTATTTCCTGCAGTCACCCTCCTTTCAATATCATTCTCAGTCATTCCGTTTCTACCAAACATACTTCCCAAATACACAAACTCATCTACTTGTTCCAAATATTTAGTATTATTACAAGTATTTAGCACGGTGTCTTGTTTTCCTCCTTCTCGAAATCCATCACTTTCGAGCTGTTAACATTCATCGGGAAGTCACTTTGGTGCAAGGCATACATCGCACATTTTACTCACTAGGCTCTAAAGTCAGGAGAATAATTTCATTTAACTGAAATATCCATTCTAGTTCTAGTTAACGTGTATACATGTATTGACACGGCCTTAATTGCTAATTTTTGAATTGCTTCCTGTACCATTCTTATTATGTAGTGAATTAAGTTTCGATGCATTTCAGACAAATCCATACGACTGTCATGCGGAGACGCCTCAGAAGAGTTAGACCGTGCAAGAAGTCCAGTTATTCGAGCCAACTTACCTGCGAGTGAGCATAAAGGAAAACGACTTTCTGATAAACAACCCGCCGAAACATCCAGTCTTCAAAATAATGTATTGACCCCCAAGAGGTCTTCCACATCAGACAAGAGCTTTTCTTGCATCGACTGTAAGAAAGTTTTTGTTCAAAAGTGTAACTTGTTGAGTCACCTGAGAACACACACCGGAAGAAAGCCCTCTGTGTGTGAAGAATGTAAGAAAGTATTTAATCTGAAGAGTCGCTTGTTGAGTCACTTGAGAACACACACCGGCGAAAAGCCCTTTGCGTGTGAACAATGTAAGAAAGTATTTAGTGTGAAGACTAATTTGTCGAAACACTTGAGAACACACACCGGAGAAAAGCCTTTTGCGTGTAAAGAATGTACGAAAGCATTTAGTGTAAAGACTAACTTGTTGAAACACTCGAGAACACACACCGGCGAAAAGCCCTTTGCGTGTGAAGAATGTACGAAAGTGTTTAGTCAGAAGAGTGACATGTTACGTCATATGAGAACACACACCGGAGAAAAGCCCTTTTCGTGTGAAGAATGTAAGAAAGTATTTAGTTTGAAGTCTTCCTTATTGCGTCACTTAAGAACACACACCGGTGAAAAGCCCTTTTCATGTGAACAATGTAAGAAAGTATTTAGTGAGAAGAGTAACTTGGTGAAACACTTGAGAACACACACCGGAAAAAAGCCCTTTTCGTGTGAAGATTGTAAAAAATTATTTAGAAAGAAGTCTACCTTATCGAGTCACTTGAGAACACACTCTGGAGAAAATCCATTTGAGTGTGAACAATGTAAGAAAGTATTTAGTCGGAAATCTACCTTATTGCATCACTTGAAAACATATACCGGATGAGAACTCTCTGTGTGTGAAGAATGTCTGAAAGCGTATTGTAGGAATGTACTGTTACTGGTGTAATCACTTGAAAGCCCTTCCCTTGTGAAGAAAACATTATGTTTAAGATCTTTGGTGTGGCACTTGAAAATTAATTCTTGCTTCAAAACCTTCCTGCAAGGTTTAAGTTTATTTGTTACAAATACATTCACTCCCATCCGCAGTGATATTTGAACAGAAATACGTGATGGGGTGTTCGGATACTTTTATTTTGGTTCTAAATTCATCATTTATTTGATAAATACGAATTAAAACATTTGGTGTTTATCAAACACAACAAACCCATATGAATTGTTTTGTGTATTCACTGTATGTAGTAGTTAGTATTTTAGTTGTACCTGATTTTTCTCTTTCTTTTAATTTTTTGGCAATCTGTTTTGGTAATTTTGATTTTAATATGAAAAGTGATAAAATAAAAGATTTTCTGCTAATACTGGATATATTTTTATAACATAATTGTCAGATTCCCATAAAAAAAACTTAATCTATTATGATCTAGTGTATTTTGTGTCACTGTGCGTGCACCGCGTACAATGTATGCGCTTCCTTTATCTGAAGAAATGATTCATTCCATCCTGCTATAGTTGGATCTTACAATGGGATCCGAAACGTCGGACTGAGAGGTCAGAGATACACGGGCGCGCACCGCATACAAACAAAAAATTGGGCGTTACTGCTAACTGAGAACAAATATTAGGTAGGTAATTAAATAATTCATATGCATATTAAACGGACGATTTATTATTATTACGCTAGCGCCACCCGAACACCAGTAGAATTTTTTATTACATAGTTCTAAAAACTATCCCGCCGTTGCAGTCGTAGCGCTATATGTAATCTTCTTATGCTGAAACAATGAAAAATACAGCAATCCATCATCGATAACATACGGTATTCCACAGGGAAGCATTTGAAGCCCTATCTTATTTCTGGTATAAATTAACAGTTTTTGTAACGCGACTTTATTATTGTTATATATTCTCAATTATAGTGGAAAAATGTTCACTTTCGCGGATGATACCGTGCTTTGCTTTGAGGGTTAGTCTTGGGAAAAGGACAATACTCGTGCACAAGAAGGATTGAACAAGGCGAAAAAATGGTTCGATACGAATCTCCAATCACACAAAAAAATTAAAATATGCATGTTTTTGTATTAACAAAAGAAAATTGCCACATCAAAATTCTACATTCATCGTATACGATTACAAAACAAACAAGAACATGGCTACCTCGTGCCAATGTGAAAAATTGACACGAGTTAAAATTATTCGACTTCTGGGATTGCTGATCGATGATTAACTTAACTGGAATGAACATATATCGAACATAAGAAAACTAATGTACTCTTTTAATGGAACACGATGTATAATTGACTATAAACTCTTAAGATCTATGTACTTTGCTCTCTGCTACTCCTTAATTAATTATGCGATTTTAGTTTGGGGAGAAGCACCAAAAACAATATTAGTGTCGGCTAAAAGAGCATAAAAGACAATTCTTAGAGCAATGAATGGTCATCCCTTCAGATATTCATCAGATTTTATATTTAAAAGTACAATGCATTAGACATTAGATAAATCTTTATGTTCAATGTTCTAGACGTAACATAAATTTATATGTTGAGACTCATACAATACTTCCATTCTTAGAATGACTCACCCTAGTAATAAATTATGGTCACAACACAAGACAGAGAATAAATATCTACACACCAGTTCCAAGACTAACAACAACGTTTCAACGTTTCTACATGTGTTTAGCTCCGAAATTATACAACACACATAACGCTAACTGGAAATCGTTAACTTCCAAAAAGATTACGTACCTACTCATAAGTCAATGTACTCGGATTTAAATCTTCCAGATTCATATGTGGTGTGTAAATCGGATTATGCCGACATCAATTGTTCATTCCATCTTCAATAAAATTCTTCTTTAGTTTTCTTTGAAGTCGAAGTAAAGTATTGAATGACCGTCAATAGTTTTTATTTCGTTACCTAAGTAGCAATACCGGCTATCTTAATTTTTTGCGATATTAAGGTGGATTCATATATAAGAGGTGAATTCACGAGCTAGCGAGTGTTTGGAAAGCTTTGATATACAACGGTATTTAATGGTTTGCCAGTAGAACTTGACATTAAAAGGTTACCACATTAAATAAATAAGTATTCGAAGTAGCATCAGTCATACATAGAAAACAGTTTTATTTCTTCTAAAAAGTAATGTTATTATGAATCGTAATCGGTGTAAATGGAACCATCGTAAACCGAGGGATATCTGTGTTATATTCAAAGTTTTCACGGGTAAAAGATAACGAATTATTTATGACTATTTGACGCAGGTATATATATAACGAATTATTTTCTGAAGGAACCTGGAATAGCAGACGCCAGTTGAATACTAGACGCTAGTTTAGTATTCAACTAGCGTCTAGTATTCAACGGGAGTTGAAGACGAGCAGTTGAAAACGCGCCGTCGAAAAAACAAGCAGTGGAAAACACGCAGTTAAGAACGAGAATCGGATTCGGAAGTCAAAGGAAGTCGAAAGTGAAAATCAAAATGGAAAGTTGAAAGGCAGTCTCGGAAGCCAGAAGACATCGTAAGGTCGACTACCGGAAGCAAACAGTCTACACCAGAAATCCAACCGAACGTAACTGGGAGTCGGAGGATAGTCAGCTACGGTTCACCGCGATCGGCCCAGGAGCAGCCGTCCCGCCCGTTCCGAACAACCAGCCTGATAGCCTGTCGCCCACGCCATGATATCACTTCACCGGCCTGAGACCAGGTCTCCGGAAGAAGATCCGGAGAAACATCGCAAGATAATCCGAGGTAGAAATAATTATAGATTAAGTTAGTTATAAGTATTTCCACCTGCTCGTGAGTGTAAATGTATAATTAATAAATGTTCAATTTGTGTATTTTCCGTGTGATTACTATTAATCATCGATTGATCGAATTATGATGCTGGTGATATTATGAGGCTGGTGATATTATGATGTTCACTCTCGCCAAGGCTCCTCGCCTCGCCTCGCCTAGTCTACGCTCCGACCAGAATGGAACGTGGACGGGCCAAGGCGAGGCGTGCGCGGCCAAGCAAGATGGGACGAGACGACCGGTGTCGATACGAGATAGGCGATGCAAGCCGAGAGCTACAGTAGGCGAGAGTGGACTGCTGGCATAACACTCCTGTAGAACCCCCGACTAATGTCAGAATCATCTAGCGCACGTAGGAGTCGATCGATATATATTGTAATTTTCTCATACGGGTACTCAGGGCGCAGTTGTCTCTCGTATCGTATCTTTTTTATCTATGGTTATGCACCATTTGACATCTGTTCATACAAACGCTTTCCTTTCAGATTATTGTAACGTGGGATGTATTAAAACCATGGATCATGCTGTTCCTCTAGTCAAGCTCGAACCAGGACTCAGCAGCGATGAAGAAGGAGGAGGTGAAACATTATTCTCCGCTGCAAATGTAAAGATGGAGATTACTTTCCCACAGTTACCTATTGAGTTTGAGGCGAAAAATGACGCCGAGGGAAGTTCTCAATATACGGGTTGTATTAAAAAGGAAAATGATGTGGCTGTTACACAACTTTGTACCATCAAGGCTGAGGTAGATGGTAGGTCACCCGGAGGGAACAGCGGCGGAGATATAGAAATATCGGTCCTTGATATAAAGCAGGAGTGTTCGGCATACTCCAAGAAGCCTGACCAGCTCACCGGTAAGGAGTTGGTTTCTTAAAATGATTAATTCGTGAGTAAAATGCATGTAATTGTTGTGACTGTTAAAGGATGATGTAAGTCTGGAAAAATTGTGGAAATTTTACCAACATGAATTTAATGCTTCAAAGTATACAAGATTTTGATTTGTTTATTTCATTAAGGAACTTCAAAAGTATGTATAATAGTTTCATAACATAACATTTAGTGTTCCGCAGTCGCATAATTTCTACATATATTCCATGAACCTGAAACAAAATAGTATTGTTAAAATGTAGTATTATTGTCACCTTTGTTGTTTTGTCTATCACTTAGTCCACTCCCAATTCAGTGCATATCCGTCTGGCAGCTCGACTGGTTGTTCAATAGAACTAATAAGTTTTAGTGAAAACTCGTCGAGATCTGGAATCCATTGTGAGCGGTGTGCTTGAATGATCAGTGGGACGTACTTAACAGTATTGTCCGTATATCCTTCTTCCTGTCCTGTAATCTACCCTGGTCTGCTATTTATCGAAGGATTCCCTATTTCCAATTCCCTATTCCACTCCCTACTCTTTCTAACTACCCATCCACCCATTTACTCCTCCCGTTCCGATTCCATCATCACCATAGTCACATATAGTACATGAGACTAATTTATTATAATATATATTTAATCACATTGGTATTGAAGTGATGCCACATTTGTATTATAAAGTAACATAACATTTGTAGGTGAGAGCATTATCGAACAAAAGTGCATTAATTTAATAGTTACAGTTATATATGTAACAGAATAAGATAAAAACTGAGAGGAGAGGTAGGGTGGGGAGGTTGAGATAGAGTAGATGAGTATGAAGGTAAAATGATTGACTAAAATCTAAATAAAATGGATCATGAATTATTTTAAGTGCAATAAGAACAATGAATGACTGTTAATTTATCATTATTATATTTTTAGATGATATTGAGATAGATAAAAAAATAGTGAGAACTTTTAGGATATTTCGAGACAGGAATTGTAGGAACAGGGGGTAGGATCGGGACCAGTGGAGAGAAGAGTCTTACCTTGAGCCGTAAATAGCGCTCGTCTTCGTCAACGCCCCTCTTGAGAATGTACCAGAGCTAATAACATTGAGACTGCTGTTTGGTCATAATAAATAACATCCCATTCGATGATTATTGAAAACGAGCACTCGATGCGCTGTCCAAGTGGCTATCACAAAATGTGTCGAACAGCCGATGCTCTGAACAGTACTGCTGAGCAAAGCCGAACATAAGCCGAAAGTGTGATCAGTGATCACCCAATAAATGTGCCATACCTATGTCAACACCGAACAGAAACGGAAACTGAGAGATTTAGAATGTCATTTTAAGAGTATTTGTTTCCAATTCTACAGTTGAGAACCATGCACAATATATTGTTTGTTATTCACCATGATCTCCTCGTTATTCCTATTTCCATAGCCAAAGGTACCTATAGCGTGCGTAGTTAGATATCGGTAAGAATATTAATGTGATATATATTACGTGTATGCAACTTTATTTTATAAAATCTGTTAGGCATTTTGTACAGTGGAAACCGATTACCGCATAGATCACATATTCATTCATAATTAAAAAATTCAGGGGATAGACGGGCATCTTTTGAAGAACATTGCAAAAAAACCACGAACCTTGCTGCCCTTCATCTTTCCGCCATCGTGCCTGAACCGGGGTCCCCCGCTGGCGGTGGCGCAACCTGTACCGATGGACACGCAGCGCACTCTGATATCAAAGTTGAAAGTGTCGAGTATTCCAGTTCTCGTGCAGATCGACAACCTGGTAAGGCAATATTTTATAACTCGGTATATTAATGAAAATCAAGTAAATTCAGTTCAAGTATTCAACCGGTAAATTCTCGGATCTCATTCTGGTGGCCAGACGACAGTTGAACGGTTGTATTTTCCAAATCGGACTTCGTTTTAGTGTTTCACACTTTTATTATTATATATTTTCGAGATAATGGTATTTAATATATTATAATATTATTTGAGTAAGGGATGGTGTGATATATCGTTTGAGAGAGGTAGCATGTTTTTACGAATAAATAAATGATACTGTTTTAAATAACGTTTTATTATATCGAAGCTTGCGCCTGCCAAACTCTTTTAGAGGACCATGGAGTACATTGATTTCCACATTAGCATGCTTCTAAGATAATTTTTTACTTACAAGTACTCTTACGGCAGCGCTACTGGCGCCGGGCCGTGCAAGTAAAATACTGTATTTCCCAGTGACAGTGCGTGTCGGCATCGTGTAACTGGTTCTTCATAGTCAGGATGTACAATGTCCAAACCTTGCCTCTGGCAGAATTAGATTCTGTAACGCGAGCGTCGAATTGTTGTCATGTTGATAGATACAAGATTGAATTTATATATCATTAACAATGATTCATTTTATAATTTATTTTCCTTGCAGGTTCCTTAAGACTGCAAGATCCTATTTTAGCCAACTCAACTTTGCCTCCGTCTATCACTAAGAAGGAACCAGAAATGAAGTCTATTTGCAACGCCAAAAAAATAACCAAAAGCCATAATTTCACAGAAATGAAAAAAATTTCATGTTCGCGGTGCACTTATACCTGTAAACGGGAAAGAGACTTGAGCAAACACATAATGCTTACTCACATCGGAATGAATCCGTATCCATGTTCTCGCTGCACTAATACTTTTAGTGAAAAAAGCAACTTAAGAAGACACATGCTTACTCATACAGTAGAGAAACCGTTTTCATGTTCGGAGTGCACTTACACAAGTGCTCGGAAATACAAATTAAAAACCCATATGCTTACACACACTGGGGAGAAACCGTTTTTGTGTCTACTGTGTACTTTTTCGTGCAACCAGAAAGACAACTTAAAAAGTCACATGCTTACTCATACTGGGGATAAACCGTTTTCATGTTCAAAGTGCGCTTATACGGCTAAACGGAAAAGCAACTTAAGAATGCACATGGTTTCTCACGCCGAAGATAAACTGTACTCGTGTTCGGAATGCACTTACACTTGTAATCAGAAAGCGTACTTAAATATTCACATGAATTCTCACACTGGAGAGAAACTGTTTTCTTGCTCACAGTGCTCTTATTCCAGTATTTACAAAGGCCACTTAATGAGACATAAGCTTACCCACACTGGGGATAAACCGTTTTCATGTTCACAGTGTACCTATACGTGTAATCGGAAAAGCAACTTAAGAAACCATATGCTTACTCACACTGGGAAGAAACCATTTTCATGTTCACAGTGTACGTACACGTGTAATTGGAAAGCATCCTTAACTAGTCACATGGCTTCTCACACTGGCGAAAAACTGTTTTCATGTTCACAGTGCACTTACACATGTAATACCAAGAGTAGCTTAAAAAGACATACGCTTACTCACTCTGCGGAGAAACCATTTTCATGCACCGAATGCGAATATAAATGTGCTATGAAAGGAATCTTGAGAAGCCATGTGAATAAACAACACCGGCGATCAAGTTGAATCAATTACTGACTACCTTATTGGTGCGCTATAGACTGTTAAGGTCCAAGCCTGACTTCACAATTCTGGTCTTCTTCACTTCTTCCTGACTGGTTACCTGCAATCTGGTTGAGTGGTTAGTTTCCTTATAAGTTCAGTGTTAGCTATTTAAACGGGTAGTTAATATTAACGTTCATTAACGAAAAGAAATAACTCCATAATATTTACAAAATAACAATGTATTGTTTATGTATGTGACTATTTGTGTACCATTCTATTAGTACAAATAAATTGTATTGTGATTTATTCAGATTTCTTATTCGAAAATTCCCGCATTTCTCTTGATAATCACATTCTGTGAATCATGAATGCATATTACTCGTTTCACAGTGTATAGATTTCATAAGGAAAATTATTTCCACTTATCTAATCTATTCGTGTCTCTTGTCGAAAATACATTTTATGAAAATTCGAATGTTAAACATGTTTGTTCTTTGATCTTTTTATTTGAATAAATCTAGATTAATGGGTTAACCCAATTCGGTTAGCTAAAGTGTGTCATGGTGCATGGAACGTCTGCTTTTTATAACATCAGATCGTAATTGTAATCAGATTTATTTATATGTAAACCCTGACATCGTTCGAGACTAAAACAAAAGCTCGCGGAATCAAAAAATAGTACTCAGAAGCGAAATTAGACTATGTGGAACTTTTTCTTTTATTTTCATTGATATACTTACGGTTAAGTTATTATAAAATTACCTCTGAGAGAAACCCTTAGAGCTGGTTAGACTAGGTATTTTTATTTATGCATTTTATTCTGATAAACAAACATTTATAATATGTTGCACACAGAGACGATATTGTTTTGTTTTATTGTTCAATGTTATTATTTGTTTTTTATAATTAAAAGAAAATTATTGTTTGTTTTGCGCGGCGTGCCACGGGATCGGGAACACTATAAACATTTGCCCACCCGTTGGTACGTCGCCTATTTTCCTTTTATTTTTGTTGTTTTTATTGTTACCATGCCGTGGACACAGTAGAATAAACGAATGACATAGTCCACGGCACCCATATCACCTTATCTCGCCAACATTCCTATCCAACGTCTCCTTTCAGGGCCGCAGAAATAAGCCTTCTGCCCGGCGACCTCTTTCAGGGCTGTAGGAAATAAGCCTTCTGCTCGGCGGCCCGAAAGGGCCCTTTCCAGGAATGTAGAATACACGAGTTGTTTGATTTCCGGCCCTGAAAAATTGAATAACTTACGAAGGAGCGCTGGTCCGATAATTCTTGCTACGAGATATCACGAGGTACGGTATAACCTACCAATTCCCCTTTGAGTTTGGGAAAGAAGGAAAATATCCGAACAGGAAACGTATTGCAACCGGCGAAGGCGCCAGGACAACGGAGGACAAGTCGGCCAGATGGAGAAATTATAAATAGCCATTAGCCCACTGGACACCAGTTGAATATTGTCTATTGCGATTCTCTTCTCATCACTCCAGACTAGCTCACTCCCTGGAGTACATTGGTACATCACACGGTTGTAATAGATTGTAACACATGTTCTACAAATCTTACATGTCCGATCGTGGATTAAAATGATTACACACAATAGTGTATATTATTTTTATTTTCCACAAACAAAAGATCATCATTACGGTGTTTGAAGAAAATAAAACAAAATACAATCATACGAATACGAGGTGGAGCGAGGCTATTCAGAAGAAAACCTATTCAATGCTGGGGTGGTATAAAACAATCTGAAACACATAACCCGTTTTTACTATTTTTGTAGTCCTGCTAAATTAAATTTAAATAATCTAATATTATTTTCTTTATTTACTTCTTTAATAATATGTAGATTATTATATATGAGGCAAAACAAATTAAAATAGACAGCTAAGTCTCTTTAATATATCAGGTCTTATTAGTAAATATTATAAAATGTTCGCTTAGTCTTCAAATAATCACACTATGAAGTTGAATTAGTGATGATTTGATTTATTTCGGCTTTTTTATTTCTTGCAAGCATCAACTTTTTTTCAGTGTTTTTCAATGAAAATGTATGAACACAAAATTATGTATACAAGAATCCAAATCACGAGAAAAGCTAGGTTATTATAACATTTTTGGCTTAATATGATAGGGGGAGTTAAGAAATGATTATTATCCTTTTAATCAGATGCTCTTATTTATCTCATTACACTGATAATATCTCGCTCCGCGATTATTTCTAGGTATCACATTGTCAATTGTACTATGGTTATAAGAATTATTGGACAGGTGGAAAGCAGATACACACATTGATCAAACGTTTATTTTATTAATTAAATTAAATTAAAGTTGTAATTATTCAGAACAGACGGTCTGTGATATCCCGGTGACGCAAAAACAATATTTTTCGACAAAATTGAGTTTATATGTATATATTTATAATTAATACATTAATTTAGTATATAAAACATTTATTTATCTATACGGGTGGGCAGATGTACATTATTCTTAATTGTAACTTAGACTAAAATTATTCTACCTTATAATTTACGGGGTGATCGCCGAGGTCTTCTCTAGAAACCTTGGTCTTTAGTTGATGATGCGGCGGTGCCGACAATGGCTTCTGTCGTCCGGGTGGCCTCGTCGCGGCTGACGAGACGACGAGCAGGGCGGTAGCTGACGGCTGGCTGCTCGGGACTGCTTCGGTCGCTGATTGAGTTCCTGGATGAACCGCTGCTGTCGAGCTGGTTTGGCGATCTGGGTGGGCGGCTGCTCCGAACTGACTTGGCGCTCTGGATGGGTGTCTGTTCCCGAATCGGCTTGGCGTTCTAGAAGGGCGACTGCCTCCGAATCTCGTTCCAACTGTTCTTTCGGCTGAGGTGTTTCTCCACTCATCCTCCCCCTCCCAAATCCTGTTTTCGACTCTCCCAAATCTTGTTTTCAATTCTCACAAATCCTGTTTTCAACTCTCCCAAATCCTGTTTTCAACTGTGGACCACTCTCCACCATATCTTGTTTTCAACTCGACTAGTGATCACCTCTCTTTCTTCCAAATTCTGTTTCCAACTGCTGACGACTGATCAACTGATTTGAGGCCGTGCGTCGGTCCTTCTTATACCCTTGAAAGCGGGTTGTCTCCCTTTTGTGGTTTGCCCTCTCCCTGTCATTTCATTGGTGCATCCGCTTCTTCAATCTAAATCCGACTGGACCCCTCCGTCTTACCGCTAACTAATTAATCTTATACTCTAATCACACATATTATTTATTTTTTCTTATAAATCAATTGTGCATCACTTCTAGCTAATTATTTACCTATTTACTCTTACTTTACTCGTCTTTATAAAAAAAATTATAAATGGAAAATTGCGTTTACTTTAAGTTTTGCAAAAAAATTAATACGCAATCGATTGCATCCTGTCTTTCTTTACTTAATATTCAATCGAACACACTTTATTTAATACAATACCGGAAGGACACTGTCTGCTATATTCCAGTCTATAACAATATCATAATACATTGTACTATACTACGGATTAAAAGGATAAAACATTTTTTTTGCGAAAAATAGTATAATCATAATTACGAAATCCTCATACATATTCATTATATAATTATATTTAAAATTAATCTGCCCGTCCCCGCCATACCTTATTCTTAATCCTATCCTTATGGTTCATAACTAACCCCATGGACCGATGGAAGCCTATCCCCAACAATGGGCTCTCGCCCGTTACTTGTTATCATCAGGAATTTTAATTATAATCCTATTTCTCAGTTAACAGGTCTACCATGATCAACTCTTATGTTTGTTAAGTATTTATAAAATTTGCGCTCAGTGTTCTAAAACGCGTTCTGCCAGGATCACATTCGCGTGTCAAAACATATTATTTATTATATTCTAGGTGATTAAAATAAGGTTTGAATCGGGCACATTCATTCAAATTGCGAATCGAGCCATGCAGCTCGTTCAACATTGCGCTAACAAATCAAACAAAGGAACTTTCTTTTGTCTTCGTCATGTTTGGAAGTATTTCGTTCGAAAGCCAATTGCGTCGATCCTTTTGTTCTTCGCGACCCTGGACGCTAACTAACGGACACTTAACGGTTCTTCCTTAGATCCTTCTCCAGAAATTAATTGTCTGCTCCGACACAACGGGTCCTGTTTTAATAGCTCTCTAAACCTTCGGTTTATCTGTCGTGATGCATCCTTCAACAATACGCACACTTACAGATTTATGACCGCTTTTCGAGAAACCTTCATCATATTCCCGTTATCTTTGTTATTCAGTCTCAATGTATTTTTGCAACACTTGGGTTAGGGTTGGGAGGTCAGGACGACCGTTTTCGTTTTGAACGAGCCGCTGGTTTTTTTTATTAAGACGACCGGTCCCATTTATATGGGCCCGTTGGAGGCGACTCGCCATATACTTGCGAGACGCAATTTCCTGCCTTCATTTTATATATTTTATTTCTTGATTCTACGGCTCATTAATGTGATAGCTTCGCCTCACTTCACGACGAGGTATATCAAATAATTATAATTGTTTTATTTCCTATTTATTATTCAAGAACTGGGGATAATATCGATATTTTTTTCCCCACAACTCTAGTGAATTGTTTATGGTCGTCCACCATTTGACGTAAGATTTTACTCGTGATCGCCGAGATCCTGTATACATAATTCCATCATCAGGCATCCTCGCAATACTGAGTACAGTGGTAAGTTAATATAGTTGATCAGTCTGAGTTGCACCTTGTGGCCTGACATCAGGCCGGGCTGGCTTCAGTTCTTCAGTACTTCAACAGCCATGCGCCCTGCTGGTGACTGCCGGCATAACCCCAAGAACTCGCTCGCGTGCGTATCATGCTACTTGATAGCATTCTTTTGTTTAACTTTAAGCATTGTTCCATGTGTATTATTTAATATAGTGTGTAAATAACTGTTCATAGACTACTGGATTTAGATTATTCCATAGACAAAGTAAAGGCGAAGATGCAAACGTTTTTTTTTGTTTTGTTCTTATTCACAAATCTCGTATGACGGGCTGTTTCCTTCAATACAAACAGTATACTGCTTGAACTGAGTTCTCCACATTACTTTCTAGCCACCGAAACCATGGACTCTCGGTCCCTCAGGGCTATAGCAATAGTTTCGCTTTACGAATCAGAATATCACTATTATTTTAATATTCGCACATCTCTATTTTATAATCCATAGATTGTTGAATGTTTTGGGAACTTACTTGTGTTCTGTTGCTTAGCAACTATTTTAACGACATCGACTTATTTGGCTTGGGTGCACTTTTATATATTTTTTTCTGTTTTAATAACCATAAAAATATAATCTCTCTTCTTTATGCTATGGTGCTATCTTACCCTTTTGGAAATTATATTCGTAATATTAGTTTTTTTAATGTGCTGTCCTCAATTTTTGGTAGAATTTTTTTTCATTAGGATACATTTATCTTGGCAACCAATACTTGCGTTACGGGGCGACTGAATAGTTGCTCCCGGTATTAACACTTCGATACTCGAAAGCGGAGAGATGTTTGTCCATGCATACCTTCAGGCTGTGGTCCTTTTAAATCTTTATAACAATCTTCCGCGTCTAATTCGTGCTCACGCTTAGTTTCCATTCTTAGCCAAGAATGAAAACTAAGTATGGAGCCCCAAATGTCCCCATTTGAAGACTGGTTGTGAATTCCTGCTCATAATCGGTACTGTCATATTGGTGAATCATAAAATGCGGCCGAGCCGATGTTCCATGAGTCCAAACAGTTAATCTTTATATTGCTCCTCTTGCGTTTTCAGGTATATTGTATCCCGGGAACTCGAACTATGGACCCGGATGCTCCTGCCGTGAAGCCCGAACCCGGGTCTCCAGCCGAGAGCGGCGACGAAGCAGACGGCGGTGAAACATTTTTCTCAGTAAAGATAGAGAGTCCGTCATCAGATCCCGTTATAAAGACGGAGATTGCTTTCCCAGATTTGCCCATTGAGTTCGAGCCAAAACTTGGTGCCGAAGGGAGGTTTGAATTCACACATAGAGAAATAAACGTAAAAGTCGAAAATGATGCGTATTTCCCCAAGAAAGGGAATCCTACCATCCCTCATTTTCCTAGTGTCAAGCTTGAGCCAGGAGGAGTTAGTGGATCGTCCTGTTTTCAACACATTGCCTTGGGTAAGAATATTGTCTCCATTTTAGTATTATGTTTTAGAAATTAAACTTCTTTCGCTATGGTGTAGGAAATAAATAATGTTACTTTATGTCTCATAAGGATCAATGGGAAGGACCCACCTTTTCCCGGGACCAGTTTAGAAGCTAGGGCTCATTTGTCGGTTCCTCTTATCAAAGCTTATAAAAATACGCGACTGTAATTCAATAACACATTCAAAGAAGTTTACGCAGTATAGAAAACAAAAAAAAATTATGTAATTATTAGCAATTTTTGCAAAAGTTAAAATTTAGACATTTCAGCGTCCCTTAGGTGCTGTCTTTATTAATTTAAAACTTAAATCATAACATAAATCAATAGAGTACATAGTTAGATTATATATGGATGGAAAATTGATAGTAAATTAAGTTGCAGTATTTCAGATACTCAGGGATGTAGTCGTCAAAAACATTCCCAAAAGAGGGACAGTGGAATAGTCGATATAAAATAGTAAAATTATACCATTTAGGATCCTATAAAATACGAGCGCATATTTATTTTAAGAAATACACCTATCTAAACTTCAACAAGACCCTCCGAATGGTGAGGAGCATGCTGTATACTGATGGCCACATTTTCAGGGCATAGTTCGGCTACTTTTGAAGAACACCGTAGAATACGTACGAATCTTGCTACCGCCCGTCTCCCTGCCGTCAAGCCTGAACCGAGGTCTCCTGTCGGGAGCGCTGATGAAGCAGCAGGCGGTGGAGCGTCCTGTACTGATATAGATGTAGCGCACTCTGATATCAAAATTGAGAGTGCCAAGTTTGCCAGTTCTTATTCAGACCGAAATACTGGTAAGACAATACTTTATTACGTGGTATGTTTGTAAGTTAAATCTTATTTGATGATTCTATGGGCAGCGTCTTGTTCATTCTTAGGTACATTAAAAAGTGAAAGAATTGGATTATATCTATTATTGGATTATGCACGGATGAATCCTTTGAATCATGAAAAAACAAAAAATTCAATTTTTATGATTGGTATTCATATTCGATGTCCGGGCTACGCGAGTTTAGGTTTGTATCTAACAATCGGTGAACGGTGGCGGTGGCATGTATCTTCATATCGTTATCATTATGCTTAATTAGCTCATGTGAGATGCCATGAATGAGGACCAGTAGGCCCTGCAGAACAAGTGTTGAATTTTCTCTAGCTCCGGCTCTCGATAAACTGATCTTTTTTTTTTGCAGTTCTACAAGATTCTTCGTTGGAAAACTCAACTCTGCCACCGATCACCCCAGGAAGAGAACCGCAATCTGGAACCGCGTCCACTGTCACTGTCAGACAAACGCCACCAGGCTGTACGCTTAGTTCCACTAGAGAGAAACAGTTTTCATGTACACAATGCTCTTACACGTCTTATCACAAAGGTCACCTAAAAGGCCATATGCTCATTCACACCGGGGAGAAGCCGTTTTCATGTTCGGAGTGCGCGTACACGTGTATTAGGAAAGGGTCTTTAAGTATTCATATGCTCACTCACACTGGCGAGAAACCGTTTTCGTGTTCAGAGTGTTCTTATACGTGCAATATCAAAAGCAGCTTAAGAAGACACGCTCTTACTCACTCTGGAGAGAAACCATTTTCTTGTTCAGAGTGCCCTTATACCTGTAATGTGATAAGCAGCTTGAGAAGACATACGCTCATCCACTCTGGGAAGAAACCGTTTTCGTGTACTGAATGCGATTATAAATGTACTACGAAAGGAAACTTGAGAATCCATATGGTTAAACACACACGATCAAGATGAATCAGCTAAGACCAGTCGTTGCTGCCGCAATGTTGGCCCTAGAAACTATTAGGTCCCGAGACCGCCTTTAAGACTGTTCTCCATGCATCCCGGTCCTTAGAAACTGGAAGGTTGGAATCATGTGTGGTCCTTGCTCGTCGGCTCATTTTGCTCACTGGAACCCTCTCGTACGCTTTAAATCTTTTTATTAAAAGTATGTTTGTTATTTTTAAAAATCATTTAATGTTTCCCCTCCCGAGTGCGCGCGATGGTGGTGTGTTTAATTACACTTCTATTTATTCCCTTATTTTATTTTTAATCTGCCCGTGTTGCTACTTATTCTTGCACTTTGATATGCAACATATACCTGCCTGATTATTTACGATCATTATTACTCCTAGCCATATTTTCAATATTATACTTAAACACGCAATGACGACCTTCTTTATCTTCGATGTCTTTCTCTCGTAGAGGAGTAGCAAAACACAAAAACTTTATTTTTTAACTGAAAGTTTTATTTTTGTAAAATAAATATAAAAATTAAACTTGATCTTATACTCATTTTTGAATCGGTGGAACCCCGTGGATATCTTCCCACCAGCTTCCCTTGAGGCGTGACGCAGTTGGACTTTGGGACGTGGGGTGGGATTGGTGGTCATCAGATCTCTCCCCGAGCCTGATGACTTGTGTCACATATTGGTTTGTTTTCAGAGAAAATTGTGACAGATGCTGACACGCTCATCATATTAGGAATCGAGTAACATACAAGACCAGCGAGGATCGTATCGAATCATCGACTGGGTATGTGAATGATGATAATGTAAATGAGAACACTGGAAGAACAACAGACTTATAAAAATATGAGTCGAAAATGTTCAAGCAACCATGTCCATATTTATTTTATAATAAATATTCATTGGCATTCAAAAAGTTATGTGGTTCCGAGTTAATGTTGATTTTTATGACGATCCTTAATACAGCTAATATTTTTCTTGTTAAGTTTAACGACTTTATGGAACATTATTGCACACGTTTATGTTTACAGAACTTGCCGAGTGTGTCACTATAAAACTAATCACAAAAAATTAGACTTATTTGCATTTAAAGTTTTAACATACATTTATTGTATCGTAAACATTTTGAAGGGTCGGTAATTTAAAAAAATTGTTCCAAGTGTATCGATTTTTTTCAGTGTCAACACGTTTTTATATTACCAATACTTATTTGTTAAACAATGTGTATTTGAAAAATAAATGTTATGTTTTCAAACATATCTATGGTTTTAATTTTAGACATTTCTTAACAGAAAACGATATAATACAAATTTTTTCTCCATAATAATGAGAAAAAAAATTCGTTTGCGGGTTTACAGATTACAATACACAAGGTATAAAATAATCAAGTTGCAATATTGATATTATTTAAATATTGATTTTAGACACCTAAGTTTAATTCATCAAAAAAAAACACGCGCTTCCCAATACTTGAGAAGGGACAGGTTCCCAGAAATCGTGTCTCATAGGTATATGTTAGAACGCCATTGTTGAGGACAGTCATCGGTGGTTTGTCACCGTCGTTGGAAGTCGGGAGACGCCGCGGAAGAGTTATCAGTCGATAGTCGGTCAGAAGACAGTCTTCTAGTGACAATCGATCGGCGGATATTAATGATCACATAAACAGAACTTCATTTCTTTATATTCATTTTTCTGTTTTGCATGGTGTTTCTATCATTCGATAGTGAGAATATTTTACTTATTTATTATGTTATTAGAATTCTTTTAAAACCCTGTTTTACCTCATTCCTAATATTTTTGGTATAGATAAAAAAAATGTATATTAATAATAATAATGGTTTTCATATTTGTATGACAAACAACGGATGAATCTGTCTCCTTTAGTACAGACTTCGGTCTAGTTAAGGAGACAGTGAACATATCTTTCATTATGAAGATTGTTCGACTTTTTTGTATATTTATAATAATGTATATAATGTACGTATATTAAGAATATGAATAGAATAAATAAAAAATACCGATATCAGAAGTCCAGTACAAGCGCAACAGAAGTTCGGAGGCAGCCGCAGTCAACCTGACAGTCAGTCGCCAGTCAGTCTGACTACCAGTCGTTGAACCAGCTAGGAAAATAACCGCCAAGTCAATCATCAAGCAGCCGCACAACCAGGTGCTATCCCAGAAAACAGTCGCTATCACTTTCCCAGCCGAAGGAACATTCTTGGCCTTTTTTGGAGCCAATTTTTCCTTCGCAGTCCACTGTTTTGACTGTGTTTTTGTTTCTGGAATATAAAAGTGTATCCAAGTTTCATCTATTCTGATTTATTGCGGTAAAACTGCGCCAACAGAGCATTGGAAATATTCATTCGAAAAGTTTTGGTTCGGAGTGAGCAAACGCGGCAGCCAGCTTTCTCATACCTAAATCTTCATTTAATGTGTGACAAACACGTTCTTTAGACATTTTTTTTTATTTTTTATTTTTTTTATTAAGGGATTTTGACAGTGAAAACATATTGTAATGAACATAATAATTATTTAACATGCGATACTAATAAAGAAAATCCATAAAAAAAATTTGGATACAAAGTATGTTTACATAAAAGAAGGAGAAGGGTGGGGAGGTTGCAACTAACGTTGCGGTAAAGCGAGAGCAACATGAGTTTTATAGGTACTTCATCAATATTATCAGATCAAAGTGGCTGAGCTGGAAACTTTTCTTTACGGATGGCTCCAAAATAGATTTAACTAGTCACACCGGGGCAGCAACATTTTGTGATTCAGAAAACTTGGCACAAAAATATTGATTACCAAAAGAAACCTCAATATTTACTGCTGAGGCCATTGCAATCCTCGAGACATTAAAATATATTATGAAAAATCTACCCATTTGTAATAAAAGCCTGATCCTGTCAGATTCTCTTAGCGTCCTACAAAAATTCAAATCGTGTCCCTTTTCATGCGCCGAAGATGAGCAGTGTATCCAAATACGAGAATTAATGCTTAGTATGAAACAAAAAGACATGGATATTGCTTTAGCTTGGATTCTCAGTCATTGTGGAATTCCGGGAAATGCCGGTGCCTTAGCAAAGGAAACTTCTACTTCTGGCGTCCTTTTACATAATCATGTGACAATATCTGATATACTTCCTATTCTCAAAGAGAAAATGATCTGCATTTGGAGAAATCAATGGGAGATTTCTAAACTTCTAAAAGGTAAATGGTTTGCGGAAATTCAGCTAGAAATTCCTACTAGGCCCTGGTTTTTCAAAACGAAATTAAATAAGTTTGAAACATCCTCGATCTGCCGTATGAGGATCGGCCATTGTTGTATAAATTCTCACTTGTTTAAAATCCGCATTTGGGACTCTCCTATGTGTGAATGTCAACTTCAAGAGGAAAATTTAAATCATGTTGTTTTAGGATGCCCTATCAATGACCAGTATCCAAATTTAATCCAAGATCTTTCTAACAACAAAATTCCATTCCCCATCAACATCCCAACTTTGTTATCATCTAACAATCAAACCATTTTAAAAATTTAACGAGGTTCCTAAACATCAATGAAATTAGCCTGTAAAAATTAAATGTATCCAAAAGAAACTTCACATTAAATGAAATTACTCGGTAATGGTAAGAACACTCCATAGAGCCAATTTAAAAAAAAAAAACAATTTACTTACTCTTTAGACAAAAGGCAACCGATTGACTCGATTTTATTCGGCTTTTATGTCTGTCACCTGAACATAATCTATTGCGTAACGTATGTGGTCGACCTTCGTAATTACCTAAGAGATAAATCTCCCCGATAAATGGCCGAGAAAAAAGAAGGATAGCTTTCTAATGATGGAAGAAAAGGTTCCCGTGTGACGCGGGTCCCTGCGAAATGCATTCCCAAGAACACCCAGTATTTATTGGTGTCAAAAGGTATTTGGTCGGTCCGAATCAAAATCGACTCGCGACACGAATTACGTTCAGGCGTATCAGTACGTAATGTACACACCCGTGTACGTAGGACCTTTCAATAAATGAATTATTCTATGAACTACAGGCCGCTTGTGTCTATGGTCGTCTGCCATTTTAGATTTGAGTCGTGTTGATAGTTGAGGATGGCCGAGAGCGGCCACGGAAAAGGCGACGGTGGAGTCCTCCATACTGATGTAAAGCAGGAAGGCTCGCAGTCCTCCAGAACGGTTGACCAGCACACCGGTAAAGAGTTGGCAAATATGTATAAATTATTAATTTTGTAAAACACCTTCGTGAGGTGACCTAATAAATGGATAAAAAATAGAAATAGTTAAAATATGTATTTTTTTATATTGCAATATCAGAACACAGTTCTACAATGTGAAAACAATTTAATGAAGTAAATATATCTAAATGGTAACATTTTCGGTTTCGTATCCCACTTGTTAACAAACATTTTTTTGATAGATTTATTTTTAATGTACCTATATCTTACTGATTAATTTATTTATTTTGTTTTAATATCACAATGTTATTATTCGCCACCTATCGTGACGAACAGATGGGTCATTTTTAATTGTTCATATATTTCGCATATATGGTAGGGAAGAGTAGGGAGACTTGATCCCTTTTTACTTTTTTTAATCTAGTTCAAACCCTAATAGATATACCTGATTTACTTGGACTGCATTTCATTCTAGCAATCTTGGCACAATCATTAACACTCGTAGTTGTAAAATATCAGGGAGACTTGTCCTCCTTGCTGGGAGAGTTGATCCCGATGGGTTAAACTCTCGAAAGAAAGGAGATTACATTAACAAATTTATAAATGTAATTTTAATAAATGAATGAACTTACTATTAAATAATAAAATGATAAAAGATTAACCAATAGAAACATTAGGAAACTTGAACTTGAAATTGTAGTGCCTTTATCTGATATAAAGAACAGGCAGAACTTTTTTCACTGTCCCTTAACACAAGACCTCGTCTCTAGTTGCTGAAGTTGAATCAAAGTTTATTCAAATTTAATCAAATGGATTGACTTAATTCTGGCGTGTCTTTGTGTCAAATGTATGTAGGATTCATCGCAATATAAAGTTAATTGTCTTTAAAATTGTACCTGTAAATAAATTTATTTTAAAGTGCTACAGAATATTAGTAATATAAAATTTTTCTGTATATATTTTTAGTTGCTTTATAGAATTTGAATGGTATAATTTAGTGATACAAATAATGTTTTTTAAGAAAATTGTATTTTTCTTACAGATTTCTTGGGAACACACCATACTATCTTACTTCCAATAATTCCTGGTAAGGAGCCGGAATTGGGGGCTATTCTTTCCGCCAGTAAAATCTCGATGAACCATAAACGAACAGAAGTGAAACTGTTTTCATGTTCTCAGTGCACTTATTCGTGTAATCGAAAAACAACCTTAAGGAGCCACGTTCTTATTCACACTGGAGAAAAACCTTTTTCGTGTTCTCAATGCACTTATACTTGTAATCAGAAAAGTCACTTAAGAAGTCATCAGCTTATTCACACTGGGGAGAAACCATTTTCATGTTCACAGTGCATTTATTCGAGTAATCAAAGAGGCCATCTAAGGCGCCACATGCGCATTCACGCTGAAAAGAAAGCGTTTTCGTGTTCACAGTGCACTTACTCATGCAATCGAAAAATCAACTTAAAAAGCCATATGCTTTCTCACTCTGGAGTTAAACCTTTGTCGTGTTCACACTGTGCTTTTTCGTGTGATCGGAAATCTCACCTAAAAAGCCATATGCTTACTCACACTGGAGAAACGCCCTTTTCATGTCCACAATGCGATTATTTATGTAATCAGAAAAGTCACCTAAAAAACCATATGCTTATTCACACTAGGGAGAAACCGTTTTTATGTCCACAGTGCACTTATTCATGTAGTCAGAAAAGTCACCTAAAAAGCCATATGCTTGTACATACAGGAGAAAAACCGTTTTTATGTTTACAGTGCACTTATTCATGTAATCGGAAATCCCATTTAAAAAGTCATATGCTTTCTCACACTGACGTTAAACCATTTGCATGTTCACAGTGCTCTTATTCATGTAATCAGAAAACCCACTTAAGAAATCATATGCTTGTTCACACTGGGTCTAAACCGTTTTCTTGTTCACAGTGTTCTTATTCGTGTATCCGTAAAACCACATTAAAAAGCCATATGCTGACTCACACTAAGGAGAAACCTTTTTCATGTTCACAGTGCACTTATTCCTGTAATCGAAAATTTCGTTTAAAAAGCCATATGCTTACTCACACTTTGGAGAAACCGTTTTCATGTACACAGTGTTCTTACTTATGTAATCAGAAAAGTCACTTAAAAAGGCATATGCTTGTTCATGCTGGTAAGAAACAGTTTTCCTGTTCACAGTGCACTTATTCGTGTAATCAGAAAAGTCAATTAAGAAACCATATGTTTATTCACACTGGGGAGAAACAATTTTCATGTTCACAGTGTATTTATTCATGTAGTCAGAAAACCAACCTAATAAGTCATATGCGTACGCATGTTGAGTAGGCACCGCTTTCACGTTTGCCTAGATATTGTAATTATTGTTTATTTTTATGAATACATTTCTTTGAGAGACAAATTAACACAGCGGAATTTCTCTATTTTTGGTGCCATCTATGCTCGCATCGGATATCTTTCATACCATTCCCTCGTTAATCATTTCATATGTTTCAATAACTTCTTAAAATGATTGCTTTTAGTTAACTCCTAATTAGCTAATTGTTCACTCTGATAGTAATGGATTGACGTGGGATAAGGTGCTCATCAATCTATCTGTAATAGTCTTCCGACGAGTGGATGGCGTGATCGTGTGTTCATTTAAGTTTGTGCAGTTACTAGTCAATCAAACATTTGTCCGCTTTTATCTCTTCGTTTTTGTTCTCTATGTTTTTTTTTTTATAATTTATAATATGATATCATTTTTGGTTCACATCGCATTGTTCTGTTTATTTGCTACATAAAGCTTGATTTAGCATGGGATTAAAGTTGGTACTGTCCAGAGCCCTCAAATTATAGCGGCCAATCAATGAGAAACTTACTTTAATTTTATCCACGACTTCATACACTTCCATATCAAAAATGTTTGAAATATTAAAAATAGTCACTCTATTAGGATGAAATTATAATTGATTTTACATTTAAAAAAAGCTAGAAGATTGATATTTAAATTTTTTTTTTTAATCATTTTTGGGGGCCTCTAATATGAAATACCATTAAGGGCCCCTTTCAGCGTAAATCTGACTTTATAAATTAATAGAAATCTGTTATATTGTAAAATGTTAATGTATTTTTATTAATAAACAGAAAAGGTTATTGATTTGTAATACTTAATACCCCCGGAGTTACATACTTTTAAATGAACATATTGCTTAAGGTGGCACAGCTGATAGAATGTAAATAAGCGATCTACCCACTTCCATAAAAGATGATAATATTTTTTATAGACATATTAACAGATCAATGATACAATACAAATTATAGTTTATATTATATTTAAAAATATGAATATTAAATCTTTTAAAGTCATCGCATCCTGTAGGTACTACACTACAGTAGCGATGAATTATGCATTGACAGATGCGTCTCCTCGTTCTCTTACTTCTTGGTATTACGCCATTCCGCGCGAACAGATGGAGAATGTTCGAGAGAAGCTAAACCACACCGCCCGCTTTTCACAAGTCGTATTTTTTACCTTTACATATTTATGTTATTTCATGCTCTCAGTGGCTTCTCCCCGGCGAGAATGAACAAATGTCTATAGTAATACTTTATTTTACTCGAACACGAACCAACAGAACATAAGTATATACAGAAACAGAAAAATAATTATAAACTATAATTATAAATTTAGCACCAATATGTACAAATATGTAGGACATGCAAATATACCGGAAAATAGCATAACCGGAAATTGGGTAAAACTCTGAATTTAATACAGGTTTGCTAGTAATTAAAAAGGTGTCAAAAAATGAATATTTGAAAAAAAACACATTGTTACGTATTGATATTTATTTTACACAAAGATTAATTATTATATTAAACACAACGTTATTTATGATACACTATTTTAATAATTGATGAAATGTTGAAAGAGACAATGTATGGTGCAACTGGATTTCACGAAACTTATGAGAACACTAAAAACTATCTGTCTTCCGACATTCCGTGCGCGCATTGTATTATACCAGAGAAAATTCCATAAAATTTCTGGTAAACAAACCATACAACAAAACACTCAACGATCATGCTTTCTATAAATATCGTCACATAATATTGTAGTTTAGAAATATTATTATATAAAACATAGAGAAAAATAATTGACCGAAATTACCGATACTTTATTTACCGGTAATTCGGTAATGGAATTTAGCCATATTTATCGGTAAATCGGTTTACCAAATATCGGTAATACATGTCCTACAAATATGGTTTCAAGATAAAGTGTCTTGTAAAAGTTTATTGTAGCTTAGTAGTGAATTGGACAATATATTCAACTTATTGCATACTTTACACATTCGTAAAATCGAATTAAAACGCAGTATTGTTGCGATGGTCTGAACGTGTCATGCTTCCTTTATGATCTAGTATTTGCGTGAACCTTTACTCTCGAGATGAGTGTAAAGGTTCAGAATTGACCAGATTTTTAACAATCGAGTACAGAAACTTGTAGATCAGTAATTTTGTGCCCCATATTGAGATTTTAATTTATTGTTTATCAACAATTCTGAATGATCCAATTTTTATGAAACATTGTTGAACTATTTCAAGAGAATGCTGTATACTAAATGGGATAGCCGTACTGTAATATTCTGCGAACTAAGGACACAAATAGCAATTTATAACTTTCAATATTTCTAAATGGTTTTGTGGGTGAAACATTAATTGAGAGACTAAGGTTATTACTAGGTCTCTGACTTACGGCTATCGTGGTAAGTGGTGAGTTCACCACTTAGCGAGTAAGCGTATTCCACTTTTATTTTAATTATAGCACGACTAGTCATCTACACATAGAAGTGATTCATACTCAAGCAATCGTAAAAGATCGTTGATAATGACACAAACAGGATTTGAGCTGTTACTACTAATGGTTACAAGTAGACTTCTGGTGCTTATGTAGCATTCCAGGATAATACTATAAATACATTCAAAACGTACACGTCTTCAGCTTTGGAAGCAAACGAGGTCTTGAATGAGTAAAATAGCACTAAAAAGTTAGTTACAGGTTTATTCACAAAAGGTGATAAACGATTTTAAACATGGTGTGGCTGGCAACGGTGAAGCATAGGCCCAGAACTCATTGAGAAGCGGCGGAAGATTAATAAAAAGAATACTAGCAGTATAAATGTTCTTTGTTATTAATTGAAATGTTATAATAATTTGTTGTGCTTGTTTGGTCTAGCGATAAGCCTAGTGATTAAGTGATACGGCGTTCGAGACTCGTCCCAATAAACCATTATGTTAGTCCTACTTTCATAACACTTACGTTTATTTTAGTTTGAGAATGTTGATTTCACTACTCCGCGTACGTATCGCTGTCATCAAGCTTACTTGAATCTTAAAGCGCATTGTCGTCCCTTGGGGTTATTGATGCTGTTGCAACTTCTCGCGGGCGAAATATTATATCATAGTTGTGTTAGTTGTTGAAGTAATGAAACATGTTTTGATATTTTAGTTGAAAACCTGCAATAGTTATTTTCCAAGAATTTTCCAAGAGTCTCTTTAACTAAAGGTCGATTGTATGATCAGTGGTAAATTTATACTATAGTAAAAAAAGTTACTAAACTTAAAATTTAGGTGAAAACGGGTTGTTTGAACGTTAATAAAAACATATTTACTTCTCAAAAGTACACTAGTAGTAAATTCATTTTACTTTCCGATATCCGATAGTAAGAACTCCTGTACTATGGTGAGGTCGCGAGGCATCATAACTATGATTAGGTCGGATCCGACCCACCCCAAACATGGTTGTCTCTCATTTGATCGAATAAAAAGCAACATTTGAAAGGTAAGTTAAACATTTGGAGTAACTAAGTTTCATAATTATAAATAAAACAAGTATAAAACTAGTGAGAATCAGTATCACTATTATGTACCTCACAATCAAAACATTTTTGACAGATCACTCATCTGTGCTGTCCATAAACAGATCGACTTCATTTCATTAAACGGAAAATGTCTAGCATATTTTACATTCTTCGGTAACCGAGGATATTTATCTCGGCATTCACCACTACATATATAAGTATTATGTCACAATCCTAGGTAACTATGTATCTTCTCGGGGTGGGTCAATCTGAATTGATTTTCATTTAGTTTTACTACTCAATCTACCACATTTATTTTGTATCAGGTAGTTAAGTGTATGGGAGAACCTTCCTTTTATATACTGCGATGATGATGATATACATCTTTAACATTAAACATGTGGATGAGATATAAGCGTATTTCGATGATCACGATTTTATTTAATAGGCAAGAAAAAATGTTATGTTAACTACTGTGTCATATTTATTATGAAAAATCGCAAAATGTTTCTAAATATTTATTTTACGAAGGACCGTTACAGTGATATAAAAATGAAACGATATACATTATGACACCCATAATTCGTACCGTAGCTGCGGTGCCAGGTACGCATGGTGGTGGCCAGTAGATGGGATTCGTCACCCATCTAACTAAGGTAGAACGATTTAATGTATTGCAAAAATTACAAACACAGTCCATATTTACTTTAAACGAATTGGCGATATTACTAATATTTGAAGTAAATAAAATAGTAAATTTTTCAGTATTGTCTTTAATGTCCTCCCTTAACAGCTCATCGCTACCTAACTGGGATCAGGCCAGATAGATCTACACCCAGTGACACTGCGGTCAACAAGCATTTGAAACGATGTTTTTATTTTGTATGTGTATGTGTGTGTGTGTGTGTGTGTGTGTGACGGGGCATGGAAATAGATAAGTTTATTTAATTAAACACAAATTAAAACATTCATGACAGTAGAAATAACAGGCACAGGCATCACTGATGACTACTTAAGTCTGTCTTTAATTAAGGTGGTACTCGCGGAAAACCCATTAACAATCGTGATTCTACGTAAGCCCTTGCCGGCGAAAGCTCGACGTCAAAAACGATGTATTTTTCCGGGATCACTGCCCAGGAAAAGAGACGTCTGTGAGATCGGAGGCTGTGCCTTCTGCATTACGCCGAATGAGGTGAACTAATCGTTAGCACTGGAGACGATTTGAAAAAACTTTCACCGAAAGTAGACGAGCGTAGTTCTTAATGGTTCTGAGTAGTAGACACTGCCGCAAAATTTTCGTTTCATTGCACTCTATGGTAACATGAAATGATTACAATGTTGTCATAAGCTGTGTATTTTTAACCGTGGGCTTCTCCGTATTTCAATTTAACAAAGACGAATATCAACTAATATGTCAATGAATGATTCAAAGACAATAATAATAAATGTAGAAACTAGGATTACATATGATTTTAATTATAACGCGAATATGGCAATGATTTTACTCAGTATGAGTAAGCACATGATCTCTAAATCTGCCTTTATGATTAGACGAATAAGGACACTGTGAACATGAAAATAGTTTCCCTCCAGTATGGGTAAGCATATGGATTTTTAAATTTCCCTTGTATTTACATGTATATTTGCACTGTGAACATGAAAATAATTTATCTTCTGTGTGAGTAAGGACATGGCTTCTTAAGTTTCCTTTATGATTACAAGTATAAATACACTGTGAACAAGAAAACAGTTTCTCCCTAGTGTGAGAAAGCATATGAGTTTTTAAGAGACTTTTCCGATTACACGAGTAGGTGCACTGTGAACATGAAAACGGTTTCTCCTTAGAGTGAGTATGCGTATGTCTTCTTAAGTCGTATTTCGAGACACAAGTATAAGTGCACTGAGAACATGAAAACGGTTTTTTACCAGTGTGAGTTAACATGTGGATTCTTATATATCCTTTCTGATTACAAGTATAAGTACACTGTGAACATGAGAATGGTTTCTCCCCAGAGTGAGTTAGCATATGTCTTTTTAAGTGGCCTTTCCGATTAAATGAATACATGCATTGTGAACATGAAAAAGGTTTCTCCCCAGAGTGAATAAGCATATGTGTTTTTAAGTGACCTTTACGATTACAAGAATAGGTGCACTGTGTACATGAAAACGGTTTCTCCCCGGTATGAATGAGCATATGGTCTCTAAGGTGAGCTTTATTAAAAGACTTAAATGTGCACTGTGTACATGAAAACTGTTTCTCTCTAGTGGAAGTAAGTATATGGCTTTGAGTCAATCGCTTGACGGTGCAAGGGGCCTCAGAATATACACTCCTTCTAGACTTCGTTGGGTTTTGTAATACAGAATCTTGTAGACTCGAGAGACCTGCAAAGAAAATAAATTATTTATAAAATAAATTTCAGAATAAAAATAATAACATACATACGAATATAATTATACCTCTTCATCACCAATTAAATGAAGAGAGATAATAATATTGTACTTATCGCTGTATTGTACTTGAGGAATGATTCGAATTATAGTTTTACATTTAAAGCTAAATATTTAGAGTAAATTTATCGAATTAACAATTTTAAAGCCATTTAAGCCGATAAAAATATTTTTGCACATTTAAAATACTAAAACGCTCTAATTTCTTACGGTAACACGAGTTGACAGCAAGGCTGCGAACATATTTTTAAATCACGGTACGGTAAAGGTTAAGCCCGCATGGTATGTTCACCGGTGGCTAGTAATACTCGAGGAGAATTTCAGACATATATAGTGACTCGTTCCACGCGGACGGAGACACGATGTCCTGCCATGTTAGGTCTGAAATATATTATTCCCACGTGGAATGATTAATTACCAGGGAACTACAATCAACTCCAAATTTTGAGTAAATAAATATTGTAAAGAGTTCATTTATTTACAGTAGAACTCTTTTGTTGGTATATTTAAAATAGAGTGTAAATCGTAATATTGTTGTAAAAATAAATTTGACGTTTGTGAAGTAAGCATATTCACGAACGTGTATTACGCTGTGGGATTGACGTCATGATAAAAAGATTCAGACTTAGAGACCTAGAAGTGTTATGATACCGTCACTCACCGGTACTGGTAGATGCACTCCTAGAGCGCGTTCAGCTACAACTTCAGACTTACACACTTTTCCCGTAGGTTAGATTCAGAGAATCAACATATCATCGATTGTAAACTTGTACCATTAAAAAAACAATGTTGATGATAATTGGCAATATTAGACTCCATAGTTAACAAAATCATGTGGCAGTTTGTCTAGCCTAGACGCATAGCTAAAGAGTCGTATAAAAGTCACTAAACAACAAATAAGTAATGATGACAGCAGTTCTCTGGTCATCAGCGAAATATTTGATTAAATAACTAATAATCTTCGTATGCGAGGAAACAGAATTACCTGATCGCTGGTCAGCCTTTGTGGAGTACTCCGAACATTCCTGTTTTATATCGGGGAACGAAATATCTATATCAGTATAAAGGACACGAACGTGTTCTCTTTCATCGCCGCTCTCAGTTGGAGACCCTGGCTCAGCCTTGATGGCAGAAGTGTCCGGGTCAACACAGTCCATGGCTCCAATTTCTCCCAGCAAAGCACTAACGAACAATATATCTATATTCTTTGGGAGTAACCTTAAACGACAGAAGTTCAGATACACAAGTAGGCCATAGACCATAAACTATATATTTTTTTAAATATTATGGGGCTGATTGATTTACAGCTTCAGTATTTTTTTATTATTATTTAATCGTACAATAGTTGTCAGACAATTCCAAAACAGCACTGATTAATGTTAATTATTAAAACTGGTACTTTATTATCATTTTTGCATTTACTAATCGACTCATTCATTTATTTGGAATTTTATTTTAATAAATAGAGTTGTGCACATTTCAACAATAATTATCAACCTATGCCGAATTTGTACGACATAATAAAACAAATTAATGAAAAATTATCATCTACTAATCAGACATAATCTTATGATTCATTATTTTTTGTTATATATTTTTATTGGAAATGATGCCAAAACTTTATGTGAAATAGCAAATGTGGCACTGCCAGCTCATTGAAGAATACTGTTGGGGACATATATTTATTTATTCTTGAACGAAAATAATGTACTTTGCCTTTGAGTGACGAGAGGGAGGGATCCCTCGGCACGCCGCCGCACCAGTCGAAAGGCGACCTTGAACCGGTACGGTAATTAATGAATAGAAGTATAGTATTAAAAACAGACGTCGGGTCTATACAGCGCATTCTAAAGGACTAGGACCCTTGACGAAGAAAGTGATAAATTTACAGTCCACCTTGGAGGTGTCTGAAGAACTGGATTGTGGTGAGTGCAAACCTCCTTCCGAATATCCTGTTTCTTTCGGCATCTATGCTTTTACGCAACAAATACTAATTTTTAGGGACCTTTGTATGTAAAATTAAACTTTTATAAGGCAAATTTCTTAGAAAGCTGCCGTAAAATAAAAATAAACAATTACTTTTATAAACTAAAAAACCTTGTATAAGTCACATTGAGTATGTATGTATATTTTTTATATAGTTGTAAAAATTATAATATTCTTACATCTAGTACACAACTCTAATATAAATTTTTTTTTTAATTAATTATTAGCACATGAACATTTGAAAAATACTACATATAAATATAGATACTACATATAAATAATTTATAGTAGTATTGTAGTATAAATATAGATACTACATATAAATAATTTATATGTAGTATCTATATTTATACTACATATAAATATAGATACTACATATAAATTATTAGTAATCGTCGTTCGTCGATCGGTTTCGACACCAATGTATCAATGTCACGACAAGCGTATATTAGTAATGTATACAAACATCAGTAATACAATAATAAATAAATAACTTATTACGCATTTTTTATTCATAAGTTCTATTTCAATTCATTTCTCTTTAGTTATATCTACATATTATTTATTTGACATTTAATTTCATATTGCACTATTACATTTTGATCATGTTTTTATATATAAATATCTAAGCTACTCCATAATAAATAAGAGATCATTTTTATTTGAGGGTTCATTACTAATCTCTAAAAAAATTATATTGTATGTGTGTTCACATATATCAATAATTCAATTAATCAATAGTAGTATCTACTGAGTTTACTTACAGTAAACATAGAATAATGATAGCTCTATAACATTTAATAAAATATATTCGCCTATTAGTTTATATGACCAAGCATATAAAATCAAAAGTTGCCTTTCTGATTACATGAATAGGTACATTAAGAACATGACAACGGATTCTCACCAGCATGGGAAAAAATTAAAACTGCTTCGATCCAATGTGAAAAAACATGTGAATATTTAAGGATGATTTCTGATTACACATGTAAGGGCACTGTGAACATTGTGATTACGCATATGTATTCTTAAACTTCCTTTGCGATTACACGAATAAGTGCACAGTGAACATGACAATTGTTCCTCACCAGTGTGTGTAATCATATGAACTCTTAAGTTTCCTTTACGTTTACTCGAATAAGTGCACTGAGGACATGAAAACTGTTTCTCACCGGTGTGTTTAAGCATATGTGCTGTTAAGTTTCCTTTACGATTACACGAATATGTGCATTGTGAACATGAAATGTTTTTCTCATCAGAATGTTTAAGCAAATGGATTCTTAAGTTTCCCTTACGATTACATGCATAAGAGCACTGTGTACATGAAAATTGTTTCTCCCCAGTGTGTGTAAGCATATGCATTCTGAAGTTTCCCTTACGATTACACGAATATGTACACATTGTACATACAAACTTTTTCTCCCCGGTATGAGTAAGCTCGTGCAGTTTTAAGGATGTTTTATGATTACACGTGTAAGTGCACTGAGAACATGAAAACAGTTTCAGTCCAGTATGAGAAACCGTATGAATGGTTAAGGAAGCTTTCTGATTACACGTGTAAGTGCATTGTGAACACGAAAATTGTTTGTCACTAGTGTGAGTAAGCTTATGGATGTTTAAACTGCTTTTACGATTGCATGAATAGGTGCATTGTGAACATGAAAACAGTTTATCACCAGTATGAGAAACCATGTGAATAGTTAATGATGTTTTCTGATTACACGTGTAAGAGCACTGTGAACACGAAAATGGTTTTTCACCAGTGTGAGTAAGTATATGAACTCTTAAACTGCTTTTCTGATTGCACGAATAAGTGCACTGTGAACATGAAAACGGTTTCTCACCAGTATGAGTAAGCAAATGGATTCTTAAGCTGCTTTTCTGATTACAAGAATATGGACATTGTGGACATGAAAAAAGTTTTTTTTCTGCGTGAGTAAGCAAATGGCTGTTTAAACTCGCTTTTCTTTTACATGCATAGGTGCACTGAGAACATGAAAATATTTTCTCTTCAGTGTGAGTGAGCATGTGGTCTCTTAAGCGACTTTTCTGATTACACCAATAAGTGCACTGTGAACATGAATACAGTTTGTCAGCAGAATGATTAAGCATATGGTTTTTTAAATGGACTTTGTGATTACACGTAAAAGTGCACTGTGGACATGAAAATAGTTTAATTTTTGTGTGTGTAAGCATGTGGCTATTTAAACCCTTTTTTCGCTTACATGCGTAATTGCACTGTGGACATAAAAATGGTTTTACTTCAGTGTGAATAATTGCGTGTTTAGTTAAATCACCTTTCCTCTTGCACGTATAAGCGCACTGTGAACATGAAAATGTTTTTACTCCAGTAAAATTAAATGAACGCCTACAAATGTTTTTGGCTAAAAATTTGGTCTTCAGTGCAGCCTCCCAGCTAGTGGGAGACTCGGTTGGCCTTTTTAAAACAGAATTGTGAAGTGTCGAGAGATCTGTAAAGAAAATAAAATATAAGTGTGTTAAGTTATTATGTATTAAAAAGAAAAAATATTATTTTCACGAATTAATTTTGAGAATATCTGTAATCTTCTAATTAAAAAACTAGATCAAGTCTCAATCTACACCAAATTCGTCATAGATATTATATTTACTAAATTTAAAATTTCTGAACCGACTTATGTTTTAATTATGACTACAATCACAACGTAATCTTGAGAAACATAAAGAAGCCGATTCTTGAGAAACCAGTGTTATATAATATATACCTTTATTTAACCTAGTAAGACTATTCTATAGCATTTATAAGCGCGTTGTCCCAGTGTTGATCAATATTATTTTGAGCTAGACAGTAAGTGTGATGTCCTTGAATGGTAAATTTGTATGTATGGTCACGCGAGAACTCAGCGTGTTGACAGGTATGTGTGTGTGTATACGTGTGTTGCAAGGTTTTACAAGGGGGCGCGCGCGGCGAACGCGGCCTCTTATTCCATTGCTCGCTAATCAGTACAATAAAAATAATAGTATTGTTATCTGAATAAACGCTGTAATTGGCACCTGTAGGCGTTTTATGATATCAGGTGTACCGCGTTGTCCTCTCTTTACCTGTACACTGGTCGCCCTTCCTGGAGTACTCCAAGCATTCCTGCTTTATATCGGGGAATGAAATATCTATATCGGTACGGGGCGCTCCACCGCCTGCTCGTTCACGGCCGCACTCAGCCGGAGGCCACTTGACTGTCTGCACATCCGCACCCTCACCTTCCTCTGTAGTCCGTGGCGCCAGACAATCTCTCCAGCCGGCATTTTTTGCATCTATTTCTGGAAAGAAAAATAATACAATATAATAAAGCTCCCGGCCAGAAGAAATACAAAGTCCATCTCAATAAATTAAAATACACTAAAAATATATAGTTACCAATTACACTACGTTACCATTTTCGATCTTGTGTCTCTTCTATTTTAGTGAGATCTATTATATTTTATTAATTTTTAATAACAAATTCACAATAAAAATGTGATTTTATTCCAAATTTATTGAGATTATAATTACAGTTTATCACCAGCAGCTGAGTGGACAGAATGAAAACGTAACACGGCCATGCTATACACAAGCGCCTTGACCCAAACCCAGCCACCAAAACACAATTAAGCGATTGAAGTGAAAAACTTCAAAAAACTAAGTGTTATTTTATATCGTAATAAAAATATTAAATTGACAAATTAAACTTTTAAGGTAGAATTTAATTTATGGATTTTTTTACTGTTTTACCTTGTGTGTTAGTTCTTAGCAACTTTTCTAGTTGATTGCAGAGTATATTTGTCGAATAAGAATACAAATCTCTTTTTTTTTGTGTTAGAATTGATTAATATTTTTGATATAGTATCATTTATATACTCTTAATTTCTATTTTAATTAAATGCTAATTTTTAATTGTATAAAAAAAGAACAACCCTAGTGAATTTTGGTAATAAACCATTATTAACCCTAGATTAGTATTGTTAAAAAATACAACGTGATTGAGTTAAGAAACATATTAGAATTTGTTTAGGAACATGTTTCATATTTAAAAAAAAAAAAAATTCAAGTAAAAAAATAAATAATAATAATGAAAATACGTTTGAAAACATTAATTATTTTATACACTCTAGGCACATTTTCGTTTGGTGTATTCCATAGGTGGCGTTTCCACAATCGCAGTAAGTAATTTCTCGAGCTTGTGATCCTGGGGTAGGAGCTCACCAATGAAAATGGATCAATGAAGCTCTCTCTGCGCAATTTAAGGATATTTAGCCTTGACTCTTGCCACTCTGTTGCCAATTGCTCGTGCAGAGCCAACATAAACAGTCAGGGAGAGCACTGCTAGAGTGGGGGAGGCGTCAAAATTGACAATTAGGCGGAGCAAATGCTTTTGTTATAACAACACGTTAAATTTACGTACGATACTAATCTAGGGTTCATGATTTTTTTTACTAAATCAGTTGTAAGGAATACGTGCGTTTTAAAACATATTCAAGTTTTTACTCGGAATATTTTTTATCGAAGACTACCCCAGAACGTTAAAAATACAATGATATAAATAGCACGTTTGAAATAGAGTATCACGTAATACGCCACTGAAGAAAATAATTGTAACAAACCACACATATATATTCATCAAATTAAAGCTTAAACAACGGTCATAGGTCGGAAAATATAGTTATTTTATAAAATCCCAATATACAATATAGGTTCTAACATGCGTGTTTAATTTTTTCCAGTTGTTTTCTAGAAATCTTCAAAAATCACACCAGTGCGTGCGTTTTGCATCATTAAAATCGCTATCAATATAAAATGCTCATCAAAAAGGAATCAATCCTTACCGGCACACTGATCGGCCTGTCTGGAGCACTCCTGGTTAATATCAATACCTGTCTCTATACAAGGCTCCCCATCACCGCTCCCGACTGGAGACCTCGGTTCAAGTTTGATGACAGGAGATCCTGGGCCAGCGCAATCCATGGTTCAAGTATTTGCCAACGAGGCATAGTTAAAAGATATCAACGAGCGATCAATGTCAAATTGCGCTCGGCCATAGACATAGCCTGTCCATAGACGGATAATATTATTTTACGACAGGACCTACGCAATCTCCGTGCTTAAGACGCATCGAAAGTGATATACCTCGACGTGAAATGATGAGAAGCTGCTATCCTATTAATTAGACGCAGAATCAAGAATAAATATAGGGAATTGCATCTTGCCAGTACATACAAATCGCCGACGATGGGCCCCATATGTACGGGACCGGACGTTTTGACAAAAAAAAAACCCAGCGAGTCATTCAAAAACAGATAACGGTCGTAATAACCTCCAGCCCAAGTATTATGCAATGCACATTAAGACGGGAAACAAATGTAACGGGAATATAACGAAGGTTTCTCGAGAAGCAATTATAAAATATGACGGCGGTCATTGTTTCGAAATTATATTTTTTCTAAATAAACCAAAGGTTAGTTAGACCGTTGTAGCAGGTCCATTTATGTCGGCGAAGACAAACGATTTAAAAAAAAAACGTTAAGTGACAGTTGGCATCCAGGGCAGCAAATGACAATGGCCCGAAGCAATTGGCTTTCGGACAAAAAAACGTCCATACGTGAGGAAGATAAAAATAGCAGTTCGTTTATTCGGTTTGTTAGCACGATCTTGAATGTACCACATAGCTCGGTTCACAATTTAAATTAATGTAAGAATATAATAAGAAATAATATGTCATAGGCAGACTATTTTTAAAACATTAACAAATATGTGATAAATATAAGAATACTGTAATTATAGTAATAATATTTTGATAATGATAGTATTTTATCTTTTTGATTCATAGTACAGTACAGTGTGTTATTATACTGTTATAATCAGATAACATTGCAGCAAAGTAAGACTTATATTTGGTACCCTACCTACTACAGTAGCCTCCCATCAGGCTGACTGGAATCTTTATGTTTCTCATGTGGTTGTTCTGCAAGGCGAAACGTGTGTCAAAAAAATTAAATTAGTATAACGATATGCCCCAACGATAATTAGTATCGCGAGCATATTTTGAATCGGACCAACGAATTATTAATTGACATCGGGGAATACTGGATATTCTCGATAGTGCATTTCGCAGGGACCTACGTCCCACAAGAACCTTTTCTTCCATAATTAGAAAGCCATTGATTTATCTCGGCTCTTCATCTGGGAGATTTATCTCTTCAACGATTGGTGTAATTACGAAGCGACGACCACACTCAATAGATTATGTTCGGGGTGACAGATATAATAGCCGGGAAGAGAAACCAACGCTTTTCCCTAGATCAAGTCAATCGGTTGTCTTTTGTCTAGGAATAAATTGTTCCGAGAAATATCTCGAGAACGGTTTAATGGCATAATGATAAATCTTCGCCGGTCGATGCATCAAGTTGGTTAACAATAACCGCACCAAAAAAAACCATTAAGTTGCGGGCCTATTGACACCCTAGGGTAATTAGCTTCTGTGTAAGAAAATAGTTATTTTGTTGAATTCAAGCCGGAACACATGCAATGGCCCACCGTGAAGCGGCGACTGACTGTAGCGTCACTTCTCTGGAGGGGTAAGTACAGAGGATAGGGCACATACTCATAAGTCGATGTACCGTAAGTAAGATTTGGAAATCGGATAGTTGCAAAACAAGATTCGGATGTGACGAGTTAAAAACAGAAAGTTGAAGTACGGAGTTGAAAACGCGCAGTTAAAGACAGAAAGTTATGAACAAGATTCGGAAGTTAGAGTTCAAGACAGGATTTGGAAGTGAGCAGTTGAAGACGCGCAGTTGAGAACACGAGTTAAAAACAGGAAGTCGAAGTTGAAAGCACGCGGTTGAAAACAGAAGTTGGGAGTGGAAACCTGAAAGTTAATCTCGGGAGCCAGAAGACGTCACGAGGTCGACCAGCAGAAACAGACAGTTAACATCAGAAATACGACACGAACGTAACAGAGAGTCGGAGGATAGACTGCCACAGTTCCCGCAATCTACCCAAGAGCAGTCGCCCCGCCTGCTCTGAACAACCAGCCGGCAGCCTTTCGCCAAAACAGCCGCGAAGCCAGCCGTTAGCCCGCCGGGTGCTAACGGCATCACTTCGTCGGCTTGAGACCACGTCTCTAGAGGAACATTGCAAGATAATCCGAGGTAGAATTAGTTATAGATTAAATTGGTTATAAGTATTTCCACCTGCACATGGGTGTAAATGTGTAATTAATAAATGTCTAATTTGTGCTTTTTTCTTGTGTTTACAATCACATGTATATTCCTACAACCATGGTACTAATGAAGACGTGATACCTGATGGATGGGTCGCAAAGCGAATATTTCATTAGAGTTCCTGGTGTCGTTCTGACGAGCGATCGGGAGCATGATACATGTTCGATTAATCGAATTATAACTCCTAAAGAACCCCTACTTTATATTAATAATAAAAAAACAAGTTGATATGCCTAAGCCCGAAGTGACGCGAAGTTATCACATTTATTAACCGAATATATGAAATTAAATAAAGGCTGAAAATTACATCTCGCAAACGCATGCAGGTCGCCGACGGCAGACCCATATAAACGGGACCGGACGTCCCTCAACAAAAAAGAACCTAGCGGTTCGTTCAAAAGGCAAGTTGCGACCGTAGTGACCTTCAGCCCACGTGTTGTGCAATGAACGAAAAGCGACAAGGGCTGAAAATAACGGGATTATTAAGGTTTCCTGAGAAACAATAGAAAATCTCTAAGGGCGCGCATTGTTTCGAGGAGACGCATCCTGCCGAAGGATATAACCGAAGGTCGTAGGGCCATTAAAGCTGGACCCGTTGTACTGGCGAGAATAAGAAATGTACCGTTACGTGTCCGTTAGCGAGCGTTCAGGGTCGAGACGTGACTAGAACAAAAGACGCAGTTTCTTTGTGCAATCTGCTCCTTTAATGCCACGTTGGACGAACCACATGGCTCGAAATGTGATGCAATGCTCGAAAATTGAAAGAAATAACATTCCCGCCAATTCAGACTTTAGTTTAATCACTAGAGTATAGTAAATAATAATTAACGTGAATATGATCTTGAAGCGATGAGTACGAATCTAAATTGTTTAACGGGTATGACAATCGATCACGGTGGGTTTAGTATGAAGTAGGATACTAGTACTTAAATGATATATGTAACTAGATATAAGGTTCTGTTAAGTACAAATAAGAAATTTAAATAAATATAATAATAACGTAATTATAACTGGGCAGGTGAGAAGATTATGTAAAAAGTATAAGTGTATGTGAGGCGAAAAACCACTCACGAAACTATGTAATAAAGCTGGAATGAAGAAATCCCATATGTACTAATTATAAAGGTCTCAGAGGCAATAAAAAAGAATAAAATGATTAGCTCTTAATTAGGATCTTGAATGCGAAATGTTTTTATACTGATTGTATTTTATACTGATTGATGTACTTAGAGGTAATTAGAGATAGCGATAATTCTGATGACCTTAATGTGAAAAATGTATAGAAGATAAGTTAGTAATAGTTTATATATGGTTGTGGACAATTTGAATGAACAGTGTATTATTGGATTTTTATGTGATAAGGCAGGACTATAATTAATTACGAAGAAAGTGGGCGGGGCCGAAATTAGGCCTACAAGCGAAGGTGTAGCGGAGATGTCAACGGATGGACCAATGAGGCGTCGTCAATCCTGTGAGGACGGACCGACCCCGAGCGGGAAATACGCCCTCGCCACGGTTTCTTTAAAAGGGCCAGGACGCCATTTTAAAAGCAGTCGAAAGTACGCAGTTAACAGCAGGCAGTCGAAAGTACGCAGTGGACAGTAGACAGTTGACAGCGGACAGTTGAAAGTACAAAAGTTGAAATCGACAGTTGAACCCGGGAGTGGAGAGTCGGAGGGATGGAGTTAAAGTCGGAGAGTTGAAGTGGAGAGTTGAAGCTGAAGAGTCGAAGAGAGGAGTTGAAGCTGTGAACCCGGGAGCGGAGAGTCGGAGAGATGGAGTTGAAGTGGACAGTTGAAGTCGGACAGTCGAAGAGAGGAGTCGAAACAGTCGAACACACTTGAAGTCGAAGAGAGGAGGTGAAGTTGGGAGTAGACGGTCGACGGGATGAGTTGCAAGAGAAAACAAGGAAGTTGTAAACCCAGAGTGGTGAGTCGGGCATGAGGTCCGGGAGAACGAGAGAAACGAGGTCCGGAAGGGAGTGGTAGGAAGGAAGTCGGAAGGCCAGTCGAGAAGAAGTCGGAAGCACGCAGTTATAAAACAAGGTCCGGAGGAGTGAATCGTCAAGGAGACATCAAGGCAATCACAGTCGGGATTGAAACCGACGGAGGAAGCAGCCACGAGTCATCGCAACCCACCCAGGAGCAGCCGCCCAGACCGGCTCGCAGTCAGCGGATAGCCGCCCACGCCAGGTGCCAGCGGCATCACTACGCCGGCCGGAAACAAGATTCCGGAGGAACGTCGCCGAGCAACCCGAGGTAGAATAAGCTTTAGATTAAGTTAGTCATAAGTATTTCCACCTGCCCGTAAATATAAACATGTGTTTAATAAATGTATAATGTGCATCTTCACTTGTTCATATTCACCTGTTTCCTTATCTATAACCATGGTAATAATAATGAAAGCGTGATATCCGATGGATGGTTCGCGGAGCGAATAATCCATTAGGGAGCGGGGTATCGTTCTGATGAGCGATCAGGAGCATGGTATGAATCATGACTCCTAGACGAACCCCGACTCGAACCGAATGGCGCACAAAGTCGTGGCCCCGGTTGTATCAAAGTGTTTTAAGGTCACGCATGTTCGACCAGGCTTCTCATTTAACCGGTCACACGTTCGATCGTTTTCTTTCTATACGAGAAATCACCTGTTTGTCTATGGACCGCTCGTTTCTATGATCGGGATTAAACGACCTTTTTCTTTTTTGCGTCTTTGCGCTCGCTTCCTGCTGACTATTAGCACGGTGGTGAGTTACTACTGCCTGCAGTAATCGAGCCTCAGTAGCCGCGCTACTCCGGGACCAGTCATCTTCCTGATTACATCATTGTCGACACTACGACAGAAGGCACAAGCTCTGGCTCATTTTAAATCTACAACTCGACGGTGGTAACTTTACACTTGCAATCATTATCAGTCCAGCTGCTCTTTCATATAAATTATTATCCGAGGACTTGAACTATGGACCCGAATGCTCCAGTCGTCAAGTCTGAACCAGAATTCCCAGTCGAGAACGGCGATGAGGCTGACGGCGGTGAAACGCATCTCCAGATAAATGCATTCGCAAAGTGTTTGCCTATAGAGTTTGAAGCGAAGAGTGGTTCTCAGTATGGTAGGTTTGAAAGTGGTTTTGTAAAGGAAGAATGTACCCAAATTGAAGGCTTTTCAGTTTCATATACTTGTGAGGTGAAGCCTGAACCTGCGTCAGTAGTCAGTGGCGCGGGCGGTGAAGGGCCGTGCCCTGATATGGACGTATCTCTGGGTGACGTAAACCAAGAATGCTCGAATATCGCCGGGAATGCCAAGCAGCTCAACGGTAAGACAACGTTTCGTTAATTATTACGATTAAACTAATAACTCTGTGTATTTAGTGTAATGTATTTTAAAGAAAACTTTGTCTGGATTTATATATTCCAACATTTATATACTGAAAGATGGTCCTGTTAGAAGCCACAATAACCGGCAAGCATGTATGAATGTGGATGAGGCGAGAATTGTGTGTCACGACAGAAGAGTGTGGAGATCTATCCTCTCTGCCCACCCCCGCGGAGAAACGGCGTGATGGTAATTAAGTGAGTATATATTCCAAGACAAAATAATCAGTGAGGCTTTTATTTTATTGCTATCATTATCTCATTTTTTAAACTAATTTCGGAGACCTTTTTTATTGTTGATATTGACGAGGAATGGTGATGTTTTATGCGTAATTAAATAAATGTATAATTCTTTGAAAAATCGGCGTCCATACAACATTATTATAGATATATAAATAAAACGAACATTCAAACATACTTATTCTATTCATAATTCATAATGAAAGCGATGTTTCTTAACTGGACCGTAGTTTGTGCTAAAGTTTAAGTTAAACATTAAAGTTTTATAATTTAAAAAGGATAAATATCGCAAGTATTCAAACTGATGGCCATTATGGTCCAGGCACAGTTGATAACGCAAATCTACTATACTGCAAACATTTCATGTGATATTTGGGAAAATGCTGCCTAGCCAATTCTTTAATTGTTGGCGATTTTGCACCATTATCTTTATCTTTGACTACTAACTTTGCGTACCTACGTTACAACCGAAACACATGGCCAGAAATTAAATATGACAAAAAATAGATGTAAGACCTACGCTATCAAATATGGATATGCATAGATAACAAACATTCAAGAAACAATTAAAATAAAAAATTAGAGGAACCACAATGAAATGTGTCAAAAATAATTCAACTACTAGCGAAAATGAAACAGATGAAACTAAAAATACCGCACATATTGGTTATAGTGATATACAACACAAAAAAAAAAAACACAAATGATTCTTAGATAAAGCGAGACACAGATCAACAACAAGTCAAAATAGAGATAAAAACTCTGCACTTTTTTAAATTTTTCGCAAAAAAAACCAAATCAACAAATGTTTAAATTCCTGTCGAATCTTCCCAGATGCCCTTGAAATCAGGATGTGTCCTGTGAAATGAGAATATTCATAATACATCATGTTCCAGGTTCACAATTATTGTACCCAGATATGGTGTTCATTATTTTTCCGTTATATTTCATATAGTTGAGAAGCATTCCTTTATATATCGTTCTTCCCAGATTTAATTCTTCCTATTTTGACCTATTGTTGTATCCACGTTATTGCATATTCAGTTGTTTTTTTATTTGTACATGAGTACTGTGAAGCCATGAACAAATCATTCCATTATTTTCCACTTTGAAATTACATATTTCACACTCTTTCAAACGTCGCTAACAGTTAATGAATTAACAAATATTATATTAAAGGACTTTACTTGTTTATGTAAATGTTTCTAGAGAGGGACGACAATAAAGAAATTCTTATATCCCAGTCATCAGAAAATACTCATTTGTCATCGATTTTTTTTCAATTTAACATTATTCGAATTAATCAATTGAAAATTGAATAATTTGTTTAAGTACCTGCTTAAATTAGTATGAATGTATAGTATTTTCATTGCAGATCTCTTGAGACTACAAGATTCTGTGTCCAAAATCCCAATTCTGCCTCCGATTATCCCTGGAATGAAACCAGAATTGAAGTCGAAAAAAACAAGACGCCGTATGTTTACATTCACTGGAGAGAAACCGTTTTCATGTTCGCAATGTACTTATGCGTGCAATCGAAAAGACTACTTAAAAAGTCATATGCTTATTCATAGTGGTGAGAAACCGTTTTCATGTTCACAGTGCAGTTATTTGTGTAATCGGAAGAGCCACTTAAAAATCCATATACTCACGCACACGGGGGAAAAACCTTTATCATGCTTACAGTGTATTTATACGTGTAATCAGAAAAGCCAATTAAAAAGCCATATGCTTACTCATATTGGGGAGAAGCCGTTTTCATGTTCCCAATGCTCTTATACATGCAATCATAAAGCGTCCTTAGGCATTCACATGCTTTCTCATACCGGAGAGAAACCTTTTTCGTGTTTACAGTGTACTTATATGTGTATTCGGAAAGGGCAATTAAAAAGCCATATGCTTATTCACAGTGCGGAAAAAATATTTTCATGTTCGCAGTGCACTTACACATGTAATCATAAGGCATCATTAACTCATCATATGCTTTCTCATACTGGGGAGAAGCCATTTTCTTGTTCGCAGTGCACTTATACGTGTAATCGAAAGGGTCAATTAAAAAGTCATGTGCTTAGTCATATTGCACATAAACCGTTTTCATGTTCTCAGTGTTCGTATACATGTAATCAGAATGGAAACTTAAGAAGCCATATGCTTACTCACTCTGGGGATAAACCGTTTTCATGTTCAATGTGTAATTATTCGTGTAATCGGAGAAGCTACTTAAAAACTCATGTGCTTACTCACTCTGTGGAGAAGCCGTATTCATGTATACTGTGCACTTATTCGTGTAATCAGAAAGGATACTTAAAAAGTCATATGCTTACCCACAGTAGGGAGAAACCGTTTTCTTGTTCACAGTGTTCTTATTCGTGTAATCAGAAAGGCAGCTTACATACTCACATGCTTTCTCACACTGGTGAGAAACCGTTTTCATGTACACTGTGCACTTATTCGTGCAATAAAAAAGGAAACTTAAGAAACCATATGCTCACTCATACTAGTGAGAAACACTATTCGTGATCATAGTGCATTTATTCATTTAATGAGATGACATGTTCTTTTTTAACCTGGAAAATGTTCACAGTGCATGCATATTTCTAAGAGAAAGGCAACTTTCATTTACAAGAATCATTTGCCTTCTCACACATAACAAGTAAATATACTAATATTCCATATAGAGAGACCGATTCCTTGTTATTATTCGCTTGTGTTATATTTATTATTTTCTTTGGAATTCATTTCAAATTGAATATTATAAATAACCAAATCCTTTTCACAAATACTCACCATTTAAATTATTACAGATATTGGTTATGTCTAGAATATTTCAGACAGAATTTTCTAGACAACCTATTTCTAATGTAAATTTGATTTGGTTGTGGTAAGAATTTATAAGAGTAAAAAATTTATTAAGCTGGCAATGGCATTAAATCCGCCTTGATGAACCTTGAGCAAAACGAAACCGATTGGTGTTAAATAAAGTTCTTGGTTTTATACAAAGTGCTTGTGTTTTATTTAATCTAAGAGATTAATTGCCGTGAGGGGGTGTAATTTGTCTGGCAGTCATGTATCGCCGCCCTGTAGCATGTAGCATGGTGGCGGAGCATTAAAGAAATGTCAACATCAATTACGATCACATTCAACAATTGTCACGCTATTCGTTCGTTCTCATTCGTTTCTCACACAAACAAAGTTCTATATCTTCGCAATAACATATCACCCCTAACGAATATCATTTGCACCAATGATTACGTAACTAATTAGAGATACTGGATAAGTCACCTTTGTATATTTTTCACACAGCAAATTGCACTCTTTTATATATTATATGTATATTGTGAGGTTTGTCAGATTAACGTGATTCTTGGATTAATTACATATCTTGGCATCTCGGAATGAAAGGCGGCCGGTAAGTCAAAATAAACTAAGTTGAAAAAGACTTACGTGATCAACCGTACTTCTTTTCGTACTTCTCTTACAATTCTTACAATTTTCTATACCTGTTATCAAAATAGCACCAAAAATTTTTCATTCAACTTTAATAAACCAGTTTAAAATAAAACTGCAATACGTGGCAAGGGTGCCAGGTATTGCAGTTTCATAATTTTTTTGAACCAATAATTGGCACCTCCATAACTTCCCAATCAACACATCTATTTCAGGTTTTATTACCGAAAAAGCAAATACTTAAATAAATATGGATATATTACTTCATACAACACCGATAATTTTTTTTATAAAAAGTATAAAAACATGATTGTATTTGTCGAGATTTGAAGAAAATATGACTAAAACACAATCACTTCTAGATAACTGCGCCAAATTGAATTTACTGTTAACTTGTGGATACTACGGTGTCCGTAGGTCCATTTCACAATTTATAATAATAACATGGAGGTTTATTATATCAAAAAACAGATGCGTGATAATAAACCCAAATGGTTCAGAATTTCGGATTTGAAATACAAAAAATGACAATCCCAGAGATTAATATTTTTAGAAAGATAAATGATGGTTCAAATTAAAGATCATGCATAACATCTATCGGGAATTACTTTATAATGAAAAAAACAATTCGGAAGATTTGTCGTAGCAGAGTGTATCTAATATAATTTCACAAGACTTATGTATATAAATCCAACCTGTGCATTTGAAAGATAGCAGACGGCTCAATTTTTTCTGAATACTTGGGAATACCTGAATATTGAATACGTAGATGGCGCCAATACTGTTTTATTAAAATGCGATCAATCAAATAGCTTTGACAGAACTACTATTTAAATGGTGTCAACTTAAAAATGACTTACAACAACACCTTGATCCTGATAAAGGTCCTGGCATTCCACCTTTATTTTTTCTAAATTGAGCGAATATACTGGCCTCTTCATTTCACACGACTTTTAGCAAATCCACACCATTTTTCCGAATGTACGTTTGTAAAATTGCAAGTATCTCATTAGGATGCACTGTATACAGATTTGTACATATAAGGCTTTTGGTGATGTCTGCCACCCCATATTGAGAGCAGGATCAGTGTGCACGGTAGCTTCCTGGGTGCGGATCTCCAACGTGTGCCATCATTAGCAAAATACAATTTATATAAAACTGTTCGAAAAAAGTTTCATTAAAATATTACCACTCGGAGCAGTTCTAAGCAGAAACCTACAGAGGATCGTTGAAAAGTCACAGATTGGGTTAGACGTTGAGACGCAATATTACTCATCTTTTGTAACTGTAAGAGTAAAGCTTGATGTGTGCAATACCAGACCAATAAGCGTGAAACGTTCAGACTTGATGCTTACCACAGCAAAATTGTATTCTTTCATTTCACGACTTGTGGACGTAAACCGAAGTGCAATGATAATAGAGACCGCACAAACAAAAAAAAACAGTAGACCATGCGACCCGATCACATAACAATAGAACTATAACTTTGTACTTAAATAAAATATTTAAGGGGCATGTAACCATATTTAAACTCAGCACACTGAAATAAATTTATAATTTTAAGTCATTATAAAATTGTATTTTGACCTTGCGACGTATAAACAAAGAAAAGGGGCTTTTTACAGAGCTTTACCCAAAACACACCACACGTAAATAAAATATAAATGTAATTAAAATTATTCCACATCAGTACTGACTAGCACTGATGTCATGAAAATTGTCTCCCCAGACAGTACTACAAGTTCTAAGAGAACCTATAAATAATGAAAAAAAAATTTGAATGTGTAGTAAATAATAGTTAGCTATATAAAAATAACATAAATATAAGTAATACAATAATTTAAAAAACAAAAAAAATAACGATATTAGGTAAACACATTAAATTAATGGTGAAACGTATTAAAATTCGATATAGAGCCAGTTTGATTTCAATTCAATTCAATAAATCTAAAAATACCACAGTAGGTTCCCAAAAAATTATTAAAAAAAGACAATTTAAAAAAAATGCAAACTAAGTAGGTACTTACAGTAAATACACAAAACAATTGAAATTGGCTTTTATTTTAAAAAGCGATGCACAAAGAGATCAGAACAATCAATAAAAATAAACACCATTTCGATTCACCCAGAATCGATACCGTTGTGCTGCGTGTCAAGCAACGAAAGCCCAACATTGCGAGCGTGGACCGAATGATATCAACCGCCATCTGTAATGGCAATTGACTGCCGCCGCGACGGGCCGCGCGCCCGGCGAGCAGGCTGCTCCTGCTATCCACCCGCATGTAATGGTGCGAAACAAAGTGTCTGGTAAGCAACGAATGTTGTAATCCGTATTTATCAAACACGCGACGAATTTACACACAAAATAAAAATTTCTATACACCCCGTCACTTATTTCTATTCAAACATCACTACGGATAAGGGCAAACGGAATTGTCCCAAATAAATTTAAACTTTGCAGGAAGATGATTCCCCGTTCTTTTCAAGAGATGGTTAATTTTCAAGAGTCTCACCAAAGTCCTTCGTAAACATAATGTTTTCTTCACAAGCAAAGGCCCTTTTGAGTGTATTAATAATATTCTTTCTTACATTCTTCCACGCAAAGGGTTTTCATCCGGAGTGTGCGCTTAAATGTTTCATAAGATACTCCACTTGACTCAATACTTTATTACATTCTTCATGTTCTGAAGTACAATTTTTGACTAAGTATTTTCTTACATTCTACAAATGCAAAGGCTTTCTGTCGCTGTATGTTCTAAAGTGTCTTAATAAAAAAACTCTTCTGATTAAATACTTTTTTACATTCTTCACTCACCAAAACGGCTTTTCTCCGGTATGTGTTCTCAAGTGACTCAATAATGTAGACTTCTGACTAAATACTTTCTTACATTTTTCACAACCAAAAGATTTTTCTCCGGTGTGTGTTCTCAAGTGACTCAACAAGTTACTCATCTGACTAAATACCTTCTTGCATTCTTCACACGTAAGAGGGTTTTCTTCGGTGTGTGTTCTCAAGTGACTCAGTAAGGTAGACTTCATATTAAATATTTTTTTACATTCTTCACACGCAAAAAGCTTTTCTCCAGTGTGTGTTCTCAAGTGACTCAATAAGGTAGACTTTTTACTAAATACTTTCTTACATTCTTCACATGCAACGGGCTTTTCTTCTGTGTGTGTTCTCAAGTGATTCGATAAGGTAGACTTGTGACTAAATACTTTTTTACATTGTTCGCAGGCAAAGGGCTTTACTCCGGTGTGTGTTCTCAAGTGACTCAACATATTACTCCTCTGACTAAATACTTTCTTGCATTCTTTACACGCAAAGGGGTTTTCGCCGGTGTGTGTTCTCAAGTGATTCAATAAGGTAGACTTCATACTAAATGCTTTCTTACATTCTTCACACGCAAAGGGCTTTTCTCCGGTGTGTGTTCTCAAGTGACTCAATAAGGTAGACTTTTTACCGAATACTTTCTTGCATTCTTTACACGCAAAGGGCTTTTCTCCTGTGTGTGTTCTCAAGTGACTCATTAAGGTAGACTTGTGACTAAATACTTTCTTACATTGTTCACAGGCAAACGGCTTTTCTCCGGTGTGTGTTCTCAAGTGACTCAACATGTTACTCTTTTGACTGAATGCTTTCTTACATTCGACGCAAGAAAAGGTCTTGACTGATGTGGAATGCCTCTTGGGGGTCAATACATTATTTTGACGAGTGGATGATTTGGTGCATTGTTTATGCGAAAGGATCCCCTGGAGATAGTGAGGTCGTTTTCCTTTATCATGAATCGCAGGTAACTGGTCTCGTACAACTGGACTTCTCGTCGTATAGTGTAACTCTTCTGAATTGTCTCCGCATGACAGTTGTGGGGGGTTGTCTGAAATGCATCGAAACTTCATTCATTATTTGTGAAGGGTGGTACAGGAAATAATTTTAAAATTAGTTATCAAGTCCGTGTTAAAATATTTATATACATCAATAGCTTGAGGTTTGAGTAATAGAATGGATATTAGTTATATTAAATTATTCTTCCCTCTTGACTTTAATTATGGGTTACAATAATCTACAATTCGCTGTTAGATCTGATGACGTCATATTTGTTATATCATCATACGTCATGTTGAACTTAGAAAATAATTAAAATAACATATAATTTGAAGTAGTTTTAATTTCAACCCGTTGTTGTTCTCCAGCAATAAGAACTGTACCAGACCTAGTCCACAATATTTAACAGTGGATACTTGTCCACATTATGATTCGAAAATGGTGTAGTACTTACAAAAATATAAACAGTTATGGAGAAAAGCGACTTCAAATTTTGCCTTTTATCAATATTTTAAAGTTATCTCAATTGTAAAACTTAGGTCAACGAATTTTATAAATTCATTCGTTATACATTTTGGTTTAAACTATCGCTTTCAAAAGATGAGATTAATACTTATTCGTAACTAGACACAGAAAGTCTGTCAATATTATCAAAATACGTTACGCGAGTATAATTTTAAATCCCTGTGCAGTCAAGATAAATAATTATCATTTATTTAATACCTTATAGAACGAAAAGAATGTCTCCTTTTAACATTTATTTCGTTTATCTCAATTTTTGAATCTAACTGGCGGTCACGCTGGATAGAGGGGGTTGTCAACAATTCCGAAAAATGATTTATTCCCTATTTCTTTACTAAGTTAATGTTGATTTTAAGACTAACTAACTAACATACCATCATTCCGCCTTATGGTAGGGGTAGGCAGAGAGGATAGAACGCCGTACTCTTCTGTTCTGCACTCTTGCCTCGTCTATACATGTTCTCGTGCACGAGCGTGCATTGCTGAAGCCAGCAGGGCCTCCCCAAATAGACAAAATCAACTTTTCAAACAGAGCAGCCGTGCCAGGTGTTGCACGGACGTCCTTATTTTTAAGATCACGATTTAAAATCATATACTTTAAATACTAAACCGATATATTTCATTTTTAAAATGATGTTTAAAATTTGTATTTATCATACCCACATATAGGCTTCAAGTAGGGCAGTTCCTGAGATGCAGATGCTGGGTCGAGGAATTGAAGGATATAGATATTTACAGAGTAAATAATTAAAAGAGGAAGGAAACAAATATGTCCGATATGACACTAGTTGAACTCGATATTGATTTTGTGAATTTCTATAACTGTAAGCATTGCCATTACCACAAGTGAACTATTTCCACAATTTGTTTGAAAATTTTCGGTTCAAAATTAATTCCTGAAGTAGGTAGGTAATCAAGTTTCTTAGTTACAGCTCCTACATTTGAAATCACTAACTAATAGTGTTGCGATGAGAAACGCTGATCGTATAATCAGGATCATCATTCACTACCGACAAAAAAATTAATTGTGGGGATCCGATTTTATAGAAAAAATACTTTTTCTTCACGGTTAAGACGTCTTTGAAGCTAGTTAAATGTTTGTCTAAAATTTGTTATATTTTTTAAAAGTTTGATAACTTTTTAAACCTTGTAGCTGTACTTAACTACAAATTATACAGTATTTAGGAATACAAATTGACCAACACCAAAACTAGAGAAATCTATAACTATCACACGAACCAAATAGGAAAGAGGACAGAGAAGTAATTGATACACCCCTGAGAAGAACTGTATACTTTGCACTGTGTCACTCACTACTTAACTACGAGATTGTCAGTTGGGGTGGAGCAGATAGCATTATTTTAGATTCCGTAAGTAAAGCCCAAAAATGCTTCTGAGAGTTATTCATATGTAGCCCTTAGTAAGTAATATTACTAATTGAGAAAGTTTCCATTCAAAAATATATGAGGTACCATACCAACCACTGAGTAGATGCACTAAACCCAATGATGAAAAATTTATGGGGTAAGCGTATCTAGTCTTATAAATCGTAACCCGCGGAAATAATCACAAAACTAATATATACATCACAAACTACAACTCAAAATAAAGGTACTCACCTAATCAAAGAACTGTCATCATTTGAAATGTTTGGATTTGCGCCATCTTTGGACTGTCTCTTCAAATATTGATTTAAAACATTTCTTAATAGATTGCGGCACTATTTACAATATTTAAAATTATGTTTTTATCGTACTGAAAATGTTTTTTTTTAGTTTTATTTATTGGGTTTGTCTCAAAAAACTTTGTTTTTCTGTTTTTATTATTTACTTTGTTTTATTTACTTCTTACTTATGCAAAACAAATTAACTGTATCGAATAAATTAATTAACTGTTTGAATTAAATAAATACGAGTATATTAAATTAACAAATTTTTCTTTAATTTTATTCAAATAAAGGCTAATAGACTAATCCGGCACTTTATAAAACCTGATCACTAAAATATACGTAAAACAGGAAAATAAAATGGAAAAAGGATGTTATGGGTAGTGCCAAAACGTAAAAATGGTGAGCAGTAGGCATAAAAGTAGGTTATACTGTTACCAAAGATGCTAATTAGAATTTTTAAATATAAAATTAACACCCTAGGATTATCTGTCCAAAGTACAGTGTCACCCTCCTAAGTTTGCCGACTTACGTTGGTCGAACTATAGTATGTTACATAATTGCATCTTGTTTTACTCTTTTTATTTTTATACATTGAACATAACATTGCTCGAGGGAGGTAATGAGAAATAGGGGGATGCTTGAGTCGCGATGGATAAGTGTCATTCTCGACCAGCCGGGCGCGCTCAGGGATGCAGGTCGATGACTTAAACCATAAAATACATAACAGGACCGATCACAAAGTACTTAACTTGGTGTGCGAGACTGGCAAAAATTAAAAAAGGAAGTAACCTGGCAAGGAAACCGTGAAATATTGCAGACTAAGTTTGGTACACCCTGCACATGTATCATTCCAGCAGTGAATTAATAACTCACCACAGGTCGGGAGAGAGCCACCACCCGAAACCGCCTGTAACCTTCCAGCGCACTCCTCCTTGATGTCGGGGACCCACACGTCCACGGCATAGTCGGGAGGCGCGGGGCTGCCGCTCGGCCCGGACCGACCTCCTTCATCGCCAGAATCTGGTTCTTGCTTCACATCCATGCGGGTGACCTGGACGTGAGGGAGATTGTGTGTAATGTTGGTGACTCGTGTGGAGGACTTTAGAAACTAACAAAGGCAACCCTGATAGTGGCTGACAGGGAGGTTTTCAACTATCATGACATTTAAATCAGGAACAGGAACTGAATATCTACTAAACAATTATTTGACAAGTCTAGCAGGCGACCGCAGCGAGACGGGGCAGAGTGAAAGGTGTAATGACAGAAATAACTTCACTTTATTGGGAAGAAACAAACCAAGACTGATAAGTGAAACTGAAACCGTAGAGAAGTTAACAAACTAATTTTTCCCGCGATGACAGACGACACTGATAAGTTCATTTGTATTAAACAGCTGTGTAAAATGTATATTGATATTAACGCAGTAAAAGAGTTGGACATCCTTCCATCATAACTAAGCTACAAAAAACTTTTACTCGACACGTTTTCTTGAAACCATGTTTGTATATATTGGTGTTAAATATTAACTTATAATTAAATATAGTTCCTGTATCTAATTATTTTACGCTTTCGTGTATTTTTAATTTTGATTTGTTCTGATATATGCAGCAACACTCATTTGTAGTGTATACAGGACCAGTGGCTAGTCGCACTGTAATAAACGTACGTGGTGAGTTTGTAAATGGTTTAATTAATGACTATATTTTGAATTATAATATACGACATATGTTTGTATGCATTGTATCATTGAACTGTAAATGCCCTATAAATTATAAAAATAAAATACATTTATCCATAAGTATAAGTTTGATGGTTACAAAAAATATGAACGCGACCAACCCAAAGTAATGCAATATGGCTGGCGGGGTGAATGAGTACAAACCAATATGAAGTGCAAGCAGCAGAATGCACTAATAAGTTAACTAAGGTTACAGCAATATTCTGTGTGCGGTAATAATATCAATACAAACTGCGGGAGAATGAAGAAAACGTCTTATTTCAGCTATGACAGGAGACTACAGCTATTCTATGCAGGAGACGCTGATCGATGTGTTAGAAAACCAGAGATAATGCGTCCAAAAATAAATTTGAGTACCTACCTACTTAAGTTTTATTATGTACCTAATGTTCTGTAAAAAAGTAATCGGATGATATGAACGCTGACACTCTGATCATTACGCAATCATCATTTTTAGTGATGGTCACGAGGAGGTAGCGGGAGGATATATTAAACTAATAACGTTACATAATTACGAATATAACCACATTTATTTACAACACAAAAAAGGAAATTCTTATCACTACTTATGTCTAACCTAAATTAAACGCGGGCACACCAACATTATTATTACTATTCCACATGCGGCTGATGCGTTTTCCCCACGGCTGAATCCGGTCATCTCGTGATAGACGTCCTCCGAACGTTTAGTGTGAGTGGCGGGAAAATCCGCCTCTCACACTAAAGGTGGGGTAATCGAATTCCTCCCAGCATTAATAATTATTTGGATGTCTATGTTAAGGCGATGTAGCAGTACAAGAAAGTCGTCAAAATTTTGATTTTTGATCTGCATATTCATATTAAGTATCTTTAAAGTGTTTTTATCATTAGACAAATATTGTTTGCAGTTTTCTGGTTGGTTAATAGTTGTAGTATTATTGATTCAAATATATTTATGACGTTGATACGCCTGAACGGTAATTCGTGTCGCAAGTCGATTTATATGCAGACTGATCTATTATGATTTGTCACCCGCTGTTCAAGACAAAATCACCTGAGGAGCACACTCGGCTGCAGGTGAAAATGTAATTTAAATATTTTATAATCTTGACATGTGCGGATAAATAAATCACTTATTTTAGGGAAAACCGGATGAAAATCCTGCCAATATCGACCAAGTTACAAAGTATTAAAAATAATTGTATTTTTTACATCGCGCGCTCGCCCCAGTCACAAATTCACGCGCAGATGTAATTTGAGCAAATAAATATACGCATAAATATTACGATTTACGTAAAGCTACCAGAAGATCACAGGAAACCAGCACTTGCAGGAGATCATTTCAGATACCACAAATATTTATCTATTATAATTACAAATTTGATTAATAAAATAAATATAAAAATGAGGGCCACGCCCTCCGTAAATTATTGTGGCGTATATATAGGGACGCGTTTAGCTCAGTGGGCAGATTCGAAAAAATATCAAGATTTTTCAAAATACGCCTCTATCTCGCCATCTTCTTCTTTTTCTATTTTTCTACCAAGATAAGCAAGTGCGAGTTCCTGGGCTTCCGGTACCTACAGATGTGTTTGTAAAACGAATAAAACTTGACCAGTCCTTCCATAATTACGAAGGATGACCACACGCGTTACATTATGTTCGAGTGACAGACATGGCAGCCGGGAAGAGAAGCCAACGTTTTCCCAGGATCAAGTCAATCGGTTGCCTTTTGTCCGAGAATAAATCTTTCTGAAAAATGTCTCACTGGGGAGCGGTTAATGGCGTAACAATATATCTGCACCGGGCGATAAATTAAGTGGCTCGAAAATAAGACAATGACCGCACCAAAAAAAGCCATTATGTTGCGGGTTCACTATCGCCCCTAGGATAATTAACTCCTGGGTAATAAAGTAGTCGGAGCCCATATGCAATGGCCCACCATGAGCGGCGACTGAATATCGCGACTTTTCGTTGTGGGGGTAAGCAGAGAAGAAGGAGCGCATACCCACAAGTCGATGTATTTGGGTTTACATCTTCCACTTTCCTGCACCTTATGTGGTGCGCAAATCGAACTGTGCCATCATCAAATGTTCGTCCCATACAGAAAAAAAAACAATCTGAGCGAGTCTGATAAATCTCGAATTTAAATCTAATTAAAGTGTATCGATGTGGCGGCACTTCCGCGGTAATCTATTCTCTACTAATCAACTAGAATAATAGGAATGAAAACGAACAGGAAGATTAAAATATAAACAAATAATAATGATAATGATGATGGGTAATTATAACTGGATAGGTAGGAAAAATATGTAATAGATTTAAGTGTGGGTAGTGTAAAGCTGAATAAAGAAAAGACCAGATCCCATATGTACCTAATTGTAGTCAAAGAATACTCAAGATGTAATTAAACGTAATAATTCTGATAAGGAGTAGGCTTAATGTGGAAAATAATGAGGATGTGTACAATGTAAGTTACTCATAGTTCATATAGGTAGGTTGATAGATTATTGTGGGAGTTTTTAATAAACAGTGACATCGTTAAGTTATTACCCATATAGAGAACAGATATAAGAAGTCATTAATTGTATACTGTATATATAAATGTAGAAATAATGCTATAATTTTTTGCAATGTGTCAAATTATATTAGATTATTATTTTTGATTTCAGTAAAAGGTTCTGGCAATTGCAGCTGGATAAGTGCGCCTTGGACTACCGAGGCAAGGTGTGTGCACCCAGGGGAAAGGTCTCCAGTCGAGAGCGGCGAGAGACATATCGTATCAAGCAGGAGTTCTCAGAATACTATAGAAAGGTCGACCAGCTCATTGGCAATCAGATTAATGAACTTAATGTGACTTAAAGGATGCTGGTATGATGATGTATGGTATACAGTATAGAAAATATCTCTACACAAGTAATTCCTTTGAATGCTATATTTAAACGTATATTTTATTTTTGAGGTAAATTTATATAGATGCCCGTATCGAGCTTGCTGCAGCGTAAGTTCGCGAGTTAGGAATTAAAATGTAAGTAATACAAGTAATATATTTTTATTGCAGATCTGCTGACTGCAGTTTCTGCTAATCCAGGTGGGCCTCAGCCTATCCTTGGAAAGGAACCAGATCTGAAGATCGTTTTCAACGTCAATAAATCCTCAAGTGGGCGCACGCTCACTTCCACTGAGAAGAAACCGTTTTCATGTTCACAGTGCAGTTATACGTACAATTAAATACACACGCGCTTACCCATAATGCAGAGAAATTATTTTCTTGTTCACAATGAAATTACTCGTGCAATGAAAAATCAAGCTTTAAAAGGTATGAACTTACGCATATTGATGAGAAATTGTTTTTTTGTTCACAGAGCAATTATTCGTGCAAAGAAAAATCAAACTTAAAAAGGCAAGCGCTTACGCAAGCTAGAGAGAAATTGTTTTCGTGTTCACAGTGCAATTATTCGTGGAATCATAAATCAAACTTAAAGAGACACGAACTTACGCATATTAATTAAAATTGTTTTCTAGTTCACATTGCAATTGCACGTGCACTCATTAATCTAAATTAAAAAGACATGCGCTCATTCATAATGGTAAGCAATTGTTTTATTGTCCAGAGTGCAATTACTCGTGCAACGTAAAGTAATACTTAAACACGCTCTTACTCATTAAAAACATAAATTGTTTTCTTGTTTATAGCGCAATTATTCGTGTAATCTAAAATCACAATTAAAGATACATGTGATAAAGCACACTGGATAGAAACTGTTTTTTATTTGCAATATATTACTTGTATATAATAAAGCAGCTTAATGAACAAATACGATTTCTCGTAATGCGGATAAATCGTTTTCTGCGTAGTACCCACCGACAGCGGCGGGTAGTCGTAGTATAGTGAACGCACGTGTGTTTATCTCATCTCATTGGTTTATTCAATGATGTCACAGTTACATATTTGATTTGAAACCGAAGTTTATGTATGTATTTTAATAGTATTTGGGACGACATGATTTTCTTGTTTTTTAACGAAAAGGCAATAAAATGTTTTTTTTTTTAGTTAAGGCGCGACTTGCAAGAATAATTCATATTTTGGCGTTTTTTACGAAAATGTGAGTTTTTATTATTCATTTATATCAGAAATCATTCAATAGATTTGACTTTTTTTTCAACTACTACTTAGATTAGACCTTTACATTAATATAAAACTAATAAACTGAATGTTATTTGTCATAATTAAGACGATACAAATATTATAAGAAAGACCGCGACCATTAGATGTATTTTAGGCATGGTACGAAATTGAGTCAATGCGCTGAATGAATGTATAAACGAAATATATTTTCTTATAATCTTGAAGCCAAGATTACGGAGACAAATCTGTATGAAACCAAATTAGCAAAATGTTAAAAATGAATAGAGTTATAAATCATTCAATTCGCAGTACATTTGATGAATTTTTAACGTTTTTAAAATACTTTGTTTTAGTAAAAACATACGTTTTTAAATAATAAACTATGCTCTCATGCTTTGAGGCTTCAACTACTATTTATAACTAAGTTTAATACCAGAAACACAATAATCATTTTTTAAATAATATATTTCCAGTCTTATGAAACACGATAATTTTAATTGTCCATCGGACTTTCAGTACGCCGTTGGATTCGGCCATGACGATCGTGCGATCTGTATTCCGTTGGATTTTCATTAAATTTGCCTATAAAACACATTTTATTACAAATTTTGACTACACTATGAATGAATATTATGCTTATTCTTGATACCAATTGCTTATTTTTGTGAATTATATGGTTTTGGGATGTTTTTATACGAAAACAGATTATAATTTTGACTTCTCAACATAACTCATGTGTCAAAACTTAAGTTACGGATCGGAGCGCTAAGAATCTGACAACGCATGCGCGGCTTGCAACGCATGCGTGACCAGCGCATGCGCGTCCAGCGCATAGAATTCATTTATTCACAAGATTCAACGTGAAATTCGCGAACCCGTGTTTTTTTTTTTGGTTGGGTTTGGTTCTCATTATATTTTATTATACATATTATTGTTCTGAAATTACTATCCATTGACACGCTCTACGAAATATTCCAACAAAATTTTAAATAGTTACCTTCTTGGAATAAAAATCGCAACGTAAGTTGATAATTTTTACCATTTCTATAACAATTATCTATTTGATTTAACAATACTAATGACATAGTTCAATATACATATATAATGTAGTGCAGATAAATTATTTTTTATTGAAAATACATATCCTTAAAGATAAAATGTATTTGTTATAGTCATATAAATGAATAAACACGTATTTTAATATTTTAGACATAAAAATACTGATAACTAAATAACAATAATATTATTAATTATTTTCAGGATGTTCCCGAACTGAGCATTGAATGTGCGGACATACACTAATTCTTTTCTCTAATTAATCAAATTTACTCCCACAAATCGATGTTTGGGTGCACATGAACGAATATTGAATATGTGAAAGAACATAAAATTTTATTTCTAAATTCAGTTTAAATTGTAATATGTGTGGATAAAATTTTGTTTTGAATACGTGTAAAGAAAAAAAATAACGAAATTCTGAATAACGATAATGTGCTCGATGAACAACTAATTATTTAACAGTGAATAATAATACTTTTGTCATATTTTCATTTATATTTTAATATTAAATATATATGTAATCTATTAAAACAATAAATAAATATTTTTAAAAAAACTCTTTTTTTATTACAACCATAGTATGATTATTATATAATATTGGCATAAATAGTTTTCTCTTCACAAATACAGCTGCTTCAAAAGTTGTCAATATTATTTATTAGTATGAATTTAGGTCAATTTTTTCCTTATAAATCGTGGCATAATTGTAATAATCATGTTTGACACAAACAATGGTTTTTATCATAAACATAACAATTCTTAGGTGAGAACTTTAACAAATTATTTAATTTTCGCTTGATAATTTCAAATGGCAACACATATGTATTATGAATGTTGAAGAAATGCCTATTTTCTGATAGCTTTATTACCTAGGAATTTAAAAAAACCAACAATTGTATACTTGTCCTTTTCTATTGATACCTTTCACTCTAGCAATATTTACGTAAAAAATAACGCATTTTTATGTTTACTTGATATTGTAAAAGAATTAGCTATTAGTCTCATCTTGAAAGGGTATGCAAAATGCAAAAATATCTCGAAATTCAAACTGGAAAAATGAAAGTAGCCTCTTAAGTGTTAGTAAGTGATTGTCTAGAATACTTTTGATTTCTGCAATGGCTAATTCTGCCCTTTTAAATGTTTTAACGCACATATCACCATTTATTATTATTATTATTTATTATTTTTTGCAGTATCGTCAGCCTAACGAATTTTAATTCCATTCTCCAAAGTTTCATTTAAAAATTCTACCTTAAGGCACTCCATATATAATGTACATTGAATCACTGCGGGTGCCATTGGTTTCTACAGTTTGTTTCCTATTTTGAAGATAGTTTATGAACCAATTCAAGTGACTGCCTGTGATACCAATATTATTGAGCTTATTTAAAATCAAATAGTGTGATATAGTATCAAAGGCCTTCGATACGTCTAGAAAGATGCCTAGTACTTTGCATCCCTTATCCATGTTTGTGGTAGGGCGTTCAACTAGTTTCGCAATATCATCTTCAGTTCCCATATCGGCTCAGAAACCATATTAATTTTCAGATAAAATTTTATTTGTCTCAAGGTATTCCATGAGTCTCTTTTTTACTGCTTTTTCCAGTAGTTTTGCAAAACAGCTAATCAGAGAAATCGGTCTGTAGTTGATTATCTTTGTTTTATCTCCACTCTTGTAAATAGTGTATTAGTGTAGTGTCTCCATGGTTGTTCAACTTGTATACGGATAAATGTGTGAAAGAACTGGAATGTATGAATGTAGGAGAAAAAATGGGCAGTTTGATTGTATGCTGTTTATTGTACGCCGATGATGCAGTACTAATGGCGAATAATGAACAAGAACTACAGAATCTGGTGAGTAGAATGTACAATGTATGCAAGGAAAGCGACCTCATGATGAATGTTAACAAGTCGAAAGTGATGGTATTTGAGAAGGAGGAAAGCAAGACACCATGCAAAATACTTGTAGGTAATGAATGTTTGGAACAAGTAGATGAGTTTTGTATATTTGGGAAGTATGTTTGATAGAAACGGAAAGGCTGAGAATGATATCGAAAGGAGGGTGACTGCAGGAAATAAAGCGAATGGCGCTTTGAATGGAATTATATCTAACAGGAATTTGTCAATCGAGGCAAGACTAGTGGTGCACAATGAAATCCTGGTACCGACACTGATGTATGGAAGTGAGGCCTGGAGTTGGCGGAAAAGGAACGAATGCAGTGGAAATGAGATCACTTAGGCGAATTTGTGGCAAATCTATTTATGACAGAGTAAAGAATGAAGAAATAAGGAAAGAATGTAAAGCTGATGTTAGTATAGTGAGTAAAATTAAAAAAGGATAACTTAAGTGGTTTGGTCATATGTAATGGATGAATGAGGAGAGAAGATTGTAAGGAAGATTTATGACGCAATTGTTGATGGCACCAAAAATAGAAGAAGTCCACAAAAAACTTGGCATGACCAGGTAAACCTGTCCTGTTGGAAGCCTCAATAATTAACGAGCTTGTATGAGAAGATGTATGAATATGGACAAGGTGAAAACTGTGTCAGGACAGAAGAGCGCTCTATCCTCTCTGCCTACCTCCACGAAGAAATGGCATGATGGTAAGTAAGTTACTTTTCATACTACTACTTTCAGCACCACATTGAGATTTATTGACTGCCTTCAAGAATTTTATTTTCACCCCTTCGTGTCTCTTCAACCACTCTTTCCTTTCTTTCACGCCAGATTTATTTTTCTTACAAGCAAGTGTACACATCTTTTGCTCTCGAGTATTCATCCCCACTTACTGTCAAAAGATAACACCACGCATTATTTTTTACTTTCACAAGTTCCTTTAAGCCATTGTTCCACCATGCATCGCATAGCGTAACCTTAATGTGTTCCCATGCAACATTTATATTCAGATCAGTAGCTCTTTTCTCACTAAGCCTTGACTGACATCTCATCCATTTGTACATTCTAAATGGCGCCAATACTGTTTTATTAAAATGTGATCAATCAGATAGCGTTGACAGAACTGCTCTTTAAGTGGCATCAACATTTCTGGCATCCCACTTATATTTTATCTTAATTGTACCAATGTATTGGCCTCTTCATTTCACACAACTCTTAGCAAATCCACACCATTTTTCCGGATGTACGTATGTAAAATTGCAAGTATATCATATGGATGCACTGTATACAGATGGGTACGTATAAGGCTTTTGACGAGGTCTGCCACCCAATATTGCGAGCAGGATCGGCGTGCACGGTAGCTTCCCGAGTGCGGGTCTTCATTGTGTGCCCTTATTAGCAAAATACAATTTATATAAAACTGGTCAAAAAAAAGTTTCATTAAAATATTACCTCTCGCTCTAAGCAGAAATGTAGAAACCTACAGTGAATCGTTGAAAAACCACAGATTAGGTTAGACGTTAAGACGCAATATTACTCATCTTTTGTATCTGTAAGAGTAAAGCTTCATGTGTGCAATACCACACCAATAAGTAAGTGTGAAACATTCAGACTATATGCCTACCACAGCAAAATCGGGTTCTTTGATTTCGCAGCGTGTAGACACAAACATGGATAACAATGGAGTCACATGTTTTGGATCCCATTGTAGGATCCATCTTTAGTGCATCAACGAGATCAGGAGAAATCGCAAATCAAACTCGAATATGGAATATATCATTTCTTTATGTAAAGGAAGCGTATACATCGCATGCGGTGCATGTGTAGTGACAAAAAATAAAGTATTGTTTAAGTTCTTAATTGGGAATCTGGCAGTTATTGGTATAAAAAATATCCAGTATTAGCAGAGCATGTTTTATTTCATATTAAATTCAATAACTCTAAAGATACCAAAGCAGGTCGCCGCCAATAAATGAATAAAAAAAACAGGTACAATTAAAAAATAGTACAGACTAACTGCTTACAGTGAATACACTAAATGATTCAAATGGACTTTTATTTTGAAAAGCGATACACGCATAGGTTGAAACAATCAATAGAAGTAAACACCACCCATAATGGCGATTGGGTGCCGCCGCGACAGAATGCACGCCAGGGGGTGAAACAAAGTGTTTGATAAGCAACGAATGTTGTAATCCATATTTATCTAATACATGATTGATTTATAATCCAAATAAAAGTAACCGTACACCCCATCACGTATTTCTGTTCAAACATCACTGCGGATAAAGGTGAACGGCTTTGTCGGTCGGAACTTCCCCTACTTCCCTTACTCACCTTACTTCTCGAACTTACTCTTTTCACTAAATACTTTCTTACATTCTTCACACGCAAAAGGCTTTTCGCCGGTGTGTGTTCTCAAGTGACTTGATAAGTTACACTTTCGACTAAATACTTTATTACATTCGACGAAAAAAAGGTCTCGAACGATGCGGAAGGCCTTGTAGGGGTCAATACATTATTTTGATGACTGAATGATTTCGTGTACGCGAAAAGATCCCCTCGCGACAGTGATGTTTTTTTCCATTATCCTGACTCGCAGGTGACTGGGCTCGTACAGCTGAACTTCTCGCACGGTCTAACACTTCTGAAGTGTCTCCGAATGACAGTTGTATGGGGGCGTCTGAAATGCATTGAAACTTCATTAATTACTTGCAAAGGGTGATACAGGAAGCAATTCCAAAATTAGTAATCAAGCCGGTGTTAAAACATTTATAAATACATCAATTTCCATTAGAATAAAATTGACAATTTGAAGTAGTTTTAATTTCAACCTTTTATGAATCTCCAGCAATCAGAACTGTACCAGACCTAGTCAACAATATTTCACAGTAGATACCTGTCCACATTATGAGTCGAAAATATTGTAACATTTTGAGCAAAATATCAACAGTTATGGAGACGAGCGACTTCAAAGTTTGTTTTTGTTTTTGTTTCCAAGTCTTCAATGTAAAACGTAAGTTAATCGAATTTTATAAATTCATTTGCTATAATACAAGTCAAATAAAATGAAAACCTAAAAGAAAACATTAAATCAAACTGTCGCATTTAAGAAGATCGCTTGCTACTTATTCATAACTAAACACAGAACGTCTGACAAATTTATCAGTACATGTTGCACAAGTGTAATTTTGAATCCCTTTGTAGTAAAGATAAATAATTAGCATTTATTCCACCAGCTACTCGAGTAGAGCAGTCATAACAGATGTTTCACGGATGTCTTCTTTTTAAGATTATAATTTAAAATCACATATTTCTAATACAATAAAACAGTTTTTAGGTTTTTAGAAAGTTTTTATTTATCATACACACATACTTGGACATCTGCTTGAAGTAGGATAGTTTTCCTGCATCAGGCAGATCCTAAGTCGAGAGATTGAAGGATATAAATTATATAAAAAGGATATAAAAGAGTAAAGAGTTAAAAGGAGGAAACAATGCTGTATCCGAGATGGCACTAGTTGAATTTGATATTGATTTAGTGAATTTCTATTATTGTAAGCATTACCATTACCACAAGTGAACTGTTTCCACATTTTGATTGAAAATTTTCAGTTGAAAATTCTTTAAAATAAAATCAATGGGTACGTACTAAAGCTTCTTAATTTCAATTCCTAGATTTAAATGCACCGACTAATAGTGTCGCGATAAGAAACGCTCATCGTATAATCAGGATCATCATTCACTAGCGGCAAAAAAAATATATTGTGGCAATTTCGTTTTTATAGAAAAAGTGTGTATGTACTAAGCTATAGAAAAAGTGTTCTTGATTAAGGCAAATCTTTGAAGCTAATTAAATGATTGACTCAACTTTCTCGTATATTTTTAAAAGGTTGTTAACTTTTTAAACTGTGGCTGTACTCAACTACAGACAACGGAAAGTATACGGTATTTAGGAGTACAGATTGACCACCGCCTAATCTAGAGAAGGAAGCCGAATAGGAAAGAAGTCAGAGAAGTTCTCGATACACCTCTTAGAAGAGTTGTGTACTTTGCACTGTGCTACTCGCTACTCAATTATGCAATTATCAGTCAGATAGTGCAGCTAGTACTATTTTAGATTCCGTAAGTAAGGCCCAAACAATGGTTTGGAGTTATTCATAAGAAACCCTTTCGCTATCCTTCAAATAAACTCTTCAAAGAATTTAACATCCTGGACATCCGTCAACTGTTATAATATATTATATTATATATATTATATCAAAAAACTTTTATTAGCAGCAAATAACGAACCCTCTCTTAACAAGTACAGAGGCCAACTGTCACTATTTTGTGGCAAAATTAAACAAAACTTTTGTACAAACATTCCATTTGTTTCTAGCACTAGAAATATACAACGGTCTAAATGCAACCATAGTCTTACTTTACACGCTCTTTTTTATTTTCTAAATCTAATTACAACTTCCTTTACTCTTTTCATCTTTATAGTTTGAACATATCTATTTTAGACTAATTTTTACCCAGTTTTGTGTTACCGCTATACCTTATTTACTACTATACTGAAAAAGTACTATCTGCTATAATACAGTAAAATACTAGTGCAGCAGGCAAGGCACCGAATTACATCTTCTAGTGATTATTCTATTAATCAAATAAATATATTTAAAAAAAGCGTTAGTTTCTCAGACGTACTTATTAAAGTAATACTTATTACTTAAGTCCGATACGAGCTATGGCTCCGGCTTCGACCAAAAAATAATCCTTCAGCTGCACATGCACCAAAAAGTGCCGAAAATGTACAAACTATTACGAATGAAATAAAATTCAGTTTATCATTTCTGGAAAACTGCAATTTATTTATTGAATGGATGTATTAATAATTATGATCAACACCATAACGCAGAAAAGTAAGCAACAGTGTAGAATTTGTATTGTTATGTATATTTTCAGTTGGTGTTCTAAGATTTTTTAAGTACGATTGAACCTTATGGCAAAAGCCGAACAATCGGCTTCGGTCAGACATTGCTTTTTACATTTTAACGTAATCGTGAACACCTCACAAACAAGACGAATGATATCCTCAGTAAATTGTATGGCTTTAACCTGGTGTGCGAGCTATAAATAAAAACATTAAAAGGGAAGTTACTTGGCTGGGAAACTATCCACCTATGAAATATTGTGGACTAGGTTTGGTACACCTGATGTGTGTCTTTCAAGCAGTGAATTAGCAACTCACCACAAGTCAGGAGAGAGCCACCACCCGAAGCTGCGTGTGACCTCCTAATGCACTCCTCCTTGATGTCGGGGACCCGCATGTCCACGGTATAGTCTGGGGGCCTGCGCCTGCATCTGCAGCAAGGCTCGGACCAACCTCCTTCATCACAAGAATCTGGTTCTCGCTTCACCTCTGTGCGGGGGACCTGGACCTAAGGGTGATTGTGAATATATTAGTGACTCTCGTGAGGACTTTGGGAATCGATAAAGGCAACCTCGGTTGTTGGCGGTGGCCGGGTTTGTACATTTTATTATTTATATTTTTTCATACCAATATTTTCGTAATATTCTCACAAGGTGCATATTATGTGAAGAGGGGCATATTATGAAAATTGAAAAATAGTCTAACAAGGGAAGCCGAGTATTTAATTCAGGAAATAATACAGTATCTTTAGAAAAATCAATAATGATAATATATATTTTTTTTCATTAATAAATAATTTAAAACACTACTGACCATAGATTAAATTTATTTAAAACCCTTGGATCAAAAACACAATTTTAAAAGGGTTAAGTTAAAAGCTGAACTAAATTAGGTAGATCAATTACACGCTAACTGTCACTTCACTTGCAAAACACAGACACGCGATGCGGGGGATCGCGCACCATACCCGCAACGGCCGGGACCAATGTGTGAAACCAGAATAATCCTGTCAAACCGGGACGTACGGTAAGCCTAGGCTAGGTATGTCAAATATTTTATTTTGTGCAATAAACATTAACATCACTACACAATAAGTAGCATGCGCTATTAAAACTTATATCCACAGTCCACTCTCGCTGAGGCTCCAGAATAGTACAAAGTACACTCGCTGAGGCAAAATGAGAGAAACCAAGGGCTGGCTGTACACTCGCGGCGAGAGCAGATGACACTAGATGACACGAGAATAGGCCATGCAAGCCGAGAGCTGCAGTACATTCTCGTGAGAGTGAATTGCTGGCATTAGAATTAAAATAAACACTTGAAAAAGTGAGTCCTTTAGTAATTATTTATTCTCACATGAAACATTGCGAGTCAGTCACAAAGTATAGCAACATTGACTTTTACGTTAACAGCCGCTGATAACGAAAATAAAAATGCTTGAAGAAATTAAATTAAACGTAGCTAGTTTTGACTAAAAGATGCAGTATGTAAACAGAACACAAAGATGTTGATGTAACAGCCGCACTTGTGTGAGGTCAAGGACACTGCTCTAGTTAACAGACTGCAATTTTCAATTCACGCTTCATTTTCAAGAGAAAAAACTAGAGTTATTGTAGACATGTGTTATTTGTCAAAAATGCATTACACCCAATATTATAACTAAAAAGCCATTATGAATTAACTGACAAGTTCAATTGTAACGCAAAATACTTTTAATTTGAAATACGTAACGCACGTGAACATGTAAACCTAGAGTAAAGAATAACCGTGCAATTTTATACTGTCGGGATGAACGTTGGGAAAGTTGTTTACGTCGTGGTAGACAGATGACAGATGGATATTTTACAGGAGTAAGTTAAGGGCACTCGCTAACCTTATTTGTTACAATAGCTACATCTCGCATGATCTGCTCGAAAGCAGCTGTTTCCTCCGCTTGTTTTTGAAGATGTGAAGCTATTTTCGCACTAAATTTTCTATGTTTAAGATTCGCCATGATGGCTAGTCAAATACACTGCTCACATCGAATCATAATAAAAGATATACGCATCGAATCTAACATCAAACGATTCTGTCTTAACAGAGTCAAAACGCGCATTGACTGGACTGATGTAGAGATAAGCGATATCGGTGATTTCGTATCGATATTTACAAATAACAGCTACCAGCTACTTAAATACAAAAGTAGCTGCTACCAACGATATTCTTATATATACGAACATGATTCACGTTGGTCTGAAAGTTTCTACTTATGCAATTTATTGACAGTCTATGCCGACAGATGACAGTTGTAAATCGAGATTATATATTTAAAAATACGAGTGTATAATCCCAGCAAATCTAATGGTAGAATGCGGAAATTTGAATTCAGGCAGCGTTTCTAAACTTATATAGATCATCGTTCTTTCCCATTTGTTTCGAACCTTTTACTATTGTAATGCCAAATCAATAGTGATACATTTATCTTACGGCCCTATATGAACAATTGAACTATTATCCTTTGGTGATTTAATTAAAACACTTTTTTCAACTATTTATTGTTTTTTGGCCATTACCGGTTTCAGCCTGTCACGGCCATCTTTAGACTTGTACATTTTTCTCTTAAGTTATGGTATTTATACATTTCAATACAGGTGTGTTTAACAGTGAGTCTATATGACGTTAATGTAGTATTATGTGAGTATTTAAAAGGTTGATGATAAAATTATATAAGATCACTAAACCCTCACTACTACATAAACATTATTCAGACTCAGTATTAAGCACCCCTGATATCATGCAAATTAAAACTTTTTGACAGAATGAAAAAAAAGAATTTTTGCTGAAATTATTATACAAAACTGAACTAGGCTGTTAACAGATAAATTAAACGTAAAAAGTACGCATTTAACTCGAGTAGTTTTAGACTCTGACTCATAGAACAAAATGACTTGATGCAAAGAATTTCATATTGTGGATCGACATAGTACAACATACCGGTGTGAAGCGAAACTTGTTCTCTACTTCCACCGAAATGGAAAAACTGAATCTCCTGTTCATACCTTAAACAGTTTTCAGTCGATGTGCTATGGTAGATTTCCATTTTTTAATTTTATAAATATAAACATTAAGTTTGCTCAGGGCCACATATATAATTTTTTAATCTTCTAATAAATCTTACATTACTTTCCTCTTTCAAATTAGAATGGTGCGGAAGGTAATGAATTGGAAATGAATAAAAAAAATTAAGTTTATCCACAATTTCTCATAAATGTATAACACTGTGAATGCAATGATTATATTATAGGTATCATTATTCACATGAAAATAAATTATTATAAAGGTTTTTATTTTATTAATGTACTTGCAGTACTCCAGAAGGTCACAGGATCACACTACTGGACGAAAATGAAAATTTTGTACTAAGATCGTTGAAAATGATTTGAAAATAATAGCGCACGCCCTATCTTGGCAACTCTCCCTATCGAACTGAGCAGGAAACAACATGTTTGCGTAATACAGTGCTACGAGGTAGCTATAATGTGAAAAAAAAGTGATTCATTTCACGCGTAAGGCGATAAAAAAAACTGTGGACAAAGGTAAAATATTTATATATTGTAAATGGTTTAATTGAGTAATTATTGACATAGATTTAGATATAAAGAATATTCAAGCTCCGAGGCACTGAACGTGAAATTCATTTATGTCTCCTAGTTTTAAAATAATTCATCGACAAAATTCCTAATTCATTTCCAGAAACTGGAAGGTTGTAAAAATATGGGACCTTTTTTAGGGATAAGCGGATAATTAAAAATGCAATACTCTGTTTAGAAAAAATAATAATGCATAATTGTGTGCAAAAAGAATGACAAAAATAAATAATTGTATCTATCAAAATCGCTTTGAAATGTGTTTTGCATTAAACGACGGAATCACCCTATACCTAAATAGAGATAAATGTGAAGATAGTGACAGGCTGAAACCGGTAATGGTAAAAAAACAAATATATTACGTCTAATATATTGGTGAAGTGGTTACGACGCTGGCCTAGTGACTAGTGGTCGGTGGTTCGCGCCTCGTTCCAGGACTCCAGCAAGTTAGTCCTGTTTTCATAGTACAAGCGTTTAGCTTATTTTGAAAATAGTAAGAATATTGATGTGACATGTATTCTGTGTACGCATCTCTATTTTATATTTGGCATATCGCTGTTAGATTGAATATAGCCAGTGATATCGTTAACTTCGATACTGTCGATAGCGCATGTGCACCGTACATCGCCGGCATGGCGAGGCTTAACTGCTACTTTTCAATATTAGTAGCGAGATCCGCGATATTAAAAAGTTGCTGGATCGCTCATCTCTGCGACTGGCGTATCGGCTATTGTGACTGCGAATTCGACGCTAGCGCCATCTGTTGCGGTTTCCCAATTTCTCTCTAATCTTCAATACCGATGGCTTCACGAAAACTGTACTCTACAATACCGACAAAGTAAAAAAAAAGATTATGAAAAACAAGCAGCCATCATATGGTGTAATACGGACGGAGAACCTTTTTGTTATCACGCGGGTAATCATGCAGCAATAGTTACCATTTATTAGGTACCATTTTGGATTTATTGTAAAGAATGAGAAACTTTTTGTTCATAAACAGGAGCTGCATTATATTATATGTACAGTCCAAATTAGTCTGAGAAAAATTAGTTAATAATAAGAAAACAATTTGTTTATTTATAAATCGACATGTTTTAAGACCACAATTGTCCCTTCTTCAGGATACAATGTATATATACTAAAATTAAAAATGCAAGCATAGACAAAAATAAAACTATAAGTTGTCGTATATATTATAATTATAGGTACGTATTTAGAAGAAAATTAAGAATAATAAAATTCTCTCCGAACTGCTGTTTACCTATTCCCACTCGCCACGTGTGCGAAATCTCGCTGGCATTTATGACGTCACACTTCTTCTATAACTGTAACTAATTAAAAAAAATAATATTCATCTCAAAATTATAATTATTCATGCGTATGCCGTCATCAGATTCACCATTTACGTCATATCAAATGCGCACATGCAAAATATATATTGGATGACGTCAACATTTTAACCAATTTGCGTCATTAGTCAATCACCTCCACGGTGGTAATCAGTCATCTTTGTAATAAGATTTAGATGCTTTCCAAATTGTAGTTCGTAGCATCGCTAGAATTGGTGCATATTTGGTTTACTATGGACTCGAGAGGCTTGCCGCGGTGATTAGATTCAAGGGTGCTTTGTGTGCTTTTTGTTTCCGTTGTTTGTCTTGGCGGCACTTAAGGAATCAGATCATGCTCTTTTGTATTAAATAAACCCACCCCTTTCATTATCTAGATATAATTCCCTCACTGTCCGAACTACGAGTACACAATATTTAATGCTTGGGGCTGGGGGTGCTGGTCGCCATCAGTTTCCCTGGTTCAAGGTACAGGACTCCTTACATTTTTTGGCGTTGACTCCGAAGCGCCAATGGTACCAGCAGTGGTCATGCTGCTGCCGGCTCCTAAACTGGCTGCGGGAGCGCGGTTTGCTGGGGCTGGTGCCCCTGGAGTGTGAAACGATGATCCTGTACTGCTGATACTGGGTGTGCAGCGCCGAGATCTCCCGCTTCATCGTGGCGAGCTCTTGGCGCAGCGACAGCGTCATCTGGTGCATCTTGTCAGACAAGACTTGCTCCGTGGTGGAAGTATTCAGCTCTCTGACAGAGGGTCTGCCCGAGTAATGATCGATGGCGTCGGCCAGATTGGCCACCTTGTCCAGGCTGGTATCTTGCTGGGTGGCGAGGACCACCTGCATGCTTCGCGGTAGGCGGCCCATCCACAGCGTCCTCAGCATCTCGTCAGGCACTGCACTTCCGGCGAGCGTGCGAAGGTGCCTGAAGAACTGGAACGGTTTGCGGTCCCCACGCTCTTCGTGCTCCAAGAGCCTCCTCGTCTTCTGCTCCTGGGTGGAACTGAGCCGCCGCGTCAGTTCGCTCTTGAGAAGTGCGTAAGCTCCGGTCTCTGGGGGGTTTCAGAATTAGGTCTCTGTCCTGTCTCTGTCTTCAGAATTATGTCCTGTCTCTGTCATCCAAGGCATAAGAAGAATCCGGGGCCCCCAGGACATATCCAAACTTCGGAGCGTCTGTAGTAATCCCGGCCACGGCGAAGCTCCACTATCGCAAACCACATCTCGGGGTCGCTGGGGCAGTACGTCGGGATGCGCACCGCCACGCGATTAACCTCTTGAAACATCAGTGTGTTTGGGTGGTTGGGTCATTCCGAGAATTGGTATCTGACTTCCCGTACCTCTTAACGTGTGTTAGCAACACGTGTTGCGTCGCTTTGCACTTATGTATCGGTAAAAATGCGTACCCGGTGGACACGTGCCCTCGCGACGCGTGTTGCGTTGTTTGGGATTCCTGTTATGATGCACGTGTACCCGTGACACATGCGGTCACGACGCGTGTTTGTTTGAAGCGCAAACTCACACGCACAAGATGTAAAATGTTTTGTCCATCTATACCCCTGTTGCAGTGAACGTCTTTGGCACTTCTGCAATACGACAGGGTATGCGCGAGTTGGCGGGTACGTTCGCTTTAATTTTAATATTCATGGTGAAAACCATTTTTATCCGAACATGTTTATTTTCATCGGGGAGAAGTCACCGAGAGCGAGAAACAACACAGAATACTTAAAGGTTATAGAAAAACGATGTACGGTTAGTGAAAGGTGAGAGTCGGGATGTGCATCTGCGGTCCGGTCGGTTCGGGTATTGACCGCCTCCTCTGCTGTATGTGTTGGTGCACATCTGTGGTGCACGTGTGTCATGTCCGCCGGGCGGCGCAGTCCGGCCTTCCTCGAACGTTTCTGCTTTGTACGCGTTGGATGGTGCAATACCGAGAAATGACAAAACGAGGAACATATGGACGATGCGCGCGACCCGCCACACATTTACTGTAGGTGATAGAAGTTTGTCAGCCGAGGTAAGCGAGCGGGACTCAATTCCAGCCGAACCCACACTTTCCGCACCGGACCACTTACTAACAAACAAGTTCTGATCAAACTTGCCCACATAATAAAACTTTGGGGGTTATGTCGGTGGTTAAATGAAATATAGATGTTTGTTTGCGCGTTGAAGTTTTATTACATTATGACAGTATGATGAAAACAGATAGAAATAAAGAATGCAATGAACGAATGTGAAATGAAATGATGTGAAGCAATTTGGCTGTCTCGCCCGGCGCTCCCGGGCCGGCGAGACCGCCGCTGTAGAACGCTGAAACTTGAGAGAGTGCCTAGCGGTGAATTCTGAGCCAGGCTTGTGGCAGCAACCGGCAACACTGTCGCTAGCATCGATGCCGACTGAGATGGCGGTGGATTTGAATTCCGGTCGCTACAAAACCATACCCGACCAGCTCTAGTTAAATAAACATCTCGTTCTGTTTTCCTTGATAAGACAAGCCACAATTTATTAAAATAATTAGACTCGGTCGAGTATGATCTTAATATCCATTCGGTGTCTCCGCAGTATCCAGGTACTGAATTAATCTTGTATAAATTAGTCATCAATTATGAGAAGTTAAAATAAAAGTTATTACTTTGAGTAATTACATTATAATTTGTTAAGTGTGATGTGACGGGCTCAATACCGCCCGCGCAGAAGCACCGAGTCTTTCTATTGCATTTTGTAAATTACTATATGTGATATTCCCATGTAAACCTATCTTAATTTTCGCCACCACAACATTTTACTTTAATATTGTCTTTGTTCTGTTCATAATCCTTTTACTGAATATATGTCATTCCGTACTATTTAGTACGGACATTTATGTAGATTTGTATATAAACCTTTTATTTCGATACCCTGACTGTTCCGCACAGGAACAAGACTGTATAATATCGCTGAGGTGCTGGTTCAATTGCCGCCGCTCTATTTCTCGAATGCCGATATTCTGCCATTCGCAGTGGTCCAAGGGGGTCCAAAATCGTGTCCAGTGTAGTCGCAGAGTCGTAAGTGTTCTTCCAGGATTAGTCCAAGTGTACAGCCAAGTCAAAATCCAAGGGGAAGAAAGTCCAGGTGAAAAGCAGGGCTCAAGGTGGAGATGAATGAAAGATGTTCTAGTAGTGATGTCCAGCGGTGCAAGCGAAGCGAGGCGAGAGAGAGAGATTTTGCAACTGCTGGACCGTTTATTTATACCACAAATTCATCCCTGTGAGCTTATGGCTCCATCGGGATGCTGGGACCAATCAGGAGGCGCGAGCATCCCCCGCGCCACCCCGATTCGGTTCCGTGCCGACACCACCTGGCGGCTAAATCCAGCAACATTTGCCATTTTTTCTGCCGTCCCGTAAGGGGCGGCAGAACTCTGTTTTGTCCGTATTTTCATTTTCATATTATTTCTACACCGGACATTTTCCAGACATCGCGAGTATTTTTTATTATTAACGTTAACCTGCCTCGCGATGCCTGGTAGTTTTTACTGCGGGCGATGGCCCGGGGAATTTATTAATGCACCTTAAACTTTAAAAATCCAATTTTGTTACCTAAACGATTTTTAAGGTGCATTAAACTATCTCCGGGCGATCGCCCTCTCAATTCTCTATTTATTTCATTGTTTACATTGTATACAATAATTTTTTAAAGTCAGATATTTCACAAAAACATAACGATAAATTCTGACGGCGCCGGGGCGTGGCCTCGTCCGCGGCCCGGCACCCCCTCTCCCCGGCGACCCGCTGTGCTTCAGCGGCGGCGATTTTCCAATGGCGGGGAGTGGCGGACGAAATATTCTTGTAAAGCGGCCAAGTACGATTTTTCGTCCGGCGCTTTCTCGAGCCGCGGTCCGCGCGCTCCGCGGCCGCGTAGCTGTGCAGAACACTGACCATAAAAGGATATATTGAGTTGAACCTCGAGCAAACCTTGAGACAGAAGAGAAGTATTCTATCCGCAGAGCAGCATCCTCAACTACAAAGGTAGATCTTGGTGAAACTAGTCAAGGTCTTTTTACTGTTAATAACATGATTTGTATAAATTTAAATAACAACTAGAAGTTTTCGTTACAAGTATTGAATGGAAATATCAGATTAATTATATATTATTAGACACTGACTGCTGCCTAGTTGAACCAGTTACGAGAGATAGATACGCCTAAACAGTAATTCGTGTCGCGAGTCGATTTTGATTCGAACCGACCTATCATCATTTGTCACCCGCGAATACTTGATTTTCTTGGAAGTGTATTTCGCAGGGACCCGCATCACACGGGAACCTTTTCTTTCATAATTAGAAAGTCATCCATTTTTTTTTCGGCCATTCATCGGGGAGATTTATCTCTTCCTTAATTACGAAGGTCGACCATACGCGTTACACAATAGATTATGTCCGGCAACAGACATAATAGCCGAGAGAGCTCCCAAAATGTAGTTAAGCGGTTGCCTTTTATCTAAGGAATAAATTGTTCCGAGAAATAAAGTAATTATAACTGGGCAGGTAGGGAAATATGTGTGTAATGTAAGGTTGAATAAAGAAAAGGCCGGGTCCCATACGTACTTAATGTTGTAGCAAAAAGAAAAATCAACATGTAAATCACAATAGAGATAAATTTAGTCATAATTTGATACGAGAATAATGAATAGCGGTAATGAGGTCACTGGCTAAAAGTTTAATTGACAATACAATGTTAAGCGTTTATACCTACGGGCGAAATGAACTCGAAGTGACTTTGTGTGATTTGGCGGACACGAATAAATTGTGCAATTAAATGTAATAAATTATGAAGAAAGTGGGCGGAACCGACCGAAAATTAGGCCTACAAGCGATGGTGTAACGCCACTGTCAACGGATGGATCAACGCGGCATCACCAATCCTGAGAGGACGGGCCGACCCCCGAGCGAGAAGTACGCCCTCGCCACAGTTACTTTAAAAGGGCTAGAACGCCATTTTGAAAGTTAGTTGAAAAACGAGATCCGGAGAAGTGAGTCAGGAACGAGGTCCGGGAGGACGAGTTGGACGAGATCCGGAGAAGTTAGTTGAAACGAGGTCCGGGAGGAGGTAATTGAAGCCGAAGTCCGGAAGGGCTAGTTGGAACCGAGGTCCGGAAGGACCAGTTGAAAACACGCGGTGGGAACGGAAGTTGGGAGTAAGAGCTGGAGGGGAGAGCTCGTCGATAGAGTTGGAAACACCCGGTGAAAAACAAAAGTGGGGAGTAAGGTTGGAGATCGAGAGTGGTAACCAAAGAGAAGAGGTAACTAAGGTCGAAGACGAGCAAGAGAAGACGACAGTTGAAAGTACGCAGTGGAAGACACGCAGAGTTGATATAGATGTTTGTTTGCGCGTTGAAGTTTTATTACATTATGACAGTATGATGAAAACAGATAGAAATAAAGAATGCAATGAACGAATGTGAAATGAAATGATGTGAAGCAATTTGGCTGTCTCGCCCGGCGCTCCCGGGCCGGCGAGACCGCCGCTGTAGAACGCTGAAACTTGAGAGAGTGCCTAGCAGTGAATTCTGAGCCAGGCTTGTGGCAGCAACCGGCAACGCTGTCGCTAGCGTCGATGCCGACTGAGATGGCGGTGGATTTGAATTCCGGTCGCTACATATGTAAACGAGTGAATAATAAATGTCCAATTTGTGTATCTCCCGTGTATTCATATTCACCTCTATCTTCTCATAACCATGGTACTAATGAAGGCGTGATACCTAATGGATGGGTCGCGAAGCGAGCATTTCATTAGAGTGCGGGGTGTTGTTCTGACAAGCGATCAGGAGCACGACACGTGTTCGATTACCACAGATTAATCGAATTATAAATCCTAAAGAACACCGACTTAATCACGTGGCGCCCAACGCCATGGCGGCTTCATATTAATTAGATAAAATAAAGTTTTTCTCAGTTCCTATGAAATCACGACGAAATGAAGTCTTTAATTTAAGGAATTTGACTGTGGTGGATAGTCAACTGTCCTTGGCGAGAGTTATGCCTTGGGCTAATATATGAGTATGCGTATATTTATATATTATGCTTGTGCCTTTGTACTCTCTCGCTAACATCACACCCGTCGTCTGGCGGCGTCACAATCCAGGGTCAATGCGCCACTGTATGTGGCTGAACCGTAGCACTAGTTATGTGCCCCTTGCTGAGACGAAACATGCCATAGGATCAACATGTTATGTATTGACATTTTGGTTAAAATTGTTTTTTGTGTTAAAATTCTTACAATAATTTTCCCTTTATAATTGAGTCACGAGCGTGCCTTAGCTTAGCAGTAGCCTAGGAGATAACTAAGAGTAAGTAATATTTCAGTACTTTTGTAATATTTTTTACAACAAATTACTGTTGATTTGAATACAAGTTAAATCTATGGGTTTTATAAGGAGTCCGAAAATTTTTCCGAAGTTTATTTTATTACTCAAAATTAAATAGTACCATTTTTGTAAAAAAATGTAAAAAGTCGGTCAAAAACTAATATTCAAAACTTAATTTCTCTGTAATTTCTATCAGGAAATGCCAGATAATGATATTTAGTTGATACGATTATAGCGACCGGAATTCAAATCTACCGCCATCTCAGTCGGCATCGACGCTAGCGACAGCGCTGCCGACTGCTGCTACAAACCTGGCTCGAAATTCACCGCTAAGGAGTCTCTCCAGTTTTATCATTCTACAACGGCGGTCTTGCCGCTCCGGGAGCGCCGAGCGAAACCGCCAAATCGCTTCACATCATTTCATTTCGTAATACACATGCACCTTCTACATCATTCATTCATTCATTTCATTCTATGTCTACCTTGTTTTCATCATAATGTAATAAACCTCAAAACGCGCAAACAAATATCTATTTCATTTAACCACCGTCCTAACCCCCAAACGATGTTTTGAATTTTATCGTACGCAAGTGATAATGCGTGAATATAATGGATCTATTAAAGTATTTTCAATTAAAGACAAATTAGAACAGTTCAATATAAATTAATAAATTATAGTATAGGTACACGCATGACAGTAGAAAGAAGATTATACAATAATTAATATATACAGGCTCCGCGGCGATTCTACTAAACACTCGAGATTTGATTGTGGGGCTCTTGCCGGAGAGATCACAACGCAAGAGACGTCTCTTTAATCGAAAGTTCCGGCGGTCTGCCTGATGCCTCTGCGGGGGCACGGCTGCAGAGGGCATCTCGACGATGCTTCAGCATACGAAGGGTGCGGGACTCGAGCTTCAGGTTTTTACTTTGTCTGTAATTAATGTCATCTGTATGTCTAAAGCCTACGCAACCTTCACTTGTTGTATTGTTTCATTTTAAATTTACAAAAGAAAAAGGATAATGTTGAATGTCTTTCATTTTCTAAGCATCAAACACTCTGTTCGTAGGTGACAGTAGACGTAGACAAGGACCATGAACCACTGTGACTCATTTCCTGCCGTCAGACTGGATTCTGAATCTGCTGCTGAGAGCGGCGATGAACGAGAAGGTACTATTCTTATATATATCAGCCCTCGATATAAAGCAGGAACGTTCGGAGAATTCCAGGAAACCCGACCACCACATCGGTAAGATGTTTGTTTCATTTTCAAATAACGTTAAATAGAGTGACAAAAGAAATAAAATCTATTCCTGTTTTAAACACTTTAACATATGTAGCGTCTAATTCCAAAACCCCCTAAAACGGATAACGGATAATTATAGTTAAATATGATGTTTTGTAGATTTTTTTGACACCTACATGCAGAATACATTGTTTCTCGCAAACGCCACACAAATACCATTGATATTGGATGTTCAAAATCAGGGTTAGTTCCAAAATACTCCAAAACAGACAGAGTGTAAGTTGCTATTCCCCCTAAAATGAAACCAGTCAATCACAACGCTTGTTAATGATCATGTAGGTAATCTAAAATCCAGTATGGCTGCCAGAATGAATATACAGAAAAAAAAAATTCATTGCAGAATTGTCTCTATAAAAAATCGTGAGGTAAAAACAAATATTTTTGTACATTTGCTTTTAAAATATGCGTATATCCATAACTCAAAAATACATAAAGTCATTTTAGGGGGTTTTGGAATTAGGCGCTATATATCTGTTAGCAAGAATATTAGAATTGATAAGACACAAGGAAAGAAAGAAAATAAAATAAAAATCATTTAATCTTTGGTTTCTATGAATGATGACTAATAAATAACTCTAATAATCTTAGAGAGAAATACCCCGTACACACATTATTGCAGAATATAGTTAAACTATTCTTCTGGTATCTTCTTTGTAGTATCTTATGTTTAAAATTTTAAAAAGAATTGTACCCTATTCAGGTGACGAACGTAAAACAAGGGAAAGTGCAAAATGTGGGAAATTAATCGCAGGTAGTTTTGTGACTTACATATGAAATCAAATAAAATCACTGCAATTTATTACTGAAAGTACATTTCAATTTAAAAACTACTACTTTTATCGAAAAAATATTATAGTTAATTTCCATTATCAGCGTTATTTATTAACACATTAAATAGTATTTTATTACTAAAACTTACAGCTACTTAAATTAAATTATTCTTTAAATTTAGGAGACATTCGTCCACTCGCTTCGCACTAGGTAGTCTTGTATTTTTCAAACAGACCTCTAGTTTTTGTAAAGCGCTAAAACTCTCTTCCCGTATTGCACTATTTGAAAAATATTTTTTTAGTTTTTTTATACACATAACCGCATCCGTGTACGTGGGCTGCGGTGAATCCTCGTTGTTCGATTCGCTGGACTCCCGCATCGGAACCGATTCTGGCACTTTTGTCCGAGTCCAGTCTTCTGGACTATCAGGATCGACGTTCTGGCTTTCGCGGCAAGCCTTCTTGTACGCGATATTGTATCTCTTTCTAAAACGGTCGAACCATCCGTTGGACGCGGTGAACTCCTCGATGTTCAGGTCAGCTGCGATGTGTATCGCCTTCGTCCGTAGGACATTCCCGTTGATGGGCAGGTTAGCAGTTCTCGCACGCAAGTACCAGTCCTTTAGAAGTTTGTTCAGCTTTTGATACTTTGACGTGCCCAAGTACTTGATCTCGCTAGCGTGCCCCCCGTACTCCAAGGCGCTGTCCTCGACTGTTCTCCGGTTCTTAACGATGGTGTTGAGGGTCGAGACGGGCAGGCCGAGTTCCCTCGCCAGCGATGCTTTCGTGCCGGTGTATTTATCAAATTTCTTTAAAATCGCCGCCTTTTTCGAATACGACAAAGCTTTTCGCTTTTTTTTATCAGATATCCTCATAACTAAAAAAATAAGTAAACATTTATATTAATAGTATGCGCGATCACTAGAAACATCGAGACATCCGACATGTAAACAGAAGTGTAATAATTTATCTAGTTATCTGTTAGACCTGACGCAGATTCATATTTTATTGTTCAATAATAAATCTTTTAAAACAATTTAAATTAAAGACAAACGGGTTAACCCAGAGCAGTAATATGATAGGCAATATTAATAAAAACTTTGGTAACTGATTATTCGTAATTCGGCGAATCACTCACCATTTACAACAAAAGTTACATCCTAATTACCAATAATCGTCGCAATCGACTACCCATCACACAATCACGATCACAATAATGGTTTAGTTCATCGCTAATTGTAGTCCAATGTAATAATAAATATATCCATGAAAACCAACCTTTGCCGGAGTGCTGATCGGCCCTCCTGGAGTACTCCGAACATTCCTGCTTTACATCGGGGAGCGATATATCTAAATCAGAATAGTACTCTCCGCCATTTTCACCAGCATCCCCGCTCTGAGCAGCAGATTCGGGCTCTGGTCTTACGTCAGGAAGTGCGTCAGCATGGGCCATGGTCCTTATAGATGGTGTATCTTAACTGTAAACTAAATTTTACATGTGTAAAACACCAAAAACGATAGAGATTCTAGAGAGAGTACTAGTTGCAATCTCAGTAATTTCCATAATTTTTATTTGGATATAAACATTAAAAACTGAAAACAGTTTTTCTATAAATGTATTATTATAAATGAAAATCCCTATATTCTGGATTAAAATATGATATAAAAGTAACACCTTTATCCAAAAGTCAATTCATTTAAATTTCAGAATAGCGAAGACTGGTAATATAAACGGCAATAGACTTAGCAACTAACAAAATAGACTTAGCAACTAACACAGATTTTGAATGACCAATTTACAAAGAGCTAAGTTTGATTATTAAACACACTTGCGTAAAAATTATATAAGAAGACAACTGCATCAAAAGTTTGCAACTCGTACCCTTAATTATCCCAAGATAAGTAAATTTGTACAACTGTATAATACTATGCTGCAAGGTTCTAAACAGTGTCAGACTTTTGACCAACAGTAAATAGCTGTTATAACAGGAATACAAAAGTGAAAAATATGAAAATGCATTCAACAGCAGAGCACGTAATATCCTGCTAAGCATCCTGGCAATATCACTAGGTGATGACAAAAATAATTTTATGTATACAACCCATTTATCACTGGGCAGGCGCGCACGAATCGACCTACTTAGCCTACTCACCACTGGCAGATCGTCACATGGTGGGTGTTATATATAAAGCAGGATTTCCCAGCAAGCCCAAGACATGATGACACTCATCGGATAAATGGGACGACGAATGACCATAGACACGACATCAAAAAATATATACGCACGACAGACTGTTAGAGGTCTGTGGTGTAATCTATGATCTTATTGTCTATGCCGGACTCTGTCTGGTGACGTCACGTCGTTTGCAAGTACTTATGTAACCGGAGAGTCATAGGTCGCGTTGGTCGTGCAGCTGTGCTTCTGCCTTTAGAAGGCTGAAGCCGTGAAGTAGAAATAACTGCTTCCGTTATTCTCCGTTAGAGGACAAGCATTAAAATCCCTTGACTGTGAGGTATTATTTATTAGTTATTAGATTCACAGTTCAACGGGCCGCGAGAGCGGTGCTCGCATGGACGTAAGACCTGCATCATATCTTCCTGCCTGAGCCGGAGCCTCCCGCTGAAAAAGGTGAGGAGTAGATGGCGTTGATAATGTAAAATGAATTATGTATCGGATTCTGTTATAATAAGGTGACGAACTATTTTAGTTACAAAAGGAGTAAGAATGGAATAAAAACTTGCATGACGAATTTTTAAAAATAATTTGGTAGTACAGTCCATATAGTATTTTAGGAGTACAGGTTTTAAAAGGAATACGGTTTACGAAAAATGAGTACAAAACTCCCTAAAGGAGTATGTTTGGTCACCTTAGTTATAAAGATGGAAAGTACTTTACCATGTTTTTGACGACTACCAATGATTGAAAAATGTATTTATTTGTTTAATACTGGTACAACATGGTACAAGCATACATAAATAGGTTCAGTTTTACTAATCATTAATAATAATGATATAAAATCATATTTAAGTAGTATATCATAGAAAGTTAACTAGTGTGAGTTACTTGGAAAACTAAAATATGTCTTCAGAGCCAAAATACCAATCTCTAAAAACTACTTTATTAGTAAAGTTTATAGATGAATTCATAGCTGCATTACATTTGTATTTTTTATATAAAAATGAGTAGTGACGGGCAAATCCGTCATTTAACCGTGATGGTATAATTTGTGTTCGATTGTCACGATGATTGGGAGCTGATTATACATAATTCGGCGAGTTGTCCGATACACTAGAAATGTAGTAATTGAATACTAATCTTACAATTACAGAAACGGTTTATCTTATCGCTCGACGTGAGTGTCGGTGAGTGCCTTGAACGATGAACGGGAGTTTTAAGATTTAGCAGCCAGTTGAAGTTTTTGTAAAGTCGGAACATTTAACAGTTTATTTTGGACGATAATAGACCTTGTAACATTTGAGATGTAAAGGATGTCCAGCGAAATTTTTTCAAGTTTAATATTAAATAAAATAAAAAACTGCAATATTATTCTCATATTTTATTTATACAAAATGGAGTTTAATAATGCTAATTTAACGTTTTATAAACGATATCGTCTAAATGCCGTCCATTTCTCTCAAGATACTGGCAATCGGACTCTTAAAGTTGCGAATAGGTGAGAGCAAAGCGTTGGTTCGATGGAAGCCACTTCACGGCGGATATTTTCTTGTAGGGCCTGAATTGTTTGAGAATTGTCGCTGTAAACTCTCGACTTAAGGTATCCCCACAAAAAAAAAGTCGCACGGTGTAAGGCCCGGTGACCGAGGTGCCCAGGGTATGTCTTCGCACTTGTTGATTAATTTATTAGAAAAATTCCTCTCAGTTTTTCTATTGAAACTTTAGATGTGTGTGGAGTGGTTCCGTCTTGCTGAAATTGTGTTCTGTTGTTGAACCCGGGAAACAGCTGCAGTTGTGGTACCAAAAATTCGTCGATCATTCGGCAATACACGTCCGCTGTGACTGTCCCTCGCTGGTTAAAAAAATAAGGGACAATTATCCCTCGGGCAGAAATTGCACACGACACTGTCGTTTTGGGACAAACGTTTTTGATGGCGTTCCCTTGGGTTGTCGGGGCACCAGTATCTCATGTTCTGTTTATTAACATAGACATCGATTTGAAAATTTGTAAGCAATATGTTTTTAAGCGTTCGTTCAAACGTTCCAACATCGTTCTCGTTGAGGTTTCACGTAAAGAATAGTAATTTTCTTTGAGATACTGCACGATTTGCAGTTTGTATGGGCGAAACTGTAGTTTCTTTTTCAAAATAACGTGCACTATTGACTTTTTTATTCCAGTACAGGCTGCAATCTTCCTTATCGATTTACGCGGAATGCATATAATTTCACGTCGAACTTGAGCCACATGTTTGCTGACGTTGATGGTCCCGGAGGCGTTTGGTTAACCATTGTCATTTCTTGTCTGAACTTTTGAACCCAACACCAGATAAGTTGCGTGCTCGGCGCATCACTTACTCGTCGAATATTAAAGTGAGTACAAAAGCGCGACGCGACCGAACCGATGAATCACCCACTTTAAATATTGCTCAACTGCAAACGCGCGGTGCACTCCCGATCTATGACTCATTGCGACTGGCAAATCCGCAAATCACGCGCGTCGAACAGTACCCCTTCCACTTACCTCACCCTGGTTTACGAGCAATTACAATTTAATCTTGAAATTTTTCCGCTGAATACACTATAAGCGTTATTAATAGGGTCCAAAGTAAAAACGAATTCCTTAAAACGATAAAAATTCTAAAATTGCAATATTATTACCGTATTGTACGACTTCCGGGAAAATATCAGGTCCTGCATCTTATCATTCAAGGCAAAATTGGTAGCAAAAAAGTCCCTGGAAGGCGAAGGTTCGGGGAGTCCACCAAATTGAATTGATATCCGAACAAGCGCTAGAAAAAGATGATAACATAAATGTACTAAGGGAAGGGCGTTGCATGGCGAGGGTCGGTGTTCCTATTTGATATCGGGGTGCGATATATATAATTAATAAATATATCGTACCCCGATATTAAGCAGGAATGCCGATCAGTGTAACTAGTGATACTACACTAACTGACGGACGTTTACGGTAAGGGGCTATTTGTTAACATTTTGTGTGTTTATAGGAAACGATAGTTTAATATCTCGTTCATTCTTCTCACTTGTATTATTTAAGTTTTAACTGGATAGATAGACTTTATTAACGTTTTTTGTTGTAACAGAGGTGAATATAAAATGTTATTGAGGAGAGCACATTTTTGTTGTGAAGTGCATTTTCAAAACAAAGTCTATCTATCTTGTTCATCTAGTATCAGTGACCAAGATTTATCGGTTAGGCTATTTTTAAACTCATTATAGTCAATTTAATTTTGTAAAATGATAGAACTTTTGTATTTTAAATTCCTGCCGCGGTGGCGAAGTGGTCGGTGATTTAAGTATGGAAGACTGCTGATATTGAGGGATTCTTAGTTTTAGCAAAAATGTGGTCAATACAAGTTTCTCCCTCCCGCGAAGCTCTTTTTGGTGTATTAATTAAGGATACAAAACCATAGTGGGCTAGAAGGTTAGTGTATTCTGTAGCCTCTGTTCTGTCGCCCAATATATCAATATTAATATCCCCAGCTATGATAGCCTGTTAGAAGTCCTTGTTTACCTTCCTTCTAGAGATTGTAAAAATGGTATTTTGTTTGAAAAGCAAGGTGGTCTGTATATGAGTGAGATTGTTACTTCAGAGTTGGAGGATGTCAGTATACAGTTGGCTTCAATGATTTTAAGTTCAATGATCGAGGCTGCAAGTGATTCTTTGACGTATACTACTATACCGTCATTTTGATTAATATAGGTAGAGGAGTGGCCAGATTCGTAGCGGAGTAACTTTTTGTTTTGATGGGAGGAATCAAGCCAGCGCTCGGTCAGGATAATAATATCAAAGTTAGTATTGATGTTATGTTAAAGTATCGAGAGGTCAGCAAAGTTCTCATTTATGCTTCTAATATTTTGACATAGTATTTTTGTATAAAATTAATTTCCATTAAGTTTAATACTTGTAATTTATTGTGTTGGATGCAGTAGGACTCTACTTCTGATATATACGGCAGTCTCCTGACTACTTTGCTAGACTACCGTCTGTGTAGCTAGCTTTTTCGTGCTTTGTGGTGGTATTTAATTAAAAAGTATATCGCCTTATTATTTATTCAGTGATTGTCTATGCTCCATCGAGAACACATAGCATTTGTAATCTAAGTTTGCAACATCTTTTTCCATCATTTCCTTACAATAACATAAATAAAATACATGTAAAATATAACATGCACATGAGCTCCAGGGCGAGGGTCGATGTTTCCGTTTGATGTCGGGGTGCGATATGTATAATTAATTAATATATCACACCCCGACATTAAATAGTAATGCCGATCAGCACAACTAGCCAACTACCACACTAACATATCTGGAATGCCTCTTGATGGACGGCGAATCATCTTCCTGGTGTGGCGCACGCGAGCGAGTCAGGGGACGCTGTTCCTACTGAACTGAACGGCCCGCAAGTGCCTGCCTAGAATCCGTATTTACAGCAAGATCTCATCCAACTAACCTATATTTTACATGTTACAGGATCGGTTTACATCGTCCTGGCCAGTAATACGCGCTTCCCATACAGCCGAGTTTGAACATTTCACTTTAGAAGGTCTAAAATTGTCGCGCGTCACTTGTTCTGATAGTTGACTTTGAGCTTTATACCTTGTTCATAACATGAGATAAATAAAATAAAATCTGTAAAATATGACATCCCGAGTCCGATGAAAGAGCAGGGGCTGCATGGCAAGGGTCAGTGTTATTGTTTTGTATCAGGGTGTGATATAAATGCTAGTATAGTCGAATCGCACACGAGTGCTGATCAATACTATGATTGCACAATATACATTCTGATCCAGTGTGGCTAGGTACGTGATATGTGACTCGGGTGTGCCTCGAGACAATTTTGCTCGGCCGGCGAGCAAGTATGTATGATATTTGTTTAATATTTGGGGGTTAGGACGGTGGTTAAATGAAATAAATGTTTGTTTGCGCGTTGAAGTTTATTGTGGCATTAAGATAGAAACAATGGAGACAGATAGAATTAAAGAATGAATGAATGAAGATGTAGAAGGTGCGTGTTGATTATGAAATGAAATGAAGCTAATTGGCGGTCTTGCTCGGCGCGTGAGCCGGCAAGACCGCCGCTGTGAAAGGATGAAACTAGAGAGACTGCCTGGCGGTGAATTTCGAGCCAGGCTTGTAGCAGCACCCGGCAGCGCTGTCGCTAGCGTCGATGCCGACTGAGATGGCGGTGGATTTGAATTCCGGTCGCTACAAATATTTGAAATCCCAATGATACAGAGACTGAAGGAAGACAAGACGAAATAATCATGTTCACACTCTCAGGGAAGGCGGTGCCAAGAGTCAAAATGATCGTTAACTGAATCTTGACCAGTTACTAAGTTGGGGACGAAAACATGCCTGAAAAAATTGACGAGGACGATTAACTTTATTATCAGGCCAAATATTTAACACAATTTGGCGCTTTGTTATAGAACAAATCTACATTAAATTAGGTTATATTATGTATAGAAATACAAAAACATATTTGAATACACTATTGCCGCACATAGTTAAAAAATATTATCCAGATCCCGAGAATGCGCTTCTTATCAAAAAAGAAAACATTTTTTGTAATAAATAAAACCTTATTAAACAATTTAAGAGAATTAATATCTTGTTTTTGAATTTGGTTTCTGATCTCACTTATACATGTACTTTGAACATGAAAATGATGTCTATGCAGAGTGTGTAAGCATATGCCTTTTTAAGGTGCATTTCTGATTACAAGAAACGTGCACTGTGAACATGAAAACAGTTTGTCTCGAGAGTGAATAAGTTAATGGTTGTTTAAATCTCCTCTACTTTTATAAGTGTACGTGCACTCCGAAGATGAAAATGGTTTCTCAACTGTGTGTGTTTGCATGTGCCGTCTTAAACTGCTTTTCTCAATAAATGTATAGGTACAGTGACGACACGAAAACGGTTTCTCCCCAGTGTGGGTAAGTATATAGATTTTTATGTTACATTTTCTATTACACGTATAAGAGCACTGTGAACATGAAAACAGTTTTTCTCTAGTGTAAATAAGTTCATTATTGCCTAAATCTCTTTTCCTTTTATACATTGAACAAGAAAACGATTTATCTGTACTATGAGATACCATGTGTCTTCGTAAATCGTTTTTCTCATTACACGTGTAAGTGCAATGTGAACATAAAAATGTTTTTACTTCAGTATGTGAATTACTTTTTGATATTTTTTTAGCGGTGTACGTGATCTCCAATTCTAGTTCCATTCCAGGGGTAGCCGGAGGCATACTTAGGTTTGTCAAAACTGAATTTTGTTGTCTCAAGAAACCTGCAACGAAAACAATCATTAATTTATCTATATTTGACTAAACGATTTAATTCTGGTATCAATGAACTAGAAACCTCTCACCTATCTGATAGTAATCCAACACTTGTGTTACAGTATATAATACAATTAACTGCAGTGGTAAAGATCTGAACTCCATATATTATCCGTGCAGCCGCATTTAGAACAGTTGTAATCTATCCAGCTGAAACATTGGCAGGCCAGCATAGATGCTGTTACAATAGTCCACACGTGATACCACAAATGCATTTATATGTAGACGGGCTGTTTCAAGAAGAAAATATATCTCCGAATACTTTTAATCTGTCTCGGTTGATAAAAGCATGCACTGACAGTTTTAATGATTTGTATATTCATTGAAAGATCTGTATCAATGTGCACGCCCAACAACTTAACTGCAGATTTAGCATTGGCAGACATTGATTCCTGTATTAAGTATTTACTTCTAGATGTTGCTGTCCATAGTAGTTCTGTTTTAGATGGATTCAATGTAAATCTATTTTGTGTCATCCACTCGCCTATTTTATCTGCGCATCTTACAATTTTTCTTTTAAATATCTCGTCTCACCCGGCTTACAGAAAAAAAGTAATTTGCGTATTATCTGCATAACAGTGGGGCCATAATCCTGACGATATTATTATATATTCTATACCTTTCATACATAAAATATACAATAGTGGTCCGAGAACAGATCCCTGAAGTACCCCGATGTTAGAAGTAGATCTAGGGGAGGTTGAATTTTGAAATCGCACCGATTGCGATCTATTACAAAGATACGATTTAAGCCAACCACGTGCATTTCTATCTACCCCATATGTTTTTTGCAGTCTCAAGGAAGATTTGATGATCGAATGTATTAAATGCAGCACTCGCATCTAAAAAAGCAAGCAGGACTAGATGTCTCGAGTCAGTAAGTATTATAATGTCAGACAGGACCACCCCTGTTTCTGTATGCACATTGCATTTTGGGGTATAAAGCATTTTCTGTTAAATACATATTAAGACGACATGATACAACCTTTTCCATTATTTTTGAGAGGAGCGGCAGACTAGAGACCGGACAATAATTCATGAGGTCTTCGAGGTTCCTCCGCCATAATGATTAATGGCTCTACCATAATGATATCGAAATGTCGACCGATGTTATCGTCTTGTGGGGGAGTCATCTATCAAGTTGACAGGCAGATTTGTATACATATATTTATTTGTTTATTCTTTTTATCTATTAATATTATATTTACGCCCTTATGGCTTTTACTAAATTATTTATAAAAACATGTGCAGCTCGTACAAAATAATTCACAATAGGGCTAAACTTAACTATTGGTCTGATTTTGATGAAAATTTTCCCGGTATAGTTTAGTGCTCTGATTACATAAATGAAGTCAAAGTAAGGCGCTCGCCAGTATTAAATAAGTCATTACACTTTAAAGTTTCGCATTTTCACGGTAACGACAGTAAAGGCCATAGAAAATAGATGTTTCAGCCGCTTCATTCATATATAACACTAAAGTAGAATGCTCTAATTACATAAATGAAGTTAAATATTACACTAGAAAATTATTACACTAAAAGTTTTGCTTTTTCACGGTACATTAGACATTTAAAGCCGTAGAAAATAGATGTTTCAATGTAAGTGAGCCATAGGTAAGAGAAATAAATTAATACGTAAACCATAGACAATAAGTTTTTTTACAGAAGTGTTTAATCCAAAGTAATTTAATAATAAAAAACGAAAAAAGTCATCATAACCATTGATACAAATAGGACACGACGTTGTAGGCCATGTGATTGAAGTCGGGGTTCGTTTAGGAGTCATGATTCGATTAATCGAACACGTATCATGCTCCTGATTACTTATCAGAACGATACCCCGCACTCTAATGAAATGTTCGCTTCGCGACCCATTCACCAGATATCACGCTTTCATTAGTACCATGGTTATAGAAAGAATACAGGTGAATATGAACACACGAAGATGCACAAATCATACATTTATTAAACACACATTTACATTTACGGGCAGGTGGAAATACTTATAACTAACTTAATCTAAAACTCATTCTACCTCGAGTTATCTTTTAATTTCCATTACCAGGGTAATTTTTCCCCTGGATCTTCTGGCCGGCGAAGTGATACCCTGAGCACCCGGCGTGGGCGGCTACCTGCTGACTCCGCGGCTGTTCCGGCAACAAGCTATCAGACTGGTTGCTCGAAACGGGCGGGGCGGCTGCTCCTGGATAAAATGCGGTGAACTGTGGCTGTCTATCCTCCGACTCTCTATTACGTTCGATCGGGTTTTCGGTGTCGACTGTCTGCTTCTGCTGGTCGACCTCGCGACGTCTTCTGGCTTCCGAAGTTGACTTTCATCTTTCCACTCCCAACTTTTATTTTCAACTGCCCTCTTCCAAATCCTGTCTTCAATTCTAACTTCTGAATCTTGTTCACAACTTCCTATTTTTAACTGCGCGTTTTCAACTTCGCTCCACTCGTTCTCCCAAATCTCGTGTCCAACTCACTCCTCCGGGTTTCGTTACACAACTCCGTACTTCCGACTTTGTTCCACTCGTCCTCGTGGGCCTACCGTCAGCGACCTGCATATATTTGCGAAACGCGATTTCCAGCCTTTATTTTATTTCATTTTTACGGCTAATAAATGTGATAACTTCGCGTCACTTCGCGCTGAGGTATATCACATTAGATTACTAGGCGAATATCGCGACCACTAGACCGCAAGCAAGTCAAGAGGACACCTAATTTTTGGGTGTTCATCTATTTCGTTCAGATTATTTCATATTCATCAGGTAGGAAAATAAAAACAGGTCACTTACAGTTTTAAGGCAATATTATTTCGTTTCTAGATAATGATACATTTTGAATTTAAGTGCCAGTATCGGGTAACATCGAAAAAATAAACTTAGTTACTGAAAAAATAGCGCGAGTTCTGTAGGTAGAAGAAATTACACTCTGCGAAGTCAACAGCTAGGAATAAAGTTAGAAGATTTCTGGCCTGGTCGTTATTCTGGTGAGTGGTTAATCGCCCACAGTGGTGGCTCTCCGAGTTCCTGCTCGGCCGGTACTCGAGCTACCGACCGACAGATGTCGTTTCATATCTATATACGCCACAGCCTTACTAGAAAAGCATGTTACAAAAGTGGGTAACATTTTATAAACGGTTCACGGGTGGGAATGAAAAAAAAAAAAATGTTTTTAGGAAAATTTACTATGTTTGTAAACAACCCGATCACGCTCAAATAAAAATATTGTTATTATTATACGTTGGTCTACCCTTCAAATAGAACACCTAATTAGTTTAAATAGTATTCCATTTAGAAATTATTTTTTTTAAAGATTAATAATTTTAATATTTGGTTTAAACGAATAATAATGGTTATCTATTTAATGTTAACTTAGAGATTTATAATATTGTACTGGATTTAGGGGATTTGTCAAACTTTTTAGTCTTTTTTTTCCAACTTAAGTAAAGGAACTAGCGGGAAGTGGGAACTAATTCTTAACATTGAAGAAGGGACACGTGAATGACCACGAACAAAAACTTTTCAGAATTCAGCCAAGAACTTTCAGAAGTCAGAATTTTGCCAATTTAAACTATCCATCTACATTACGCACGTGGAATTATAACTAAGTACACAAAATTTATGAACAACACCGTCACAGCCTCATTGTCTTTTTTCTCCTCATTGGTCACTGATCACAATCCCTGGTCACTAGTGAAGGGAGTTGTGGAGCCCTCCTTCAGCATGTCTTGCTGCACGGCTCGCGGACACGTATCCTAGCGATAGTGTCAGCTACCACGTGCCTACATCCACGATCGTTCGTCTCAGCCCTGGTGACGAGGCGTGGTCAGCTTACAAGCTCGCGCATGTAGGGCTTGATCCATGAAGTCTGGAACCAGCTTCGGCGTCCTCAGCTATTGAGCATACACGTGGGGCGCACCCCATGGATATGGACCGCATCTGGCACCATCTCATCAGGCTGGCTGGAACTTCTATAACTCATATGTGGTATTTCTGTGGCCTCATGTTGGACACAAAGAGTGGTGAGCCCTCGTGATTGGGGATGCATTAGGTGACGTACAGACTCTCGGTGAACTCCGTTGAAATGGGGACGAGAAGAGAAGGAAGAGCTTTTCAAAGCATGCTCCATAATTTATAAACCTGCGTGGGGGTATAGCAAGGTATAGGTGTTTCCGATAGATAGGCTGTGGGTGTTTACACCATCTCCCTATAACAAATTAAACCTAAAATAATTTTATGCATAAGGAATAAATATAAACTCGGTTGCATTCGGAACGATTTTTGACTTTACGCGACACGGGTAAGGCACCCATGGGGCACGGCTACATCATTTTCTCTGAAATCTCTGTTAGTAAGTAGGAGTCCGAAAAACGTATTGTAATTTTCTTGTCTCTTGACTTAGTTGTGTTTCTTTCTATGGTTATCCTCATTTGACGTCTCTCGATGTAAATACTTTTGAGGTTATTAAACGTGGATGGTATTAAAACCATGAACCAGGCTGGCTTTCTAGTTAAATCTGAGCCAGAGCTCAACGGCAATGAAGAAGAAGGTGGTGAAAAAATATTATTTTCTGCAAATGTAAAGATGAAGATTACTTTTCCGCAATTACCTGATGAATCTGAAGCGATAACTGACGGAGGTTCTCAACACACAGGCTTTGAAAATGTCTGTGTTAAAATGGAAAAGGCTTCCACCACCACACATTTTTTTGTCGTTAAGCCAGAGCCAGTGTTTCTACCTGAATGTGACGATGTGAGAGAAGGCGGTGGAGTCCTCTGTACTGATGTAAATGTATCGCACACCGATATAAAGCAAGAATGCACGGAATATTCCGGAATGGCCGCACAGCGCACCGGTAAGGAGTTAGTTTCTTTGGATTATTAATTCGTAATATAAAATACACACTCCTAATGCGATCGATTAATGAAGATATATAAATCTACAGAACATGTCTAAGAATAAAGTTGGTTCAAATGTTAGATAAAATGATTTATTTCAATAATATCAGCCGCCCCTTAGAAATAACTCATTTTTATATATTTAGTGAAAAACATGCTATATAATGCAAAATTATTACTTGACATGGCGGTTACTTTGCGGTGTAGAATTATTATATTCAATTATATTTAAGTTATTAATAATAAATTTGCGTTTAGTAGCTACCGGAAACCTACACACACTGACACCGTGATCCCTGCATCGTCGTCTCTGAAAATGGCCAGCTTCCACTACATGCTAAACAGATTGATTAACATCCCACTAAGTGCCGCTAATTATAGTCACGAATTAAATATAATACAACAAATTGCAATTAATAAGGGATATAATCGAGAGTTAATTGATAAAATACTAAAATCAAAAATTAATAAAAATATTACGGAATCATATTTATACAGGACATTATACTAACTCCACCGAAAATACTTATTGGGGAAAAATATTGTATACTGGTCCAATCTCCAATAAAATTATTACTAATTCCCTTAAAAAAATATAAAACCCGCGTTTAAACCAGCAACAACATCGGCAAAATTCTACTGAATACAAAAAGAAAAATTAATATATTAGAAAAAAGCGGAATATATGAAATAACTTGTGGAGATTGCTATTAAAAATATATAGGTCAAACCGCGAGAAATATAAACACGATAATAAAGGAACGTCACCGCAGTCTAAAAAATAACAACTTCTCGAAATTTCTAATCACATTATTGAAAAAACCACTCTAAACTTCTTTATTCGGTACGTTATAAAGGATTAATAATGAACAAGTTGAAAACCGTTAAAATACAAAAGAATTTAAATTCGGCGAAAACACTAATTAACAACATAATTCCCTAATATTTCGCCTTTATTGTCCGTATTCCCGTTAACGACCAAAACCTCCCCCCTCTTCTCAAGTCCCGCTCCACTGTCCGAATAGACTACAATTCTGTATTTAGTTTAGTTGTCACCGGACTTCACCTCTCGAAATTAGTAGTGAAAATAACCCAACGTGCGTGTTGTATAAAGTTTTATTGTGAACATAGAAATGCAGTTTGTTATTTTAAAAAAGTTGGTACCATGTTGTTCAATTTCATATGCCGTAGTGGCGTGAGAGCCGGTTGAGTTATGTTGATCCACTTCCGCTCCCGCGGACTGCCACAAGGTACTGTTCATGTGCAGCTATCGCACGTTCTATTAGCGATCATTTTTTTGCAGCAACTTTAAATAGTTGGACTGTGGATTTCTGTGACCAAAATATTTTAATTTACGGGTTTTGTTACCGAATCTTGACATTGTTATTAGTGACCAGCTTATTTTTAGAAGTCTGTAGATCCACATTTCAAATTCTTTATGTTGCTTTAACATTGTTCAGTGAGTGTCCACAATTTCGGTCGATATAGAAGTATAATACGATGGAAAAATTCCTTACCGTTTAAAATTCCGTTTTTACTTGACCCAATGAAAAAAAATGTTTAATTATTTGTACGAGGGCGAGTCGAAAATTATATACACTTTCGCCCGAATACATCTTTAAGGTATTCATACTGCCTTCTGCGCATGCGTGCTTAGAATTAGTGCGACTGTGGTCACGTGTCATTTGCCTTCTGGCTATTACTGTGTAAACAAGTCCCTTCCGCTAGCAGTTTGCATTAAGGAGAAACAACAAACAGTGATCCGATTTCTCTGGTCAGAGGGTGTGAAAGGGGCTGAAATTCATCGTAGACTTTTATCACAATACGGGGACAGTGCTTTATCACGTAAAAGTGATGTTTGTGGATCGAGAAGTTTAATAGTGGCCGGACGAGTGTGAAGCACGAAGAGGGAGCAGGACGCCCGTCAACCTCCACACGACGATAAGATTCAGCAATCTCGAGAGACGGTTCTAGCGAATAGGCGACTTACCATCGGTGGAGATTGCGTATTTTTTGAACATCAGTCATGATTCTGCCCATTAAATCATCTACAACTAGGTTACCTTTGTGTAAATATATTGTAGAACGAAAAATGTAGATTATTTTTGACTTGGCCTCGTATTTAGTCTCTTAATTATGTTAACCTGTCAATGTGTTATTAATAGTGTTTGCTTCGAGATTGATTCAAAATATTTATATTTAACGACCCTCATCGAACTAAGGTGGTATTCACCGTGGCCACTAGGATTCGCTAGTTTAGGTCTGTACCTCCCAGCACCGGCCAGTAACGGCATAGCTGGGCTGTATTCTGCTCAAAGTTTTACTTGTGTGGTTAGCACATTCATGTAGTACTAGCGTTAGATTGTTGTCAGAGTAATATTTTATTCGCTCAAAGCTAATTACACCGACACAGATTACAATGATTTCGTGACATAATTAAGTTATTTATTTTACAGGTTTCTTACAAGATTCTTTTACGACTGCTACCCTTGAAAAAGAGCCAGAATTAAAGATCACGCACACCGTCAAAAAAATGTCAAATAGTCGAAGAATTACTGGAATAAAGTATTTTTCATGTTCTTGCTGCACTTATACGTGTAATGCTAAAAGCAAATTAAGAAGCCATATGCTAGACCACACAGGGAAGAAATCATTTTCATGTTCACAGTGCAGTTATACATCTAAACACAAAAACAATTTAAGAATTCATCTTCTTATTCACACTGGAGATAAACCGTTTTCATGTTCACATTGCACTTATACGTGTAATCGGAAAAGCAGCTTAAGAGATCATATATTTATCCACACCGGGGAGAAACCTTTTTCGTGTTCTCAGTGCACCTACGCATGTATTGATAAAAGCAGTTTAAATAAACACATGCTTACTCATACTGCAGAAAAACCGTTTTCATGTTCCAAGTGCGCATATATATGTAAAAGTAAAAAAGATTTAAGCAGACATGCGTATACACATACCGTGGAGAAACCGTTTTCATGTTCGGAGTGCTCCTACAAATGTAAAAGGAATCGAGAGTTGATAATTCATCAGCGTATTCACACTGGGGAGAAACCATTTTCTTGTACATCTTGCACTTTTATATGCAGTAACAAAAGCAGTTTAAGGAAACACACGCTAATACATACTGCCGAGAAACCATTTGCGTGTTCGGCATGCTCGTATATATGTAATCGTAAAAGCAGCTTGAGAACCCATATGGTTACTCACACTGGGGATAAACAGTTTTCATGTTCACAGTGCACTTATACAAGCAGTACCAAAAGCAACTTACGAAGGCACATGCTTGCTCACTCCAGGGAGAAGCCGTTTTCATGTGCTAAATGCAAATATAAATGTATCAGGAAGAATAATTTGAGGATACATATGAAAAAGCACATTTTAAATTGAATCAGTCACCATCTTCTACTAATATGCTATTGGCCATTTGAATCATTTAAGGTCCTAGGCAATCTTAAGTAATGTCCTCTAAACTTCCCGGCCAGCTACTTGATCCCGTCGACCAATGCGCAACGTTTTGGGTCATTTCTCACCAGCTTACGTTGTACGGGTGGCGAAGTGGTTTATTGCCTGCTGAAACAGATATATATATATATATTTTATGATGTTATGAATTAACGTCATGAAATTTTGTAGTATAAATGAATGACAGATCATGGTATCATAACATTTATTTTATTAGTCTGAGATCACTAATGTATGTAAAATTTTAATCTATACCTGTGCGGCCGCGAGGTGGATCGCTGCTACCGCGTCAGATGTTCATTGGTGGTCCGGCCGAGCAGTAGCACTTAATGCCCAACGCTCTGGCCGTGAAGTGAGTCAGCCGGGGATAATAAAGGTAAATTTTGTTTTGACAGCTGCGCGGTATCGTCCTGTCATATATGCGGGGCGCTATTGAATAGCCGCCTAGTAGCATTAAAAAATGCCAACCAGGCGGCGAACGAGTAGGACCGAGATAGGAGCTTTGAACATATTGCTTACTGATGCAACACCTGTTACTGATATTTTTGTTGGCCATGTTAAATTTTGAGAAACTTCGAATCCCGGCAGATGGATTGCCTGCGGGAACTGAGATACATTTGAGCAGCTGTATTGGAGGACTATCGGCAGGCAGAGAATTTGCCTTTGCTACTGGAATGGACCCACAGTAATTGATAACCATGGACCCGCATGATGGTGACTACCCTCATGTATGGCATACTGAGTTCTGCATCTCGGGTCCCAGGACTTGTGGCATTCAACTAAGCTAGATGACCGTGATGATACCAGATAAGTTGTTTTGTGATGAATAACCTTTCTTCATACAAATACATGCACACCGTTATTTTTTTTAGAGAACATGAAAACATTTCTCCGGTGATGATCAGCAGATGGCGTATGAGGTAAGTAGGTGACTGGATCTTGAGACGAGCCCACATTTATTTCATGCTCTCTACTGACCTTGCCGGTGGAGAGCGTCCAGCCTCACACGGGGGTTGGACCTATGGATCTCACAATATATATACATATATATTTTTTATTTGGAAAACAAACAGTTAATCGATATAAACAAAAATCATAATAAAGTGCAACAAAAATTTAACCAATTACATGTTTTCTCTGAAATAACAATTTATTTGGTACAGTGAAGATAATTATTTGAAAAGGACTTATTAAATAGATAAATAGCTTATTAGGACTTAATAATAGGAAACGAATTTTACGCTGCAAAAAAATTATAAAGGAATGAGAACTTTCTCCTCTATTGTAGAAATACAAAAAATAACAGTAAAATTAAGAGAAGTAATAAAAAATACAAATATAAACAGAGAAGAGATAAAAGTTATAAATAAAAAAAATTACCAGGGGAAAGGAAAATGGGAATAAAATCTGTGATAAAAATAAATTGTTTATGTTTATTTAGATTTAATTGAGGTAACTGGAATATTAAAAAAGTCTAATTTATTTAAGTATGAGTTGAAATGGTTGAAATTAAGGGAATTCGGTAGAAAAATGAGTTCTGTTTGGTATTGGTGTTGCAATGTGGAGGGTTAAATGTAAGGTTAGTTTTGGTTGACCTGGCTGGCATTCAAATGGATATGCGGCTGAGTAAATCAGGACAGCTTACTTTGGAGTTGGTTATTTTGTGTAGGAATATTACATCGGCCATGTCTCTTTGAATATGTAGTGATGGAACTTTGAAAATTATAGATGATAGCGGTGCTGTTTAAGGTTAGATAAGTACAAAAGTGAAGATATTTGAGGAAGCTGTTCTGTATTTTTTCGATTCTATTGATGTATGTGGTATATCTTGGATGCCAGACTTGGGAGGCATATTTGATGATATTTCGGACAAGTACAGAGTTTTCATGGTGTTATTGAATTGTTTACATAACCGAAGGACGAAACCTAACATTTCAGTTGCTCTGGAGGTAATATGGTTAATGTGCATGTCGAAGAGTAATTTAGAATCGAATATAATCCCATGATCTGTAGTTTCATATTTCTTGGTCAAGAGTTGATTATTAAGAGAGTAAGGGAAGTTAAACAGGTTCGTGTTCCGGGTAAACTGTATCATGGAGCACTTGCTGGTGTTGATTTATAGAGTATGTTGATTATGGCATTCATCAATATTATGAATAGGAGTAAAATATTTCATTTTGTCCGTGAATAAAAGTGTGTGGTACATAAGAAACAATGGACTAGGAATGTTGTAGAAAGAATATTTGGAATGTGGAAAAGGCGTTTTATTAGGTGAAAAATGATTTATGTTAATACCGTTAAAATGAAAGAAGGTGAAACCACATTAGCTAAAAACAGCGTGTATTGTCCATTTGTTCATTTGGGGTGGTTGAATTCATCTTACGTTTTGATGTATCTGCTAACAAAGGAAGGGTATATATTATAAATGAAATAATTAAACTAAATAAAAGCATTATCGACATCTAATTTTTACATTATGTAAGTGTGCATACACCAGAAAATTAATTCATATATGATCACTTTTTAGAGATAATGCCATAAATTGTGATTTAAATGCAACGCCAAGATATTCAGATTTGAGGCCTGTGCTCAACATCTTCCACCTATGAATATACAAATATATTACATTTGTATAATTGATCTGCTTACAACTGGGGTGTGCATTGTATTTATTTGTTTTTAAAAGGTACCATATTAAATGTAAAACGAGTGATAAAAAAGTTTTCTAAATTAAAGTGATAAGATTCGCATTGCAAGGCCTTGCAGAGTACTTACAGTTAGAATCTGTATCATCACCAAATACCGAAACCGGCTATCCATTGTAATCTACATCACACCTCGTATCCATTCCGCTGTTTCTTGCTTCGTCTTGGATTCTCTGAATAAATATTAAAAATAATGTTTATTAATACGTAATTTACAACATAAACTTTTAAATATAGTTAAAATACAAGAATACTTACTTTATATTGACATTCACCGTTCTAAAACGGTCAATTGCTCATTTCGGGAAAGTAAACACATCAAATTAACGTAAATGTCAAATCATAGATAAGATAGATGGGGAGCTTGAAAAAACTTTATCTATGGCTTTGAGAGATTGAAAACCGCGCAGCCGTGGCTGGCCCTCCAACTAAGTCAATTGGTGAGGGTAGGTGGAATTGGCGCCAATTTTAAATATATATTTTAATATTTTGTACCCTGAAAATAAAAATGAAGTTCAAAATAAGAAAATGGTCAGCTGTTATAAAAATAATTTATTTAATGAAATCCATCAACTTTATAACACTTGACGGAAAGAAAACTTATAATAAAATATATTGTATGTATACCAATATTTATTACAACATTATAATAACTGTTATTGTTTTTTTTCTGGAATTTAAAAATATATACATTATTTTATAAGATAATAATTATTGTGCATGTAAAAATACATCAAGATAATTAATTGGTATATAAACAGATTAAACATCTAATAAAAAATATTTTTAAATGAACATAAGTTACACTGAAATGCCTGAATTGATTGTAATATTGGTATGTTGGTGAAGTGTAATCAGTTAACGCATTTTCCCAGATAGGAAGGCATCCAGGTTTGAATCTCGGTAGCAACAAAAATATATTTTCGATAAATTGATTTTATTTATATATCATTCTAATTAATACATTTTAATTTGTATTCAAATATCACAGAACTACGTTCAGAAAAATTGCAACTTCACAATACTAATGTGTTCTCGTTAAAAATAAGAATAAATTATAAATTAATATGCTCATGGCATAATAAGAGATTACATATGGCATATTATTAGTTCAAAACAAATTGATAACATCATTTATGAATTAATAAAATAAAAGCTTTAAATTCGAAAGAAAAGACTTTAAAGGATAATATAGTGTATTTTCTCACTGCTCAAATCCCTAATAATATCTGATCAAAATTAGCAGCAACTTAAAGTAATATTTGATTACGGTGATAATAAATTAGAAGATTCAAAAATCAAATGAACAATATTTTAAAATTATATACAAATTAAATGAATCAAGTACAAAGATATACAGAAAAAATCAATCAATTGAAAAATGTAATTCTACCCTGGATATAAAGAGGTACAGGTTCGAATCCCAGTAGGGACTAAATATTTTTTCTGTATACTTTTCCAATTGATTAATTTAATTTTTATTGAAATACCTCAGAACTATATTATGAAAAATGTAAATTGTATGTACAAAAGTTCCTTGAACTGCGTAAACAAATTATATAATTGCCAATAAGTCTTATCTTGATATTTTACATTATATTCTTGCTATAAAAAAATATTACATACTTAATTGGTTAAGATTATTTGCACAAATATTTTCTTCAAAATATATAAAAAAAAATAAGAGATTATATATCAATACATACACTTTTAGAATGATAAGAGTATAAAAATTATTATTGCACAAAACAAATATTTTAATAGACTACAAAACACACTCACAAAACTATTCTATATATATAAAAACAAATGGAAACTATTTTTCAAATATAATTTCTGTAAATCAATATACATGTATATAGTTACGCTCATCACTGCCTCTGTCAAAATCAATTTCAAAAAAGAATCGGGCATGTTAGGCGTCTTACAACTAATTAGTATAACATAAATAATAACATAGAAAATAAATCTTGATTTGATATTTATTTTACATTATGTTCATTCAAATTAAAAATATTATTTAATTGGTTAAGAGTAATTAGTTGCAAATGAAATTTTTTTGAAAAAAAATAAGAGATTATATATGCATCAATACACTTTTGGACCGATAAGAGTGCAAATGGCAAAGTATTATTAAAAAACAAAACAAATAATCAGAGTGCATCTCCTCACTGCTCAAATGGCTGATAATATTAATTTACAGAATAATTTAAATTTGTATTTACAATTAAAACATTAGGGAAAACGTTGACAAATTAAGGGGAAAAAATGGTTGTACATACTCAGAAAATGATACAGTTTTTGGTCTAGTATAGTTTAACTACACATATTAAAATTTAGCAGAAATTAAAAACCTTTTAGTACATTACAAAAAAAGGATCATTCAAGAGGATATCCTGAAATATTTTTTTTCTTTTTAAAATGCTGTAATATTAATAAAATAAAGCTATTACAAGATAACATGGCAACTTTTTTAACAAAGTATTCATAGCTTTTGGACTCGGCAATGCAAATTATATTTTTGATAAAAATCAATAATATCTATTGCCATATTTAAATAAACCTTAACTAAAAATTTTGTCATTTTTAGTGTATCTACGACTAAACTTGTTTTTGTTCCCTAATCTGACAGTGTGCAAAAGAAGTTATTTAATTATTAAATTGATGATAACAAAATGGAGCAACCTCAACTGCTTCCACCCTTCATTTTGATATTCTTCTTTTATCAGTCATCCTTTTAAATTTCAATTATCGGATGAACAGTTTATTCTCATCAGAAGTAAAGCCTGCAGGGTACATGCTGATCAACTCTAGATTATAGCTTAGCTTATCTGAAATAAATGATAAAAGTAAATATATTAGTGTTTCGATTAAACAATCCAACTTAGGTATGCAAATACATATGTATAAAAGTATATAAGGTAAATGTGATATATAAATGTGTGTCATTTGTTTCTCTCTATATACCTCTATGGAGAAATGGCATGATGGTAAATTAAGACACATTTCCACCTGTGTTTTTTTAAATCTATAATAACTTAAGAATGTTCAGTTTTTACTTCAATGCGTATTATTAATATTCATTGATATGATAAAATTATTGTTGAACAAAAAATCAATCATTTTAATATTACTTTTGACAATTCAATATAAAAATATATAACAGTGTCATATATCTATCTGATAAATTGTAGTTTATAGAGAGATGATCATTTTTTAACAGAAACTTCACTTAAGGAATACAAAATTGTTAACATTGGTGTTGAAAAAATATTGATCGCAAAAGTTTTGCAGTTTGCTTAAAAAATGCAGGACATAAATAATTATTTATTTATTTATTATTATACATGCCCTATTCAGGTATTACTAGAATTTGTAAAATAATAGAAAATTGCAACAGAAGTGCAATACACAAAGAATAAAATTTCATAGTGTCAGCATAATCAAAATTAAACATAAATATAAAACGTGAAGTAGTAATTTATCCGTCACCATTGAGTTGAGACACAAAAAATTGTAATAGTGTAGTCCTATAAAAAATTTAATTAACGTCAAAAATGTTGACTAGCTCCGCGTATTCATTCCCTAAATAATGCATTCTGAGGACTGCGGAGTTAGCTAGTGCATGAGTTCTAACATTGCCACTATAATAAAACAAAGAATCGTGTCTCGGTGACCTCAATGGTGCATGAAAGTTAAGCAGACCAACAATCTGGGGGCAGCTTATCATACCATTAATGATCCTGTATAGAAATATGAGGTCAGTCATCATACATCTCACTGATAAGTTTAACAATTTCAGACGGCTAAGGAGATAATCATAATTGATATCCTCAGAGCGTATATTTAATTTAAAATAAATAAATCTTAGAAACTTTCTCTGGATTCTTTCAACCGCTGTTGAATGTTTAATGAAGTATGGAGACCATATGACTAAATTATACTCTACCTGAGGTCTGACCAGAGAAGTGCAGAGGACTTTATAAGTGTGCAGGTCTAAAAAGTTTTTGCAGTCCGCAATGCTGAAAAATGACATGTATTTTATTTTTATTTTGATTTTAAGAGAAATATATCATATTTACATCTTTACACACATTTAAATACATTTCCCAACTAGGCAAGCCTGTTTATATTTATATTTTATAAAACCAAAACTCATCGAAGGCAAAACACAGTAAAATCGAATACATACATAGCATATAATGTGAAAATATTTAAGGAGAAAGAAAAAATAAAAAATGTGTACATATAAAATATAAAAAAGTGAATAAAAAGGAGAGAAGAGAAAAAAAAAATAATACCAATAATGTAAGCAGATATAAGGTAGATGTAAATATACAAGACCAAAACGGACAAAAGTAGTTATACAAATTATTTCATTATATAAAAGAGTTTACTCTCTGTATCTGCTCTTCTTAAATGCAACAACCAATTTGAAATTTCCTTTTTAAAAGTCTTAATGTCAGTTAAATTTCTAATTTTATTTTCAATTTTATTATATATTCTGGGAGCTTGAAAAGTAAATAATCTTTGCCCAAAAACTAGTTTCCTGTTTTGTATGTATCCTGTTTTGTGTCCATGATCTCAATCAATTGTTATAATGAACATTTAATGTTTTTGAAACATTATGTACAAGTTATAAAATGAAATAATACAAATTAAATTAATTAAATAGAAATATATACTGAAAAAAATCTATTTATCGAAAAAATATATAGGTAGGTGCTACCAGGATTCAAACCTGGATCTCTTCCTGTTCCCAGTAGAGGTCCAGATTTGAATCCCGGAAGAAACTAAATATTTTTTCTATTAATAGATTTTTTCTGTATATCTTTCTAGTTGACTCATTTAATTTATATAAAAAATACCACAGAATCATGTTTTGAAAAAAAAAGTGTTCTTAAAAGTGTACTATTTGATCTGTAACTGTATAGTTACAATTAAAAAAAAACTTTATAGTACAGGTATTCTACTGTTTTTGGAAATTAAGGACTGGCTATTATTTATTTGAATATGAAGGTAAATGTGGAAATGGAAAAGATTTAGTCTTACAGTAATTATTTCAATGCACAAATAGTCCAGATGAACCTCTTATTTGAGAAACAACACTTGTCCACAAAACTTACTTCTGAGATAATCAATAAAAACTATCTTGTCAAGTTATTTTCAGTATATAATAATAATATTGTATACAAAATTGATCAGAAAAATAATATAGACATACTATTTTGTATTTTTTTTAAAGACATAATTTGGAAGGTAAATGTCTGAACAAGTGTTTTTCAAATAATTTGGACAAGTGTTGTTTCTCAAATATATGTAATGAAAGTGAGCAAATTTTATGATGAAAATACTAATATTGTACTTTGATAAAATATCAAAAACTTGTGTTTATAGTGTATGAAAATTTATTTATCAATATATTGTCATTATAACAAATAAAGAAAGAAATATGACCAACTGAAGTATTAAAAAAATATTTTTTACAACAATTACTCGTCAATATCTTTAGATGATATTGGCCACTGAAATAATTTATCACAGAAATCCTTATATTCATAGGATTAATCTGCTTATGTCATTAATTTTTTATTTGTTTATTGAAAATTTACAATCATTTTTATATACCTGTTCACTAGGTAGTGAAATATCGTTTTTGATGGCAATACTAGTCCATTAATAAATTAATGGGCTGTTAAATATCCTGGAGACCAGCTACTATACTCAAAATGGTTAAACTCTACTACATACACTCTGGTACTTTTTTCCCAATAGTCTCCAGTGAAAGACTCACTTTTTTATACTTTGATGGCCATCATTTTTAAAAATTCAAAATGTCTTTACTGTCAACTCTTTTCACTATAAACTTTTTTAAATACTAGAGATTACAATCATGTCTATATAATCATCAATTGTGTAGATCTTATCTGTTGTTTTCAGTTTTCTCTTTACTACTGTAAAAATTTCTATCGCATTGTAGAAATGTCCCGAATGGGAAAATAATGTGTAATTGTATTGAACTTTCTCAATAATGCCAAAGCCAATAAAAATTAAACCGTGGTATGATTTTTGTTTTGACTAGGACACCCATCAGAGAACAAATGCAATGTTTTATATTATTTAAGATGCTATTATTAATATAATATAATGATTTTATTGATTAAGAATGAAAAATTAATGATTGTAAAATTAAAATTCTTATAAACCATTTTGCTACTTAAATCAGTATCACAGACAACTAACAATTGTGTTGAAAAATATATAATTATTAATGTTTGTAGGAATTGGTTGAATTTAATTTTCAAAAAGTTTCATGATAAGTGATAAATAATAATGAAGATAAGAGATAGGCCAGTAGACTGGATACCCAGTAGACTGGACCACAACGCTGAAGATACAGGTGAAATCCAAAAGGCCAATAAAAAATAAAAAGTTACCCGGTACATCTATTATTGGTACAGAAAATATCAGTAATCTTTTAATTGTCGCGTCCCTATTAAATTATGAAAAATGTTTGTCACGTATTCGACGTTTATAAATTTCTGTCATTCTTGAATTCGGTAAATTTGGTACTTGCAATACGACGCAGCCATTCATTATATACGTCTTCTTCATATATAGAAAAGGCCCAGATTTATTAGTGCAATTAGGAACACAGATTCAGACTAAAGTTCTAAAAATGGGGGCTGCGTAGAAATGTATAGGCCTTAGGATGGCTTTGTATAGAAGGAGCTTGTTATTAGTGGCAAGTTTGCTATTCATGCTTAATAGAGGATACGTTGCGCTTAGTGCATGTGTAGCAGCACTTAATTTATTTCGGATGTGTTTACTTCACGTAAGTTTGGCATCCAGCATGACACCAAGGTATTTGATGTCGCTGGTCCAGAGTATGCTTTCTCCAAACATTTTTATGTTAGATTTGTGGCGTTTGATACGAGGGCGCCTTCGTGAAACTAGAATGGTGGCCGACAATGATCCCGTTGTCTGGGCAGCTTCGCCGTGACTGGCTGCTCAGGACTGTTTCGATTGCTGGCTTAGTTCATGATTGGGCGGCTGCTTCCGAGCTGACTTGGTGTTCTGGGTAGACGGCTGCTTCCGAACTGGTTCGGCATCTGGGCTTTTTCGTTATGACTGGCCCTTCAGACTACTGGATCAACTCCTGGATTCTATGATTGGTTAACTGAGTCAGTTGTTACCTTTTGACTTCCGGCTTCTGCCTATCGTTCCGCTTCTTAACTTTCGAGGTTTGAGCTTCAACTCTGTTCTTCTCCGACTCCTCCTCCTCTGTTCTTCTCCGACTCCTCCTCCTCTGACTTCGGAGATAGACTGTCAACTGTTCTTGAATTCAAACTCTCCCGACTTTCGATGTTCAACTTCTCTGACTTTCGATGTTTGACTGTTCCTGACTTCTGATGTTCAACCCCTCCTGAATTCCGACTTCCGATGTTCAACTGGTTTCGGGCAGTATGTAGATAGTTCCTGCCCCTTCCCTATCATGGTCATGGTCCCTTCGCTTCGTTGGGAGGCCACGCCCAACCCAGATCCAACATGACTCCTCCTCTGTCTTATAGCTAATTATAATTAAACTTATTTGTAATTATTTACACATATTATATTTTTGGGGGTTAAGTCGATGGTTAAATGAAAGAGATGTAGATTTGCGTGTTGAGGTTTATTGAGATGGATAGATCTAACAAGAAAAGCAGATGAGAATGAATACAACGAAGAAATGCAGAGATGTAGAAGGTATTCGTGTATTATGAAGCGAGTCGGCGGTCTCGCTCGGCGCGCGCGGGCCAGCAAGACCGCCGTTGTGAAGTGATGAAACCAGAGATACTGCTTGGCGTTGAATGGTGAATGATAGAACCAGAATTGTAGCAGAAGCCGGCAGCGCTGTCGCTAGCGTCGATGCCCGCTGAGATGGCGGTGGATTTGAATTCTAATCCCTACATATTTCTTACACTACTTAACAGAAACTTATATCTAGTCACCAAAATCATTTGGTTTTATGTGAATGAACATTTAATTTTTTAATTATTATTTCTATTAAAGTGCGATGGTAATCAAGTATTCTTACACGAAATATCTTTCTTTTGTTCTATAATAAATCTTAATACTAAAACAAAACATTTCAAGGCGCAAACATAATTATTAGAATGAGATAGCTTTATCTCGTTGATCTATTTATATTTATTCTTTATATTATAATTAATTCGCATTAATTTTTTTCTACACATCCTTATTACTATGACATTATTTACGTTTAAAAATAATATGCCTACGTTATTGTACCTAATCATCATTATCAAAACTTCCTTTCCAATTATTTTGATCGTATCATTATCCTCTCGAATTATTTCCACACGGGTGTTTTTATTTATGAGATGTAATTTCCTAGAAAACAGGAGTGTACATACCTAAGCTCGACTCTTAATAAAGTAAAGTCGATTCCATTGTTCTACGCATTTCATCATTGTGCGAGTTCGTTTGTAATGCCCCTTTCTCACTGGGCAGTCATTATCCTTACGCAATCATTTTTTTGTCCCGTTTAATTATTATCGCCTAACTAACCTCCGGTTTGCATTTCTCGTAGAGACGTTTACTGGCTATACTTGTTGCTTTTTAAAATTTGATTTATCGATAGGGTGTATAGCGGCATCCTTTTAAAACAATACACGTCTCTCTTAAAAAATCGTTCCCCGAAAGTTATTGTCTTTTGGCGACAAAATAAACGACTTCCTTGACCCTGCTAATGGTCGTTATTCCTTTAATACCTTTTTCTACAAAGCTGTTCGGTTCACGCCAGAGCGATCATTTCGAACATTTTACAATTGTTACTCGAAAAACACCCCGCCATATTTCCGTTGACATTATTCCTCCGTTTTAATGTATATATTACGTAACCCTTGGGCTGAAGGTCGTTCGTTACACACATTTTGAGCGGCCTGCTCCGGTCTTTTATTGAGAATTTGGCCTTCTTCATACGGTCCCGCCACCGGCGGTTTGTATGCAATGAGTGAAAAATGAGACTTCGTCCATTATTTTTTTTCTACGCCTAATTAATATGTTGACTTTGATACAACCGGGCCACGACGTTGTGCGTCATTTGGTTGAGTCGGGGTTCGTTTAGGAGTCATGATTCGTACCATACTCCTGATCGCTCAACAGAACGATACCCCGCACTCTAATGGAATGTTCGCTTCGCGAACCATCCATCAGATATAACGCTTTCGTTAGTACCATGATTAAAATAAGAATACATGTGAATATGAACACACGAAGATGCACATTATACATTTATTAAACACATGTTTACATTTACGGGCAGGTGGAAATACTTATAACTAACTATCTAAAGCTTATTCTACCTCGGGTTGCTCGACGACATTCCTCCGAAATCTTGTTTCCGGCCGGCGGAGTGATGCCGCTGGCATCCGGCGTGGGCGGGTATCCGCTGTCTGCTCAGTAGGACTGCGAACCGGTCTGGGCGGCTGCTCCTGGGTGGATTGCGATGAACCTTGGCTGCTTTCTCCGTCGATTTCGGTCCCATGTGTGGTTGTCTTGACGTCTCTTTCAGATCTCGTTTCCAACTAATAGAACGCGCTCTCGCCTCTAGCTCTTACTTCCGTTCCCGTACCGTGTTTACAACTGCTCTCCGAATCTCATTCAACTCGTCCTCCCGAACCTCGTCTCCGATTCACTCCTCCGGACCTTGTTTTATAACTGCGTGCTTTCGACTTCCTTTCGACTGGCCTTCGACTTCCTTTTTACAACTCCCTTCCGGACTCCGTTTCACTCGTTCTCCCGGACCTCATGTCCAACTCACTATTCTGGGTTTACCACTGTGACTCACTACTCATTGGTCCACCCGTTGCTTGTAGGCCTAATTTTCGGTTCCGCCCACTTTCTTCGTAATTAATTACAGTCCTGCCTCATTATATGAAAATTCAATAATGTCACTGTTCACTTAAATTATCCATTAAAAGCCCTACAATAATCCATTAACATATATAAACTATTATTAACTTATATTCTGTACATTTTTCACATTAAGCTTACTCATCAGAATTATTACTATCTTTAATTAATCTTGAGTTTTCCTCTAAGTACACTTTCAATCAGTATAAAAATATTTCACATAAAATCCTACTTAAGAGCTGATCACTTTATTCTTTTTTATTACCTCTGAGACTTTTATAATTAGGTACACGTGGGATTTCTTTATTTCAGCTTTAAATTACATTGTTTCATGAGTGGTTTTCACATTACGTATTACGTACATTTATACCTATTACATGTTTTTCTCACCTGCCCGATTATAATTACATTATTATTTTGATTTATTTACATTACAATCTCTCTGCCCGCCTTCATCCTTATTTGTTTTAGTTGACTCAATTATTGCTAGTAGATTAGGAATGAACGCAGACTGAATACTACGGAAGTGCTACTACATCGGCACACTTTGATTAGATCGAATCGCGGTTGACTTGCCCAAACATGAAAATGTGAATCTGCGTACGTAGACTTATTCGTACGCGTCCTATTTTCTCTGTCTACCTCTACGGAGAAAAGACGCGATAGTCAGTCGTCGCTCACGGTGGCCCTTCCGCATTTGGGTATTGGCCCGCATGCAACAAAAGATGCTTTATTACCCCGGAGTCAATTATCCTCGGGCGGAAAAAATGCATCCGCATCTTAATGGTCCCTTTTTTTTCTGTGTGGTCATTGTCTTATTGTCGACCCCCTAATTTACTGACGGTACATTGTTATCAGGCCGCTCTCGAGCGCGAAATTTCTCGGAACGATTTTTTCTCAGACGAAAGCCAACTGCTTGACTCCATAACATCCCTCATCATCATCAGTCATCCCTCGCAATTGCGGAAGAAATCAATATTCCCGATGAATGGCCTAGAAAACAAAGGACAGCTTTCCAATGACGGAAGAAAAGGTCCTCGTATGTCATGGGTTCTTGCGAAATGCACTTCCAAGAAAACAAAGTATCCGCGTATGACAAATAACGATAGGTCGGTCCGAATCAAAACATAGATTACTGTTCAGGCATATCAGTTTCGCATCATCCCACGTCGAGGTTGATACTCACGGGGGACAAGACGTGGCATTATGTGATGCACACGGGGGACACGACGTTGGACGCCATGTGACTCGAGTCGGGGTTTGTCTAGGAGTCATCATTCTATTAATCGAACACGTATTAGCTCCTGATCGCTCATCAGAACGATACCCCGCACTCTAAAAGAAGGTTCGCTTCGCGACCCATCCATCAGGTATCACACTTTCATTAGTACCATAGTTATAGGAAGAATAATACAGGTGAATATGAATACACGAAAGATGCACAAATTATACATTTATTAAATACACATTTAAATTCACTGACAGGTGGAAATACTTATAACTAACTTAATCTAAAATTTATTCTACCTCGGGTTATCTTGTGATTTACTTCGGATCTTTTGGCAGGCGAAGTGATACCGTGAGCACCCGGCGGGGGCGGCTACCTGCTGGCCCCACGGCTGCTCCGGTGATAGGTTATCAGACTGGTTGCTCGGAACGGGCGGGGCGGCTGCTCCTGGATAAAACGCGGTGAACTGTGGCTGTCTATCCTCCGACTTTTATTACATTCGATCGTGTTTCCGGTGTTGAATAGCTGCTTCTGTGTGCTTTCGACAGCGTTTCGACAACTGAGTCCTCTCGGACCTTATGTCCGACTCGCTCCTCCGGGTTTCGTTTCGCAACTCTCTCTATTTACCATTTCTTCTCTATAACTTCTGCCTCCCGGACCTTGTCTCCGCCTCACTTCTCCGGACCTCGTTTCGATAACTCTCTCTGTAACTTCCTCTCCACAACTTCTCCTCCCGGACCTCGTCTCCGACTCATTCCTCCGGACCTTGTTTCGACAACTCTCTCTGTTTACCACTAGCCCCCGGGTCGTGCGTAGGCCATTTTTATACCTCAACAGTGGGGTGTCTCCCATCTGCCGATCTGCCCTCTTCCCGTCATGGAACGGGCCACCATCCTATTGGTCCATTCGCAAAACATATTATTTATTAAATTCTATGTGATTAAAATAAAGATTGAATTGGCGAGCAAATTATTTCTTGCAATATCCTAGAATTTAGGGATACATTCATTTCGAATCGAACCATGTTGTTCGTCCAACGTTGTATTAAAAGAGCAGATTGCACAAAGAAACTGCGTCTTTTGTTCTCGTCATGTCTCGACCCTGAACGCTAGCTAATGACCACGTAACGGTGCATTCCCTGAACCTTTCTCCGGAATCGACTGTCTCGCCGGTACAACGGGTCCAGTTTTAATGATCCTACAACCTTCGGTTCTATCTGTCGGCAGGGTGCGTCTCCTCGAAACAATGCCCGCCCTTACAGATTTGTTTTCGCTTCTCAAGAAACCTTCACGTTCCCGTTTAGTCCCCCCGTTTAACGTGCATCGCACAACACTTGGGCTAGAGGTCACTACGGTCGTTATTCGCTTTTGAACGAGCCGCTAGGTTTTTTTTTGTTAAGAGACGTCCGGTCCCGTTTATATGAGCCTGCCGTCAGCGACCTGCATGTACTTGCGAGATGCGATTTCCAGCCTTTATTTTATTTCATTTTTTTCGGCTAATAAATGTGATAACTTCGCTTCACTTCGCGCTGAGGCATATTAAGGGATATCAAACACCTTCATGTACGTAGGAACTTCAGATACATTACATTTATAATTCGTCTATGACTCGGTTGTATCTATGGTCAGCCGCCATTTGACATTGTTGGCGTCACTTGCCATAGATAAGAGATATACTTAGATTGGCAACTCTAAGCAAAAAAACGGTACCAGAGCGAGGTACAGTGGCGCAATCTAACGCAAATGTGGGTACTAACTATCAGCTTTTGCCGCTCTTTTTTTGAATGTTTAATTTTCCAAAAAATCTAAAAATCGTTTATTTTTATTTTCGATAGAAAAATAATTTTCTATCAAAAATGTTTTTCAAGCAATAGAAATAATTTTAAATTTTCGTAACAAAAATGTATAAAATTACATCTATTGTTGAAAATGGGAATTTGGTTATACAATAAAGATGTCAAGCTTGTTTAAAAATATTTATTATGTGAAATATGTAAATTGTAGAACAGAAGAAATGGGGAAATAAAATTGACAATGGAATACCAAATATACATTATAAAACAAGATAAAAATGTGGAAATGCAAGAATAAAGAACTTGAAACAGAGTCTGACCAATTCATACAATTTGCAGGTGGTGAATTATTATTTAACAAAATTACGATACGGGCGATAAAACAACTTTGTGTGGAGGCGAAGACGAATTCGAATTATTAGATATTACAGCTCTAAATGCTAATATTATTTGGGTCCAAAAATATCCAGAGTGGAGAACAAACGAGCGTAGTCATTGTAAAACTTTTATTAGGCAATTAAGCTTAGAATTGTCTTAACCCAATGTTTTTATCAGAATAAATAATGGTAAAAATAAAAATAATGTGATATTATACTCAATGGATACAATTATATAATTTTGTTATACATATTAAGGAAAGAAACTTAGTATATTATTACATATTAATTCATTTTTGTATGAAAAATTTAATGTAGTGAATTATTAATAATTTTTATTCAATATAATTAATTTTTCAATATAGCGGGGTTCGTTCCTTTTTTTCCTATTTCTTTCATCAACAACATATCTGGTGGTGCATTAATTAAGGTGGATGTTCCTGAACTTTGGAAACTTGAAGAAGAGCAACAAAAACATATTATTTGTCTTCTTCAATAACAATATTATTAGATAGCAATGTTCTTAGAGCTAATTAATATATTTCTCTCATCATCCTGACAATTCATCCCAATGGAGTGGGCGCATGATACATTTGGTGGAGTGCACGCACTAACAGGAATGGTTAAAAAAATTCTTTAAAATATGTTAAATCCGCCAATTCTAAGTCGTCAGTCAATGTCAGAAAGAATGGCAAAAAAAGAGATTTTCATTGATTAATAGAAATAATATTATTTTCGATGCGTAAAAGCAATTTCAATTGTTGAAAATGAGAATTTGATTTTACAATAAAAGAATATGCTTGTTAAAAATATTTATTTAATTAAATCCGCCAATTCTATGTCAATTTAAGTCAAAAAGAATAGCAAAGAAAACTGACAACACACAGTATACATATATACAATATAAAAAAAATAAGCTACATATTTGTAAAATTGTGGAATTTACAAATTAACTAAATTAATACATTTTAATTTATGTACTGCATTGGCCCGAATATGACGTGATCCTGAAATTTGTTACCCATTACATTAAAAAAAAAAATTATTAGGTCTAGGCTTTAGATCTCGAATATAACGTAATTATTTTCAAAAAAATTATGTAAAAAACATTGTGTTATATTTAGGCCAATACGGTAGTTATTTTGCGATAATTATTTTATTTGTTCTGTGTTTTCTAGTCAGAAATACACGGCAGATTAACCCAGAAAATTATACACATAAGATTCTAAACAGTCGTGAAAACCCAACATTTTTATTTTATTTGTATTCTAAATTCGAAAGTCAAATAATTTACTCAAGAATTTGTACTGCACATATTGTTAAATTAATTTGGAAATGAAAAATATTGATTTACTTAATGATTATTCATAATAATACATTATATGGGACCATCCCTGCAACACTATATAGGATATGTATGATAATTAATGCTTTTAGTATGATAGTTCATTGTCTTTGCGTATTATGTAATTGTATAAAATTATTAATATAATACAAAATGGTTATCACTTTATGCATAGATTTGAAATTCAATGTTATTCATTATATATTCCTGCCACCGACCATACTGAAAACATTTCATTATCTTATACTATACATAATTGTCAACAAACCTATTGAAAACATAATAATTACATTAATATGAAGTATATTACTGACATTACATAAATGTATAAAAAATGGCCAAATTCCATATCAAGTATATTTTCACAATAAGCGAGATTTTGGTAAGTGGTACCAAAGTGATCGGATAATTTAATTGCACTATAAAAATAATATATTCTACATTACAATACATTAAATTTATTATAAATTATTACTCTGAAAGAATGAACTTGCTCGAGTTTTATTTTTATTATTTTTAAGTAGTAATATACGTGCCATTTTTTTGACTGGGTCGGAAAAATGACTCAAGTCTAACCGACCATTTAAAATATTATTAACGTCTTTGCACCATGCATAAATGTACATTTTTAATGTTAAATCTAAAATCAAATTATTTACAGAATCTCTATGTTCAGCACATTTCAAAAATGAGGAATCAATTTCATTTAAAACTAATGATTTAAAATGAACAGCAACATTAAATTTATAACATATATTAGGCATGTGGTGATCTGATAAAATTGTAATTTTAGTGAAATAATTATATGCATCAAAAGATGGAAAAGTTAAAGTATTTGGACCACATGCCCTAGCAGAAATTAACTGGTGACCTGCTAGTTGGATTTGGGATTTAACATTCTTCACATTTTCCAATTTTTTTAAAAGTTTTTGCAATTACATATCCAATAATATACTTATATACGCTGTCTGACTGTGAATTAATTAAGGTGGATGATTTCGAAAATTTGGGGTTATGATAATCAGCAACCAAGTGTTGTTGATTTTCGTCAGTTGGACCAGATAAGAATATCCTTAGTGACCGAATTAATACTTCATTTTCATCATCTTTACAATTGGCTCCAATGGAATGGGCAGATGTGAAATTTGTAACTATAAGAGATTTGAATGAATTTACAAATGACATACATGTTGGGTGCACATTGCGTATACCGTGATTCCTAATCGTGCAAAAGAAATTTTCAAGGGGGTCTTGATTAATATTCCCCAGTAGGACAAACTGAAACTCATATTTATTAAAAATTTTGTTAGACAAATATTTTATTCCCTTAATTGTACTGATCCAATTACGCACAGAAGGTGGGACGGATGTTTTTTTAGTAATAGGATCAAGAAACTTAACAGAATTCAAAATTTTGATGGCTTCATTCCAAAAGGGCACATGATTAGATTCCACGGTAACGGCGCAGCGATATGGACTTTTAAACTGAGCCTGAATACAATTTCCATTGACGCTATCAAATAAATTATTTATAAATAAAACAAAATCTGCTGTCTCCGTAGCCTCCTTGTCAATAAAGCCTGCACCTGCAAAGGTCTTCAGGCACCCTCCCATAGTCTGGCTCAACACCTGGGCGGCAATGCTGACTTTCATCTTCTTGATTTTTTCTTTAAAGATATGAAAATCTGTTAATTTATGTAACTGACTATAAACTTGGATTTTTGAGCAGTTATAAAGGTAGGTTTGGATAATGTGCTCCCACTTTGCAGATTTTGCAATACAGTCTTGTTCAAAAATAACATGTTTAGTCAGCATATTGTTTCTTATACCCTTAAGTAAGTGTGGAGCATCAAAAAGAGTGACAATTTCCCTAACAAACGATTCAAAACCTATAATTTTATTTTCTACATTTAAGCGGGAATATTTTTCTTGTGTTTTTTTATGAAGTATATTAAGAGCGGCAACATTTGTAGAACCCTGATCACACATTGTAGCTACTAACTCTAGACCGCTTGCTACAACCTGTTCAATTATTTTTTTTAAAGCCACAACTAAATCGTGTGATTTGATAGTACTTTGACAAAAGAAAAAAGCTATAGGTTGCTTCCACTTCGTGTTGAGGCCTCTCAGCATAAAAACACAAGCATGATTTCCAAATACAAGTTTCCTTAAGCCGTCTCCGAGATCTTCAAAACCTTCTATTAAATCTCCACTACTTTTATAAAGTAAACCAGGTGCTATAGAAATTTCGTCAAAAAGTAAAACACAAACTTTATCTTGTATTGGCATTGTCTTTGTACAAGTTTCAATGTTTCTAAAAATATGCATATTTAAACCCGGGTTAAAATGAACTTTTCTTAACAATCCACTTAAAGTTTTACGGGTTGGCAGAACAAACATTTTTGACAAAAATCTATAACACCTGTTCCCATATTTCGACAATGCTAAAGCAAACACTTTATCGGCTTCAGAATATTTACAACCATTTTTTTTTTTGTTCCCGCATTTGGCATTGCATAAAAATGGCAGAAGGCATATTTAAAAAATTTTCGAAGGCAAACCCATCAGCCTGAGCTGATTTTATCCTTGCTGCCAAAATCCTCGTATTCCGTTGTCCTCTGTCAGCCATCTTTTTGTATTGGACACATTTGTCATACATGTGCTTCTCATTAGGAGTCAGATATTCTTGACGGGTTATATTAATTCCTTTTAATATATGTCTATAAGTCTTCTTTGTTGAAATGTTTATATTAATGGGAAATAGAAAGATATTCAAGCATTTCAAAACACACTGATCCAATAATAATATTTGTAAGTTATAATAGTTTGTGAATTCTTTTATTTCTGTTTAAAGTAATCTAAGGAACTTTTTGGATATCATAGTTAATGCTGATTTTGGAAATCATAGTATATTCTCTAGGAAAGGTAAGTTGAGAAAGATATCAAATGGTCTGTGACCACGAGAAAGTAGTGAAGGATGCTCTGAATACAGTAAATTATTATTAATGAGAATGTCTTTGTGTCAATATCAATACATGTAATATGAAAGCTGGAACTGGAAAAATAAGAATGGAAGTGGACAGCAATTCCACAAATACATATTGACACAATCAATGGAGTGAATAATTAATTAGATTATGCAGAATAGTTAACAGTATTAAAGAGTCAATAATAAGAGAGTTTATGAAAAATAAAAAACAGGATGAGTCAGTTTTCATAAAACAATTTTAACATTACATATTATATTTTATTGGTTGTGCTTTGGTAATGAATTAATTAGAGACTCGTTATAAAGTTTTTTACTTTACACTATGGCAATCTAAAATTTAAAAATAAATGTGTACAAATACATACCTTTATAAGATGTGCCCTCCGTATGCATGTGAACATTAGAACTGTTGCTTAAATTCAATGTTTCATGATCTGGAATATTACAACACAATCTTTAATACACCATCTTTCCACAATTCTTAACTACTCATGGTTGCTGTTTTACAAAGTGTAAACTCTAAGGGTACACAAAGGAATCATATTGAAAGTGAATTCAAGCATGCACCCATATAGGAATTATGTATGCACTACATGTATGTATAAAAATTATCTCCAATAATTTTGCAATATATTATCAAGAGTGTTGATTTAATATATTTGATAAATAATCAATAGCCAGAATTCATCTACCGGAGACAACACCATGCTGAAAGGTATTATAACAGTTTTACTCTGAATAAATATTTTTGAAATAGAAGCTCTCAAAACAACTTAAAAAGTGTTAACTGCTGAAATATAGGTATTACAGTACAATTAGGGACTCTTATTTAGTCACTCATCTTGGATATGTATCAACAAAATATTGAAGGATTTAAATAAAAGAACATATAATATAATTTCGAAATCAATTGTGTTTCACAGATGTACTACTATTTGTTGGTGATGTTTAAACCGTTGTGACAGTGATTGTGTCGGGTTGTAACGATTATTGGTAACTGAATATTTGTGATTTTTTGAGCAATCACTTGATACACTAGAAACGAAACATCCAACAGCTTAATCTTGGTTACCAATCATTATTACAATCAAACACAGTCACAATAACAGTTTCATCATCACTAGTTACTTAACAAAATATAACAATAGAATGATATTTCCTGGAATGAAAAAAAAATTAACTAATATTTTATAAACTAACCTTTTAGAAGTTGGGTTTCAACTGGATCTTGCAAACCACTTTTTTTTTTTGTATAATTATGAATGTTATGGATGAATGTGACAAGATCTGTTGGCTGGATATGACTGGATGGGTAACAATAACTGTTATCTTTTGTTATTTTTTCATTAAACCCTGTAAAACAATGTAGATTAATTATTTTTGTATAAACTTGATACTCATGGTCTATCAGATATGCACTGGAAAAACGATGATGCCTTACAACATCTGAGAATAATACTTTCTATATATCCGTAAACTAGACGGCAATCTAAAATTTAAAAATAAATGTGTAAAAATACATACCTTTATAAGATCTGCCCTCCGTATGCATGTGAACATTTGAACTGTTGCTTAAATTCAATGTTTCATGATCTGGAATATTACAACACAATCTTTAATACACCATCTTTCCACAATTCTTCACTACCCATGGTTGCTGTTTTACAAAGAGTAAACTCTAAGAGTACACAAAGGAATCATATTGAAAGTGAATTCAAGCATGCACCCATATAGGAATTATGTATGCACTACATGTATGTATAAAAATTATCTCCAATAATTTTACAATATATTATCAAGAGTGTTGATTTAATAATTTTGATAAATAATCAATAGCCAGAATTCATCTACCGGAGACAACACCATGCTGAAAGGTATTGTAACAGTTTTACCCTGAATAAATATTTTTGAAATAGAAGCTCTTAAAACAATTTAAAAAGTGTTAACTGCTGAAATACAGATATTACAGTACAATTAGGGATTCCTATTTAGTCAGCCTTCTTGGATATGTATCAACAAAATATTGAAGGATTTAAATAAAAGAACATATAATATAATTTTGAAACCAATTGAGTTTTAGATATACTACTTTTTGTTGGTGATGTTTAAACCGTTGTGACAGTGATTGTGTCGGATTGTAACGATGATTGATAACTGAATATTTGTGATTTTTTGAGCAATCACTTAATACACTAGAAACGAAACATCCAACAGTTTAATCTTGGTTACCAATCATTGTTACAATGAAACAGTCACAATAACAATTTCATCATCACTAATTTTTGTAGTTAACAAAATATAACAATAGAATTACTTGGAATGTAACCTGGAACACAGCATTTACGCCATCCAGACATTCTGAAACTAGATAATATATTTACGAAACACGTGCACTAAAAAATTATGACACATAAACTATATTCAAAAAAGTACATAACGAAAGTTATAATATATTTAATAATATGATCAGTAGAAAGTATAACAAATTTTAATCGAAAATATGTAAAAGATTATAAAAATTGATTATAAATTCAAAAAAAGTGAAGAAAATCGCAATTGTCAAAATTTTCTAATTACAGACCATTGTTTACATAGATAAGAGAAATTGTTTGTAAACAGATAAAAAACGGCTTTGTCTACCGAACATCCGGATATCTTGTCATTATGAACCTTTTTTGTGATTTTTTTTAAGTCAAGAAATTAATAAAATTTGAGTTATTGATAAATGTATATGCTTATAACACATATAAATATCATTTTCCTTGCTGTAGGTATCTAAACTGAATTTCCTGAATTCTCCCTGGCTGTTGATTAGTCAAGTGTCTGATTAATTAAAATAAAAATGTTAATTTTTGAACAATTTTAGGAAAATTAAAAACGCCTTACACTAATTATGATTATATTATACATTAAACTAATTATGTGTAAATATTTTAATTAATTTGTATTATTTCTGTAAGTTATTTAGCTACTTACAATTATTCAGCTACTGAATTTCTACATTTCATGAATCATTATACTTTCTTGTCTATGATCATAAAAATGAAAACATTCAGTTAAATTTTTTTTGTTTATGGTAAATACGTCATCACTTCTGGGCTGGCTTACCAACATAACAAACAAAAATAGTAGTGTTACATTTGTTGGTATGAGAGTTCGCACCCCCTGTCACTTGCTCGATCTGGAAGATAATTGAACCATGGACCGTGCTGCCCCAGATGATCTTGCCCCAAAGTCTGAGCCAGGGTCTGCAGACGAGGGCGGTGATGAAAGAGAAAACGGTGAAGCGCCCTACACGGATATAGATATATCACTTCCCGACATCAAGCAGGAGTGCTCCTGGAAGGTAGATCAGCGCGCCGGTGAGAAGTAGCTCCAGTTTTTTGATCTGTAATTAATGTTGATTATGAGATGGATGAAAAAGAATTGAATAGTAAATTATTTTAACTAAGCTAATAGAATAAGATTCGAAAATTTAACAACGGTACATCTTGTGTTGATGAGGGCGAGTTATGGCCATGAGTGCTGGTTTGCGGCGCGGGGGTGGGGGGGGGGTTAACGGAATTTGCTAATGCTTAAAACCTGTAATATGTTATGTTTGTTATCAAGGTTACTTTGAAATATAATGACCAAGAGCGCCTGTTATGCCATGTGACAGATGCCATAGACAATTCGTACATCTTTTTCTATGACAGTTTGTTGCTAGCTATTAGCTATTGCCTCTACAGCCCTGTTAAGTCAGACTATTTTTTTACTTTCGAAAACAGATTCTGACGTCGGCTGGAGAAGTGTGCCTCGAACTGTTGAGGGAGGGGATGTGCCGCCAGGGGTTGGATCCTCAGCTGAGAGGGGCGAGGGTGCAGGCGTCGGGGCGCCCTGGAGTGATCTAGATATATGGTATCCTGATATCAAGCAGGAGTGCTTGGACTACTCCAGGACGTCCGACCAGCTCACTGGTGAGCAGGGTTTATTGAAAATCTATGGAGTTTATGCTTGGATAGTTTGAATATTTATTTCAAGTAAAGTTATATTTAGATATAATTTTTACTTTCCAGATGTTATTTTAGGAAGCCTAACTGGGAAGTCTAAATTGGACATCGAAAAGTTCTCAAGCAAGAAGAGCTCGCTCTCCTGCACTGGTAACATATTGCATTGTCCGCAGTGCCCGTACACGACCAACCGGAAACACTCCTTACGAATTCACATTCATTCACATACTGCAGAAAAGCGGTTTACATGTTCACAGTGTGCTGTTTCGTTCGTGCATAAATCATCTTTAATTAGACATATTCGTAAGCAAACTGGGAAGAAAAAGTTTCCATGTTCTATGACCAATGTTTCGTGCAGTTGTAAATCAAGTTTAGAAAGACATGCAGTCAGGCACACTGAAGAGAAAGCGATTTCACTTTCGAAATTCAGTTGTTCGTGCAATCAGAAATTAAATCTAGTAGTTCATAAGCATGAGCATACTAAAAAAAATCAATTTTCATGTTCACAGTGTAATTATTTCTGTAATAATAAATCAAACTTAAAAAGTCATATGCTTACGCATACTGAGGAGAAACGTTTTTCATGTTCGCAATGCAATTATTCGTGCAATTATAAATCAAGCTTAAAAAGACATATGCTTACGCATACTGAAGAGAATCGTTTTGCGTGTTCACTGTGCAATTATTCCTGCAATATTAAATCAAGTTTAAAAAATCACATGCTTACGCATACTGAAGTGAAACGGTTTTCATGTTCGCAGTGCAATTATTCGTGTAATTTTAAATCAATCTTAAATTTGCATGCGCTTTCGCACAATAGAGAGAAACGGTTTTCTTGTTCACAGTGCAGTGTTTCTTACAAACATAAATCATCCTTAATTAGACATGTTGTTAGTCACGATGGGAAGAAACAGTTTTCATGTTCTCTGTGCAATTTTTCATGTAATTATAAACCAAGTTTAAAAATTCACCAGATTACGCATAATGTAGAGAAACCTTTTTCATGTTCACAGTGCAATTATTCGTGTCATTATAAATCAGGCTTAATTAATCATATGATTTCGCATACAAAAGAGAAACAGTTTTCATGTTCACAGTGCAATTATTCGTGCAATTATAAATCAAACTTAAAAAGCCATGCGCTTAAACACTTTGGAGAGAAACTATTTTCATGTTCCCAGTGTAACTTTTCTTGCAAATATAAATCAAGCTTACGAAGTCATATGTTCACACATACTGAAGAGAAACGGTTTTCATGTTCACAATGCAGTTATAGATGTAGTCAAAAATCAAACTTAAAAAATCATATTCTTACGCATGCTGCTAATAAGCGATTTTCATGTTCACAGTGCAATTATTCGTGCAATCATAAATCATCTTTAGTAAAACACGTTGTTATGCATACTGGAAAGATACAGTTTTCATGTTCACTGTGCAATTACTCGTGCGATCAAAAATCAAACTTAAAAATTCATAAACTTACGCATATTGGAGAGAGGCGATTTTCGTGTTCACAGTGCACTTATTCATGTCATTATAAATCAGGCTTAATTAATCATATGATTTCACATACAAAAGAGAAACAGTTTTCATGTTCACAGTGCAATTATTCGTGCAATTATAAATCAAACTTAAAAAGCCATGCGCTTAAACACTCTGGAGAGAAACTATTTTCATGTTCCCAGTGTAACTTTTCTTGCAATTATAAATCAAGCTTACAAAATCATATGTTCATGCATACTCAAGAGAAACGGTTTTCATGTTCACAGTGCAGTTATAGATGTAGTCAAAAGTCAAACTTAAAAAATCATATTCTTACGCATGCTGCTAATAAGCGATTTTCATGTTCACAGTGCAATTATTCGTGCAATCATAAATCATCTTTAGTAAAACATGTTGTTATACATACTGGAAAGATACAGTTTTCGTGTTCACTGTGCAATTACTCGTGCGATCAACAATCAAACTTAAAAATTCATAAGCTTACGCATATTGGAGAGAGGCGATTTTCATGTTCACAGTGCAATTATTTTAGTAATTATAAATCATATTTAAAAAAACATATGTTCACGCATGCTGAAGAGAAACGGTTTTCATGTTCACAGTGCAGTTATACATGTATTCAAAAATCAAGCTTAAAAAGTCATATGCTTAGGCATACTGGGGAGAAGCGATTTCTATGTACACAGTGCCATTATATGTGCAATCTCAAATCATCTTTAATAAATCATGTTCTTGGACACACTGGGGAGAAGCAGTTTTCATGTTCATTATGCAATTATTTATGCAATGATAAATCAAGCTTAAAAAATCATATTTTTACGCATGCTGCTAACAAGCGATTTTCATGTTCACAGTGCAATTATTCGTGCAATCAAAAATCATCTTTAATTAAACATGTTCTTATGCATACTGGAGAGAGACAGTTTTCATGTTCACTGTGCAATTACTCGTGCTATCAAAAATCAAGCTTAAAAATTCATAATCTTACGCATATTGGAGAAAGGCGATTTTCATGTTCACAGTGCAATTATTTTAGTAATTATAAATCATCCTTAAAAAATCATATGTTCTCGCATACTGAAGAGAAACGATTTTCATGTTCCCAGTGTAACTTTTCGTGCAATTATAAATCAATTCTAAAAAGTCATGAGTTTACGCATACTGGAGAGAAGCAATATTCGTGTTCACAGTGCAGTTATTCTTGCAATATTAAATCATATTTAAATAGTCATATGCTTACCCATACTGGAGAAAGGCGATTTTCATGTTCACAGTGCAATTTTTCATTCAATCGTAAATCATCTTTAGTAAGACATTTTATAAGCCACACTGGAGGGAAACAGTTTTCATGTTCGTTGTGCAATTTTTCGTGCAGTTATAAGTCAAGTTTAAAAAGACATGCGTCTATGCACACTGAAAAGAAACTGTTTTCATGTTCACAGTGCAGTTATTCTGGCAACCGAAAATCAAACTTGGATAGTCATATGCTTACGCATGCTGGAGAGAAGCGATTTTCATGTTCACAATGCAATTATACGTCTAATAGTAAATCACATTTAGTAGCACATGGTTTTAGGCACACTGGAGAGAATCCGTTTACATGTGCATTTTGCAATTTTTCTTGTAATAGAAAATCAAACTTAAAGACTCATGAGCTTACGCATACTGGAAAAAAGCGATTTTCTTGCTCACAGTGCGATTATTCGTGCACTCTAAAATCATCTTTGGTTAGACATGTTTTTAGTCACACTGAAGTGAAACAGTTTTCATGATCACTTTCCAATTGTGAGTGCAATAAAAAATCAGACTAAAAAACATTCGCCTTTTCACACTTGAATGTTCAGACAACAGTTGTACAATGGAACAGGAAGAGCTATGTCCTGCTGACTGCAGAGTGCCTCCAGCCGTGGAGAATTAAATCCAATCTGCATTTCTTGCAACATATTTGATAATAACTCATTTCCCTCTTTTCTGATGGCGGATGCAACGTTCTTGTGTCCAAAAATATTACATATTTATGTTTAGGTTACAGACCTCATGATGCAAGAGTACAATCAACATTTACTTATTTCTAAGACTCGATAATATTACATAACATCAATTGTTAATTATGACCTTATTAAATTAATTGTGTATAAATGCAGAATTCTTGATAAATAAGAATTAGTGTAGTTTCTTGAAATTGGCTTTGTTTTAGTTCCACTCTGGTAAATTTGAGGTCTATTAGCTAATATTGCTTCGTGCGGCCTTTGTATTTTATGATTTTGTCTCAGTTTTAATTGAAATATATAATGTATATATATTTGCATAGCTCCGCTGCGCCGACACAATGGATGTCCCCACTGCCTGGTAGTGACGCTTGTAATCTATTTTTAACGTCATTTACTACTTTTACTGTGTGTAACTAATACAATTTTAAAGGTGTCTTTCTATGTGTATGTTATTTGTACTGTGTTTATAGATTGAATACAATAATGCATGAGGCAATCATATTATTATTTATACTATGTAACCAATTTTAGAAGAGATGATGAATAATGTAAATATGAATACTGACCCTCACAATAGTTCTTCTAGCAGATCGTCGGGTCGAACCGCGGGAGTACCGATCGTGAACTATGTGTAGGGTGAGAGAACGAGAGAATGTGTTGTGCCACCAATATTTAATAAAATCAATAGACTTGTTAAACATTATGAAAAATAAAGAGACCCTAGTGGCCACCCTGAAATGTGAAATGAAAGAACACATTCTCATCTAATTATTTGTTTCCTTTGTTGTATTTCATTTTTTAATAACCTCGGTTCCTTGATAACTAATTAATTAAAACTGCTCTGCAGTTTGGCAAATATCAAAATTTATGTTGTAATTTGTATGTAATTATGTTGAAACAAAAAATAAATATTTATGGTTTATAAAATATATCTGGATTGTATTTACGTTACCAAATACGCATGTAATAATTTTGATTAAAAAATAAACATTTGTGGTTTTTAAATATATCATGATAGTATTGACGAGATCATATGTATAAACAAACGGACACTGGCGATGTTCCAAAATATGCGGATGCTCATGTATCGCACCCGATGTGTCCTACCGCCGCGCGTAGAAACGTGGACTAATGCGATTTTTGTTATATCGCTCTAATAATATGTACAGAATGACTACGGTTGACTGGCCAAACCATTATTAAATTGTTTTCAGCCATAATGGTCTACTTTTCTAGATGTCTCATCAAAAGCTTTAATAACTTTGCGGGGACAGGGGGGAGAAGTGAGAACTGCGCAGCGTAGAGGTACAAGGTGTTAGGTTTCGCCCTCGCCAAGACGCGTCGTCTGACTATGGAGGCAGCACTGTGCCGCCGGCTAGGATGATGCAGATGTCGCTGGTATCGATGTCGACTGGGAACAGCGGTAAATTTGAACCGCAGTCATAAAGAATAAATAGTCATTGTTCTTTATTCATCTGAACTATAACATCGTCAATGGTAACTATCCATCCAGTATTCTTTTGTAAATCCACGTCTCATTTAGTTCTATTACTTCTTCATTCCGAATAATACCGAGAACAGATAAGATTTTTACCATTCGCATTCGTAATTTAAGGTTGAGATCATAACTGCAGGACATCTTTTTCATACGGATAAAGTTTGCTCAACGACATTTGATTTTGCCGGAATTTTATCATCCCATTTTTAATTTATGTTGCAACCCGGATATATGATATTTATTGTAAGTTTACTTCTGTTATTATTCTATAAATAGTAAAATACATTTTAATCTATCAAAGTTTAATTATATTATGTTTTAAATATTTACAATATTTGGCTTAACGGAAATATTTAAATGAATATGCCCGAAAAATGTACTTTCAACTAGTTTTGATTAATTCCACTGAGAAGTGCGAGTAGTCGGTCATACTTCACACTCCGTCATACCGACTTGACAAGCTTTCATAGCCAGAAAACAGTGGTTTCATCATATGTATATTCTCCAGATTTGGAAAATACGACTTGGTGGAAAGTGATTCACGTCAAACGAAAATGTTATCGCTGAAGCGGAGTCCCATTTTGCCGAGTTTGACAAATCTATTTTTTTGGATGGCATTCAAAAGTTGAAATATAGCTGGACCAGCACGCACTGCGGTTAAACACGCGCGGTTTTCACCCGCAAGATATTGTATCTCATAGGTTTGTATGCGAGCGCTTTTATTCCCGCGATTGATTTTAAAGACGCAGTTTGTTCCGCGGTTTAAAATCACCCTTGGATTTGTGATCTATGGAAATATTTGATGGCACCCGCACTACGGTTGAACGCGGGTGGTTTTTTTCAATCAGTACGAGTTGAACCAATAGAAAGGCTAAATGTAATGTCACTATATGTCTTCAACTGACTCCGAGCCTACGTCTGTGGCGACATCGTATGAGATTCTATAAGACAAAAATATATGCGATGTTCAAAAATTACGGTCAAATGTATTGTATGATAAAACATTGCGATCAAACGTTTAAAGACGACACAATTGAGTCTTATTATTACAATAATGAAATAATTAGCTATATATAAAACTTGTTGATTTATAACCTAACAACAAGTAACAAAAGATACGTTTTTGTGGTGATAAAAGTTTGTCAAAATTATTTATCAAAAATCTATAATAATAAAAAATCGTGTAACTCAATATATGGACCCACTTGTATTAAAAACTCAAATCTATTTATTGACATTTTATGATAATAAAAAAACTTTTCGGGATGTTCTCGCATATTATGGTACAGTTTATAAAAACAACCCTTTAGGTATCTTGTCAGTTCGGATGTATTATAATGCCCAGTATTTATAATGCCAAAGGCGATTATTATTTTTATTTCTAATAACTGGAAATTCAACACAAGTTCACTTTGAAGTGAAGTCCACTTTGATTCTGAACTGAAAATACGCGGTTTAAAATCGAAGTGCGCACCAACACGCACTGCTACTTTAACATCGCGGGGAGCTACGGCCGCATCTCACGTGCAACGTTCGCGTATTGTGTTTATTATTATTTAGACACAATGTTTGAAATCATATTAATTTAAAGTTGTTCTTTGTACTGCGTGCGGCTGAGCGCCGCCCCCGGGAGCGTGAAGGGTATGTTACCCCCACTCCGCAGACCAGTCATCTAAGTTGGTGCTCGTGCCCGAGAAATTTTTGGGCTCTCTTCCCTTTTGACCGCTCTTCGTAGCTCGTGGCTGGCCGCCATTGCTTCCGAGTCGACAGCCTCCATCAACCCCCGACAGGAAACTGCGACGTGCTTCCTAGGGGCATTTCATAGACCGCATCTCTGACATGAAGTGCTCAGCGGATATTTTCCCGTCGCCCGTACATAAATAATGTTTCTATGTTACTGCGTAATTCGTTCCAACTTTTTTTTTGTATTACGCGATATGAGGTATAGAGAGAAGAAGGAGACAGTGGAACAAATTATCAACACAGAGTTTAATAGATGGCAAGGGAAGAAATAAAAATGTTATATGTTTAGGAGGAGAGGCATCTGAGAAGGAATAACTAGAATGTTAAAGGAAGTGAATATCTGTAAAAAAACTGAGTAAAGATGAAAAAAATGCAACTGAAGAAAGATGAATGAGAGGGTTTAGGAGATCTTTAATAAGTCTTCTGCTCTTGCTCTGAGGAGGGGTAGAGAGGCTGCATTCTTTTGGATGTAAATACAAGAGTTTTTAACCAGGAAAATTGATATCAAATGTTGCAATGAGCTCTTATGTCCCCAATAAATAAAAAAAATACTAAAATTGAATAAATGCTATACAAGTGAGATGTTTAAATTATATATTTTTATTATTTTATTCTTCTCAAATATTAACAATTAGTTTTACTTGCATCAAATCTCATCAAGTACATTTACAAACACAATAATGTTAAACCGAACTTCAAATTACACGCGATATGATAGAAAAATGTCTTAACAATTAAAATGTATAATTAATTAATTCAATAAGTACACAACAATTTAAAATTCCAGGAAGAATTATAAATCTAGGAAGCGAGTACAATAGATGAGTAATATATTTAAAATATAAAAATTCTGGATTATTTAGTAAACATGGCACGACAGCTTCAAACCAGGTACTGTGTCGTCTACCCTAAGTTCTCCAAATTATAATTATACTCAAGAAAGTATCTTGCAAAAGTATTATTGTACGCAATTTATAAAAACATGTTTATTTACATTTGTCATTAAGATTAAAAGTGCATTATAATACTTTTATCGAATATATTTTAGCATAAAAATAAAAGTAATAGCTTTACTAGACAGGTCTGATTCAAAGCAATTACGTGTACAATTACCTTGTATAAGTTGTATTGTACATTGTTAAAGTAAAATCATGAGTTTTACAAAAATATTTATCTATAATATAGGAGGCAAAAATATGGAAGTAGCTAGATTAAATGATAATGTACTTTAATTCTGTTTTCTACCCACATTAAGCAATCACCTTATTAATTTTGGTTTAAATTCAGTAATCACTTTTAAACTTTTGAGATCTAGTGGCAATTTATTATATATTCGCGGAGCATAAAATATCAAAGATCGTTGCCCAAGTTTTGTGTTCATTTTTGACACTAAAAAGTTTTCCTAAGGTTTTACTTCTAACATATATATATATATATACACATTCCTCCTAGGACGCGACGGACGGGACTAGGCGGCTCATGGCCGTGATACCTGAGGTGTAGTGGTACCTTGGATCTTAATGATATGACAATGGAATTTGGAAGCCACGTCCATGAGTATGAAGGATGAACACAAGCGTCTTGGAATGGGCCAACCCCCAATAATTATTAGTAGAATAACATATTATAAATTATGTACTATTACATATTTTGTAGTATTCGTAGTATAATAGATATTACCTATGTATTATGATTAGAAACATTCCTAACAAACCTAACAAACGCGAATAAAACTGGCTATCTTAACACACATGAATCAAGACCGAATATTTATCAGAGGACCAACTGTATCTATATAAGTTAAATGACGGTTTCTTTCTAACAGATGTGTTATTTGTGTCGATAAATCGTATCTAATCTAATCTAAAACAACCATTTATGAAAAAAAACTAGCATTATCAAATATATCTATCTAGATATCAGATCATTATCAAATTTTAGTAAAACAGTCAGTAAAATTATAACATACTTTTTCATCCATACAATAGTTTGGCTAGTCTACAGTAGAGCTTTTCCGGGCCCCAGTAAACAACACAGACACAACAAGAATTCTTCCGCATAGCTTCGTGATACTTTTATAATCAGTTAGTTGCCAGTATGTGTGAGCACGTGGGTTCTTATGCTGCTTTTATGATTACATGTGTACGAGCACTGTGAACATGAAAATGGTTTTTCCCCAGAGTGAGTAAGCATATGGCTACGTAAGAGACATTTTCGGTTACACGCATATGAGCACCGAGAACAGGAAAACGGTTTTTCCCGAGAGTGAGTAAGCATATGCCTATCTAAGCTGCCTTTAGTATTACACGTGTATGAGCACTGTGAACATTCAAACGGTTTCTCTGCAGAATGAGTACGAACATGTCTACTAAAGCTGCCTTTATGATTACACGTATATGAGCACTGTAAACATGAAAATGTTGTCTCTCCAGTGTGCTTAAGCTTATGGATTTTTATGCTGCTTTTATTATTACACTTATATGAGCACTGTGAACATGAAAAAGGACTCTCCACAGAGTGAGTAGGCATATGGCTTCTTAAGTGACTTTTTTGATTACACGTGTAAGAGCACTGCGAACATGAAAATAATGTTACCGCAGTATGTTTAAGAGTATGGATTCTTAAGGTGCCTCTATAAATGTATGAGTAGTGTGAATATGAAAATGATTTCTCCTTAGAGTGAGTGAGCATATGGTAGGTAATGCTCGCTTTATGATTACACGTATACGAGCATTGCGGACATGAAAACGGTTTTTCTTCAGAGTGAATAAGCATATGACTTCTTAAAAGAGCTTTTTGATTACACGTATACGAGCACTGAGAACATGAAAATGGTTTCTCTTCAGAGTGAGTAAGCACATGTCTCCTTAAGCTCCCTTTTTGATTACATGTGTATGAGCACTGTGAACATGAAAACAGTTTTTCCACAGAATGAGAAAGCATATGGTTTTTTAAACTGCTTTTATGAGTACACGTATATAAGCACTGTGAACACGAAAACGGTTTCCCCACAGAGTGAGTCAGAATATGGATTCTTAATTTTTTTTTAAGATTACATGTATATGAGCATTGTGAACATGAAAAAGGTTTCTCTCCAGAAGAAGTAAAAACATGGGTTCTCAAGTTTCCATTACGATTAGACGTATACGAAAGCTGTGAACATGAAGACGGCGTCTCCCCGACATGTATTAACATGTGAGTTTTTATGCTGCTTTTATGGTTACACGTATATGAACACTGTGAACATGAAAACAGTTTCTCCACAGAGTGGGTTAGGATATGGGTTCTTAAGTTTCCTTTTCTATTACATTTATATGCGCACTCCGGGCATGCAAACTGTTTCACCTCAGAATGAGTTAGCATATGTTTACTTAAGTAGCTTTTTATACCACACGCATAGGTGCAGTGAGAACACTGATACAGCTTCACACTGTGAGTTAGCATAGTGTGCTTGCTCAAATCTCCTTCCCGTTTACAGGAATAAGTGCAGTGTGAACACGCAAAGTACTTCACTTCAGAGAAATTATTCGTTTGGCTTTTTGACATGTTTTTGGCGACGTACATGGTCACCATTTCTGGCTCTCTTCCAGGACTGGTCCAGGTCACACTTGAGTTTGCGGAAAAATAATCTTTTAGTGTTGAGCGATCTGCAAAGAAAATGAATTATTTGACAAATGTTACAAGTTTTACTGGAGTACCCACTGCATAAACATATCGTATGTTGATAACAATTTTATAACTTGCAACATCACAGTCGAAACGAATATCCTATAACAAATCTCTGAAAGTATTGCATTTTCGATATTTCATATAAAATGTCAAAAAATACATAATTTCTAAATGAAGAGCTCTCGCTTTGTGTGAACATATGCAGCGCCCAATTCCAAGAAACGACTGTGTTTTTGAGTTATGGATGAAAACGTATATTTTGAAAGTAAATGTACAAAATGTTTCTTTTTACATCAGCATCACATCAAGAGACAATCCTGTAAAGTTTTTTTTTTTATATATCAGCCTGGCAGCCATACTGGATTTTAGATCACGTGACCATCAACAAGCGTTGTGATTGGCTGATTTCATTTTATCGAACTGGGATCGCGAAGAGGAAGTATTCTAAACAGTGCCGGAAGTGATCTCTCAGTTCTGCACAACAAAAGTGCTAGTCAACTGGAGGTGAAAAACGACGTCCAACCCAGGATCGAGATCAAGGTAGGCCAGATCCCTTTGCCAATATTCCTCTCTTGAATCTAATTCGGATTGCATCTACTAATCAATATTATAATCGATACAGTCCACGGGATCTTATCCCACCCGTCTGCATTGGGGTATTTTGCAACTAACCCTTATTTTGAACGTGCAATATCTATGGATTTATGTGATTTGTGAGAAACAATGTGTTCTGCCTGTAGCCAACAAAAAAATCTAGAAAACGGCATATTTAACACAAATTATCCCAAATCCATTTTAGGGGGTTTTGGAATTAAGCGCTACATATATTAACAGTTCGCGGCTAAAGGTAAACACGGTCTAATGTACAATTTTAACTAAATTTAAACTTTTTATAGCATTTGAAGCAACTGTGGAGGGCTATTGGCACCACTGTCATCACCGCTAACAATTCTAAATGCACCTTACGTATATCGGTGCATAAAATGGAGCTCCTAACAACCGTAAAAACGCACCCAGTACCGATGTCATGTGCCAATAATTTGCGCCCGCAACTATCCAGGAGGCCGGCTCGGCCTCACTCTTCTCACCACAGCCTTTCAGATAATATCTTAAGGAAAAGCCTGTGCTTAAAGATTTTTAGCCATTTCACTATCCTATAACATGTGTTTAACAATAACTCCAGTGACAACTGTAAATAGTTTTTGTTTTCCAACCTGCTCCGGTGACACATATACAATAATAATGGTGATAATGGGGCACCAACTACTCATACTAAAGCAAAACCTTCTGGTCGACAAGACATCAACGCACACACACATTCACAATATTGTAACATACACAACCTTTGTGTTTAACCCTTTAAAGGTCACATCAAGAGCGAGTAATTTACTTCACGATTTACTAATCTGAACAAACCAAATCCTTACCGGTGTGCCGGTTGGCCTTCCTGCTTTCCGAGCATTCCAGCTCTTCATCAGGATGCGAGCATTCCAGTTTAACATCATAAAGCGAGCATTCCTGCTTTACATCGGGAAGCGAGCATTCCTGCTTTGCATCAGGAAGCGAGCATTCCTGCTTTGCATCAGGAAGCGAACATTCCTGCTTTATATTAGGAAGCGATATATCTATATCGGTATAAAAATCTACATTGTCGTTCTCGGCTGGTGACTCCGGTTCAGGGTTGACGGCAGGAACATCTGGCTCAGCATAGTCCATGTTCCACTCTCTCGACGAGATGGGATTAATGTCAAATGACAGCCTACCATAGACACGACGGACCATCGTAGAATTTTCTTATTATTTTTTAGTATGTTGTCACACGTCCGTGACCCCATTCCCGCCCCTGTTCTTCTTTTTCTTGTGCTCGACCTAGTAGTATGAATTTGGCTTTTGGCCCTAACGTGCGGTCACCAGATCAAAAGTATAAGGTTATGTCGAAAGTTCGAAAATATTTAATTCGTCTATCTGCCGGCCTTGTCAAAGGCAAATTTCATCGGAGCCAGAATCTTCATCTCCGATGCTATGGAGCACCATATTTAATGTTGTTATTCGAATTAGATATGTATATTGTTTTATAGATAGTGTGTGCCTTGGGTAACGTTACCGGCTTCACCGTGAACATCCTCGCTCATTGCAGTGTGTGGTTTTGATAACGACTATAGGAGTTTGAAGACGCAGTACTTGAGATCCTGGTCACCCGAGACTATTGGTTCTCTGATTGAATTCTCCCAATAATAACCTTCCTATACATGGGAGATGGCTCCCAATTTACTGCCCCATCTAGCGATAATTACAACCGTTCCTCCACGGGACATGCATCCTGGAGATTGGGAGTACAATAGGGTTCACCAAATTCTGTGTCCGATTACTGATTATAGCGAATGCATATAATGTGATCAATAATGATAATAATACGATAATTTAATTTATTTTTGGAATTCCTGATGATACTTCAAACAAGATACAATTCTCTGGAAAAAATCTAACATGAAACAATATATCAAGTTTTTATTGTCTAACTTAAATTAAACATATGTATCGCCAAAACCCCCTAAAACGGATTTGGGATAATTAGAGTTAATATGCAGTTTTGTAGATATTTCGTCAGCTACATGCAGAACGCATTGTTTCTTGCAATGCCATTTAAATCCATTGGATATAGCATGTTCAAAATCAGGGTTTGTTCCAAAATACCCCAAAGCAGACAGAGTATAAGTTCTATTCCCTCTAAAATATAATCAGCCAATCATAACGCTTGTTGATGATCACGTAATATAAAATCCAATATGGCTACCAAAACGATAAATACAGAAAATAAAATACATTACAGAATTGCCTCTTTAAAAAAAACATGTAAAAACAATAATTTTGTACAGTTGCTTTAAAAAATAACGCTTTCATCCATAACTCAAAACACATAAGTCCTTTTTAGAGGGTTTTGGAATTAGGCGATACATATATGCATATGCTATAATATAAACCAGATAATATAGCCTAAATGGCTACATTATTTAATAGATTGAATCAACTAAGGCAAACAAAAAGAAAAAATTATGATAGCATGAAGAGACTTGTGACGGTGTCCAATATTCAGCCGTCTTCATTGAGATTGATCCTCCACCTGCCGGGTCGACCGAGCAAAGATCGCAAAAGGCGTTGCGTTAGCAGCATACCTTAGGGTTTGCGAGAAAAATGGAGATGTACTGTCAAAGGGATCATTGAGAGATCCGCGGAGATCGTGATCCTGTCGACGACTCAACGACTTGAAAATGGTTCATTGGTGGATTTTTAAACAAGGTTATACATTCGAATTACTTTTAAAAATAAAGAGTGAAACTACAGCCAAATCCTTTTTATTTATTCTTAATATAACTTTAATTTGTTTAATTCACGCTGAAGACAAACACAGGAACGAATTGTTATATTACTTAAGGATGTTGAAGTGGCACTGCTAGGCTTTGCATCAACTCGGGGCTGTCCTGCAGACTTGCCGATAGTAGGATATTCCGTCGTTGGAGCTCAGCATGGAAACTTCATCCCACTCATTGCATTCCGGAAAGGTTCAAACCTCAGTTCTCATTCACAAATAGTGCTCTATTTTTCTCAAGAAATTTTCTTGTAGAACGCATCACAAAAGTTAAATTAAAAATTTCACTTTTAAATTTAAAAAGCATATGAAAGTTTCAGAGGACAGGAGATCTTTCAGCTGCCGTAAGAGATAAGCTGGCGAGAATGGACACAAGAAGACAACTCAGGATCTGGATAACCGGAGAGCAGTCATGCCTTGGACTTCAAAAATATCTACTGTGCGGTAGTAGATGTCAGTAGCTGATTAGAACTAGATTGCGCGTGCTTCTTCATATGCAATGTCAAGCTTCGATTAGTAAAACTTTTATAATCACACTCCTTACACGAAAAAGGTTTCTCCCCAGAGTGAGTAAGCGAATGGTTTTTTAAATTGATTTTCCGATTACACGTATACGAGCACAGTGAACACGAAAATGGTTTCTCTCCAGTATGAGAAACCATGTGAATAGTTAATGATGTATTTCTATTACATGTGTAAGCGCACAGCGAACATGAAAACAGTTTCTCCCCAGAGTGAGTGAGCATGTGCCTACTTAAACTGCATTTCCGCTTACACGTATATGAGCATTGTGAACATGAAAACGGTGTCTCTCCAGTATGTATAAGTTTATGGTTTCTTATGCTGCTTCTGTGACTGCAGGTAAATGAACACTGTGAACATGAAAAAGGTTTTCCCACAGAGTGAGTATGCATGTGGATTTTTAAGATTTTTTTATGACTACATGTAAAAGAGCACTGTGAACATGAAAACGGTCTCTCTGCAGGGGTAGTAAGTATATGAGTTTTTAAGCTGCCTTTATGATTAGATGTATATGAGGTCTGTGAACAAGGAAACGACGCCTCTCCAGTATGTATAAGCATGTGATTTCTTATGCTGCTTTTATGATTACACGTATATGAACACTGTGAACATGAAAACGGTTTTTGCACAGAATGAGTAAGGATATGGGTGCTTAAGTTTCCTTTCCTTTTACACGTATACGCGCACTCCGAACATGAAAATGGTTTCACTGCGGAATGAGTAAGCATGTGTTTACGTAAATTGCCATTTGTCCGACAGGTATAGGGGCAGCGAGGACACGGATATGGCTTCAACTTGCTATGAGTAAGCATAGCATGTACGTTTAAATCTCCTTTCAGTTGACAGGTATCGCTTTTTACCAGTTTTTTGGAGATACGTCGTTGCAGCGTGGTTACCACTTTTGGTAATTTTCCAGGGTAAGTCCGAGGCACAGTTGTGTGTGCCAAAATATTATCTTGTTGTTTCGAGAGACCTGCAAAAACAATATCTTTGTTCATGAAATGAATGTAATCGATGATTAGCTTCATATAATATCAATTGAAGAGTAATAATTTAATACTTGTATGCATAATGTGTTGATTCTACCGGAGGTAAAACGAGAACAAGGCAAGAGTGTTATGTCTGGACAAAATAGTGTGGCGTTCTACGCGTGCGGGCAAATTGTGGAGTTGTGTTGTGTTGAGTTATTGTGGAGTTTTGTCGCATCTACAATCTGTTCGCACCCTACATATGCCTGGGCACAAAACGGGGCTCTCATCAACATCAATAACACGCCTGGTACCGACTACAACAGACAACAATAATATGCGCCACGGCCGTGAGGGATCCGATCCTGGCGCGTCACTTTTCTCGCAGCCGTCTCCTCGAGTAGTTCACAATCAAAGACTTCACGCTGTGGCCTTCTTACTGCTTATACTTGAAATATAATGGGCCAGTCACTTCTCAAGCTAAAGCGCATCCATCAGATCATCAACATTTTGACAAATACGCACATTAAATATCACATTACATTTTCTCCCCAACCAAGTTAGTTAAATACCGAATATAAAAAATTGGAAAATAAAATATAAGGTGAATAAAGATAATGCTGCTGCGTTCTCTCTATATCACGCCTGATCTGTTAAAATATAATCTCTTTCTTTTTCGTGCAGCCAGAATTTTACTTTGCATTTGATTTATTTGTGTTTGTCAAAAGACACAAAATAGTGAGTCCTTGTTAAGTGAGGGCGTGATATTGTTGTCAGTGAAAACTTTTAGCGAACTAAGTATACACATCTGACGGACGCCGCCCAGCACTTAGGATTCATTGAAGAGTTGATTGGACTAAACTCTCGGGCTTTACTTATGAAATTTAAAATACTACTAGGTGCATTACCCCCATTGGTATTCGCGTAATGAAGAAGTGAGTGAGACATGGTGAAGTGATCGGAGAATGTTTCGAGACTTAAAAAAATTAGGCAAGAATCTATCTAAGGAAAACACCTTTTTGCTATGAAGTTGCATTTTCAGAACATAGTTCTGTACAAACTAAATGAAACAACTAGAAGAATACACAGAAAAAAGATATTTACCGAAGAAATATTTAGTTACTACCGGAATTTGAACCTGGACTTCTTCCTATCCGGGGAAGAGCGTTATCCACTTTCGCTATAGCAATCGAATTCATTTTCGACAAAATTTTGAACTTATATTCCGCAATATTTCCAATTGATACAACTACTATTCCAATTTAAAGCAATCAACTTTATATTATGGTGAATCTCAAATATCTTTGAGTAAAACCCAATAGGAGACGTCAGAACTAAAGTAATTCATTAATTTTATTAAATTTGGAAACTTTAATAAAACTTATGTGTTAAGAAAAAGATATTTTTGTTGTGAAGTTGCATTTTCGGAATATAGTGTTGTGGTATTTAATATTATTATATACATATTAAATCAATCAACTAGGACGATATACAGAAAAAATGTATCTATTTAGGCTTCCCCGGATAGGAAGAGATCAGGTTTATGTTTATTCGTAAATTATCCTAGACACCGCATATTTTCCGCTGTCTGTAGATGAATGCAGTCGCAAGTTTTATCGTTCTGTTGATGTTTCTAAACCTTTAGTGACCAACAATATTTTATTTGATCCTAATCGTAAACTAGTAGAGAAACATTCATTTGATATTTAGAGCATTTACAGTCATTTAATTGATAGAAAGCCCTGTTGTAATTTGATTTAGACTCATAGAACTTCTACAAATGTGTAATCAATGTTTTAAGTGCGAATATTTGCATTGAAATTTAGCTTACCACGATATTACACATCCATGATGATACTAATATGAGAAGCGCGTATTTTACATCTGAACAGAATTAATAATGCAATGAAACCAAGTCCCTACCGGTGTGCTGGTCGGCCTTCTTAGAGCATTCCTGTTTCACATCAGGAAGGGAAACGTCTATATCAGTATAGTGGGCTCCACTGAGTTCTCTTTCATCGTCGCTCTCGGCTGAAGACTCTGGCTCAAGCTTTACTTCAGGCAGACGTGTATCGCTAAGATCCTTTTCCATTTTAATATAGACATTTTCAAACCCCACGTACTGAGAACTTCCCTCAGCGTCAGTTTTACCCTCAAATTCGACGGGCAATTGTGGGAGAGTAATCTCTGTCTTTACATTAGCAGCGGAGAATGGAGCCTCACCACCGTCTGCTTCATCGCCGCTGAATTCTGGTTCAGGCTTAACTAGAGGAACATCGTAGTCCATGGTTTTAATATGTCCCGCGTTATAGCAATCTTAAAATAAAGTATTTGTATCAAGCGGCGTCATGTGGTGGAAAACAGTTAACCACAGAGAAAGTGCATGATCTAAGACATAGATAAGAGAATGAAAGCAGCCACACCCTGTGTGACCTGATGAGAAAACTGCGAAATATTAATTCTTGAACGACTCGTACTTACTAATTGTTGGGTCGATGGAAATTTTGAAGAATAAGTAAAAAAAATGGTTCTTTCATTTCCAATATCATTCTAGCGGTAAATATCATTAACATCACTTTTAGACCCACCTCAAGTTTTCGGTTTTTCAACCGTTTCGTGGGAGATTTTTTATAGATATTTCATTTTAATTATGATTTAATGAAATGGCGTGATGTGCTGTAATCTTTCTGCTAAAAAAATAAAGATTAAAATTTAAAAATATTCCGAATAATGTACATATTCTCATGCACCAACAGACGCCCTACACAGCCAAAATGCAAATATCCACTGAGCATGAGATCTTCTCGTCAGAACCCGAGCAGGTAGTGTCATAAAACTTACAGGTAGGTCCAACGCCCCTCAAATAATTATATTACTGACATTGTCTAGGGACCGCCAGACAAAAATAAGTCAAAACAAATACATAGATGCATACCTGGTATTCTTTGTCTACCCTACCTCTGTCTGTCTTAGGTAAATTTTTATCGTTTTTTCACATTTTTATCAATAACTGATTTGAAGAGATTCCGATAACATTGTATCTCAAATTATTTGAAAATATTTAATAAAAGATTAGCTAGAAGGAAAAGAGCATTAAATGAATAGTGTAATTCATATTTTTACAAAAACACAGGTCAAATCTGACCCACCACCGCAGAGTATGTGTTAAAAACGTATGCATGATTTATATTGTTATTCATGAAATCATTCCTATCTAAAACAATTTAATGGTTTTCCACTTGAAGAGTAGTCCAAAGTATAAACAAGTAGAATATTCCAGTTCCAAATGTTCCAGTTTTATTCAAGCGGAATACTTTTTTTGAGTAGTTAAATATTTTATCTCGATCCAGTTGTATAATAAATGTTAAAATATCACCCTGATTTATATGAACATCTGATATATTAATAAAATCAGCAACCACAAAACTCGGTACACAATCATCAGATACAGAGCCACAGTCATTAACACTTTTAAAAAAATCTGCGAACAAGTTAACCATTTCACTAACGTCCAATGTTATTGAGGTACATTGAATTCAGTATTCCAGTATCATTTTTGTGTACTTAGCTGTACTTCCATTTAGCGGATATCTAAAAAATAGATTACACTAACGTATGACATAATGGATACGAAGCGCGCTCTAGGTAGGCTCTCATCTGGTTGGCTGGAACATGGTGGACACGCGGTGTGGTCATCCCTCAGAACTTGCGATGGAGTAGACAATAAGCAGCCTCTTCTACAATATAATATACTTATGTATAATTTAGACCAGTGTTTCCCAATGTGGGGCAATTTGATTTTTAAGGGGGTTATCTTCATATTTAACTGAATATGGATTTAGTGCCATAAATGATTTGCTGCTAAAAAAATGAATTCGGCTGGATATAACACGAGTAGTTTGAGATTGAAGCTAAACTAAAATGGAACTTAACATAAAATATATTTGCAGCAAGCATCAAGCGCAAAAATCTCACTTAATTTCAATAATTACTAATAATTAAAATTAACTTGAATTTCAGTTCTTCATTACATGTTTTGAAAATTTACTTACTGCGCTTCCTCAAAAATTTCCTAGTGATTTCTTTTAAAAATCTATCATTTAAATTTCTTCACTGAACAATTCAATTTTTTAATATTAAAAATTGTGTTCATGTTACATAAGGGGCATAAGAATTTTAGAAAAGCTTAGATGAGGCATGGCACAAAAAAGCTTGGGAAACAATGATTTAGACCATTGAAGATTTTGTAACTAACGACTATGTAATATAGCTAAGTACAATATGAAAATTTATTTTAATTAATAATATATTACATTAAAAATCACTTATTTATTTTAGTTCAAAATATGTCAGAAATAAATTCGTAATATTTTTGGGATGCTTATGAAATTTATAGGATAGATTTTGTTTATAACTTAGTATTGAGTTAGTTACTTGTATATTTATAATAAAATTGGTTATTGACAAACTAACTATGGGTTGCAAATTATTGAGCAATTTCAAAAGTATTATTTTTATAGCGTAGTTTAATATTAAAAACTACATTATGTATGTATATATATATACATAAAATTATTATATGAAGAATTTAAAAGGCGAGGCAGCAACAATCTAAATGCCATCGTTAGCAGGACTAACATTTCCGTCTTTGTGTTAGAACTATTTCCATATAATGTCTACAAACAACAGAACTCTAATATTTACTATACCCGATATGGAATATTTATTAAAATAAATATTGTGGATGAGAAGTTTTGGCAGGTATAGAAGATTAATACTGATAACTTCTCGTAGCTCCTTATACATATCACGATCGGCGCTAGTGAATTTAAGTTGGCACCCAGTACACAGAAAAAATATAAATAAGGCAAATCCTCTAGTGGCAGACAAAATGCACTATATTCATCACAAAAGATTCACCTATGAGCTTAATAAATCCACACAGATGTCAAATGATTTTGGTGAAATTTTTATGTTAAATTACGGAGTGCCGAAAACATGAAGAGTGCCGGCGAATTGTATATTCTACCCTACTTGTGTATACCGTTGGCAGCTTTCTTGCCTAGTCTTTCTAATTATTATTTTAGAATAGGCGGATTTGACGTAATTTAAGCTAATTTAGATTGTTATTGTACGAAAACGTTCTGGTTTTTAACAATAAATAATTTATTAATAAATATTGACAGACTTTTTGCATCGAGAACAATAGAATTAAATATTTCTGATGATAACTGAAAAACATAATCTTCGATAGAAAACTATTGATTCAAATCGAAAATAAAACGAATTAAAAAGTGTTCGGCCGCCAAAAGGCATTATACGACCAGATCAACATGGAAGGAGTTACCCTTCTAAATATACTTTATCTATGGTTTTCTGCGTCGCGTGCGTCATCGAACACGCTAGGAAGCTTCGAAATTGTGGAAGCTAGCTCTGGGATCACGCCAGGACGTGCTTAAGCGGATATTTGATGAATCTGCAACCACAGTCGGTGCTATTGTGAATTAAATTGTGTTTATCCTTGTCAAAGATCGTATCGTAAGGGCCGTTTTGACAACGCGGACAGCAATGTTTCACGTGACTCGCGAACGTTGGTAAAGCAGACGGGAATAATTTTACAATACCACCGATTGTTCCGATTTGGTTTATTTTTTTCCCCCGGCATAGTTGAATGCCCTGATAACATAAATAAAATCAAATTAGGGCGCTCGCTAGAATTAAAAAAAGTTCTTACACTTTAAAGTTTTAAATTTTCACTGTATGTTTGAGGTTGAGGGCTAGAAAATAGATGTTTCAGCCGCTTCATTCATAGATAACACCAAATTACATTTACCATAAACGAGAGATTAAATTGCTGAATACGGGAAAATCGGAACAATTGATAATATTGTAAATAATAGCCAACTGACGACACCGCACCTATAGCGGTTTAATGTAAATGATGGAATATGCTTCCAATCCGAAATTGAGTAAAGGGCTTGTTTTATAAAAAGTGATGAAGTTACTTTATGCGTTTTTACATTATTCTCAGTATTGTTTTTGAACTGAGCTTAAAGATTTTCAAATAAACAAGTGGCATTGGTTTTATATATGATTAAAACGGTTATGTGTGCCATTCGAAATTAATTATCTCGCGTATCTCATCATCTTGCTCTGTAGTAGATCCTAGAACCATGGACCGAGCTAACCCAGATGCTTCCGCCGTGAAGCTTGAGCCAGGGTCTCCAGCCGAAAGCGGCGATGAAGGACCATGCGGTGGAGCGCCCTATACTGATATAGACATATCATATCCCGACATCAAGCAGGAGTGCTCGGAGTACTCCAGGAGGGCCGACCAGCGCGCCGGTGAGCAGTGCATTCTAGATAGTTATAAATGTCGTGAAGCAGGCGCCCTTAGGGTGACCGTGCAAGATGAATGGAAAGTGAATGAAAAAGTCTAAACTTTGGTGACCACATTGCAAAAGTTGGTTCGGGTAGGAAAAGGTATGTTCTCCCAGGGAGGGCGGTTAGGTGATTACATTTTTCTCAGAAATCTACAGCAACTATATTAAATTAGATTATGTTCAATATAATACACATTTCTCTCGGATGGGGAAAAAGGGAGAGGGGTCGGCCTAAGGAGGGGTCCTACAGGTTGGTCCTAAACATTCGGAAGGAATGGCATTTAATATCATTTATTATACATTCATACCCTAATGCTCTCGTAAGTTATAAATAAATGACACCCTCTCCCCTTCTCGCACTATGGAAAGGGGAGGCGTCTTTATTTTCCGTATGATACTAAAGAGTAACTACGCAAAATTTGGCTTAGATCGGTCAACAGGCATAGAATTGAACAGAGGAAAGACAATGTAGGATATTGCATATGTATTATGTACTCGTGTATAGGTATAAATGTAGATATCACACTTATTTGCATTATTTTCAATCGTAAATATATTTAGACTTCTGCTTTGTTATATCAGATTATCATTTTTTATTTCAGAAATAGGTACCAGCAATGTAGGCTGGAGAAGTGCGCCAGCTGAGGGCGACGAGGGAGCGCTCTACACTGACGCCCTAGACGTACCGTATCCTGACATCAAGCAGGAGTGCTCGGAGTACTCCAGGAAAGCCGACCAAAACACTGGTAAGCAGATCGGTACATGAGTGTTACCGTTAAAGGAAGCTATATTAATAAATGGTACATGGATAGAAAATATCTACACCTAAGTTAGATATTTTCGCTGCTTCGAATTGGATAATTACAATTTTTTAACATTTTTTAAAGTAATGTTAATAATGCAAAGTTCGCCACTTGGGAATTAAAGTGGTAATATTTTAATATAATCCACATATCTGAAGTTAAGTAAGAGCAACAAACTGCCCTAACAAGCTAAATAATATATTATATTAATACAAATAATTTATTTAAATTGCAGATCTTTTGAGAATACAATATTCTGTTTCTGCGAATTTAACTGGGCCTCCACCTATAAAACAGGAACGAGAATTGCAGACTGCTAATAAATCCTCAAGTAGGCGCACGCTTATTTCCTATGGTGAAAAATCATTTTCATGTTCACAGTGCGATTACGTGTGCAAAACAAAATCAAGTTTAATAACACATAAATTCAAGCATACTGGAGAGAAACCTTTTTCATGTTCACAGTGCAATTATTCGTGCAATAAAAAATCAAGTTTAAAAACACACGCCATCACGCATACTGAAGAAAAATTGTTTTCATGTTTACAGTGCAATTTCTCCTGCCATCAAAAAGGAAGTTTAAAAAAACACACACTTACGCATAATAAAGAGAAACAATTTTCATGTTCACAGTGCAGTTATTCGTGCAATCATAAATCACAGTTAAAAATCCATTTGCTTAGACACACTAGTGTGAAACTATTTTCATGTTCACAGTGCAATTTTTCGTGCAATTATAAATCAAGTTTAAAAACACATGTACTGACGCATACTGGAGTGAAACCATTATCATGTTCACAGTGCAATTATTCGTGCTATCGAAAAACACACCTAAAGATACATATGTTTACACATACTGGAGAGAAACCATTTTCATGTGCACAGTGCAAATACACGTGTAATCAAAAATCGAGTTTAAAAACACATGCACTCACGCATACTGGGGTGAAATCTTTTTCATGTTTACAGTACAATTTCGTTTGCAAATATAAATCAAGTTTAAAATCACATACACTCACGCATACTGGACAGAAACCTTTTTCATGTTCACAGTGCAATTATTCGTGTTATCAAAAATCATGTCTAATAACACATACATTCACGCATACTGGAGAGAAACCATTTTCATGTTCACAGTGCAATTATTCGTGCAGACGAAAAGTATACCTGAAGAAACATCTGCTAACGCATAATTGAGAGAAACCTTTTACATGTTTACAGTGACCGTACAAGTGCAATGTTACAGCTTATTAGTTCACATGCTATCATACACTAAAAAAAAACTATTTTTATGTACACAGTGTAGTTATTCGTGCAATTGAAAATCACTCCTAAAAACACATAATAATAATATTAAATTTATACTATTTAATTAAATTGGAAAAGATAAAACCATAAATTATATGGCAAAGAGAATAATTAATATTATTCATTAAGAATAAATAATGAAGATATTAAAAAGGCGAAAGAAATCAAATATTTAGGAGTATTATTGACAATATTCGACAAATATATCTTAATGATCACAAATAAAATGGCTAAAAAAGTTGGTTTTTTATGCAGAATCGGAAAGAAACTTAACTTAAAAACAAAACACGTTTACAATTTCATTGTCACTCCACAAATAAATTATTGTTCAATAGTTATATTTTTGGGAAATGAAGCTGAGAAGAAACGAAAAAATCAAATAATTCAAATCAGAGCAATGAGGACTATTTTAAAATGTAATAGATATACAAGAATAAGTTATAACAACTACAATTAATGACGGCTAATCAAAAAATTATACAAAATGTTCTAATATATAAAAATATTATTTTGAGATTAACACTTATCCTACGAGAAGTCGGTGGGATTTTAGACTTCCACAAACAAATCTGGCAGGAACACAAAATAGTTTATACTATAACGGTTTCAAATTGTTAAATATCTAAGTTTAATAAATAATCATTTCATGTGTTTATTTTTTTTGTATTTGTAACTCTTAAATGCTAAGTGATAAGCGATGTAATTTAATTTTTTCTTACGTTTTATAAAGTGTTGTATACTAGATGTGAGATACTTTTTACTATAAAATAAAAAAATAAAATATATATATATATGCATACATACCCTGTAATTATTCGTGCAATCATAAAATATACTTACAAAGACATGTGCGTATGCACGCTGGGGCTGAACTATTTTTTCTGTTTCCTGTGCTTGTTCATGTGCACTAAGAAAGCTTCCTTCAAAATTCCCGTGTTTGCACATACTGTCGAGAGAACTATTTCATCTCTTTTTGTATATGTTCTATGAAATATTTCCATGCATTTCGGAGTTGGTAATTAGGTAAATGTCATTCCATTTCATGGTTTTCAATCTTATTTTTAGGTTTTCATAGTTAATTTTCTTAATTTAACGTTGACCTTCCGTCTTAACTTATGAGGCCACAGTTGAGTAGTGGTCGGCCATTGTAGATTTGTAAACAATCGATTTGATACAATTTTTTTAATCATCATATGATCGATGCAGGATTTAGTCTTTCGTACTCAAAATCTCGAGATTTAATAGCGTATTGATATAATCAAGACTTTATGGATGACCATTGTTTAGGATGTTGATATTCAGATTATCAATTAAGACAACAGTTTTTTTTTATCAGATGATTAGACGATCATTTATCAAAATTCAAAATTGCGGTGCCTCCTCCACGCAACAGTCTGTTTTGCAGTAAAAGGCAGGGAAGGGGTTGATATCGGGATTAGGTGGGTCAGCCATGTTAGTTTTTTTAAACATGACTATAATTTTTTGTTTCGGAATAGACGGTTTTTATTATTTTATATATAGGGTTAATTTTGACGGAAGTTTTATCGAAAACATGACTTTGTTACGGATTAAAAGTTTTTGGGTCATACGTAAACGGATAGAATTAAAAAAAAAAATTTAAGTTCATAAATAAAAAAGTAAGATTTAAAAAAATCACTTTCTCATATATTGTCGCGATGTTTTCAAAATTATGTTTTGTCGAGAAGCTGTTGTATGGAGAGTTGATTCAAGATCTTGTCGATGATTTTGATGAATAATGGCTGCCGGAGATCTGAGGTTTTATCAAATGGCGGCTGATGATGACGATATATGTTGGTCACTGATTCGGGGCCGTTCCAAAGTCGGATCCCAGAACAAAAATTTCCATACTACTTTTAAGCCCGGTTGTGTGATCAATAGTAACTTTTTACTTTAGTAAAAAAAGTTACTAAGGTAATTTTTTTTACGAAAGCGGGTTGTTTTATCGTTGGTAAACAAATATTTACTTCTCGAAAGTCCATCCCGTAGTAAGTAGATTTTACTCTCCGATATACGATAGTAAAACGAGAATCCATGGTTAATTCTTAAATAATTAAAAGTCTTCACAGTTTGACACTTTAAAAGTTGCAGCGCATGTACATACAACAATGAATCTTTCAATATCCCGTTATATCAGTGATGAGAGTTCGTCTGATGATGATCTCGCTTCTGAATTTGTTTTAGCACGTTAACCGAAAAATTTTGACCAATGAAGTGATCGTTTTCTGTGGGACGACGAGGACATCTTTACCAGATTTCGGATGTCAGATTCGTGTTGTGGCTCATTGATTTGGTCAAGCAGGATTTGGAAAGGCCCACAATACGGTTAGTATAAAATATTATATAACTCAAACCAGGTGAAACAATAACGCCATAGAACAGCTGGATCAATTACATATATTGTTAATTAATTGTAAAACAATAATAATAAATTAATATCCAAGCTGTGGTTAATGCTGACATGACAATCATGGACATTGTGGCTAGGTGGCCAGGATCTAGCCATGATAGCAACATATATAATCACATGTACCTACTAACTAGATTGGAGAGAGGTGACTTCGGTAATCGTTATTTCGTAGGAGATAGAGGTTACGCTCTAAAACCATACACTGATATACCCAAGTCCGAAGTGACGCGAAGTTATCACGTTTATTAGCCGAAATAAATGAAATAAAATAAAGGCTGGAAATCGCGTCTCGCAAATGCATGCAGGTCGCTGACGGCAAATCCATATAAACGGGACCGGGCGTCTCTCAACAAAAAAAAACCTAGCGGTTCGTTCAAAAGCGAATTGCGACCATAGTGACCTCATGTTGTTGACGTTGTTGTGCAATGAACGAAAAACGACGGGGGCTGAAAATAACGGGATTATGAAGGTTTCCTGAGAAGCGATTGCAGATCTCTAAGGGCGCGCATTGTTTCGGGGAGACGCACCCTGCCGACAAATAGAACCGAAGGTCGCGGGGCCATTAAAGCTGGACCCGTTGTACTGGCGAGAATAAGGAATGCACCGAAACGTGCCCGTTAGCTAGCGTTCAGAGTCGAAACGTGACGAGAACAAAAGACGCAGTTTCTTTGTGCAATCTGCTCTTTTAATACAACGTTGGACGAACCACATGGCTCGAAATGTAAATGGAAATTGCAAGAAATAACATTCCCGCCAATTCAGTATTTAGTTTAATCACTGGAATATAATAAATAATATGTTTTGAAGCGACGAGTGCGAATCTGGTAATTGCTTAATTAATATGATAATCGATCACGGTGGGCCTAGTATTGAGTAGAATATGAATGACTAAATAATATGTGTAACTAGATAGATGCTGTAAAGTAGCGTAAGAAATAAATAAATAACTAAATTGACTAAAGTGAAAATAATTAGAATATAAGATAATTATAGTCAGCGATAAGACGAGGGAGGAGTCAGTTCGGGTTTGGATCGGGCGTGGCCTCCAGAAGAAGCGAATGGACCAATAGGGTGGTGGCCCGTCCCATGACGGGAAGAGGGCGGATCGACAGATGGGAGACACCCCACTGTTGAGGTATAAAAATGGCCTACACACGGCCCGGAGGCTGAGTTGGAAAAAGAGTGGTAAACAGGGAGAGTTGCCGAAACGAGGCCCGGAGGAATGAGTCGGACACGAGGTCTGAGAGGATCGAAGTTGCAGAAGGAAGTGATAGGCTCAGTCGGAAAGTCAGTCTTAAAAGTGGAAAACAGAGGGAGTTGCCGAAACGAGGCCCAGAGCTCTGAGTCGGACACAAGATCCGGGAGGAGCGAAGTCATAGAGAAGAAGTGGTAATCGAGAGTTGTCAAAACGAGGTCCAGAAGAGTGAGTCGGAGACGATGTCCGGGAGACGAAGTTACACGGAGAGAAGTTACCGAAACGCAGTCGAAAGCACACAGAAGCTGACACTCAACACCGGAAAACCGATCGAACGTAATCGAGAGTCGGAGGATAGGCAGCCACAGTTCGCCGCATGTTATCCAGGAGCAGCCACCCCGCCCGTTCAGAGCAACCAGTCTGATAGCCTGTTGCCGGAGCAGCCGTGGAGCCAGCAGGTAGCCGCCCACGCCGGGTGATCACGATATCACTTCGCCGGCCAGAAGATCCGAAGAAAATCACACGATGACCCGAGGTAGAATTAGTCTTAGATTAAGATAGTTATAAGTATTTGTGTATTCAATAAATGTATAGTTTGTTGTGCATCATCGTGTGTTCATACTCACCTGCCTCACACTTCCTATAACCATGGTACTGATGAAAGCGTGATACCTGACGGATGAGTCGCGAAGCGAACATTCCTCTAGAGTGCGGGGTATCGTTCTGATGAGCGATCAGGGGCTGATACGTCTCTCTCACTCTCTCTTGTGTGCCCTTCCGGGGGGTATCAACACAATGATACCGCTTTCCAATCCGGTATCTGTAGCTGAAAACGCCAAATACGGCGTTTCTAGCTATATGCAGTGAATTAAGGGCCGCACTCTAACCGCGTGCAGTCTACCGTAGTGGCAACACCAATTCAGCTCCAAAATAGATTTAACTAGTCACACCGGGGCAGCAACATTTTGTGATTCAGAAAACCTGGCATAGAAATATCGATTACCAAAAGAAACCTCAATATTTACTGCTGAGGCCATTGCAATCCTCGAGACATAAAAATATGTTATGAAAAATCTACTCATTTGTAATAAAAACCTGATCCTGTCAGATTCTCTTAGCGTCCTACAAAAATTAAAATCGTGTCCCTTTTCATACGCCGAAGATGAGCAGTGTATCCAAATACGAGAATTAATGCTTAGTATGAAACAAAAAGAAATGGATATTGCTTTAGCTTGGATTCCCAGTCATTGTGGAATTCCGGGAAACGAAAAAGCCGATGCCTTATCAAAGGAAGGCTCTACTTCTGGCGTCCCTTTACATAATCATGTGACAATATCTGATATACTTTCTATTCTCAAAGAGATAATGATCTGCATTTGGAGAGATACTTCTGTGTCACTCATATGTCGCACGCGGAATCTATCTTTCTTTCGATTTAATGTAAATTTATTATGTCAGCGGTAACTTCATTTTATCTAATTTGAAACAATATAATCTTTTTTCCGCAAGTGATAAGGTGAACATTGATAAAGAACGGTAAGTAGGTAAATTTCTGAGGCAGGTCTCGCACGTCACAATATGTACAAATTATTTAAATAAAATAATATGTTTGCTTTATTTATCCTTGTTTTAATAAATATGTCATACATTTACAATGATTACTTCCTACTTTGTCTTCAAAATTCTAGTTATTCTACATGCAAATGTATTGTAAGAATTACACAAACCAACCAAACTATTCATTTTCCGCTCACATTTAATGTAAATAACCAGCGTGCACAAGTTAATGAAAAAATTCAATAATAAATAAAAATAAACACTTTATAATTTGATTAATTTTTATTGCAATTAATTCTGTTAAGTTGAAACTATTATATATTTTAATTAGGTCTTTAACTGTCCTCTCTTTAATTGACTCCTTGACTTGGCTAGACCAGGCTGTGATCCCATGAGTAACCTTCAAATTGTCCATATTATAAAACATTGTAATTATTACATGAAATATAATAATTACAATGTCTCATAAGATTTGTTTTCAATGTTATTAATAATAGTCCAATACAGTAATTAATCGAATTATTCAAAGAAAAACTAATGAAAAATACGTTTCTTGAGCATCATTCCAGCGCATAATAAATTGTATTAACTTGTGATATGAGATAGCAAATGGCTTTTTAAGTAATATTTCCTTTTGCACACAAACGTGCACTGTGGACATGAATACGGTTTCTCCTCAGAGTGAATAAGCATGTGGGCTTTTAAATAGTTTTTCTGATTACATGTGTAAGTGCACTGCGAACAAGAAAACGGTTTCTCCTGACTGTGAGTAAGCATATGATTTTTTAAGTTTACTTTTCGATTACAAAGATAACCGCACTGTGAACATGAAAACGGTTTCTCACCGGTATGTGTAAGAATATGGTTTGTTAAGTCGCTTTTCAGATTACACGAATAAGTGCACTGTGGACAAAATAACGCTTTATCCCCTGAGTGCGTAAGCATATGTTTTGTTAAGTTTCCATTTTTATTACACGAATAAGTGCACAGTGAACATGAGAACGGTTTCGCGGCACTATGAATAAGCATATGTCTTTTTAAGTATTCTTTCCGATAACACGAATAAGTGCACTGTGAACATGAAAACGTTTTCTGCCCACTGTGAGTAAGCATATGATTTTTTAAAAAGTCTTTTCGACTACACGAATACGTGCATTGAGAACATAAAAACGGTTTTTCCGCAAAATGAGTAAGCATATGATTTTTTAAAAGGTCTTTCCGATTACACAAATAACTGCACTGTGAACATGAAAACGGTTTCTCCCCACTATGAATAAGCATATGGATTTTTAAGACAGCTTTCCGATTACATGAAAAATTGCAAAGAGAACATAAAAACGGTTTCACCCTATTGTGAGTAAGCATATGTCTTTTTAAATAGTCTCTCTTAGAACACGAATAAGTGCACTGAGAACACGAAAACGGTTTTTCTCCAGTAAAAGTGGAAAATAGAATTTTTGGCTTCAATTTTGGCTCTCTTCCAGAAGTCTGGGGTACAGGTGGGCTTATGAGTACAGAACCTGAAATGAAAATGATTTATTAATTATATATGACACGACAATACTACAAGTTGGATGCAAGTTACGAGACGTGGAAGCAATGGAAACAGAACTACATGGCGGAGCAAGAAGCATTTGTCAAGAAGTGCTGATGTTTGCACACAAAAAGGAAACAATTGTTGAAAAACGCTGAATTGTCTCACTAGGTAGTCTGCGAGCAGCAGGAAGACGGGACTGCTGCAAACTGAGGGTTAGAATCGTCTTGTTCCTCACCTCGACTGCTACTGTGCACCGATACCTCATTTTATGTCTGTTATCACGATATTTGTGGTGTCACAGTGGCACAGGAGTTAAAAGAATCGGTTACTCTAAATAATGTTTTCTGATTGTGTTACTTTAGATATTGAGTATATCCCTAAAAGATTCACATTGCTCCCAAATCAGCAATGATTTAACATATTGCCACGAGATTTACCATAGACACATTAATATGCCACATATATCATCTCTTTCGGTCTCTCTCGGTCGGTGTGTTCATGACTAGTATCGTGGTCCTCTATTCTGCTTCCACTACGCAGACTGCCTCCACTTTTCGATCATGGCCCTTGTTAAGTCCGACGTGTAGTGAGGCTCCGGTCATGCCTCAGACTCGGTTTGTCTATCTTATTGGGGATCGACCTTTCACCCTACGTTTTTGTACTACGCGTTCTACGTGATATCTGTTTCCTAGATATTTTCCTGCATGTTGTAGAAAGCCTTTCTCTACTCTAATCAACAAAGCACTATTGGCACAACACTACATTTTTTTATGAGAAACATCGTCTCTAGGTAAGTAGGCACATACTTACATGACTACTTTTTGAGAGATAATAAGAAACTAATATAATTTACATATAATTCAACATTGGTTTTTGTAACCACCTGACAAGAAATTGCATAAATATTTTCTGTTTTCCTAACGGAACATCTTCTCTTGTACACGATGAATTCATCCACCAAGATTAAAACGCCTTACCCTGGCTGTAGATACTTCAATAAATAATTTATTAATTTAAATGGGAACACATTATTATGTCCCAAATAATTGCATGAAAAATCCTCTAGAAATGTGTAATTTCTAACTAAAAGAATAACGTAAATGTGAGAAAACCAAGCATTTTATTCGCGTCCCCCTATAGTAAGATTTACGTAAAACAATAAACCATAGTATTTATTGACATTGTTTATTAATAAAATGTCAGCGTCATCTTGAAAGACTAAAATATGAAATGATTTTCAAACTGGAAAAGTGAATAAATGCCTGTCGCTGATAACTAAGTTACTGAAGATGTCAGATGGAAATTATAAATTGGCGAATAAAGATTTAATTAAATCCAGGAAGAACGATTTATGAAGAATGTTTCACGACTACATTGGAGAGGCAATAGGATAGGTGGATGCAAACTCTTCACCTTGCTGGTCGGCCTTCCTGGAGTACTCCGAGCACTCCTGCTTTATATCAGGGAGGGATATGTCTATTTCGGTGTAGATGAATCCCGGGTCCTTTTCAATACCATCGCTCTCGACTAGAGTCCTTGTTTCAGGCTTGGCAGGAGCATCTGGGTCAGCGCGGTCCATGGTTCTGCTACCTCCAGCGAGAATGAGACAATTAACGATTAACCTCGTAGCGGTCGTCCATAGACAATAGAGAAAAGTAGTCCTTAGGCGGATTTTATTTTTATTATTTTATCAAAATTGTTTAATAAATGTATAATGATGAGTTGAGATACAATAAGTTGTAACAATTAAGTCCTATAAATAGATAAACTAACAGCAAAAATGTCGACTACCTCCGCATATTCATTATCCAAAGAATGTAATCTGGGGACGGCCGGAGTTAGCTAATACATTTGTTCTAACATTACCTCTGAAATAGAACAATGAATTGTATTTCAATACCACCTATAATTGTGAATGTGCATACGCGATATTCTTCGAATAGATGTTCCATAAATACCGTTGTAACATGCCCAGTATCATCTCCTGCTTCTTGCTATAGGTTGTATAGCTATAGGTTCCAGAATTAACGTCATAACCACTACACCAACAAGCTAATCATTGCTGACCAGGTCCACTTGGCACAATAATTCAAAATTACGTAGTTCACTCAAAATTATAGTTTAGACCTGTTTCAACAAACGTGCAATTTATGCACTAAACATAAAGGTTGTAAAAATATGTGAATATGTATGTTCCTTATTTTACGATGCTTAACACCTATGCTCTAATTTTGTTCGTTATACGCTAAAATAGTATTACAATAAATTTTGCTAAGGTTAGAGTATTTTGACCTGCGTCGACTTGCATCAGAACATGTCTACGTCCTCGATCGTCCGTGTCGTGAGAAAAGTCTGGTACCTGTTTCAGCAGCCTCAGCTATCGTGGTGACTGTCTCGGCTCACACAAGAGGGGTGCGCTACATGGATCTGGACCGTGATGGAAGTCCGACGCCTGGAAGCCTCTCATCAGGTTAGCTAGAACCTCCGTATCTCTAATTCGGTTGGACATGTTATTCTGGTATGGTGATTTCCTCGTTATTGTGGATGAAGTAGGTGATGTGCAGACTATCATCGAATGATTTGTAACTACTTCGAAAGATTCGTTGAACTCGATTTAAATGGAAGAGATAAATGTGCTTTTCAAAGTGCGCTACACAATTTATAAACCTGCGTTTGAGTGGGGTGTTCCCGTTAAGTTACTTGTGGGGTGGTGATGCCGGCATCATATTTATTTGTCCCATACACACTTATACAATCAATGTACATATTATGATTATCTATAATAATGATTATTATAATACCTTATTAGCTTCGTTATACAATATTATCTTATATTAAGTCTATCCATTTCCATTATATTTTATATTAGGAGATAACAAATTATGCGTAAAATAGCTACATGCACAAGGAAATATGAACGCGGTTACGTTCGTCACGATTTCGACCCAACATATTACGGGATGAAATATGATATAAACGCAACGTTCTGGTTATTGCGCAATCAACATTTGAGATGGCGGGAATGTAAATTAAATTAACACGTCTTTATATGTACAAATTCTCACATTTATTTACAACACAAGGAAATATGAAAAAAGGAAAATTCTTATTGCTACTTGTATCTAACCTTAATTAAACGCTGGCGCACTAATTGTTTTTCCCACTCACTTTTGCGCGTACGACATGTGGTGGACACTTGGGCGCGTGCGACAAGTGGAGATCGCCTCTGGTCCAGTTCACGGACGCGGGCTCCGCAGCTTTGTTCGCCATGTGGTCTCCGTAGCCGCGTCCGATCGTCTCGTGGTGGGTGGCCTCCGGTCCTCCGTTGTGAGCGACGGGAATATCCGCCGCTTGCCTCGTGTTCAAGGCGGGGGATGCCTGCCAGGAGGCACATCGCAGCTTCGTCTCAAGGCAAAATGGCGGCTGGCGGCGCCCAGGAGCAGGTTCGATGCGTTCGACAGGTGTTGAGCGAGAGAGACTAACTTCGGCTTGGCAGAAACCCACCCCGGTAATGCGCGGGGAGGGGGTAGCGACCCTTCGTCCATGTTAATAACAGGGTGAGGAGGGACTTGAATTGCCCGGCGCTGGCCCGCACAGTAATATTTGGATAAAGCTAAATATTCATTTAAAATTCGCGTCGAAAATAATATTCGTAATACGTGAAAGTCACTTGTGAGATGCGACCGTAACAAGCCTTACACGGCACTGCTACATCAACATAACTGTGTAAGTAGGTACTCATATTCATTTTTGGGCGCATTATCTCTGGTTTTCTAACAACAAATATTTTACTAACACTTATTGATCGGCGTCTCCTGAAGTTTTCTGTCACAGCTAAAATAAGACGCTTCCTCACTCACCCACGGTTTGTATTGATATTAATTATCGCACACAGAATATCCTTCTGAATATTGATATAACCTTAGTTATTTGTGCATTCTGCTGTTAGTCATGAAACCTTTTACAAACGCTCACCAGGTGCGTTCATTACAGTGCGAAGGCCCAACGCCCTTGCGGATACTACGGGGCATTGACAATGAAATAGATACAATTGAATGTTGCTACATAAATCAAAATTAAAAATACATGAAAGCATAAAATAAAATAATACATAAGATAATTACATACAGGAACATAAATATTATTATGGTTTTGGTGGAAATATTGGAAGATAGGGGCACTTACTTTTTCGGTCTGCCTGATGCTGGATTAATTGTCTCTCCTTTCCGACTACAAGACATGTGGCGCAAAATGTGTAAACACTATTAACACTCGAGAGTCACCAATACAACACACAACTTCCCTCGCGTCCAGGTGGCCCGCATGGAGGTGAAGCCAGAACCAGATTCTAGCGATGAAGGAGGTCGGTCCGGGCCGAGCGGCAGTCCCGCGTCTCCCGACTATGCCGTGGACGTATGGGTCCCCGACATCAAAGAGGAGTGCGCTGGGAGGTCACAGGCAGCTCCGGGTGGTGGCTCTCTCCTGACCTGTGGTGAGTTGTTAATTCACCGCTGGAATGACACATGTACCGGGTGTAACAGACTTAGTTCACAATATTTCATAGTTTCCCTGCAAATTACTTTATTTTTAATGTTTTTATTTTGGACAATCTCGCATATCAGGTTGTAGATTTTCTTTCTGATTTATTTAGTTATTTGATTATTAGTAGAATAATCACTAGAACATGTAATTCGGTACCCTGCCTGCTACACTAGTATTTTACTGAATTATAGCTGAAATTATAGTGCTTTTTCGATATAGTAGTAACACAAAACTGGGTTAATATTAGACTAAAATAGTTATGTTCCAACTACAAAGATAAAAAGAGTAAATCAAGATTGATTTTAATACAGAACTTATCTGACTTCCCTAAAAAAAATAGACGTACTTTTGTTATTCGGGTCGTGAGGTATTGAATATAATTTCTCCAGTTTAGGTGTTGGTCAATTAGTACTCCTATATGTTGTCTGTAGTTCAGTTCAGCCGCAAGGTTAAAAAGTTATCAATCTTTTTAAAAAATACGAGAAAGTTGAGTCAAAGATTTGTCCCTAACCAAGAAGAAAAAGTCCACACTTTTTCTATTAAAACGAAATTACCACAATCCACAATATTATTTTTTCCCGGTAGTGAATGATGATTCTGATTATGCGATGAACGTTTCTCATTGCAACACTATGGGTGCATTTCAATCTAGGAACTGAAACTAACAAACTTGAGTAGGTATATGGATTCATTTCAGGAATTAATTTTGAATCAAAAATGTTGAAATAGTTCACTTGTAATGGCAACGTTTACTGTAAATGAAAATCACAAAACCAATATCGAATTCAACTAGCGCCATCTCGGATATGTTTTCCCTCGTCTTTTAATTGTTTACCCTATAAATATCTATATCATTCAATCCCTCGAAACAACATCTACATAATAGAGCCGAACTGCCCTACCTCAAGCAGATATTCAAGTATATGCGTGTGATAAATAAAAACTTTCTAATATTTTTAAATATTATTTTAAAAATGAAATATCACAACGTTTTATTATATTTGAAATATGTGATTTTATATCATGATCTTAAAAATAAGTGCGTCCATGCAACACCTGGCACGACTGCTGTACTCGAGTAGCTGGTAGAGTACTATCTGGGGAGGCCCTACTGGCTTTCAGAGTACGGCGTTCTATCTTCTCTGCCTACCCTACATAAGGCGGAGTGAGGACATTCTATAACATATTAAATAAACGCTTATTATTCATCTTTACTACAAAGGGATTTAAAATTATACTCGCGCAACGTGTTTCGATAATATTATCAGACTTTCTGTATATAGTTACGAATAGGTAGCAATCTTATCTTTTGACTGCGACATTTTGAATTTTGAAAACTTTGAACTCTTGTCTGCATAACTGTTGATATTTTTGTTGATTTTCTCGGTGTTACAATCTTTTTTGACTCATAATATGGTCAGGTATCCACCGTGAAATATTGTGGACTAGGTCTGGATAGTTTTTATTACTGGAGAACCAAATCAGATTGAAATTAAAACTGTTTCAAATTGTATGAACATTAAATGATTCGACAAATATGACATCATTAAATCTAACTGTGGTAATCCATTGTGGTAATAATTAAAGTCAAGAGGGAAGAATAATATAATGTTACGGAAATATCTATTCTATTCCTCAAAACCTATCAGCTGTTGACGTGTAAATGTTCTGACACGGACTTGATTGCTAATTTTGTAATTGCTTCCTGTGCCACCCTTCCGCAAGTAATGAATTAAGTTTTGATGCATTTCAGACAACCCCACGCAACTGTCATGCGGGGACACCTCAGAAGAGTTAGACCGTGCAAGAAGTCCAGTTGTACCAGTCCTACCTGCGAGTCAGGATAAAGGAAATCGACATCACCGTCGTGAGAGGATGCTTTCTGATAAACAATCCCCAAAATCATCCAGTCTTCAAAATAATCACTTGCGAATACACACCGGAGAAAAGCCTTTTGCGTGTGAAGAATGTAATAAAGTATTTAGTCAGAAAGGTAATTTGTTAGGTCATTTGAGAACACACACCGGGGAAAAGCCGTTTGCGTGTGAACAATGTAAGAAAGTATTTAGTCATAAGTCTACCTTAATGAGTCACTTGAGAACACACACAGGAGAAAAGCCCTTTCCGTGTGAAGAATGTAAGAAAGTATTCAGTGAGAAGAGTAACTTGTTGAAACATTTGAGAACGCACACAGGAATAAAGCCTTTTCCTTGTGAAGAATGCAAGAAAGTATTTAGTCAGAAGAGTAACTTGTTGAAACACTTGAGAATACATACCGGCGAAAAGCCCTTTGCGTGCGAACAATGTACGAAAGTATTTAGTCAAAAGACTGACTTATTGAGACACTTGAGAACACATATCGAAATAAAGCTTTTTGCGTGTGAAGAATGTAACAAAGTATTTAGTCGGAAGTGTCATTTGTTAGGTCACTTGAGAACACATAGCGGAGAAAATCCCCTTGCATGTGAAGAATGCAAGAAAGTATTTACTCAGAAAGGTAATCTACTGAAACACTTGAGAACACATACTGGCGAAAAGCCCTTTGCGTGTGAACAATGTACGAAAGTATTTAGTCAGAAAGGTAACTTGTTAGGTCACTTGAGAACACACACCGGCGAAAAGCCCTTTGCGTGTGAACAATGTAGTAAAGTATTTAGTCAGAAGAGTATCTTGTTGAAACATTTGAGAACACACACAGGATGAAAACCTAATACATATAAGAAAGCGTATTGTTGATTCACTCGAAAGGTCGTCGGGTTGTGAAGAAAACATTCTGTTAAGAACGGGATATCATTCAAAATGGAAATCATCTTTGGAAACACTTTGTTTCTCACCATCGCACGCGGGCGGAGAGCTAGAGCGGCCCGCTCGCCTGGCGCGCGGCAATTGCCATTACGGATGGCGGTTGACATCGTTCGGTCCGCGACCTCAGCGTTGGGCAATCAATGCTTTGCCATGACACGAGTCGAAATAGTGTATACTTTTATTCATTGTTTCGATCTCTATGTATCACTTTTCAAAAAAAAAACCCAATTATTTTGTGTATTCACTCTAAGTAGTTAGTTTACAGTATTTTTAGCTGTACCTGTTGTTTTTTTATTAATTTATTGGCAATCTGCTTCGGTTATTGAATTTAATATGAAAGGACATTAAATAAAACACGCTGTGCTAATTACTGAGTATTTTTTATAATAATAACTGTCAAATTCCCATAAAAATCTTAAATCTATGATTACGCTTATAATTAAGAAGCCCGAAACCGGGACAGGAGTCTCTAAACAGCGACCAAGTTCTTGTTTGAGCTTACTGTAAACGTTATTTTGCCTTATTCTGTGTACCTACTGCGCCTCCAAAATTCGCGTTACAATTGTCACTACAAAGTGCAGCTATCTGTTTATCAATCTCATGACGACGCAATGTTAAAATGATCTTTTCTGTCTATTTTCAAAAAGAAAATTAAATAAGGGAAAAATAAGAAAAGGCTTCCAATCTGCATGCGCTTCATTGAATACCGCGTGTACTGACAAAGCTATTTTATCTGTAGGTCGAACGATAATATCTGCCATATCCACAATAAATATCTTCTTCAAAGTGTCGCCTGTTGAAATTGTTTCGGTACTTGTGCGAGGAGCACTTCGCTGACGCACCACATTGCGGGATGGAGTTTGATGTTGCTGAGACGACATTTTATTCCATACATTTTCTTTGGCTATGTATCTTTGAACGAACGGTTAAGAGTTCTATTTATTTAGAAATGCCTCGGACACACATCTCACATCTTTATTTATCCAAGGAAATGTTAAGGAAACTATTTAAATTGCGGGAATATTTCAAAAATTTGAAGAAAGAGAGGTGGTACCCGGGTGCCCCGATTGTGTGACAACGTTGGTAAAGTTGATGGTGCACACAAGGGTTAAGTCTAAAATATCTACATATCCAAATAAACATTCTGGCACAATATGTTAGACGATAGGAACGTCACACATGGGACACAGAAAAATAAGCATTTAGAGAAATTTTTTAACCCATTGATCGCGTTCATAAATACGCATACGCGGCATATAATTTACGATGTTACAGTACCATAATGCAACAAATTTATGATTTGTTTTTAATATAAAATAATTTAACCATAATTACAAAATAATGTAAACTTAAACAAAATTATGAACAACAACAGTGCCCTACACCATCGCTAGTGCCATTTGTGGTGATATTTATACGTACTAGAGTGAAGCAGTGAGCTGCGCGGGCGCTGATTTCTGAAACACAGTTTACAGCACACTATTTACAAGTTTAAAAAAAAACTCATTAATATTATTAAATACTGACATTATAATATGGTTTGAAACGCATTACATTCTACGCGCATAAACTGAGTTTGAGAATTTGAATAACTGAGCGATACTGGATGATACGAAGACTTTTATTGTTTCGTGTTTATTTATAAGATGGCCATCCTTGACACAAATATCGACAGATGTCGGTAGGATAAAGATGCCAAATAATTTTGGTACGATTTTCATTACTCCTCAGCGCGTATGAACGCACTAGCGGCGGGAGAAACACGGCGACTCATATGCGAGTCACCCGCGGGGAATGAGTTAATAGTATTTAGTTTTTTCCGTGTAAATGACATAAGTGAAGCCTGGCCTTAAAGACGAGGTCTCGCCGCATGTTTCAGTTTATAGCTCGTTTATCATCATTGCTGAAATCATTTAGAACATTCATCGCGCTCGTGTCCAATACTCCGGGGCTTCTCGGACTTATTACATTGTGACTGTTACATTGTGTCAACCGAATTTCGGTCGATACTGGGCGGCACGGAACGACTGTAAAGCGCTCGGTTAAACGGAAGTAGGGCTTCTACAATCCCATCAAGTTTTTACTTCAAATCGTCAGAATACTTGTGAGAAGCTGAACCCCGCGATCCACTCGCACGATTCGCAGTAATTATAAAAATGATTTATTGCCGAGTTGGAACTGAAGTTGAAGAATGGAGGATTGCTCGCCGACAGTGTGAGGGACCTTCCCGAGATAGAGTTGCAGCTTTACAGATCGCAGCGGTCGCGCCGCTCACTCAGGTTGGTCCGAACGGAGCCTAACTAAGATTCCGTTTTCGGCGATTCATGTCCCCTAAAGTTTGATTTAACATTTAGAAAAGTTCATTTTTCCTGTAGTTTTTTTTAGTTAACCTCCTAACCGATAACCATTGTTTATATATTTTTTAAATGTTTATGTCGCGTACTGCACCAGCCATATTCTGCTACGCCAGCGGCTATAACTCTTCCTCGAAGAATATTATAATTGTATAAATTGTTATGTCATGCCCTTAGTGAAGACAGCAATGACATTTACTATCAGCATGATGGTATACTTTGCCCTATTCATTTGATGTTACCGATGAAAACAAAAACTGACGAAAATGTGAAATGATGACTGAACATATTTGTATAAATACAAATAACACGCCTGACATTGAATAACTACATTTGAATTAAGATACAATTAATCATGCACCTCAATACTTTAATGTACACTGTGTCCTCGTTTATTATTTTGTATTACATGTATTGTTTGGTTGATTAAAATTTGACGGTGATTCCTAAACCACCTCCTTACTAGAGCGTTCTCAGGGCTGTGTGAGCGATCCGCTCTCAATGTAATGCAACTCTCGGCTTGCTCGTCTAGTCTCGGGTCGTCTCGTGCCGTCTGCCCTCGCCGCGAGTGTGCAGCCAGCCCTCGGTTTCTCTCGCCTCGCCTCGTCCGCGCCATTCCGGTCGGAGCGTGAACGCGGCGAGACGAGGTGAGGAGCCTCGGCGAGAGTGTACTTTATACCACATTCTCCGCAATGCTAAGTATACTATTTTACGAGTCATTATGTAGGAGAAGATAGAAGGCAATCTTCGATAAAAGGCGGCATATGAAGAAGATGTCTTGTTAAAAATTGTGTGCGCGCTATATTTTGTAGTATGCGTTATAATGCCAAATTGTGTAAGCGCGCATACCTCCACACTTCAGAGGGAACATTGCCAATGTATTTAGATTACCCCACAAGTAGGTACCGTTAACGACCCTCACCAAAGATCAGTCTCATTGAGAGATTCCAAAATGAATAAATAGACGAATGTCTATTTGATCATCAGAAGCGACTGAAAAAATGACGGTATTCAGAACTGGACCAGGCTGTCGATTGGCCGATGGCTTTACTACCGTAATAGATATTTTAAGCTTTCATTTAACATATATTTCAAGTAGCGCCCGATAGAACAATACAGTTTTGAGTTTTGAGATGTCAATTATTCTGTGAAAATAATTCTCAAAGTGAATTCGTGCTGTTATTTTTCTAAGCTTACAGGAGTAAGACAAAACAAGGGCGGTTCGCCGATCTCCGGTCCTCTCCATATTAGCGATGACATGATGAGGTCGAACTCAGGAGAAGAAATTAAACACCGAAGTTCACCGTCGGCAGACTGCGGCGAGAGAATGAGTTCCCGGCCTCCTTTTATTTAATCATGGACAATAGTCGCTATTATTCATTCATTCATTCGTTGCGTTCAGTGTCAGGCCCATATCCTATTTTATCACCATATCCCAACATTAAACACATTTCTATGAGGTGCTGGTTAGGCGCATATCGTACACACTTATTGTCCTGTATTCAGGAACCTCGCTGACTCACCGTCCGAAAATTAGATTACGGCGCCCGGTTTCCGATTGACAATAAGGGCACGTATGATATATGAACACTGCGCTAACCTTTAATTGTACTGTCTATTGCTATCTTTCCGGTCCGAACTCACAACAGTTGTTTTGTTCAGTGGCGGGTAGATTTCGACCGACCGAAGTGCGCACTCCAGACGATCGATTTATTTGGATCTCTGGATTGGTCGAAGCGCGGGATGTAATTGATCCGCCCGTCTTCTTCATTCTCATACACACACACACACATACACAATATTATAAATCAGGAAATTCAGTGGTGCCAATCGGAGTATCAAGGCGCGTAAACATACTAACTGGTGGGAAATAGGTCCCGCGGTGGACTGTATCTCTGCTGGTTATTGTTTATTTGACGCAACCCGGATGAAGAAGGTATACGGACAGAAGGAATCTGATCTCGATCTCATGAGCCGGACGCTACCTTGCACTTTCCTCGACTCGCACTAAAGGAAGAAGGTTTCGCCGTACTTCGGAGATCAGATGCTGGCTAATTTTTTTTCGATCCGGATAATGTTAAAGCACGGCGATAACGTACCTCGGCGGAATTGAGCTCCTTGACCTTTGACCCTCGAATTTGCACTTCCCGGTCCGTCCGCCGAATGCGCACAGGTGCCAGGTCGACCAAATGAGGATGGGTATACATCGTAACGGTATTGTTGGAACGAAGGATATTACAGAGGTAACATTCGACTTGCGTCAACATAGATTATTTTTTTGAAAAATATAGTTACACTTCATGATCTTTGTAACAAAATTATTTATTTATTAATATCTACGCTCTTACTGGCTATCACAAAATGAATACCAACATATTTTATTTATTTTATTTGTAACTATATAATACTATGCAAAAATCTGTTTGGATTGTGCCCGTCTCTTTAGAGAAATTCTGTGTCGAGACGGGCATAGTTTACAAGCAATTGTTCAATTAATTAGAATAACAAGTAGATAGAATACATACATTTATTACTATATAAAAGGTGTATATGAAGAACAATTTTAAAATGGACTTAATTTTTGGATCACTTTGTAGCAATAATTAATATAGGTATGGGTCAATATGTTTGGGTGAGTGCACCGATACTGGCTCTACCCATATTACGAATCCAAGTTTTAATATAAAGTTTCATGTTCTTGGGACAATTCGATTGATTTAAGTCTTTTAGCATTCTATTAAATAGCTTAGGTCCAAAATATTTGTAGTTCCTTTGACCAAATGTAGTATGTGCTCTCGGGGTTTGTAGGTTATTTGTATTTGTCCGTGTAGAAATTATGTTTTGAGTTGTTTTAAAATGTGTCTGTTTGTATTTATATATGTATTTGAGAGTAGTATTAGCGTATATTTGTCTAATATCAAAAACATGGAATTTATTAAAAATTTCGTCAGTGCTCGTTGTGATTGGGGATTTGAGAATAACTTTAGATTAATTGCAGACATAGTCGCTCCATCCCAAGCGGTATGCATGCAGCTTATACATACAAATAGATTTTATATACAATGCACGTAAAGTACATATTACACGAGGGCGAGTCAAAAATTATCTACACTTTCGTCATAACACAGTTTCAAGGTTGTCATACTGCCTTCTACGCATGCGTGCTTAGAGTCTGTACGACCGCGGTCTTGTGTGCGAATTTTGAACCCGATCGCGACATTTGTCTTCCGGATATTACAGTGTAAACATTTCCGCTCCGCTAACAGTTTGCACCGAGGAGGAATAACGAGCAATGGTCTGACTTCTCTGGTCGAGGTGTGTGTAAAGGGCTGAAGTTCATCGTAGACTTTTATCACAATACGGAGTAAAAGTGTTTTTTTGTAGATCGAGAAGTTTAAAAGTGGCCGGACAAAGACGCACGAAGAGGAAGCAGGACGCCTATCAACCACCGTCACGAACATCAAGATTCAGCAAGCTCTAAAGATAGTTCTAGCGAATAAGCCAGTTACCAGCGGTGAGGTAGCGCCTTTTACTCTAGTTCTAGTTCTGCCCATCAAATCATCCGCAATGTACATGTTGAACCTACCTACCTCCCTACCTTTGTGTAAATAAATAGTAAACGAAAAATGTCGATAATTTTGACTTGCCCCCGTATATAACTGTCAAACCACACACGGGTTTCGTTCGTAAAATAATCACAGACGGTTTCAGTTAATTTACATTTATTCAGAATCAATACAAATAGACAAGTAACAGACAATACGATATCGCGCTCGAACCTGATGTCGGTCTGTCAAAATGGCGGCCGACCGTTTCCTCATTTTTTAATTTCCAGTGTCTGGCATCCATAGACATTAGTGTGTCGTCAGGATTTTATAACAATGATATAAAAATGAAGCAAGGAGTAAAATTAAAAATTTGGGTTAAAACATAATGGCTGAAATACCTTGTCCTGAGTTGAAGATCGGAGTTGAAGATCGGACAAGACCGAAATCGTTCGAAATCGAGTGCGTTACTATAATAATTTGTAATTATTAAAGTTTATGAAAAAATCTTCGATCCGGGATGAGATATATAACGCGTGAACATTTGCGCGCATATGAAGCCTGCTGCTGCATGCGCGGCGAGAAGCACGGACGTCTCCATTCTGCAGGAGCTGAACATCGAAGATGGACTCTTGACCTGCAGCCTGAGACGAATCTTTACATTTTTTGGCATCTTGCGAGAGGTACGAAAAGGAAGAGGAAGATCCCCCACCCGTTGGACCGACCGGGCAAGCACTTCTCTGACGATAGCCCCGAGAGGAGCAGTCAAGAGGGCGGTCCTCAGTGGTGAGGGACCATAGTGGACGGTGATGATAAAATCCTGAACATAATAGCGCTATGAAAACAGAAATTCGGCCATTAAAACGGCTGAACATGAAGATTGCTAAAATTAAATTAAACATAAATTAAATTTTTGTATACGGAGCCTATAGATACATAGGTGACCTTTTTTTACATTTCATATTGGGACTCCATTTTTTTTTTGCTACGCCACTGCACACATTAGTAACTATCCTATAGGATAACCGCCGACAATGAAATCAGTCATAAATATAGTTCTTATTAATAATTTTGTCTAACGACAAAGTTAACGGCTCGTGTCCATGGAGTAAGACACGTCGAGAAAACTGTGAATTATCATGTGAACTGTGTATTATTTGTGTGTCCGGTTTCGTGCTGTGAGTGTTGAAACCTGTACATCTTGCTATTGCGCGCGGTGCTCGAACGCACACTTTGCGCCATCACCGAAGTGCGTGTTCAAGAGTACTTCGTGGGGAACGACAGAGCACGCGTTCTGTTCAATTATAAACATTTGCTCTGTTTTAACAGCTAATTCACCCGACATACGAAGATAACTATAACTGGCGTGAAGCGAGTTGAACTTTGAAACTTGGCGGGTACGCGGTGACTACAAGCCAGAGTTGTTTCCGAACAATGTCATCGGACATCCATGTTTCCGAGATAAAAAAATGTCATCAAAATGGCTTCCGTGGACCCGGGGCGCAAACGTGAAAAAAATTCAAAATACTTCATTAATAATTAATATTGAGGCTGCCGGGTGTGAAGATTAAACCCCTGACCCTCGGATCGAGCCGGGCCCGAGTCCGCCTTAATGAGGAGAGCTGTTGCGACCTGATCCGGGATTACGGTTGCATATCAAATACCGCCACCCTCTTCATCCCCTCGTGTGTACCCGAGGGATGAAGAGCGCTCGCTGATGAAATGCATCCAGGCTGTAGCGGTCCAATGTTTGCCGTCCAGCGGGGATTTTACCCGGAATCGAGTCATAAACGGAGCGTGGCGTGTTCTACAACATCGATAATTATTATTTTTAAATAAATATAAATAATCGGAAATATTTCATAAATAGTTAAGCAAACAAATAATATGTCCAATATTCGTAATAGTTTTATGGACACTTCTTTTGAAATTTTCTCAGATTTTCACCGCCTTGTGTACAATTTTGTGGGTTATTCTGCTGTGTCTGGACGTCTGGACGTGTCTGGACCGTGACCATCATGACTTGCAGCCCGAGTTGCCAGCTGATCCCGGTGCCGGCGGTGGCAACTTATACATTTTTCTATCAATTTGGATTTTAAAATCTCAATATGAAATGACAAGTTTCGTAGACAAAAAAATTAGGGAGGTCAAGAGAAAAGTTCCGGTTCTTAAATTTTTGAATCCCACTATTGGTAATATGCAAACAATTTTATGGTGAATATTGTTCCGTTCCATCCATTATGGTGGGTAGTGTTTCATTCCGTCCGCCATGGTACATTTTCGAAATGAATAGTGTTCCATTCCATCTATCATGACACACTTTCAAGGTGGGTAGTGTTCCATTCCGTATGTTTTAATTTATAAATTCTATTAGTCTTCTATTATTAACATTGACATGCGAGCTTTCAATTATTTGCGTCTGGACTTACATATTCAATACATAACGTACCAAATAAACATGTAATTTTACAGAAATTACAGCTATACATAACTTTTTTTATTGTATGGAGGCACACCCCTAGTATTTACCCCTAAAATATGATGCACTGTGTGTATTACAACCTACCCGCGAACCTCAATGAAATGCAACGACACAGATATCGATATCTGTATTAAAGAATTACAAAATTAAATAAAAGATTGAAAAAATGAACTCGGTAATATTAGCTACGGGTTTCCGGCAACAGGTCGCGAGCTGTTTATTTAGACGGGTGCTCGCAGCGAACACGACGGATATCTGAAAGCTAATCCTTAAATCCGCACTCCGCTTCCGTCCGTCACTGGCGCGGACGAAGTCGTTCTCAGCAGCGCGGCGACCGGCATCCGCCCGACTCCGCCCGACCGAGAACCGCCAGTTCGACCCTTCGCACCGAGTGGTTTCATTTCACAGCCCCCGTCGACACCGGGGCGGGTGTCGGGCGGGCGGACGGGCGGGCAGGACCCGAGTTAATACCCCGTCACCGGCGGGATTACCGCACTCGGACTCACTCGCGAGCCGCGCGCCGCGGAGAGCGCTATTATCGGAGCGCGCGAATGATCCGAAAATCTTCTCGTTCATACCTGTTATTTTATGCATTCAATCTTGAGTGGCTCTAATTTGTACAGTGAATTCGCGAATACTGCACTATCGATGAACGATTATTTGTATTAAGTATTTTAAAAAAAATGCTACAAATTAATTAAACGTTTTAAATAAGTACGCACGCACGATGTCATTATAAAATAATTGTGTCGAGTGATGTGATGTTGAAAATGGTCTTCTCCGGTGGCTGTCGGCTCCCGATCGTCGCGGTGGCACTCCTCGCCGGTGGACTGCTCCAGACATCCTACGGTATTAAATGGATGTAAGTACATAGCTTTTTAGTTTATTGCGACTTTAAATACCTATATACGACTTCAATAAATTCATTTAGTGATGTCACAATTTTTTGTGAAATTTAACGTGACGTTAACAAATATATTTAGCTCTTTAATGATTAAGATTGTTATTTAATTAAAGCGTTATATAAAACTTATATAACAATTTGACACCGCAGATCAATGGGACATTAACGAAATGGTTGAGCATCCGCTCAGCATGTAGCGGAATTGATCCCGGTGAAGGTAGAAATAAAACACGAAGTAAAAACAAGAGAATGTATATAAAAGTATTTTATAAGTCAGTTATTATGCTAAAATGTGGCACGTGTATCATACCACCCCTGCATAGGATATATTTTTACCTACATACATACGTCATTGTCGTTCATCAGTTGGGTAATTTAGAATCTCCTCAGCAGCGCAGTTATAACGGAATAAATGTTTGTCATATTCATCATCACGATCCATGACTGAATATCGGGGGGAGATCCACTCGGTCGGTCCAACGAGTGAGGGATCTTCCTCTTCCTCTTCGTCCTCGAGGCCACCGCAACAGCTATCTTCCCTTCTCGCAAAATGGTCATAAAATGTAAGGATTCGTCCTCGATGTTCAGTTCCTGCATTCGGGAGACGCGAGTGCGTCTCGCCCTCCGCGGTATGCGCGGCATGTCTTCTCTGTTTCGCCTTCAGGCTCCACGATTCGGCACCCTATAAAATGCAACAGAGACTGTTGAGTCAGAGTAGTGTTGGAAATACCGCGATTTTTCGATATAAGTCCGATCAGAGATAATTGAAATCTTATAATCTATGTAATGTAATAACCTCAATAAAGATTATTAATATAAATTAAATGTTTCAAGCGGGATTCGAATCTGGATCATTTTCTATCCCGAATCCCGGTAGCAACAAAAATATTTTTTCTATTAATCAAATTTTTCTATATTTTGTCCTAATTGATATATTTAAATTATTTATTTAATTTGTATTAAAATAGCGCACAAGTATATTTTCTTTAATAATCGATAAAGATTGATTAATTATAATGAAAAATAAAGAGACCCTAAAATATAAAGTGAAAGAACGCATTCTACATTCTACTGATTATCTGTTTCCTTTATATGCAATATGTTTGTTGTATTTCATTAATTTATTCTGTCGATTAAACGCTATTAATTAATTATTAATGGCTGTAAAACTGTTCTGCAGTCTGACAAATGTTCAAAATTATAATACATATGTATCTATAACAAAATAAATAATTAAAAATGTATTCCGGAGTCATCCGTATTCGGTCCGTTCGAATGTAAATGTGAAGAAGTGGAGGATGGCCAGGGAAAGATAATATTCGGCGGTTTTAATTGTCGGCTCTTTCTTAATGAGTCCTCCGCGGCTTGCGCTAATTGGTTCAATCATTATCCGCTCGCTAATTGCTCCCCGGATCACCGGATACTTCTCCTCCACCTCTCTCCAGACCGGGAATCGTCTTTCGGCAGCTCGCTCCGCAACCTCGACTCTGACCCATATTTATAGAAATGTAGCCATCGTAAAGGTTTCCATTAAATTAAGCATAAAAGTTCATATTGTGAATACTAAGTTGATCTTAGCGCCATCATCGAACTGCACCCGTGTCGTCTCTGGCACGGTATTGCCAGCGGGCGGTTGTGCTCACGCGCCTCTGTCCTTCTCTCGCTCGAATAGTACTCTGTATGTACGAGCCCGGACGACATACGTGACATACTATTCGGGTTGGCGCTTTATTGTAGCTCATCTATAGCTATCACGTTTGCCGAAGGCCGTGTGCGTGGATTCGTTCCGCTACTGAGACCTCGAGTTGCTCCCGTAAAGTTGCGGCTGGAACTCAGCACTCGGCACCAGCCCTCTAGTGCAAGCGGCGCTCTTTTTATGGCGAATGGGATTTGACATAAACAACCCGATCACGCTGGAATAAATATAAATAATTATTATTATTATTGTAAGTACATATCTCTTTTTAATATTTCCCGTTATTTTCTCGTCCAGTACATAAACTTGTGTTTTTCCTTTTATCTGATTATTATTTGGATTTTTTGAATAATCTGTATTAAAAAGGCTTCGAATATCGATAATATTAAATATAACTTTATTTCCGTTTTAAATATAAATTTCGCGTTAAGTTAGCATTTTTAAGAACGGTTCCGAGAAAGATCCCTTTTCTCTACCCTCGCCCTAGCAGGATTGGGACTCATCATCAACGCGGGATCTCCAGGTGTCCCGTTCATTGTAGGGCAGGCAAATGCTTAATCTGTTTTACTCAACTTTGCCTAGGACTATTCACCAGGCATGATCTTAGCGCTGTGAACAGCATTAAGAAGGGGTCATTAGGCAGTTTAGTCATAATGAACTTGGTAAAATAGGAGTCCCACTGGTGGGGCACCGCTAGATATGACGTCGGGCTCTCTCCTTGCCCAATCATCATATTATCAATATATCGTTGGTCACTGAGAAAGAGTCGGGGATGAAAATCAATAGTCAATAATTATGTACATATTTACAATTTAATTAATTAATTAGACGAGAAGAAAAAAAAACCTTAAGCTAAGTTATTAATCTAACTTAGAGTCTACTTAATTATAATCTTAACTTAAACTTAAATCTACCTTAATTACTCCGTCGGATACTGCTGGGGGCGACGTCCGGACAGCAATGTCACGGAAGTGGCCGGCCTGGGCTCGATCGCGGTCGCGTCCACTCTTGACGGTAACGGGTGCGGCGGTGCCACCCCTCTCGATAGTCTACGCCGCTGGCAACCGATAGCTTAGGTGCCAGCTGGATCAGGCGCCTCTAGCCTCGTTCTGCCTTCCTTCGTCCTAGTACTGGGCGGTCTCAACTGTTCCCTTGTCTTCCGTGTTCCACCTCCTTCTTTAACTTAGACCTTGTTCTAATGCTGGCCGATCATGAGCGCTGGTCGCCAGCTGTCCGGTGGGTGACGATGGAGTAGGATATTCAACTCTTCCTACGAGAGTTTTAAACTTTTATTTTCTAAGTCCGACTGATTTTAAGTCCTGATTCCAAGTGATCTTAACTGAGTGAATGATTCCAAGTCTGTCTGATTCTGAGTAAAAGTTTTTGATTCTTCGTCGCGTCCGGCCTTTTAAGCACCTCAGGGTCCCACGTCCCTCGGTCCATCTCTTAGGCAGTAATTGGGTACTCTTTTACTTAAATATAGAAGCATTTTACGGCTTTGTACCCGAGATTAGCTGGGAAATTCCTTGTGTTAATAAATATTTGGGGTCTCCCGTACGAGATTCGAATCCCTTTATTCAGCCGGCTAATTGCGGCCGTCATAAATGCATATTTTCCCAGCCATGTATTAATATCCGAAAGTAACAGTTAAGATTAGAAGCATTTCTTGAAGTTGGACCGTCATAAAATGTCCCCTAGACCCCTCCAAGAAAGCAAACACGTTCACTTAATTTTAATTGTTTACACGGCCCTGTTACCCATGCAAATCCCTTAAAGGAATGCACCGCGTTCGGATTAGCCGTTATGTGCTCTTTTCTTTGTTAATAATATGGGAAAATTCGCGTCACATTAATCAAACTAATCAACGAGGAGAGGTCGGTTAGAAAGATATATAACGCCAGAGCGACAGATAAGTTTGGTGATTAACAATTTGGAGAATGCGCGGTGTTTGTTTAAATTCGCCTTCTGCTCAACGATCGGTTCTGACTCTTATAATTCATTTAGATTTAACAAAAATGTCTCCAGTTTACACGAGGGGTTCAAGGAATACGATCATCTCAGGTGTGAAGTCAATCAAATGTCTTTTCTCGGTTCTACCTCGATGCTTATTGTACAAAAATTGAATTAGCGGATTCTCAAGTTTAGATTGATTTATAACAATACCAAATTTATAATTGTATTAATTTTTATATAATGAAAGAGTTCACGATCTGGCCAGCCGCACGAGAAAGAATAGCCTCCGTTGTCAGATGCCGGACGGTCTGAGCGATGCGAAGAACTCCCTCCGTTCGTCCATTTCAGTCCGCCCGGTATGGGTGACCTGATTACCCGCCGTCGGCTCTCGGTAGTGATTCGCCCCACAGCCACAGGTGTCGCTGTCTACCCACCCCGTAAGTCAGACATTAGAAGATAGTCATCCACTCTTACATAAATTCCGTTATTAATTCACTCACCCGCGAACGGAACATAAATGATCAGTGGACTGGCATTCGATGTTTGACAACAGTAACATGAAATCTTGGCTACTGTCACTGATACTATTTTGCAACGTATTTTTTACATCATAGTCATTGTTATAAATATTGTACAAATACCATATTTTACATAAATTAACGGTTTATTGGAGGATGCAATCAAAATTAGTGCGTTTTTTTAAATTTAGAAAAACATCGATGACATTAACACTGACAGCAGTGAGGTAATGCCACTCTCGTTATCGCCAGCTGGGGTAATCCTTAATTAGCCATTTGGCTACAAGTTAGGGACATGAATCCGCGATGAGTAATTAATTGCACCGTTCTCGCGTATTCAAAATGTAATCAGAGTCCCCACAAAAAATGCACAAGGGATGAGATGAGGGGAGACGGGGGAGGCGTAATTAGGGAATAATTGTTGAATTATGGAGGCGCCCGTGACCCCCAGCGGACCCCCGGCCGGCAACAGATGTCCTCCCGACTCCCGACTCCCGGGGCCGAGGGTCGATGCGGTCCCGCGTGATGTTGCGTTTAATTTTAAATTCGGCCAAGGGAGTGTGATTTTTCACGCATCATTTTTCCCCACTCGGGTGCGCGTGTCGCGCCGCTGCCGAATATGGTCGCGTCGTATTGCATATTTTAAATTTACATCAGTCTGAACGCGAGATGAAAAGGATTTGTAGAAAGTTCGTCGAAAGCGTCGAGTTCGTTGTCGCAGTGGTGCGGAATGTTGGATAAAATATTCTCACATTATTGTGATATCTTTAATACAATTTTAATTAATTAAATATATACAGATAAAATATTTCAGTCGCTATCGAGATTCGAACCTGGACGTTTTCCTATCGGGGAAAATGCGTTAGCGCTCACCGTGTTCCAAAATTAGAGGAACATCGCCCGTGACATGGTCTAAATATTCTACAATAATAATACATATATCCATTTTTTCACATTAATCTGGTGCAATTTCACCAATAATGGTGTTTTTTTAAATATTCAATTGTTGTTAGTCTTGCACTAGCTGGATCTTGCAGGGGTGTAACCCAGATCTCCATATGATAAGCCTATTCGATCATTTTGGATCATCTTTACATTTTAATTTACATCGGCAATATTGGCTCGCTTCGGGAATTTCTTTCTCTTGGCGGTGTCCTCACGTCGCGTAAAGAATAATTGTTTTAAATCTTTTCATAATTGGACGAATAGCTCGCTCAGATTGATGATGATTATGATTATGATTATGTTGACTGTAAAATTCACTAAGTGCACGACAGGCTTGCCGAGTCGAAAACTGATTTAGATAATAAGTTTAATGGTTGTTCCAAATGGCGGAATATATTGAATAAAAATAACAATGACAGCTGTCAAAATATTAAAAAGACACGACTGCTATTCATATTTGAAATTCTATCACACTTACTGGATAATGGACAAACCAACAAATACATTCGACTAAAACTAATGTTGGTAAAAATACAAAAAACAATTAATGCGTTAAAAAAATTTACAAAATTTATTATTGATTTTTTGGGGATATCGTGTTTTTAACTAATTTTTAACGACAACCCCGCCTACTGACCAATCAAAACGCTGAGCGGCATCAATACATAGTTACAATGTGCATATTAATCACACTAATAAAATGGAAAATAGTAGACACATAATGATTAACTTATTTTGATTCCAACTTTATTTCACACATATTACATAACCATTTTTATTTTTGCCAATCTGCATGCCAGCTTTACGGCAAGGTTCCCTTCAATTAAACTAATTACCCTTCAATTAAAATTTTATCAGCAACACTTTTTAAAAAAAATGTTTAAATACAATAGAGAAATGAAATAATTAGATAAGAATGTGTTTGACTTTATATTTGAGTGTTCACTGATGGCTCTTTGTTGATTTTATTAAAATTTCTTGACGTAACACATTTTGTTGTTCTCTCACCGTACTCGCTGTTCGCTATCGGTACTCTCACGGCTCGTGATAGCTATGGTGACGGTCATGCTGGAATAGCTATGGTGACGGTCATGCTGGAATAGCTATGGTGATGGTCATGCTAGAACAGCTATGGTGACGGTCGTGCTAGAATAGCTATGGTGACGGTCATGCTAAAATAGCTATGGTAACGGTCATGCTAGAATAGCTATGGTGACGGTCATGCTAGAATAGCTATGGTGACGGTCATGCTAAAATAGCTATGGTAACGGTCACGCTAGAATAGCTATGGTGACGGTCAATATTCATATTTACATCGTTCTCTTATTATCTCTTCTAAAATTATATTATTCATGTGTTACTTTTTTGTCAACTGGTTAGATTTTTTCATATTATAAATAATTTGTAATTATCATCTTTATACGAACACTTAGTTCCGTTATCTACTTATAAGTGTTAAAAATCTTAATTGTAACTGCTTAATTTTATTAGTATACGTTTTATATGTTGGTCCATAGCTACTCACTCCATAACTGATAACCGAGTCGACCATCGCAAAGTACAGCGAGTACAGTGTGGCCCGAGAGGTGCATAACCTTAACATATAAAATGCACTTAACGCGGTTCTCAGTTTCTTACATATATGATCAATATGCGGTTTCCAGCCAAAATGTTCATCAATTATTAAACCTAAATATTTATATTGCTCCACTTTCTTAATTTTGCCACATTTGCAATTTATTTGATTATTACCTGAGCGTCCGTAATCGTGTTTTAGTTTAGGTTGTGGTGATCGGATATGTAAGTATTAGGTTTTCTCTACATTTAAAATTATTCCGTTATCGTGAGCCCGTTTGAGGATGTTGGCCAAATATTTATTTGGAAACGTGATAATCGTAACGCGGTTATAGGGCTCACCTCCCTGCAGCAGTCGGATCTAATACTTCGTTCGGTAGATGCTGCACAGGGGCGGGGGCGCGTCCGCCCCGCGCAGGGGGAGGAGCAGCCGCCAGGGGGGGAGATGATAGTTTGATGATGATTGAGCGATATCTGATGGGGAGCTCGCGTGCCGCGCCACTGCCCGCCGCCGGCCGGCAGGGGCGCGCCGCCGGGGCTGTTCAGTGCGTTCGGTATTTTTTATTCACTCTCTATAGTGTCACGAATTATCAGAAATTCTTATGTAATATTTATTTGCCAATTATAAGACGGAGATGATAGCCCAACAATTTGCCAAATAGTATCGCACGGTCAGATCACATTAGGCAAGTTGGAAGTCGGAAGATACAGGACCCGCGGAAAGAGAAAAAAGATAGGCCGATATTCAACACGGATGTTAAAAGGTAATAAATGCACAATAATAAATAATCCTTGATAATAGCGCGCACGTCTTAGGACGGGTGAAAGGATACAACTTAAGCTTCCACTTGAAAGCCAAATAAATTAAGGACGTTAGTTAAAAAAAATTCACACTAAACATAATTGTTAATAAATACATAAAAATGTACAGTTATCTACTTTTAACCCTCAGCATACCGCGATGCAAGTGTGAAAAAATGATTTTACTAGTTTGAATGACTGTAAAACAGTTGATATCGTGCTTAGTATTTAATGTGAAATAGTGATAAATGTGATAATACAACGGAGCATAATTTTGGGGCCGCCCCTGGAACCGCGGGGTGGAGGTGGGGGTTGCGGTCTGGAGTGCAGCTCCTAATGGAAGAAGAAAAAGGGATATTGTAAATGAATTGCGAGGGAAAGAAAAACAGAAATACACAAAGAGAAACAAAGTGGTCGACTCCGCCGCGGGTTCATCTCGCCCGAGTGTTATTGATATTTCTAACGGTTCATTCATAGCGTCTCGCCAATATGGCAATCGAGGAAATATTATTATTCTTCTTCTTCTGACGAGAGCTGCTGGCAGAACGGAGCCCCGGGTATGGTTTTAAGGTCCATGTCCACGGTAGGAGATAATCTCAGAGATTTAGTTGATATATATCTCAATACTGTACACATTTTAATTTTTTTTATTCAAACTTTATTTCAAACATATCACTTACAATTTTTATTTTTTGCCTAACTGCAGAGCAGTTTTACGGCAAGAATTGCCCTTCTATTAAAGTAATTAACATAGTGAATTAAAGTTAAAACAGTTAAGTACAAAATAACATAATATTTTAAGTAAGTATAAGTAACATAGTAAAAGAATTAAGGAGAAAACATTCTTATTGTGAAGTTGTAATTATTCCGAACAAAGCTCTGTGATATTATCTTGAATACTAATTAAATCTATTCATTAGAAAGACATACATATAAAATCAATTTTATCTAAAAAATGTAGTTGTCGCTACCAGGATTCGAACCTGGATCTCTTTCCAAACCGTGGAAGGTGCACTAACCAACTATAAAAAATAAAGTACATGGCTTTCAAATAATGGAACGATAGATGTATTCATTTGAAAAAGAGTAACATTTGGGTTCGAATATCTGTCGTCAAAAGTATTGTCTGCTGTAGCATTGTTGGTTAATGCACCTTCCCCGGGTTGAAAAAAGATCCAGGTTCGAATCCCGGTAGCGACAACAATATTTTTCGATAAAATTGATTTTGTATGTATATATTTATAATTAAAAGATTTATTTAGTATTTAAAATAAACTAAAATTTTATCAGCATCAGTTTGAGATTGGCAGAAAGATACAAAAACTCAAACCGTTGTACACAGCGTACCTTCTGACGGTGAGATTTGACACGTGCCTTCACCAATCATCACCTAAAACTCCGTCGATACCGTCGATCGATCGAAAGTTAGACAGAAGTTGATGTGCCCGGCGATTAAAGTGACGCGAATTTCCCCATATTGTGAAGATAAAAACACTTAACGCGGTGCATTCCTTAAGGGATTATCGGCATGGGTAACAGGGCCGTATAACCAATTAGGATTAGGTGAAAGTGTTTGCTTTCTTGGGGGAATTAAGGGACATTTTATGACGGTCCAACCCCAAGAAATGCATCTAATCCTAATTGTATATTGTCGAGGACGTACCTTTCCAAGGATAATACCCGGTCGGAAATTTTCGCAACCCCGCCAAATTAGATGCATTCTCAGAATGCCGACAAGACCTTCCAACGTTTTAGTATTTTCCGATTTTAGTGTAAAAATAATAGACTAGGGTAATTTTAATGGTATAGCACGTGCGACCGACCTGTCCTTACGATCCGCGCACACCCTAAGCCCCTGAGGGTTTAAAAAGGCCGGACGCGGCGGTAAAAAAAACACTTGCAGTTAACACTGACAGTTAGCAGTCACAGTTCGTCACAGACTTGGAGTTAAGCAGTTAGCAGTCGCAGTTACAGTTGGAAAGTTAGACTCGGTCAGTGAGACTCGAACAGTTGCAATGAGGCACTAGCCAGTTGGTTACTTGAAGACAGTTAAAGCTAACACGGACAGTTAACTTAGACACTTGGAGAAATGGAAAAGTTAAAACTCTCGAGTTAATATTCTACTCCACCGTCAGCCATCGGACGGCTGGCGACCAGCGCTCGAGGTCGGCCAGCGTGAAGGAACGCTTGGAACAACAGGCGAAACTAAGACTGGAAAATAGTGCAACTCGAGCGGAGATGGAAGGAAGGCAGTGCAGAGGAGCTGGTGAACAAGACCACCCACCAGAAGGACGGGATCGCAGAGCGGGCTTGAAGCCCCAGTCCCGCCCAGATCGCGCCGTCGGTCGCCATCCGCGCGGCGGACATCGATCCTCGAAGCCCGGACCGACCGAACTTAATTAAGGTAGAGTTAAGATTAATTTAAGATTAGAATTAAGTAGACCGTAAGATAAATTAAGATAATTTAGCCTAGAATTTTTTTTCTCCTCTCGCCTAACCGAATTAATAAAGTTGTAAATATAGATTAATCATTGACTCATTAATTTTCATCCCCGCCTCCTTCTCAGTGACCAACGTTGCATTGAGATACGATGATCGGGCAGTGAGGAAAGCCCGACGCCGTATCAAAGTTATTAACATTAATATAAGGCGTTAAGTTGCGTTGTAACTGCTACTGACGATATTCAAAATAACCCACATGGCGACAGTGATATTTGACATCCCAGAGATCAGAGGGAGAGTCCTACAAGAGTTTTAACCATTTGCACTCGTAAGACTGCTTCCATTACGTATTACTAACTAGACCAGCAGTTCCTAACCTGTGATACGCGTACTCCTGGGGGTACGCGGTGGACCGGTTATTGAATATTGATATTGTCGGAAAACATCAGAAAAATAAGTTTGAATAAAAACAAAAAAATAGATTTACATAACCTTTAAAACCAAAAATAAAAGCCTGTAAATGTATATATTTTAGGTTAATAAAATTCGTTTATTTAGCAAACCTATTATTATTATTAATACTCGAGGTGGTTCCTTGAAAGACGCTTCCTAACCAAGGAGCGGCACTGGGTATAACGAAGAGAGAGGGTAATCGTAAATGAAAAGTCTAAACGAGAGATACGAGAGAGAAAAAAACATAGGAGTTGCTGAACTAGACCGATAAATGCGATATTTTCCTATTAATATTGTTTTTTTTAGTTTATTTATAGCATACACGCGTAGACGTTCACTGTTTCCTTACTGAAAACTTTGGTATTTGGTCTGCATTCTGCAGATATTAGGGCTATCATCAGAAAAATGCCTGTTGCCTTTTCCACTCGATCGGTCCATCGAGTGGGGGATCTTCCTCTTCCTCTTTCTCTTCGTCCTTCGACGTGGCCCACCGCAACAAGCTTCTCCGAGCTATCTCACCTTCTCGCGAGATTCCTAAAGAATTGAAGGAATCGTTTCAGGCACATGGTTTATCCCTGACGTTGAATTGAAAAATTGATATACGAAATAATTTAAATATCAAAATGTTCTCGTTTGCTTATATTTAGAACTCAAAACAGAAAAGAAAACAAAAATAATAATAAAACAAAGATAAAATATTAAGTTCATGAAAGCATCTCCATAAGTAAATTCGATATCTTTTCTCCCTCTACCCAACTAGTTTTTGAGATATTTAAGTTAGTACATCGAGAAATATTTGGCTTTGGGTACCAGAAACATATGAGAGGATTCACCAAAGCTCTCATTCTCATTTAGAGTTTCATGCAGCAGTGCAACTACATCAACGTGGCCAATGAAATGCATTGGGACTCACGTTAAATATCCGCTTAATATATATAGGGTGGCCTTAAAAAGGTGAGAACATGTCGTAACACATGAATTATTTCAAAACATAATATAATTAATTGTAATTCTAATATTTTTTTTTTTGCACAATATTTAGCTGATAAATATCCGCTTAATATATATAGGGTGGCCCTAAAAAGGTGAGAACATGTCGTAACACATGAATTATTTCAAAACATAATATAATTAATTGTAATTCTTAATATTTTTTTTTGCACAATATTTAGCTGATCAGAAATCAAAACACCTCATATTGCATTATCTAGTGGGTTTAAATTTGGGCTGTTCGGAGGCCACATGCCTGGCTCGATGAAATTAATATTCTCACGACGAAGAAAGTTGATTGTATTTCTGGCTGTGTGAGATGAAGCTACGTCCTGCTGTAATGTCTAGCTATACTTCAGACTTTGTTTTGAAACTCTTTGATCATTTCCCTAGCACCCCGACGTTTTTCAATTCGCAAATTTTTAATCAGAATACGGTCTTCTGTGCAACAATTTGAAAAAACCAAGTATAAACAATGAGAATATTAATAATCAAAGATGGCTACCGGAAATTGTCGAAATAAAACGTAATACAGGTAAATAGGTAAGTAAGTAAATTAGTAAACTATTTAAGTTATAGTTAAACTAATTTTGATATAATTATAACCCAGTTTTGGGCCACCTTGTATACATATTTATATTTAAATAACTGATTGCACCGTTAGAAAATTTCATAAAAACCTTTAATAACCGTTTAAGAAAAACTCCTTCTAGAATCATCTATATATTTTTAATACCACCATTCCCTTCCCCATCATCTTTTCATCATCAAAATTTTCTCGGTTCTGCTTGTATTTACGTCTTGAAAAGATAACCCTAGTACGACTTTTACTGTACCCTCAAAATCTTTCATCTTGACAGTCATATATATGGAGATAGATAAAGAGACATCTTAAAATATATTTAACATCCATATATAGGAGGGTCCTTTTTTCCATTTCGCATTGTGGACCAAAGTTTTTAGTTATGCCACTGGCTTCGTAGTATCGAAGATATTTGTCACTGACTTACACAGGCTTAAAGAGAAAGATATGACATTATATTCCATTCAGAAAAAATCGTAATTTTATTTGCGGTCTTTGAAATTTTTTAATTTAAAAAGAAAGGGTTGATTTGTTTCTGCAATGTAGTTTTTCAAGCAGTCTGTATTTTCTCGACTGATAACGATTCAATTACCCATTTATGGACTTTAATTATACTAATATATATATATATATTTTTTTTTTTTCAGGTATCTTTTAAAAATAAGATATTAACCTTTACCACACCATGATAGAAAATATTTATATATGGCAACTCGTGTCACCGTAAGAGTTTTTTTTTAATTTAAAAGACATAAATGCTTTTACTACTCCAAATAACTTTAAAATAGTTAATATTACGATAACATTTACGAAAAAATAATTGGAAGCACTTCTACGTTCTTCACGTCATATCTCACCCAATACGACCCTTATTTTAATATCTGGTGTTATAATTAGAGATTTTTATCGCACACAACGTGTGAAATTTAAATATGAGCGGCAATATAAATACATATATAAATACAAACAGACACATTTTAAAATAACACAAAACATAATTTCCACACGGTCAAATACAAATAACCTTCAAACCCAAAGAGCACATAGTGCATTTGGTCAAAGGAACTACAAATATTTTGGACCTAAACTGTATAATAGAATGCTAAAAGACTTAAATCAATTGAATTGTCCCAAGAACATGAAACTTTATATTAAAACTTGGATTCGTAATATAGGTAGAGCCAGTATTGGTGCACTCACCCAAACATATTGACCCATACCTATATTAATTATTGCTACAAAGTGATCCAAAAATTAAGTCCACCTTAAAATTGTTCTTCATATACACCTTTTATATGTTAATAAATCTTTCTACTTGTAATTTTAATCAATTGAACAATTGCTTGTAAACTATGCCCGTCTCGACACAGAATTTCTCTAGTGAGACGGGCACAGTCCAAACAAATTTTTATATGTATTATATAGTTACAAATAAATAAATAAATAATAGCGAGGGCTATTATACCGACGCGAGTGAACACGGTCGGTAAGAGAGTGGGCTGGACGAAGAGCACCGGGCGGTGTCTCACCGCGCAGAATGGCGAAAAAGAGATCGCACCGAAGATTGTGAGATGTGGTGGATACGGAATATGAGGCCTCGATTCACCCTCGTAATGGTGGATCGTCTAGCTGGGACTCGTGTGGAAATTAGTGAAAACGTGTCGAGGTTTTCCTACTTGGACTTGCTCAAGATGGCGTGATTTCGAAAGTTATCGAAGGCGAGATGGAAGATCACCCACCACCCAAACGGATGTCATTATGGAAGTATGAAAGAAACCATAACTCCTAGAAATGTGTCCCCGTCGGCCGGGGAAGTGTCTCATGTTTACTGTAATTAAAATGTGTAAATCGAGTGTTGTTATTGTTTGAGACCATTCCCATTCGTCCGGGACAGCCATACCGATATCACACATGCACACACATGCACCCGCAGACTTAACCTAGCCGGCGATAGAGTTCTATCCTCCGGAGCCGGATCGCAACGTAACAAACGTTTTTTTTGTGGAATTCGCTTAACAAAATTATTTTTCACTAGTCATTTCTAAGATTATGTTTATTTAGAAACTATCTTTCCGTCACGCCGTTTCTCCACGGGAGTACGCAGAGAGGTAGGCTTCTGTCCTGACACACAATGCGCGCCTCATCCACATCTTCTCATACAAGCTCGCCGATTATTGAGGCTTCTAACAGGACCATCCTCCAGTATCTGGTTTACCTGGCCGTGCTAAGTCTCATATATATATTTCTTACCGTTATCTTCATTCATCCGTTCCATGTGACCAAACCACCCAAGTGATATTTTCTTAATATTATTTACTATTCTAAGATCAGCTTTAAATTCTTTCCTTATTTACTCTGTTATAAATGAATCTGTTGCGCATACGCCGTATAAGCGATCTCATTTCCACTGCACTCAGTCTTCTTTCGTTCCTATTCTGCTAGTTCCAGGTCTCAATTTCATACATAAGTGTCGGTACTAGGACTCCATTGTATACCGCTAGTCTTGCCTCGAAATACAAGTTTCCATTAGATATAATTCAATTGGAAGCGCTTTCTTCCGGAATACAGCTAATCCGAGTGCAAACAGTTAAATGCTAAAATAATAAGCGAACTGAATTATTATATTTATTACTAGTTGTCAGCATCGATCAATGGAATATTTCATATTCTCCCTGTCCTCGACACTTGATACAATTGTATTTAAATTTCTCCCTCATTCGAATTACCATAATCGAGTTGCGATGTTCAACTACCTCTAGCCAGGACAGCTCCACTTTCTGATGCTCGATCGACAAATCGTGCCCTTGGAACAACAAGGTATCATCTCACAGTTACATCAAACTGAGATATTGGCTATACTGACAGGGTGCGAGGGAGAGCCAGTGGAATGCTCCGTTAGATCTCTAGCTACCGCTCTTCCCGGCATTGTCCATCCCACCCACACCTTAATAAATTCCCGGGAAAGTCCGAGATTCCCTTAATTTCTTAATAGGTCGTCGTTCCAGGGGATCCGATGACCTATTCTTTATGATCCCGCAATCATAAATAATCATCTCAATCACCCAGTCCCAGAGGACGTCCTCCGTGAGGATGCCTGCCTCACCCGAGCGCAAACACACCACGGTCTATAGTCAAGTCCGAAGTCGAAGAGTTTACTCCTGAAACAGCCGTGCCCGTGCAAAATTTAGAGTAATAAAGTTGTTTCAAAGCCAAAGAGCGACAATATTTAAAGACCAAACCGAGACGTGGACACTCACCCTCAATGTCACACAGAAATTAAAAGTTGCCCAAAGAGCAATGGGAAGGACTGTGAAGGTCTCTAGTGCCATAATCACCGCCGACGATCCTGAACTCACCTTGCACATGCTGGTGCCAATGTAAACTATGAAACGTATGAAACGCCTATGTAACTCTTTTCATGTTGTCATTTCATTGTACAGGGTGAATATTATGTTTCAGGTCGATGTAACAAAATTCATCAAAATTTCAAGCGTAGCTCGGGCTGGATGTGACGTGGCATCGCCCTGTTAAAATCACACGTGTTGCAGGCGCAGTCGACCCAATTCGGCCACCGACAAGTTTTTACAGCATTGCCTATTGCATCCTGAAAGAAATAGTCCGCAAATTCGGGTCGCGGCAACTAAACTTAACCAGCGGGGAATACGATCCGCGGGATTTATTCCTTCAATTATTTAAAACAATTCTTTAGTAACTTTTTTGTTCTAAAAAATTAATTCTACTAAAATATAAATTAAATAAAATACAATCACTTTGTATCAAACCACGAAATTTATCAACCGGTTTCGCTAATCGCAAGCTTCGTCAGGACGTATTTAAAACTAACTAAAAATACAAAAAGAGTAAACTTATATATACATAAAAATATTTCCCTCTTACGTATATATAAAGAGTATCTCCTTCCCATCTCCCTCTTCATGTATTTATAAGTGAACTTTTTTTGTATTTATGATTAGTTTTAAATACGTCCTGACCAAGCGAAACCGGTTGGCGTATAATAAATTTCGTGGTTCGGTTCAAAGTGATCGTATTTTATTTCATTTAATATGTCAAACCGCAAAGTGATTTTTCTACGAAAACATAATAAAAATTCTTTGTTCGTATTAACACTGTTTTAAAGAGTAAACTTCTCTTCAAAATGTCAGATAATACCTTATCGTTCCGAGGGCGTGAAATGACACCGGTTTCGTTCCTTATCCGGCCTGTCGCCGCCCGCCACCGCATCACTCCGGAACTCTCTCGTTATACATATTAATATTTAAATAAACCGATGAATATCTGAGGGCCGATACGTTTGCAGTCTCGAGCCGCGCCCGAGCCGAGGTCTTAAACAACGCGGAAAGGCAGTGCGCTGACTTGTCTCACGAAGGCAATAAATTAATTGAGTTTCCGCCTTCTCGCATTCTGCGTCCGCGGCGTGGGCACTTTTCAATTATCGCGTTGTACGCATTCCCAGCTGGGTGCGCGGAGTATCGCGCCGAGATTGGAATATTATGTGGCCAACTTGACACTTCATCTTAATACAAAATGCTCTTAACCCCACTTCTGAAGGATCGTGTCCCGGGTGATCTCTCACTGAGACGTTGATTTCTGAGTGGTATGTACCCAGAAATGGGCAAGAGGGGGCTCGGAGGAACTCGCGCGAGCCCCTTGTTTTAAATGAAGAAAACACAATACTCTCAGATCAAATAAGAATCTAACTGAAAGTTCTGTGGATGAATCATAAGACTGTTGCCTTTTGAAATTTCTGGTAAAAGATATTTATTTCTAGTGCGTACTAAAAGAGACCCAGCTGTTTGTTTCTCTAGAGTCTAACGATGCTTAAAAATGCCGATGTTTGATATATTGCTTCCAGATGTTCTTACATGTTCAACGTAACATTTTTGTGAATGATGTTTTGAGCGATTATCCTTCATACTACATACTTACCGTAATTGTGCACAATTTGGGAAGGACAGTTCCTAATATTTCTTAATTTGCACCATCATTTACTGAGAAGAACTTCACTTTCATTCCGGTGCTCTGTTTTGAAACACGGAATTGTCACGAAAAGAATAGTTAGTACCTACTTCTGCGTCAATCTTAGAACTGTTCACGTTAAGTAGGTAGGTATATCATATAAATAAACGAAGTAACATTCGATTACTTTAATAATTATTGGGTATAATTGTATGAATGATAAAAAAATCACCCCTTCCCCGGAACACCGCGAATAGCTCTGAGATTAAGCGAGCCACCTCGTTAACGTATTGGCAGCTCAACGCTGTACCGGTTGCATCGGTATCGGTTGTGTACATCGCGCGCAGTGCGTTATCGTATCATCGCGGAGTTAACGTTCATTGTAAACACACAAACTTCCGAAAATTCATCGAGTGACATCAAGGGACTATTTAGAGGGAATAGAACCTTTCATATACATAGAATACTGAACACATTCATAATAATTATTGTTAAACCATTATTTAAACATTCCATTATATTGATATAATTGAATATACTCTGTTCACTTTTAACTGAGATTTATTTTATACTCCTACTAGCTTCAGCTGATGATATGATTAATATTAATGTTCATTCCCTATTCATAAAATAATTAAACATTAAGCAAAGCATTGTAGTAATAAAAAAATTGATTCGTCAGTGATCTACTGTGCAGTGATATGAGTAAAAAATCGACCTGTTGATGCATTCAATTTCAATTCTGCTTCGACCTGGTTCAACATTATCTTATTTACAATAAAACAAATGATCAATTTTGATACACATACTAATATCTGATTCACTTCTTCACGAGAAAGAATATGAGCGAGAATATAGATTCTCTGTGCTGTGCTGTGCTGTACTGTACTGTGCTGTACTGTGCTGTGTATGTATGTGTGCAGGCGCATCACAGATTCATCACACATTGAATAATTTTAGTATAAAGTGTGTAAAGTGCAACCTACAATATGTTCGAGAGTGTCGATCTTTTTCCAGCAGATCGGAGTTAGATGTATTTAAAACATAATTAAGCTGTTTGCGCTTGCGCTTCGATCGATAGTTTGCATGTTGGCGGTATGACTGTTTTTGCTCTGCATGGGCGGAACGCCACTAAACTCGGCAGAAGGTATCCTACTGCCATCGTAATCGGTCCGCTATCAATAAATGCTCTAAGAAGTTTGTAGATATCGGCCAAGAGCATATACGACATTAGAAATCAGCAGAGGATCAGCCAACAGCCCAGGTTAGTGGTGATATGTCTCACTAGAGTGACACGGTCTCATTATCAATAGAAAACCCAGGATCAGGTTTCATCGCTATCGAAGGTTTTACGCGCACGCAAGCCAAAATATAGAACGTACTAACAGCCGCACGTCTTGTTCAGAACCCTCCGAGCCGGAGTGCCCCCGGCGGGCCAGGGGCGATGCGCGCTAGCCCGGGCGCTGGGCGTGGCGCCGTGCGCGGCGCTGACCCCGCTGGCCCTGGCGGCGCGCCTGGCCAGGGACTCCTGCCGCCAGCTGTGCGCCCACCGCCGCTGGAACTGCTCCTCGCTGGACCTGGCTCCCGACTACTCCCCGGACCTGCTGTTAGGTAAGCTCAATAAGGATTCGAGTCAGTCGCAGTCTGCTGCACTGATGTGCCCATTTGTTTGTACAATTTGTACTCACTCGCGTTGCGAATACCCCGGATGGTAAGACAGACTCTCGGCCGCTCGCCTGAGACGAATCGTTCGAGATAGCTCAGTGAAGCGAGGAAGAGGAAGATCCCACACATTGATACATTTAACGTTTTCTATTTGCGATGGACGCGGATACTAGTCGTCATCTAGCTACGCGCGCGTCGGGTAGATACCGCAAAAACGGTGGCGCTTTTCGTCTCCAGTGTTCCCATGATCGCTGGCCGGTGGAGCGGAATTGATCTGCCCCCGGAACATATCCTCTGGGAATGTGATATTATCAGGGACGCGAGGGAAGTTATGATTGATTGCGGGATTAGATGTGGCCGATCACCGTTCGGTTAGGAACGACGATCTTATGAGGAATGAAAGGAACTTCGGATACTATCGAGAGTTTGTGGGTGTGTGGGTGACCCGTTGGGAGGTTTTAAAGCGTACAAATTCTGCGATTGAAGGTGAGGGTCATCCGCCCTTCTTGTAACTTAACCTTCCTCTGATTAGATATCTGCCGGTCCTGGTTTCCTAGCCGGAAGAAAATGTGTTTATTTTTATGCTTAGTCCATTTTTTACTTTTCCTTTTAGGGGGTTGGATTTATGTATTTCACATTTACTGTTCTGTTTCTGTGCACTGTTCAATGTTTCCATCTTCTATATGTGTAGTAACTAAATATATTCAATGTTAGTACATTATTTTGGATATGAGCGCTGAATTGGACAGTGAAAGGTGTTGGTTTTGGTATCCGTGCCGTGCTGTGCAGCTCTGAGACGTAGCACGGTCGCCTTTGTAGTATTAAAAAAATGTCAACCTGGCGGCGAATGAGAAGGACCGATATGGGAGCTTTTGCTCATAAAACGGTCCCGGGAAAGTGGCGGGTCCCATTCACTGACCTTTGTCTTACTGCATCTCCTATAAACAAGGCGGGATCGTATCGAACGTATTTCTTCGTTTCATTTGGTGTCTTTACCGGTTCTAGGTAATTGCTAATTCACACGCCGCAGGTTCACGCCTCTACGGCTGCGGTCGGCCGATGCGTAAAAAGGTTATCTAAATTAACCCGTTAAAAAATACGAAATATCACAATTTACTTTTCCCTCTTCGATTTCAGTTCATTGAGGCAAAAAAGTAAACAAGTAAATGGCTGAAAAACGAGAATAGTACTTTTTATAAATCTGCATCATAATATATCTGTCCACTTTATACGCATATATATTAGATTTATTTTAAATCCAATAATTACGCGTAATTTCCGGAATTCTCAACAGAATTAATTCTTAAAGTTTTAGCCGATTTTGGTTCATCGATAGCTATATCCATCAACCCTATCTTCACTCGAGTTTAAGTGATTCTTTTGAGCCAAGATTGAGTTAAACGAGTCGTTCACCCCTCGAGCCGTCAGATAAGGGTGCAGACATCGCTCTCCCCGCCGCGCGGTCCGTCAGCCCTTATCCGCCATCCCTTATCCCCCGGGAGGCGTCTGTCCTCCGACCGTCCCCATTCAGCTTCTCGTCCTGATGAATAATGCGATTAAGGTTTGATTCAGACGTTTATCTGTTGTGATGGATGGAGAGGTCCGCGATTGTCGGGAGAGTTAATGAGAGAAAAGGGGTCTCAACACTTCATTTAAACCAGACCTGGAAAAAGTATTACGTCATTATCTGATGGCGAAGCATTCGACCATTTCAATTCAATTGAATGTATCGAGAATTCTTTGAATTGAACCTAGTACACAATTCAATACATTTAATTCTGAGATAACTTTGGGGCTTATTTTTTTATTCAGACCGTTCTTCATCGGGATAAAACAAAATTAGGCTGCTACTTTCTGTCTCTGTCTAATCTAATGTTTTGTAATTTGTATTCTATTCTATGTGCGCAGTGGTCCTTGACATACTCTTGGACAATTCTGCAAATATTATATATTCTTCCTACACCTATCTGTTTCTGTACATAATACAGAATACACGCCGTAAAGTTTTCCTAGCTTTGATTGAATTTGCTAAAACCTACTTGCATTACACATTAAGCTTTTCTTCCTTCTGATTATCTTTAGACCTATTCAACTTACCAATGCTAATTTCGTACGCGGAATAATTTAACAATTTGAGTGAAACCGACAAGGGAGTACTACTACTATAATGGTTCCGGGAAAGAGTGGGTCCTTCGAGCTTGTGAAATGTGAAATGACCACTCGCAGGGGCTTATCCTGGAGACGTTATCTGGAAGGCGGCGACGAGGAGAGTGGCGCTAGGGAGCCGGCCTCCCAGACAGCTACTGGTCGCATGGTTACTGCGGTTACAACTGTTAAGAGTTCTAGTTTTATGCACCGGTAAATCCAAGGTGCGCCTTGGGGCCGTTGGGGCCGCTGACGGTGTTACTGACTGTGAAGGCGACAGCTTCTTTGATTTTCGGTAATGGAAATCTTTTTTTGCACTTTTCTCAGAACATTGTCATTTGTGTGATCTAGTGAATTCCTTCGACAGCTTGTTATTCCCGGGTTTCGTATTAATAATATGAAAGTCAATGCAAATAGAAAAATCACCACTAACCTGGAATTACTGATGCTGTTTGTCCGCTCGCCGTGAGTTGTATTGTTTTTCTTTTGTGCTCCGATCTCGGGTCTGGATGCGCCGACTCGATCTCCACGTATTTTTTCTACCGGCTGAAACAATTAAATACAGGAGCCGGTTAATAGGTCCTTTTCTAGCGGGGTGCCGATTGCAATTGTTGCTCCGACAGTTGTTTGAAAGCGATTCTCCGGTCGCTGAAAGCGGCGACTCTCACACTACATAAACTAATTATACCAAAAAAATAAAAACCAGGATGCCAGCCGAAGAAATAATAAAGTGCGTAAATATCGTGTCTGCATTAGAAACCCGTAATTTAAATTAAAAAATTTAAGAACAGTTTGATTATCTTGAAAAATAATGTTACCAGGAACTAAGGAGCAATCTTTCGTGTACGCCTTGAGCGCCGCCGCCCTCATGCACACCATGGCCAGGGCCTGCTCCTCCGGCCTGCTGTCGTCCTGCACCTGCGGCCAACCCCCTCGGCAAAGGCCCGGACGAGGCTTCAAATGGGGCGGCTGCTCGGACAACCTCAAGTGGGCGGGGAGGTTCGTCAAGCAGTTCACAGAAAACCCCGACAGTCAGGACTTCTTCGACAAGACTGACAAGAATCAGAAGGAAATACAAATATACGACACGGCCGATCGCCGCATAGACAAGAACGGAAACGTGATTGAAAAATTAAACGAAACTGCAATCATGCTTAAAATACATAACGGAAATAAGTCTTCAGATGTAGAGCAGACTCCAGACGGCGCCGGCTCCGCGGGAGAACCGCCTCGCGCGACGCCAGAAGAGGAACGTACAATAGTCCAAGAAGATTTAAATATAGCCAATTTGGACGGCGATGAAAATATTGTCGGTGGTTTGGCCAATGTCGCCACTCTGGTTAAGAGGGAGGTAAATCGTAGGAAAAGGGTGAGGTACAGAGGCGCGAAGAGACAGAGGATGGCGCACAGCACGCGGGAGACCCTGGGGGAGAAGCTAGAGAGGTTGCAGCCCTACATCACCCTGGCCAATCTGCAGAACAGCAAAGTTGGACGAAAGGTGGGTGAACCTTATCATGTTTATTATTAGACCAAAATATAATTTTTATTACAATTTGCTTATATTATTATAATCCTCCTGTTATATGTAAATCTTTGACAATAAAATAGGTACACAAAAATTCATATATATGTTACCAATATTCTAACATTATCTGATCCATTAATCAAATGGAAGTATATTTTAGGATTGTGTATGGAATGGAATTTATACATTTTTTTACTATTAGAGTTAGTGATTGGAATGGTATTAGAAGAATTAATGTTTGGACCCATTTAGAGGTATTATGTTTGAAAGGGTTTTAGAAGTGTTGATGTTTGGAACCGTTCAGAGATGTTAAGGTTTGGAACCGTTTAGAAGTATTAATGTTTGGAAACGTTTAAAGGTGTTAATGTTTGGAACCGTTCAGAGACGTTAAGATTTGGAACCATTTAGAAGGATTATTGTTTGGAACGGTATTAGAAGTTCGAATGTTTGGAACCGTTTAGAGGTATTAATGTTTGGGAACGTTTAGAGGTGTTAATGTTTGGATTCGTCCAGAAATGTTAATGTTTGAAACGGTTTAGAGGGGTTAATGTTAGGAACGATATTGAAAGTGTTGATGTTTGGACTGGTATAAAAATGCATGAAGATGCTATGCATCAGAACAGAATTTTCCAATGAACACGGTATAACGGCTGCGCGTGTTGCAGCTGGCGGAGCGCTCGCTGCGCGTGGAGTGCAAGTGCCACGGCGTCTCGGGCTCGTGCAGTGTGCGCACGTGCTGGCGCGCGCTGCCACCGCTGGGCGTGCTGGGCGCGGCGCTGCTGGCGCGCACGGCGGGCGCGGCGCGCGTGCGCCCCCCGCGCCCGCCGCGGCACTACGCGCTGAGCCGCGCGGGCGGGCGGCGCGCGCTGCTCTACGTGTCGCCCAGCCCCGACTACTGCCGCCGGGACCCCGCCACGGGCAGCCTGGGCACGGCCGGCAGGTGAGTCATCATCATCATCATCATTGCTCGGGATCGAGGTCATTAACGCAAACCTAATCAAATCGCAGTCAATCAGCAGTGCCTAACTGATCTTGTAATCAGTTCTAGGAGCGGTACTTTACAAGGCCGAGTCAAAAATTTTCTACATTTTTCGTTCTACCATTTATTTACAGATTTTACGGAAGCCAAGCTGATTTTGGATCATTTGATGGGCAGAACCGTGACTAATGTTCAAAGAAGAGGCTACCTCACCGATGGTAACGCGCCTACTCGCTAGAACCATCTCTCCGGTTTGCTGAATCTTGTCGTCTGCGGTGGAGGTTGACGGGTGTCCTGCTTCCTCTTCGCGCGTCACACTCGTCCGGCCACTTTTAAACTTCTCGATTCACAAAAAAACACTTGTGCATGATAAAGTTCGTAAGTGTACGTATTGTGATAAAAGTCTAGGATGAATGTCAGCCCTTTTCACATCCTCCGACCAGAGAAATCGGATCACCGCTCGTTGTTCCTCTGAAATAGCCGGAAGGCAAATTTCGCACACGTGTCCGCAATCGCACCAACAATAAGCACGCACGCGCAGAAGGCAGAATGACAACCTTGAAGGTGCGTTATGACGAAAGCGTAGACAATGTCTGACTCGCCCCGTAGCTCAAAATAAGCTCAATGGATAGAGTTACGAATTAAGATATTATGGTTCAGACGAATTAAAAAAAACACACCTGGGTGTAAACTAGACCTCCTGACAGTCGCAAAACGCTCACACCGATATCTACACCGAAATAATTGACTTGGGTGGCAATAACGTGCGCTCGCAGCCGTCCGGGTGGACGGCTCCCGGACGCCACTCCTCTCTTCATTTTTCATCTTCATCAAACGCTCCTCTGTGTATACTTTTCATTGAATATTTCTACGCTGCTACTGTTTTCAATAAACTCCTGTCAACTGTAAGTAGTTTCTCGTCTCCGACCTGCTCTAGTCCGGCCACATTTTGATATATACACTCGTACCTGCACATATGTACTCATAATATCTTCGCAGACCTTATTTGATTCCGATTCTGTCTATCTTTTATATCGCCACTGGCATATTCCCCAAACTTGTATTATAGGTATATGTAATATATTTACTTAAATATAAATTTGGTAAATTAGACTTGAATAATGAAAAAGCAATATACTCTGATCGAGTCAGAACCTACCTGCAATCTCTGCAGATAGTTTAAATGCATTATGAGACATGAGTTGCTTTTGAAATTTCTAATAAAGTAAAAATATACTATAAAAGTTTAACAATGTTTAAAAATGCCGATGTTTGATATATTGCTTCCAGGTGTTCTTAAATGTTCAACGCAACATTTTCGTGACTGATGCTACGAAGGATTATCCCTCCTACATCACACGGGCACATTTTTCCCCTTTATCATAATCGGGCAGTTCGAGAAGGACAGTTTCTGATATTTATTACTTTGTACCATCGTTCAGTCAGGAGAATTTCAGTTTCAGTCCAGTGTTCTATCTGAAACATACAATTAAAGCGAAAATACCTATTTCCGCGTCACTCTTGCAACACTCGACATTAATTATTTGACGGCGTATTGCGTATTGTTACACTATATAAGAATATTAACTAACATTCGACTGCTTTAATAATTATTGAGTACGATTGTATAAGAGCACCGCGAATAGCTTTGAGATTAAGCGAGCCCCTTGTTAACCTATTGGCAGCCTAGAGACATATATTAGTGTAGATTAAAATCGTATCTGAGATACTGCATCTGTATTGCATGTATTTTAGTTTGCAGACAGGTTTCTGGCGGCCTCGCGTGCGAGCGGAGGGCGTGCGACACGGACACAGCTTCACCGCTCACTGTCAGTGTTCTCCTTATTAAATTAAGATGGAATCTCACATCTCCTCCCTGTGCCGAGAGGCACCTGTCATCTGTCAGCCAGCAGGACCCGAGCACCTGACTGATAGGGCACAGAGCGATCGCTATTTAGGGTCGCTATGCAATTACAGATATTGTGCTATTATTTAATTTGTATTAAATACCACAAAAGTATGTTCTGAGAATGCAAATTAGAGCTATCACCGGAGAAGTGCCTGCTGCCTATTCCGCTCGGTCGGTCCGACGGGTGGGGATCTTCCTCTTCCTCTTCCTCTTCCTCTTGGGGACCCACCGCAACAAGCTACTCTTTCCATTCTCGCAAGATGCCCAAAAAATTAAAGCATTCGTCTCAGACTCCAGGTTGAGAGTCTGTCCTTGATGTTCAGTTCCTGCATTTCGTTCAGGAGACACGAGTGCGTTTTGCATTCCACGGTATGCTGGAAATCCAGCACCACATCTCAAAGGTATCTATCCGTCTCATATCCCTTCCCTCGGGGTGACAGTTGAAAGTGACGTCGTGCAATATACTCATTAACACGGAATGTTTATCAAAAACTAAAAATAAGACTATTTTGCTGCGTCAGATCGCTTTTCCATACATTACACTACCGGTATTATTATTACTTATATCACTCGCTAGCGGAAAATAATCGGCAACGGTTCATTTCTGTTGCTAGGCCCTCCTGCTAGCTTATTTGTGGCCATGCGGTGGTTACTACGCGCCCATTCCTGTAATCTTAAAAAATGATAAAATAGTTTAGCGGGCAACGGTGTCGTGTGATGTTTTTCTGTTTGTTCATACATTATTTAACTCAGTAACTTATACGCGGTGATTGTCTCTCGCTGGTTACAAAAAATAAGTGCCAGTTATCCCTCGGGCAGAAATTGCACACCACACTGTCGTTTTTGGACAATGCAAACGTTTTTGATGGCGTTCCCTCGGGTTGTCGGGGCACCAGTATCTCATGTTCTGTTTATTAACATAGCCATCTATACGAAAATCTGCTTCGTCAGTAAACAATATATTTCCGAGCGTTCGTGCTATTCCAAAACGTTCCAGCATCGTTCTCATTAAGGTTTCACGTAAATAATAGTCATTTTCGTTGAGAAACTGCACGATTTGCAGTTTGTACGGGTGAAACTGTAGTTTATTTTTATTCCAGTACAGGCTGCAATCTTCCTTATCGATTTGATGGTCCCGGAGGAGTTTGGTTAACCGCTGTCCCTTCTTGTCTGAACTTTTGAACCCAACACCGGATAAGTTGCGCTCTCGGCCCATCGCTCACTCGTCGAATATTAGAGTACAAAAAGCGCGACGCGCGTGAACCGATGAATCACCGAACTTTAAATATTGCTCGGTGCGCTCCCGACCGATGCTCATTGCGACTGGCAAATCCGAAAATCACGCGCGTCGAACGATACTCCTTCCGCTTATCTTACCCTGATGGTTTACGAGCGATAACAATTTAATCTTGAAATATTTCCGCTGAACATCTGTATTTAAACCATCTACAGAAATTGCAGTAAGGTGCTGAGAATATTGTTTTTTCTTAGCTTAACAATGGGCTCGCCGGCCTGAGTCAAATTTAACAAGAACCGATTCCCTCCGAGCTCCTTACAGCCCACTCCTGCTCAATAATAATAATAATGCATTTATTCCAGCGTGATGAGGTTTTTTTAACCCGATTCGCCTTAAAGATAATACATATTATACAATACATCTTAATATTATAAGTAAAAAGTATAATTATTTCGGCTAGCGAATAGATGCAAGTCAACTCGTCCAAACCGCAGTGAGGGGTGAATATTATAATATATTCATGCTTTATTGAAATTAGCATTTCTTTACTAATTATGTTCGATGCAATTGCGGTATTACAATCATTTTGTGCGGATCAATTAACAATTTACTAACAAAATTAACAACTTCTCAATTAGCATCGATAAAAAGTGGCTATATACATATGATATATCATCAAATCGTTGATGCCGGTAAGAGCATATTCAATGCCCTCAGGGCAGGAGATATTTTTTAGTCTCGAGTTGCCAATTTGAAGAACAATCTGATTTTCATTAGTCATTTGTAACCTGGTTTTATCCGGGGATATACTCGATCGCCAATCGTTCGCTTCGAATGGAAATATTAATTTTCACCAAGTATTCTATAATTTAATAATAACTCGAACCGATACCGACTATTGTTAAATCCCACGAACGATCATTCATATCAGCCGGTTATCCCTAGAGAGATGGCAAAAAATTAGAGCTATAATCTATAATATTTTTACGTCAGTATTCTGTCGGCCGCTCTCTGCGGATCGAGCGAAAAGGTTAATCCGATGTCCGCCGCTTTTACGGATTATTCCCTCCGGAGCCATCCGTCACTTGCCGTCCTCGACCTCGAGCGCCGACTCTTTTTTGGTTTAATGTCGGAAACGTAAAATCATACTTTATAATATTATGATATGATAATATATGACACTATATATAGAGTGTCCCGAAAGTCAACGTCATCTTCGGAGGGCAGATAGGATTCACGACTAACCAGAATAATGTTAGAAAAAATCGTTAGTTTTCGAGATATTGGTATTTTTATGAATTACGTGAAAATCGGCACTTTAGATCAGTTTTTCGAGTGCCAGAGCTACAAAATTCTTTAAAATAGCAATACTTTTTTTTTCTAAATTAAAACAGCAAATATAATGCCATTTTAAAATTTAAACTAAATGAGTAACTTTTTAAATAATTAGCCAGGTTAGCGTGGTACATTTTTTTCAGCTAATAAAATAAAAATGAACTCATAGATCGGGCAAAAATGTTTTATTTCCGAAGTGATTTGTTTTATTTTGGACAGTGATCAATAGCAGAGCTATTCAGGTTTGCTAACAAAAAAAATAATCTTAGAATATAAAATTATGTAGCTGTGGTATTTGAAAAACTTATCTAAAGTATCAATTTTCACGAAATCATTTCACATTTTTCATGGTAACACAAGTTGACATCGTGGCTGCGTACAAGTATTTTCTATTACAGTATGCTGTGGGTTAATAAGAAGACATGCACAGTAATGAACGCTTCACAAAATGCACATTCACCAACTTGAAGCATTAAAAATTAACACTTCATTCGAAGTATATTTGTACCACTGGTTGGTCCATTCCCGATGCAAGTCGAAATCGTTTCGCACTCATGTAGTTTAATGAAGTGTGGTTAATTTGTTATTTAAACCGTTATTGAACTATACTTCCATGACATGTTCGAAGTGTGTACTGTGATACTTGGCGAAGCGTAAACTTCAATGAATACCATCCACGAAGTTAGGTGTATACTCATTTAGTACTTTGCCAAGTTTTTTGTATTTATTTGTTGTCTTTGTTCTGTATACACACTGAAACTGAGTTGTTTGCTAGTGTGTGTGAATACTTCATGGAGAGCTGCACTCGCGGCGCTTCCTGTGTAAACTATTAAACTATTGAAGCATTGAAGTGGTAGTATGATTTAAAACGTGTGAATTGTGAGACGTGAGTGTAACAAAGTAGTTAATTGAAGTACCTCATACAGTGTGGATCCATCACTAGTGTACAGCAAAAAGGCACTTCCTACGGCATTTTGCATAAAGATTTTTACTTGAATTCTTACAATGTTCAATTGGTGCAAGAATTAAAACCTGCAACTATAGACCGTAGAGACAACCTTAGGTGTTTGAATCACTTTGTGATCTATTCTGATCTGTCCATGTTCTGAGATTCTTGCATTCTTACAAGGAAAAAGGTCCATAGAAAATCGAAGGGGCCATTCTTAGACACAATATATACTTTAGAAATGTATTAAAATTGTGAGAAGGCCTACATAAAAATACATTAATCAAATAATAAGCCAGGCAAATGCAGACATCTACATACAACTTCTATTAAAAATTTATCAATATTATTTTTTTAAATCTCTATAAATTAAATAAATCCTAATTAGCTCCCATTGCACATGTATAAATGTACAGTCTTAACATGTGATTGGCTGTGCGTCAGGCATATATATTGGCGGAAGTCAACAGCATTCATGAATAAATAAGAAAATTAGACATTCTATTTCTACTTCTATTCTATTCTACTTAACATACAAACACCCCCTATTACATCTCTTCTCCTGTCCATATTATCCCCTCCCACAACCGCTTTCATTCTTCACCAAAAGCTCTATTTCCCCAATACCACTCTCATAACGCCCCCCCACTCATGTAGTCAATCTTCTAGTTTTAAGATTTAGTTTATTATTGAAGATTTAATTAAAGTGTACTGTGAAGTAAACAATGTGTTTTGTTTGAATAATTAATTCATTTTTTCAAAAAGTTAAAAAATTTGTTTAAAGTTTTGTAAAAGTTAATTACAATAGACTTCCACAAAGTTAATCACGAAAATTTTGAAGTATAATATATAATATCATGAATTTTCCTTTAATGTAATATTGTAAAATATTTAAATAATCTCTTAATGTTGTAATAATAAAAGATCGATCAGTTTTAGTATTCAATATGTTTCACAATGCATCAAAAAATTTTTAACTTCTCTCGATTTGTGTCCATTATTACATTTTATGACAGGTTAAAGCTAGTACATAATAATACAAAATAATAAAGCTGTAATGTCATAAACTAATGTAATAATTTTTTTTTCTTTCCTTTCTTCCCAGTAAGCTATACATACATTTATCACACATACTCACGCGCGATGTTGACACAATTATGAGAGTATTAATAATCACGTATATTCACTCGGAATTTTTCTAGACTATAATTGTAATGGAGACCTGTATATCTGTATCCATCAAACTGTATTGAGAATGAAAAATAGACATGAAGCGCATCTGTACGATTTCAGATGGTGTAACGGTAGCTTGAGCCACGGTGAATCCAGCTGCCGCTCCCTGTGCTGCGGGCGGGGGCACCGCACCCAAGAGAGCTCCCGCCTCGAGCGCTGCCACTGCCGCTACATCTGGTGTTGCCGGGTCGAGTGTCAGCTTTGCAAGATTACCTCAGAAAACCACTACTGTAATTAGAAAACTCGAAGAGAGCTCAGCTCTCACCCGTGTATATTGACATTGTTCCGGAGCCAAACACGGAACTAGACTAATCCGTGAGAAGAGAACTGATCAATAGAAGATTGAGAGTCCATTACTGGATAAGAACTATGCTTTTTTGAGAATGTACATTTGTATTTAATTAAATGAACTAATGTTCAGAAGATAATATTAGTGCTAATCTTAATCTAGTCAACTATAGTCAAAATGACTTTTTAAACTGATTTTTGGAATGGAAAAGACATAATGTAAGAATTTAAGAAAACAGCAAACTTACAATGAAATTTTAATTTATGTTTGTATTCTTGTCTGACCTATTGTAGCTTTATTGACAATTTATTGTTTTTAGCGCTTTATTTAAATCATAGAAGTAATGAAGTGGAATGATTATTTGGAGAACAATAAATGACAGCATTAATGAATGTAGATATTATGTGTTAGTGACGTCCTAGTTTGTAGGTACTTAAGATATAATAAAGATGATTGTGTATTACATAATATTAATAAATTAATCATTATTTTAGAAGTGTAGGAGGACCTTACAACATATAATATGTTAGACTCTTGAGTTATTATTTATATGTGTACATTATCAGAATAAACTATTAAAAGCGTAAATATAAAAAATGCTACATACGCATGTGGTATTCACATGTAAAAATATACAATGATATCAATACCTTAATTTTTTTTGTATATTTATCCAAAAATGATCATGAATATAATCTGAGATGAGATGACAAATGCAAAACCATGTTAAAATATGTAACAAGAATTTCTTCTGGAGAAACAAAAGAATTAGTAAATGTTTTCATAAAAATGTGAACATTTGGAATAATGTAATCAAATATATACAAGAGATCAGATCAAATACCGTAGATGACTCTACTAATAGATCACTAAGCACTGCGCTCAACATAGCCCAGGACCGAGGGTAGAGATGGTGAATATTCTATTCAATTCCATTAAACCACAACACTCAGTCGTAAACTATCAAGAAGAAACTATCAATTTTATTTATTTTTGAACACATACAGAAGGAAAAGAAAAAACAACATTTTTCCAGAGAGAACGGAAGGGAGAAGAGGAAGGAATGTGGGATGGGGATTAGATTCTCTGTAGTAATAAAATGTAAGATCATTATAATGTTTCTGATAATAAATTGGACTTCCATCTGAGAGCAAGATATGTGTGTAGGTTTATAGTTATGATTGGTTCAAATTGAAAATATATATCTTTCTAATTAATACATTTAATTTGTATTTCAAGAAAATGTAATGGTTCATGAAAAAAAATCTTTTAGTGCAGTAAGGCTAATCTGAGAAAATCTTTTCTATTTATACAGACTACCTACTATATATCACACATCCCATACAAAAGTGTATTGAATCAAAATTATGTTTCGAAATTGTAAAAAAAACATGATTCTCTATGCCCCATGAAAATAGTGTCTTTTTATTATCCGCGTCACTAGTTGGGCATTCTCCGCAGTAAACAACGCTTGTGATTCTTGCATAAGTGTATTAATTCAATAATAATTAAGGTTATTGAACATTAAAATATTATGTATTATCGTTTTTTGTAATTAACTTTTTTTAACTTGCAACACTTTTCTACGGGATATGCTTAATACGTATATTTCTAATTGTCATTCCTAACATTGAATCATGGACTGTAGATACACATTATAGAAGCATTTGAGAAACACATATAATAAAGAATCCAAATAATTGCTGACACCTTTGCATATCTAAGTAGAGAGAATATTATTGAAAAATGTTTAAATAATTGTCAATTAGAGAATTCTAATTGACAACTAATTATTGTGGTTTAGTAAATGAGACCCCCCCAACAACACTGTATATTGGTTTTTACAAATGTTGATAGACGGAGCATCGAACATCTTGGATGATATACAGCGTTGTTGCAGGAATAGTCTCAAATAATCCAATATAAGTTAGGTTTCTACTCTAAAAATAATTTTAACATATCGACCCCTTAGAATAACAAGGTTTCAACTAACATTTCAGGCTAATTTGAGTTATCACATGAAAAGGATTCCAAATGCATTATTCTTTATTTCTTCCGTACACGCCAACTCTGTTTAACGGATATAGCAAGACCTGCAGTTCCAACTGCATCAGTTATTTTTTTCAATTGATGGATCACTATTGTTAATTTAGAATGTTTTTAAGACCTTAAAACTGATCATATTAGCATACTCAAACAAAATATACATGAATTTATGTTGAAATTTAATCAACACATTTGAGCTCATTATCTCAAAACAATGTCAGCATCTGACGGAACCTTGTTATTCTGAGGGGTCGATAATAAGAATGTGAGTGTAAAATTGTATAATTTTTATGTTGTCGTAAATATTTAAAATGTACTTAAGTAGAATTAATTTTGTTTTTTTCCGCTGTGCAATGTTGCTAGAGCTGGATGCCTGACTCAAATCCAAGCAAATAACTTAATAAAGTATACTATCACCTGTGGGTGTTCTTTTATTCCATTTTTCATAAGTTATCCCCATATTTATGACAAGTGTTGAGCAATGTTCCTTCTAAGTTAGAATCACGCGTAAATGCATAAAAAATTGACCATGTGTAAAGAGCAATATTATTTGTGCGCTGGAGGAGAAAATAAAAAAAATATTACCAGTACAAGACTACAGAGAGGGCACATTATTAATGAAGATGTATTATAAGTCAACAGAACTAAATACAACTAACAAGGAAAGCTGCACACTTTAGATACATTCTCCATAATAAAAATATATTATTTTACAAGTCATTATGCAGGGGAAGATAGAAGGCAGCAGACCAGCATAGTGTAGGTAGAAAGATATTATCTTGGCTATGTAACCTCAGAAAGTGACTCAACGTCCAAAATGTTGGTAATGGTCCAGGCTAAATCAATAAACTGCAACATGGTCGCCAATTTTCAATAGATGCTAAATCATGTGTGCGTTCACTCTTGCACACATTTTTGAGTGATTCTGATAGCAAACACGTACGAGGATTGGCTGAAAAATTGCAGATATTAATATTATGAATTTTACTATAATAATAATAAATTTAATAACTTTTGACAGACATTTTAATTTAGCGTTATTGACATTGTAAAATATTTAGCAGCACTCCATGATTAAATATTCTTTATCAAAGTTTTATTATTAACAAATTATTAAAGAGATGTCAGAAACATTATTAGTCTTCTCTGTCATACGCAATAATTAAAATATGGAGAGCAGGATGTCGAAGACGGCCCTCGCAATGGTAGGTTATATCAACAGCAAACATTTTTCAGCCTACCCGGCCTACCCTTGTAACATTGACACGAACATTTAGAATCAAGGCAAGTGTTAAACTGGGTGTCCAAATAAAATGCTTTTGAGAGTAAAATATTGTTTTATTTTTTGAGTAACAGCATATTATTTTTTAAATAGATTTAATAAAACTCCAGATACATCACTGGAGAAGGTGGCACATTAATTATTCCAGTAGCTACTGTTCTGGACAAGAGCTGGTACAGGGTGGACACAGCTAATGTATAATATTAGATTCCATGATGCATTTTCATCTCCATGAATTACTGAGTTGTCTATATATATATATATTTCTGAGTTGTGTATATATATATTTTTTTAAATATTGTCACTACCACTAATGCCGAGACATAATGTATACATAGGTACTCGGGTGATCAACTAGTTAATTTGTGAACTGTGCTAACAAATGAAAGACCAAATAATGTTAAAACTTTCCAATATATTTTCAATACCTAACACAAACATAACATTCCACATGAAGAAAGTGTTGTACATACAATATAATAAAACAGTTAAAAATATTATGTATATAAAACTGCTCATACAACACTTACAGGAAGAGTAATTTAGTTAGATTGTACATACATATAACAGAAATGTGGTGAAATACCGTGTTCTTTCCAAATGTATGGTAAGTATTCATTCTTAGTCGGATACATACACATCATATTGAATAAATATAATTTCATACTATGTAATGATGTTCCCATAATTTACCCACGTACTTATCGTATAAGATGGTTATGAAAAGTGATGTGAGTCCAATTTTGAATGTAAATTAAACAAACAATTAAAACATTGACATTGACAAGAAATTAAAGTTGCCCAAAAGAAAGAGAAAAAATCACAGTAAGTATTTATAAACTAACTACAAACATCAATATTCCATCTAATTGTATTTTCTACAAATTTTAATAATATGTAATAGATGATGTGATGGTAACAGTCATATTCAGAAATTGTATATTCAATGTTCCCTATAATTTATGTATTTCTGCGTGTGCAATATTAAGGTCCACTGTTGATTCGTTACCGAGGTAGAGATTTTAAAAAAAAATTGTGTACGAGCTATATTTTTTTTGTGTGCTTTGTGTTGGCAAATAGTATATGCTCGCACAACTTAGAGGGGACATTGCATATATCCATCATAATTTATGTAGTATAACAAGGATAGGAATCTGGGTCAGGATGTGAAAGGTTGAGACGGTCACTAAACACTGGTGACTTAAATATTAAACTATTTTTTACTTAACATTTCTTAAACTAGAAAATATAATTTATCTACACTATTCGACTATAAACTGACACCAAATGATCTACAATAGACAGACAATAATGATTTCAACAAATATTTAAAAGTAAAGAAATTAATGCAGAGTATGTGATGATTTGATTGATTAAATAAGAGGACATTAAAAATAATTACAATGGTAGAAAAAATTATCTCTTGAAATCTTATAAAAATTAAGTGAACAGTAAACTTCCTCATATCCGGGTACTCAAATAACCGAACTCTTTAGTGACTGACATATTAGTGGTGGTTTTACCAATGGCTTGTCAACGATGTTGGAGAAAATCCTAACTGATGGCAGGCTATTAGAGACATAAGTATAGATTGGTGAAAAAAGGAGGACATAATAAGAAATAAAAGTTGGATTAATATTGACACCTTCCACAACTGATGTCAGAGAATGTTCAACATCGCCAATCATGAACCCGCTACACTTTGATGATGAACTGTCAGAATGTTTTATTTTAATTATTTAATATATATATATAATGTAGTTTGGTTTCAGTTGATATTTGAAGTATTAGATTACTGAAACATGTTTTTTACTTAAATTATGCTTTTATTTCTTTACTAGAGGCTGGCTTATAGTTTTAAAGCCTTTGTAGGGTGCTGTGGTAATTTAAAGAGTAATGATGGCAACCCTCTGGTCCAGTGGTGACGGATAAGAGGGAGTTTACTGTATTTGTCTGAAACTCTTTTATAGTCTGTGACGAAGACTTGACATTTTTTACACATTAAAAATGTTTTAACGGAATAATCAAATTAATTATTTGGTATTCATTGCAAAAACCTTCATGTGCACCTCAAGACAGGTTAATTCGAACTGGAATCTTGTATCAGTAATTAATAAAACAGATATTTCTCCATTCGTTTATAGGAGCAACAAAATTAAAATGTATAACAAAGTGCTAGAAATTAGTTTAGATGACCATGGACAACCAGCCGAGGATGAGGCAGGTGCCCCCGATGGGGGCCAGCTTCTGGAGTCTCCTATCTCCGGTGAAGGCGTGGTAGTAACAGGTCCCGCAGAACAGCACCGTTCCCAACGTCAGTAGAGAGCCAGTCTAGTAAACACAAATCCAGTATTAGAATCAATTTAAAATGAGGAATATTAGTACTGTATTTGACTTGTTTTTTTACTGCGCAGATATTCTATTTTTTAAATATATTATACTGTCAAATTAAAAACTTAATAAGAAACTATACTTGCACTATTAAAATAATTTATTTTCCCAAAATGAAAATACATTTATTGTCATTTATTACTGATGGCAAACTATTATGTGACTTTGACTATTATTGTGATGATGATTGGTAACTAAGATTAACTGTTAGAGGTTTATTTTCTAGCGTAGTCGTGTTTGCTCGAAGAATTACAACTAATCGGTTACCAACCATTGTTACAATCAAACACAATCAGTTTCTTTAACAGTTTAAATAACAATTTAACCATCTATTCATTCATATATGAACTAAAAAATTTGTTAAACACATATTTAGCTATGTTCAAGTACATATTTAGTTGTTTTTATTTTATTTGGAAAACAAACAGTTAATCAATGTAAAAAAACTGAACCAATCATATGTTTTCTTTTAAATAACAATATACAGTGTATGATAATAATTTGAAAAAGACTTATTAAATTGATAAATAGCTTATTAAGACATTAACGGGAAATGAATTTTACACTGCATAGAAAACTTGAATGAGAATTTTTTTCGCTATTGCAGGAATACAAAAAAATCTGTAAAAATAAGAGAAAAATATAAACAGGAGAGATGAAAGTTAAAAGTAGACAATTTTCCAGGGGAACGGGAGGGTGAGGGGAAATGAAAATGGGACATGGATGAGTTTTCTAACTAGTATAGAATATTTTTCAGAGTAGCAAATACAGATATTCTCTCTAATCTTGCATGCACTGTCCGCATGGTAACATTTATACTGAACAAATACATGATGCCTGCAAATACCTATTTTTGCATACATTGTAGGTTTACATTCATTTTATTTCAGTTTCCTTATGATCAGAATGCTGGGACCTACTGAAAATTAGTGAACCATTACTACATATTTTTGAGAAAATGAAACTTCGGAGCCGTACGGTAAAAAGATAGGCAGAGATCAATTTACAACCACGAGGTATATAAATTGTCAACACATTAAATTAGAACGACTTTACGGGACCGGAGAGAGACGCAGGAAAAATTGACGACAACCGACCACCTAGGAGTCTCCTTAAGTATTAGTAACCATCCTGTACAAAGTATGTACACGGTGGTTTATAGTGTACAGTATATGATAATGTGTAATCATTGTCACCCCCTGTAGAGAAATTATGAACTTTTGAATCTTATGTTCACGTTTCAGATGTCAGTTTAGTAATTACAGCGCTTAACGCAACATTGTACGCATGGTACCAATACCGGCTCTTTGACAACAAGCCTGCAGGACGTAGAACTATAAGGAAACCCATGTAAAAGAGGCTCTACACTGAAGAGGGAAAGACCTCAGCACTGGTTATAAGAAACTGGAGATAGGATACAAACTGCGGGAGTAAAGACAGCCGAGTGGCAGCCAAGACAAGTATGGATTGCAGTGGCGATGATGACTTTTAAAAAATTTAAATAGACTAACAATATATATATGACTAACAATATATATAGAAATATACAAACAGCAGTAATGAAGTGCATAATGTCGCAGTTTAGAATGTAAAGAATCATAGCATTAGTAGAAGACGGTAAGACGGTGGAAGAAAGGGTGGGCAGGTTGAAACTATGGTTTAGGTACAGGAAGAGAAAGGAGATGTGTTTGTAGGTCAAATGATTGGCTAAACTTCATAATGTAATGGTTCATAAAATAATATTTTGGTGCAGTAAGGCAAATATTGAAAAAATAAATTTCTGTTATATTCGCTAATGAATTTAATCATGAATTTTGTGCATAAGAGGTTCTACTTGTCAGAAGGTGGAAGAGCACGGTCTGTCATGTGGATCTAGATGGAACATGGAGAGATATTAGTTCTGATGACTACACATTTACTCATCACATTTAATTTTATAAATATACTAGTTAAATTTTAAAGGTTTTAAAACAGAAATATTTCAGTAAAATGATTATTATGGTTTAAACAATTACCAGCGCAGGCCTCCTGCACATTGGCACCGCCAGCAGCGCCAAGCTGTGGATGAAATGAAATCGATTGGCAGTTTCGTAGATCCTCTTGAGGTCTGCCTTTTGCTCCTCGGGATAAGTCCGGTGGGCCCCGTAAGCCCCCAGCACCACGGCGGAACAGCCCACCAAGCCCCCTACGCGCACCCAGGGGCCCGCGTCCCGGGCCAGCTGCCACAGCGGACGTTGCATTACCACAACTGGAGGGGTCGAATGATCACTTTTCGGCCGCAGAAGACCCTGAGGGTGTCAATTATTTCATTTTAAATTTAAATGCTTCCAAATATTATTTATGCAAGTAAACATTCCCCTTGAAAACAATATATCTCACAAAAATGATCAGATGGAGAACAACCCCAATATTTATACATAATTACAGACTTTGCATATTTGATTTATGGGCCCACAATTTAAAACCATGTTAAATATAATTAGCCTTTTACTTATCCTAAAACACAACTGTCGGATTACATCAGGCAAATTGCTGGGCAAACAATACCTTTTCATTTTTTAATCTTCTTCTGCCAATCTGCATCCAGTGTTAAATATATATCATTATTGCTCTTCGCAACTCCCTTTCTCTCAATGTTGCTCAACAACTTGTCTTATGTTATCTGACTAACCGGTTCCGAGTTAATCCCAAAAACGTGATGTAAGTACAAATAAAGTTTATTTTTGTATATGAACAATATACCTTCAAAACAAAAATATCACAAATCCACATAATTTATATTTCAAAGGAAATTGTCAATTCACAATTGATATTTTTAATACAAAAGTGAGAAAAAAACCGAATTTAACTGAACTAAAAAAGTTCACTTTGTATATATTGTCCCATTCAACTACAGTGAAACCTGTTAGATTGAACACCTTCTCTGAATGAACACCTCTCTCATTATATATATTGAATGCACACACAGCTATTTTCTCACTAATTCACCTTTTCTGAATGAACACCTCTTTACTTTGAACATTGAACATTGAGAATAGTATTTATCTCTTTATTACACACTGTTAGAATGAATATTAAATAATTTTAGACAAGATAAATATTATAAGAAATTGTCCCCCTTTACCGACATCTGACAAAAAACACAGTAAACATTTTTGCAGCCTACTTTGTTCTATACTGTCATCAACATGTCAAACATGTCATCAACATCTAAGAAAAGAAAGTACAATGAAGTGATTTTAGCAGACAAAATCACAGCTATAAAGGATTTAAACAATGGAATGTCTGTCAGGGATTGTGCCAAAAAATTTTCTGTTTCTGTTGGTACTATTGTGAACTGGAAAAAGCAAGAAAACATTACAACAGCAGCTTTTGAAAACCAAGATCTTTCAAAAAAACGACCATCAAGAGTTGCTGGTGAATCAAAATTACTTGACCAAAGAGTTTTTGACTGGTTTGCTGCTGCACATGCTCGCCATATACCTGTGTCTGGGCCAACAATACAAGGCAAAGCATTACTTGTTGCTGCACACATTGGCTCAAATGATTTTAAAGCATCAAATGGATGGCTAGAATGTTTTTGCAAACGTCACAATATTCAATTTCGCAAATTGTCTGGTGAAAGCTCACATCTTGATGAACAAGTTGTAGAAAATTGGAAAACAAATTTGCAAAACATTATTAGTGGTTAGATATCTGGAATATTGATGAAACTGGTCTTTTCTGGCGAGGTGTTCAAAGGCAAAGTTTTGTTCTTCAAAATGAAAAATGCAAAGGTGGAAAGCTTGCAAAGGAGCGTTTATCAATTGCCCTACTCTGCTCCGCAACTGGTGAAAAATTCAAACCATTTGTTATAGGAAAATCAAAAATGCCGCGCTCTTTTGACAAAAAAACACCAACTACTGTGGTATGCCAAGCAAACACTAAATCTTGGATGACTGGAACACTCTTTTATGAGTACTTAAAGCTCTTCAACTCAAAAATGCAGACAGAAAATCGTAAGGTTTTATTGCTTCTAGATAATGCGCCATGCCATCCAGTGGTTGATTTTTCAAATTTAACTCTAGTTTTCTTGACACCAAATACTAGTGCGGGCACTCAACCTCTAGACTGCGGCATCATCAAAAATTTCAAGGTAAAATACAGAAAAATGCTCTTAGAGCATTTACTATCAACAGACAACACTTCCAATCTAGATGTTTCACTTAAACAAGTCACTGTGAAGAACTCTATCGAATGGATTTCTCAGACCTGGAATGAAGTAACAACATCAACAATATCACATTGTTTTGCAAAGGCTGGTATTCAAGAAATAACTTTAGTGTCAAGTGCTAACGATATTTGTGCTGAAGAACAAGAGCTACAGGATTTATCATCGACTACAGGAATTGCAGATCTTAATAACCCCTGTGAGATTGTTCCAGCATTCGATACATCCACAGAAACTGGTTGGGAAGAAGATCTTCTTTTTGTTTCTCTTGAATCATCAGATGAAGAAATTGAACCTATTGTTCAAGAAATTCAAATCCCAAAACCCACTATTCAAGATGCATTTGCCAGCTTACAGTGCCTCTCAGATTTTGCCAATACACATGATATTCAAAGTCTTTCACAGACTTTAAACTCTGTCCGCCATCAGTTGTGCAAGTACCAAGTGGATAACTTAAAACAAATGAAAATTGAAAGTTTTTTCTCAAAAAAACAATAAAAATTTTCATTTAAATTAATAAAAAAATTATTTTTTTTTAAAGAATTTTTTATTTATGTACCTGTTAAATTGAACACCTCCTTACATTGAACATTTTTTTCAGTACACTAGTGGTGTTCAATCTAACAGGTTTCACTGTATTATTAAAATATCCTATACTGATATAATTTTTCTGAAAGAAGTATTGTTTATATATTATCCATCAATTGTTAATAAAAATATTTGGGAAGAAGACTATAATGTTTCTTTCCATAATAATAATAATATAAAAATGATAAAAAATATTAGAACTCGGCATACACTATTGGCATTTAGATTCATTGATTCAGTAATGAGAAATATCCACAGTAAATTATTATTATTTTAAATAGAGATGCGTACACAGAATATATGTTACATCAATATTCTTACTATTTTTAAACTATGCTAAACGCTTGCGCTATGAAAATAGGACTAACTTGCTGGTGTCCTGGAACGAGGTGCAAACCCTCAAGCACTAGATTATTAGGCCAGCATCTTAACCATTAGACCAACAAGCTACTTAATGTATGTTTCAATCATTTTAATGATTGTGTAAAATGTAGTCTCATGAAAAAATTGATGTTCAATTATTCCTTTATTTACGCTGTAAGCACATAACTGTGTCTTTAGCATTGACTATATAAGTCAGATAATTACGGTTTTATTAAGCAAAATTCTATTTATAACAATGAAAATATGTGTTCATTTAAATGTGCACAAAACAGATCACAAATCCAGTACACACATAACAGTCGATGACAAGATAAGGCTTGCTGAAGTGAGGTTAAGAAATATGTATATCCGCACAGGTAACAAAGACGCAAGTAGTAAATAATAATAAGTTGTTTATAAAAAGGACATACTCTCGTCTGCGTGGACGCCGATATGGTTTTTAATTAAACCACAAACAGAAACACAATACTCACGGTACTTTTCAGCAATTTTCCAACCTCTGTGGACACCGGGTTGTAGAACAGTATATAGTTCACAGTATCTCCGAGCTGTCCCATTTCAATTACGTAACGTATAAATTATGATAATACTCAACGAATCCTGCCGGTCATCGACTTCATCGACGAAAATGCCACAAAATCTCTATTCAACTGACAACTGTCACAAACCTGCAAAATCGCCTAGACGCTAGAAGTGACGCTGAATATAAATATTTATTATTGTGATCTGCGAGCCTTGCGACGATTCTAGACACGGATAATAATTTCGTATAAAATATTTATTGAACAATAGTCTTTATGTAAATTGCATAATAAGGCTATTTTAGGATTAATCTATTGATTGCGACATAAGATATATAGATAAATCTTTCATATGATTTCTGCCACTTGCTTTTTTTATGCAAGTCATCTTTAAATATAATATGGTTCGTGAATAAAATACAAACCTTCTCAATGGGGCAGTCCCCAGCCCAAAGGAAGGTATTTTCATTTTTCCAGTTTGAAATTCGAGAATATTTGCTCGAATTATATTATCTTTCAAGCCGAGGTCAATAATATACCAATATGAAAGTACGTTATGGTTCACGTTGCACTCGTGAAGAGCGTCGCGAAGCCCTCCTTCCGCGCGTCTTGCCGCATGGCTCGCGGCCACGTGTCCTCGTGACGGTGTTGGCGGCCACGTGTCGACATCCTCAACCATTCCTTTCAGTCCTGGTGACTAAGCGTGGTTAGCTTCCGGACTCGTGCACGCGGCGTCCACTCCACCAAGTCTGGGACTCGCTTCGATGCCCTCAGCTACCGTGCTGATTGTCTCGGCTCACACGCGGTGCCCGCTCCGTGGATTTCCAGATCCACCTCGACGGAAGTTTCGCATCTGACAGCCTCTCACCAAGCTGGCTGGGACATTCTTAACTTCGGCATGGTTGCTCTGCTGTCTCGTATTGGACACGAGTTGTGGTGATATCCCTCGCGGTCGGTGATGCAGCGGGCGATGTACAGGCTCTCGTCGAAAGACCCCTGACCGCTTCGAGAGAGCTTTTCAAAGCGCGCTCCAGAATTTATATACCTGCGTGGGGAGAGGGGTATTTCCGCTAGGTTGGCTGTGGGGTGGGGGTGCCAGTGTTCACAACATCATATTATAACTATGGTGGTGCTTATATATGGGTGGTGCATATCTATAGCACCATTTATATACAACCAGGGGGTGCGAACTTTCATACTAACAAAAGTAACACGTTTATCGCTTATCTATGCATACAACGCGTGACAATTATATATTTCTATTTACACAAAATTATCTAGATCTTAAACCTATTCGTTATGTTTTTATTTTACACATTTTTTTATTATTTTGCTTTGGGTAGCATAACATTTAAGCCTTCATTAACTATATAAACAAGGAAATATGAACGCGGTCGCGTTCAGCCTGATTTTCAACATAACATGTCACGCTATAAGGAAGATCACACACGGGGCACGGTTATATCACTCGCACTCGAGACAAGCTGTCGAAAACAACTATATAATTTCATCCTAATTTCAACTTATAAATTGTGCATACTTACTGACACGTGTTTAAAATATTTTTTTATATTGGCGTATTGTAAGAAAATAAACATAAGTAATTAAACTATTTTATTTGTTACACAATATTTACATAATTAATAACCTATGAATATATTTAAGTAATGTAAATGAAAATAAATAAATTATAAAAATATTTACAAGCGAATAAATTGTATTGTCTTTATTTTTCTAAAATATGTTATTCCGATTTGTATGTGCAAAAAAATTACCAATTATTTGTTTCATTTATGAAGTAATTCACAAATGCTTCTCTTTGACTGTCAAATTAATCATGTCGGTAAAAAAGAAAATCTTTTAGTCAAAATTCAGCTCTCTCGATATCCTCTGGATTTCTTTACTCAAACCCTTGTCGAGAATCTCGCACATGAAGTGGTGTCTCGCTGCACAGTCAGATCCCAGGTAAGAGTAAGACCTGATGGTCGGATTGTAGGCCAGCTTGAGACACCTCCCGTTCCCCTTGATGTCTGCGGAAGTGCCGAGGTTCGGTGTCGAGTTGGCGGCCGAGCTGACTATCTGCTGCTCGGACTTGGTGCCGCTCGCCACGGGACGCGCCGAGTTGGACCAGATCCACAGGAGGCCGGGGTTGAGGCCTCCAGTCCAGTAGTCGTTACCTGAGAAAGAAATCGGATATTCTGATAACTTTTTCAAATTTGTGGTGAAGTGTGGTGATTTTACGATACCGGATGAACACGAGACCTGATCACGACGCTACCGGAGATCAGACCTTCGCTTGTCCTCAACCCGGCCAGGTGAATTTTCAGTACCGACCGCAGATCACCAATATATGAGTCGTTTATTTCCAAACCCATCCATTATTTTTAAAAAAATGTACATTTGAATGCAATTCTACTAGGAAAAAATATATTTTCGATTGTTTCAAATAATTTACCACAAATAATAATTTAAGTGTGATGTTTAATGAGGACGTGTGACAGGCGCACGCGCGTATGGGACGAAGGGTCTGTCTGTGTGTGTGGGTGCGTACATATGGAGTGGTATGTCAGGGAGAACGTTTAAAATATGACGGATCGCGGGAGAACGGGCTCTTTCGCTCCACATCGTGTCAAAATCCTCTATAATTGAGTAATTTACCTCCGAACGGGCATAAGCCCGTTCGGAGGTAAATTATAAAATTTAAGATAAATTATAAATTATAAAATTTTAGAGGTCATTATAAAATGAAACTGTCCAATAGTTTTTAGTGGTATACCATTGGCTTTTACCAAAGAAAATCAAATAATGTGCGTAACAAATACCTCTAAAATACGCGTATTGAGTTTCAGATACATAGAGTAACAAATCCCGCTATAAAAATTATAAATTTCGTAATATCTCAAAATCGTACATCAACACATTTGTGATTATTTTTGTATTTCCTGTAGTGTTGATGCGAATATCGTATCTTCAAAATATCTATCGAAGCATTTACATGAAAATTCTATTTTTAAACGTTTTTCGTGATTTCTGAGTTTTTTAAAAAATCCGTTATACAAGGGTATGAAAAGAAAAGAAATATAAATAATGGTTGTTCTATTTTGAAGACGTATAAATATTTATAATAAGAAACTGTATTGAAAAGTTGCATGCTAATAGTTTTAATAGATACGATTAGCTACTATGCTAAGTCAGGTCACATATGTTTCCTTGATCCTCCCATCCTTTTCTCTCACCCTGCATCTCAACAGATGAAATACAACGCGACGTTATAAGATAGCACAACATCTTGTGCAGGTGACCTTCAGTGGCTACATTTTTGATCGCCTTTATGGTTTTCATCTCTTTAGAGCCAGCTACTTCGCATTGTTACAATCTTTCAGGAATGATCACCTCTCAGCGGGCCGTTGGCCTGTATATACGTGACGACATCCTGGTTCTCCTCTATAGTCTCCATCTCGGCTAAGGTGGCTCCCATCCCCTTGCACGCGTCGCTGGCTGACTTCCAGTCCAGGTCTCTGCTGATGCTGAAGTGGTAGCAGTTAGAACCCACGCGAGTGAAATTTTTCACGCACGGTTCTGCGAAAAGAAGTAATAATTTTAAAACGTGCATAAATATATACGACTATATTATATCGCTTATTAAACTAGTATAAATACTGTAATGTACAGCCGCAACAAAACAAGAGTGGCTTGTCGATCTCAGCTTCTCTACACTGGCGATGATAATAATGTTTATGATGAGATCACAAGAAATGAAACACAAAGGATGTCCAATCTGAGGACGCGCGGTGACAGAATCGAGAATGAATTCCCGCCCGCAGAATGCCTCCATTTATTTCGTCACGAACAATTTATTTATATTTTTCCCGCCATTTCAGCGAGCAGGCAGCAACGGGCGCCAGCAAGACGTATTTTATGAAAAAATGACAGTCTTTGTTAGCCGAAATCTATGTCACGTTTTTCTGGCGCCCCAAATTATATTTTTAATAATTGGCTCGTGTCCTTATTAATTACGCATTAACCTAATACGATATTTTAGACAGAAGTTTAATAATTTACCAAATCACCGTATGCATTATATAAAAAGTTTTAAAAGAACTCACCTGGCCTTTTATTGTTTCCAGCCATGACGTAATAAATGAGCTCTTCCGCTTTCTTGAGCCTCTTCTCCATGAAATCAACCCTGTAGACCAGCTTCTCTATCGCCCCCAGCAGGTACAGGTCCGTCTCGGAGACCTCCTTCCTGCCGGGGCTGGGGCCGGGCTTCGGGCCCGGACCCCCTCCGCCGGGGACGAAGTTGGCGGGCTTCTGTTTGGGGTAGTCGGTGTAGTGCGCGGGCCTGTTGACTATCTTCCCCGGCGGAGGGGGCGGGGGCGGAGGCGGGTTGTACTCCTGGGACCAGTTATTCTGCTGCGGAGGAGGAAGTGCATCCACGCGGTTAGAGATATAGTAACCGCTCGTATTGGGGAGCTGCAGTATCCGCTCTTTTCTGAAATTAAGAAGAGCTACCTATTACGATTTTATTATTTTAATTTATTATCTAACACGCGCTCCACGCTTCGTTTTCTACAGTAATGTAATTTGTTAATGTGCCATAAGCGAGAGATATGCTATAAACAAATTAGGTTTAGCTTTCAGAAGTTAATGAACAGCCAAATAGGTGAAAGAAGAAAAAAACTAGAAAATTAATAGAAGTTGTGGTGTAATGACTATGCTAATATTTTGAAATATTAACTTATGTACTATTGTATGTTAACTTAGGTCATAATTAAAGTATAATAGAGTGTAATATATGAATATTTGGGGTGGAATGATGTAATCTTTTGTTTAATGTGTTCGTCAAAACATTGATGAATCAGAAGAATCTGCTAAGCGTGAGTAAATGAGTCTCCCATACAATGGTGCAGTGGTTAAGACGCTGGCCTAGTGATCTAGTGGTCGAGGGTTCGCGCCTCGTTTCAGGAGTCCAGCAAGTTAATTCTATTTTCATAGTACACGCGTTTAGCTTAGTTTTAAAATAGTAAGAACATTGATGTGACATAAAACGCGGAGTGTGAGTATGAGTATGTGGCCAGAGCAGGATGAACAATGAAAGATTATTGACAGTAGATCGATGTTTATTGAAGCTATGGATACAAGTATGAGCAGTGAGAAGTCTATAACGTGAAGCAATTGCTAGCGAAATTGTCAGGCTGTGAGATAAGTTACTCGATCCCTGGGCGGCTGCGGCGCGGTGTATTGTTGTCTGTTGGGGGTCTGTATCAGTCGTGGTTTCGAGGTTGATGAGAGTTCCATTTTTTACCCAGGTATATGCAGAGTGCGTGCAGTTTGTGTTGGCGATAGACCTCCAAGTAAAATTTCAAAATTATGCAAAATTAAATGCAAACTGAGACTTTTCTGTGGAAATTATATATCGAGTTGAGCAAGCCCGAGCTGCATTCTTCCGCATGAATGAAGTATTGTGCAGCCATGACATAATTTTTTTTTGATGAATATTTTCTCTGAACTTCCATTTGGTCTGGAATCATGGACACTCACTGAAGCAATGCTAAGGCGACTTGAAGCATTTGAAATGTGGATTTGAGACGAATTCTAAAAATAAACTGGGCTGATAGTGTCACTAATGGCACTGTGATGAGTGGGATACAAAAGTAAAAATAAATCTTTAAAACGTTAAAAATTCAGGAATGGCCATATTATGAAACATCCAGAATGATATCAGATCCTGTAACTCATCGTTTAAGGAAAAAATCATAGCAAAAGAGGCCCTGTAAGACGAGAGGCATGCTGGCTGAAGAATCTGTGGCGAGTAGACAGCGACACCTGTGGGCCATGCGGTGAAGCCGGTTTAGCCGCGATACCAAAGCCACCAACAGAACAGGCCATTCTCTCTCATACTTTCATACGTACCAGTCTATTATAAACAAAGCCACGTTAATTATAAATTTGGTATTATTACATATTCATCTAAATTTGTGAACTCACTACTTCAACTTTCATAGAATAAACATCGAGGCAGAACCGAAGTGAGACTTTCAATTCATTTGTCACCCGAGATGTATATTACTTGAATTCCTTCTGTCACTTTGTTTTTAAATCGAAAAGGTGAATTTACCCGAACATTCCCCAAATTGGTAACCATCACTAAACTGAATCCTTGACGTTCCAGGCATCAATGAACAATTCACCATTGCGGTGACCCCAGGGTCATGGTTCCAGTTTAGTGTTTACCAGTTTGGCGAATGATCAGGTTGTCGATTTACCAAAAATGTAAGGAAATGATCGCTTCGGGAAATCCGCGGTCCAATTATTTAAAGCCGCTGCAAACAATGAACACGATCGCTAGTTCGGTAAAAGTCCAACCTGTCAGTGTGTCCCGTCGCCCAGTCTTCCAGCGCGGAGCTCCACAGTCCGCGCTCCTCCTCGGCGGCCAGGATAGACGCGTTGCCCGCCCGGTAGTCGGGAAAGTCACTCGACGCCCGGATTACCTCCGAGAGGGCGAGGCTCCAGCAGCACAACGTCGGTATTGACAGCATTCTGGAATTGAATACCGGCCGTCAATATTATTTTCTAATCGACTAGAACCCTCGCGATGAAAGTGCGCACTCTAGTCGACCGTAGGCTGTAGAAAATACAATAAAAAAGTTTAAAAACTTTGATTATTTGAACGATTATACCGTCAGAATTCTTTAATGTTAGAAAAGACGATCGAAATATGGCCACTCTTAGGGGCGGGTGGCTTTTATATTGGTCATATTAAAATTCATCCTAAACTAGTTGGCAATTAAAAATATCGAATGACCTCTAACTTTATTGCATTGTTCAAAAAGCAATTTGTTTTTATTTAAAAAAATATACCCATTACATCGACATTACTCCGAACCAAACAGTAGAGAGAAATGTCAACTAGCTCGGTTCGCTAACATTAAATCTATTTGACAGAACTTGAAATCATATCCGATACCCCGACGGAATAAAAAATAGCTATATAACTATAAATAAATAATAATAATAGATGATTTATTTTATTTGCATGTTCTGATCACGTTAGCATCATCAATATCTTTTCACCGAAGAAATTATTTGAACGATATACTCGAATCGAATCATACTGTACTAGTGTACTTTTCCTATAAATAATATCAAAATGGCGAGTATGTTGACTAATGTATGGTAATTTTGTATTAAATTGTTAGTAGTCACTTTAATTGTCGGGTTAATATAATACCAACTGGGCTAGATAATACTGAAGCGTTATTAAATCAGTCTATTCTAAACTATCTCGAAATTTGCTATTTGTAGCGAAAGGGATCTTTATATTTATGGCGCCCGTGCTGCGAGGGCGAAATGTACATTGTATTCTTCAAAAGATAATATCACAACATGACGTATTGTTCTATAGCGGGTGCGGGTATCGGTGATCAAAAATGTATAATTGAATGTAGTCACCCTAGGAAAAAATTATACTCGCGATCGGTTCAAATACCTTACCGCAGATAATAATACTTACGATAGAAATAACAAAAACAAGGTTAGGTTAGGTTAGGTTTCGTGTCAAAACCCTCTCTAAGCGCTTAACTTCCAAATGGGTCAATAATAAAACTAATGGTATACCGCTGGCTTGTACCAAAGGAGATCAAATAACGTGAGTGACAAACAACTCTAGAAAACGCGTGCTGTGTTTCAAACACTTCGATAAATGGTATAATTGCAAATCTTTCATTAAAAAATTATAAATAATTAACGCGGTTTATTAAATTCGACAACTAATTTGTGATTTTTTGCATTTCCCGTAGTATCGATGCATACACCGTGTCTTCAAAACATTTACTGAAGCATTCTGATGGAATTTTAATTTTTAAACGTTTTTCGTGATTGGTGCGTTTTATTATAGAGGGGTTTGGAAATAATCGACTCTATTATTCTAATACCGATCGTTCGCTACGGTTTTTGTCATAGGGAAATTCATTGAAAGATTTCTGACACTATTTATTACACAAACTGGTAAATACGATAATTTCTAATCACTAATTATTACACAAACTGGTAAATAATGTGAAACCCGACAACTCGGCCCGGCACACCTGGCCCGCATCAGCCGAGGTGACGCACTTCCAGGGAATCGCTTTCACTCAGCTCGTCTGAACTTCCACCCGCGGCGTGATCTCGACTAGCTGTTATTACAGCACACGGGAATCCCAGGTTTTGTTTGCCAATCAGCCATTATTAACGGTTAGGCCCGGATCAACATTTTATAGCCCCAAACTCGTGAGGGCCACGGGACCCGAAAAATAAATTAAGGAAAATAATTATAAAACAAAAAAGACCAAGACAGATGAGCACAATCAGATCTGCCAGGATTTTTGAAGCTAAAACAGTGTTTCCAGGCCTTATTTTTTTAATTCTCTTTTTTCTTTTCGCTTTCTATATTGCTTCGAGAGCGGGGTCCTTCACAATTGGGATACGCGCGACTCTTTAAATCGGCTCCTGCAGTCGCGAAATCAACTTTATACTAGCTAGAAAGCAACCCATTTCTAGCTGTTGGGCTCCGCGTACGGTAATCATGACCAGGGCTTCTGTAGAATCTATATTTCAGATTGCTTTAATAATAGTGGCTTGTGCAACCTTATTATATTTCTTTAGATGAAATATAGATTCTACGGAAGCTTTGGCCGCGTAACGGTCACCGCAGGCTGTTTTGCGGCCACAATAACCGCCCGCAGATCCTAGTAGTAAAAAGTAATTGCTTTTCTGCTAGTGTATTCTGTATTGTCTTCCCTGGAATTTATTGAACTAACTGTATTCTTACGTATAAACTTATTCCACAAAGACATTCTTGAAAAAAACTAAGATCACGTTTACATAAATGATTATTAAACACACCTAAATATTACAATCTGTCAGCGTCGCATTATTCTTAACATCTTCATTCTACGGTCGCATTTGATAGTGCGACCATACATTAGAATAAAAATTCGTAGAATTTCGCTAATGTATGTTTTTTCTTACTCGTAATAAAGACAATAAACACTTCACTTAAAATTATATTTCCGTACTGTTATTGAATATATAAAAGAGAAAATATTTAAGAAATCGTAACCTAGAGATATTAAAAACAAGTTCGACATGTTCGCTACTTTGTCGAATATGTCGTATTTTTTTCTACTGGCAATGACACTACAGTCCAATACATCATAGATAAAATATGGGGAATCGCAATATTATTATGGATTGTGACGGATCTCGAATACCTTTGAGTATGTATTCATTTTTCATAGCATTTGGATAAACTTTGATAAAACTCATATATTTTTACGAAGAACACATTTTTGTTGTGAAGTTGCGGTTTTTTTAACGAACCTGGATCTTTTCCTATCCGGAGAAATGCGTTATCCAGAGTCGTAATATAAAGTTAATTGCTTTTAAAAATGGAATAACAGTTGTATTCATTTGAAAGAGCTATGAATATTCTATAGCTTAAGTTCAAAAAATATGTCCTAAGCCTACTCGATTGATATGGTGAAATTTGATAACGCATTTCCCCGGATAGAAAAGGGTATATCCCGGTAAACAGCAATTAAAATATTTTTTAAATATATTTTTCTAGTTGACTAATTTAATTTGCATTAAATACCACAGAACTATATTCTGAAAAAACTGCAATTTCACAACAATTGTCCTCCGTAAAAAATAAATTTATAAAAATATTACTCACCTGTCACCTACTTTCATTAAAAATATATGTAATATGTAATAATTTCACTTAAATTAATGCTTTATCTAACCAAAATATGAACATATCACACTTTTATAAACCAATTGTGCTTTATTTGTATTATGGAGTTCACTTTATTTCATTTAAATCATCGATCTAGGGCAAAGGTAAGGGGCTATTTATTGGTTTACACCGCTTCGTGGAATGTTCGGACGGAACGAGCGTTGGCGCGCGACCACTTTCACCGCTCTCGGTCGACTAACAATTTCTTCCGAGGGTCACCTGAACAGTTCCACTCGACTCGGCTGGTGCGGTGATTCACACATTCAGCTCGGCTGCCAGGGGAGTGCGAGGACCCCGCGATTCATTCTATTTCACGTTCTCTGTCCAGACTTCACAAAATATTAAAAGACGCCTTTGAGATGTGGCGCTGGAGACACATATTGGCCATACTATGGACGGCGAAACGCGCGAATGTCTCCCAACAATCTGCCTGAGACGAATCTTTCAATTTTTTGAGCATCTTGCGAGAGGGGAAGATAGTTTGGAGAAGCTCGTTGCGGTGGGCCACGGAGAAGGACTGTGAAGAAGAAGAGGAGGATCTCCCGCCCGATGGACTGACCGGCAGGGACTTCCCTGGTGAAAGAGCATAGTTAAGAGGGTGGGAGTTCATGAAGATCACAATTCTGAATCATTAAGGACCGACGTGAATGAAATAAATTGAAACATGTAAGTATATACAGAGTGGCCCCAAAAAAAAGAGAACATTTCGTAAAACGTGATATATAAAAATTATAATTAATTATATTGTGTTTTGAAATAACTCGTGTGTTACGAGATATTCTCACTTTTTTTTGGCCATTCTGTACATGAATATTTCTTCCTCATTGGTCTAGAAAGATATAAAAACACCACGTGCTAGCGAACCTCCCAAAAAATATTATGATTTTTTTCTAATGCACTCTTTCGAGTACGTTATTTTTAATATTCTATTTTTAACGTAGTTTTGTAACATAGATAGGGAAATTTTGGTAAAATATTTACTATGTTATAATATTTTAATGAAATACTATATCGCATTGCAAGTAGACTACTTGTAGTCTCACAAACTTGTCTGCGCTGTGGAAGCAGACTGTAGGATCGCGATGTTCAGTCATGAGCACATCACCGAGAGAGGGAGACCTTGGATATATTATTGTACCTAGTATTTAATTTACAATGGATATGATTATTGATTAATAACTTAAATGTTTCTACATACGTTTCTCTCTCTCATTCATTCTCTTTTGGTCAAATGTAAAGTTTCAAACTGACGTCGGGCGATGTAAGCACTCGAAGAGCACTCCGGGGTTAAGTATTTTAAACTAAGTTTTATTTAAAAAAATTGCAATATTCGAGTTTCCAATACCTGTCGGTAATAAAAATGACATTAGTGATAAAGATCTTAAAGGACCTGACAGAGAATAGTAGTATATTTTTATTTTTATTTTACAAGGAGTCGCGGATAGCGCAGATCGAGCTGCTATTTGTCGTACCGACCTTGATCTCCGAAACGCGAGAGGAAAGTCTCATTCGTGCACGCACAGCCTAAAATCTCTCCTCAGAACTCGGGTCTTTCGGTTCAGACTGCCTCACTGACGCCAGGCTGCCATTACACTGACATAATGGCACTCGTCACTGCACTAGACAACAATGTCATAATGACTTATGTAACCGGACCATCACTCTCTGTAATAGTCTGTATCCAGGCCAAGAAACAGAAATGGCGTCGGTCAAGAGTTCTAATTATTTATCACTCGAATTCATCACAACATCCTACATTTATGAACTGATTCATGATTTTTGTCAATATGCCTCCGGTTTGTAGGAATATTTTCTTCTCATTTTTGTTTGTGACGTTTGACATTTGTGCAAAATTCAAATCGAGAACAACTTTTTTTCGCAGATGTAAATTAAAATAATATTCGTCACGATAGAGAGAGAGAGAGAGAGAGAGAGAAGCAGGATTTAAATGAAATGTCGTGAAAGTGGTGACATCATTCGCCCGTTTGTGGGTCAAAGCCGCCGTTCCGCCGTGCGGACAAATAAATAATATTAACTTTTTAATATTATTTTTTAACAAATACCGGAATTCGGCAGAAATTCGGAATACTATTTTTGTCGTTCATTTCATCCGAACACGTTCACGGATCGGTGTGTTGTAGGGTGACCAATTTCAAATGTTTTACGACGTACGCAGTGGCGTAACTCAAAAATTAGGCACACGTGGAAATGTCTTCTGGATATGCTGTGCAATCTTCGGGGTGGAATGGGAAAGGGTCAGTAGGAGATCAGTGATCTCGGGGAACCGGGATTTGGGAGGAATACTCACCTTTACCTCGAGTATGACGTCTCCGAAGTCCCTGTAGTCGCCGAGTCCACACACTGCGATGCGCTAGGATGTCCAACGATATCCTCTCCCAAATGAAGACGGTGTTTGCCCAACAAAACAATTATCTACGAATCATACTGTAAACAATAGTCTGGTCCACGACGCGAACGATATCGCCGTTGTCTAGATCAAATTCCAAGATTGATCTAATGGCGCCCGATAGCGCCAGGAGCCAAAGTCGAGTCGAAGAATTGAGATCGAGCATTAGAAATTCATCGAGCTTATGCGAATACGAAACACATGCAATGGGTGGAAATGGCACAGAAGTTTTATAAGAATATTTATATATTTTTTAATTTAACTAGAGTTGCGATCAATATTACCACGCTGTTTCATCGATTATCTGTAGCTGGCTCAGCGCGGAAATCAAATTTAGTTGTAATTTAAGATAGAGGCTTAGGGCGAGGAGTGCCTTTGTTTGCGCAGGCCCTAAATAATAAATACAGGCTGGGTTACTATATTTTCGTCAGGGTCCTAAAGTGTAACTATGCAATATTTGGTACGGATGAAATTCAATATATTATAATATACATATATATCGGGGAAATATATGTGTATTACAATTTAAATATCCATCAGATCTCATATTTAAAGAGTGCAATGCCCTAGACATAAGACAAATCTTTATGTTGAGAATCGTCCAATTTTTCCATGCTAACAATAACCCACCCCAGGCAATAAATCATGGACACAACATAAGACAAACAATGTTCCACACGGGAAACAAGACTGTAGATGTTGAAGGTGTGGCTCGCCGGTTCGCTCTGGTTTCTCAGACGTCGATATCTGCAGCGGCGTGCAGTGGTCCAGGGGGGTCCAAAATCGTCGTTCAGTGTAGCAGCCAAAGTCGAGAAAATTCCAGGTTCAGTCCAAATGTCGCAGCCAAAGGTTGAAAATCCAGGAAGGATAAAAACACAATTTTCTTCTGAAAAGTCCAGCGGTGCAGGATGCGAACGAGGGAATGCTTTTGCAGCCGCTGGACCATTATTTATTTAACACATCTCAGTCTAGGAGCGTCAGGCTCCCTCATGATGCTGGGATCCAATCAGAGGGCGAGGACAGTCCCCACGCCACTCCGATTCGGTCCAGCGCCGCCACCATCTGGCGGTCAGACTCCGAAACTTGAGTCATTTTTTCAGCTGTCCCGAACGGGACGGCAGATTTCAATTTTCGCTATGCCTCTCAAATTTTTATTCTACAATATCCAGGCATCGCGAGTACTTTTTCATACAGAGTTTGGCTCTCCTCGCGATGGCGAATAGATTTTACCTTGGGCGATGGCCCGGGGAATTAATTAATGTACCTTAAACTTTAGAAATCCATTCTAACAGTCTAAATTATTTTTAAGGTGCATAATATTATCTTTGGGTGATCGCCCTCTCAAAACTCTCTTTATTTTTATTCATTATATATATGTAACAATTTTTTACATAAAGTTATTTGATAAATAAACACAGTATTTTTCCGTTGGCGCGCGGGGGCGGAGTCTCGCCGCGGCCCGTCATCCCCCCACCATTCGCCGGCCGCCGAGTACAGGGGCGTAGGGTTTCCAGCGTCGCAAAGTGCCGGGCGAAATATTCCCGTGAAGCGGAAAAGATAGACTTTTGTCCGGCGCCTTTCTCGAGCCGCGATTGTCGCGCTCCGCGGGCCCGTAGCTGTGCGGAACAAACAACGAACATCTTCACGCCAGTTCCGAGAGCAACAACGACATTTTATCAAAGATTCTACATGTTCTTAGCTCCGAAACTGTACAACACACTCAGTACCAACTGGAAATCGTTCAACTCCAATAAGATTACACAAATACAGACCCAATATATGATTCAATCGGGTAGACAGCAATCAACAATAATAATTCACTAGTTCTACAACACTCCCACTACATTCTTCTCTTTAATAACAACACAATAGCACAAAAAAAAACTAGCTACTTTAACACAGACTTCAGTCTAGCAAAGTAGTCAGGACAACGCTGTATATATCAGAGGTGAAGTCTACTCCATCCCACATAATAAACTTCGAGTATGATATACAATATAATTGTATATCATGTTATATAATAATATATTCACCTCTGTTACATGTCAATAAAGTCTAAATAAACAAAATAGTGGGTGGGATAACCGGGAGGGGGATGTCTACGTTAGTTATAAAGAGTAACTATACAAAATTTTGAATATTAATGTAATTTAATACAAATTTATATCGGAGAAGGGGCTTGGGGTGGCTCTTGAGTGACTAAACATGATCCTAAACCAATAAAGGCTTTTTACTCGTACAGTAAATGACATAAATATTGCTGTAAAAAAAATATTGGTGTGCTTTGCTGGGAGGAACGAACGCAGGAATACCAACTCCTAAAACACTTTCGAGAAAGAGATGGGTGTTACGAACGTGGATAACCGAGAATCCATCTACCTACAAACTAATAAGTACAAATGGTCCCATATACGATATTTCTTGTGTGCCATATTTAACGGCAAAAAAGAACACCTGCGACCGATTCCCGCATTATTTCGTGTATAGAAACACGTGTCAAACACATTTAACTTTTACTCGTTCTTTACCTTCTCTTTGTTTGAATCATGTTAAATATTGATGGATCGATATTGTCGTAATAAGATTCTTCATAAGGACATATTTTCCTTATGAAAATAATGAAACAAAGTACTGTACATGTATGTATATTTTACTTTATTTTATATTTTACAAATTCTTATTACGAAACGTTATGTACAAAATATAGTTGTAGATATCTTAAAATGAATTAACACCGTCATTCATTCGTTGCTCGCAAATCGTCACTCGATTGTATTAATAATAATAATAATTCTAGACGGTAACAACAATAATAGTGTAGTACCTGAATGTAACATTAAGTTAACAAACACGTCGCTATTTGATCATTTCATTAATTACAAGTTGATCAGAGAAGCTGATTCATTTATATTCTTCCTTTTCAATTTTTATTCATATTAGATGATATGTGAATCCTCAAAATCAAATAATACTTAAACCAAAGTAAATATGTCAATGAAAAAATGCTAGGGATGTATCATTCTTTCGAAAAAGTAGTTTCCATCAGGACTTAACCCTTTCCCGTTTATAACACGAATCCGCCCGAAAAATAAAGGCGGTTTGTTTTTCGAATAGGCGTCACAATTTGACACCTGACAGCTGATTTGTGCTCAGTTAGGTTTGCCATTTAACTATGAATAGACTTACGCGAGAACAATGCTTGCAAATTGTGAAAAATTATTTCAAAAATCGTGGTTCAGTTCGCGAAACTATGTCCATATGTCGCTATGTCCATTTTACGGTCGACATAATAGTCCATCCGAGCTAGTAATTCGAATAACCATGGATCGGAAGAAACTGACGCTGCAGTGGAGCGTAGTATTGAGGAGGACCCGAATAAATCGATTCTCCATCGTGCACAGCAATAGACCCATGTTACTGACTTTTTCGTTCCCCAATTGAATGGCATTAATGTGTAAGAGCGCATAATTTCGCATGATGGACCTGTGCATTGGCCTCCAATATGGTGTGATTTAACACCTTTGGATAATTTTCTATAGAGATATGTGAAGTCACTAGTCCACGCCGATAAACCAGAGACGATAGACGACCTGGAAGCCAACATTCGTCGCGTTATTGCCGATATACGTCCCCAAAAAGTGGTGCGCTTTATTCGAGTCAGCCGCGGCGCCCATATGTCCATGTTTCGTTTTAATGTTCTATACCTCTACAAAAAAACACTTTTTATAACCCATATTGTGCGAAGTTATTTATTTTTGAGCCATCTATGAACGAAGCTACATACATCCAGCCACTGCGCAGCACAGATTCAATTTGTGCTACAAGTGGCTATAATATTTACCATCTGTCATTGAATTTTAAGTTGAAGTAAATTCACCGGTAGGTGTCGCTATTCGGAGCAAAAATAAAATACTAGGTTGATGCTTAAGTTCTTGCCATTATTTTAACAATAAAAGACTTAATTTTTTTTATAGAAACAACGTTTATTCTATTCGTATAATGTCCATTGTTAAATATGGCTATCTCCCAATTATTTATTCCATCGCCATAAAAAAATCGGATAACAGGGCAAAACACTCATCGAGGTTAGGCTTGCTGTATTGAAGTAATTGTTTTACTATTTTTAATATTAGCAAAATCAACATACGTAATAGATAAATTTTTAGTTTTGGTTAGTTAATGTAACATCTTGAAGAACGAAATAGAATTTTCTGAAACCGGTTGATGTATTTAATTTAATTAAGCGGTTAAAAAAGACAAAGTTAGATAATCAATTTTTTTTTTTTACTTCTAAGTAAATTTTTCATAGATTGTAATAAATGGAAACTACTCGGTGCCGAGTTCGGGGAGGGTGGGGGATGCGCGAGACAATATGTATCGTCAACAATTTGATAATTTAAACCAGGCATTAATTAATAAACGACCACATTTGATAAACAGATGACATATTGCATCAACCATCCAAAGAAAACTAATTGACCTGAAATTCGAAATTGTACAGCATCCTAATAAATTGACTAATAGGTGTGACAGTCGTGTCTAACAATGGACATTATACGAGTATATCGGATTGACTAAACATTAATTAGGTATTTTATTGTTCAAAAATGGCAAGAAATCGGCTTTTGTGATATCCATTACATTTGTATTTATGTGTGTGTGTATAACAGAGCCGATATAAGGCGCCGCGCCCTTGGAAGCGCTGTCCTATCCACCGGTCTTTCACGAGTAACTACTTTCTTTTAGTGTAACTATTGTATCACTCTGTGAACCAATTATTATTTCAATAAACAGATAATTGTTGTACAGCAGACCGAGTTTGATTACTTGACAACCCGGCCGAGTACGCGAGACACTATACATATTTACTTTGATTTAATTATCAAGATACGTTCTGAAGAATCACAACTTCGCCAATAAATTGAGAATTTGTCGTTTAATTGTAAATAAAGGTTGTCGTAAGAGACTAGACTAGGGAAAAATACTTCGGAATCTACATTCATCATTACCTCAATACTACTTTTATTGGAATATATTAAATCCAATTAAAATATTATAATAATAGGAGTTAATACTATTTAATTAAAAGTCTAAAATTTGTAAACGAAACGGTAATGTCACTGACTTATGCTAAATATTATTGTCTACTTAATTTTATCAATATTCAATAATTTATGAATCCTTACAAGCTAGGGCTGTGCACGGGTGTTTGGTATCGCAGATTAGTTGTATGAACTATGAGTGTAATACGTGTATGCGGTGAGCTCTACAGAGGGCCACGCTTCACTAGAAGTACACTGTCAGGTTGTGGTGCTCGGGATTGTGGTTCCCCGCATCGGTCAGGTCGGGACCGTTCATGCCCTGGGGGAAATAAATAGATTATGAATGTTCGCCAATAAAACATCAAGATCGACAAGCAATGTTAAAGGGTTGGCCTGGAGGGGGCTCGCCACTTCTTAAAGTAATGTTAAAAGGCTGGCCTGGAGGGGGCTCGCCACTTCTTAGAGTAATGTTAAAGGGCTGGCCTGGAGGGAGCTCGCCACTTCTTAGAGTAATGTTAAAGGGTCGGCCTGGAGGGGGCTCGCCACTTGTTAAAGCAATAAAAACGATATTTACAGAGCAAATCGGTACCTAACTGCAATTTCTGTAGATGGTTTAATCGCTTCGGTTAATTGGGGCAGCAGCTGTAGGATATCCGATGTATTCCAATTATGCGGAATCGAATATATTGAAATAAGTGAACAATATTGAACCGAACGAGAGAGCAGGCACAAACCTTGGGGTCACCGTCGTCCCAGCTGAGCTTCTTGACGGTGGCGGGTATAGTGGCTGCCGGCCACGCCACCCCGGAGCGGCCGCCCCCGGGCGAGGCGCCCAGGTGGCTGCTCATGAGCGCCGCGGCGCCCGGCGGCGGGAGGGGGGTCGCGGCGGCGCCCGCGAACCTGTGCGACGCGCGGGACATTATACCTGCAACACGAGCCTGGCCAATGAAGGTAGAAGCGGCGGTAGTATGTTCTTGATACACTAGCGGTAACTAACATAAGATAAACATAATTTTTTCTCCTATCATTGTTGAAAGGCTTTCACATAGTTCTATCGTTAACTGTGATAATCTTGGCCTGACCGGTGGTAGAGCGTTTCGTCTCCTGACAAACCTCAAACCGACAGCGCCAGTTGTGATCTTTTTTATTCTCTGGTTGTGGTGGGTTAATTAAACTCTTTGTCAGGTTTCAATTAACAGTTTATATACAATAATATATAACACAAGTTTATAAGTTATTGGATTCACGTCGGAGCAGTAATATACACACACACACACACTTATCTCTCCCCACGTCGTCGCTACCGCTGACAAATACACACACATACAAACACTCGGATATTACATTAACTTTATTGGAAAACCGCTAAGCGAGGTACCTCTAGGAAGAGTGTTTAGATGGTCGCCTTGCTCCTCCTGAGCCGCGTGCAGGTTGAGGCTACTGCTGGAGTTGGCCAGGATAGTGCTGGCTCCGGCACTCACGCTCAGCAGAGATCCGCTGGCGGCCCCTGGAATCAACATCACAATGTCACTGACAATGGTATTTTGCGCTCATTCCAGGCTTTCAAGACTGGAACGAAGGAAATGATTAAAATTTAACTGAACGATACTTCACTTTTTGAGGGTTTGTATATCGCGGCGTGTTACGCGTGTGGATTTCGTATTTTATGTGATGGTAATGTGATGGTAAGTAAGTAAGTAGAATAATAATAATCTATAATATCAATAACAATGTTTACCAAGTGCACTCGTGATGGCCGCTAGATTGCCCCCGCTGCCTCCTCCAGCCCCCAGGGCGCCGCCCCCCAGGGTCCCCCCTCCCCCGCCATTGGAGGGTGGCATCTTCTCGTGCTGCACCAGCACCCCCACCCCCACCTTGTTGCCGAGACTGGACTTGGGACGTTTGCTGCAACACACCACGATGAATGATAATTATCGGATTGGTGGGTCATTTCAAGGTCACGTTGTGCAGTGTACAAGAATCGTACAGTGCCGGTATGGGAACCTATCAGTTCCGGTTTATGACTCACTCATTATGTAAAAGTTTTAGTAAAACTAAACCAAATTATCTGGTCCTTCAGAACCGGATTGTGTGAAACAATAATCTCTAGACACCACAGTTAACTAGATCATGTCTCAAAGAGAGAACAAAAAGTTATCGGGGAACTTACACTTTATAGATATATCCAATTAGTAAAAAGATGACGACAGCCAGGAGCCCGAGGACTGTGGCGAAGATGATGATGAGGAGCAGACTGCTGCCCTGAAGCGAGGCCACTCGGGTGCTGCCCATTAACGCCTCGGAGAAGTGGATGATAATGGGTACCGAAGACTGGAACAAGATTTTAACACCAATCTTAGAGGATTCTATATTCATTTTCTTTGGATCGTTTGATCGTGCGGAACGCGTGAGCGAGACGATGCTGAATACAGTGTGGAGGGCGAGTGTGTTGGAAGAAATCAGGAACAGGAGACCTGCCAACTGGCAAGTGGAGGATGGCTCTGAAGAGAATATCGGTGTATCATCTGTGCCTATTTATCCTACCTTGCGAGGAAATGGCGTCATATTAGTTCTAAGTTGCGATGGTCAGATTCCATCAGGTAAATAATTGAGCAAAGAGCACCTTTTTGTTATCTATTTTTTCTTCTGCGGATCTGCGTCCAGTGTTGAACATGTACCTCCCCTTTTTCGCTCTTTACACCTCTCTGGCTTTTGCACTTTGCTTCCAAAATGTGAAATTTCTCACATTATAAAGGTTGCTTTTTTTAGAAGTATGGAGCTTTAAAATGAAATAAAAATCACACTAATAGCCGTAGTATTGGCTTTAGTGGAAAGATCATCTGATGCCATCAGTGTCTAAGTATGATGATGATAATAACGCGACGAATGTTGGCTTCCGAGTCAACTATCATCTCTGGTTTATCGGCGTAGACTAGCGACTTCGCGTATCCCCGCAGAAAATAATCCAAAGGTGTCAAATCACACGATCTTGGATCTTGGAATTCATTGGTCCACTACTCGAAATTAACTCATCGAATGGTTCCTTCAATAGATCGATTGTGGGGCGCGCTGTGTGGCATGTTTATTCGGGTCCTCCGCAATACTACACCCCACTGCAGCAACAGATTCTTCAGTACGCACTGTGCGACGTCTCTGCGCACGCGTATTATCAATGAGAGTATGCGTGGTGCGAAAACGATCCATGGTTATTCGAATTACTTGATCGGATGGACGATTATATCGACCGTAAAAAGGACATAGTGCAGGGTAAGTTTCGCGAACTGAACCATAATGTTCGAAATAAATTTGCACAATCGTTGTTCTGTCATAAGTCTATTCATGGTAGAATGGAAAACCAAACTGAGCACAAATCAGCTGTCAGCTGTCAAATTGGTTGTCGGTGGAAAAAGTGTTACCAATTCGAAAAAATAAACCTCTAAAAAACATCCTTTATAATGCCGCGAAAATTTTTTTAATTGGCAGGAAATTTATAGATAATGAGAAGCGAATCGGTCCACTTAATACTTTTACTTATATATTAGCGTTCGTCAACGACCATACCACGTTGAAAACACTGGTTCTCGTCCGATCACCGAAGTTAAGCAACATTGGGCGCGGTCAGTACTCGGATGGGTGACCGCTTGGGAACACCGCGTGCCGTTGGCTTTTTGATATTACGTGCGGTCGTCCTCCGGACTGAGCTAACCGTCAGGGAGTACATTTGTACAAGAGTAAATCAAGAAACGTCGATATTTTTGGGGGTCCCCGATGTGAATCCAGGGCCCCACCAACATTAAGTCCAGCCTTGTTTGGACTATATTTTATTTATATAATATGATTGACAATAACGCATACAGTTTTTAGACTAGTCTGAGTGAACTAGACCGAGAAGTGCTATTTTAAATGACATAAATGTGTATTTGTCCACTGTAACTTGTTTTATCTTTATAACAAGATTCGATCATATGCGCATGTGAACGTACCCCCTCTTCTACACCCAGAACACGATCTTTCTCTAAGATGTTCTCTATGGTTTTACATCCTGTTTAATTATAGTCCTGCTGTGCAGGGCTGATAGTGTACTGTTTGTGTTGTCGGTTTCTCGTGCGTTCTGTGATGACCAAAACCTGCACATCTTGCTATTGCGCATTATACTTGTTGTGTCACACTTCACGTCGTCACCGTCACGTCATGTGTTTTCAAGAGTAGGTACTCCGTGGCTCCAGTGGAAAAAGAAAATCCAGATACCGAAAGGAGCAACTCTCAGGTGGGCTGTGTTACTTCTTGGTTCTGGTCGGTCCTTCAAATTTCTGTCTCTCTCCCAAATTCTTTCCATCCTTCCTACATACCATATTTTCATAACCTCTAGTACAAGCAGTAACTGAATAATTAATTAAAATCGAAATTTTCTACGTCCATACCTGTCTCGCGTCTGATCGAGCTAACTAGTACTAGTCTAACTGTAGTCTACTAATAGAGACTACAGATTTAAACAATTAGGTATTAAATTTAGAGTAGCTTGTTGAACTAGTAGCTAAGACGTCGGTCTAGTGATCTAATGGTCGGGGGGTTCGTGCCTCGTTCCAGGAGCCCAGCAAGTTAGTCCTATTTTCATAGCACATGCGTTTAGTGTAGTTAAAATATTAATGTGACCAGTACTTCGTGTTCACATCTCTATTTTTAAAAAAATTGTAAAAAAATAAAATGAACAGTGTTTGTTAAGAATTGAATGTGAATTACCTGTCTGGGAGGTGTTCCAGAATCTGTAGCCACAGCCACCATGTGCACCACGGAGGAGTTCACCAGGGGCAAAGCATTCTCGTTCATAAAAATCTCACCTTGTTCATTGATGTAAAATAAACTGAAACAATAATTCGTTACGATAACACGGCGACTAGTGACGTCATCCTAACTATTATTGGAGGTATATTATTCTAATAAGAAAGATGTCGAATACATAACAATTTATTATATTTATTTTGAAGGCCTTTAAGTCATTTTAGAACATTTATATGAGTTCAAAAAAGAGCAGCAAATTTAATTAATTTAAGCAGTAGGTTATACAGTCTAGGCGCAATGTGCGATGCGCGTGTCTATCATATTCCTAATTCGGACCTTTCTAGAACAACATGCTCATTAGTTTTGTTCCGAGTTTGATAGTTGGGATGGATTTTTATTTTGTCGTCTTTAAAAAAAAAATTAAACGGTTTTTAATGTAAGAAAGAAAAATTTAAATCAGGAAAATCTTTTTATTACTCTTTTGAGTAGTAATTATTGGTATGAGATGTACGAGATGAGTTCCTCCCCAACCTAGTATTCCGTATTGTAATATTGATTCAACCGATGCATTGTATATCATTTTATGAGTTTGCAAATTACAGTATTGTCTAAGAACATAGATTTAGAATAAAAAATTACTTAGGTAATTTATTAAGAGAACTAATTCTAAATATTTATACTTGGTTGTTTTTTATATATTAGTTTTACAGTTACATTGACAAATAGTGTTCTTTTATATTATTTTATCGGCATTTAGAGTTAGCAGATTATAATGGAATCATTTTTTAATTGATCGGATTCCTAATTTAGCTTCTTCATAGACCCGTTCCCAGGTGTGTCCGCTGATAACTGTATCGTCCGCGAACCTGATTACCTCCCTTTATATACTGTACCTTGTGGTGCTTCGCAGTTAACCACTAGTTTATCACTTATACAGTCCTGCTGAATTCTGCCTTTTAAATATTGATATAGTAAGCCATAGCTACCGAACTAATTAAAGTCCATTATTTTAAAAACATATTATTTTGGACTGGTGTTTTTAAACTGATGTCATAATTTCTGTTTTATAGAAAATGCTCTGCAAAATATTCCATTTTCAAACATGGTACAAGACTAAATGAAATCCGGAGGTTCGCACCTTGCATCAGATCCACTGAGAGCGAGATGCACCGCGTCTCCCTTGTCTCCGTCTGCAGCCTCCACCTTACCGATGTGCAGGTGGCGATGCGGTCGAGGGGGCTGCGGCGTGGACGGGAGCGCGCCCCCCTCGGGCCCCACGGAGGAGGCTTGCCCCACGAAGAACTCGTACTGGGGGTAGCGGAACCGGGGCTCCCAGTCGTTGACATTTAGAACTGTGATGTTTATTGTTGCTGTGTCATTCTGGAATCAATGACAAAGATACTTTAAAAATATTGGTAGACGCGAAGACATGCGGGGCGCTATCTAACAGCTGCCCAGTAGCATTATAAAATGTCAACCAGGCGGAGAATGAGTAGGACCGAGATAGGAGCCTCGAGCTTATTGCGTCGGTCCCGGGTAAGCGGCGGGTCCGCCCTCATTTTACTAAAAAAAAATACAACAAAGATACAGTAATAGCATTCGAAGGCCGAGAGACAGACAACACTCCCTCACGGGAAGCAAGACGGACATAAAAAAAAAGACGTGAAGTTGATTCTCTACCCGAGCACCATTGCCGGCAGGTATTATCCAGGAAACAGCACACTTGGTTAAGTGCAGAATATGTAGTATGAAATTTTAATAACTGATCATTTCAGTAGTTATTGACACGCAATTTTGTAAAACAATGTCCAATAAATCTAGTATCAACCGTGAGTAGTTTCTCTTCCTTCACTATTCATATTAACATAGTGGAGAACTGGAAGATATAGGGGCCCCAGTTTACAACCTTCTGATTAGCACACATGCGACATAATCTGCACTTTCATTACCACAACACAATTAAACTTACAAAAATGTACTCTCTATATCACTGTCTCCCCATGCTGACGATATCCGAGAGCTTATAGATTGCAAAGGATAGTCTTTCTCAGACACGAGAGACACTACGCAATAATGCAGATTCCTTGACGACTTATGAAGTAGTCAAACAAAAAAATGAAGTGACTTACAGCCTGACCATCGGTGACCATGACTTGGAAAGTATACTTGTCGTCCTCTTCGTAGTCCAGATTTTTGCGCAGCACCACCTCTCCGGCAGTGCTGATGGCGAACTTGCTGAGGAAACGCCTGTCAGACACAAAGTACTTGAGACCCTGCAATCAAATTACTGCATATTGATAACAAGATATATACTTTTTGAGTAATCTATAAATTATGTATACAAAGAAACACTCTCGACATCTTCGAGACGTCATCATCTCATGTCGACATCTTTGATATACGCTGCGTACACCGTGGAGTAACTAATGTTTACATTCTTCACAAACTCTGTAATTAAAATAGAAATCTAACACGTGTTCGATTCGTGCACACGTCCACGTGCACATCTATATTGTCATTTTAGCAAGCCATCAGTACTCTTATCCGTGATCGTTGCAAACATATGTTGCAGTCCACGATCGTTGCAAACATATATAGCTATTACGATAGAGACTCAAAAATTATCTGCACTTTCGCCATAACACACCCTCAAAGTTGTCATACTATGAGTGTGAGAAATTTGATCCTGATACTCTCTCCGCTAGCAGTTTGCACCAAGGAGGAACAACGAGCAGTGATCCGATTTCTCTGGTCGGACGGTGTAAAAGGGGCAAAATTTGCTTTTATCATAATACGGGAGCAGTGCTTTATCACGTAAGTGTTTTTTTGTGGATCGAGAAGTTTAAAAGTGGCCGGACGAGTGTAACGCATGAAAAAGGAGCAGTACGCCCGTCAACCTTCACCACGGATGACAAGATTCTGCCGAGAGATGGTTTTAGCGAATAGGCGAGTTACCATCTATAAGATAGCGTTTTCTTTGAGCATCAGTCATGGTTCTGCCCGACAAATCATCCACGGCGAGCTCGGCTTCCATAAAGTCTGTACGAATAAATTGTAGAACGAAAAATGTAGATAATTTTTGACTCGCCCTCGTATTTGAAAGTTATAGAAACATCGAAATATGAATATAATGTGAAGGATTCTGACCCTGTCTCTCGGCCTATTCGTGTGTAGAGTCATGAGCACCGAGTTGAGCGGCAGGTTCTCCAGCACCGTGGCGTAGTAGTGGCGCTGGGAGAAGTGCACGGCCGGCAAAGACGAGGACTGCTTACTCACTGTCAGAGTGGCGAGAGCATACCGGTCAGGATTGTCGTACTGAGTTGCCTAAATTAGAAAATAACAATGTAATATACGCATATGATATTAAACATCCGGCTCGAAGGACCAGACATAGGTAAAAATTACGTATAAAAAGTTGCGCAAACACAAATATTTCTTTTGAAATACCATAAGACGTATTAGATTGAAAGAAAGAGAAGATCGCTATAATGATTTCAAATATTCTATTGAACACATAAACAAGATGATAATTAAGATAAACTACGTGGAGTGCTCTTGTAAGTGGTGTTTCAGAACCTTTCTTTCTCACAGAGGTCTTTAATGTTCGACCTATCTTACTTACTTACTTTTTCTGGACCGAGAGGTAACAATAACATCTAACCAGCAACTGACCCACGTGACTTATTGTGGAAAAGTGAACCCATAAATGTAGAAGGCACTCTGATCGAAGTGGATAGCTAAATGGCTGACTTCAACTTACCCTTACGACCAGAGTGGCAGGCATGATCAAGTCGTCCTCCGTGATCTCTCTGGCTACAGTGACTCTCGCAGACTCACGGTCAATGTTGAAACTGGGGTGGTCGATATTGAAGGTATAGAAGAGAGGGGCATTGATTCCTGTGTCTTGGTCAACAGCTGAAATCTCCCCCGGAGATATCATCACGTGGGATCCCTGGAAATATACATGTGACATGTATATAATAACTTCGACATGAAATCAATAAATGATTATTTATTATTAGAAAAATCAACTTTGTGATTAAAATCCGGTCCCGCCCAGACCGCGTCGTCGGTCGCCATCCGCAGACATCGATCGCCGAAGCCCGGATCGAATTGCCAATTTAATTAAGGTAGAATTAAGATTAATTTAAGATTAGAATTAAGTAGACCGTAAGATAGACTGAGAATTTAGCCTAGGATTAAGGTTTTTCTTCTCGCCTAACCAAATTAATAAACTTGTAAATATTGTATATAATCACTGACTTATTAATTTTCATCCCCGCCTCCTTCTCAGTGACCAACGATACATTGAGATACGATGATCGGGAAGTGAGGAAAGCCCGACGCCGTATCAAATTCATTAAGTGTTTAATAAAACAATGTTAACAATTTAAAATAATGATTATTTATTATGTTATTATTATTATTATTATACACGATTCATTGCAAATGGCTGTGACCTTAGAAGAACATTGATATGTGACTGAAAAGTTCACTAAATTCAGCAAAGATATGAACGAAGAAATGTATCATTATGTTGTTAGTTTACCTGGCTAACTCTATCCGGTAACACAGCGGTGTAGCGGTCCTCCATGAACTTGGGATTCTGGTCATCCGAGTCCAGCACCTGCACGTGTAGCACCGTGTCGGAGAATTTGGGTGGCGTACCCTGATCTTGCGCCCGCAAACCCAGCGTGAAATTGGGCAGGGTCTCGTAGTCGAGCGGCTTTCTCAGCACGAGCGTACCTTCTAATGAGTTCACAAAGGAGAAGTAGTCCTGGAATGTGATAACGGAACAAGTTAAAATAAGTCAATGTGCTAATTTAAGATTTGTCAAAGCGGGTCACAAAAAAATTCAGTTGGCTATAGAGAGCCAAACTAAAAGGGCATATTTAGTTCATAAGTGTTCGGTTTGCTGCTTCTTTCTCTAACATAAGAACATCAGACAGATTCATCGATCGCGTTAAGTAAGAACCGAGCAATCAGACGCGTTTTTCCGCCCTTTGCTCGCAATGTTGTATCAACTCCCTGATCTTCTTGGAAGTAGACTAATTTATTAATAGCCTGAAAGATGAATGACAAGAAAATAAACTGCGTGAGAACGATGTTGCGCGGGGTTCTCCAGCAATCTCAACTTCACCTCAGGCGGACACACACATTCGAGATACTGGCAAAACTCGTCACGAATCACATCAGCTTGGCCTCCACCACCACGGCATTCAACTGCAGCTTTGCCATTACCCTATTTGAAGCTATATTTAACGACTTTGACCCCCCCTAGCATGATTCAACATTCTCGTGACAACTGATTTTTTAAAATCAATTACTTTACAATTTAATGAAATATGAAAGTTCCTTCTCTATTTTTTCAATAAATAATAATATTCATCAACACGTGGGAACCGTGTTATATGCATCGAGCTACTTAGGGTAAGATGTGAAAATTAATAGAATGTCCTTTCATATAGTATTATAGTCGAGTATAATTTTGGTCTACGTACTTATTATCAGGCCATTCCTCCGCAGGGGTAGGCAGAGAAGATAGTACGCTACAATGCACTAGCATTTGCATATAAACAAAGACACAAAAAAGTTTTTGATTCTTTGCCAAAACTTTTCGGTCATCTGACGTACTGAAAATAACTGATCCATGTACCCTCTTTCACTCATAAATGCTCCTTGTATATTTCTCACTTTTTCTTTCGTCATTGTTCTCCCTTTCTATTAGAATTTCCCATACAACAGAGCTACCATACTGCAGAGCTCAATATGGTAGTAGTCCTATAGATTCCGCACTCCATACGACAGCTTGTATGAAAAGCATAATAAATGCCCTTCCCCAATCTATTGGAGTGAGACTATGGAGCCATGAGAGAACAGTAGTAGGCCTAGTAGCGTCACTACCCTTAATGTATTCGACAACAACATCATCAAAGCCTTGCCATTTTGCACGTGCTTCAATCCTCTCTTTACTTCTTCTCATCTTATTTCGTTCACCATATTCTCATCATTCATATATCCAGTTAACGAGTCGAGAAATTTAGAAACAGAAATTTTAGCAAGATCCAATTATTTTATTAAAAATATGTGTGCATAAGATTTCGTAACGAAATTAGTGTATAGTGCATGTCATCCCACTTCGCGCTATCAACTAAGTACGGTTTCCTAAAGCTAGAAGACCTGTGACCACAGTGAACAAATCTAGATAAAGAAGCACCTCAGGTAGGTCGTGTTTTCCTAGTATCCGGTTGGTCCTTGAGCCCTCATGCCTCGGTCTGTACTAAATTGATTCCACACATCCTACATCCCAATTCTCATCTTTGTGCAAACACACGGTATGCGCAATATATGTCGTGCGTTCGATACGAGGGTACCAGCTCTCAAAACATTTTCTGAAAAGAGATGCGACAGTTCATCGGTTCCACGTTTAACTAACTAAACATAACCTATCGACGATTTAAATAAACCAAAAAAGTTGACAGTTCAGACAAAAAAATCATAAATCAAAAATGAACGAGATGTCGGGTCTACGACAATAGCGGGGGTACTCACGGCGTGCGGCCCCGGCAGCACCTGATACTCGACCGTGGAGAAGGGTCCGTGCTGGTCCCTGTCGCGGGCCCTGGCGGCCTGCAGGGCCCGCGTCCCGGGGGCCGTGACCTCCGCCAGCCTCAGTCTGTAGGGAGCCCCGATCCATTCGGGAGCATTGTCGTTGGCGTCCGTCACGCGGATCGATACTGGAATCACAAAACCCTGGAACAAACATTACATTTTTCAGAAAAGGTACAGCTGGGAAGTGGAAGGTAAACAAAAGGAGCATGCAAAGTTGTCAAGTCAAACACCCAAAAAATGAAGCGACCATTACATAGAGTTGCTTTTTTTCAATAGAGATATGTAGAGGGCTATCGCCTCCTCTTCTTCATCTAGAGACCGTACAACGAAACTGAATTTACACAGTAAGGCTATACTTGAAACGAAACTCCCACCAGCCATAAAGACGTTGGGTGCAGATGGCATACAACAGATGGTAGCAGATGGTAACAATACTAGAATATTAGTTCCCGCAACCGGTACTAACTTATACCATTGTACAATTCAATACATCCTGCAGTTCCTGTTCTTGTCACCTTCCTCCAGTCACATACTCGTATCCACGTACATTTCCACAAAGACGGGCCACAATATTCAAAAGAATCCGAGAATATTTGTATGAATGTGAATGGAACACAAATCATATCATTTTTACACCTTCCGATTTGAAGCCACGCACGACACACCTACTCTGTACACAATATTCTAACTCTTTTCAAACTAACCTAAGCGAGATAGAACTGACTCGATGGCCTCCTGGAATGAGGCTCGAACCCCTGACCGCTCGATCACTAAGTGAGTGTCTTACCACTAGATGAACAAGAATGCAGCACTAATCGATTTGGAAATGCACGAGCTGACGTGACCCTGGCACAGGATTGAATCAAACGAAGAAAGCTGGTTATTCCACCACGGTAGAAACGTTAAGACCCTCGGTTAAGATTGCAAATATTACTGATTCAATAGCAAATACATTAAGCTCCTCCTAGCTAGAACGTACACATGAAGAAATACTCTGTCTTGAACATGGTATTGCCAAAAAATACATATTCACCGACACGGTATTGTAAGCATTGGCGCGGCTTGGCCATTAAGTATATTGACCTAATACAACACCGATACGTCACATTAACGGCATCAGCCCTGATGATGAATCCTGCTCAATAGAATCCGGAATGTTGCCTAGAGAGAGGAGATAGACTCACGGCAGAATAGCCCAAAAAATCTACACTGAAGATTCATCACATTCAGCCGTTTACTATCCTCCCCAAGCGCCTCATATTTTTTTCTGCCAGCTTTTTGATCCCCTCGGCTTCCACTGTCTGCCATATCTCCCCTCTGTCCGATGATTATTCATCCTTCGAGCGATGCGGCCACCCGATTCTTTTTTATGTTTATCGGAATATCTCAAATCGGTTTCACTGTGCAGAGCTGTGTTTCGAGGAATCACTTAGGGATTTGACGGTTTACCGTGTGCGAGGAAACTTCGATGCTGCCTACTACTTGTCGAAGAGCGCTTGATGACAAACTGAGGGGTTCCAAAGCGAAAGTGCCGCTTCGCAAACATCAAAAATATTACCAGCGTGCGAAGTATTAACTGGCGACAGTGGAAGTTTCACTAGAAAATCAGCCGTAAATATCTTTACCTTAATTGTAAATTGACGCTTTTGCTTTTAAACTCTGCAAATCTAATATTTTGGTGAGCAGTCAGCGATGAAGGCTTTGATGGCCATTACGTGACATTCTTTGATAGCACCTTCGACCTCCTTGATCTGTTACAAAATAACTAAATATAAACGGAGCGTATGTGACAGACGCGAGTCAGTTCACTGCATCTGTGATAAAGCGAAGTTCAAATGACAAATAAATGAAACCGTTCAGTATCAGGTATAAATAATACGTATTTTGCAACCCCTCGTGTGTTCAACGATCCTTATCTAGCGCGGTGAGATCCGCGTGGGACGCGTGTTCCGTGTCATAAAGTGGTACTTCACTGGCAGCGATGAGTAAGCGGCCATTAAGTTAATATCTGCGCAGTCATGTCGCCTCTCAGGTATTACAGTAATATATATTTAAACGCGGTATAATAATTTTTTAAAGGTCATTCCGTGCTAATAGTCCATGACTGTTTTGCTAACAGCGGTATATATGTCAGAATTAGCAACATTAAATAAATTTCCGTCTTTACCTACAGCGATCAGTTTCTTCTACGGAGTAATGCGGTCACTGCGCCACAAAACAAATACCTCTCATTTTTATTTTGCAATATTCGCCATGCGCCATTGTTCATCCACAAGTTAACTGTCGGTGTCTGCAATCGCCTTGCTCATGATTCATCGTGTCATGATGTGTTCGATCTTGATGACAGATCCGTGGATCGCCGCATCTAAACCATTCTAAATGCACCATTACGTAGACACCGCGGTCCCTGCCCTAGCACTCATCTGTTCATCCTCCCTACTAGACATCTGAGCACGACCTTTTCTCTGTGCGCATGATCAGTATTTTCCGCTATTATACGTGCCGAACTGAGGGTACATCGTGCTATTGAGCATGGTCTATGTCGCGCTGACTTCGTACTCATCAGCGAAGTGTGTTCCTGGGATTTTATGCGTAATAGCGAATTCGGAAGACCTGTGGTCACTGCGAAAAAAGAAATCTCGACAACGAATATCAACACTGGTAGGTCGTGTTCTTCTTTCAGGTTGGTCTTTAAGTCCTCTTCTTTTCCTGTCCCTGTATCGACACCTGTGTTTCTTCACACTTCATTTTGGGTCCTTCGGCCGAAGATTGCACACATTATGTCTAAGAATTCTATTTTTATTTTATATTCCAAAAAACAATTACTTCTCCATGATGGTTGTATTATTTTGAGCAGGATAGACAATACCGTGCATATCAAAAATGATAAAATTAATGGCTCACCGGATCGCTGGTCCTCTTTCTGTCGCATATGACGTTAACGTAGACGGAGGAAGGTCCCAGCACGCCCTCCTTGTCCAGCGGCCTGTACAGGGTGAGGTTCTTGGAGCCGGGAGCGATTCTCACGGGACTGTCCGCTTCCTTCAGACTCAGGGCGATGGTCCCCAGGGTTTCGTGAGGGTCTCCGTGGATACCCAGCACACCTGCAAGGGAGTATTTGAGATTAAAGGCAATAAAAGTATTACATGTAGCGAGTTATGCTGCTTACACTAATACAGGGAAGCCTACAATAATGAAAATGTAGTCGCTCAGAAGTCTATTTTAAATAGTGATTATGATGTGATCCGCGGTGCATCTCGCACGATCACCGACACACCGCGGGCTACGCGCGTCAAACTACTTACTCAGGAAACTTCCGAAACGACATGTTGATGAAATAATTTAGTGACTATGTCACCACCGCGTGGTTACAATCATAATGTACGCTTCTTGTGTCGAGTGCTGAGTGCTGAGCCGCCTCGCTTCTTCCTTAATTAATCTTCTTTCTTAATTTTTATTACTAGCAATACCTTAGTATTATCTTAAAAAGTAAGAAAAACCATTATTAAGATAACTAGTACTCAGCTGTACTAAAATTATATTCCATTATAAGAATAAGAAATAGATGAATTTAAAAGACAGGTTCAGAACGATCAAAATGTTCGAAAGAAGTAAAACATAACGTAATATTGAATACAATCAACCGCACGGAACAATTGAAATGATCAGTGTACGTACACTGCACCACTACAAGTGCGGGAGAGCGGAAACCACACACACACATTAAACGATGTTTCAATAACTGCAGAAGATTGCATAAGAGAATATATTCTCCGCAATGCTTGAGCATTGATGCAGCGCTGCACTAGCGCTACTACGTGCACGGTATCCCAGACTCATATCGCAATGCCCGCACTCTAAACCATCATAATCAATGTGTTCTTTTGTATTTACTGAAAATATTAACGAATTATGTTATAAATGGTACTCTAGGTGCAGCACTCGATCACTGTAATCGATGTAAGCAACTCTTTTCAATTTCTTCTGCCATTTTCGTTTTCTAGCTAAGTGTAGTCATTCGCCAGCTCTACCGCGACCTGTCATATTAACATGGGACTGATCCCGCGTGCCGCCGTTCCGCCGAATACAATCTCTGTATAGTTGTTGCCGGTTTTCCCGGACACCGGATTCGAGCTAATTAATACTGCCGATCTCGTTATTTCAGTACTCGAACAACCCACGAAAGGAAATTAAATCGGTATACCGGGTTAAGTCGTCGCGAACAGTGATAAAAGGGTTTGCCATCCGAAGGAACGTTGAGGGGAGACTTCCAGGATCCACCTCGATACGCTACGTGGACCCCAGTAGCTAAGCTAAGCTATCGCGGTGCGTTGGGGCCCATATTAGGTAGAAGCCTAAAAGGTCAATACTAGATTATCCACATTAAATTTAGAATTCCCAGCGCTAATACGGACTATTCTAAATCCACTACATCAAAAAGTGATACAATTTAAAAATTTACACGTTTTTTGCATTTTGCATTGAGGTTTTTTTTACTTAATTAGTTTCCAGGAATGCCAGCAACTACGCGAGATGGAGACAATGCTCCGCCATCCCGTCATTAAAAATTAGTTTAGATTAGCACGATGGACCAAAATACAGCTGATCTTTAGCTGAAGAAAAACACTGACCCAGACCATCTTCTCACGCTCCAGAAGCAGCATCAGAATCTGGAACACCGTGTGTTGAGAAAGGTGAACTATCTTTATGCTATCTGTTAAACGGATTGCTATTACATTTGCTTCTGTATCATTTGGTCTATTTTTTAACCTCTGTTATGATTGAAGACCTCCGAGTAATCCAAACGTGACCGACCTGTCTGTGCGGTTTACAATATGTGTCATTCTTAATCACTTCCTGCGCACACAATTCATTTTTTGTGTCTTCTTGGTAATTAGTTTATACCGAATCAACATAAAGAAGGATATTTATTCCGTGGCGAACGACATAAATGAATTTAGTCAAATTTTTTTATTTTGTATTTTGGTTCATAAAAACGAGAAGGTCAAGTTTAAGCCATAAATTTCATTTACCAGATCGTCGGGGAGGTAACGAGCAATTCTTATATCGGGCAATTGTACTAGTGAACTGTAGCGAAGTATAGAACGAGAATAGAATAGAAATATAGGCGGTTTAAGAAGTAGACTGGAGAGAGCGAGCTAGATAGACCCGGTTAAGAGTTCCACTCTAATAATGCCCCAGAAATATGATGCTGGATAACATCAAGTCAAACGGCACCAAACAACGTCGACTGATGAAATTTGTCACTTTGACAAGAGCGAGAAGGAAAAGAAGCGTACTCACCTATGACGGATCCTACCGGAGCATCTTCACTGACGAAGAAGCTCTCCACTGAACCGCCGCTCTCCAGATAACATCGACTATCACCGACAGCTGAAAATAAAACAGCACATAACATTGTGAGAATTGGTTACGTCACTTAATATAACTATAACTAAAGCATAGCTGTCGAACCTCAACCAGAACTGCTGAGTCATCTATTATTTTTTAAATTACACCACAACAAATTCGAAGCGACACGGCCTACGTCATCTTCCTACGCAAAATAGCCAACTCCAAAGTATACTGGCACAGATAACACTCGGACGCATATCCATTTGAGTTCTGTCTAGGTTAACTTGAACCAATAATAACTATACACGTATAAAATAAATAATTAGAACTAATCTCACATTCAACCTTCCACAATATCAAACAAAACTATTTTTTCTACCGAACCTCCCTTTAATTCAACTCGCATTTAAATGAACTAAACGTTTTCAGTAATTCAATTAAGACAATTAAATCAAAAATCCACAATAATCGGCGAGCTTATATGACAAGATGCGTGAATGTGGATGAGGCGAGAACTGTGTGTCGGGACAGAATAGTGTGGCTCTCTATCCTCTCTGCCTACCCCCGCAGAGAAACGGTGTGATGATAATTAGTTAAATCAAAATTCAATATATAAACCCTAAGGGACTTCACTTTATTTTTATTACACATAATTTATTCCCTATCACATTTGCCTCTCCTTTAGAATTTTCTTCTTTTTAACTTTTATCTTCTCTTTCAATATATTTTTTTTATTATATACTTTTTCTCTCCTTTCTCTTATTTCGACTTATTTTTTTGTATTCCTGCTAGAAAATCTATGCGGCGTAAAATTAATTTCTTATCGGTGAGCCTTAATAAGCTGATTTAATAAATTTTATTCAAATTATTGCCTTACACTGCATATTACATAGTACATTGATAATTTAGAGAAAACATGTCATTGGTTCAATTTTTGTTACACTTTAATTACCGGTTTCAGAAAATTTCCTTCGTCAGGATGTCAAATTAACATGATTATGTTATGTTATGATATTTTAGGAAACCGGTTGGTGTGTTAATTAATTAATGGTTAAAAAAACAAATAGAAATTCTATTAAACACAATTTTTAAGTGTAACAACACTTGATATCATTTAAGATGGCTAACGCTCCGTCAATGTATCATTTCTAAAAACAGATATATACATTATATGTTCACTCGATTGTGAACTAGGTCCTCATATTAATATTACCTCTCCGATTAACGGCATGAGACGTAGTGGTAGTCCTTGCGTCTGCATCGAATGGCGGTTGAAGGCCACCGGAACTGCGTGAGTGCGGAGACGCGCAGATAGCAAATCAAATTGTCGATGTACACCCACAACATTAATTCCATAGTCCACGCGAGACCTCGAACTGAATTTGCGGTCTTGAGATCCCACCGCGACCTCTTATCGTACGAAAGAAGAAGCTTTTGAGGTAGGATACCACATGAGCAGAAAAATAATAACAGATAATTAAAATATGACGAGACACGTCCATCGTGACGTGACGAGCCAATCGTTTCTCCATCGTTTAAATTAGCCATTGTACAATTGTTTTGACGTAATCCGACCGATGTAACGAACACAATAATTGAATGACAATTTCGTAAAACGATGTGGGACGATATTAGTCACGATCTGCCCCACGCGAACCGCCCGGGCTGCCAGATAATAACAATCCTGAGATGCCACCTCTGATCTCGCTATTTTCCGGCGTTAAGGTAATCACTGATTACTCGCACGGGCCGCGCGACTCCCTCGGTCGCTTTCCACATTATTAATTAACGTATTCATTGATATTACGCTTGAGAACCGAATAAAATGATGTCTCGTAATAAATTTGGTGGAACATGACGGCTTACTTGGCCTTGCGGCAGGCAACCGCGAGGTTTATTGTGGATTTGCCATTTTTTCACATTTTGACGGTTAAGATGTTTTGTTTCTCGAATTTGATTAATTGATAATAATCATAAAAGCGACAACGATTATTTTGGATAAGTTACATAACGCTTCTTCTTCTTTTCCTGTTCTTAATTACTCATTAGGGTTACCATATCGACCCCTCAGAGTGACAAGGTTTCTACTAATATTTTGGGTTAATTTAAATTATTGCACAAAATGGGTTCCTAATGCATTATTCTTTATTCCTTCCGTACAGCCGACTCGAAAGGAAATAGCGAGAGCTCTAAGTTTCGACTGCATCAGTTATTTATTTCAATTCGTGGATCATTATTGTTAACTTAGAATGTTTTTATTTATTTATAATTTCCCTCATCTCACAGCGGTCATTGATAATACTGACATTACGTTAAGAACTTAAAACTGATCATATTTGCGCACTTAAAACAACATATACACGAATATATGTTGAAATTCAATCAACTCTTTTGAGCTCATTATCTCAAAACAGTGTCGATGTCAGATGGAACCTTGTTATTCTGAGGGGTCGATATGGTATCCAAAAAAACGACACCTTCCATCATTTTTCAAATACAAGTCAGAGAGGCTCTTCTCGTCTCGGAGGGCCTCTTAACGGAGTTCTTCGTTTGCTTGATATTTAACCGCGAGATTGCTCGACGATCCACCTGTGGAGGTCTATCACCTCCACACTCCCCTAATCACCCCCCGGCGAAGCTGAACACGGTTTACTATAATTTATAAAAGTATACATATTCGTAAATAACAAAAAATAAGTAAAGGTTCATGTACAAGATATTTTAAAAAATGCATTCCAAAATTAAAATCTCTGTACACATCACTAGTTTAAAAAGTTTCCATATATAAGTAAATACATCCGGTTTCACAAATCGTAACCCGATGAAATAATCTTAAAATAAATATGTACATTATAAAGTACAACTTATTATAAAGATAGTCGCGTAGCTAAAGATTATCGAAATATACGATAGGTTGAAAACACATACATAACATGGATGTTGACATCAAATGGCTGCCATCATTTGAAATTTATTTATATTTATTTAATTCTTAACACGCACTAAGCACTCCTATATGCGCTCCAATATGAACAAGATTAAAGTATTTTAATTTACTAAAACTTACCTTTTACATATTTGGTCAGTTTCATTTTACATCTATTCAATTTCTCCTTCTTTCTGGCATTTCATTAAAAATCTTCATCGCACTACACATCATTGATTTCTGAGATTTGGCCTTCTTCCTGAATGGCAGTCTCGGTCTATCCCTTCCTCTTGTACGATGCTCGTGCTCATGTTGATCTGCATAAATTTTTCGTGTAAATTCCGCTGATATTTTCTTATTGAGGATTTTGTAAATAAATACCATTATATTTAAATATTTTTTCTGCTCAATGGTCATCATATTCAGATCTTTCGGCATTGCACTGATCCGAATATTATTCTCAAAGCTTTATTTGGCAACCCTGACAATTGTAGCACTTGTTCTTCGTTAGGCAAAAACAAAATGCTGCCGCAGTAGCCGATGTGAGGAATAATAACAGAGTTGTATAGCATAGGCGTCACAAGCAAACTAATGTTTGGATTACCAACATCTCCGGACTGTCACTTCAAATATTAATTTATAATATTATAATTCTTACTAGATGACGACACTGAAATCCAATTTCTATCGTAAGTCCAACATGGTTAGAATACGGTAAATTCTCATGTTTCCGCTTTGTGCAAATAAAATGTAGAAAGGCCGATGATACACTGCACGAAGTAGCGCCTGGTCGAGACTATACATCACCCACCTCCGCCACAACAGACACAACAATGGGACGAGCAATCACTGTTGTAGCATTTCTCCGCTTGTTTACACCTCCCGTACAGAGAGATCTTGCGCACAAATAATGCTAATTATGGCCGTTCTCCAAAGATAGCAAATAAAACAGTTTGTATCTCCATTTTATATCCATTTCATTCGTACATTAGATCTCTTTGCCACTATGCATATTACAAAACAATTTTAGATTTCTTCTAGAAGAATCCAATTTCCAATCGTTGGCAATCATGTTGTCGATCATTACATATTTTGTTATTAAATAAAATATTTCAATTAATAATTATGATTTTTTGAAATGCTTATATCTCCGAGGCACATATTCCTGGAACATTTTCGACTCGTAATTTAGTCAGGTACCCATAAAATATTGTGGTCCATGTCTGTTACACCCTGTATAAAATACTAGTAATAATGACGAGTAATTAATAGTTTTTTATTAAAAAGTAATCAAAACGAATAAATATAAATAAAACTCTTCAGATTCTCGTGTACAGTTCGCTGGTAAGGAAGGAAGGTATAAAATGTTATCACATTTATTTTTGACACTTAATATTATTTATTATTATCAGGAGCGTGCACTGCGTACATGCAAAAAAGCTGTGCATTACTAAAAATTCTAGGAAATAAAAATAAATTAAATAATCTTTGTATTATGAAAAGATCCTATAATATTCTAGCCGTTATTACCCGGATTACATGACATGTTATGACCCACGACTTTTGTTTAGCTGTGGATTATTTAGAAAAATTGCGAATTATTTGTAATAACTTCATGTGCATGCTCGTCCGCAATTTGCTAGCATTTAGGTATTGTATGTACCTAATTTATTTTTATCAATACGTACTCGTAATAATTGTACTGTACTAAATATTTTTTTATTGAATCTATGTTGGCATCTTTATATCTGCGAATTTTTGCATTTTTCTGCATCAATTTTCGCTTAATTCTGTTGTCTTTTAAAGGAAATAATCTTTACTGAAAACTGCATGCGTTGACACTTCTACATATTTGTTTTGCTTGACATACTAAACGTTTTGTTTTTATAGTATGTTCCAACCTAAGATTTCAACATCGTTCCGTATTTCGATGTTTGCGTGTATAAATACGAGTACGTTATAATTTATCATCTGTCAAGTGAGCGAGTTTGCATTTTTCGAGATATGTTAGATTATTACCAATATTAAATGAAATGTTAAATGCTAATTTATTTGGTTGGTTATTTAAGGAAGCGTTTTGAACACTGTTTAATGAAATATTTTGAAATCGTAGAAAATATTTTAATCGAAAGCAGAGTACGGAGTTCTAAATATACAATTATTTCCTAAATTTAAATTGATAGAATTTTACATAAGATTTTTAATGATACCTAGTATAATTGGTTAGCAACATCGGTAACAGCATAACCTAAGTTTGTGCCTAGTGAACGCGAAACATACATTTCTAAAAATGTACTAAACTGGTACTAAATAGTCACCGTGGTAACGAGAATGGCGTACTTATTTGGTCACTTATTTGTGACTCTAGTACTTACGAAATTTTGTAGGGGGGCCTACCTAAGATGTTTACACAACAAAAAAATAATTTAATGAGGCTGTTCAGAGGCGATCATACAGCTACCCACCGTTTGTTCAGTTTAAACATACACACATTTAGTGAATTCACCCGCGGAGTGTGCGCAGTGTGCGCAGTGTGCGGAGTGCAGTCGGTACCGCTTGCGACGTGCGTTATAACCGGACTCGTGAAATATTCGTTTCGGAAAGCTGAGCATAACCCACATACAGATTGAACGCGATACGGTACCCGCGGGGCACGACGCGCAAAAATGTGTGCGTCGAGTAGTTAATTTTCTATCCCTGCGTGTTGCACAAGTTGCTCAATGCGTAATGAAGTATTGCCTTTGTCAAGAGATCGATACGATTAGAGATCAGTCCAACTGCTCCACCGAAAGAGAGGTTTTAACTGCTAAAATAGGTTCAGAAGGGCCTCAAAATACTGCTTAGTGAATTAAATAGTAACAACAAAATTGGCCTCTCGTCTCTTATAATACACACACTATTATGAAAAAAAGGGATTTTTTATGTATATTTTGCACTCGCAACTGAAAGAGTAATTTCTTCGCTTTATGGTGTTCTATGGGCTAATTTCGGAAATGATTCATGATTTTTTTAAATTTTTTGATTCCAATGCTAGCTATCATTTTGGCTATAAGTCAAGCAAGATTTATATACAAGAGAACTAGTAACAACTATTAAGCTGCGCAAATATTATATTTTGTATATCATTATGCAGGGGAAGATAGAGATGAGTATGAGACCGAGGGAGAGGGAAATGTGTTCGTTAGATTTGTGGAAGCCTTGAACGCGCCTCGCAGTTAAACTAGGCTCTCAATAGCCATAAACACTCCCGGTACCGACGTCGGACGACATGTGGCAATAACATCAACCGGCAACCATCGAGACGACCGACGCGTGAACATCACTCGCCTACCTGCCGTCTTCCCGTAGACCACCATAGATCAGTAACAGATTCGGTAACTTTGTATGACAGTGTTGAATAATTTCCGTGTTAGTTTCTTCTTCTCATACTCTGTGCCAGTCTGCCATCGCACATATTCCTCATGCTCCGCGATCATCTCAATACGTGAGCGCTGGGACAAATGACAGAACCTTCTGATAGACACATAGATTCGACCAATGTAGAATATCCATAAGTAACCAACCAAACACTCCTTTGCATAGCCTTCAGGACAAAAAATGTTTGGGTTTGCAATAGCTACCGAGATAATTTAATAGTAAGCATGGACTACCTTCATTGTCGGTACAATCCATAACAGATCTGTTCTCATAGCTCTGCCGACACGGTCTGCGTCTCCTGCGGCAGGTGCTCGTTTGTCCGATTTAACTTATAGCTATCTATCCATCTTCAGATCCCCCGGTAGGCAAACGACGAACGGAACCAGTCACCGTAGCTAGAAAAACAACCATCGCTTGCTTCGCAAAATTTGGCCTAAATTTTGCTGAATTTTCTTAAAGTTTTTTTACATCAGAGGCCCGAGCGTGAAGCTGTAACGGATGCTTGCAAAGATTTGCGTGTGTTCTAAAACCTACTTTTCTTTTTATTATAATCTGGCACTGCAGAATTGTAAAAAACGCATAGGTCTTCGTTTACACGAACTTTTATACTCACGTACAAAGTAATGATTTTTAAAATGAATGACGCGGAATACGCTTTTTCAGAAAGATAAAAAAGCGCGTTTAAAAATTTCGCGACACCTTTACTCTCATCTAGCCAGGGAGCAGCAGCGGAGATGAAGTCAAATGAAAACTATACAAGTCGGGATGTTTGAAGGATACTAAAGATGGCGACAAAATGGCTGAACTAATTGACCACAATACAAAAGTACGAGTACACGTATAGTTACGTGTGCGTCATCTCATCTTAAGAACACGTGTGTATCTATGTAATATCGACTGATGATGACTGAGGTCAGGATACTATATTTAAAAATTCGCGTCATTTCGTACGCAATACGCAGCCAATCATTATCAAGTTAGAAATTTTAAAATGTTTAAGATTTGTACATACATATCATTTCGATTGCGGTGACACAAGGGACAGTTGACACAACATAAACTGTTATTTATTTATATTCATCTATCGCTGGCCGCGGACGCGCAGTGACCGATGACCGACCAATGACGGCCACCGTAGGTGCCGTATAACAAAACAATCGGCGAAATATCGCGAAATTTACAATAGTAAATAAATCTGCCTTAACGATGTTAACCGAAATTGATCGACATTCTTATACATTTATTCTTAATATAGTAAATACATAACTATTATTGATATAATATGCTCTAATATAAACAAGATTAAAATGTTCCTTTTTGCTAAAACTTAACTTGTACATATTTGCTTACTTTCATTTTGAAACTATGTAACTTCTCCTCCTTTCGTTCATCATCTGGCATTTCATTGAAAAATCTTCATCGTACTGTACATCACCGATTTCTGAGATTTAGCCTTCTCCCCGAATGGCAGTCTCGTGTATGATGTTCGTGCTCATGTTTGCACCAGTAAACTAAAAAGGCTATAATCAAATACTTGAAATATTTAGAACATTGTCGCACCAGCGACATCAGTTCTGATGATCGACTCTGAAATGGCAATCGAAACATTGGCCAGAGATGTCGAACGTATACTGCAAAATAGCCCAAAAAAATCAACACAGAAAATGTAGCATTCGCATGTTATATTAGAATTTCCCCTTTCTCCTTGCGTGCCCTCCCCCCGCCCGAAACCCTCACCGATGATCGGTGACCGGCCAACGCGGGTCAACGGCCTGCGGGTGCAGCGCTGCCGACATTAGACCAACCTTCACCCGGAAGGGTGTTTCTTTCTATTAAATATTCATACCATCAACTCACCCCTCGTCTAGCAGACTACCTGTTAAGGCTGTTTGTATTTCTTTGATTTCCCTAAATTAATTGATACACTTTTAGAGAATTGTTCGAGTTGAGTTCATTTAGTTTTAGGAATATATTCACTTATGTTTAATTATCAAGGAACGATAGTATTTAAAACCCATCCTAGAACGGATGCAAGAGAAAGATGTCCTGGAAAGGCGTACGTACACGGGCCATACTTTAAATAATGACTATATCTATATTGCAGTAACATTACAGTGTTCCAATCTTTAATTTCTGAGAATAAAAAAACATATCCGCTTAATTCAAATTGACTTCTTTCTAATAAAATGTATCAGTTTACTTTCAAAATTCCTTACGAATTACACATAAGGGTATTGGGATATTATTAGAACTTGACACAAGGATATTGGGATATTATTAGAACTTGACACAAAAGGATATTCTGATATTATTAGAACTTGAAACAAGGATATTGGGATATTATTAGAACTGGACACAAGGATATTGTGATATTATTATAACTTGATACAAAAGGATATTCTGATATTATTAGAACTCGATACAGAAGGATATTGTGATATTATTAGAATTTGACACAGAAGGATACTGGGATTTTATTAGAACTCGACACCTAAGGATATAGGGATATTATTAGAATTTAGCACGGAAAGATATTGGGATATTATTGTAATATATTTTTCTAAGTACGAAATACAAGGTTTAATATTATTTAATTCATCATTATATAATACAATATAAATGATATTGTATTGTATGATGACGAATAAAAGAACATTAAAAATTAAATATGATTAAAAAAGGATCGCTTCGAAGGTTTGCTGGATAAGGAAAGGATGAATGAAGGGAGAATTGTAAGAAAAATGTGTGATGCAAGTCTTGATTCCACCAGAAATAAAGAACGTCCGCCGAAGACATGGCATGACCGGATAAACCAGAAACTGAAAGATGGTTCTGTTAAAAGCCTCACTAATCGACGAGCTTATATAAGAAGATGTATGAATGTGGATGAGGCGAAAGTTGTATGTCAGGACAGAAGAGTGTGGCGCTCTTTCTTTTCTGCTTACTTCCGCGGGGAAATGACATGATGGTAAGTTAGTTAGGTAATCGATAATGTTTAGTATGTCTAATATTAATAGAAACAAAACATTTTTTTGGTACCGATCCTCGGGCCTTATTTAGCCTCGTCCTTCGTGAAAATCATTGGAGTGGAAGCTCAAGCTGAAGTCCGAAGACGGGTGAGTTGCGTTAGTCAGGATTTTTAAGATTAATGTTCTCCAGATAAGCGGTGTTCAGATAACACACGGCAAGTTGTAGAAAGCAACAAATGGAAAATCTATATTCAACACTGGACGCAGATAGGCAGAAGAGGACTGCGAGATCTCGTTTGCCTAAATATAATTTGTCCATCGTTTAGAATAGATAAAAAGAGTGCTTAAATTTATGATTAATTCGATTAATGATTTTACTCGAGAACATGTTCTAAGACTAGTCGAATGGCAACACCCGACATCCAAAAAAATAAAAATATTTTTAATCGGTGCACAATTATTTAATCTGCAAACCGGTGTGAGTATTAATTGAATAAAAAAATACGCTTACATTACGACACTTCATCAAAAATACTAAATTTAATATTAGGGGAACGCCGGACCTCAATCTCTACGGTCAGAGGTCAACTGCGGTCGCCTGCACCTTCATCCTCGCAAAAACTTCTTCAATATTCATGAGACTTTAGCATTATTTAAATATCTGCGTCCGAAGTCCGCTTCGCCGCACCGCCTCAAACACAGCTGAATAATATAGATATTCAACCCGAACCGTACAAAAGCTAGTTGAATTTTGTTCCGTAATATAAAGAAATAAGATAAGCCTTTCTTAGCAGATTAGTCACTTTTCTCACTTCATTTGACGTGTAACAATTATTTGTCAGCGGAACGAGACAATCATGACGAGGCGACTTTGTTTTAGCTTGACTCAGGATGCGCCGCGACCGCGGGATGAAACACGATGAGATAGGTATGTGTCGGTACCGTGAACGCGTGTTAAGATTTTGATCTCACATAAACTAGCTCGAGATCGGTAGAGAGAGACAAAATTTTAATCCCGCGTCTATGATGTTCAATATGACAGCGAGATACGATACATATCCCCGAACGTCACCTACCATTATATATTATTCTGAAAAGTTAATCCAAAGGTTCCTCCAAAAATTGTACGAGATTTCTCTCAGAGATTCGACCCGAGTGCGCGTAATGGACAGTGCAGAGTTCAGCATGAAACGATTTATGAATCATCAGAGCCCGTACGATTGGAATAACGCATCCGGTACACGCGAACACAGCAGTAATGTAACCTTTTGCAGTTAGTTAGAAGAGTCGGTATTCTCAACAAATCCGCACGGCTAATACACGGCACTTAAACAGACACATTTATTAGGAAAAAGACAGTTCAACAATTCAAATTAAATGAAGATATGAATCGGTAAAGACTGACTCTGAGAGATCAAAGCCTCGATGAGAGACGCGAGCCTTAAGGCTTAATCTTTGGGAGTTGATGATGAATGGGATTTGGATTTGTGAGATGAGTAGCTTGTCGGTGTTGTGGTTAAAACGCTGGCCTAGTGATCTAATGGTCGGGGGTTCACGCCTCGTTCCAGAAAACCAGCAAGTTAGTTCTATTTTCACTATAATATTGACGTGACAGACTCAAAAGATAATAATAATTTTTTTTTTTTTAAAAGGCTAGAGATTACCCAACCAAACAAATGTTTAAAGATTTTCCTGTTTTAAATTTATTTTCCTTTTATAAAAAAAAACGTTTTTTCATTTTTTTAAAGAGGACAAAATAAAAATCCATCACAACTATCAGACTCGGAGTAAAACAAATGGACATGTTATTTTTAAAATGTCCAAATCAGGAATAGGACAGAGACGTGATAATTATGTATTCATCATCTTTCTGATTCTCAAATTCTGATCAATTTCTTAACATTTTTATATTTTTTTAGTAATTTTCACATTGTATTATTGTAGATTTTGATATAGCTTTATATAAATGTCACTAGCCACCCCCATAATTTAAGATTCCCCCATATTTGTGTATGCATAACTCTATTATTTTATTATGTTGTCGAATGTACATATATAAATAAATAAAGTTTTTTGAAAATGTATTCCGGAACTTAAATTGAATAAATTCATTCTTCACCTTGTTGCTGTATTATCTTCGATGGCTAGTTCTGGATCTATTGGTATTTTGAATACAGGTTGGCTCAAAAAATGTGAGAAGATCTCGTAAAAAGTGATATAATTACATCAAAATTAGTTTAACAAATCAACATTAGCTTAAATAGTTTACTAATTTATTTACTTACCTATTTACTTATATTACGTTTTATTTTGACAATTTCTGGTCGCCATCTTTGATTATTAATTTTCCCATTGTTTATATTTAGTTTTTTCAAATTGTTGCCCAGAATGTCAAAAATCACCGCAGAAGACCGTTTTCTGACCAAAAATTTGCGAATTGAAAAACGTTGGGGTGCTAGGAAAATGATCAAACAAAGCCTGGAGTATAGCTAGACATTACAGCATAACTGGACATTATAGCAGGACGGAGCTTCATCTCACACAGACAGAAATACAATCAACTTGCTTCATCGTGAGAATATTAATTTCATCGAGCCAGGCATGTGGCCATCGAACAGCCCACTAGATTATGCAATATGGGGTGTTTATCGGCGACTCCGATTTACGACCAGAATCGTTGTATTCCAATCCGCGGACACCGGAATCGGTACGGAATCGGTACGGAATCGGTACGGAATCGGTACGGAATCTACGTTTTCTTTTCACACCTTATCGTACATGAAATGTATATTCAAATCAAAAACGTTGCAACCGGTGCGTATTCATACTTAACTTATTTATTTACAGAATTTACCATTCAGTTGTTGCGGTCTTGTTAGCATGAGCACAGTTCTGTCAAGCTAATAAATTCCGCCTAGTTTTACAATAATTGCAATACACGGCACTTGAATGCTGAATACCATTGCGGCCGTAACGCGTGACGGCTTGCTATTCGGCCCGGAACGGTTCGCACTCGAGTCTACGCATCCACGGACCTCAGACAAGTTCTGTTTCCTCGTTCCACTGCCTCAGCAGCCGCTCGCCACTCTGTAACTATTGTCACTACTGTGACTTCTGACGGTTCTGTGACATCGGTGTAACCATTCATAGAGACACTAATTAAAAAGGCAGCCAAAGATTCATTGAATCAGAAACTTGTAATCACCTGAACCCGACCCGCGCACGCTTCGGAAACAATGGTGATTGTTTATAACCGGCTTTATGTGAAATATTACAACTTCTTAATTAAAATTTTGACCAGGTTTCAAGGTTTTGCAACATTTTCATACAATTAGAATATTGTTTCTAAACAACCGGGAATTCTGCTTAAGATGACATACTTTTTCTTCAAAGGAGAAAAATCGTATTTTTGGAAATTATTTTAAATAACAAAATACTAAATTACATGTACTATGTTTTACAATAAAAAAAATATGTCTACAATTATTTTTAAAGTGCGATTATAGTAATTATTAAAAAAAGAAAACATTTTCTATGTTTTTAAGATGACATACTATTTTGCACCTTGCACATGATAGACAGCTGACCCAATATTCTCCCGGTTTAGATTTGCTGTACAAATCATTGTAATAAATGCATGGCGGATTATCATCTTGGGTAAATCTTCACTGGTAAATCTTCACTGGGTAAATCTTCACTGGTAAACCTTCACTAGATCATCATCTTGGGTAAATCTGCACTGGAAATTGTGCTCCCACAATCACAATTTAGGGGATCTTCAAGTATGACTCTCGTAACAATTCTTTTGCGTGAACTTTCAATTGAGCCTGTTTTTTTATTTTAATATTAGAAAATATAATATATTTTTCGAATATTTCTTTTAACATTTATTTCTTCTCTATGAAAGTAAGACTCGCGTATAGAGAAGGAGTATAGTATGAATATAAGACAACTGTTTACCAGAGCAATCTTAAAACTATTTTTCAAGAAAATAACTTTAATTCCTCGATCCGATCCAAAGGAAACCAGAAGCAAAGTCTTAGGATACTGCTCAGTGCCAAAATTTAATACTAAATTTGCTCAACATACTTTCTTATTTTGTACTCCGAGAATATTTAATAAATTGCCACTAGACCTTAAAGGGTCTAAAGTGATTAATGACTTCAAACCAAAAATAACAAAGTGGTTGCAGCAAAATTAAACATTTGTCATCTGTGCTAACCTAACTAACCGCACATTCTTGTCACCGACTATTGTATATTACTGAAAATAATATTTTCATAACTTTTTTCATTCAATATCTTTTTATAACTTCTGATTATACTTTTTTTCACATAACATTTTATAACTCACTCATTATACTTACTTACCTCTTAACATTTACAACTTTTAAAACTGTACAGGTAATTGCTTTAGAACAGAGTACGTCTCGTAAAGCAATTACCTTTATTTTTCATATGTACTATTTACGCTACAAATAATAATAATAATAATAATAATAATAATAATAATAATAATAATAATAATAATAATAATAATTGATGTGTCTGTTAGTCTTCGTACATATTTTTTGACAAATTTATAGTTGTCTGTAATTTTTCTAATTGTGATGAGGAGATTTTTAAAAAATTTGATGCCTTGATAAATATAGTAATTTTGGGTTGCGGTATATTTTAGTTTTGGAACATCAATTGGTTCGAATTGAAAAAAATGGTATTATTGAAATTTTTTTATACGTCAATTATTTTTATACTTTGTAATCTGTGAAGAATTAGTCACTTGGATAGTCTTTTTTTTTAGAATTATTTTTAACATAATTTACCGAGTAATTTCTAATTGTGACATTGAATTGTTATATGCTTTCGTTTACTTGTATCATATATGGACTGTCAATTAGAACTTGCGAGCCTGATATTTTTCTAATATTTTTGCACGATCTGTTGACACTCTTAATGATGCTTTTGGTATTGCTAAGAGTTCATGCAATATTTCTAGAGGGTCTGAGGCAGTTTCATCATCTTGAGAAGTAATAGCTACTGATTATGATGCATACTTGGGTAAGATGACATAGTGTGTCATTATATACCGTGTTACCCTATGTCTTCTTACCCAGAAACGTACAGAAATAAAATTAAGGCAATGTTCTCTACAACAATCCAAGAAGTAGACCCACTAAAGTTAAAAATGTAATAAAACACAAAGAATCACATACCTGATGAATGGTGTTTACCCAAAAGTGACAAACAAAAGTATATATTTTCAGAGCGATTTTGCCAAACACCCAACTAACACTAGGAATTGGCGCGCATTGTGTTTGTACTACTAGTACCAGTACCATCTGTACGGGTTACCTATACTGTATTTCAAGATTCTCAGTGTAGTGTTTTAAGAGACACTACCGGTATGTCATCTTCTGCTTAAGAAAGGAAGAATGGAGTGACTAACATTCTACCTACTGTTGGTGAATGTTGCATCGTATATTGTTTTTTTGTTTATAATAAAATACCGCAGATTTATGTTCTGAAAATGCAACTTCACAACAAAAAGGTGTTCTCCTTAAAAATATATATAAGTTGTGTCAAAGTTCACCCAAATTTAATAAAATTGGTTCATTATTTGATTACGGCGTCTCCTAGCGTGTTTTACTCAAAGGTATTTTGATATTGAGAAAGTTGATTACTTTTAAAAATGGAATAATAGATGTATCAATTGAAAAGATTACATAATGTAAGTTCAAAATTTGCCGAAAATGTATTCGATTGATCCAGGTCCAGGTTCGATAAATAGACTTTTTCTGTATGTCTTTCTAGTTCATTAATTTAATTTGTATTGAAAGTAACCCTTTTCCTGAACAAAATGCATTGCCGATAATCTGTAATCCTCGAGAACTTCAAGACGTGCTTGTGATCTAGTGGTTACGATACTCGCATAGTGATCTAGTGATCGGGGGTTCGAGCTTCGTTCCAGGAGTCTATCAAGTTAGTCCTATTTTCATAGCACAAGCGTTTATCTTAATTTTATAATGATAAGAATATATATCATATATATGCGGCACGTATTCCACGTACGAATTTTTGTTTTTTAAATCATTTACATTTCTATCATTTCTATGACTTTCTGGACGTCTATGGTTTCTTTCCTTATCTATAGTAGCAATATCCAATGTGAAATATTAATGTTTTGTTCGTATTTTTCAAGAATGTCTTTAAGTGGATACATATATTTTAAAATTAATACGCAAAAACACCGTTTGTGCAATTCCAGGGAGAGCAATACAGAGTTTACTGTCAGAAAAGCAATAGAAATTTCTGGATTTAAAATTCCAATCTGAAACACTCCCAAAAAGATAATTATTTTATTGTGGGCTTTCGAGATTATATTATAAGTTACGCAGATGCAAGGAAAGAGAAATTATTTAGTTTTATATTTCAGTATCGAGATTCTGAAGCGCTCCCATATAATCCGATTATCTCGGTATCTAATTCCGTCTCGGGTCACGGGTCACGGGTCACACCTTCACGCATTACAAATAGTTTTGATTCACTGTCAACTATTCGAATAGTATCATCGGATTGTAAATCGTAAACGGTGTTGCCTTTCGAGAGTTAAACCGACTAATCTGTAATTTGTCAGAGATTATTCCACAAGACTGGTCGTGGGATGTAATCACGATTCTGATATTGAAATAGTACTTTAAAATCTGACACAAATATTATCAGGTGTGCTGCATGACCTGTAGAGCGAAGGATACTAAGAAGGATTAGCCCAGGTACAGATGCCCAAGTTTCGGCATTGTATAGAGAAGACACTCTTCAACCGCTGCCTCCCGGTTTACATGTCATAAGTAGACAACCTTACTATTATAGTAGACGACTGAAAAGTGACAGATGAAACTAAGGTCCAAGTACAAACTTTCTCGAATTTGACTTGACTAGTATTGAAAGTATTGAAAATTAACGCGTTATCGTCTTTATAATCTACACTTCACGGTTATTAGTAGTGTTTGCGCGTGTTTGACATCCTTGGATTGGTAGCCCTGGTGTTATATATTGGTGGTATACTGTTCTGTATGGGTAAAGCGCCACTTAATTTGACATAAGGCATCCTACCGCCGTCGTAATCGGTCCGCTATCAAGAAACGCTCTAGGAAGTTTATTCGGCGCACGCAGGAACTTGTGGAGACCGACCAAGAGAACACACATCAGAAAGTGGTCTGTCTTACTAGAATGACACGATCTTATTATCAATAGAAAACTCAGGTTTCCAAGGTCTCGGGTGGCTTTTACTTTGCATAAAGATACAATCTATAGAATAATTAGCCTTCTAACGTTCACAGAGACTTAAAGGCATTCCACCTCCATGATACTCGATATACCTTATATAGTCCTTGGCAATCTTCTTCACAAATATGAATCACCAAATCCTCCCAGCATGCTTTCGGTCACGGTTGTCAATTTTGAATCAAGCAACCGTTGCAGGGGTCTAGGCTTTGCTTTTTCAGGAGAGTCCCTCTTTACCGACGTACAGATTTCCCTTCCATATTAACCGATTGTATAGGTGATATGATATGACATATATATGTAATTTCAATACTGCGTATGAGCCAATCAAATGAGTCAAATTTTGAAATTGACCCATGACTGCATAGTCAATACCTCGAATAAACTATCCCCTCTAAAGAAGCAAGCTATCTTTTGTGTCTGTCGAGTTTTTTTTGTCTATCTTGAACATTTTAACAAAAGGTTCTTTCGCGGTATTGGACTTACACAGACAATATATAATCATCTTAAAACATTGAAAACACTGAAGATATTAAAATAGTAAATTAAATCATTCGAACACTGAATTTTCATACCGTGAGGGTGGAGGGTGGAGGCTGGACCCGCCGCTTACCCAGAATCGTTTACAAGCAAAAGCTTCTATACGGTCCTACTTATTTGCCGCCTGGTTTACATTTTTTATGCTAATGGGCAGCTGTGACGAGACGGACCCGGTCAGCTTCCATCTCAACAACCCTCGCAGTCTCCTTTTTATTTTTTAAAGATTAGATTTTTCATACTAACGGAAGATCGTCATTTTTGACAAGATCTCTCTCTCAGTGCAATCGGTCGTCGTGTGTCTATTAAATTAATCAGTTGCCGTTTAAGATTATGACTGTTATTATAGAGTTATCTAATAATATATCTCTTTCTAATTCACACCTAGCTCGGTTCCCACGGTTACCGACAAAACAAGATCTCGTTACGATTCTCAGAGAACAGAAGTCGACGGAGGAAGCAAAAAGTTATCAGCTCGGTAATATTTGTATTGGATATCAAATGGCAGATTCGGGTTAAACTGAGTACCTAGGTAGGTGGCGATTGTGGTTATCTTGTGTTTTTAGATCATGATCAGGACTAGCTTGTTATATACCTTCGAATAACAATTATAATTCCTTCAGTATGGAATTAATCTATTTTATCAATTATAAAAATTGTTTCATCACATTGTTATAAATCATAGATGTCGCCAGTATTTCATGTTAAATTACTGAATAAACATAACGCACGTGCATCTCCTTTCCCGGTCGCACCGCGAAGATGTAGATGCACACAATCAATTCAATATCATTTTGACACTGCAAACCGTCTTAGCAATATTTTGGAAAATATGAAAATTCTGAAATCAACTCAGTGGTGCAGTAAGGTCTTGATATGGGCCCATAAACAGTGACGTAACAAAAAAAAATTGGGCCCCAATGCAGAATATAAATAAATATTGCGTGATTTATTCATTAAATAGTAAGAACACCGTGTCTTGTCTCATATAATATTCACATTTTCATGAAAATTGTTTTACTCGGCCGTCCGCGGTTAGGGGCGGTATTTTGTTAGGCCGGCATTTTGAAACTTGCCCGAGGGCGGCTTTTTATCGAAAGACATTCTTGCTGACTACAAATTACTGCTTTATTATGAAATAACTATATGTTATTCATTGGGTTTTCTTTCTTGGATAGTTTATACCTGGATTATTTTTGTTACACACTATTATCGTTTTGCAACATGGGATTTAGGTTTTTCAATTTTGAATATAATGTATGCTCCTGCTCCGCCTGCGCTGGAAGTCTTAAGTGTTTCAAAAATAAGACGAGCCACAATACACTCCGCGATAGAAAAGAAAAATGGGGTATTTTGATGATTGTCGGCGCATCCAATAGCCTCACACAAATCGAAATCAGATACACTTACATCAACATTCCCATAGGTAAAAGATTAAAAACGAAATCTTCTCCAGGTATCTAGAATGAAGTTATACCACTCGCTCTGTTCCATAAGTCTCATAGGCTACTTTTGAACTAGTTTCGCAGCAGGAATTCAGGGTCTGCCGGGCTGAAACTCCGTGGAGAGAGCTCGTCCAGACAATATCGTGTGATTTCGAGTAAAGAATAAACAAGAGTTTTGGAAAGTGAAAATGTGTCTAGTCGTTAACAGTTTTAATGGCAGAAAGGAACGGATATTGCAGCGGTAACAGATTTCCGGGAACCGAACCGTCATCTTCCACGGTAATAATACCTTAAGAATGGTATAACCAAATGAAACTTAACTATCTACTAACAGTTCTATGTTACAGTACACTCAAATGTACGTAAACTCTCGATTATCCGCTGAGTTCGGGAAATAATTATTTTTCTTCTTCTTCTTCTTGTGCCCTATCCGCTATGATGTTGGCTGTCATTACTTCGTAGCTCGGCTCGGTGTAGCTCTACAGTAGACTGACCAAACCATCGGCTCAGGTTCTTCAGCCATCACGTTCTCCTTCTTTCAGCAATCTTTCCCTGCATTATGAGGTGCGAGATCTCGTACTGCTCCGAATATCTCAGTTCGTGTCCGAGATATTCAAGTTTTCGTATTTTTGTTGTTATAAATATGAACCGCAACATTTTGATTCGTAACTCTAGCCAGCCATCCAGCTTATTCAGAGCATTCTTCTGTAGATCCACATCTCGCGTGCTTCAAGTCGCCTTATCATTTCTTCGGTATGCGTTTATGCTTCAATTCCATAAAATAATATCGAGAATACTTAGCATCTGACCATTCTCATTCGCATTCGTTAAACAATTGGACGCGAAGAATCTGCTACAAAAAGTATAAATTTACCTACTTAGACATCATTTTTATTCCCTCATCCTAGGATAGAAGTTTTGGCATAAAGCTTCTATATTACTCTGTCTCGAATTATTTGGCATTTACAAGACGCATCCGAGACGCTTTTATTAAGAACTTTCTGTACGTAACAGTCATATTTTAAAAGAAAGGTATTTACATACGTAGTGTTCTCCCAGAATTTTAAAAATAGAACGTTAAAAATAGCGTGTTTTAAATAGAATATTCAATTATTGCTGTTGCTGTATTGGTTGTTTTTTTTACTCCTCTCCACAGACCAGTAAATCAATAGACGTAAAATATAGTGTACATACAGGAGAGGGATTTGGAACATTAGTTGCGGGACTATACACATTCTTGGTGGAAACATAAATCCGATAGTTTATGACACATTTATGCAGCAGTAAAAGTATTTACGTTTAGAAAATTAAATCTTTGTATAAACAAGACAAAATTTTTACATTAATGCACATTATATTGTTAGCGTTTAAATTTTCATTCCAATCGAGTCATATTTTTTAAAAAATCGCGGAGCTATTTGATAGTGTAAGTGGTGCCAAAGTGATCATGCGGGTGACACCAAAATGAAAATATTGAAAAATGAAATTGGTGGTCCGTGCCCATCACATACTTATCTGTACAGAATAATTTGTTTCGCTTTCTTTTGTTTGGCAATCTGTGGGCTATCACCGCGATTAAATCGGTACTGACCCCGATGCACAGCGGTACTCTGAAAACAATATCTTCATCTCAAAAGCTCGCCATCTCGCAAATAAAAATAATAATTGTTTCGGTGATTTTCCAGGTTGTACGTGATTTGCCAAGCCGACGGTTCGCTTTCACCGCTCGTTCTACAGGTCGCATTTTATTAACAATTTGGACTCTCCGACTAATTTGACTGAAGATCAGTTCAAGGCCATGGGAACAAGTCGAGTGATATTTAACAGCTCGCAGCGGGGACGCGCCATGAGAACTTATTAACCCTGTGCGGGTAGGTAGTGTAGTAGCCCGTAAAAATTTTAAACAATAGAACCGAAAATAAGCGTCGCTTCGGGTTGAGATGTTATAATTGAGTAAGTTATTTATTATATTATTAATGTCTACCGACGTTCACGGTCGCACGACAATGACTATAAGAAAATGGCTCTGGTGTAAAATGAATAATTTCATTGTGTCATATTATTATTACTTTGTATTATAGAACAATTGAGAACGTTTTTACAAATCTTCGTTGATAAACGGAGCATCGGACGATATATGTGCAGTGTTGTAATGTGCCAAGATCACAAATTTTGTATAAAGCGGACTATACACGCTCATTCAAAATGGCATTCACTAGTCACAGTGATATTCGGACGACAGTGTGTGGTAATTATTACAGGAATTATGACAGTTATTGACAAATATCTAGATTTTTTCGTCGTGATTACAATTTTGAACGAGCGTCTAGGGTTCGCTTAATAGTGTGTATTTTGATTTATTTTATGGTTGTTTAATATACCACTGGATACCCAAGATATAATGTTATTATAAAACTAATGTCATGTTCAAAATCACTCCATCATTATTTTTAATGCCAATCGTGAACAGCGCCCTCGTGTTGGTAATGCGAGCGGGTTTCAAGGTTATAAAAATGGTCGGAGTCTATGGTTGAGATTAATTTAATTTTTCGCTCGGAACTGTCAGATACGCGGCTTGCTGCCGCGGCCAGCGAAGCTATTTATCATGAATCCAACGTGTAACTGTAAGGATCCAACGTGTAACCGAAGGGTAAATACTTCGATTATAATTCAATTACTAGTGCACTATCGCATCGCGAACGAATGGCGCATGACAAATCGCATGGTGAACGATCTTTTCAAGGAACGAGATTGCTTTCTTTCGATCTACGTTCATTTTCATTACACTATTCCACAATTCTTTCTACCGATCCTATTGCATCGGCTCGGGATGCCGAGATAATCAACTACGACGATGGGGCACGGAGATGCTCTACTACGATGGGATGTACACGGATGAGCATGGATTTGGAGGTTACGTCATATTTTATAACATTTAGAGTCTTGTTGTCACCAGCCTGCCCTGAAGAACGTCGAACTCACACTCAACCCGACGAAATTAGGATTGTTTATTTTAGATTGTAATTTTTTCTAATTTAACCTGTTAGATTTAGATTACATTAGATTCCATTAATTAACGTAAAACATCTTTTCATTTATCTCTCTCAAGTATTATTAATAAATTTTCCCAGTTTTCCTAAACTGTGAAGGCAGAATGTGACAAACCAAGGTGGGTATGCATTTCTGAGGTGAAAAACTCGCCGTTCTTGTGTTCTCCACTGACTAGCTGGCGAAGTGGATAGAATACCGTTCTTCTTCCTCACAATATATACAACATATAGTGGAATATTTAATTTTATTTTACATTGTACAAAATACTTTTCGTTTTAATACCCTTATATAAAGTAATCTTTCCATTTTATTTTAATTTCCTACTGCAAGACCACCAGTTGCCGAGGTGCCTGACCTCGCGGGCTCTAATGTTACATTATTTGGTTACGCTGGCCGTACCTTGTTCGCAGCGATCATTTCCGATTCCGCAGGTCAGGAGCCGTGGGACTATTCGGTCTTGAATTCTTCTCTCCGAGGAATCTCGATCTGCTTCAACGAATCGGAGACGCGGAAATGCTACAGATGATGAAGCGTTAGACGCTGGCCTAGCGATATAATGGTCGGGAGTCCTTCCAAGAGCCCGACCAGTTAGTCCTATTTTCATATCACGAGCGTTTAGCTTAGTTTGAAAATAGTAGAAATATTGATATGACGTATTCCATGCACGCCTATCTATTTAAAAAAAAAATCAAGTTAAGATACTACAACAAACCGCGTACCGTTGCCCTACATAGCACGCACTTGTGAATGACGTGTCGAAAAGTCGAGAACTTCCATCTTGGCTCCGTGGTTTTGTATAATTTATGTTTGGGACATATATTAATTTGTGTAAATACATATTTATAATTGAACGAAAATAATGCACTGTGCCTTCCCCCCCCCCACTTCCGTTCCCTCCCAGCCTCGCCGCCGACCAGTCGATTGGCGCTCTTGAACCAGTACGGTTATACGTGTACGGTACAGTTTACAATATTATACTAATCTCGAAACTTTGCGTCTATACTGTGTGAAAACCTTTGATGAAATAGTGAATTATACAGTCCACATTTTGGAGATGTCAGCAGAATCCGAATTGTGGGGGGTGCCAATTTCCTTCCGTATCTCAATTCTTCCGGAATCTATGCTTGTACGCAACAATTTGCACTAGAGAAGGTTTGTTTGTATTTTAACTTTGCTTTAAGCTGTAGACCTGGAACGCAATCTTCCTAAATAAGTATATTTTATTTTAATATATACTGGAACGAACGATGTTCCAACAAAATCGATAATCGATTTGAAATAGCCGTCATTTCTCTAGCGATGGTTCTTGGAAATTAATATTTGACAGCTATCATTCTATTCATTGTCGCCATTCGGTGCCTGCTAAGCCGACGATCCATCGTTTAAATGACGAAATGGGAAGAAACAGGCTTTGTATATGAAACACCAATGTCATATGAAAACATTAAAGCTATGCTTAAAAGCTCGACTGCAAAAAACACTACCTACTTCTGTTATAATAAATTCTTTCGATAACTTATATTCGATATTCCCGGGTTTCATATTGATAATATGAAAGTAAATGCAGGTAGAAAAGTCACCACTTACCTGGAATTACGGATGCTATTTCTCTGCTGGTCAAACGCGTAAATACCATCAGATGCCGTATGCAACATCGAATTAATCTACTATGTCTTCTTGAAACAGCCTATACAAGAAATGAGGTTCTAGAACTGATTACATTCGTTCTATGTAATTGAAATAGCAAGAACAGTAAATTGATTTAAAATTTACACGAGACAGATTTTCCATCGTTGCGACTTTTCAACACTTTCCATTGTACGAGACAGACTTCCTTTTTCCTCTCAAATTAGTTTTAACGACTCGCATAATGCCGAAATGCGTCACACCTGGCGGGCTGTGATTCACGTTCGGGACACCTATACGGGTTCAACGACACCATGAAACTAAGATCTGGCTGGATGTAATAGAATTGTTCAATTAACCCGATATTCGTGACTATTGCAGGACCGGAAGGTAGAATACTGTTCAGATGATAATCGACCGGCGCAATAGACGGAAAAATCGAGGATGCACGCGGTGTTTGTAATGTGGTGATAAAGGCAGGGGTGGGCTGGAGGGGGCTCGGAGGAGTTCGCGCGATCCTCTTGTTAAATTTAACTTTTCAAATTAAGAAAAAACAATATTCTCTGTTCAATTTCTGTAGATGATATATTCGGCTCGAAAGACCGAAAAATCGTGCAATCGCACCACGGGTGCCAGAAAACACAGGAACAGGAAAAAGTTACTCGGAAAAGATTGTCGGACGGCAACGCTCAGGACATTTATTTGGAGTACGTCTCCGCGGGGACAGGATGACGGACGGTGGCTCCGCATGAGGAGGCAAGTGTGGTGGCGATCACGGAACAGAACCATTGTGTTAATAATACATGTAAGTGCGGCGGCCGACCCCGATCCGGCGCTATCTCAGCCATCTCCTTTGTTAGCGTTACCAAATACTCGAGAAAGCGAAACTCTTTTCAAAATATCAATCTGCCCGCCTACTCTACTACTCGCGGTTTTACTTGACAGACCTACCGCAGATGATGCAGATGCTATCTGGTCCGTCTAGTTTCCGGTTACTGCGTCGTTTAAATTGCTCTTCGGAATGTCCCAGCATTTCGAAAATGTTAATATTCATTAGAAAGATATACACATAAAAACAATTTTATCGAAAAATATTGTTGTTGCGCCACCGGGATTCGAACCTGGATCTCTTTCCAAACCGGGAAAGGTGCGTTATCTTACTATGCTACGGCGACGATATTTTTACCAACAAATTTTCGAACTTAATGTTACCTTTTTGATATTAATACATTTAATCATTCCATTATTTGAAAGAGCCATCTACCATATTTTTACGGAATCTCAAATACCTTTGAGTAATCTGATAGCAGACGCCAGTGTATATCTTTCTAATGAATTCATTTAATTAGTATTTGAAATATCACAGAGCTTTGTTCTGAATAATTCAACTTCACAATAAGGAAATGTTCTCCTAATAATATTTATTTTTAGATTAACCACTTTGAGTTAAATTCAATACACCGACCGGTTTCGTAAAATATCATTTTCTTCATCAGGATGTCAAATAAAGTAACTAAAACCGTGTATGTCCAATTGTTATAATGTTTTTTAATTTTTAAATCTAGTGCCAACTTAAATTGTCACGATGATGAAAGATGTCAAAATTGACTTAATGATTCAAAATTAATGGGAAATATTTTATAGATAAATTTTTAGTTGTTGATAATATTTTAGCTATTTGTAACAAAACAGAAAATCCCAAATTTTTAATAAAAGTATGATCATTTTCTAATAAATTATTGAAAAATTCTGAAAAAACATTTAAAATCCTCTTAAATTAAAATTTCAACCTGTTTTTCCAATATTAACTCGAGTCGCACAATGTCATGTTTAATGGCCCGTGTCCGCGGACGAGCTTCCTCTCGGAGATTTGTCGAAACGGAAGCGACCAAAGGTCAAAATTGAATCATCATCATCGCGTGTGTTTCGCTCCCGGATTAGAATTACGCATCCAGCCCGTGCGGAGGTTGGTGGTATAATGAAACGCGATATTTTTGTTTGATCGTATATTAAGTAAGGTATCGAAAGAAGGGTACAAAATATAGCTGAGTATGAAGCGTTAGAGCTGTGTTAGCTGCGCTCGATCCGACTCGGTAAGGGTTCCATTCCAAGTGTCCCGTTATCTCGGTACTTCTCACTCTGTCCAATAATGCTACTCTTGCTACACCTCATTTCGATATGGATTCTTCATTTCGCTCTCTTCGTAAATGTTGTATCCTGTGGCTCTTCCTCTTGATGAATATAAGTTAAGCGGTGACGTGAATAATACGCGATAGAGCTGCTAAAAATTGAGTATTTATTCCAATCACAATACTAAAGATTACAATATATTCTTCTATCTATCTGCGTTGGAAGATGTGGAGCAAAAGAGACCGTGTACTCGCGGTCTGTCATACTCAAACAGTATCTCTGACGTACCTCTCCGTACACACGGACCTGTTCGTCTTTCAACTTCCACGACCTTTCAAATTCCATAGACACGGTAAAAGTCCAAATTTCCCGTTTATCGATGGTCGACACAGTACTCCGTACTATACACTGCATGTATTGTATAAATGTGGCATTATTTCAAAATGTGTGAAATTCTGAACTGATCGCTGTCGTGTTAAAAAGGAAACGCGGTGTAATTTCATCAAGATAATTTATTTAGTTGGTGTTTTGAACACCTGAAGATGTGAGCGGTGACTCGTGGTGTTGTGCAGTCTTCTTTTAAACCAACGTTGTTAAATGGTGGCTGTCGAAACACTAATTAATAGTCTGTCTCTAGTGTTTCTTCATTTCTAAAAAATCGCCTTCACTGCGTTCAGAGAAACAGAACAGTCCGTAGTTTGCTTCGTAGCATTAATTTACTACGTATTGTCATTGTATGTTTAATAAATAGAAATTCGTTAAATGACGGATCATATAAAGTGGGACACTTAAGTTTATAAGTTTGTGTGGCAGGTCATTGAACCGAATATCTTCCGAAAGATGGCTGCACAGTGCGACGCGCGAATGATACAATTGTACGATTGTCGTCCAACATATAGTTGTGAATCCCGCGGTACTCCAGCCACGCCATACTCGATGGAGAGGCTTGACGTCCGAGGAAAGTTAATAGACACACGATCGGATGATATCGAGAATATGATCTTTTCTCAGATTTTTACATTATTTTTTCTGGCAGAATTGAGTGCAATTCAGTCGCAACACAAACTAGTAAATGAATAGACATGATACAAAGTGCATATGTAGGAAAGGGATTTTGAACATTATTAGCGGGGCGAGTGGCATTCTACACACACACATCCAACTAAACATAAATCCGATAGATTATGACACATTCATACAACAGTAAAAGTATTTACTCTTCGAAAATTAAAACTTTGTGTAAACAAGTGACTTAGTGTAAACGTATTTTTTACATTAATGCATATTATATTATCAACGTTTATATTTTCGTTTAAGTCAAATCATATTTTAAAAAAAGTCGCGGAGCTCATTGATTGCGTAAGTGGCACCGAAGTGATTACGCGGGTGCCACCAAAATGAACATTTTGGGACAAGGAATTTGCGTTATTTATCCTATTTATTTGGTGGTCAGTGCGTCGCTAATATTTAAAAAGGTTAAATACTTAGGACTAGACCGAAATATTTTCTTATTGAGCTCAGAATAATAATTTATTGGAAAGAGTAGTTCATAAATCTGGTTTGCACCTGTTCATTGTAATGCGACACCTGAACCCTCGCAGGGTCAGGGTGCCCTGAAAAACGACAGCAGGAAATGTCCTCGAATCCCTTGACCCCCATTGTCCTGTCTGTAATTGGCGGAGTCAGGTTAACAGAACGCGTCCAACAGCCCACACGATGTCTGCGTGCTCGTTCTGCCCGGGTGATCGCCGAGGAGTGCTCACTTGAGCACGCTTCCTCGACTCTCGGGTCCACTGTCCACCCCATCATCAAGGTTGCTACATTGCACAGTTGGCTGTTTGATGCCACATCAGTACTGATAAATAATAAATATATCGATTGAGGTAGCGATTATATATTTTCCGTTTAAATGATTTTTTCCTTCAAAAACAAACTTAACTCAACTGGTGAGTGGACCGTATCGATTTAAATTACTATTCAGTTGACAACCCGAATTGGAGCAAGAACGGAATAATGGCAGATGGATCTCAGCCTTGGGTTCACAAAAAAGTCTGTTATAGTTCCGCGTCGAAATGCAATCTCGTCCCGCGTCGGCGAAATCCCTAAGTATTAGTTAGACAGAGCGGGAAAGATGCTCGACGATTTACGCTCCCGACTGCAGACGATCGTGTCACAATTCACCCACGACACACACAAACAAAGCAATATGACCACAACACAAGATCACACAAAACAGTGCTCCACAGCGGTCCACACCGCGAATAGTATCGTAATATAGAGATAGAACAAAACAATAATAATCAAGTGACGCCTGGTAACGTCAGGGTTCCAAATCTCACTGCACTGCAAGCAGTAGGATGGGTCGAGGATAGGAATTTAGACGCGGACATGTGAAAACATCAGGCGCGGCCGATATTCAAAAATGCGCCAAAAAAGTGTTTTTATGAACACGGAACAACATAATAAATAGAGGATTTTTTTATTAAAAGGTGTCCCGGAAGGATCCACCCTCTCCCAAAACCATTAAAGGAGTAAAAATTTCTACCTTGTCGGTTCCACTTAAACAATGTTAATGTAAATAACGACATTGATTTTTCAAACTATAATAAGATAACATTAAAATATACAAACATGAAGAGATTTGCTAGAAAAAACTGGGTCTGCAGTGGAACCAAGAACAAGTAGCAGCTGACTATAGAGTCGTTTGGCGTCTTTGCTCAGCGTCAGCTCACGATTGAAAGAATTAATTTACATTAAACCCGATCCTTGTATGAATTCAGTTTTGTTTTTATCCCCTCGGAACGATTGATTTAAATTGAGGAATATTCCGTTTCTTCCAGGAAGGCTTCTTATTCGCAAATTTTAATTAAGATCACGGTTGCACGACGCTTCTTTCAGAAGAATAACAGTTCACAGCTTTTTTCATCATTTTTTTATTTTCTCAACCTTTTCCATGAACAACCATGACATCGCAAACTATAATACAACCATTCATCATCAGCATCAAGATGACAACAAAAGCTACCATCGTTAATTCTTAAGTTCAATTATTTTGTATGAACATTGTTACTCGTCAAACAGCCAAATTGATCGTGCTCAATTGACCTTACGTACGCATCTCGTTTGGTCTAAATATATATCTGCGACAGGAGCGCGATCCATCAAATATTGGGGGACCGCAAATAACAAATTATAGTCCCTCGTTTGATTGACCTTTAGCCGCTGCTTCGGTTATCCCATTCTTCCTGTTCGAGTTGAACCAATTGAATCACGCCGATCTAATGAAAGGTGTAATTTAGTCCTAAATTATGGCGATGAGATTCATTCATCACCGTGTACACTTCCGTGTCACATGGCTCTTTGTGCATCAAAACTACAAACTCAGATCGTCTCAACAAAGGGTGTGACAACACAAACACTAGACGATTCTAGAAGGTTCGCGACTTTATATCATAGAAACATGATAGAGATATTGTAATACCACTACTTCACAATCTATGTCATCCTCTAAATACAGCGAGACAGACACCGCTGCGTACCAAATAGACAATTCGTGTTTCACTAGCAACTCGCAGTGCCCACTACACATCCTAAATATTTGCAACAATAACGCATGCTTCCACGAATAATCTGCATGAACCTTTGATTCTGATCTTAAAACATATTTTAGTAGGTACCGTATTTACAAGCTCGTGCAACCTTTATTTGCGTGCAAATATGTTACGCAGTCATGATCTCAATCTCAGATTACGAATGAGAATGGTCAGATGCTATGTGTTCTCAATTTTATTTTATGGAATGGAAGCGTGGACACTTACCGAAGAAATAATAAGGCGAGACATTTGAGGTGTGAATCTACAGACAAACGCTAAAAATAAACTGGATAGATAGAGTTACGAATGAAGATGTTATGGTTCGGATCAATAAAAAGAATAAGTATTTAAAGCAATAAAAATCCGAACCTTCGCTAGATTTATAATGTGTTGTATTTTAATTAAGAATCCGTTAAATGAGTGACAGCCCTGACTCGCGAGGTGACCATTATCCTGCGGGACGGGCGCGGTGCATCGCACACCGACCGCACCCGATCCAGTGACAAAGTGCAGTCTGCCAGCTGCCGGCTGCCAGCTGCCAGCTACCAGGTACAGATTCCAGATAGCAGGCAATATTGACGGCGGTGCAGGGCTGACCCGATCATTGCACCTTTCACATTTACGCGGTATTTATCCACTCGTAGCTGCAAACATGCATATAAGCAACGGCTACTAACTAATGCACTTACCGCTTACATATTATGGCGCGTGAATGGTAAATAGCTTCTACTAACCACTAAGGCGGTACACGAACTTGCAACTGGCCAGAAATTATATTGAAACTTTACATACTTACGAGATTATATTATACACACCGAATAATACTTTTCTTATCTAATCAGGCTACACATTCTTCTTTTTCTTATTTGGCCTTCTCGATAAGTGCCCTCCGTCGACTCCCTATCCCTGGCCATTCTTCTCGTTACCGGACCCTCCCACTGCTCCAGTCCTCTTCCACACGCGCTTCTGCCGGGGTATCCACTAAGTCGCGACCTTCGGTGTCCTGTCAGCCGACATTCTTTCAACGCGGAAAGCCCGTCGCATTCTGTGGAACCCGCAGAATCTTACCATCGTTTCTCGCTCGATCAAATTGATTTATTATTAGTGCGTAAGTTCCATTTTCTAATATAGGTCCATAGATTTATCTTAATATTTTACGGTCGAAAACTGCTAATTCGTTTTCTTCGATTCGGGTTGAGCACCACATTTCACGACCGCGAGTGGCTTCTAATCTTACAATGGTTTTGTATGTCAGCAGTTGGCTTCGATGACTTGGTATTTTTGACCCCGGCAGTTTTGCACGAGCTTCAATTTCCATCTAGAAGTAGGATTTTCAATTCACCAGACCGCCTCAGGTATAAGTCTAATAAAATTTAAATGGTTAACGCGGCGTATTGATAACGCGTGTCCGACAAGAAAATATTCCGAGTAGGATTCGGGTGGTAACCGATAAAAAATATCGATAGATTTTTTCTGCACATTTTTCTAACTGACTGACGTGTTCTAAAATTGTAATATATTAATTATTAAGATCTTCCTAAATTGATTTAGCTAATATTTTCAACAAAAAATAACACACGAATTGTATATAAAAATATTCCTGTCTCCGATTGTCCCAACCCTCGGAATCAAAACTTGACATCTTTCTCGACAACTTAAAATGACCCAAAAGTGTCCATAAACCTACTTTTTCGACACGGAATAAAATTACTCGGTATCGGTGCCGCACCCCCCGCTCGACCCGCGCTCCGCCCCCCGCCCGGGACTCGGTGAGAGGTCCCCTTCAGATAGTCTATTTTGATAACCCGTATCTTCAGTTCACATCTGGTAGTCGATTTCTTCAGCTTTGTTTCGAATGTGTACGTTTAAATTCTACTTTTCAGTTAAATGAATTTCTGCGGATGGATCGAGTCCGAGTCCAATACGCAGACACGTTATTATGGATGCCGTCTCGGGCACACATTTTAAAATGGACCCTGTATAGGTACTGCATATTGCGATACCTATACGGGTGAACATTGAAGTGACCCGTAATCTAATCGGTTCAGCTTTAGGCGAAGGCGCGCGTGCAGTACAGGTATTAGTCCATTTCCTCCGGGCACCGTACTAAATGTACGCTAAGGTGTTCGAGAAAAAAACTTCAAATTAACATATACACAAACTGGTAGATCATTCATTAAGATAATCTTAAATAAAACGAGGTATATCGCTCGATCAGGCGTTCAATTATATTCATTTCGCACAAGAATGCATTCTAGCCTCGGTACTTCAGACCGTTGTATACCGAGCCGTCTGTTTCAGCCGGTGCCTTCAATATTTCTCTACGGTGTGAAATCGCGGACCTTACAGCCAGGGGCGAGGCAAGGGACAGAAGGCGAACTCGCTTTTGCAATATCCGCGGACGGCGAGATGTACAAATGTCTCCAGTTGTCGCTGAGAAAAGTGGACGAGCGCAATGGAGGGAGCCGCACTTCACGCCATCACATTTTCATTGCGACAAATCGACCTTAGAGTAATATACGCTGGCAGACGCCAGAAATGAAATCAATTTATTTTTATGAAATTTCGATAAACTTTGGTTCGAAACACGGGAGCGACAAAAATAGTTTTTCGATAAATTTAATTTTTTTGTACATCTTTCTAATTAATACTAATAATAATTTGTATTGAAATACAACTTTACAATAATAATGTGTTGTCGTTAATAATAAATATTGAATATGAGTTACAGAAATATTAATACTGCACAGTTTATCCATTAAATAGTGAGAATAAAATTGGTCCCTTTCCTCGTATACCTAATATTCACACTTCACGAAAACCCTTACCCTAAACCTGATGATCCTTACACCTAAACATAATACATTCGTCATTTTTTGTATAATACACAAGGGTAACGATTTTTTAACTTTATTATTCGTAAGTTGTAATTATTCAGAACATAGGTCTGTGATATTTTAAATTCTAAATTAATGTATTAATTATAAATATATACATATAAAATCAATTTTGTCGAAAAATATTGTTTTTGCGTCACCGGGATTCGAACCTGGATCTCTATTTCCAATCCGGGGAAGTACACTACCAATTGTATTATAACGCCAGTATTTTTCATGACAAATTTTCGAACCTATATGCTACATTTTTCAAATGAATACACCTGCCGTTCCATTATTTGAAAGCCATCTACATTATTTTTACAGAATCTCAAATACCTTTGAGTAAACCGACTGCAGACGCCAGAATTATCAATTCATTTTATTATTTTATTATTCTTGTTGCGGTGGATTTTTCATTTACAAAAATATAGATACCGTATGGATTGTTAGACGCGAACTTGTCGGTCTCCTATGGGCATATTCCCACATTCTCATCGCATAATTCTTTTGAAAAATGACGTAATTTTTCTTAAAGAAGACAATTTTAATAGTCAATTCGGCGCCCAGTTGACTCAAAATGTAGTGTAGTGTGCACTCGAAACAATGCAGAAGGAAGTGTGAACTAAACGAGCGGAGCGCTCGGCGGACAAGTCGCCGGTTACGAAGCCTTCCGCCCGAGCTGCACCGGATCGCCCCGAAACAAAAGAATGACCCGGAAGGGAGGAAACCGGTTACGTCACTTCCGGAGCGGTGGAGGAGCCGCGACTCGCACCGGCCGGTCCGATATGGCCTCGTTCATTCCGACCTGAAGAGAAATAAATGTTGACACCGAAATCGGCTCAATGAAATCGCTTCGTGGCTCCAATTAAATTATGCAAATTCGAATGTTACTTAATGTTAGTTCGGCATGCGTAGGTACCATTTTAAAACCTTGTTCATGTGTTTTGGCTTGATAGCCGATATTCCCTTAAGTTGGTTCACACGCCATCGGTGTCACCCTATCTCGGAACTATCGTGGACACGGACGTTTAGTATTTACATTTATCTCAGTAGGCCGTACTTGTGTTAATATTATTATATATTTTGATACGAAGATAAACTCACAGATCGGCTTGTACAGAGAAACAAAAATCTCTCTATAGCGAGACTTGACACATGTATATAAATATATATACTACATTTCAGTCACGGCCATTAGTGTATCTGTAACTATTCTGTAGTCGTTGCTATTCTCTGGTCAGGGAGCCAGCCTTCAACGAGAGCGCCACTTGTACTAGACGGTTGATGCAGAGCTGCAGCCGCAGTTTACGTCCGCAACTCAATATCTCAGAAGCGGAACGAATCCATGTATACGGCCTTCGGCAAACATTGCAGATGCGCTAAAATAACGCGCCAACTCGTACAGTATTATATATGAGTTGTTGTACTGAATTCGAAGACGGTTGTACGTCAGGTAAACATGTTTGTGAAGAACGATTTAAACAGAATCCTCTTCACCTCCTTACTGCATCGGTAGAAACGCCGTGACAACATATTTGCACGAACGCTCAACTGTCTCCTCTGTCGTTCTATGTTTTCATCGTTTTTTCCACCTTCATTGAATACATGGCCAAATTTTTTAACCTTGTATTGAATTTTGACTTTATTTATATCTGGAATATTTTTCGGCCTCCCCTTTGATTTGGCCGCCACAGGTAAGCGCCTGCTCCGCCTGTGAGTAACGTCGGAGCTATTGAAAGAGTACGTAATTGGCGTTGAATTTCTCGATATTCAAACCGAAAAAATTGAAGTACGCAGTGAACTTCGAAAACTAGGAGCATAATCTATGTCTCGGGTCGAAAATCGGGATGTAAAAGATGGACTCGGATGTAGATTTAAAATCTTCCCGGTTATCACAGGGCATATGTGTGCCACACGCTGTCTTGATTTCAACACTCGACTCGGCATGCCAGCTGATGAGCACGTGGCTGGGACGCTTTAAACTGTGTCTGTACTTTGAAGCGAAACTTTCATCGCTGATATTAATTGTATTTAAGAGTCGTGACTCCGGTTGCGCGCTCATTACGGTGGTGCAGATTAGTCTGCACCGCGACACACCACATTTACCATCTGTCACAGCAGACTCCCTCCGCGGGAGAAAGCTGCCGAGCACCGAACTGCCTCGACTCGACCCACGTGGCACCAGCTATGTTAATTGGATTTGCTGTCGAGAGAGAACGAGATGCAACCTGATAAACTGCACGTTCTCAGCGAAGATGATCCAAGTTTGCGACATGGAATCGTAGAAAGTATTGTCTACCAAGCGTTAGATTCAATCTACATATCTATCTATCAACCCAATGCGGTAAATGTGGATATTTAATAATCTGAGGACCATCAAATGTCCCGGCTTTCAGTTTGTATGTGCTAATGCCAGGGAGTTTTTGTATCAAGTAGCCAAAACAAAATCCATCTCGATATAAAGCCTTTACAAATTGCTTCATTAGCCCCAACTTGATGTGCAAGGGTGGAAATATGATTTTCTCTCTCGCAACGAAAGGTTCGTTTATTAAGTTTTGTTTTCCTTGAATTATGACATATCTTAGAGACCAATTTCGTTAACCCTGTGCTGATCCTTAGCTCTGCTGTCCCAAAGACATACAAACAAGGATATTTTGTATCTAACGTCCTTACCGTATCAATTGACCTATAATTGTGCAACTATCTTGATAACACGACTTGTATGACTATCTTCAATAAACGACATGAACTGTTAGTTACTTATTATTAATTTCACCTGCTCTAGCCACATATACACACACACTCCGTGATATCTTCCTCGTCTGAACACAGCGGACAGCCGGGAGATACAAGGCCCTGGCATCCACTCATCAAACACCGCTACGTTTTGACAAAATTCACACATTCTTTCATCACAACGTACAGGGTGAATATTATGTTGCAGGCCGATTTTATTTGAAATCCATTTTGATATAACAGATATTTATCAATTTGTATTGAGTAATCGTAGAGATTAGTTAATTACAATTTATTATGGAGTACATACTGTCTCAACAACGTCATTAAAATATTTAATTTAAATAATAATGGCAATGCTGTAACCATTAATGGTGATCGCTATCGTCACATGTTGGAAAACTTCTTAGTAGCCGAATTAGATTAATTGGGCCTGCAAAACACATAATTTCATCGAAACGGTGCCATCTTTCAACAGTTGTGGTGGACACGCTCATCCAAATGCTGCCCTCTCAGCTGAACAAGTCTCATTGTTTTCTCGCTAGTCTCGCTAGTTAAATTATTTGACCCATGTATGACGGACTCGCCTTAGGCAAATGAAACCCCCCCCACCCCTTTCAACAACACTGTATGTCAATGTTTACAAATATTAGTAAATAGATGGAGCGTTGGCCATTTCGGATAACATACGGTGTTGTTGAAGGTAAGTTTACTTAGAAATTGTGATTAACGGAATTTCTATTTATTTTATGCGGTTGTTTAATGTACATTTTTATTTATTTTATAATTGTTCGATATTTACGACAGGGCCAGATCGAAGAAATTTCCTGAAGTTCAGAAGGGCTGTGAATACAGCGAGAGAATCCAGGTAAGTCGTGCTTCCTGGTTGGTCCTTGAACCCTTGTTGTTCTGTCCCTATACCGAATTCCCACCATCCTTCCTACATACCGTTTCCTCATCCCACGTGTAAACAATTACCTTCAACGCCATTGTTGGCATTTACATAAACAATAACAATATTTCTTATTTTAGCTACAACAGTACATAATATAACAAATTGTATATTTCAAGTACAAATATTTCTTTAATTCAGGTATGTTCGTGCAACTAAAAATGTCAAAATGTTAATGCGAAATTCAACTTGTCACCAAGCCGATGGATCCGTGTTACTGGCGAGTTTCCGGCACAGTTGTTTCTATGGGTACCTATAGAACACTTGACGATGTCTCGTTTGAGCTGGTACTGAGTACCAAATCATTTGTGTTCATTCAGAGCAGCTAAAATAGTGCTTTTTACGAATACGGAACAGTGTTGTTGTATGGATGGTTTTAAATGCTACATTATCCGTAGACTTTACATAAACCCTCACCTACTCAACACACAATGACTTTCTGAATGAATCGTCAATCCGTCCAGGATGTGCATAAAACTGATATAACATGTTGAAGTAATAATTCTACGATAATAGGTTGAGTGTATTCAGTCAATATTGTGAACGTAGTATAGAACGTAAGGCAGCTGAATAATGATCATGGGAAGAAACACGATCCAATAGTAATCATCTATCGTGTTTTCACGTCATCTCTCTGCTGGCAGGCTTCACTATTGCCGGGTTACTGAGCCAGTAATTAACTTAATTAGCTCGTCGTTAATGACCGGCTTTACACGACGCAGATCATTATTATCGCGATTACTTTCTATTATTATATTTATATAGGCCTGTGAGAATCAGACAGCATTCCTGTTTCTCAAACGTGCTTAATGAAGGATAAGTATGCAGTGTATATAGAGAGGAGACTCCTGCTGTCCTGTCCTGCTGTCTGGATCCTACTCAGTACTCATTCCCTGTCGAATGGGCATTTTTTAATGCTAAACAGGCGACCAGCTAGGCCGTCAACCAAAACATCCCTCGTTGTCGTAGGAACCTCCAATAAAATAGTGCATACAGTTAAACATAATAACAAAATGCAATCAATAAAATAACAACATCAAAATATACCGAAAACAATAGAAAAATAAAGAGATAAAAGTCGGGAGACAGAGGAGCCACCGAGGAGCAACACGAAATCGAGACTAGCACAAGAAAAATGTAGAAACACCACTGCCAGCAGATATTTTCTAGAAAAAGCACTCTAAGGGGTTCAACTGGCAACAGGTCTACCCAGGATCTCTCACCTAAACACCCACACTCTCACAAATCCAGGTTCCTTTCAGGTCTAAGTAGATCGCAGCTCCTCACAGAAGTTCGACCTGCTCCCGACATACCCTCAATCATACTCTATCTCCCATCATTCAGCAAAATGTAGTACCGGAGGAAGTTTTTCGGCGTCTGGCTCACGCGTCTACAGGAACAGCACGGATCAGGGGGCGAGCCCCAAATCGGAGAGCTCGCTCCGGAGCCGCCCATGACCCGCGACAAACTGCATCGCGTAATGGTCCACAACACCGCCGCGCCGGTCCGACAGGTGCTGAACGCACATACCTGGGTGCGAACTGAAATCACTGAACTGCCATATAATGTTTCCAGGTACCGGACATTTGACAACAATAATATACGCGGGAAGCCGCCACTTCTCTCGCGGCCGGCTTCCTGACCAGACCGCCAACCAGCAGACTCTTCCTGTGTCTATTTACATGCAACTGTGCAAATATCTTTATTAAACGACATTGTTAAAGCAATATAAAATGGGACGGCCGATTGCGCCGACAGTTCTCACATCTAGGTAAGAGTAAACCGTTAGTGCTCACCCTGAGCATCCATCGGCGTGCTGAAGAGCAGCAGCGACAGCATCAGGAGAGCCCCGGGCCCCCTCCAGGGCGGCGGGGGCCGAGCCGTGATCATGGTGGGGGTCGTGACGTCACCAACTCCGCGGGTGCGGAGGGACCGAAGGCGGCATCCTAGAGAGCACTGGAAATAAAAATACATTCAAATTAATTCAAATATAACAATTTTCAGAATTCGGTGGAATTTCGATTTTTTTTTGGTTAATAAAAAAAGCTAATAACTAAAAATTCAACTAACTAAAAATAAACTTTTTTTTCTTGAGGATTAATTTTAATGGAAGACCTACTACGTTATATTATCTGGACCACCCGTGGTCCTAATTAGTCCGGATAATCGAGGTTTTACTGTATATATCAAATAACAGTAATAAATTAAAACTCCTCCAATTTACCGTTTTAAAAAATATCGATAATTGAATAGAAAATCAAAGCAGAATAACACACAAATAGGCACACTACACACCGCACCACCGCAGTCGACAAAACAAATCTCAATACTGATTCGTCAGTTTTCAGACATATTTTTGGTGCAGCAGCTATCTTTTGTCTGTCGTTCTGCATATTTTATTTGTTTAAGTGCCGGCCGAGTACATCGGTTCCTTTCATGAAGGCGTTGTCTCTCTACGTCGCTTTCTAGAAACGATCCTTTCGGAACCCAACCGTTAGTCTGTGATTGTAATAATATTTTATTTTTATATATTTATGATTTGGAATTCGCTATGAAATTTTCGGAATTCTGAATTATATTTATGACAACGAATTAGGGAATTCTCAAAATTTCGAAATTTCTTATGCAATCCCTATGTGGATGGTTGGAAGATCTCTCCAGTTGAAAAGATTGGCTCGGTAGCCTGGCTGCGAAGCTGCAGTGGCTGCGCTTTTGCAGCTGGTTGGCGGCGAAGCTGCAGTGGCTGCGCCATAACACGGCTCCATCTACGGACTTATATTGATCCACGACCGCTTATTCATTAAACTCCCTGTTTACACGCGTTTGATATCCTTTTATTGCTATTCCCGGGTTTAGTGTTGTCGGTATGCCTGTTTTGGTTCTGTGTGGACGGCGTGCCACTTAACCGCAGAAGGTTGTTCCCCCGTGAAGCGATTTGTTGCGACTAAATTTCCAAGGATCAAACTCCCGCGCGCTGTCGCCCGCGTGCCTCTCCTTCACGCGGTAGAAGTAAAGCACTGAAGGGTGCAAAAACTTATGGCCCACAAAATAAAAATGTATTAATGTATTTAAATTTTGTAATAGAATTTAGTATCACGAGCTATTCTGCCGCACGTATCCGACCACTTTGGCCGACGTTTGGGATCCCACCGCAGAGACATACAGTCGAAGGAGAGTAAGTTGCCCACATGCTAGACATAATTCGTAATAGCTGTATCGACAAACAGGCGCGACACCCAAGATCGGCACCACTATTCTATTAATTTCTTTATTCATAACGCTTATGATTTTATTGATATTTTTTTGAACCAGAAAGACACATTCTATGCAGGAGTGGTACGATACACGTATCTAAGGCGTGTAACACTTCTCTTTTTTTGATAAATTATAGTTTCAACATTGAAAAGTCTTTTAATGGATATACTGGGCGGCGCCGCGCAATGGCCAAAAATCAACGGTCGCTTTCAGTGCAGCGGTACCTCAGTGCAGCGCTACCACTCGACTGGTGTTGGATCCGTAACGCGTATTGGGAACATTACTTTAAATGTAAAAACAACAATTACAGACAGTCGAGAATCCTCCGCCGTGAGAATTGTAAAGTTTTATGAGAGCCATTCTCCGATATCGCGGCCGCCAGAGCGGAAGAAGCGGCCGGAATCATAACACTGTACAGGGTGATCGTCTTCTGCTCTTACGAGATAACAGGTTGGCTTCTCTATTCACCAGATAAGAGATCACACTAAACATAACACTTGTGTGCAACGTGATATCTTTATCGCACTCATTCAGTCCGTGAAGATGTATACACCCAACTTTTCATTTCATAACCTCTACAATACGAGATATACGAGAGGGAGTCAAAAATTATCTACACTTTCGCCATAACATACTTTCAAGGTTGTCATACTGCCTTACGACTATTGCAGTATAAACATGTCCGCTCCGCTAGCAGTTTACATCGAGGAGGAACAACAAGCAGTTATCTGATTTCTCTGGTCGGAAGGTGCGAAAGGGGCTGAAATTCAACGTAGATTTTTATCACAATACGAGCATAGTGCTTTATCACATAAAAGCGTTATTTTATGGACCGAGAAGTTTAAAAGAGGACGGAAAGTGTGACACACGAGAGGGAGTAGGACGCCTCCACGTCAACCTCCACCGCGGACGCCAAGATTCAGCAAACTCGAAAGATGGTTCTATCGAATAAACGAGTTACGCAGTTCTCGATGTCTTCTGAATCGTCACTTTTCTGAGGAACATTAAACAAAAGTATAAAGATGACCGTGACTAGTGCCGGAGTTGCTAGTGAAGACCTTCAACACGGGACACTGTGCTTGCTGTCACGGTCGCGATAATTTATCACAACAAACTTCCCAAATAACAAGATTAGGTAGTTCGACGATCAGTTTAAATTAACATATTGATCACGAACACTGGCAGGAAATTCAAAAACGTATACAACTAGTTAAATTTGCTATGAGCCAACTGCGGATAACATGTAAAGACAGTGACATCAAATAAACAACTAAAATTATGCTGATTCACGCTCTTGTCTTTCCAATGTTCACATATACAGTGGAGACCTGGACGTAATAGCGACGAGCGAGAATAGACGCCATGGAAATCTATCGCTGGAGAAGGATCCCGCGGATAAGATGCACAAGTGCCTTAACCCTGCAACAAATCCAACCAAAGCAAGACCTATCTACAGCGGTGAATAAAAGATTCTTCAGTCACGTTACAGCCTAGAAAATGAGATTACCTTGATCACAATTTTGGGCCGACGAAAACCTGGAAGAGTCAGACGTGAGGGCGACTCAAGACCGAGACAAGTCACATTTGAACAAGGAGAAGAGAAGAAGGATTATGAACAGGGATTTATTCAAGAGAACTGCTTTACAGGCGTCTTATATATGGGCAGAATTCCTGCCTCTGTGCTATTATATTTACTATTAGGACACATATATTTACATATGAAATAATATGTAAAATGGTCGGATGTTCGACTTGCAGTTGTTTTTTTTTTTCCTTTAAATACGGCACACAAGAAATGTCGTATATGGGGCCTTATGAACTTATTTATTTGTAGGTAGATGCACGTACATAGATTCTCGGTTATGCACGTTCGTAACAAGGAATATTCGCCATTCATGCAGTCCAACGGTAACTTTAAATTCATCGATTCGAGTGATGTCTTGTCGTTTGAACCGAAGAGTCGAAACCGATTACGTTATTGGCTGGTCGTGATCCCTTCATTTGTTCTCCGAATTGTGGATTAATTAGAAAGAAATCTTTTATCATCGACGGTTATTCCACATTTCTTCTGCAGCCGTGCCGAACTAGTAGTGCGCTGTAATGGTTCAATAACAATGGCGACTGCGCTGGCAGAGCTCGGGGCTCTCGAGATAATTAAGGTATCGTGTAAAAGTTTTAAGAATTTTAACAGTTTCGATGACGAATTAAGGTATTCTTATTATATATCGCGTTTCCCAATCTATTTCCATGACTTTTTGGACGTCTCGGAACTATTAGATGTATCGGATCAATGTGGCTGTATAGTGCTTGATTAAACGACAAGGTCTTTAATATCTATAGGTTGAGATTTCTTAATTTTTTTCTCTTTTATATACTCTATAACGGTATGTCAATATATAGCTGGCATCTCTCTTATCTATTGTCATACAACTTTTCACAGATTTTAAAATACCAAAAATAGTAGACATATACAAAAAAATTCAATAATTCAAATTTTCATAATTAAAAATCAATTAAATTTTAGAAGCGAATTCCGATCTACAAGATATAGAGATCAAATTGATATCCCAAAACTAAAATATACCGCAACTCAAAATCAATATATTTATTAAGGTATCAAATTTTTTAACAATCTCCTCATCACAATTAGAAAAATTACGAACTATCATAAATTTGTAATTGAAGTAAAAAAAATATGTACACAGACTAACTGAAACATAAATTAACTCGAATATATTTCTTCTCTATGCACGAGTCTTACTCTCATAGAGAAGAAACAAATGTTGAAATATATTATATATATATCCACTGATTATTGAAATTGTATTATATTTTTAATATTAATAAATAAATAAAATAAAAATTTAATCTCGCGTCGTATCACAGAAGCCGTGAATGAAAACGTACGAATGCAAAGAATGATGGGACGCTGTCATATTTTAATGTTTAGGTGTTTTTAATAATCATTTATGTGAACATAATCTCAGTGTTTTCAAGAATATCTTAAAGTGGAATAAATTGATACGTCATACTAATAATCTTACATTCATTCCACGGAGGGCAATTTGTCACAGAATGCACTAGCAAACTAATTGCTTTTTGCTGCTAGCTTTCAATATTACGTTATCTCTAAAACCGAGACGAAGACATTTAATCTTTTCAGAAGTACTTTGTATTATGTATCGAATCTTTCCATCGCAGCCGCACAATGGTACAATAATTATATTCTACCCACAAATAAAATTCGAAGAATCGAGACGCATCGTTTCGCCATTTCTGATGCGAGTTTGTTTATCTTTAGGTGCGCTCGTACTCTCATTGGGAAAAAAGTATCTTTTCGGGATGTCAGTCTGTCGGGAAGTCGCCGCTGTCGCGAAATAAACTTCCTGGGAAGTCGTCTAGCGCTCTGTGAAGTGACCGGTAGAAACTTTCATTCCTCGCGAGATCGCAGCGCTGCGGCTAGACTAGCGTTGGATCGGACTCTCTAGGTAGTCCATGTATAGGGTGAATCTGTTAACGGGTTTCAAAACTGTCACTTTCTATCTTTAATTGCTTAGGTGCTTATCATTCGTCACGATAATATTATTTCTTCTCGGTGCATAAAACTGATTAACTCTACTGCCTTTTTATAATTGTGTAAAAAATTTAACGATATAACTACATTTTATTGACGTTCGTGTCATTTCCCCCTCACTAGCGACACCGTCTTCGTGTGTGATGCTGGATTTGATTGTACACGCGGCGGCTAATGAGACAACTGCCGAATGTCACTTCAATTGTACAACAGATTTTCACAGGACGCCATCCATTAGGAATATTCAGTGTTAATTAGTATTTAGTTTACTGTTTTGGACATTTATTTATACCGTTTTCATCGCGTGACTTAGGTAAGTCAGCACTTGTATAAACACGGCAATATTTAAATGGATAATAATTATCAATTATCCATAGATAGCTGGTTGTAAATACGGTTCGAACTCAAAGATGATGGATATAAGTTGAAAAAGGGCATTGGACAAAGACAAAGAAAGAAAAAATTATATTTATTTTTAGTTTTAACAATTCGTGGCTTCATACAAGGTATGAAGCCACGAATTGTTCTTAATTTAATCTAATATGTCAAACCGCAAAGTGATCGCTTTCTAAATATTTAATTTAATTTATAAATATTTCCCAAATAATTGTCTTACACTGTATCTAGTATATAGTTGTTTCCGTAAATACTTCGATAGCTAGTTCTGGGTTTTCTATTGGTAATGATGAATACAGTTATTCAATCTATGTAAATTCAAATTACACAAACCTTCGTGAACCTGTGCTGCTTGAGGCCGACGTCGCTATCCTTGTAGCCTGATGGTCCGCAAATATGCTGGTCGGCCACCGAAAACCTTCAAACATCCGATAATCCGAAATTATATATACTAAAAGTTTGATTATTGCCGCCCGTCCGTAAAAAGTCCGTCCGAATCACAATAATTATTTTCCCAGAAGCAGTTTCGCTTTTGTTTTCTGTTTTTTAAATCTACACAAATAGAACACACATATTCAAAATTTTACATCAGGCCTACCTATCGAAGTATAAAGCGCGTAAACAATAGTTATTTTAGAGAAAATGTGTCATTTATTCCATTTTTGTTGTACTATTATAATGATTTTTTTACATCAATTTGGTTTGGTTTCCAAATAAAATAAAAGTAATTCAGAATAATATCCCTGAAGCAATAGCAAAGCGTGGAGTGATCGCGAGTTGTTCCTATCTTTATCTACTCGAAATTGATTCAAAGTTAACGAAACATCCGTGATTATAATATTATGTACGGGGATTCGTAAATTTTATAAACTGGGCGGTATCGCTAGTAATGTACAAATAATTTTAAAAACAACGTGTAAAGACATTTTTATAAATTATTACCATTTTTATTAGTGACATTACTTTACCTTGCCATTAAGTGTTTTCTTGCATTTTTTAATTTTGAGGTCTCATGTTTAATTTTTATAGTTATATCCTTCGTTATTTGTGACTTCCGTCTGTCGCGTGACGAGATTCGTTCCAAAGAATGTTAAATGGCGGATGTTTTGCTACTCACTGAGTAAATGGACAGAACTGGGTTATATTAGCGTAGAATTAATGTGTTCGCTGGGTCTCCAATCAAATTTGTCCTGAAATCTATGTTAGTACATCTAAAACATGGACAGAGAGACTCCATTTTGCAGGAACCTGAAGTCTGAGACAAATCCTTAAATTTGTGAACATCTTGCGAGAAAGGAAGATAGCTCGGGGAAGCTCGTTGCGGTGATCCCCCACCTGTAGGACCGACCGAGTGGTGCTGGCGACAGGCGCTTGATAACACCCCTAAGAGAAGCATAATCAAGAGGGCGGGAGTTCATAAAGGAGGGCGCGATCATGACTGCGAGGGACCGGTGCACGCTCCCAGGGTACTCGCATCCTCATCATTGATCTACAAATTAAAGGTTGCCCAAAGAACAATGGAAAGGTAATATTTCTGAGAAAGGGAATTCGCCAAAGAACCGAGGCAACAGATATATATAGTTTTACTGTTCCCGGGATATGCGTGTAGAACTCCATAATCACATACACTATGTGAAATTTGATTACTTGAGACGCGTTTCGCCTTGTAATCAACATTGATAATGCCCTATGGCAAAAGGCGACTAAAGCAAACTAAACAAGTGAAATCAAAAAATTTGTGTTTTATTTTCACAAATGTTTGGAACTCCAGAACATTCCAGAACTCACTGTTCCTGTATATGATGTCGCAGAGTGTGTGAATATGTGAGTGTGGATGTGATGTTTTTACTATAGTAAAAAAGGTTACTTTAGTAAAATAAAAAATATTCACTCATCGAAAGTACATTCAATATTAACTTAAATTTTCCTTCCACCATCTAATGGTAAAAACCGTAAATCGTTAGTTAAAAATGACGAACTCTTCGCAGCTGTTACGTTGACACTGAAAGTTTCAGTACACGTTAATGAATCATTCAATATCCCGCTACGTCAGTGAGAACAGTTTGTCCGCTGTCCTGACGGTCGCGCTGTTTATTTTTTATTAAATTTAAAACATCCAATTATTACAGCCGTTTCCGCGGCTAAGATCATTTTCAAACTGTGGATAAACTACATTTAAATAATACTCGACGCAAACTAACAGAACTCGATAATAATATATTTCATAAAAAATAAACATGGAGTTCTACAAACTAATCGCGATAACAATTAATAACTCGTTGTTTTATTTATATTAGCGAAGATTTTTCGCCAGCGATGAGACAGATTTCGAAGCAGGGGTGAATAAATCCATAGATAAAGCGTAAAATTGTTTACATTGCCAATGGTGAATATTTAAAATAAATCAATTTCTCAGATATTTGACGATTATTCACCTTGCCACACTATTAGGCAAATTGATGTTTGACTACAGTAAATTAGACGTACTCGCGAACGTTTTTGCCGCGGGCGTTGGCAAAATGGTATTACCGATCACACGACCGGCCCTCAGAGTGATGACCAGACTCAGACCGGAGATGGCTAAAGTAATGTGATTATAAGCGCTGCGCTGGTGCAAGATGTGAAATATAAAAAGGAAGTGCTCATTAATTCCATGTCGGAAATATGATTATTTTCTCTGGTTTCATGTCCCATTAAATGTTAATCGGCCATTATTCGCGTTATTGCCCTTACCTTAGGAGTGTCTCGGATTTGTTAGTCAATTGAAATCTTGTTTTTATGTGATGGACAATAAAGCAGCTCGAGAAGAAACTAGAATGAAAGTCTGACATGAAATATCGGTAATCAATTGGCTATATTTTATGAGTGGCGTGCCAGAGTAATAAAAATACGTTAATAAACTCATTTTAAATACGTTATTAGCGTAGAATGTGTTTATTTCGTGAGTCCTCCAGTTAATTCTGTCATCATAACTGCGATAGTAATTTCCTATCGAGATAGGACCGAGCGCTTCCAAAACTTTTTTTAAATTAAAAAGACATTGACACCTCTCATATGCTAAAACAATACGACAATATAAAGGCTGTTTTTCTTCGTTTTCGTATTCTTTCACAGATGCTGGTTTTTTCAATCTTATGGATATTTTAACTGACCGATTTGTAGAGATAGGCGCGAAGTTTATGTATTACGATTTCAGGATATGCTCCGTCAATAAAAATTCAAGTTGTTTCACGTTGGATTTATTCAAGAAAACTGATTACAAAATATTTATTGGCGTCTGATATAGGCAGATTTCTTGCATATGGCGCTATTTTCTTGTGTGACGGACGCGACATAAATAGGACGTTATATTATATCTAAGGACAAGTGTTTTATATACGAATAACCTCGGAATTAGTCACAAGTATGGCTTACAGGTGTCCTTTTTTGATCTCACAGGAATGTTGTTATTTCTATGACCGTGGTGTAATGTAATTGTCATGTAATGCGTATATGTTCATTTTTGGTGTTAAAATTGAATACGTTAATTAAATTTTTTGATATACTACATCAATTTTTAATACTAATATCCTTAGTAAAATTTATATTTTTAGAAGAATTTAATTTTCTTCTTGTTACCGATAGCATTAATTATATTATTTGTAACTCTTTCCGTCCAACTTTGAATGTCCGTACTTCTCCAGCCAAGAGTTTGGCTGAGATTAGAATTAGGAGACCGGAATGGTGATATTGTATTACCAGAAAGAAATTCTTGTTCGTGAGTAACGACGCAACTTCCTGGGCTAAAGAAGCGATGAATACTTTGAATAAATCTTATCGAAAATACAATTTTTTCTTTTATTCGCGTATTGCATCTGCAGAGTGAGTTTGATTTGTTTTTACGATTTAATAATATACATAAAATTGATAATTAGCCGAAGATTTCACAAAGATATTATTGTTCAGCGCGTTAAGTAATAGCCATCTTTGGATATCGGTTAAGGCCATCGGACAAACGCCGCCGTGAGTTTTGATTGTTTATTATTCATAAACGTACTTTGGCTTAGTGATTTTTTCTGGATTCTTCACAATGCACAATGCATCTCGGACGCCGCTTCTTCTCAGTGCTCGATTCCATCGAGAGTCAAGGATTCCCGCTTTTTTAAACTGACCTCCAAAGTGGGAAGGCCCCCGTGCCATCAGCCACAGCCATCAGCCATCAGCCATCAGCCGTCCGCCTCCCACCATCTCGCCCGGCACACACGCATTGTGTAGAATTGTTGAATATCCACCGGAATTCATTTGCACACAATAGCGTGATATAATAATACACTTTAGTTCATTTATATTATCAGCGGCCGAGCTCAAAAAAGTTCCTTTCATCTCGGATGAGACAGAATCGCAGTACCCGTTTTGTGTGTTGTATAACTAGACTAAAAAATTGGTGTTGGTAAATTGGAAAAAGAGCGAACCGAACTCTACCAAAACATTTTTGTAATCAAAAAGGTATTGGTATTGAATACATACGTCTCATATACTAAACAATTCAATTATTATGTATTACTGTATACTGTATTTCCTCGTTTTCATATTCTTTCTCAGATGCTGGTTTTTTCCATTTTTTGGATATTTTAATCGACTGATAATGATTTGGAGATACATGCGTGAAGATATTACTATTTCGGGATGTACTCCGTCGATAAAAACTCAAGTTGTTTCACGTAGGATTTATTCAATAGATCTGGTTACGAAATATTTTCCAGCGTCTCAAATATGCTATCCTAGATCCTACGCGTTTTTACTTGTCCATTTAAATACCACTATAATACAATCTTCTTCTTCTTTTCTGGGGTGGGATTTGGCTTCCTTCACAACTGCTCTCCTCTCTCGGTCGACTGAGTATTACGGTCCTCTATTCTGCTTCCGCAGCTTGCCTCCACTCTTAGGTTAAGACTCCACTCTTGGGTTAGTGCGACATGTTATTTCTCCAACTCAGTCTGTCCATTTGATTGGACGTCTGCCTCTCGTATTATATTACGCATTCCCCATGATCACCAATTTATCCGAGCCATCTCCATCCCTTCTAACATTGTGCCCAAAGTATGAAAGAATTATTTTCTTGCATGTTGTAGAGAGCCTTTCTGTAATGCGGAGTTCCTGAAGATTGAAGATATTCATTCGTTTCGTAGTCCACGGTACACGTAGAATGCGACGCCAACATCACGTCTATACAGAGCTATAGATACCACACCACCGTGTATGGTATTGTTTAAATATCGCAGCCTTTAGCCAAATTCCATTTTCTAGTACAAGTTCATAATTCTTTTCATAATTGATCTAGTAGGTCTATTTAAAATTTTGCAAAATAAAATTGATCGCCCCGATTTATTGCAACTAATCAATTCTGCCAGAAAAAATAGAATTATATTACCATACTATTGTAATAATACTGCAACGGTTGCTAAGTTTGATTCACTATTACACAGAATACAAAACGAATGTCGCCGATGTACGGAAGATAATATTACAAAAAAAATCTAACAAATGTGTTTATTACCTACTGGAAGATCAGCATGTCGCACGACGCTGCGTACTGTTTATACAAATAAATAAAGAATGCGGTGTCCTCAGAAGTATTCTGCGGTGATTCAAATGATCCTTTCGTAAAAATCGTAACGAGATCTGGATTATAATGGTGACCGACAAAATCTAGTCTAAAACGCAAAAACCGACTCACTGACGAATACCCCAGAAAAGAACTGTACTTAATTTTACCATTTTACATTAATTTCGTCACGAGTTGGGATATCATTTATAAATTAGCTCTAACTTCTTTGAGATTTGTTTTAATACCATTCCTCAAAACAAAATTAACCATTTAGCTTCTGTTTTAAGCTAAGTCATCGCCGGATTCGGGTTCCTAGTTATGGTTAAAAACAGAGAGCGTGTCAAATTTGGTCAGAAATCTTCCGCGCATTAACTTTTTAGTCATCTGGGTTACCACCGTAATTATCGGCCATCTTGACGAGATAATTGCTTTGTTCCTTCGGCGCCGGCTCTTCAGCCGCGGTAAGTAAAAAAAATTATCTTCGAACCGCTGAAGAACGTAGGATATATTTATCTGACCATCTTTCTCAGTAGCTACAAAAACGGAAGTCGAGAGTGTTATCTTCAGAATAGGATATTTATGGCGGAATAAGTTGTCGTCTTCCCGCCTCAAGGTCTCGGTGGGTGCTAGATTATCCGGTGAGAAGCACCCGCCCGAGCGACCGAGGACAATATGCGTGCCTAGGGTCAGAAACAATATGTATTTTTAAATATACTTTTCAAAACGTGCGTCAACACTAGTGATAGGATCGACTGCGATCGTGAGTGTGTATTATGATTGACGTTCGATTGTGACGATGATTTGTAACTGTGATTTAGAGCCAAGAAATTTAGATCGTGATTCTAGTATTGACCGCGTTCAATCAGGTATCCATTTACAAGATGAGATCTAAAGGACGCTCAAAGTCTCAATAGATTGACGAAATTATCAAAGCCCTCGAAGTGATGTGCTACTAATGATGGAGACCAAGCAGAGATATGGGGAGGTTTTCATCGTTACACTCAAAAATACAATTTTTGAGTGTAACGCAGGTGTACCAAAGGGCTCTATTTCAATGTCGCTCTTCTTGAAAAACATTTAAAAAGTATACTTAGACGACAATATAGTCTGTTATACCTATATAAAAACATTTTTTCAACGGCTGTGAACAATTTGTAACTAAATTGCGAAAGTTTTCAAATCACTGAACGTAATTTCTTCCCATGAATCATCCCAAATTATCTCATCAATCTTGTTCGCGCCTTTACAGCGTTCGTGATAAATCACGCGTACGTGCGGACACGGAGTCTCGATAGAGACATCCGTCATGAAATCGGTCCAGTTTCTGGTGCAAGGGCGGTGCACCGGCCGCCGCCCGCCGCCCGCCGCCAGCTTCGAACTCGCGCCGTGACGGAATATATTATTATTAATTGACATCACAACGCTGGCATCTGTCGCCGGCCGCGACATATTAATGTGCAGTGATTTAAACTACTCTATATTTCAACTCTCGCCGGTGGTGATGGGTTCATCCTTTCAGTAATTATGCATATATTCGAGTAATAATAGTAAAAACATCTGATGATAATAATATAATAATAACATTGAAAAATGTGTGTAGCGCCATTTTCGTAAAAACTTTCACCTCGAGGGCGCTTTACAACTGAACTGTTTATAGTCTCGCATTATCATTGTTTTTAAAATTAAAAATTGTTATTTACGGACATACGGAAATGATTTTATAAAAAGGTGCGCTTCTTCACCCTCTTCTCCGGTCAGTTCCCTCATTATTAATGGCCGGTGTCCGCGGAATGAGACACGATGAGATAAATCTCAGAACCGTGCGCGTGTCGATATTTTAATCTAGAGATCGGCAGAAAGAGATAAAAACTTAACCCGTGCGCGCGAAAAATGTTCACGGCCGTTCGAAATCAGATATACGCGGCAGATTAGCCCAAAATGTACGCAGAAGATTTCCGTGCACACGAAATTCAATTTAACAGCAAAACTTAACACATGCACAATGCTTAATATCATGAAAAATAAAGGAACCCCAGAGACAAACACCGACAATTAGTAAGCGAAGAGCAGTCCTTGCCTTAAAACTATTCTATATTGCGCGCCTGCTTTGCCGACTTACGACGATCGGTCGTCTAAATGGACGAATCGGGGACGAGAATCCCACTCTGGCGGGCAGCTCAGCAAAACGTCACTCATGGTGGAAAATAGGCGCGACGGTGGAGCCGCGCTCCGGAACCAGGAGGCGGCGGAGATTAAGAGTAAGATCACCGCGGTCACCAGAGATGGACGGTCGCGGTCGGGCGTTATGGACAAGGCTGAGCCGAGACGGTGCCCGGTCTATCTCCAGGAGCGAGAGAGGAATCCCGGCGCGGGCGTGTGGCGATCCGGGTACTCAGCCGCGTCGGCGCCCCGCGGCCGCGTTTGCCGATATTAGCGATAGAAAAACTCCGTAAATAGAAGAAATAAATAAAAGTGACCTCCCTCAGAGCAAAATTGACCTGAAGACGAAAGATCTAAAGAACATTTATCGCACATCCAATGTCGGGATTGATCGTGTTTTGTGAGTAAACGTGTAAAGTGTAAATCAGAATGCCTCCGAATCGACGATCGACGAATTGTAAGAATCCACTGGTTACTGCCGCAGACGGTGCCTGCTGCGATCGGACTCGTCGTAGGATTGAGGCATCTCGCGTCGCGCCGTCCACGGGATGCGGTAACATCATTCTCCAGCAAAACATTTCGAAGGCGTCTGTCTTTCCACAGTCTCGTAATTGATCATCCGCAATCCGCAGAATACTTTTTCATTCTTCTTAAAATTGCCTCCTCCTGCATGCTACAGTCCTCCCTCGTGACTCCGTAGATTATGGACAACCATTACCGCCGTTTACCCAGTTACGAATTGGCGCGACATCGACAATTAAATATTATCACCTACTTATAAAGGTGTGCATATACAGTAGTCAGACAATCTGCTTTCACACTTAGCGGTGATTCAACAGATATATTATAATGTACGTACTTTTGATCTGTGCCGAGATAATAAATGGATTTCCCATAGAAATATAACCGAGATCAATTTCTCGCTCAGAGTTTAGCTGCACTCCACACTAATCAGTGGCGGCGTGACGCGGCAGTGATGATAGGTGGAATGATGACTTATGAAAGTCACTAATGGCAGTAACAGCTCGATAATGTACTTTTTTCACGCACACTAATCGACCCCTGACAAAATGCGTAAAAGTCAACTTCCATCAATTAATGATAATATAACTAAAAGTCTCAGATACTCAAAAATATTTGTCTACATCGAAAATTACGAGTTTTACGTGTTGGCGTAAATATTAAACCAAGATGCGAATAATGTATTGATTCTTACATATGCAGTACTTCCTTCAGTAGAGGTGCTTTTGCGTGTATAAGTATAATATTTATCCTATATCTAAATAATATCTTCCTTAACTGTTCCCTTAATTGATCTAAGTAAGTGTTTTCTATCTCGTCGGTGTCTCGTGATTAATAATCTTCATAAGCTTCCACCCACTCGACAATACTCTTTCATTTTTCTCAGCATCCCGCTGATATGGGGATATCACCGGAGAAGTGTCTGTTGCTTTTTCAACTCGGTTAGTCCTTCGACATGACCTACCGCAACGAGCATCTCAGAGCAATCTTCTCTTATCGTGACACGTTTGTGCGTCTCGCTGTTCACCATATCCCAAAGACGCCGATCCGTCTTCGTTCCCTGGCCCTTTCTTCTTCTAGCACTTGTCCATTTACCGAAAGTAGCATTATTGTATTTGCGGCATCTTATCTTCAAGTCATTACACTGTGAACTGGTTCACTTCCCGAAATTGTCTTCCGGCCCCTCTTCTGCTAATATTTTTTCCTCGAGTGATGAGATCCTCTGAGTTTGATATTTTTTTCAATCAAATACGTGTCGTTAGGTTCAACAACAAGGATGCCCTCAGGAATTGGCTAGATAACTATTTCGATACCAGAGCAACCGAGTTTTTTAGAAAAGGCATCGACAAATCGGTTGAAAGACGGGATGAATTCTAGAACAATAATAGAGAATACATTATTGATCGAAATGTTGTAATTTTTATTTGAAAATTTGATTTTATACTTAATAATTGTACAAAACCGACGATTAGACGACCCAATATAATTTCGGGCTGACTAACGTTATTCGTACTTAAACGATACGAATGTAACAGAGAATCGGAGAATAGACAGCCATAGTTTACCGCAATCTACTATTTTTATTATTTTTATTTGAGACAATCTGAATGTTTTTCATAATTTAATCTTCGATATCTTAAAAGTTTAATGGTTTTGTAATCCAACCGTTTCTTAACCTCATTTGGATAATTCGAAAGCTTTTAACGTATGGATTAAATCATTAATCAGAGTTTACGCGAAGACTGAAACAAAACGTGGGGGTGAAAATAACTTTGGGCGGTAAGAGCCAGGACCTCAAAAATGTTTCAATGTATGCCTTCAATATTTGAACCGTACAATTTAAAGACAACTTAGAATTAGGATCGCAGAATATACCTTCCCCTCCTCGCCGAGCGTGACGACCGCGGCCAATGGGGTGATACGACCGCGGCCGAGCAGCGAGCGGCGAACGATCCCTCCTGCAGCAGGTAGACTACAGGTGCAGCGACCACAACAGGAAGTCAGGTGTGAACAAATCCTCACAAATATGACTTTTTTAGTTTTCACTTAATTTCTACTAATTCTACTTCTAACTGACCGTCATCGCCAGCGTATTCCGTATATAACTAGAATTCAAATATATATATTTAAATATAATTATTTATAGTATCATGGTAAAAATTACACGACATGAAACAAACAGTGTAACAATAATAACTGATAATTACATAATATATAAAAATAACACCAGTGAAGTTTCTTCGGAAATTAAATACATAGTACATAATAAATTAAAAAATAGTAAATAGTACATAATTAAATACATAGTACATAATAAACTAAAAAATAGCAGACTGATAAACAAAAATGCTTTTACATAAAAGTAAACATAATAAACTAAAAACTAGTATATATTAATAAAAAAATAATAATATTAATAAACTAAAAGAAGAAAAACAAAAAAATAAAAGAGTGATTTTAAACTGAATATACGAAGAGGAAAGGTAAGGAGGGGAGGGAAATGGGATGCAATATATACAGTTTATGTTAATAGTTATTGAAAAGTTGGCGTAGTTTAAATTTAAAAGGAAGCAATTTATCGTTGAAAATGTCAATGTTATTAGAAAAATTTACGGCATTATATTTTGAGGTAGAGCGGATAATAAAACAATTTTTTATGTAATTAGTTCTACTCAAATTTGGGTAAAAAAGATTATTGTTGTATATTATAGTTGCGGGACGAGGGCCATTCTACACACATTATTTGTAGAAACATAAATCCGATAGATTATGACACATTTATACAACAGTAAAAAAATTTTTACTCTTATAAAATTAAATCTTTGTGTAAACAAGGCGTATTTTTTACATTAATGCATATTATATTGTCAGCGTTTTCGTTCCAATTTAGTCAAATATTTTTAAAAAAAGTCTCGGAGCTATTTGATTACGTAAGTGGTACCAAAATGATCACGGGGGTGACTTCAAAATACAAATATTGAAACAAGGAATTCGCGTTAGTTCATGTCTATATGGTATATGTGGTAGTCTGTGACAATGACACAGACTACCACATATACCATATATATTCATAATGCCATTCTCACTAGGATACGCTCATACCGAGGAATATACAGTACGTTTGTTTGCTCTAGCTGTAATGGTCCGTGTCCACTAGAGATTTTGTGTTGAGACGACCCGAAAATCCCATGGTTTTTTGCTGTTTCGAGTCCCGGGAATTTAAAAAATAATAATCCGATACCCGAGACTGATTTTTCTTAATATTATTAATAATATACAAGTTAAGTTATTATTAGGAGAACACATTGTGAAGTTGTAATTATTGAGAACATAGGTCTGTGATATTGAAATTGATTTTATATGTATATCTTTCTAATTAATACATTTAATTAGTATTTAAGTTAAGTTATATAAATTAATTGAATCAACTAGAAATATGTATAGAAAAAAATCTATTTATCGAAGTACGTGTGTCAATTCTTGTATATACTAGTATATGGTCAGCTGTGAAGATTCTGAAGGGAATAGTTTTGTCGGTTTATTCAAACGCGGGAATATGTTTCCTTGTAAAATCGTGTCACCTTTTGACGAAACAAAATTTAGATGAGATGAAATTATTAGAAAAAGGTTATTAGGGAACTTCAGTTTGCCATTGAATTTGAACAAATACGTTATTATCTTCCGATGTGTCTCTTTATCGATTGCTTTTTTATACATTTAAAAAAAATGTTTGTCTTCTGTAATTTTTGTAGATGTATTTGTTTATCGAAATAAATTTTTAAATGTAAGCTTGATTTCATTTTTAAAAAACTACTAATAATTATTTTATCAAACAATTTTTATTCGACAAATTATAGATACCTCATAGAGACGAAGCTCTTTTTATTATATTTAATGGAAAGATATTGAAGTATGGGTAATTACAAGGCTTACAACCTGTATTCGGCTGGCTTAAATGATCACTTTATACAAATGTAACGTTCACCATTCTTACCCACTAATCAATCTCCATATCGAAGTCGTGTGTATGTTACCATGTAACATACATACATGTAAACAGGTCGTAAGTCCTGTAATTACCTATATCTTTCCATTAAATTAATAAAAATAGCTTCATCTCTATGAGATATCTATAATTTGTTTAATAAAAGTTCAGAGTCATGGGAATAAAAAAAAGTAGAGAATACAGAATCCGTCGTTTCCACCGGTAAGATTTTCAGGAGACATGGGGATTGTACTATTAGTCCACCGTCTATAAGTCAAATTTCAGCAATGATGCGGATGGATCAGATGGCCGTGGTGTCATCGTCATCGCCGCCGCGACAGCAACCGAGAAAACAACGAAGGAGAAGATAGAAGAAGCTCAGATATGAGAACATCGACGGAGAGATGGAGACAAGTTAGTACCTGCCTAGAACGAATATGCAAAACAAATAAATTGCATCGAGTCAGGTGACAAAGGGGCAGACGATTGTAGACTTATTTTAATGTAAATATGCGTGTGTATAGCTTATGTTATTAAAAGTGCCACATTTTAGTATCGATAACAATCATCGTGGTGAAGAAGCGGTCGCTCCAAAACCGGCGAGCATAAAACAATAACATTAAATAAAAAGTTATTTACTTCCGGGGTAGGGTTTTCTTACTGCGTACTACTTACTAGTTTCTTATGGTTTCAAACCATATTAGATATATTTAATATCTAATGTTTGCAACCCCTGGGGCGAGGGTGGGGGTGAGCGGTGCGAGTGGGGCGCCAGATTAGTCGGAAGTGAATAAATTATATCGGCCAACGACGTACTTAAATAGTGTGGAAATTGTATTTCTGCTGCGTTTGTAAATCTATTTATAGTACCCGCTGTGTGTTTTATAAACCACAACTAAATTAATATCGCGCGTAAATAAAAGCCCATCTTTGTGTCTAACGTTTTCTTATGATGCTTACAAGCCTCAAGTAATGTATATATATCGAACAAAAAAAATACTATACTAGCAAATGAACCGATCGCTAACTGCTAGGCGATCGCCGATTGCTCGCTGAGAAGCCTTTTACCTAGGGACGTCACTGCACGTAAATCTCGATGTAATTAAAATTATTCCACCTTTGTTCGCGGATAGACAATAATAAACACAAAAATCGTTGTTTTGACATTACGGAAAATGCTTCATTGTATGGTTTACCATAGACAGTATAGATAAGAAAACATGACAGTCATGTATGTTTTTTCTTACTCGTAATAAAGACAATATACACTTTATTTCAAATTGAATATATATTTACGTAGATACTGTTATTGAATATATAAAAGATAAAATATTTAAGTAATCTTTTAAAGAGATATTAAAAACACGTTAGTTTTTACCCTACTCACGTCTCACAGACAGACGTTTAATCGAGCAATACATAACCGGTACATCCTACACGTCTAGAAAGTCATAGAAATAGATGGGAAAACGCAATATATAAGAAGGATAATTAAGAATCACGGTGACCGCATCTCGCAGCTATGATATAAGCCAGAAATATAATAATAATGTGCATCAACAAGTGATCAATCTCAAGCTACATATAATACGTAGGTTAGTGATTTATACATTAAAAGCTATCGAACTATGTCAGGTGCCACGCGTTCTCGGTATACAGTGGAAGCGTGGACACTTCCAGAAGAAATGATAAGGCGACTCGAAGCGTGCGAGATGTGGATCTACTGAAGAACGCTCCGAGTAAGCTGGACGGCTGGCTAGAGTTACGAATGAAAAAAAACAAAATCCGAAATCTTCCATGTCTCGGGCGTGCAATGAGACATCGAGAGAAGAAATTATGAGATCTTGTATTGGTAATGCAGGAAAAGATTGCTGGAAGTCGGGTACCCGGAAAAGGAGATCATCGTGGCCGAAGAACTCGGTTTGGCCAGTCTGCTGTTGAGTCTGTTGAGCGGATAGGGCGCAAGAAGAAGGAGGAGAGCTATTGTGGAGAAAGACAAATATTCATAGTATTTCAAAAATACCTCCTGAACAGTTCATTCTTAGCACCTACTTAATCCAAAAACTAATGAAGTACCTTAAAACTGATTGAATTAATAGGAGCGAAAAATTTGATATCGTTGTCTGAATTTCGATCGCAGAGTAATAGGATTGCAACCTCACCATTATTATTATTATTTCTTTTTTCATCAGCGCGCGACACGCCGCCGCGGTCAGTCGCGTACGGGTAGGCAGAGAGGATGGAATGCCGCGCCTTTCTCTTCTGATGGACGGTCATTTATTTCACATCCGCGCACAGGCTATCGCCTATTGATTGACACACGATCTACGTTTTATTCTATTCGGACGAAATTGTCTCGCTATGTTAGCACTCCAATAGAAAAACACTTCATATTTAATAATGTCCACCTTCATCACCTCCGTATCATCCAGCAGCGATAAGCTACGCGGTATAATGCATATTTAATGTCAAGCTTTTAATTGTAATCAAATTTATCAAAAATTTGATAAATTACAATTTGTATATTAAACACTCATGAATTTACCGATAAACGTAGACATAAAACAAACGTAATATTATTTGTCTAACAGTCATGACCACAGTAAAATGTGGTGCGCATCCACGAAAGGCAACGCGTGACTTGAAAGATTGACATATGAGGGATTCAAAATCAAAACCGCCATTATCCAATTGACGAAAATAGAGAAAATAGATTTGATATGAATATCTGGCACTGCACTGGTGCCAGTTTTACAACTGCACCCATTATTATGAAAGTATTCAAAGTGAAGTTTTTTTGGTTTGGAGATATTTAAAGGTTTACGTTTGAATTGATTCAAAAATATATTTATATTACACGACACAATGTTTCAACATGTATTTAGTCTACTAGATTTACCATTTATTTCGACATATTAATGTTGCATGTAGCTTGTAAGGAAATAAAAAAATGAAGGTTGAAATGACTTACTCTATTGAACATATTGTTGAACAATACAATTGTTACAATTTTCATCATATTATAATAATTTAAAACAATGTGACGCGAAATAATTGATAAACTCATTTTTTTCAATTTCTGGACTTAGACCACTTTCATAATAATGGATACACTTGAAAACTTGAAACTTGAAAACGTGTAAACACAAAACTGTTATTCATTTGATGATTGTTTGTGCACTTTGTGTGAAGAGAATATTGAACCAACTGATATGAATCGATTTTTATCTCTACTCTGGCGCGTCTTGAACTTTCGTAGATACGCACCTTAATACGACAATAGCCGCGTTATGACAGTCCATCATGTTACAATACATCTCAATCTAACCTAACCTAACCTAGCCGCCCGTGCCCATCTTTATCAGAAAGGGAGAGCGCTATCTGCTATCTGCCGTAATACTGTAAAAAACTAATATAGCCGACAGGACAACGAATGAAGTAATAACATTGCTGCCAAAATTTCAATTTAATTTCACAAATTAACACAGAATATGTTTTATCTGAAGCTTCCAATGTAAAATATGTCGCAAAAGTGCATTAAAAATATAATGTTAGAAATATAATGTTTGAAATAGCGAGTTACAAAATTTCCAACGTTAATCAACATTTTATAATGGGTTCGCGGGTGCGGTATATAATATATGACGACGTTGTTAGGGGTGTTTAACGAGGGAAAAAATGGATAGGAAGAAATATTCTACGAAGGGGTGATACATGTAGTGTGTTTTTCACACAAACAAAACAATAAGTAGATAGTATCACAGGTCAGACCAATAAATAGCTAATAAGGCGAGTTAATAATGCAATACTACTCACATTAAATTATCCACTGTGCAATGAGAGTTTTAAACAGAATTCACGAATTGTATAATGTGACAGTCAAACACTAAAATTCACTTTCTATCAAAATAATCACGGACGTATCAAAATATACATAACATACAAATCAGCAGATTCACCAAACAGTTTTCGATCCAAAATTACGCGGATTGTTTTAATAAAACAATGTTACGCTTTCTTAACGATTTTAATTATTATTCACTGCATATTTTAATTGCACACACGTTTGTCATCAAATTGTACATCCAAATACTATTTTACAATCGGTTAACTAATAGTTGTCAGCGCGAAACTGATGATGATTTTGAAAACCGAGCGCGACAATTTTTCCCGTGTACCTGAAACCTGAAACCTGAAACCTGAACCCGACGCCCGACCATCAGATGTCGCACCGCGCCAGAACCTGCCGTGGTGGAGGATGGTTCTTCACTGATCCGGTGAATGAGCAGACGGTTCGGGCGGAGCACCGAGGCTTACCTTACGGCACCTGTGCCCATCGTAGCGTGCGCTCGCCGCCGCGGGGCGGACTGGGCGCTGCCGTTTATTGTTCGTTTTATTACTGACTACCCGGGTCTAGATCTTACTTCTCGCCTTACAGCCCTCACCCTGTCCACGTTCATACTGATCATTCACTTTCGTCTCGTCACGCGTGCTCGCGTTAATTCTATTGCTGAGGCCAGGGGAGGATTTGTGTTGGAAGCGCCTGTCTCATCTTCTTCTTGCTGAATTATCCTGATGTACGAGATCACCGGCATCTTGAACACTGAACTACTCTGCTACCTTCTAAATTGAATTTCCATGCAGTTATATATTCACTGGCATTTTAGTGAAATAATATCTTTACTGACAGGTGTTAGTGTAATCATATGCTGCTCTAAACTATCAATTTGACAGTTGTGAAACGTCCATTTGAATGTTTGTTTGAATTTCGCTTAAAATACAAAACAAGTATTCAATCCGAGTTATTCTGTCAACTAGTTATGAAAATAGTGATTTTTTTCGATAAAAAATACTATTTTTACATATGAACAACACAATTTTACCAGTATGTATTAAAATGAAGGTTCTAAAACTAACACTAACGTAATAATAATTATAAAAGTAACATAACTAACGGTTTCACTGATAGTGAGTAGTGAAGTTATAAATCAATTGTTCGATACATTTTAACTGAATAAAAAAATATAATATTTCACTGGTAATACACATTCACTGAAACATATGTGTACATATTTCCCCAGCGTAATGAGTTTCGTGACATTTCTCACTGCGGAGAATGTGTCCGAAGTATGCAGCTTTCCTTCTTTTGACAGTTGTTAATTTCTTACATTTGGTGATAATATCACTCAGTGGCGTAACTACGTTTTTAGGTATTTGAATACAAACATTTGATAACGACGGTCTGGTCTCCGAGCCAATAGATTAGCGGAGAACTTCTCTATACATTCATGTTTTGTATATGATTTGTTATTGTCGTTGGCAATAGCATCGATACCAAAAATACTGTAGGACGAGGAACTTTTGTACCCTTGTCTAATACGAGCCCCAGTGCACCGCATTGGCTTAGTTACGCCACTGATATTACTCCACTACGTGAACTACTAACAGCAATGTAGATATAGAAACAATGTGTTTAACTACATTATCAATAAACCAGGAGTTCCCCAGCTGACCCGACAAAAACTGAGCGTGTACGAAGTCGTGAATAACTTCTTTTTTTTAAATTCTTTCTGTATTTCTTCATTTGGCTTTCTCTGTTACGTTAAGTTTTACTTCCGTTTTATGTATAAATACGCTTAAAATATTATTATAATTATTATTGTCAAGCATTCTTCACAATCTCCGACACACCAGGTATTTTAAAATGTATGAAAATCAAAAAGAAAGATGGTTTCCTTTCATCGAATCCACCCCTGCTAGTAAAACTTTCATGAGGAAACACAGTTGCGCATACTGCTTAGAATTTCCAACCGTTGCAACCTCACCAACTTCATATTACACATTATGCGCATGAAGCAGAGTGTTCCTGTACATCATCACGAGTGCTCCAAAGATACCGCCTAGGCAATGAGAAAAAGGCTGACCGAATCCACGGTGTCACGTGATTAGTCTTCTGTAGTCGGTTCCCTCTTTACTGAGGATCGTGACTCCAGGGTTGCTCCTGTTCTAATTCTCTGCCACCTTTCTCTCCATCAACACTCGCGTCATGTATTTTTATTAACATTCTCTCCTCATTCGTCCGTTCCATACGGCCAAATCTAACCTAACTGTCCCTATTATTATATGTCTTTAAGTTCACTGTATATCCTTCATTGTCATACTTTTAATAACATTCTTATCAATTTTTAGCTAACTCTAGGTATAGGTACATACGAGTATATAGCATGTATCATTTTATATATCGCATTTCCGTGAATGCCTTCAACATCTGTTGTTCTCGGGTTTCCTAATGATAATATGGTAATGTATGCAGAATGAACACTACCACTAACCTTGATTGACAGTGCCTGTTTCTCTGGGGTCGTGGCTGGTCCGTTATCTTTGTTCTTCTTATAACTAGGTAGTATTCCGACCGACCGAAATGCGAACTCCCGTCGCTCCGATTATTGAGAGCTTTTTACAGGACCTTGTACTGACCGCAATTGAGCTCCGACCGTGGTTTGACAGCGATCCTTAAATCTTCGAAAGCGGCAAAATTCATACAACATAAATGACCAATACCGATCAACAAGAAATCCCAGAGGTGCCATTTTAAGGAACAAAAGGTGCGTATATCATTTTGCGCGATATAATTTTATATAACGTATAAAGTTCGGCCGATTACACTGGACCGGACGAATCCAAAGAATGCTTCCTCCAAGGTACACCCACACACGGCACCGCATCAGCAATACCCAAAAAAAACGTTTTCGCAGTGGCGTCACTAAAAAAATGGACCTCGGTGTATAATGGAAAAAAAAATCCACAGCACCCCAGCTATCCCTCCACGAATGTGTTTCAGTCTGCGTATCCGTGCAAACTTGTCGAAATTATCTCCTTGGAAGTATTTTTCATACCAGTTGATGCGAGGAACGTTCTTCAAAAACAGATTTTATGTCGCGAAATAAAATAACTTCATCGGTCGCAGACTCGATCACAAACTGACGCAACGAGGGAAACAATCTTGCCACCGTCTTCAATAAAATAAATCTGAATATTAAAATCTGACGGTGTAAGCTTCAGGAACCGTTAATATACAAGGTATATTTATAATGTATATAAACACTACGCGGTTTATCCTTTAAACGATCAGAACCAAATTCGTCTCTTGTCTTTTATAACATTGACACATTCAAGAAAAAATGTTTTTAGGCATATATTGTACATTCACTCGCTACTGAAAAAATCTTTGCTCGTCCGGTCCCTCGTCCCTAACCCTATATATTAGGTTGATAATTATATTGTAACATAACCAAAAACGAAACATATTATGTACAATCATCATTCGGTGACGTAGTCACCATCAACGTCAATGACTGCTTCCCACTTGCTCGGAAGGCGGTCGATTCCGCAGGCGAAGAAGCGCTGCTTTTTGAGGCAATCCGCGATTTGACATTCTCCGTCAACTTCTTCAAATCGTCATAGACTTTGCCAGCCTACCAATTTTTCAGAGAGCGCTTGATGCGGTTGATGCGGCTCGGTGGTAGAATAGGTCGGATGGTGGAGCAAATTCCATCTCTCGCTAGTGATGGTTTCGATCAGATGGCGTTCAACACGAGGGTGAACGTTGTCGTGGTGGAAAACGATTAAGTTATTTTTTCGCGATCTTTTCAGCTGAATGGCAGTACAAGCCGGGATAGTTACGGGTCGCTGTTGACGTACTGCCTTTGGCCATTTCTGACGCTCATCTTTGTCATTCCAGTAACAGTAGCGAAAACAACGGCGAATAATTTTGCATCAAGCTAATATTAGCGAGATACTGCTGAATTATCCTGTAATTTGGACACAATTTTTAAAATAAAAAATTTATTTTCTCCCTGTGGTGGATTTTGAAATTGATTAGTCCAAATTAGTTAATGTGTTAGCATAGTTACTCCGTTTCATTCACGACCGGAGGCAGTTCCATAACTGTACTGTAATACTGCGTGGCTAATCCATTCAATAGAAATAACAAAATTGATCTCTCGTCTCCTATAATATTCAAATTCTCACGAAAAAAAATTTTTGAGCATTTAAGTGCAGTTGCTAAAAAACACTTTCTTCGCTTTATACCGATTTTCGCATTTCAGCGATAGTCTACTTTCACATATATTTTTTTATAAATACAAGGTATACATTAGTAGCTTATTGTAATAAAGGATCAATTGTTACAATTTACCACAAGGTATATCACTAGTATAGGTCAAACTATTAAGCCGATGAACCTAAAAGAGACGCGCGTACTCCTGCGCGCCGTCTTTATAGCCACACATACCGGCACCGGCGGTGCGGCACACATACACACCATCCCACCATTCCGAGGACATCACAATAAATTTACATTATTATAGATCGTGCCAATCCGTTATCACTTGTCGGCACGTTTCTTAATCAACTCTTACAAATTAGTACATCATAACAGTATTCCAGTCAATTGCTCCAGCGATCATCTTTATCGTCGGTCGTGGCAAGTACGTAGACATTTTTTGTGGTTCATTACCGGAGTCATCATTTGAATTTAATTATTTTCAGTTGCAGAATTTTTGCAAATTTGTCAGCAATAATTTTTCCATCACTGTTTTTTATATGATATTTCATAATTATTCCACGTACATTTTTCTTTTCTTTCCCCAACACTTCCTACATTTTTCCTTTGCTTGTTCCTATATTTCAAACGAAGAATTATTTAGTAAGATTTTCCGTACTTCCCTTGATCTCTTTGCAGGTTGGGTTACGTTCTTGATATAATCCGGCAGTTTGTTGAAGAGTCGTGGAATGGTAATTTCTGTTATTCTGTCTCCGTAGAAACTGATAGCTGTTGACACATCGAGTTGCCTACTTGTGATCTGACGAGTTCTGTGGCTGTGTTTTACAATTATCTTTTCGTCTTCATAATGCTTCATGATTTTTTGTAGTAATATAATTGTTTGACAGGAAGAACTTGGCTGTAGTTAAACAAACTATCTAATAGTGTACATATTTATTATATTATACGTTACAAAAGCCAACTAGATATTAAAACAATTACAATAAATTAATAATTATTAAATAATCTAATTAGAGTATAAAAAAACTAAGGTCTTTCAAGTGTGGTTAATAAATGAAGGAATTAGAAAGACATCGTATTCTGATAGCAACCAAATATTTTTTCGATAGGTAGATATTTCTGTACATCTTTCTAATTGATTAATCTAATTTGTATTAAAAATAAATACGTTTATAAATAAAAATAATCATTAAACTCGGTCGGCAGGTCAGCGGTAAACAATAAACTATTGTAACCAAAGATCGGAACCAATTATCTATCTCGTTAAGTTTATGTGCAACGACTATTTGCTGGCTTGTATACATTAACTACACCTGAAACAAGAAAAATATTTATCATTAAATGCATTTTAAGATATTTTATCCAAATACATTAAAGATTTTCATTTTAGATTAAACTATGCAAAAATTTCTGACATCTATCAATCATTTTTAAAACTTTTATGCACCACGGTGTTACTAAAATTTACCCCACAGCTAAGTATTACTAACATTACGAACAAAATCGCTAGATGGCACGAATTGCAATAAGAACTTCAATCAAAATCACCAAGGTTATCGCGATTTTTATAGCGCACATTATTGAAATTGGTCGTGGAGGGGGCCCGCGGGTAGCGCGACACGCTGAACTGCCGCGGCCCGCGAGTTACTTTTCATTTTCAGATTACATTTATCCTTCGCGTCAGCCGGTCTTTTCGCTAGGTGAGTTTTTTTCAGTTCAAACGCCGGAGCCGGCGTATTTTTCATCTATCGATTCCGGATCAAGTTTCCTTTTATATTTGTATGTTTTTTGACCCAGTGTTGTCTCTCGTTGAAGGCCGCACGTTTTATTTGACGTTTTCTTTACACTCTTATTGTTACCCTAGATTTTGCAATGTTTCCTTGAAAAGTTTCTGGCTGGTGAAAGTTCTCGGAGATTTGTGACAGGCCGGTAGGGCAGATCGCATCCAGGTTCGCATTGCGCAATATAATATTCAGAATTCAGACTTTTTGTTTAGCGCGTTGCTGCCGGCATTTGTTTCTTTGATCCCACGGTGACGAACTAATGTGGCGCAATAGCTGATGTATATCGCACTTAATTTTTTAACGTTCGCTTCTAGAATTATCGCCAGTTCAAAATAAGCCGACGCTGAAATTCGCGTGTGTTAAATCATAATTGGAAGTGAATGGATTTTAATAGTTTGATTTTCTAGTTCATTTTGCTCAGTCTGCCGGAAATAATTTCAACGATTTTTTTGGCTTCATGCAATTATTTTTGTCTGATCTGACGTTTGAACATAATTGCATTGCATTACTCGTATGTTATGAAAATTACATAACTCGCGTGGTTTCCACTGTTGATACTTTATTGAAAAATAATCAAATATTGTCATGACGCAAGGTGCTTAGCATTTCCCAGAATAAATGATGGAAATTTTTTACCATTAAATTATCCTCATTGGTTTTTGTATAGCGAATACAGACTGGGTGAAATAATAGTGGAGCTGTCAGTGAATGTGGAAATATCCTGTGGATTTATCTGTACATCATATTGCAATGCCATATCATTTGTATAATTAATATAGATCAAAAGAAATTATGACTATCTTGAGTGTGAACATGCTCATTCATTTGTATAATTATCACGGCTTATCATATTCTATATAGTGTCTGACAAATACATTTTGCAATAAAATAGGTTAATTTATTTTTTATAATCGTGAATAATATACCTTAACTGATACAATTTTCTATCTGTATTAGAATTAGAGCATATTTCTTATTCTTTTTTTAATGGGGTTTTCTTGCCATTATCAAATAATGAATGTCTTGGATTTACATTGATTTGTATATAATGTTCAGTAATCGAATTGAAGCATATTTGAATCTCATTCAAAAATGGTTCATTCATTTTTCCAACACATTTGTACAAAAAAATGTCCTACAATATTGGGACTTATTTATCAAAGTCCTAATTATAACGATATAACAAGTTTTAATATTCAATTATGTTAAAATACTTAAACAGGCATGTAGGAAATATTTAAATGTATGTGAGATGATATCCATCTAGAATCATGTTCACAAATAACATGGTATTTCAGTGTCTCAAAATTTTATGTCATTTTTATATTCGAAAAGGTTTATTGATTTAAAAAATACCACTGTGTAATACAGATGATATTTATTGACAAAAAAAATTACCATATTTTAATTATAAATTATTGTTTTAATATTCTTGCATATTAGAAAATATATTGTAGAATAACTTTACAACATTTTGGAAACAATGCAAAACTCACCAAGCAGGGCACATTTCATTAAACACTACCCATTAAGCAATATAATGAGGTAACAAATAACTTGGCATTTCAGTTTCTCAAAATGTTATATTTTCTCAATTTTTGAGTATTATATTATGTTTCAGCATATTATATTTATTTTTAAGGAGAACACATTATTGTGTTAACTTCGCAATAAGAATGTGTTCTTTTTAAAAATATATAAATTGTATTAATGTTTCCAAAAATTAATTAATTATTTCTGGTGTCTCTTATCGGATTTTACTCAAAGGTGTTTGAGATTCCATAAATATAAAGTAAATTACTTTAAAAAAATGGAACGACAAATGTATCAATTCAAAAGTTCTAAAATTTATCGTCAACTTAGTATGTTTGTGTAGTGTAATCGGAAAGGAAAAGATACAGGTTTGACTCCCGGTAGCAATATCTGTATATCTTTCTCATTTGTACATTTAATTTGTATTATATTTACTTTTTATTCCAGTTGATTTGAGCTACTCTTTTTATATAATTAAATCATATTTTAATAAGTACTTTTATGTATTAAATTGTTCCTGCACCTCGCTGCTATTTTTAATTTACCATAATGAAATGCCATACGCCACTATCACAATCTATAACCACAGATATCATGATTAGCATGTTTAGTGGTGTATTACAACACACTATTGGGAATTATTAGCAAAGATTACACGGAACAAATTAATTAATTATTACAGCTCACGTTTCCGACTAAAATGTTGGAACATTCTAGATTGTGTGAAACATTTATCAAACAGATCAATAATGGTCGATGTTGTATATGATTTGATACAAGACTCAAGTCGACCATTAAATAGTTCATCCATAGTAACTTTCGGATGGCATTAACAAACCATATATCTTTAATTGAAAATCATTATTATTCACACTTATCATCATATATTCACTGTCGCGAAATCACAAAGTTTGATGATTTCATCAGTGCAGTGGGTTTTAAGATACCGCTGGACGACTGCATTCATCCAACGCTATCCGAGCAGTGCGCGCTTCCCATTGCCATTTCATATTCTTGGCATAATTACATGGACTACTCTTATCTGTTTTTGTTGCCTCTTTCCACGCCCGTGCGCTACTCCTTAGGTTTTCGGGTCTCTCATTTGTTAATGATAAAGAGAAAGTACTTGATAAAAAATGTAGGATTTTTATCTCTCTATAATCTGAAGTGAATTAAAAGTGTGGACAGAGGTATTTAAATTTTGTATAATCTAGACACTTGAAGAGTTTATCATTATGTATCAACGTTAGACGATGTTATCTCCTGCTGCTGCAGCTGATATGCACATTATAGCATGTAATCTGAAGCACTGATTGATGATTGATGGCAATCACGATAGTATCTGCCTATATTGATTTGACGGTTACCTCTATTGAGAATTTTAGAATCCTCAAAGCATCAGTGCTTGATTGCAGCTTGTTCACTACAAACTACAAATGTGAAAATAAAACACTTGTTTTTTTATTCTTCTCCTTTAATTTGTTTGAGACGCGTTTCGCCTTGTCTGGGCATCATCAATCTAACAATTTAACTCTACAACTTGTCTTAGATTGTAAAATTATATTGCTGTCCTTTTTTACAAATTGCCCATGACATTAAAATATCATTAGTGTTGAAATTGAATGGTTACTTACAATAATTAGAAACATTCAAAATGTAAAGAAATCCATCATATTCCAATGAATAATGTTGTCCCTTTTCATCTCATGTAAATACAATTGTATAGCTGTCCCCCATTATAGTTATAAATATAATTGTTGTCTTATGCCAGAAAGGTCAAATATACACGGCAGATTAGCCCAGATGAATGGCCGTGAAAACCTGAGAACAATTTTTACAATTTGTAGAGTTAGATTGTTAGATTGATAATGCCCTTGCAAGGCCAAACGCATCTCAAGTAAATTAACAAGTAGAATCAAAAAACAAATGTTTTATTTTCACATATGTGATTATGGAGTTCTACAAAACTTACTTCGGAAACAGTGAACAGTGAGTTCTACAAACTAGTTAATCGTTACGTCAATGGCCCGGCAACCCGATCTTCACGAAGGAAGGAGTTGTCTGCCAAGCGCTAAATTTCTTGTAAATTGTACTGCACTCTCTATAGTACATGATTTGATCCTCTTAATAGGGGTAACAAAATCATGCATATCCACTAGTGAGGGTGTTGATTAAAGAATTCTATAAGCAGGTTGATTATTTTCAGAATTTATCGCAATAGTCCACATTCTCTATGTAACCTTGTAAACAAACACTTGTTGAAATAACATAACGTATCTTGGACTCATATACAATACCAACTTTTACTTAAAATAATTTTAATAAATCAATTATGTTAAATCAATGTAAAAAAAGCTATCATATGAAAAAAATATTTGGTTATCTTTCCTATCCGAGGAAATGGAACAATTAGATTCATCAGTTTTTCAAAAACTTTAATGGTTAACGTGGCGAAATGATAACATTTTTCCCTAGATAGGAAAAGTCCCCGGCTGTAATCATATATTTTTCATATGTTTTAAATATCACATACATTCTGAAATTGCACAATAAAAATGGTTTATAAGATTTCTTAGAAACGTTGGTTTCTGCAACAGTTTTGTACAATGCGTAGAATTTGTTGACAATGGCGCAATTAAGATGTGTCATTCTATTCAAATATTACTACATCGCCTCATGATGGCGTACCCTCCTTTATTTTTAATGACAGAATTGTGTACGGTGTTATCAAATATTTGTACACCTGCTGTCTTTAACAAACATTGTAATTAAACTGGATCCATTATTTTTCGTCGCAAGATAGAAATGGAACATGCGATGTGGCCATTACTGTCAGCCACATTCCTATGTTACAGAATAGATGTTCTCTCACTTTTATACAAAATTACATGTTTAATATGAGTATTACAAGAATGTGACTGCATATTTTGAAATTGATATTGGATTTTTCTCTTGTCTTGCGAGTTCAATGGATGCTGTCATTATCTGAACTGCAACATCTTCATTCAAAACTATCTGATTTTTAGCGTTCCATCCACACCTCCCGTGTTGCATTATCATTTTTTCAATGTGTCCCGTGTTTGGAGAAGACAGCATCAGACCATTCACATTGGTAATCAGAGATGTTTGATTAAATGAGGCATACTCGGATTGTTACCAATTTCTTGTGATGTTTATCATTCATATGTTCAACTTTTGTCACTTAATATCTCATAAAATCTTGTCTTGATAATAAACATCTTTATATGAAATCCATTAGATTTTTAAAAATTTACTTTTTTGATTTGGCATTTTAAAACAGCTATTACTGATACCGCAATTAATAATTAAGTACAAAACATTGATACAAGATGTTTCTATTAAATTCTATGAGGAAAATACTACTACTAATTTGACGTCGTTTTTCCTTATTGCAACGTTTATACTAAAAAGATAATCTCCATTTCTTTGATAATTCTGAGTTAATTCCAATTTCCAAGGAATGTCTATTTTGAAGGGCATCTTTCTATTGGTTCAATTACAAATATCTTACGTTCTGTGATAAGCGTGTTTGATTTTGATCCAATAAACTTTTATCACATTCATTAATCTTCTCACGCAGTGGTGCTATAAAGATAACAGTGCCGTGTCGCAAAGCACCAAGTTCATGGATAATAAATAAGTGCATCGTTGTGTATGCAGTTCTCAGTAAAAAAATATTTATTCCATCTTATAGCGATTGCCGTGCAGGCATCATATTCCTCCTAATGGGTTGTTTGCAATTGACAAAACTTAAATACTCTGAAACAATTTTTAAATGCTGAAAATTTTCTTAAAGGCCGCACTACAACCAGCCGGACTGACGAAATTAACAAACGACTAAATTAGCGAATAACAGAATAGTTGGAGAAACTGGAAGTGAAGGGTAGAAGACAAGAGAAATCATACATCCAGAAGTCGGTACATCAGCTTCCGACATGATCATTTCGGAGTTTTGTGAAAAGTTGCAGATAATTCTTTACTACACGACACATTTCTAGATTACGTATTACAGGCATAACATATTATATTTGATAACCCGTGACCTTGACCCGCTAGTATCACATGCGCACAAACGTGCTTCATCACGATCCGTTAATTAGAAATTAGCTTTGCTGTCAGATTAGCTGGTGTCAAGCAAATATTTACCATGTTAATGGAAAGCTTCTAGATAAAACATGTCAAATTAATTCGTAACAATTTTAGTCCGGTACTCGCTCTCACCCTTGTCAGAACGGTCACCGTCATTAGCGCTGTGCGTCACTGATGCAGAAATTATTTGGCATCATTTGAATTGATGTATCAATTTCCAACGCATTCTTGGAGTGAATCATCGGTAGGCGAACCAGATCTACATCCTTTCTACTCTAACTTTTCAACCTTTTTGCTTTGGTCTTGTCAAAGTATTTATTGCACAATAAAAAACAGTTGTTGCTTAATTAGAAAGTCTTCATAGATTGATACATAAATTCTGTCCGTGCTTCTCCTGCTTTCTTGTGCTCTTTGAGATGAGTCTTTGATTCCTGAGGTCCGCATTTATTTTATATAAAAAGGAACATTTTAGTCCATCTGGTAATGAGCTCATGTTCAAATTCATTTAATTCTATTGTATAACATTCTCCTGAATATACACAGCCATTATCCAACCTTGAATCAAATAGATCTGCGTGTAAACAAAAAAGTAACGGCTAATCTAATTCTCACACTACCGGTACCGGTGTGGTGGGAAGCTATGGAGGTGCAGATTGAAATGGCGGTCGCTCCATCTTTGATTTATTGAGCTGAATTTGTTTATTTATTCAGCAATGAAACAATGTTATCATTTCATTGTTTGAATTAAAATTAAGTCTAGATTATTTTTGATTAACATTTTATTAAATTTGCGCTTGATTCAAATCAAAATGTAGACAATTTTATGATAGATGAATTTGTGGACATTACGCAGAATATATGTTTTATAAAATACATTTGGAACCCTTTGTTTATTCTTTATTTTACGTAATTGAGTGTCAATCTGTAACAGACGTGATACAAGGTTCCGTATCATGGCCTCGTGTGGGTAGGTACCCACTTTATGATAAAAAGAATCTATAGTTTTTATAAATCGTTTATTATCTTCATTTTCACAAAGTCTACCGAGTGGAACTATTTGGTATGCATAAAAGAATACTACAATCTTATCCTGACAAACTGCATCTCGTGTATTACTGCTTCTTCTGTTTTATTCTGCCTCACGAAACATGTTGTCTTTTAGTATTAAATGTCCTGTTAGTATTAAAAGTATTTTTAGAATTATCCGGACGCAATACTGAAATAGCATCAAAACTTAGCACGGTAGACAAATTATACATTGCTTGAATTTTGAAGTAAATTATATGTTTTTAAATAATGTACACATGTGCCATTTTTTAAAGTGAGTTTTATGAACTACTTACCGCAGACCACCAAATATATAGACACAAACTGATACTAATTTCTTGTCCCAATATTTTCATTTTGGTGTCATCAACTTAATCACTTTGGTACCACTAACGCAATCAAATAGCTCTGCGACTTTTTTTAAAAATATGACTCGATTATAACGAAAATTTAAATGCTGACAATATAATATGCATTAATGTAAAAAATATGTCTTGTTTACGCAAAGATTTAATTTTCGAAGAGTAATTACTTTTACTGTTGCATAAATGTGTCATTTACCATCGGATTTATGTTTCCACTGAGAATGTTTGTAGAATGCCCCCTGTCCCGCAACTTATGTTCCAAACCCCTCTCCTATATGTACACTATTAATTTACTGATCCTACCTACACTATTTACTAGTTACCTACACTTGGCTATTAAGGAGAATAATGAGAAATGAGCCAATGTAGAAAGAATCTAGATTTGTAAATAATGCCTCACTCGCAATGGTCAAAGGAATGGAATATTTATCATCATATTTTGTTTTGTTGCAGAAACTGAGCATCTAACATGCCTCTCGCCATTCAGAAGCCGGCCCCGGCCTTCAAGGCCACCGCCGTGGTGGACGGACAGTTCAAGGACGTGTCCCTCGCCGACTTCAAGGGGAAGTACCTCGTGCTGTTCTTCTACCCCCTGGACTTGTGAGTTTACCTACCCTATCTATTAATTTAATGTGCTTAAATACTGTCTTGTGATACTGAAATTATTAAATCAAAATATTCAATTAATCAAGTGTTTATAATAATTAAACGTATATGTTAATGTGCTAACCGAACTATAGAAATGTAATAATTAATAAATAATAATTTCCTATAGCCATGGAAACATTGACATCTGTCAATTAAGTAGATTTTGATATACAAGAATATACTAGCAGAGCTATCTGGTAAATATTTCAGCAATATTGGACTGCCAGCCTGATTTTCCATCTTATTTCATCAAACGGTGGCCATTTAAGAACATAATAATTACACTGAATATTACCTGATTCTTGCGGCCAGTGCCGAAAGGTTTTACTTTTAGTTTACACAAATCTATTTGTTTATTTATTGCTACCTCTTAATAAATATTTATATATATATACTGTATTATAGTAAAATAAAAACAAAAGTAGATTTCAAAAATAAAATATAGCATAATGAATACTGCAGACATGCAAGTCTGATGGATCGGCGATATTAATATCCATACTATACCAACTTACTTTGACTAGAAAAACATTACGGAATATCAAAACATTACCTTGATAATTCAAGACTTAAAATATTACATATTATTCTTTTTATCATGTAGTGGAAATTAATAATGTATTATATCTTATTAGCCAGATATTTTTCCTACGTCAGCATCTTCATTCCTTAATCTTTAACTGATCTCAGCCGTTAGCTACTTAATCTTACTTCAAATTTATTGAATATACAGGGTGTAACAGACCTAGTCCATAAAATTTTATGGGTGGGATACCTGACTAAATTACGTGTCTAAAATGTTCCAGAGATATTTGCCTAACCTCAATCATTTCAGAGATATAAGAATTTCAAAAAAATTTGAAGTACGCGATTCGATTAATTAAAATATTTTATTGATTCCAAATGATATATTGATGAATACAAAAAATTAAAGGTCATCGAATTTCAAGCGGCTAGACTCTTTTTTGTTAGATGATTTAGGGCTTGAAGCAAAGATATTGATTAATAATGGAACAATTTCACAAATATTTATTTCGAAGTACAAAGACTTTGAGCTTAACACGATTTTGTAAAAATTTCAAACAATAATATTTTCCGTAACAATGCAGAATTTGCACATATTCCTTGAACATTATCGACTCGAAATTTAGTTAGGTATCCACCCATAAATTATTGTGGACTAGATCTGTTACACTCTGTATAATATAAAATTCATGTGAAGATTAAAATTTGCATAAATATTCTTGGCCGTTTATGACTCAGCACCTCAGTAAATGCTAATGTACAGTAAAGTCATTCATTTTTATGTAAAAAGTTATTCAATATTTTTCTCAGTCACACGATGTTGTAATAAGTGTGTGATAATTAATAGCTCATCTGAATATAACTAAATATTTTTTATATTGTAACTTTTTTACATTGAAATTTACAAACACAAAAGCCAATGGTTGCCATACAATACTACCACGAGTACGGTAGTTTCATTTTTTTAACAGAAATAAATAATTATGTTTGAAAAAAGTGTTTTCCGTAAGGATATGAGAGACCATTCATATACAAATCATACACGATCGGGGCTGTCCCTCTGTCTTTCTCTTTCTTTCGTGGCTAACGAGGCCCGGGTCATGTTTCGGATATGGTTTGTCTATTTTTTTTGGGAATTAACCTCTCGCCTTCCATCTTGCACATTCCCCGAGATCACCATTATCTCCGTCTATAAAGAATTATTTCCCTGTATGTTGTGGAGTCATTGTTTAGTGCAGAGTTTCTGAAAATGGACACATTTATTCATCTCACAGTTCACAAAATCGGTATTTTTGCATATTGTTACCATGGAGACATGACGGTGCAGATTTTGGTGGTATGTTTTTTTGTAAATATTTAGAACACAACTTGGCCCAGTTACTTTTTACTGTAAACAATAATCATTATTTGAAGGTTTTTTTTATCAGTCCTTGTAGGCATTAACCGGTGATGCGTAACATGGATAAATGCTTTGCGCAAATAACTCTGAAGGTCGGCGCGTTCATAAAAACTACAGAGAACTGTAAAATAATCACATACCTACGTAATCACCGATAATATAATAGCTTTAATGGTGTGGTCTGTTTTGTTATTCCAGATCTTTCTGTGACTTATTGTGTGATATATATTTTTATCTAATACAGCATAGTTGTAAAACATGTTTGTTTTCTTTGTAGATGTTTTGTGGTCAATATGTGCCCTGGATGATTGGTGTTATTTCTTACTTAACCACAAAAGTGTGGACTCTCCCTTTTCTAAAAATAGTATACTTTATTATATCTGTCCACGTGAACAGAGTCACGAGTATTTTTAAATTTGAATCATTATGGGGGATTTACGCTGGTGAGTGGGTAATTAACAAAACTCGCACTATTATTTTTAATCACGTGTTGTTACACTTTAATTATGTTCCTGTATTTTTAACACTTAACTAACTTACCATAGCGCTTTACCCCGCAGAGAGGATAGAGCGCCATACTCTTCTGTTCTAACACCCAAATCTTCTCACAGACGCTCGTCATTCAACAATTGTTACAGCTTCTAACAGGACCATCATCTAATATCTGGGTTACCTGATACCCCAAGTTCTTTGCGGATGTCATATATCTCCCACTATCATTCTCTCATTCATTCATACCGCATAACTGAATCACTTAAAATTCCCTTTCTTAATAATGTTCAGTACGCTGTCCATTCATTATCACATGTCGGCTGGGGTGGAGCCGCTATCATAATACTCGACCCACTGATAAAATGCAAAAAGCCATAATGAGAATAATTGTCAATAAATCCTTTCAGCATGAATCAGAGTCGCTATTCCAAAAACTCAATTATTCATAAAGACATACATGAAAACAGAATCCTGCGCCTTATCACACATTCTAAGTGTACTCGGGCTAAAACTCTAAGAAAACTAGCTGTCCCGTTAATGAAAACCTCATTTGTTCAAGGACATGCATGTTTTATAGTACCGCAGATATACAATAAGCTATCACTGGAGATGGCAACGGTATCGTTTCCTCAATTCTGTGTGCTTATAAAGGAATGGCTTTTCAAAATTGGAAGAAGTCAGCTGGAAGAGTCCTTAAACGATCGAAGCTACTCATTTTATTTAATTCTTTTTATCGTTACATCCTACCTCGTACTTATCATGTTTTGTTTGCTCCCTGCTTGTTTTTTTTCTTTTACTTACATTATTAAAATTTTACTTATTATCTCTACTAGTCTCCTTTTAATTTTTCCGTTTTTTTTTTTTTTTTACCATTTAATTTAATTTACTACCTTACAATTCCAACTTATTTTCTAGCTTATGAAACCTTATGGCTACCTAACTCGGAATAAGTACTTTATATGAACCTAGAGAGGTGGGATGCGGCCAACAGGCTTGCATGTATTACAATATTAGTACTAAGGATTAAGGATATATTGATGCAAGCTACAAAAAGAATGTTGTTATAAAAAATAAAGACACTAAAAATGAATAATTACTCTTATAAATAAATTTTCAAAATATAACGCCTGAATGACTCCATTTTCACTGCATTTAGTCCACTCTCGGTCCTCTTTTGCCAGCTCCAGGCTTCACTTCCATTAGTACCAGAATTCCATTATCCAGTCTTGTTTCAGGTGACAACTTAATAGTGAAAATTATATGAAAATCTAATAATTAAATATACACTTTTATTATATTGACTTATATGGAATGTTACTTATTCGATGCGTATTTTTAATATTTTAGATATCTAGGTTTAGGAGTATAAATGCCTAGTCCACAGAGACCTACAGAGATAACTTTTGTAATTTGTTCCATTCGGTTAATGCTCGGTGAACAGATTCAAAAGATGATTAGAATGCGATCAGTGCTGGCCTTGACAAATTACATCCGAGACTCGGATCTTTATGTGGGATCGTAGATTGCAAAACGGACACCGCCGTAACTCGCAATAAAATAATTACTCAGTAAAACTAATATTTTTAAGATTATACCATTGTACGTTCCTTCTCTTCAATTGTGTGTATTATATATGAAACTATACAAAACTATTACAATTTGATATGATTCTAACCCTCTAATAGGGTGGTCAGGGAACGCCGTGGATACCACCCGCATTCACTCAAATACGGGTGATTTTTATTTTAAACCATTTTCTATTTCCAGCACATTTGTCTGCCCGACGGAGATCATCGCCTTCTCCGACCGAGCCGACGAGTTCAGGAAGATCGGCTGCGAACTCGTGGCGGCCTCCACTGACAGCCACTACACCCACCAGGCGTGGATCAATACCCCGAGGAAGGAAGGTAACGAACTCGTCCGGCGGTGATAATAAATCGAAATCATTTCATTAAGACTATCATCATTTAAAAAACGGGTGCAAAGTTTATTAAATTCGTTATCTTTCTTTGTTAATTTGTTCTTTTACTACCGAGGTGATACCCCATTCATTAAATTTTACTCTAAAAAACATTTTATAGTAAAATTAGTTTGCGACAGTATTAGCGCTGATTAAATACTCGTGTACTCATTTATCTCCCGTTGCCGTTTTTTTATCTAATATTTATTCAATATATCTCGCATAAATACTCCAAACGCTTATGGTTGCTTTTTCTTATTTTCAATAATTCAGACGGCCCGGTGTCCGACTGTCGGTGTGTTGTTAAATTTGAACTCATCGACTGAATTCATTTTAATAAAATCTCTCCAATACAGTAATATATAAAATATCTTTTTCGGATCCCTCGTGACCTCAGGTTTATCCTGTTGATGTTCTTAATGATTCTCCTCCAGCCTACAACTTGTTGCAATATGGTAGTTAGTAGCTTCTTTGTTCTGGTCGTTCTTGAGATGGCCTTCTTCCTCTCTGACCTTGCGCTTTTCAGTCGGACAGTTTTTCCATCCTCTACGGTGAATGTGTTTAAAAAGTTTAAAGTTGGAAGATACATCTCAGACAGATTGCGGACAATCTATCGTTGATTCAAAATTGAGGCATCAGTATGCTTTGCTACCTAAGGGATTCGAAGCATTTATCTCGGGCACCGTTCATCAGAGACGTTTGTTTTGCGTTTCTCTCACCAGCTCTCAATATCCATGTTTGTAATAAACAAGACAGTAAACTAAAAGCCTTTTTGTCATTATGGTAACCGTGTGGATGTACAAGGGAATATTAATCAAATTTATAGTTATCGCTTACAAAATTCTCAAATGTACAATCGCTATCCACTAAAACTAAATTTTATTTGATTTAATAGAAGAAAACAATTGAACACGTGCACATCTGCACTTTGTGATATTTCATTTTGTGCATTGTCAGTAAAATGTGTTGAGTACTGCGTTCCATATCAGCACAATATCTTAATGCAGAATTTCCAAATTTGACAACTACATATTAACCTTTCCAATGCATGCGTATACACCAAATGATTATACCATTCCTATTCTCTATTACTTCAGGGCAGTATAACCATGCTGTTGGTTCTGCAGGCGCTGTTATCGTATTTTATCATTAGTGTTCATTTCTTTTATCATTCCATATCATATCTACTTAACTCGGGAGTGTACGAGTTTCTGTATTCTTCATAACAATTGCAACTGTTATTGTACATTCTGAGAAAATCTTTAATAAATTTGTGATATTATCGGTCAGACCATCTTTACGAATATTTTTTTGCTTACAATTCATAATCATAAGTGTATAAAAAATATATTTGTAAAAAATGCAATTTTTTTTTTCTTATCAGGGGGTCTGGGCAAGATGAACATTCCCCTCCTCGCTGACAAGAACGGAAAGATCTCCCGCGACTACGGAGTCCTGGATGAGGAGTCCGGCATCCCCTTCCGCGGGCTGTTCATCATCGACGGCAAGCAGAACCTGCGACAGATCACCATCAATGATCTGCCTGTCGGAAGGTAGCTCGATTTACCAGTTTATTAACGACTTGATGAATTTGTATTTTGACTATTTTCATTGTGAAATCTTATAATTTCAAAATTACAAATTGAAAATAATATTACATTTGAAATCTCCAGGGACGTTGACGAGACCCTCAGACTGGTGCAGGCCTTCCAGCACACCGATGTCCACGGAGAGGTGTGCCCCGCGGGCTGGAGGCCGGGCCAGAAAACCATGAAGGCCGACACCAAGCTCTCCAAGGAATACTTCGAGTCCGCCAACTAACTTTGCACTCGCCGCACTCGTCTTATCACTTCCGGAACGCGGCTGGCCTGGCCTGACCATCTTTACCGCATCTCAAACAATCAATGTGTACAATTATTTAAAAGAGTTAAATTGAACGCAGAAACAAAGCGGTCGGTCGGATTAGGTTAGGTTTTAGCGTTTAGAAGGTGATGTAATGTTGCTCGCGCACATGTGTAATCCATCAATGTAAATGTGTGTTACGTGTCCGGTACACATCGACCACTAAAGTAATCTCAATCACTCTCTAGCGATACATTTTACTTTCAAATTCTGATTTAGCAGCTTTTTTCAAAAATGTGTCATTTGATTAGAAGATTATTATTCTTATGCTAAGATTTAATATTTTTAAGTGTTTATTGTTTAGAATAATTTAACGCTCGCGTCCACAGACAATGACTTTTTTAAAATATTTTTTGTACAAGAATTTTGCCATCTGTCGTTTAAGATTGAAATGATTTGCGGATCTTCCGTTTTGGCTTTCTAATTTTTCCATGATTCTTTCGAAGTTTGGTTGACAATATGTTGATAGTAGCGTAGTATTATTTTTCTATCACCGCATCTTATGTAAGATATTGTTTTGATTTTAAATAATTTCGAATGAAAGGTATTTAAACGTATTTCACCATTTAAAATAGTGCCCTTACAATAAAAAGTATTTTAAGAGTCTGGACCCCCTTCAGCCTTGCGAGGATATCCTGATCATCAGTATTGTTAGAGGATTATTGTGTCTATGTATAGTGCTGTGTATAAAAGCACCTGTAATAATTTTAATAATGATATCTTTGTGAATAAAGAATAAACTTTACACATGAATTGGTATTTTAATTTCACAATGTCATGCTATGCTAGTGCCAGATGTGAACACGTACCATCGTGCAGTTTTCTGAATATTTGTACTTCTAAGATTGTCGGTTTTGTTCCAACAGTATTTGATCATTTCTTAGTTACTAATCATCTTTGTTGACTATTTTTTCATTAGTCAAATGTCTGCCTTCTCTCTGCCACGCCGATTACGACTTATAACTTCTTACCATGTCTGCCTAATCAATTTTAGTACACTAAACTTACTAGTGTTTATAACGACAGTGTTATGATGATAAGACCATCAGTTGTTGCAAACATCATGATATGCAACTGCCATTATCTTTATAACCAACATAACATGTGTATAAAGGCTTCAGTAAAAATGTATTTGCGAACATTTGATGATAAATTAATTAGTACCATCACAGAGAAAAGGAAACATTTAATATGCGTGTAACGTGGCACAATTATGAATGAATCAGTACTTATTTTGATATTGTTACTAGTTCCATACACAAGACTATTCATTTTACACAAGTTTCCTCTTGTGATCATTTTCCTAGTATTCAAAATTATTATTCATTCACAGGTGTCAATATAAACTAAATAAATATATTATTTCATTACGATAGAGCAATTTCTCTGCTATGTAAAACCTCTTCTGAAAAATAATTACCTAATTTCCTGTTCTAACAGCATGGTCACCTTTTTAATATCAATCATATCTTCACACATATGAGGCTTGTGGCTTACGCAATTTTAATTATTTTACTGTTAGATATTGGAACAGTACTCGATCAGAACTGATCGTGCAATTTAAGATTAAAAATGTAATATTCAATCGTTCTTATTGTTTAATTAATGGATGACATCTGTCGTCTGTGCATTAAAACGTTTTATATAGAAATAATGACATCTATTTTTGGGTAGCTTAAATACATCATTGAAAACTAAAGTGGTTTGAAATATGGGTATATTTAAATAGTTTTATCTATTCTCCCATAGATGGATGACGACCTTAAAAAATATTTATAATACCTATAATAATATTTTATTTATTCATGTTATTCCTGCATGATAAACATTGCGGAAGAGTGAAATTCCTTCAAAATAATATTTTACAATTTAATATTGCGCTTCCTACTTATCCATTCCAATCACTTTTTCATATTTATGATAGCAGTGGCACGTGTGATGAGTGCGCAGTGATTTGGAGTGTCCTGCAGTGACGGAATGGTAATATTTTTTTGAATGGTGGATAGTATAATTATATATTCTAAGCTAGTAACTTACCATCGCGCCGTTTCCCTCCAGGGGTAGGCAGAGAGGATAAGCTCCACATTCTTCTGTCCTGACACACAATACTCGCCTCGTCCACATTCATACGTCTTCTCATACAAGCTCGCCGATTGTTGAGGTTTCTAACAGAACCATCCTCCAGTATCTGGTTTACCTGGTCGTGCCGAGTCTTCCGCGGACGTCCTCTATTTCTGGTGCCGTCAACACGTGCTTCATATATTTTTCTTACCATTTTCTCCTTATACATCCGTTCCATATGACGTTTAAACAGAAACTATATTTCAATGTAATGGTATTTATTTATAAAATCCTCGCTAGGAAAATATCGGCGGAATTTACACGAAAAATGGATGCAAGTCAACATGAGCACGAACATCATACAAGAGGAAAAGATAGACTGAGACTGCCATTCAGGAAGAAGGGTAAATCTCAGAAATTGATGATGTACAGTGCGATGAGGAGAAACTGAATGGATTCAATGTGAAACTAAATAGATAGATAAGATCTAGTAAAGAAACAATTTTATTTATATTATACCTAAAACTCTACTTTAAGCTAAAGAAAATGTATGAGATTTTAATTAAAGACTTTTAAGGTTTACCACGAAAAATACGGCTTGTTATTAAATCTGTATGTAAATGAATAAGGTCTCTCTCGGATGTACTCGTATTTATTAGGGACAAGTAACATCATAATATTGACTCGTATTGGCCAATCGAAGTGTCATCATTTTGTTTCATCCAATTTAAATGCATTTCCTGCGTTTATATTAAATGGTAGAAATGATAAACGTTATCGGGTACTTAATAAACAAATAACCCGCTCCCAAAATATACGAGAGCTTAGATTTTTAAAAATTCTGAAACTTCAATGTACCTATTCTCGATTCGGATAAATTAAAAGGGTAATTAAATGACGACGCGTTCTGTTCTCATATTTTAAGAGTGCCTCTTGATGGTCGTTAAATTTGATTAAAGTAATTAATTCAGGGCTGTTATATTTTTATTTCCCTTTCAGTCAGGGTCGTCGCAGAGGCCCTGGGCACTTTTGCATAATATTGCATCAATTTATAAATCAAATATCGCGAACATTCTGATTATAGTTTTTTGAATAGCAACATTGATTCAATTTGTGGTTTTGGTTCTGCGATCTAGACGGCCGCTGCATTGGGACGTATGCTATTTAATAATCAAAGATTGATTTTGAATTCGTTCATGTACAATATCTAAAATGCACTGCAAAAAACGATGCTTATCCATTTTATGTCACCCACCGCCTCTGAGTTATATTCAAGTCAATAATTTATATTTCATTTTTAGACTTTCGTAGGATCTTTATATGTTCGTAGACCCCAGGCACAGTGCCCACCGGGCCTAATGGATAAGATGGCCCTGCTTTCAGTGAATCCGAATAATTCATATTACGCAATACGTCATCCGGAACTTTAGTATATTGTAATGTGAGCGTAGGATTTCGAAGATAATTTGTACTACGGCGCTTACTTAGAACTAAGTTATGTCGCTTTGTTCACTAACAAAAGTTGCGGCGATTCCTCAAATAAGTTGTTAATTGGAAATGCAAGTTCCAGTCACAACCTTGTTATAAGAATGAAAATGAATAAAATTGGTGATTATTGAATTTTCTGCTGACATAAAGCAAAATTGTGTTTTCGTAGTTTTATAACTTTCCCTTACAGTGCTAAAATAAAAACGTGCGTTCCGGTGCAGTAAGCTCAGTGGAGTCTTTAGCGATCTTTAAGTCTGATAAATACGAATATCTCAGCTCTATCGCTCGTTGCGTTGGTGCAGCGAATGAACCAAAAAGAAAAAAGACTTTTGGGACACACTGTTATAGTGAAAGCTGGTCAAATTCACAGGATTACCAGATAACAGGCGGTTAGCGCAATCTGTTTATCCAGTAGAAACTTTAATGGCTTAGTTCTAAAATCGACGCACTGTAGCTATTCACATTACTATCTTCTACTTTTAAAATAGTGAATTACTCAAGTCATACAATTAGCTATTTACTGAATTGAAAATTCCTTTCGGTTGATCCGTTTTATATGGAGTCGTTACTTATGCTGTTTTTTAATAGAATAACTTTAGAAAGGCTCACAATCATTGAAATGACTACTTCCTCTTTTACTAATTCGCGAACTTTACTGTCTTACTGTTTTTAACGTGTCTATTTCATTATCTTTCTTTGGGTTCGAGGTACATTTGGTGCATGAATTTATTTTTGATTTGAGAAAAACAAAAAGCAATTGACAGAACTATTTCCTATGTTAACCTTTAATAAAAATAATTATTTCCTTTAGTTATTACGTTAAGGATTTTCAAACAATAAAAGATTTTTTTTTGTATTTTAATTAATATTAAAAATATAATACAATTTGAATAATCAGTGGATATATATATTAACATTTGTTTTTTCTCTATGAGAGTAAGACTCGCGTATAGAGAAAGTTAATTAATTAATTAATTAATGTTTCAGTTAGTCTGTGTACATATTTTTTTTACTTCAGTTACAAATTTATGATAGTCCGTAATTTTTCTAATTGTGATGGGGAGATTGTTAAAAAATTTGATACCTTGATAAATATATTGATTTTAAGTTGCGGTATATTTTGGTTTTGGGATATCAATTCGATCTCTATATCTTCTAGATCGGAATTCGCTTCTAAAATTTAATTGATTTTTAATTTTGAAAATTTGAATTATTGAATCATGTTCAGTCATAAATAGTGTTCTGATAAACGTCGATACATTTTTTATATTGATTTTTATATGGGTAAGAAGGTACTATTTTACATTAAAACTTAAAATTTAAAAACACTATTAATAGTACTTTAAAATTACAAATAAATGTGTGGTAGGGTCATATAAACGACGGATTTATTTTGTCTAAAGACGTTGGTTAAACGAAAGTTCATAATTGTATGTACAACATATATTGTATTACATACGATTGTATAATATCATTGGTAACAGCATAACCTAAATCTGTACCTACTGCACGCCACTGTTTCCACTGTACTTGATGTATGTATAATAGGTACATCAGTTGTCACTATTCTATGAGTATTACCATCAAATATAATATATGTACTAGAACTCACATTACAGACTACTTAAATATTTGAACATTTTGTGTTAATACCGTTTCAAATAACAGATAACTTGATGATCCTGTAATTTGTAAAGGGTCAACAGCTGAGCATAGAGCATCTCGGAGTCTGCAGAGAGCCAGGCTTTGGCTGCCACTCTGCTACCTTCTATCGACATAAAAATATAAAATATGAAACTAATTAATTTCATTATGGTCTTAAATGTGTTTTTTTTTTTTTGAGGTTTGGATATAGTCACTCAACCAGCCCCAGGATGTGACCCTCACCATCGACCTTCCCTCTAATTTTGGATCAGGGTGTTCCCAAAAAAATGGGTTGTGCAATTTTTTAAGACGCAATGCTGTTATTTGTGCACAGGGGGAGAAAATAAAAAAACGTTGCCTTACCAGTATAAGACTACTATGAGTTGACCTCACTAATGAAGATGTATTAAGATGCATAAATAAGTCAAGAGAACTAACAACTATTGAGGAAAGCTGCATACTTCGGACACGTTCTCCGCAATGAAAAATATAATATTTTACAAGTCATTATGCACGGGAAGATAGAAGGTGACGGAGTCGAGCCAACTTCTTCCCGGCTTCAAAGAAGACGATCTGCATTATCTTCGGATTAAATCGCGTGGATTGTTCGATTTCTCTCAACTTTCTGAACTCATCGGATGATCGCCGGCTTCTCCTTCCCCATATTCTCTCATGGCAGTACTCTGCAATGTGGAGCGGCAGTGATGATGGATATTACCACGATGGGTATGATGGTAGTCATCCGTCGGCCGTCAGGAACAAGGCTCGACTTGCTGACGGAGGTTCTTCAACTGTCGCTCCGGGAAAAGATATTAATATATCAACAGAGTGTTATTATTATCTTATTTTCACATTTTTTATATTTAACCAACGTCAACTGAGATTCAAAGTATTCGGAGACATCTTCTCCCTGAGGCAGTTCGTCTACTCATTACGGTGTAATAGTATTTATGCTGGCCTGGAGATGTCTCAACATATGGATTGAATACAGCACCGCAAATAATATTTATTTATTTTTTATAGCATAAATAGTACATATGAAAAAATAAAGATGATTGTTTTACTAGACGTAGTCTGTTCTAAAGCAATTACCTGCACAATTTTTAAATGTTAAGAGGTAAGTGAGTATAATGTTAAGTGAGTTATAAAAAGTTGTGTGAAAAAAGTATAATCAGAAGTTATAAAAATATTATTGTCAGTAATATACAATAGTCGGTGACAGGAATGTGTGGGTAGTTAGGTTAGCACAGATGACAAATTAGTTTATTTTTGCTCTCTACTTTTAACTTCTCTCGTGTCACATTCCTTTTACGTGAACTAAGCGCATTGGTTCTGTGTACCTGAAAGAGTTGAATTTAAATTGTGCAAAATTTAGATGTAAAAGGCGACACGTAACATGGCGCCTCTGCATCTTGAAGAGCTACGCATCTTAGATAAATTGAATGGTCAAACTCTCGCCTCAGCTTGTACTTCAGCTGCAGGAAGGGTTGTAGAACCGACCGGCCAAGTCTAAGTTTAGTGAACGGGCAAATGCGGTGGCAGGCCCAAAGCGTGGAACTCTTTGCCCTCCGTCAGAAGACTTTATTTAAAAAGGGCGCTAAAAAACTATCCAATATCATGTCCAGACATGACAAAATATGGATAGACCGCGGTATTTCTAAGACACAGAAGGTCAACTTGTACTTTCCCTGCTGCTTTCAAAACCTTTATTGGATAGCTCTTTCAGTACCTAAGCGTTCATTCCTCTTGCGGTCCACGAAATCATTTCAAAAACGTTTAAATAAATATGTCACAAGAGTGCAATAACGTGTCGTGCTGCGAAGGGGTTCCGACGACATAAAGTTTGAGAAAGCCTTGTAAGAAAGCGGAACAAGATAGTGCGAGGGAGACCTAGAATGGCGCTGTCTCTCTCCAGTAATGTACGTGTGTGCGTGACCAGTACACAGTACACTTTACAGGCTGCAGCCGGAGTATTATAAAGAGATGTGATCAGTAAAAAAAATAATATCATATTTTATTTATTAACTTCTGCCTAACTACGAAATAGGTTAATTTTAGTCGTTCTAGTATTTCGCATGTGTTTGAAACACAACTACAATAGGGACAATTCGACGGTGACGTGTTTGACAATTAATCTAAATAACCGCATAACTACTACATTTTTTAAAATACGTGGTTGAGAATAGGCACATGTAGTTTGAACATTTTCGACTCCATTTTTTAATCACCCAGTTGGCTGTTCATATGCGATACGAAGCGATGCAAAGTGAAAATATCGTTAAAGAGCCCACCGCTTATCCATGACCGATTTATGAGCAAAAGCTCCGCCACATTCACCGCCAGGTTGACATCTTTTTACTTGGCAACCGTGCTATGCCGCGATGCAACACGGTATAGCTGACAACGAAAGACCGTTCACACTCTTTCTAAACACCTGACTGTCTCAAATTCTCCCAGCGAGACACCCACACATTCACGAACTCACGAACTCCCGAAAAGTCCGAATTGTTGAAAGAATACATCGCTAAAGGGCAGAATCCGTTATTTAAACAGTAAATGTTTATTTATAAATTAAAAAATATACGACAATGGTTTTTCTCCACTCGCGGCCTCCGCGCTCGGGGGGCGAGGGGCGAGCGGCGGGGGGTGCCTACCCAGTACTCGGCCGGAGAAATGGTGACCTTGTTACTTGACACACATTCTGCCCCGCCGCGCTCCGCCCCCCCGCCCGGCCCCTCGCGCGCCCCCCGCGCTCCCCGCCGCGACACCACCCACACGGCGCCCAGACTATTATATGACATTCTGAGTCTAGCAAAAAAACAAAATTGCAGACAAACAAATTTGTTTATCGGCTATTTTCATCTGCTACTATTTAGGTACTGTCAATATAAATACTCGCCACCAACATTCATCTATCTGTTGTTTAAGAAAAATGGGTGATTTATAAAGAAATTGATAAACAACAATTGAATGTTTTGATTTGGATTTAACATTGATTTAAAATAATAATAAAATTGAGTTCAACATTTTTAGAAAACCAACTTTTACAGATACTATCATACACAATGAATCTAATCATCAATCATCACACAAACATTCAGGGTTCCACTCCATGATACATCGTGTAGTCAATATTCCTATGTCAACATCCAATTTCAATATTGAATTGAATACAATTAAAAAAAATAGCAGTTAATAACGGGTATAATACAGGTTTGATAGACACTATTTTAAAAAATAAATTAAAAGAATATAATAATCAGTTTTTATATAAATCACAGATAAAACATAATGATAATAGGCGTAGGATTTTATACATAAATAACTTTTCGAAACAAATATCTAAACACCTACCACGAGACATTAGACCAGCATTTTACACAAATAATAGTATAGGAAATTTACTCATAAATTCTAAAGACAAAGATGATAAATTTAACAATTCTGGCGTCTATAAACTTAGTTGCAAGGATTGAAACGGGTAGAAATTTTAATATAAGAGTAAGGGAGCATTTGAGATGTTTGAACAATAGTGGGTTTTCAGAATTTGCTAATCATTTGATAGAAAATAGTCATGGTTTTGATAAAAAATTGGGATTGTCAATTTTGCATATAAATGGTGTAGGTCACAAATTAAATAATTTGGAATCGTTGGAGATAAATAAAGCACGTAAAAGTAATCAGGAAATTCTAAACAGCCAGCTAAATTTAACTACGAGTCCTATTCTAAAAATTTTTCCTAAAAATTATTCGACTAAATTTGTATTGAGCAGCAATTTGAGTTATGTACTAAATTTATTTTTTAAATAATTGTTGTTTTTTTAAAAAATTTAAAAATGGATTCTGGTGAAGGAACAATGCTATATTTTTAGTTAGTTATGGCATCCTGAAGAAGGAAAAGGTATTTTCCGAAACCGGTAGATATTTTTTAAACTCAATTGTGGTTAATAAAACTAAGATAATAAATAAAAAATAGTAAAAATATTGATGTAAAAAATTCCTCGTGTCGGTCAGTCCGAATCGCGTGACAACATAAAATGAATATACACACATTGACAGTTGACCGTGTCGCTTGGCAACATAAATTAAACACAATCTGCTGTTAATTCTATCACGGAAATAGCGTTAGACCAATTAATTAGCTTTAGTGTTTCATCGACTTCAAAAAATAATTAGTGCTGTAAAAATTATTAATTTCCAGTCATTATTGAGAGACTAAATCCACTTGTAATACAATTCTCGATAAATGATACTAATCGAAATTGCTTTTCTTCAAAGTAGATCCGAATAAAGCCATTTTATCTTATTTTTTCCTTCACTTATTGACATTATGGTGACCTCAATCAGATGAGACTCGACTCGCAGTCACGGTCCCGGGTCGTCTTCACAGCTGACTCCAGTCCAGGGTCTCTTCAGCCATCTACCCGAGTCTTTTTTGACGCGAGGTTGCTTCCAGAAAATTCTTATTTTCTAGTCATTTTGAAGCATAACGAGGCCAAAGAATTGGTAAAATCTTTTGTTCACCACTGCTGATAACTTGCATTTGTGAGGTCAATTGTAAATACAAATTATGTTTTATCGTATATATGAGAACAAAGAGCATTTGGAAGTCTTTCCTGAGGAGAAATATTGCGAATCAGGTCACATCTCAAGAATGGGATTGTTATCCAAAAACTCAAAAATAGAATTCTCTTGTTTAAATATTAAATAAGTTTGTTGTAAATGTTCGGTGATCATTGTTCCGAGGGCGAGATTTGTGCCGACAAAATTAAATTGGATCGCGTCAGATAACTAATAACAATTGTATTGTAGATGTCTCACAGATACGAAGCTACTATTTTTATTTACACGGGAAGTATGGAAGTCTCGGGCATTACAGGGCTTACGATCTGCCATCGGCTGGCTTAAGTGATCACTTTACACGATGAAACGTTCACCAATTCTACCCGCGCTCGACTATCACACCTATCAAATTTTTCGGAAGTTGCGTATGTGAAAAAGTTGCAAGTAGAAACCTTTTAATTATTTTTTACAAACTACGCTGTCGCCATCTATGGTTGAAAATTTGATATTTATTCCCATGTAATCGCATGGATGTCGCTGAAGCTGAGGCTCTTTTTGACAGAAGTTTGAGTCACGCCAAAACAGGGTGCAGGCCGTCGGTATTACGCCCGCATCAGACAATAAGATACATTCAATCATTATTGAAGGTGTTTTAAGTTGCTCAGTACGTGATTTGATGATTTCGTCAGTCCAGTGGGTTTTAGGACGGCATGTCGATCTTTTGATTCCCGTCGGGTAACACTGGACGATTGCGTTGTCCATCTTCCGAGCGATGTTACCTGTCCATTACTATTTCATTTTGTTATCGTATTCGACTATTCTTATCTGTTCTCTTATGCACTTTGTCCATCGTACGGGGCAGCGGCAGCGGCGCATCAGGACTGGTGACTCCCAGGTGTGGAGCTCAGAGAACAGAAGGCAGCGACGGTCCTTATAATTGCAGTCATTATTCTGACTTGCTCCCGTAACCTGGTACAATAGGAAGGCGGCCCTCCGCAAGTAGAGCGCGTCCATCGGTAGAATAGTCACTCAATAGCAGCCGGTTTGTTCTCTACCTAACTTGACTGCGCTGCGGTAATAAAAATGAAAGTTTTCAAATTGACGAGATATTCATAACTAAAAGAACAATATCTAATTTCTAACATTATATCAGAATGAATCGTTTCCTTTTGTTGAAAACCGCATATATCAGCTGCCATTCTCAGCGGCGTAACTAAAAAATTACGGAAAAAACAACCCCTAAATTAGTATATTATGTCATTATATTATTTACAATTTAAAAAATACTTCACTTAACGGCGATGGTCTGGTCCCTAATCTGACGTAGGGTTAGGTGGGGGGGGATAAAAGTGCCGCGGGAAGAAAGTTCCTCTTCAAATATCTCGTGAACACCGCGTGATGCGGTGATATCCCCTCTGCCTCGCTTCGCACGTCGTCAGTCGAGTAAACGTGCCAGTCGGAGGTGGGCGCGTCTATATTTTATTGTCGACGAGTTTAATTTTAAAATTGCATAATTTTTGGTTTTGTGACTACATTTTTTTCTACTGTGTATGACAAATAAGTTATTCTTTTCACTTATATATTTATTTATAAATGTAGAATGTATTTTTATAGATTGTGTTTGTTTTATAATTTGATATTTGTCGCAACATTTCGGTATGGGGTTAAAAGTGTCGCGGTGGCATTTTCTACCCCACTTCCTGCACTATTTGTACACTCACATTTGGTTCTTCTTATTTGCAAAATGAGGACGTACAAGAGAAAAACTGAGCGGGGAAAGACTTCCATCAGCGTTATGAAACAAGCTGCTGATTTGTTACTGAGGGAAAATAAATCTTTGCGTGGTGTTTATAAACAACTCGATATTTGTAGAACATCACTGAAGACATTCACAAATCGATTATCAGAAGATCCCGAGACAGCAGCACATGGGCGGGTATAGATCACCACGCCGGGTTTTCCAGGACAAGGAACAAAATATGTTGATACTGGTGGTACTTGTTACCCCCGTACCAGGAACTGCGGGGTTAAAAGTTCCATCTGACTAATTTGATTTTTAAATAAAAATAAAACTCAATGCCATTCATTAAACGAGTCTCAGACATATCTTCTTCAACACATACGAAGTATTGTACAACGTAAAAGCTCTATAATCACGCTATCCCGTCATTTGTAAAAAGTGGCACTTTCATCCCCAGCCTACCCCATTAGTGAGGCCTTACTGTATACATCAATCATGTTTTTGCAATATACGCGAGAAATTATTTTTTTCGTTTTATAATTTAATTTCTCTTTGTGGATTACTATTAACGCTGGGAAAGGTATCGACACTTGCAAAAATAGCGATTTCAAATGGATTGTAGGGCGCGAACTTTTTGGTCCCCCCGTCCACCGTATCAGCCGCATTGTCATAGTTACGCCACTGGCCATTCCACACTGCTATCTGACTTTGGTAGCTCATAATAGTTATCACTTCTGGATAAGTATAGGCGAAAATTGACAGTTTTGTGACCTTTAATAATACATATTATCATAATATCCTTCGTGGAGGTTTCAAAGGTCAAAGAAGATAAGAATTAATAAAGAAATATATTTTAGATTTTGATAATCAACCATAAACCACTTCGATTAGATTAGTCGTCGACTGGTTTCGAACCTGTTTTATTTCGTTATTTCGTCATGACTGTCACACACCAACTGATCCATAAAAAAAAGTATGCAAAGGAATCAATTGTCGGGCGGAAGTCCTGTCTGTATGGTGTCAATCCTGGTGTGTATTAAGAAAAGAGAAAACGATGTCGAATAAGGAGAAAAGGAGATCTCATTTTATAAACGCACCAGCGATGAGCTTGTTCCAGGTGGAAGGTTCCAGCAACCATATATTAAAGTCGAAAAGGTAAGATGGACAGGACATGTCAGATGCACAACTCTAGAGTGGACTCTGTGAGGAGACTCACAGCTCATCACATATCACGATTGTGCTGCCGGCCATGAACCTGAAAGACTCCTGGAGCTGTCCTGTCCATAATAATAATTTTCCGTCATCAGGTAGCAAGTCTGAAGCGAGGATATTAGTGGATGTGCAGTGTATTGCCATTCAATTATTCTTCAAACCCTACTACTACTGCTAGCTTACAATAATATGGAAACAAATAATGCGCTTGTTTAGTCTTGCGGTAACATACTTACCTAGTAGGGCATGCACATTTACCGGAAAATGACATTACCGGTAAAACTTTCAATTTAATACCGGTTTACCGGTAATTATGAACGTGTCAAAAAGTGAATATTATGGTATTATATTTTAATATAAAACAATAAATTGGAAAAAAAAAACATTTTTATAAAAAAATAAATTATATTTATTTCACACAAAGATTACTTGTTATATTATACACAACGTTATCTATTGTACATATGATATAAATCAACAGATTAAAAATAATAATATATAAAAAAAGAATAAATTATAATTTATTTTACAAAAATATATTTACTAGTTTGCAAAAACAGTCAGCCAGTATACTCGTACATATGAATATATAAAAGATTATATATAATATTATACGACAGATTATTAATTTCATATAAATTATTTAAATCATTCCATTTCAGAAGAGGAATTAAGATGTGCCTTTAAAAAACATAACTTGTCTCAAGTATGGTCGCTTTGACTGGATCGATTTTGAGTGCGGGGGATGCGCGGAACAACCAATTAATTAGCTTGTCTAGTGATTTTTGCAATGGTACCGAACTGCCAAACGAAATCGTCCTGGAACATAATATTCACCCTGTATATTGTTTAGTTCAAACATTGTACGTGTATTTTAAGTACCCGCTACACAATTATATTTAAAAAAAACAGGTTCTACATAAACCGGTGTTAAATCAATCAGCTCTGCAAAGTTAGCGTCTAACTTCGGCTGTGACGGTTTACCGTCTTCCTGCGGTAGGCTCCACTGTAGCTGCACCGGAGACAGCGCCGAGCTGCGAAGCTAAACCGCATCAGTTCGAGATTCGGTTGCTAAAGCTAATAAGACGGATTGTAGTCGGTCAGGGGTAGCGAACCATCTTGAGGCGGGATTACAAATAATACCAATTGTCTGCGCGTATTTGATATCCTTCACTAGAGGTTCAGGCAATAAGTCGTCTGTCTCGCTAGAGTGACACAGCCTCCTTATCAATACAAAACCCAGGATCAGGGTTCATTGCCATCGAAGATGTTAACATGCACACCGGTGGATATTTTAATTGCTACTACTAATTTTTTGCCATTATTGAAAAAAATCAACGAAATTTCAGTAACCAAATAATTTATAATACTTTGTTTGACGCACTAACCGTATACTTTCACTTAATAAAATTGATAGCAGTGTTTTATGTTGCAGTACTATACAGACACGTATAGCAAACATTTGTTTTATGTTGCTACGCGACAAGGATGAATAAGGTACGGTGGGTAGTTACGTTGTAGTAAACGCATCTAATAACCATATTTTGAATGTTGCTCATGTATTTATTAATGTTGTATCATACAAAATTGTATGTTCTGTATAGTATACGATAAAATAAAAATTTATTCATACATTTAGCACAACCCGTCAATAATGACGGGAAGTTAATTGTTTTTCTAAACTAAATTACAGCTCTTAAAATATACTCGACTATTTCTAAAAGATTTAATTATTTCTCTATAAATTACACATTGTGTCTGTTTCCACAATGTAATTTTTATTTTTTAAGTCAACGATGCCAAATTGACAACAGATTTATTTTCTGTACGTTGCCATGATACACGAACGGACAGGCGGATGGGCATAAGGAAAATATGATTTTAAAATGTATGTTGTGTGCATGGAAAGTATTCGAGAAGGATAAATGTAAGGCACCGCGCTAAATACTTGGACGCGATTAATGTTCGGAACAAGCAGTTTATGTATTTGGGAAGTATGTTCGATGGAAACGGAAAGATATCGAAAGGAGGGTGACTGCAGGGAACAAAGTGAACCGCGCTTTGAATGGAATTATATCTAACGGGAACTTGTCAGCCGAAGAACGGTACACAAGAGGTCATGATACCGACACTAATGTATGGAAGAGGAATGAAAGCTAACTGAATGCAGTGAAAATTAAATCTATTCGCCATATATATAGCAGATCTATTTATGACAGAGTGAAGAATTAAGAAATAAAGAAAGATTGTAAAGCTGATCTTAGCATAGTGAATAAGATTACGAAAGGATCACTTAGATGGTTTAGTCATATGGAACGGATGAATGAGGAGAGAATTGTAAAAAAGATATTTATGTATAAGTCTTGGTACAACCAGGTAAAAACCAGATACTGGAAGATGGTCCTGTTAGAAGGCACAATAATGGACGAGCTTGTATGAGAGTGGATGAAGCGAGAATTGTGCGTCAGTACAGAAAAGTGTGGCGCTCTATCCTCTTTGCCTACCCCCGCGGAGAAACGGCGTGACGGTAAGTTGGTTGTATGAATTTAATTTTGAAACTAAACAGGCGGAAAAAAATAAAAGATAGAAATGAGATACGTAACTTGTTGGCGGCCCCGCGCCGGAGTCGGGCGCGGAGAACAGTTAGCCGCGGAAATGATGTCAGTGGCTCGCGCACTCTTACTTTCTTTTTCCGCACCGAGCTGTTCCGCGGCCCGCGGGGCATCCGCCTCCCTTTCCGCATCGTCCTCCGGGTCGTCTCTTCTTCCTCGCCGCCCGGCTCCTCGACAGTCCGCGCCCGCTGGCTCGACTTCCCCGATGAGGCATAAGACTGCCAGAATAAAACAGACTGCGGAGGTCGAGTAATTCTATTGTCTTGTTTGAGCTTGAAAAATGGAGACAACAAAGAAAGATTCAATCGATGACATCTTTCCTCTGAATTATTAAACACAATAACACGGTGCAGCGTGGATTTGGTAATAAAAATTAATGTTGAGCAGTGAGAAGTCTGTCTGTCTCTTCTATTGAAGGAGTCAAAAAATAAGAAAATTAAAAGGAAAAGAAAAAACAAATTTTTCCAGAGGGAACGGAAGGGAGAAGAGGAAGGAAGGTGGGATGGGGATTAAATTCTGTCTAGTAATAATAAAATGTAAGGCCATTATAATGTTTCTGTTATTCATGATTTCATCAGTCAGCGCCCTCTTGAGTCCTCTCGAGTACCAATGATTGTCCGTCCTCCGAGCGATAAAAATCCATCCATCTTCATTTAGGTTCTCTTCTTCATATCTGAACTAAATCCTGATGTGAAAAGATCTCGCATCTGTTGTAGTTCAAGACCGCAATCACTATTTATCTCTACACGTAATGGTCTGATCACTATCTACGCCATTGTTGTGGTCTGATCACTATCTATACTACTGTTATGGTCTGATCTTCGAAATTCATTCATGTCTTGAAAATTCGTTTTACTAAATATACTTCTATATTCTATAGACCTCGGACCTGCTCCGGTGTTCGGAAATCCGTGACTGTAATCATTAGCTATTCCAGGATGTGATATGAACCAAAATCTATTTTCAATCTCAATATTGTTCTATCATCTATTTCTACAAACCCCCCCCCCCCCCCTCCCCCGTTGTCTAGATTCTCTCGTCTTGTATTGTGCGTGTTAGGATACTCGGTGGTCCATAGCTGCCGTCACTTTTGAAGTCAATCCATCCTTGGACCTGTTCATCTCTAGCGTGTACCTGTGTCCAGCGGTGTAGTGGGTCCAGGGCGGGCCACTTTTTTTGACACGAAACTTACATTTCGAGTGCATTTGAAAAATGTGTTAATACAAAATATTCCACAGTCAAGAATGAAAATTATTAAGAGAATTCAAAAAAATATATGGGACTGGAGCATTTTGAAATTACGGGAAAATTTATACGGTTTTTTTTGTTAAGAATTGAATCATCTAGGCGTGCGGCAGTATCACATTCATTCAACCATTGACCACATACACATGGAGACGGATGAAATATGTAAACTGAAATTAAATAAACAATAATGGCTAAATATTATATTTTAGCGTTCACAAGAGCTAATTTATTGCTGGCTAAAATCATTTATTTTTAACCAACATGGAAGAAAAATAAAAGCGATGGGAGAGAGGGCCCTGGTACATTTTTATTTAGCACTATAGAGCTTTACTACTGCTTGTGTCCGCCTTTGCATCCGCTTTCGCCTTTTTCTATTTTCTCCCTTTGCTGACTCACACGCACGATAGGATCTTGTGCTGCGCGCTGAAGGACTCGGAGCTCCGTATCCACCACAATGTGCTCCTGAATCTTCAAACGTAGCAAAATGTTCTATCTCGTGGATGTGCTAGTTTGATTATTGATTATCTACGTACACAGGCGGGTCGGCTTATGAGGCACACGACAGACCGAGCATAGTATCCTTTAAGAACATACGTTTGAACTGCTCACGTTAACGATAGGCGTCGCTCAGTTGCAGGTCATCTTCTTCCAATCATCGCGAAGTACATCTGTTCCCTTTGATCTATTTGATCACGCCTTTGCTATTTTGTTAACCCTTCTCTTTTTGGATTGCCACAGGTGATCTCCGAGGTCTCGATTTGCTGACATCACCTCAGTTTCGTTTTAATCTTTGTTGCCCTCTAATTATAATCCAAGCTTCATCGCGCTCTTCTGCCAGTCTCTCCTCGGAAGTCAGAAACGTCTTGTTCATCTTACATTTGCTTTAAAAGGTATGTTTGACTCATATCATTATCAGGATTCTTTGAACAGTCTCTGTTAGTTCAGTAGATTCCATGAATCTTATCCAAAGTGTACACGGTGCACGTCACCGAGATTTATAGTAATCTAATTAAACGAGCCGGTGCCCCAACTTCAGCCCGTAAAGCCGAGGCGCTAAACACAGTTTCATTACCAGTCAAGAATCGAGGTCATCGGATACAACCACCTCACCCCGCCCGCCGGCCGTCTCGCTCTCGCCCCTCTCGCGGGTATCTTCCGTGCACGATGGTCGATTGTTTCGGCTGCTATCGGGACAAGATTGTCTTCCACAATAGCGTTCCTTCTGCGTCTGACGTCATCATCTATTTATTTATTTATTTATATCTACATTCTTAAGGGCTTTTATAATATGAGTATCTACGCTAGCAGCTTATACATAAAAACAGACTTTAAATACGACACAGTACAAGTCTGTCTTCTTCTCCCCCGGCGATCCTGCATTACGAATATGACGTCTGCCATGGTTATCGATCGTGAGTCCGAGTGTAGCTGAGGAGCCCTATCCTCTGGTAGTTCTGGGGGAAGGATTTTATTATTTCCTTTCGATAATTAGTGTGTTAAAAGTCTAGCCCTAACTTCTAACATATATTCAGTAGAAGTATAAATATGTATATATATAAGAAGAAAATAAAAACGTTAAAAAATTGATAAAACCAAAAAAAATATATATATAACCTTGACCAATTGTATCATTAACTCAATACAGCGTCACACAGGAACATGGTACGAAGAAAATTGAGTCAAATCAAGGACGCTCAGCTTGCCATGCACCATTTTTAATAAAAGTGATTGTTCAACGGGTTTAAAGTTTGAAGTGAATAAACTTTTAATCTGTGCGATGAATCGTTTCCAGTTTGAACTGATTTAAAACAATATTCAGCATTGGAATGGGTCCACACATGACGGTGACAAATAATTTATGAGTTGGTGCATGTGTTATGGGGCATTTAATACTTCATTTTCACACTAAATCGGAACAGAATAAATTTATCTCTCACTTCTTTCCCCGCGTTAATCCCAGTCGCGCCTAATTCACCGTGCTCTGAATCATCAGTACACTTTCGTGATATCTTAATATGAAAACTTTATTTTAAACATGTAAATCAGTTTAACAAAAGAAAGGTCACGGAAAAATATGTATTGGTCGTCGAAGAGCAAAAGAAGATGAGCAAAGATATGAGAACAGACAATAGAATACGCCAACAAAATTTAATGAAAATGAACAACCGTTAGGCGAGTGCAGTCATCCAGTGACATGTGGCAGCAAATAACAATGGGCAGAGAAAAGTGCGAGGTACTCGGGGAGGCCTTCATCCAGTAGTGATGCTTGTTGATGATGAAAACTCAGTCCTAGAAGCTCGTTTGCAGGATCATGGGTCATAGGAGGTCGTTTTCTGCGTGCAATTGGTAATTATAAGGTAGTAATTATACCATCTCATTGACAATACCTCAGCTAAATCTCTTCAAAATACAAATTCCTCATATTATCGAGTGACCTCATTTTCACTGCATTATTTATTATTTTAATTTATTAATTATTTCCTTACGCCCCTCCTTTCGTTCCGGTGCAACATAAAACAAATAATATTGAATAATTATTCGTGTCGCATGGTAATATTAAAAAAACTCTGAAAGCGTGCGAATGTCCCACGTTAAAGTAATATATTTTTGATGATTTTTTAAATGAGATATTCAAGGTTATAAAAATAATACATATAATGAATTTTTTAAATATTGAAGTAAGTGCTAGTGCAAAACACAACATAGCTAAACATTCACTTTCCGAACAGGTTGAGGCTTCTCAGTCCGTCCATTACGAGACAATTTATGCCAGACTATAAAATCTAACGATATTATTATCATTTCGCGTCAAATAAGTTCACATACTCAATCGTGTTATTTTTCCATGTTCCTAAATGTTCGGGACACGACACGGTCTCGTCCGCCCGTCTCGGTCTTCCGCTGCCGACGATATTTGCATGGTGGGTAATAAACGCGAATGTAAGTCGAGCATGAGTGTTGCCTTCTGGCCCGAGAGGCCGCTCGGAGCTACCCGGCGCGGTCGCTATGCGGGTCACCGGCACACTTTCCTGACTGCCACCTACCTACCTGCCTCCGACCGCCTCGCGACGACTGCCGGCCGCCGACTGCTCGCGGAAGCGTCGCACCGCGAGACGGTCGCACTCGGCCGCGGGTGACTTTGCAATACTGAAGAATTTCAAAAATAATCATTACACAAAAATTTTTCAACAGGATAATAAAATATAAGTAAACAAAAAATAGTATTTCGTGTTAAAAATTATTTAAAAATAAATTCTTATGCCTTGACTTATGCCTGACAGATCGGGCGACTGATTACAGGCTACATACAATATTAATTAATATTTACATTTAATGATAAAAATTTGGATTTTTAAAGGTGGTGCTTGACAAAATGTTTATACTAAACATTATTATTTCATTGTAATATCAAGCCACAGCGCGTTTCGCTTTCTTGGAATTTTTTTTTTTTTTGTATTTAATGATTTTAACATTTATCATATATTTATTGTTTTGATCTTATATTTTTCAATTTTATTTTACTTTATGTATTACCGTAATATAATATCTCAATTGGAGCCGTTAATTTAAAAATACATAAATAAATATTATACTTGTTTCTGAAGATCCTAAATTACTAAATTTAAGACCAACATTGTTTACACGTATAAAGTAAATAATTCCAATAATGTGATTATTTTCCAATAAATGATTAGAAAATTCCGAAAAATCACGATTTCTTAACGTGGGCCCGAAGGGCCATGGAGAGATCCATGTTGGGGATTTCGCTAAGTGAAGGAAAGACAAATGAGTAGATATGTAGCCAAATTCAACTCTATGGCAAAGATGAAATGCAAGTGGACGGGACATTTGATGAAACGAAAGGTGAGAAAGATGTACTAAAAAGGTAATTGAGGGGAGATCGGCTTTGGCTGATGTTGCGGTTCCTACTGCAGGGTCCGCCATCAGATGATGATAGTTCTCCAACCTAACCGTAGACCACAGTTTCATCAAAGTATCTACATCAAAGTGTACCCATTTTACGGGTATCTCTCTCTTTTTTCCGTATCGCTTCACTCCTCGGACGTAAAAATATCCAGTATACCATCGCACATATCCATCTCTTTCCCTCCGTATTAAAATCGTATCTGTCATCCCTCTCGCATTTCTTTTGTACCATTACCGTATTGTAAAACGCTGGCTTTCTTCTGTCGGTCTCTTTCGAGCGGATACTGAAGCGTACTGCCGCACTGCTCTGTCGGAAGTTACATCGCTATCTGCTTCCACGTGTGCCGTCTCTGTCGCTAGCGCGGAGAAATTGTATTTGCTGTCTCAAGTTCTCACATTTTTTTCTAGATCATTCTTTGCATAGATTTGTAATTCATACGTGTTCTCAGTAGTGGTTAGAAGTAATAATATAAAGTTTGGCAAATCAATTATATCAGTATTCGTTTGATACTATGAATGAATTCTGATCTATTCTGCAATTATTTGGCAATGATTCAGATTAAAAGTATTATCCCATCACAATGCCATGTTAAAAATCTGTCACTCTCTCGACTACGCTTCTCCACTTTTCTCTGCGTCCTGCATATTGCAGATATTAGAGGTGTCACCGGAGAAGTGTCCGTTGCCTTTTCCACTCGGTCGGTACACCGGGCGGGGGACTCTCCTCTTCCTCTTCAACAAGCTTCTCCGAGCTATCTTCCTTTCTCGCGAGATATCCAAAAAATTAAAGGCCCGCCCACGGTATGCGCAACTCGTGTCTCCAGCACCACATCTCAAAGGCATCTGTCTGTCTTCTCTCCCTCGCCTTCAGAGTCCACGATTCCGCGCCATATAATAATATAGAATGTGCCAGAGACTGTACAAGTTGTATCGGAAATATCATAATGTTTTGTCAAGTGTGGACATGGAGCTTTTAGCCATATCTAGCGGCGTGTGATGTCTGTCTCGCAGCTACCGTGTAATGTCAGTGATTATGGACCCGAACAAAGCGCGTTCATGCCTATTGTGACTTACATTATGATGGGGCGCCCCAAGGCACAACTTAACTAACTGAGGGAACAGAACTAACCGAGAACTCATTTGATAATATTCTCCTAATGAGCTTCGTTGAGTAGAATCGAAGCGAGAATGGACAACTGCGGAATCCTCTAGATCCATCTCCCGTCTAAGTTTTTTGGCATGGCAAAGATTGACAGACGATCTAAAAGAGTGACAGTCATAGGTAAGCCTTTATTTAACAATTATTAATATTATTACCTGACCGCTCTATTTTCGATAATATATTATATGATATTATATCATTGTCCTTTTCTCTTTTACCCTTTTTGGCAATAGCGTAAATATAGCAATGCAGTCAGTGCAGCGCATCGGGGCTCAAAAGATCCTTCAAAGTAGTCGGCCAATGAGCAGACCGTTGCAGCAAAACTAAAAACGCCGTGAAGAGAAGCGACGATTTTTTCAGATGCGAGCTCATACAAATACCTCTCTGATTCGATTGTTAAAAAGGGGGAGAGATAAGGACTGAGCCCTCTTGTCTCCGACGTATAAGGTAACGAATTATTGTAACATTTTTCGGGGAGACTCTATTGCGGGAAACATGGTGAAATTGTTTTTTTTAATATCGGGTAATTTTAACTTTGTATATAATTGTATAAAAAAGTAGCAAAAATAGGTCAAGTTTTTATAAAATATTTTTATTTATTTTATGTATTGTTAATTCTTTTTTGTTTGATTTTGTTGATTTTTTACATTCATTTTAAATTTTTAGTGAGTCTTTTTAAAAAGTTTGTTCAATAGGGTCAAAAACAGGGTAAAGAAGTGAAATGGGACAAAGATGGGAGATCGGATGAGGGATCATATAGGTCGAGGGATTTTATGGAAGAGTTTGGGATGGAAACTAATTTAGAATAAAATTTAGAAAATAAATCTTGTATTTGCGGTTTGTGTATGCATGTATACAAATATACAACTTTATTATTTTTATTTCAATATTGGAGACAAGAGACCAGTACTATTAACGGGTACACTAGGTACTGTAATATTCTTATGTCTTATATCAATGGCCTTACAATTTGCATTGGGGTACGTTACACTGGGACACTGCTTACTATTCCATCCTCGTTCAAAACGCACCGCTTCCAGCCTAAATTTCCCTTTGGCTTTTCTACTTCAACCCTTTACTTTAGTGTAGTAAGTGCTACGCTGCAGATGAATTGATAGATTGGTTGTTCAATATAAGTATTGAAATTAACATAGATAAATATTGAGTTTTTATTTGTCAATCTCTCGGGTTGTCAAACTCACAAACATCTGCAGTCCGTCCAACAGGCATATGGACTAATGTAATACCAATAATACCAGGGGCGTGCAGTGCATACAAACAAAAAAGTTGTATATTACTAAAAATTCTGGGAAACAAATATAAAATTAAAAATCCATATTTTGTAACTACAGTAGTGTAGGGTAGATATCAACAGAATACTCTACTGGATTATTTTTCATTTATAGTTAAAACAATTGCTAGCCAGTGTTTTCATCTATCGTTCCATTCAAGCCTCTTCAAAATTTCTACCCACTGAACTGAAAATTCCACTCGGCAGAGTCAGAAATGGATCAGCTGATCCATGTTGTACGGAATCCTGACTTAAGCTGTTTTCTAACAAAATAACATTTGAAAGGTTTTAAACTTAGCTTAGAGTTGATTGAAGCATCTACTTCCTCATTTACTAATTGGCAAATACGACTGCCTTACTGAACGTGTTATTTTCACGATCGTTCTCTGCGTTCGAGGATATTATGATGGATTCATGTTGCTTAAAGACGTCGGTCAAGCGAAAGTTAAACCTATATACAATGTAGCACATAGTAACAGCCGATGGCGTACAGTAGGTACAGATTCAGGTTATGCTGTTACCAATGATATTATACAATCATATATTATATATGTAATACAATATATGTACTTTCGTTTAACCAACGTTTTTAGACTTAATAAATCCGTCATTTACCATGTATTTATTTATAATTTTAGAGCACTATTAATAGTATTTTTAAAGTTTAAGTTTTAACGTAAAATAACACCTTACCCATATAAAAATGTATGGACGTTTTTAAGAACACTTATAACGTAATAACTAAAGGAAATAATTATTTTTATTAAACGTAGGAAATAGTTGTGCCAATTACTTTATGTTTTTCAAACCAATCCATGCACCAAATTTAAAGAAAAATCATGAAATCAACACGTTAAAAACAGTAAGTTAGTAAAATTCGCGAATTTGTGAAAGAGGAAGTAGACACTTAAATGATTTACACGCAGTTGAAACCCTTTCTAATGATATTCTATTAAAAACAGCATAGGTAACGACTCCATACAAAACGGATCAACCGAAGGGAATTTTCAATTCTGTAAATATCTATTTTTATAACTTGAGTAATTCACTAGCTTAAAGACAGAACAGAGTAATATGAATAGCTCGATGCGGCGAATATCAAAGAGCGCCAAAGGTACAGCGGTGAATTATCGTAGTATTTTTTAGAACTAAGCAATTAAATTCTCTACTAGTACACAGATAGCGCAAATTGTAAAATAATATTTTCGTTTATGTTAATCTAATTATTTAATTTATATTTGTTTCCCAGAATTTTTAGTAATGCACAGCTTTTAACGGCATAACCTAAGTCTATACCTATTGCACGCCACTGAATAATACTATCGATTAATGAATGATTAATTACTGTACCAACTCAGAGCAGTACACGCTGGTCCTCAGTCAACCGCTTTGATGGACAACCTTTTTTCTTGTTACTAAAAAAACTTGTGCAAACTCGTGCAAACCTTATTCATGTGATATAGGTGTTCTGCAGTCATGATCTCAACCTTAGATTACGAATGCGATCGGTCACATGTTTTATTTTATAGTATATAGATCATTAACTGTTTGATGATACCACTAGACATCTTAAAATCTCATCGCATACGCTTACCCACCGCAGCCTGTAGATACTACAGTAAAATTAAATAGTTAACTCATCGATAATGAAATACAAAGTACGTAATATATTAAAATGAGATGTTACAGTAAGTACTTATATATCTGAAAAAATTAGAATGCAAAATACATTGAAGTTTATACCGTTATGTTCGTACTTCATTTTTCTGTATGTTAATACATGAACATAATATTACAAACAAATATTTGGCATCAATATATACAGATATACAAATATTATTTCAAGAAAAAGTGCCGTGTAAAAATTTTCTGTTGCTTAGCAATGAATTAGAGAACGTATCCAACTTATTTACTGCCTTTATTTCATATTCTCTGTAGCCATCTATAGAATGGAACCGTGGACACTTACCGAAGAAATGATAAGGCTACTTGAAGCGTGCGAGATGTGAGCATGGATCTACTGAAGAATGCTTTAAATAAGCTGGATGGATATAATTGTGAATGAAGATGTTTTGGTTCGGATGAATAAAGGTAAATAAATATTTTAAATGATTTAATTTCTTAAACTTTGCATCTAATAATGCAGGGAAACATTACTGGAAATCGGGGACCTGGAAGAAGAAGAACATCGTGGCTGAAGATCCTGAGCCAATGATTTGGCCAGTCCACTGTAGAGCTGCACCGGGCCGCAGTAAAGCCAACGTCCGTTAAACGGATAAGGCACGAGAAGCAGAAGAAACAAACTTTGTTCGTAAGAGTAAAAGGCTGTGCATGTGGAGTAACTAAAGATCTCCTTTGTTGTGACCACATTATGAAGATGAAGAGAAGAAGAAGAGATGAAGAACCAAAGAAGAGTAACTGAAAGTAATTAGATCTAGAGAGGATAGATTTTCCTCTACTTCTTCAGGGTGAATATTATGTTCCACACCGATCTTGTTTTTGAATAACTAAGAAATTAAAAACTTTTATTTTATTTAATTTTTATTTATCGATTATTTGATTTATTACAATTACGTATCAAATATGACATTGGCCAAGTGGTCGTCTCTGGCAGCGGCACAAATGCGTGCTCTTTTAACCATATTTTTCATAGCAATCTCCCTCACTTTGCGTGTTATTTCAGAAGTTTTATTTAGAATATTATCCTGTAGCATCAGAATTGTTGTTAGCTTATTGGTGCAGATCTTTTCTTGTAAGTACCTTCACAGAAAATAGTCGGGAGGAGACCAGTCGATATCACCACTTTTTCTCGCAAAATTTCAAGCGTAGCTCATGTTGTGTGTGAGGTGGCACCGCCCTGTGCCACCTCACACACAACATGAGTTGCAGGCCCAATCGACCCAATTCGGTCACCAAGAATTTTTCAACGTGTGACGCTAGCGATCACTATTAATGGTTAAAGCATTGCCATTATTATTTAGATAAAATGTTTTAATGACTTTAACACATTGTTGAGGCGTTAGATACTCTATATTAAATTGTAATCAACTACTCTCTACGACTACCAAATGCGAACTGACAAATGTCCGCCAACATAATATTCAATCTGTATCTAGAGCATTGCAATAAAACTGTGAACTCAATTAATTAATTATAAAATGGAATTTATACAATGGTAATTAAGCATTGCAGGATCGGGGTTTCCTGTGTGACTGAGCGTTGAAATAATTAGTACGGACTACACACAAATTTTTACAATTTCCGAAGTTAGTTTTTTGATTCTACCCGATTAAATATCCGGAGAAGAATTTATTTGTTATCTTTACATTATAACCTAAATATTAAAACGTTTATTTATTATTTAATAAGATTAAATAGAATGCATCTAGTACCCGCGGTTGTGAACCACTCGGCTGATATCACCGGCTCCGGAGAAATTGTGTCTACTCACCTACTTACGGACGTTTTCTCCGCATAACCGAGCGTGGACGTGCTGCAGCGGTCGGTAACCCGCGGTCGATAAAGATCGATACATCTTTAAAACGTTTTTCTTCAATATAATATACAGGCACCTACACATATTTATAGTTTCTCTCTTCTCAGTTGTTATTAAGTAGATTTTAATAGAAAAACCAGCTATTGCAGAACATTTGAGAAGATTGATTTGCAGAAGAATGTAAAAATTAAAAAAATTGCAATTTATAACTCTATTACAGTATATATTACAGGTTACGGGAGGATGGGAAGGGTACTGTATCAAAAGTAACATTAATAAAACTCACTTTAATATTTGAGGCAATAACATGATATTTCAGACTGGTTACCCTTAAATTACCTTTTCCATAACTCTCGTGACACTTGACACTGGTGTAATTTGTGATTCAATAGTATGTTTGAACGTCGCAGATTTAAAAAATGGAACCTCGAAGCATCCAATGAAACTGAATTAAAAATTAATATTTTTAGAATTAAAGTATCGTCTAGCTTGTTTGGAGCTGTCGATGGTGCTATTTTTTTGTGTGATATTTTCCGAATAGGAAGTCGATATTTTACTTGTGCATTTTGTTCGTGATCGATAGTCATCAGTAGGTAGCCACGCTACGCCTGCCGTCGAACCTGGCGAGGAGTCATCGTACACGACTTTTCGTGTCTCTACACGAGAGAGGTAATGTACACTGCGCATGCATCCTGAATGAAACTCTGCCTGGATCTGAATTGAGCCATGTCTTTCTACGGTTCCAGCTGACTGACAGTTGCACTATGCTGCATTAGGTTTCACGATCACGTGCGGTTTCTTTGCCAATCGAGTACTTTATTCCTTAAAACGCAATATTCATTCGTTTTTACGGGGAATTGTACAGGAATTCCAGTACTTAGTAACTAAGTTTCCGGAAATCTTTTGAAAAATTTAAATAAAGAATTTTCGCGGGACCGCAGATCATAAATTGAATGAAAGAACATACAATAAATCCAGTACAAAAAAGGGCTTGGGTTTCATTTACACAAGTTGTGGCAGGTTTTTTGGATAATAAAAAAGATCTGAAGTACAAAGCGAAGGTTAAAACGATGTTGCAGAATTTCAGGAAATTAGGCTGTAACATGAGTGTAAAGCTTTATTTTCTACATTCGCGCATCGATTTTTTACCTTAGAACCTCGGAGGTGTCAGCGAAGAACAAGGAGAACGTTTCTATCGAGACATCAAAGGTATGGAAAAGAGGTGCCAGAGACGGTGGAATGCTAACGCGTTGGCCGACTACTAAAGAGAGACGGCTATCCCTAAATTTGTAAATGTAAATAAGTTCGATAGTTTTTTATAACATATAATTTTAGCGTTTATGAAAGCGTATTATTGCTGGCTGAAATTATTTCTTTTAAATGTATAATATATTAAATTTAAAATTTCCGTGAGAATACATGAAAAAGAAGGGGGGGTTAAAATCAAATATCGCCTTGGTACTTTTTTATTTAGCGCTACACCACTGACTAGATGTAAAAATATTATAATTTTCAGAACTAAATATAAATATTCATACACACCTACATCATAATCCACGATTCGTGATCGTGACTTCTCTGTCGAGAAAAATAAATGTATTTTTATTAATGCTGTTCCAAAAGTCGGAGATGACTGGGAAGCAGAAATTAGTTTTCCCTAACGACCGTCGCCATTTTACTTTTTGTACAAAATGTAAAGTACGCACAAAATAGACGAAAATTGTCATCGTTTTGCGCCTGTCACAGCAGTTACACTTTGCAATTTGCCGGCGTTTGACCTTGTTTTTAATAATTTCTCTAAATAATGGGGCACGTTTGTCCGCTCGGCCTGGCGCGACACGCGACACCGCCGCGAGACCGCTCTCGAGAGAGGCGGCGGACGACGATTCGTCGCAGACTAAACGGCAGTCTCGCGAGCGAGCCGAACCTGCATCGCAAGGTCGTAGAAAGTTGGCATTTCGGCGCTGGAGCGAGAGCGTGCGAATATTTTCTAATCTGCTCTCCGCGACGCAGAAGGCGATGCGCACTTCTGTGACACTCTTTTTGTCAACAACTCTGTTCGGCGCAGCATTCTCTTTGTTACCACAAATGTTAACTTCATCAGTGTACTGACGTGCTCACTGAGGGCCGGCCGTGTGATCAATGGTAATTTATTATTATGATAAAAAAGTTAGTTTAGCAAAAAAAAAATGCAATAATGGATTCTACGACTGTTGGTAAAAAATATTTACTCGTCGAAAGTATGAACGGTCGGTAGTAAATTAATTTTGCTCTTCGATGGTAAAACTGTCAATCGTTAGTTAAAAATGGTGGACTCTTCGCGGCCGTTTCAAAAGTCATCTGTCGCATTGATACGACAAAGAACCATTCAATATCCCGCTATTTCAGTGATGAGAGATCGTCCGGTAATGATCTCGCTCTTTAATTTATATTGCCGAAGATTTTTCGCTAGAAAAGTAACGTGTGTTGCCAATGGTGAATATTTAAAATAAATCTATTTACTAAAAATTATTCGCCTTGCCACATTACGCGGTATTGACTGACAATAGTCAATTTGATGTACGAATAACCCGCAAACGTTTTCTACTACGGGCGAAGGTAAAAAATTACTATAGCAAAAAATTATCACGGTTAAAATGTAATACCTACTGATCACACAATCAGAGCTAAGACAGTCTTGAGTGCAGCAAAATAAATGCATTAGAATGCAGATAAACAGATACAAAACGAACATTTCCATTTTACAAGGTCACAAAAGAATAATAAATTAAAAACTTAGGCAAAGATGAAGTTTGTGGTGATGCCACCGATACCACCACCATTCTGCCTGCTGATACAGATACAGCCGAGACATTCTTCTCCTGCGGAAGAGCGCCGACTAGATGAACAGATACTCCGTCAGGAATGCTGCCGACCGGAGTAGATGGCGCCCACCACATTGCTCTGTCATTCTACACACACTTTGAGAGCACCTAAATCTTACGAAGATTGGCTCGCTTTTCTTGGACCAATATCTCATAATGACACGTCAACAGGTGCTTCAATTACTAATTACTAACATCTTAAGTATATATTAAGAAACGCAAATTCTAAAAAGAACCTTGTCACTAAATGAGACATGAAATCATCCCCTATAAATATTGGCCAGAAAGAAGACAAGAAGAAGCACAAGACTATTAAAGATCAAACCTCTAGTAAAAGACCAATTATCGACTCTATAACCATAGGAGGCTGTACCTGTCATATTTTAATGATAGGTTTGCAAAAAGAGAAATGATAAAATTGATGAATTGGGTAAATTCCTGGTAAAAATTTGGTCCTTCGAGCCGGATGTATTATAAATGTACCAAACTAAAGACACAATCTTTTCCTATTAGCAATAAATCTTCGTTAATAATAGTAACATTTAAAAAGAATTTCTTTTTAACAGTATATAAGTGCTTTGGAAAAATCATGTAGATAGCCGAAAAACAGCAACTCTGATTATGCGATTATTATTTTTTTGTCTTAGTTGTAATACGCATCTGTCACTTGTTATCGAGTAATCTTACAAAAATGGATACTGCTCAACATTAAAACATCATTATTTTTTAAAAAATGAACACATGTTCCGATGTTGCATTTTCAGAACACACTTCTGTGCAATTTTAATAGGTATTCATTCAATTAATCGACCAGAAAGATGCACAAAAATATTCACTGGAATATAAAGTCGATTGCTATTTTAAAATTGAATAATAGATGTATTAATTGGAAAAATGTAAACGCGCTTCCCCGGATAGGTAGAGGTCCAAGTTCGAATCCCGGTAGCAACTAAATATTTTATCGATAAAAGGATTTTTTTTTGTATATTTTTCTAGTTGATTCATTCAATTTGTGTTATTAATAATTTTTATATTTTTTGCAATTTTGGGAAATAAAACATAGCTTAATGACAATCTTACATAAAATAAATTTATGCATATTTTTTATTTTACAAATTATACACGTAATCATATGTTTAAAAATCATTTAAAAGTTTATTTATAAATTGATTAGATCATTTCTACGTAACAAAAAATATTTTACTACAATTTGATCATCGCTGGATTAAAACTCTGCTCCGAGTGTAATAACTGCTACGTGTGGAACAGCGAAGGAGATGAACGACAAATCTTAATTATTAAATTGTTTAATTGTTTTTAACATAAATGAAAAATAAAATAAAAATTAAAAAATAAATAAATAAACACATACACACCTGTCAAATTAACAACGATTGTATTTAAATCAAGTATTAAATTATAATAGTAACAAAATCATAAAATAAGTACAGAAAATCTTAAATTAGTGAATATTATAATCTAATGTGGGAAAATGTACAAAAAGTTACATTTAGATATCTTTACGAGTGTAAAAAATTATTTTTATTTAGAGAGTTTGTACACATCAATATACCTCGGCTCTATTAACAACATATTCCTCAAAACTATACTATATACTCCACAAGTTATGTGATACAACTTTAACCAATTTTATATTTTTCAGAACTAACCCATCATCCGCGTGATTAGTTATTCATTTCAATGAACAATAAATATAATAAAATAATTTATTTTAATCTAATATTAATTTGTATGTACATTTATCGAAATAACAGGAATCGAACCAGTTTTTCCAATGAAGAAAATAAATTTAACCAACATTCCGGTAGTATAACGAATACTTAAAAATTTGAGCTCAAACCGAATTACTTTTTCACAGCACCGCGGTTGATTTGAAATAATTTATTTTATAATACAATATTCATTATTATCGAATAATACAGTTAGTTTGTAACAGTGTGGACGTAAATACCAATCTAAAGGTTTTATTGTAAAATGTGAAGCACTTTACTGAAATTATATTTTGGCTAAATATTACACCGACATATCTGTTATAAAAATTTTTTTGGAATAAATTTACGATTTTGGACTATTTCGAAAATTTTAATGCGAATTAGATTGATATTTTTTCAGCCTCCTTTCGCACTCGATTCGTGTAAATCATCCCAAATTGTTCTGGTATTACGTTGCATAGAAATACCATTTATTTTGTATTAATTTATAAATAAGTTATTCCTAATCGGCAAATAAGAAGAAGTAGCGTAACAAGATACACGACTCAGATTGATCATCATACGTCACATTTAAGAGACGATTTTTTTTTTAAATATTTTAGTTTAGATCTCAGGGATTTGTGCAAAATGACATTTTAGTTATTCAAATATTATTTGTGTGTGAAAACGAGGATGACTGAAGTGCGAAAATGATACGGTGGTTCGATGTAGGAATTGAAAATGAAAGGGTCTCGGTGACCGTTATTCAGGAAATGACGATCAAAGGAAGATTTGTTTCGCGGGTGACGGCTCAATAAACAAGGTTCTTTCGGGTTAGTAATAATTTAATTATGAAATAAAACACCTGTTGAACTTAAATAATACAACTAATTCAATTTGCCTCCATCTATACATATATTATTTATAAACATTAGTTTGGAAATTTCGAAGCTAAAATAAATGCGCGTATTTATTTGAAAAGCTCTTCTATTTTTTAAGCTTTTCGCGTGCGCTCAGAACGTTACGCTTAGCCAATCTTAGAATGATAAATGTTATTATATACACATGATATACAAGGTACACGGTTATATCACCTTACGGGCACCCGGTACCCGCGGTACAGGGTGCCTATGAATCATCAGACTCGAATGAAAATATATTTTGAGATCTCAAAGTGTCACGCGAACGAAAAACGTGTTAAAGTAAAATAATATTAATAATAAATATTTTTAAAGAACATTTGCGAAAAAATTTTTTTAAGCAGAATTCATTCTATTTTTGCACATTTTTAATGTATTATTTCATTGACTGTATCGAGAAACGAAAAAAGCTAGGAAACTAGTTTAGATTATAGTGTTCTGTCGATTAATATAATACTTGTGAGACCGCAGTAGATATACGAATGTATCGAATAAACAATTATTCGATTCAAAATAAAATTTTGCTGAAAAAATGCGCAGAACTAATCTTTTTACCAAAAAAGAAAATATTTATTAATTTAGTTTAATTCTACGGAATTATCAAAAAGTGATAAATATTTTTTAATTGTAATTCCGCCGATAAGCCGTGAATGTACTGATCAAACCAATATTAATTTGTATATTTGTCAAGTGCCGTTTGTTAACGATGATAAAAAAACAAAATCATAGTTTTTTGCATTTTTCACTTACCCGTTATAGAAATATGAAAATAAATTACAGAATAAGTCTAGAAAATTCGTTTATTTTATATTTTTCTACGCGTTTTAGTGAAATTCTTAATTCTAAGTAATAAATTATATGTCTGAACCTTAAAAATAAATATAAATGAAACGTATGGTTCTAGAGGACATCTCGCGCTTTGTGTGATTCCACAAATAATTTTGAAGAACGTCGCACAATAACGAAGGTTGTGTTAATTATGTAACTGAAAGAACAAAAAATAATTTAATAATAAATAGTGGTGAGTATGAACAAAAGTATAAAAATCATAAAGGTATACAATAGAATAATTAATCATAGAAGATGCACCCATGCGTAGTGTAATATATTTATTATATCAATTTACAAACTAAATAACATTGCACTTGTCCATAGGAAATTTAATGTTGTTCTATTTGTTAAACCTGTACATATTTAGCGACAAACATATTTTAGAAGAGACCTTTTTGTAATAATTCCTGTCTACTCTTACATTATTTGAGGTACCTTTAACAATAGCACGTGCTTTGCGACAGACGACACGCAGAGTCTGGTCCCGGGCGGGCCGTCCTCCAGGAGGTCCTCTCCCGGGGCCGGAGACTCCTAGAGAAGCAGGACCCCCCCGAGAGACTCAATCGCCGGACGAGAACAGGCCCAGCGTGCTACAATTATGAAGGGAAATGAGAAACATGTTACGAAACTTAGGTAAGTTGAGATCCATCTGAGTGCTACCGCTCCTGAGGTGGCCCGCTCCGGAGACGGCTCGATCCGGAGACGGCCCGCTCCGGAGACGGCCCGCTCCGGAGCCGGCGGCGCCCCGCGCTGGCGGCTTTCCCGGGAGAGAAACTCGAGCGGCCACTGTTCAGACAGCTTCACAACCGAATGACACCTCGCAGAAATATTCCGCAGTTTATACCATCGCAAGCAGAGCGAGGAAGACTCTAGTCCCTGCCTATCCTCTTGTGAATCTGCTGGTGCTTGATGAGGTGCGCTTTTTGTCTGAAGGCCTTGGAGCAGACGTCGCAGCGGAAGGGTTTCTCCCCCGTGTGCGTCCGAAGGTGCACCTTGATGTTGGACTTGTTGAGGAAGCCTCTGTTGCAGATGTTACACCGGTGCACCGGCTTTTCCTTGCCCAGCAGGCCGCTCAAGTCGGCCGCGCTCTGAAAGGCTATACTGTGCGTCACGGCCGCCTGCTGCTGCTGTTTCTTCTGCGCTCTACTCCGCTTGCTCTTGCCGGACATGGGCGTGGTCGTGGTCGTGTGAGGGTAGTTCCCCATCATGCGGTCCGGACTGCACAGCCCGTCCGGCTTGAGTCCTATCGCGTAGTGATGCTGCATGTACCGCCCGTTCAGCAGGATGTTGTCCGTGGTGGAGACTACGTTCCCGGGGGGACTGGACGTCGAAATGATATCCATGCCGTAGCTGGTCGAGCTCGGCACCTCTTGCTTCACGGGCGGGCCGTTCTGCAATCGGTTCTGCAGAAGCGGCATATACCCGTGCGTGAGCAAGCTCTGCAGAGTGGACCCGCCGTGACTCAGGCTTCTCTGGATGTATTCTTGGCTTTTACTCTGAAACTCTTGGTTCATCTTACTGCTGTACTCCGACTTGGTGAAGTACTCTTGCTGCGCGTGCTGCGGAGAGTGCGGGAGCACGAACTCCGACAGGTTGTCGGGGGAGATGATAATCTTCGTCTCCTGCTGCGCGCAGGTCCCCTCGAACCACGCGTCCAGATCCATCCAGCTGTCTCTGGAGCCGCTCTGCTCGGGGTCCTCCACCTGAGAGGGGACCGTGGTGTCCGCGATGGCGGAGCCGATGATGGCCGCTATGTCGTCCGATATGGAGGAAATATCGTAGATCTCGGATTTCGTTGTCACGGAGTCCGGGTCGAGCTGCGCGCAGCTGTCCGGGTTCATGCCGTACATCTTGACTCCGGGAGAGTCCGCGTGGACATTGGCGCACGAGTCCGCGTTCACATTGAGAAATAACTTGGAGTCCGTGTTCTCGGCCGTGGAAGAAAACATTTTGGAGTCACTGTCGGAGTTTACGGGGTACATCTTAGAGTCGTCCACGGCCGCGGAATCCGAGGCGCACGTGGAGCTGGAGACGATATTCTGCTCGTTACCATAGCCGCTCTGCGAGGGAAAGTTGTTGTTCTCTTCCGGCAAGCGCTGCGCGATGGCGTGGTAGTGGTGGCCCGAGATGCCGTTGATGGACAGGTGGCCCGTGTAGCCCGTGAAGGGCGGCAACGGCTTCAGCTCGGCCAGGCTGGAGCTGGGCAGCTGCGAGGACATGATGAGGTGGTCCAGCACATCCTGCGGCGAGGGCGGCGAAGGCGGCGGGCTGGGAGGAGAGGGGGGCCCTTTGGAGGGCAGCATCTGCCCTTGCCAGCACTGCAGCAGGCTGTCCACCTCGGCGCTGTCGGGCTGCGAGCCGCCGGGGAGCGCGGACATATTGGACGTGGCGCGATACTTCATCTTCATGCGACGGCTGGCGGGGAGAGGGGACCGTCAGGAGGGAGAGCTGTTCCCGCGGGGGGCCTCCCGCCGGCTGAGGGTGCTCCTGGAACAAGGGAAACAATACGTCAGAACACGATGGAACATACCAAAGTCAATTAATATTCTCTACACGGGTCGGTGACAGTCAGAGCAAAACAAATGCTGGATAATAAGTAACTAACGAACATTCATCCAATTCATTATTTTCCTTTACAGCGTTAGAACACCTCGGTCAAGTATCCGTGTTATTTTCCTGATACATTTTTTATTTAAATTATGAAAATAGATAATTGGAAGATATTCATTGCTTCAATAATAAAAATGTGTCACACAAACAAATATCCGCTCGCTTCGTAATATGTAATTCTGTGCATTATACCCATAAGCACTAAAGTCGTTTTTTGTACGTCGGATGCTGTTAACGAATGCGTACACACAGTATTCAAAGACCTCGACTGGCATAACTGAATGTGCGTGCGCGAGAATCTAATACTTTCAAACTTTGTGGATACGGAACGAATTTACGCGATTCATTGATGTTCGAAAGTTGGAAATGTATGTATGTGTGTCGTAGTGTGTATTATATTGGTGATATGCCTGTTTTTGCTCCGTATGTTTGTAATAATGCAATTAAAATAATAATAAACATATCGTAACCGCTATGTCTCCATTGGCCGGGAAAATTACAGACAAGAGACAACCGTTCAACGATCTATTTTAAAACAAGCGAACGGTGTTATTACATTAGAATGTGAGTAAATAATATGTGACATTTTCAAAAATTTACAAACATTAATTTTTCAGTTTATTAAATAAAATATCATAAAAATAATTTAATAATTTATCGACAAAAGAGTAAATTTATCTTGACCAAGAAAAATCTTTATGCAATTTTAAGAAGGAATGCTATTAATTATTTATGCATTGGAAGCAGGGGCGTGCACTGCATACAAACAAAAAACTATGCATTACTAAAGATTCTGGACAATAAAAATATTTTTATCTTATGACCCTATAAAATTCTATCCTTTATTACCCAGATTAGCCCAGGGCTATTCATATCAACGGTATGAAAAATTACGATTCATTTGTATTCAACTTCTTCGCATTTTTATAGAACGCACGCATCGATCGCGTCTAACTTATTTGTTCAATCCCTATGAGAAACGTACTAAATTATATATTTTCTTACTCAACCAATTTGGCGTCTTTAAGGTTACCAAAATTTATCTTTTATTCAAACAATTTGTGCATAATTCGAAAGGGATTAACCCATACTGAAAACTCAGAGTAAAAACACTTTTACATATTTACTTCGCTAACTAAACTCTTTTTCACAGTGCATTTCAACGGAAAATTTGTTATCTGTCAATCTGCGAAGTATGAGAAGAGTGTAACACATATTCAAGTTGATTATTACTTTTAGTTAATACATAAGTACGTACAAACATATATTTTAATTAATAGTATTAATTCAATTTGTTTCTGTTTTTATGAATTAGTTTTTAGTTAGCGCTTTCAATGACGAAACAGTCGAAAAGAAAAAGAAATGTCGCTGATGTTAAAATATATTTCAATCGCGTTTTCGGAGAAATCGTAGATAATATTTTGAGCTAATTTAGAGAATAATTATAAATTAATAAAAATTAATTCTAAATTATTTTCTACATTTAAGAATTATTAATTTCTAATATAATTGTTTTCAAAATTAGAATCATTTTATTCACATTTTTTCGATGTGGATCGTCTTAAGAATGAATTAAAATTTTTACACAGTTTACTAAAACTAATTCATACTTATTTACGGAATACTCAAAATCAGACATGAGTTTTGGATCTTCTAATGATTATTGAAAAAGAATTGCTTTTAGAATTAAAAATATCGGGAACTTTTTATAACGATTTTATCGGTGAATATACTAAAAAACAAAGACGGATTGAATTGGAGTACAAATAATTATGTTTAGTATTTAACATTACACTCACACGCTGCAGCTGAGGATTAGTCCCGGATATTCATTCATACAGCTGGATGCCATTTGTATTATTCACTTTTGAGATATCTAGGGTGGCTAAGAGAGTTCTCTTCACTCTAAAAACTCATGCGCATACTATGTATATATATATATATATGCAACCGAGACAACAGCATAGTTAGGTAAACGTATTCGGTAACAGCATAACCTAAGTTTAAGCCTACAGAATATAAGAAAAACGTTACATTTTCAGTATTACACTATTAATAGGGTAATATAGTTCTATCGACGCAGTGTGGTGATGGAGCTCTGCTGGGATGACATACTAACGAAGATGTATTAAATAAGTGAAGTGAACTAATTCCAACTATCGAGGAACTCTGTATACTAAGGACACATTCTCCGCAATGGAAAATATCGTATTTTAGAAGTCATTATGCAGGGGAAAATACCATAGATAGATAGACAGTAAAGGCATGGCATGCGTAGAAAGGGATTCTCTTGGCCGTTTAACATCAGAAAGTGGTTCAATGTCTAAAATGTTGGTAATATTATACAACGTAGGAAATAGTTCTGCCAATTGCTTATTTTTTCCAAATCAAAAACCAATCCATGCACCAAAAATTAATCATGAAATCAACACGTTGAAAACAGTAAGACAGTAAAATACGCGAATAAGTAAAAAAGGAATTAGACACTTCAATGATTTTCTAATATTATTCTGTTAAAAACACCATAGGTAACGACTCCATACAAAACGGATCAACCGAAAGGAATTTTCAATTCAGTAAATAGCCAATTATATGACTTGAGTAATTCGCTAGCTTAAAGATAGAACAGAGTAATGTGAATAGTTACAATACGGCGATTGCATAAGAGCGCCATGGCTACAACGATGAGTTGTCATGGTAGTTTTAAGAACTAAGCAATTAAAGTCTCTACTGGTACGCAGATAATGTTTCCCAGAATTTTTAGTAATTCACAGCTTTTTTGCTTGTATGCACTGCACGCCCCTGATCATTTTGCTGCAACCTAGAAGGCGGCACTTTAAGAAAAAGTATTGTTTAAAAATGCGCTCTATATTTTTGCGTATGCGCTATGATGCCAAATCGTGTGCGTGCGCACACCCACACACCTCAGAGGAAACATTGATGGCGGGAGTAAATTCTCTTATATTCGGTCAACTATCTAGGCTAGCAATTATACAAGCTTTTATAGCGTAATGATTGAAATAGCTGTGAGCAAAAAACTGCAGATAGCAAACCAGTGAAAAGGGCGACAGAGTGGATATCTCAGATACAGACCGGATAGCGATATGCAGTCAGCATTAGAGAAACTTGGATTCAGTTAGGGAAGCGCACACCACGTGGTTCTTGCTGTAAGAAACTTACCTAATGACCAAGTCAAGGTAGGTCTTTATTCATAGCACAAGCGTTTATCTTAGAAAATATTAGGTCGTCCAGCAAACCCTGGTAGAACTAAATCTCATCGTAACTGTTAAGTGTGAGAACTGTCAGTTTCTGTGTGTGTGTGTGTGTGTGTGTGTGTGTGCCTTGTAATGGAAGAGCTCTCTTCTATCTCAGCTTCTTCTCAATAACAAAACTATCTCTGAAGTGTATAATTTATATTGACTGTAATAACGCATTGTAATAAACATGATATTGTTACCTGAAAAGACTGAGTTTGAGTTTGAGACAGTTATCAGAGAATAGAAACCCACGGGAATTTGTGGTAAAATAAGAATCATCACAGTTAAGGAACTAGTACAGAAGATTGGATTTGGTCATTCAACCATGACATCGAAAAATTCAGCAAATTGGGTCAATGAGTTCCTTACAAACTTTCCGAATGAATGTGTCCTTTTTTTACTGCACGTCTTAGGAATGAACCTTCTTTGGACCGGATAGTGACTAGTGACAAATATGGGTATTTTATAAAAATGTCAAGTTATCTGTTTGGCGGGATATAAAAGGTTTAGTCCACATTAAACTTTTAATCCTAAATCAAATAAGTTCTACAGCGAGCAGCTCGAGTGACTTGACTGTTATCAGCTCAAGAAGAAAAACGACCATCTTTGACTTCAAGACGAAAGGTAGTCTTCCATTAGGATAATTCTCGGCCACGTGCAACGAGGATGACATTACAAAGGAATGCTGCTGGAGCAGTTTGAATATTATGAAATGATGTCCCACCCACCATACTCGCCGGACACTTCCCGACCTGATTATCATTTATTCCGCAGTCTTCAAAATCATTTGAAAAAAATATGAATTCTGTAGACGAGGTCAGAACCGTACCGGTTGTATTTTTCTTCATGGACAAACGAACTTTGAAGGGGGGGTCTTGCAAGTCTACCAGAAAGATGGAAGAGCATTGTGGAAAATGAAGGAGAGTATATTTTAAATAAAAGAAGAACTTTGCTTATCTTAAAAACACAGCATTATTTATGGGATGATCCAATAGTGAAAATAAACATAAATTATAATTATAATTGAAAAATGTGATCTGTACATACTGAATGCAAAGATGACGATGAATTGACTTGTAATTTGATTCATTTCGCTCGTCCGCTTTTGTCACTAGTGTGACGTCAGGAAGGTAGCGTGACGCGCCTAACATTGAGCCGTTAAAGCCTCAACGGTATCTTGCAGGGCCTGAGGTCAGTCTGCTCGGCCTTGACCTGTGCCGTGTACTGTGTACCGAGTACTGGCCACCGCCGGCTTCATGTATTCATCAAAATTCATTTTTATCTACAGATTTATAAATAATTTTATTGTTAACATTTTATTTACCTTTCAGGGCTGAAAATATAAAACTATAATAAAACAATAAATACTTTCTAAGTTATCAACTACCAACTGGATTAGGGTGGATACGTCTTAAATGTATTGACTTTGTCATGTTTAATCCAGTCTCCGCAATGTCAAAAAGTGCGTGCAGTCTCGCTTATGACTAGGCGCGATATGAAAAGTTTAGCGTGTTAACTCGCTTATGATGTTTAAATGGTTAAATAGTACTTTTTTTAAATGTTTGCAATATCAAAACTATAGTATTTAGTATTTAATTTGTAATTTTATTTATATTAAATATGAAAAGAAAAGTCTGAGGCGTTTAATTAAATTTTATAAATTTGTCACGTTGTCGATTAGGTATTATTTTTACTTTTTAATACTCCTGATTAGATTATTAAACATAATTTAATCTCAAATATATAAATTGGAGATATATTAAATAACTAATACACGGGGTTGGGTCGCGGGGCCCGCACTAGCCGCACTAGCCGCACTCGTTCGCTGGACACGGATATTCGTTTTTTCAAATTATTTCGCTATTTTTATGTCTGCAAGCTTAGTTGGCCAATGTTACGGCAGGCCCGCATTTGAAATTAAAATATATTTTTTAATTATTACCTATTTTAAAGTAAATACTTTTTAGTCGCAATACAAATGCAATACCTTCGCGTGTCCCCAACATTTTCCGAATTTGTTTTAATTATAAAAACATATTTGATTATTATACGAGTTTATTTTTATAATCTGAAAACAATGTCGATATCGGATATTGTTCATCGACCAATAAAAAAATTTGCCGCGTCGACGCAAAATTTTCAAAAATGTAATTCAAAAGAGTATTAATAAATATTATTTCGTTTCTTTAAGCGGTTGATTGAAGAATTTATTTTAATAATATAAAATGAGAAATATTTTTTAAATTAAAGTTCCGTGAATGATTAAATTTCATCGATATTATAATAAGATAGGTGCGTGCATTTAAATGTTACCTAAAATGTTAGACAAACTCACACTAAGAAATTGCACTAACTTCTTGGCTATTCCTAAGAAAGTACCTATTTCAATTACTTGGGTACTTATTTAAAAGTTCATCGGATCCAGTGAAATAAAAATGATTTGCTCGATTTAAAATGAAATAATAATATTGCGGGCAGTCCGGACCGGGGTTGCGACACGGTATCGCAGTGACAAAAGAAAATTAAAAACCCGTCGTGCGCGGAAAACTGACGACAATCCGTGCCGTGTGCCAACCTTGCTCTCGGCTGGTGCAATCGCTACCGCGTCAACTACAACCGCATCTGACTCATTTTATAAAGTTTCTCGTTCACTTCTTAACGGATCAATCATTACAGCCGTTCACCCGTTTGACTTTTCTATAACTAACTGCCACAAGTACCGGCACAAACTTAAATTATCCTGTACTGGCACAAACTTAAATTATCCTGTACTGGCACAAACTTAAATTATCCTGTACTGGCACAAACATAAATTATCCTGTACTGGCACAAACGTAAATTATTCTAATTTTCGAAACAATTCTATCAATTTAAATATAAATTTAATCGTAAATTTATTACTTTAAAAAAGGCAAGTTCTTTTATTGCCCGGTTTCGATTTCTCCTTCGGATAACGGATTTAAAATGTTTCATTAACAGCGCTCGGAAACATTTAAATAACTAGATTTACAAATCTCCATAGCCAAAGCTCATAACAAGAATAAATTTATTTAATTTAATCATTTATTCCAAAAAATTCAAAGACGGATAATAAAATATAACCTACAATTTTTATCTATTCAAACATGTTGCTACAATGACGTTGGACTTAGTTGGAATACACCATGAAAACAATACTTTTAGTCTGCTTGCGGTTTGAAAATCAAATATGGAAATATGCAGAAGTGCAGGAAGTACATTTCTGTGAGAATTTTTTTCTTTCGAAGACAACAGAATTAAGCACAAATTGATTAAAAAATGCAGAAAATTCGCAACGTAAAGATGGCAATATAAAAATATTTATATACTTTGTATGGAACGCAACAACAGTAGTTCCGACATAATACGTTGATTACATTGACCATTACTTCAGTTTTACCACAGGCAGCGACAATACAGGTTAGTTCAAATTCCCGTCGACATTCTTAAATGAATATTTATCACGTGAGCTAAAATGGTGCAAAGAACTTTTGCATGTATCTCTTCAGTACACAGTACAGTGCAGTAAAAAAAATATAGGACGCAGAGAACAAAAATATAGTACATTATACTAAATATAGTACATTATATTAATGAAAAAACAATAGCGTGTGACCGTGCAACTTGTGCCAATCATAAACAAACATGTAAGAATTCCTCTGTATATCGGTAATGTAATTCCGTACAACAGCACCACACGCGTACTCATTACCCGAGTTTTGAATTTTGAGTAATGGAGAATTAAACTATTAAACTGAGCAACCGTCCCAGTATTGTTACAGTAATATGGTCTAATAACTCTAGTAATCTGTAATATGGTGTTTTTACACTTTTGATAGGCAACCACTTATTTAAGGATACTGCAGTGAAATCAATATTTTACAAGATCAAGTGACCCAAATCTTGAAATAAGCAGAAATTAATTAATAGTGGATCAATCAAAAAAAAACATATTCTATGGAGAACTACATTAAAGTATTGAAAATTACAGGTGAAGGATGAAATATCAACGAAATTACTTACTTCTTAAAATTAAGTTACTTAAGAAGAGGCGGAATATACACGAAGAATGGTTCAGGTAGCAAATAAACGGTAGGTACGCGGAGACTATGGTCGCATTAAACTTATCTTTGCAGTTGTGGAAATATTATTTAAACAATATTAATACGCATCGGCTTCACCGAAACCACCTAATTACACGTGGAGGAAAGGGTAACTAAAATCATTTCAATAAGTTTATCCACAGTTGGAAAATGGCCTTAACCGCCGAAACAGCTGGAACATTTAAATAATGCTTTAAGCTAACTAGCAGAACTCAATAATAATATTTATTCAAATTTGATTTTCTAAATTTCATCGAAAAATAGTGGAAATATCGCGTCAGGACAAAAATGTACGGAACGAGCAACATTTTGAAGTCATGATATATCTATTATTTTGTGGTATGGTATAATTATGTTTGTATACTCGTATTTTGGTCCCTCACAACTCAATTTTATAATTTCTTATTTTATTTCTAAACCAGCGGTCCGCGAACACCGCTCTCTGATTTAATTATTAAGAACAGACTAAATAAGTAAAATGGGACGAATGTGACGGGGATCGGATGAGGGACCAAATAAGCCGAGGGAGTTTACGGGAGGGTTCAGGATGGAAATGAATTTAGAATAAAATTTAGAAGATAAATCGTGTACGTGTCGTTTGAGTGAGGGTTTGTTTGAAAACCAAGGTAAGTTTGTAATTCTACTGAAGATATAGTTTTGTTTAGATTCAAAAAAAAAAAAATTTGTGTTACTTGAACCTCAGTTGGGGCGCTCGCGTGTGTGAATATGGCATTAATCCATTTGATGAATTTTAATAATATTTGCAAAAAAGATGATAGATGTTTCTAGCATTTAATCGTGAAGGTCTAAAGAGTGGGAAAGTGTAAATATAAGGTGCACAGTAAAAGAAATTGATTAGGTGCAATGTCGTCGCTATTGATGAGCCCGGGCGAGAGCCGACAGAGCGAAGAAAGCAAAGACAGCATCGCCGAAGGGGTCGCTGTCGGGCGGCAATAAATCCGTCATATTCGGCCCAAACAAAGAGCTGCGCGCGCACCGAAAAGAAACAATAAAAACGAAATAGTTCCTCACTGACCTACAAAGCCGACGGCGGCCCGCGGCCCATCCGCCATCGGGGACCGAAATCGAAAACGCCCGCCTCGAAAAACTCGTCCATTTTCCTCGCCGCGCGAATCACTGTCGCTTTTGCACCGCGCCCCCGGGGGTCAAGGTCGGTTTTGGCCCGCGCGCGGGGCCGGCGCTTGGGTCCTTGCGGCTCCGCGCGCGCGGCGGCGCTTGCGACCTTCCCGCCGCTGACACACTTGCGGTACCGTTAGCCGCGCCGCTCTTTCTCCGCTCTCGCCTCTCCCTCGCGCGCGCTCGCGGGCGGCGCGGGCGGAGGCTCGCGCGCGCGCCGAGCGGGAGGACTGCGCGTCTACACGCTCCTGCACGATTTGCATATAGAGCCATTCGTCGTATTCGACTCGAAAAATTAATATGTGCGACTAATATTCATTGCACTTTTATTCCATTACAATATGAAAATCATTCTTACTCAGAGTCTACCCTAGACATTGATGCTGTAGTAGGTTACTGAGATATTTTGCAGTACATCTTAATGTAAACTCTCACATACCTACGAAAGTTAGATAATACCCGTGAATCCTACCCGTATAATCTTATAATATAAAAAGAAACTATCCATGGACTGCATACTAGAAGAACGAATTCCTTATTCCGAGGGCTTCAAATTGAGATAACTTCTCAACTGTGTATCAACTTAGTTAATTCAAGGTAATTAGTGACATCAGATGAGCAGAACTGAAACATCAGCACCGTATTTTGAACTTAATTAAAAAAAATTGATATTTGAAGACTTCCAACTATCGAGAATCAACGAGCGTGCACGAAAAAGTAAACTAAGATAGAAGAGAGTTACATTGTGTCCTGCGAAGAAGTGTCGTGAACGAGCCCAAGTTTTGTTTTAAAATCGTGTGTGGAAGAAACTAATCTGACGGGTGGTAAATGAATTAGTTTTACGGCAAGAAAAACTCAAGGTATCGTTTGATCTAGTAGATCTGCATGCTTCAAACCGACAGCCTAGAAGAGGAGATTATCCTGGGAACAACCTGACATGGATAAGTACCACAACGATAGATAGATACGTTGTACATAACTGGAGAGACCCTGGAGATGGAGTCAGCTACGAAGCCGGGACCTATGGAGCTGAATATCGTCTAATTGTGGTTACAATACTCAGTAATGACACGAAGGAAGAACAAATAAGGTGGACCCTAGAACTACTCTAGAGATGACATGTTGGAGTAATTCCGGGCAATCAATTCTAGAGGTAGTAAAAGCTAGCTAGAATTTGTATTCTCGTAGCTGTATTTCTGTGATCCTTTCCAAGTATGTAATCTCGAAGAAAGCGGAAGATTCCTTATTGCTAACATGAGTGGGAAGAGAAATTAAACATAAAAGATTAAAAGAATTCGTGCAGGATACCCAAAACTTAAGAAAAGTGCACGTATTCTAAGAAAATTAGTTACGAACAAGTTTATCAATCAATTGCAAAATTTTGCTTTTGAAACTCTAATATATCTAAGGGACGGTTTTGTGATCAGTAGTAAATTTCTATCATGGTAAATATTTACTATAGTAACATGACAGAATAATGTCTTTTTATTTCTTCTTTATTACATATATATTCATTATAATTATATTTTTTGCCAAACTGCACAGCAGTTTTACGGAAAACTTGCTTGTGTCCTTTCTGTGTGCAGGATCGGGTGGCACAACAATAATCTGACTCGGTAACAATAGTATTTATTAAACAAAACTATACAGGTTCAAGTCAATAATAAGATATGAATTCCGAGCAACGGTTCAGATACGAGAGATTGCGCCCGACTGCCTGGCGGTCTTTTATCCCTTTCTAGAGAGAGAGATAAAAGAGAGCCTTTCAAGAGAGCCTCATTCAGGCTCTCTTGCGCCCATGCACTCATCCATAAATTCATCACAGTGACTTTTTCCATCTCCCGTGGTAAAAAATGTTAGCGGGTTGTTGGAAGGACCGTTTCAGGATCGTCGTAGGCCTTACGCACTTTTACATAATATTGCATTCGTAGACTCCATAAATGTATGAAACAAACTTCACGAACATTCTGCTTAAAATTTTTTAAAAGCAATACTGATTAATGTGTTGTTTTGGTTCTGCGATCTAGGCTACTGCTGCATTGGGATGTGTATCATTTCATAATCATAATACAATGTACATAATGTCTTCTAACTTATTCCTAACTGCTTTTTTAATTACAAACATTATTGAATATGATTTTATATTTTTGTTATATTCAGGTCAATAATTTATATTTAAAATTACATTTTCAGACTTTCGTAGGCCCTTTGTAGGTTCGCAGACCCTAGACACAGTGCCTACTGGGGCTAATGGATAAGAAATCTCGCCTCACAGTGTGGTAAGACGTATAATCATAAAATCATGTTTTATCTATGACTTTATTTATCCTGCGTTCGAAATCTGTCACCCCGATGGCGAAATTCTTAATGGTACTGTATATTAAACAACGAAATCATCATCGGACGAACTGTCATCACTAAAATAGCGGGATATTGAATGATTAATTGACCTACATGGCGACATTCAAAGTATCAATCCGATATTCGAGAGTAAAATTAGTTTAGCGTTGCATTTTTTACCAAAGATAGAATCACCGTTTTCGCAATTTTTTTAACTTTTGTAAATTTTTTTTGTTAGCACTGAATATAAAACCGGCCCCGAGCGGCCGTGCGGACAATATGAACGGTGTACATCCATTTAACACGGAAAAGCAAAATTAAATAAAATAAAATATTGCTCCTTGACTTCACCTCCAAGCGGGCCCGCATGGCTGTCGATATGTAAAGTTGGCGAAGTAGTGTGCGTGCCTTGAATGGGAACACCGCTGCGCTTGTGTGAGTGCGGTGGAATATTTTGTTTGGAACATGTGTACACAATGACGTGTGCACGGTGATCGCACCGTGACTAAAGCTTTCTCTTGAATTAAATACATTTTTAATAATAATTTGTAAATACTCATTTTTATATTCTCAAGAGAAAGAGTAAGTGTGTAGGTGTATGATTTATATATTTACATACAGTTAGGTGGCGCAAACGAATATTTGATAACTTAATGTTATCGGTTGTATTATTGTGTTATTGAAATATCACGGAGAAGTCAGTCGGATGGGTATTATATGACCCAGTCGTGTTCCGTTTATGCGATTAAAATTTTGGGAGCTTGCCAGAAGCAGAAGAACAATTTTTTCAATTCGTGAAAAAATATATTTTTTATTTGAGGATGCATATATATCACATATAAACATTACCTTTTCTCATGACTACTACTGTCGATGCTGACGCAACCCTTTTTAAATGTCAAATAATGATGTAAACGATATTTTTACTCTTACACGTGCGGTACTTTCCTCATAAAGTACGTAATTTTTGTATTAAACATTAAAAGCATTTGCTTTTTGTAAATTATATCCAACGGCATTAGAAATATCTGTACTTACGATCCCTAGCATTTTTTTATGAGATTCTGTTTATAATATTTGTGTATAAATGTGCTATACGAGTATTAAATGTGAACTTTTTAAATATATTTTAAAAAATCGTTACATTATTTCTTTCACTTTTATACGTAGCTATCCACTAAATATCTTGTAAAACTAAATGATTAATATATCATCTTGATTGTTTTCTCAAGCAACATCTCAAATAAATAAATAATAAAAATAAATCTAGTGAGTTTCTTCCCGAGCGGCGTGTGGCGCACGGGATGAATGTACCGGCGGCATTCTAAAAGGTCCCACAAGTCAGTCAGTCAGTCAGTAGGCTCACCCGCACACTCGCGCGCGCCTCTCGCTCGCACTCACCCGCTCCCGCGCGCGCGCTCGCTCGCGCCATTTCTCCGCGCTCTTTACGGGCGGCGCCCCGTCCCCTTCGCGCTCGCGCATTTCCCGCGACCGGTCTCGCTCGCACCATTTCTCTGTGCTCCTTTCCTCGCGTATGCGCGTCTCGCCCGCACTAGCGCGATTTCCCACGGATTTGTATTGCCGTCTTTTTCGTGCGCTGTAAAGCTGGATAAACGAATGTCGATCGCGTATCGGTGTCTCAGTCGGTCGCGCGCATTTTCACACGAACTGAGCGGTGTCATCTCTTTCGCTCGTCATTTTCTCTCGGGAAAAGCGTACGGGATGCGGACTGCGCATGACAAGCGAGCAACTTTTATTTATACTAATATTACTATTACGATTTCAAGAATGTGATTTATTGAAAATGTACGGCGTATTGATTCACTTGAGATTATTATTGAATGTTATTATACGCGTTACGGCGTATTAAATATATATTTATTAGGCTTTAGCCATTTTTCAAATAATATTGAATAAGAAGAGGAGTTGTTTTCTTGACTGGCCGTTAAAGTCTTATCGAGAAACGGCATTTTCGTCGAACTAGATTATTATTTTTTTGTATGTACAGTAATAATGCTGCATAAGCGTTTAGAAAATTGGGTACTTTGATCCATTGAGAATTTAAAGATTTGCGAACTGCGAATATTTTGAGTTGTATTGTGGATAAACTTCGTATTAACCTTTTAACTGCCACGAGCGCGTTAACACGCCAAACTTTGTATGTCACGCTAAGCTATGCGCGCGTTAATACGCACTTTTGGACCTAGCAAACTTGCAGGGATTAAAGTCATATTTCAAAATCATTTAGCCATCTGCGGACGACATGGCCCGGCTTTTGATAGATAAGTCAAGATCCTTAAAGCCTATCTTAGCCTGTACTGTGTCTTCCATTTCAAATAGAGTCGGCAGTTAGAAGTTAAGAAAGATTAGAAGTACCGGTAAGTAGCGCAGTGCTCATGTTTTTTCAGTAGTTAAAAATTAAAAAATAAATTGAGCACGCATCTACTTCACTTTGTGGTGCAATGTGATTATTTAAAATTTTCACTTACTGTACTTTGTACTACACACACGTTAAATTATTTGACCACTACCATACTATGTCGTCAGTCATGAGTTATAAAATACACCTACTACAGTAGGATAGGACCTACCTACCTACCTACAAAGTTTAGTTTGGTTTAGTGAAAAATTAATATATTTTTTTAGATTCGATTCTCCGAAGCTCCCGTTATTTTAAACATGTAAATGTGCCGATTGAAAAGATTTACCGTGGTGAGACAATCACCGTTCCGACGCGAAAATCGTCTCCGTTACTCCGAGAGCTCTTCGAATGAGCGGCTGTCAAAATCCCGACGAAAACGCCGAAAATTGAAAATAGCGGAGGTTCAAAGTCACTCGGGGGTCATGGTCGGGTGCAGATTGAGTGCGGGTGCAGCAGCAGCCCCGGGCCCCTGAGCTGCTGAAGGACTGGTTCACCGCTCGCAGTAAACGGAGCGTGAATCGTACGTCTAACACTGCCGACTATCGGTGGTAGAAACCGACGTCATTTACTGTGCAGAATGTGAGTAGAACCTTGTGCGAAGATCTCATCTCTGACGGACGTGACTGAAGAACGAATTGAATTGACAAATTATTTGATACCTACATCTTCTTATTTATTCTTTCGTTTCCTTTCCTGAAGAAGAGAAATAATGTAAATCTGATCTTATTATACAGTAAGTAAGATTAAGAAAGAATCACTTAATGGTAAGAAATATATATGACGCAAGTATTGATAGCGCAAGAAAGAGGATTTGGCACGACCAGGTAAACCAGATGCTGGAAAACGGTCCTATTAGAAGCCACAATAATCGGCGAGCTTATACGAGAAGATGTATAAATGTGGATTAGGCGAGAATTGTGCGTCAAGACAAAAGAGTGTGATGCTCTATCCTCTCTGTCTACCCTCACGGAGAAATGACGTGATGGTAAGTTAGTTAAATATTTTAATATAGTTAAGGTTGGTTAAGGTTAAGGTAGTAAACAATACTATCATAAGGATTGCACGCAAATTTATATTCAAATTGTGGTGATAAATCGATCAAAATATAAAATATCCTCGAGTTTAGGTGCAGCTTCGATATTCATTTTCGTAATAAAAATTGTCTGAAAAATGTAATATTTCGCAAGGAAGGTTTGTGTGTCTCGCGGTACGAGACCCAATGCACCATACAAGGTGGACAGTTGAGCACGACCAGAGCGCCGATATCAACACGTCGGCGCAAAAAATGTTTTGGCGTGAAACGTTTGATGGATTTAATTAATTTGTCACAGACTGGCAACAGTCTAATAGCGCACCGGTGGTCGCCGGCCGCTTGCCCAACACCAGCACCGTAACTCACTCAAGTGGCAAATGTACAGACTGCCTGCAACAAGAGCCGACCGTAAACTTTGCTAAATATTGCTAATAACAATATTGCTCTATCTGGAGCCGAGATCGTCCACAATATTTCGTTTGTCAGACTCTTCAGTTAATTGATTTATATTTTTGTTACAATTGACAACACGTACTTTTTTATTTAGCATTTTATTGATTTCTTAAGGTCTGGAGAGTAAGGGGGGTGTGAAAAAAGATAAAATCTTAGATTCTTCTAGCCCTAGAGATGCACTTTTAAATAGTTCTTTTTTAGGGTATGAATTTAATACTTTTTTATAACTATGTTTGAAAAACAAATATTGCTTCGTAATTGATTATCACATGATGATAATTACCTACTATAGACAAAGTTAGTAGACGTCTCATGTGGGAAAATATAACACTTGTTTTTTGATACTATTTGTTTAATTTAAGGCGCATTTTGCCTTGTAAGGGCATTATCAATCTAACAATTTAACTCAACAACTTGTATTTATAACTAAATGAAGGATGACCCTGCATCTTCGCAATAGTGACTTCCCCATACACATGATAGTTGTACATGCGAAGAATAACATTCAAAACATGGTGTGATGTAATGTTTATAGGTTAGTTAATCATGGTGGTTTACGATATCATATCAAAAAGCTGTTAAAAATTATGTGTAAATTATGTATTTATATACGTAAATTATGTTTAATTAATGTCCCACTACGGGTTCGTACCGGTTCGCGCGAACCGGTTGTTCAAATTGGAAACCTTTCAGGGACCCTTTGTTGCTGAATATTTATAATAAAATCAGAACATCCTGGATACCTGTGCCACTTTACTTGACCACCAAGCGGTGATGAAGAAGGTGTAACTAGAGAGATCAGCAAGATGGTACAGGGAGGACGCCGCAGTATAGGTACGTAACATATGTATTTGTGTTGGTTTTTTTTATAAAAAGATCATAATTAATATATTTTATGAAGCGCTTTAGAGAGTGGACGACAGCACGGAAACCACGTTAGATGATGAACTCTCTTATGTTGGAGAGAGTTCAGAAAACAAGAGAGAATCGTTTAAAATCGTCGTTTCATCTTCCCACTGCCTTCATCTCGACCATGTTTAGTGTCAACAATTCAAGAAGAAGCGTTTTCGTTTACAATAAATATTTGTATTATTGACTACGGTCTTGCGAGCAATACCCACGATTATTAATTAATAGGGTCAAATAGCTGATCTATACATTTTAATTAGGCAGTATTGTATATTATTTTTAAGCTACCAACACTAGCCTCACAATACTCTTAAACGACAAGTTTGATTTGTATCCGGTAATTAAAATTAACGCAAATGTTGTGTACCGACTAATTAAATTCTTCCAATTAAAATTATTAGTGGCTAAAACTAAGCATTTTTTATAAACAGAGTATCACCGTTGACGTACAATATTGCGAACCTAACAAAAAATCTGAATCACCATTTGACGTCACAATCCAGTATTTGTTATGTCCTCGAGTGAAAGTTCACCTACCGTGTTGGTTCAGAATAACGACATTTATCCCCTGAAGAGTTAAGCCTGCTACTTTGAACCGATGCAATCTTTAATTCTACTTATTTGGATTATATTGCGATCAGGTTGTCTATTCAGACATTGTTTATAACTGCGCCTAGCCGAACTTCTTCTGGCAGGACCTCTTCATCTTTCCATTCATTTCCTAATATTTTTAGTACCAGTGACTTCATTGTACTTCTTCGTTCTTATTAGTACAGTATCATTTTAATTCTATTAATCTTGCGTATTTTTAGCATGCGTGTGGTAGACCCACATTTTGAACTCTTCAGGCGATTTCGACTGTGCTTCAGTGAGGGTCCAACTTCCACAACTTACAGCCGAACTGAGAAACATAACACCGTATCAATCTCATTCGAAATACCAGATCAAAATCGTGACTGTAAAAATCGTTTGCGTGAATTAGTTTATATTAATATATTTGGTTTTTGCTAATTATCGTGAAAATTTCTCGACGTTGGTTTCAGTTTAGTATTTTTGGTTATCTCTTTCAAAAACCTTTGATTATTGTTTACCGAATCGAACGGTCGGTGTTCCAATTTGAACGTTCGTTTTCACGACTTGTTGAGCGTTTCAGAAGCCCAGGAGTTTCATCAGCAGAGAACACCTTGAAACGGAGTTGCCGCTCCGGTGGTTTCTCGGCTCTCGGGCGATTATTGCACCGTGTGTACTTCCATTGGCTGGAGGATTGAGCAACGGAGAACTCTTTTTTTATATTGGGCACTTCAGTATTCAGAGCGACAAGTGTCTCGTAACAGCCGAACATGACGAAAACATTTAACCGTCGATGTGTCGATGCGCATCAGAGAGGTTCCCGTCACGGGGCTTAACCCTCACGGGGCTCAACCCTCACGGGGCTCGCGCCGCGGCTCGACCCTCACGTTTAATATTCTTCTACTGTCAAGCTGTTAATCGCGCTAATAGCAAAACTGTACGTGCGGAAGAGTCGACAGAAACGACAATATTCTCAGATCAAATCTTCAGCCGTTTAAATGTTTATTTATTTATTCTTAATGTAGTGCATACATAAGTATCTTTATAAATACTCTAATGTAAACAAGATTAAAATCATTTCTTTTACTACAACTTATCTTTCACATATTTGCTTAGTTTCATTTTGAATCTATTTAGTTTCTCCTCCTTTCTTATGTTTTCTGGCATCTCATTAAAAATCTTCACCGCACTGTACAACATTGATTTCTGAAATTTAGCCTTCTTCCTGAATGGCAGTTTCAGTCTACTTTTTCTTCTTGTATAATGTAAAATGTACTTAAAAATGAAGCAAAATACGTAAGATGTAACAATAATGAAGATGTGTCATAATTCGAAAACATGAAAATTAAAATATATATTTTATTTCTTATATATACAGTTAGTGAATTCAATCGGAAGCAGTGTTGCCAAGCGAGGAGCGATAACTAAAATGTTTTAGTATCTAAATGAATAAATAATTATATAATTAAAACCCTATAACTCAATTAAAAAGAATCACTTCTGTGATAAGTCACGCACGGTAATGATAGGATTTTGGTCGACAACAATTATAAATCAAGCGCGGCTCCTAATTGGTGCACTCCACCGAGGGACGCGCGTGTGTGCGAGTGCGCGTGTGCGCGTGTGCGCGTGTGCGCGTGTGCGCGCGTGTGGGTGTAAACGAGTCTGGCCATCCCTGGCCATAAACAGCTTCCGAAGAAAGATTGGAGAAAGAACTTTACCTAGACCGGACACCGGACAGCAGACATAGCACCCTGTTCACAAATTAACGGCTCCGTTGTAATAGTTTTATTTTTGATATTATTCAGCTGCTATTTAATCAACGATATATCTTGCATATATAGTTTGTATGTATGTCTGTAGTATCAGTAATGATAGCGCCCTTTTCCTCAGTCATATGTCAATATTTGTACAGAAACATTTATTCCGCTTTATAAAAGTCATCATCGTCACGTGTGCTCGACGCGCAGCCAAATATTAACAAGTTAGAGCTATTATGTTCACCCGTACGCTGCGTCAGTCAAACACAATAAGTTGGAGACGCACAATAGTACGTACGTAAAGATCAACCCAGTTGAAATGGCAACCTCCTACCTCCGACGACTAGCAAAAGACGAGGGGGTGAAGTTAGACAACAAAGTAGAAGTAGATAATACACCAATAATATCACATTTCAAATATTCGAAAACAAAGCCTTCCGCACGATTAATGATTCAAAGTGAAAATACAACTCGGGATTTACTGCAGGGAAGTTGAGATGGGTGAAATATGTAAGCTGGAGTTGACGAATCCTGAAATATGGTCCATCATACAAGAAAGCATCAGAATACTAAAGTCGAAGGTCAAAGATAATCGGATAAGCAAGTGATGAGTTCTAACTCAATCATCGCTGAGGATCAACAATCCTGCTCCACGCACGCGTGTGAAAACAGAAGCCAATAAATTATAAATAAAGGTTGCCAGCGTAATCTCCGGATAACAAAGTTTTAATATTCATTTAGGTACATTTTTAATTTTTTTGTCTCGTAGATAACATTTAACAATATTATATGTGTCCTGAAATATAACTTTATATACTTTTAAGCGAGACAATGACGTATTTCTTCGCAGAGTAAAAAAACATTCTACAGGAAACCTTAAGTCTCATTGGAGAGGTAAAATAATCTGAGCAGAGGCACCGACATGGCAGACACTCCATACGAAAGCGTTCATCCGTCAGCTGATGTTCATATACATGGTTTAGACAAAAACATTGTTCCAACAACGTAAAATGAGGAACAGTAAACCATAAGAGTGCGAGCCAGCTGTGTCGAGAGGAGAAATGCCGAGGAACCGGTTCCGGCAGAAGTATTTATTACCAGCATCATCGTCACCGCGTGAAGGCTGTACGCTGCACCGAGCTGTACCGAGCGGGGGTCAAGTGCGAGGCTCGCTGCCTCACTGGGTCAGCGACGCCTCCAGAACTACACTGCAGCCTGCCCTGTGTACAGTGTACGTACTGTGTAGGCGCACAATCGTGCGTCTGGTGGACTGTCTCGCGTTTCCAAACCACTCTACAGTGAACAATATATTGTGTGTCCCGTGAACCTACAAACTTATCCATTCATCGACCTTGTCCGATGAATAATTAAGTACTGCGGACGTATAGCGCGACGATTATCTGTACGACTGACGATAGTCAGCAACATTGAAGGGAAAATAAAGAAAAGGTGACCTCTTGTAAAATGGAGGCATCAAAAAAATTAAGTAATAGGATCAGAGTCTTCGCAACCTCGCATGCAGCAAATGTCCGGGTAGTGTGGAGAATGTAGGCAACCACGGAAGAGGAGTGACTGCGCCCAGCGGTGAACAATGAACTACAATAAATTACTGAATTTATCAGTTTAATTTGTCATTTAAATTTCTTCGCAGCAACACCTTTAAAATAGGCGCACTTCAGCATAGCTAATATTTAGATTCCTATTATTTCAAAAACTAAAAAAGCACAGTACACTGATTGATTAATTTTTTCACCTATTTTTACAAAATGCGACGCTATTGTACAATTAATTGTAGCGTCAAACCGGATCGACAATCATCACGTGTACTTTCAATAATAAAGATGTATTACAAGAGCAGCCGAGGGAATTCAACCTTATTGTGTTTGCTCTTGTTGTTTGTAGAAAGGTTCCATTTTTTATGCATCCTCTGCGAAGTTGTATCAGGTGGCTTCCCATAAGGAAAGGGTTGAATCTGGGTCAAGGATCGTTTTTGTGGGAGTTTTATCGGTTTCAGCTAACCGTCTGATCGCTTCCACTCACGGATGATCATTCGACCCAGAAATGATATTCTTCGGCTTTAACCTCTACCGTACCGTGATATTAAATACTCGAACGCTGCCATGCTGTCAACTCGCGTTACCGTACGAAATAAGAGTTCCATTAGCCTTTAAATTTTGAAAAAATAGTTAATGCCATAAATTTACTTTAAGTGAGATACGTAATATTATAATTCGGAGCATTCATCAAGTTCTGTATAGGATGTTGCTTCCTTTTTATCTATCTTAATTTAATTAGTGAGAAAGAGACACAAAACATATTCGTATGTTTATTATTGTTTTCACTGAAATTAATGTGTGATTTCTTTCTGACTTGCCACAAATTGTATTTTTGTCAACGTATTAATTTTACAACCGAATGAAATAGAAATAATTATTTTTGTAGAATTCGCCTTACATAATTCAATTTTCACCAGTCATTTCTAAGCGTAAACATTTTCCTTCAATTTAAGTAAAATGTGAAGTGTACGTTGCGTATATTTACCGAAATATTACAGATTTAATTAGAGCGGTAGACCTGTGTTACAGCATGGTTTGGGAAGGGTTAACAATACGCAGCTGGGCCTTTCTATTGTACTCGATATAAGTAAATGATTTTGTAGTGATAGTAAACACAGGTTTATTTAATGTACGAGGGATGCGTATTCAAAGTATACAAGAGATTTAAATGGATTCAATAAGGCCGCGATAACAATGACAAAAAATGTTCTTAAATACAAACGTGAATATTGAAGAAAGTTTGGATGGTTGTAGGTACATATTTACATGTAAGGGCATTATCAATCTAACACATTTAATTCAACAGATTTGCATTTATATCTAGATTCAGGCACCAATACAATGTTATTTACGTGAGATAAAAAAGGACCACATTATTAATTGTAATTAAATATCGGAGGATTTCAATTGATAATTGATAATATATTCAAATAAAATCAAATTATCGAAAACATATTTTTGTCGCTACTGGGATTCAAAACTGGATCTTTTCCTAACTGGAGAAATGCATTAACCGATTATGCTCCACCAACACAGCAAGTTGACGACAAATTTTCGAACATATATGTTACACTTTCGAATTGATACAGATGTATTATTGTTCCATTATTTGAAAATATCACAGGCTGTCCGATCTGACAAATTTCAAATTCCCAATGAGAATGTGTTCTCCTTAAAAATCTAATATATCATTATTAACATCATTTTTACATAGAATCGTGCAAACATTATATCAATTGTAGAATACCAAAAATATATCTTGCCGTATTGTCTTCTTATACAACTGTCATTTTCTACATATTATCTATGACATTCCAATATGATTAGTGTTAAAACAGAATGGTTACTTAGAATTATTAGAAGCAATCAATAATGTTGTCCCTTTTATTAGCATGTAATTAAAATTGTATAGATGTACCCCCACTACAGACGTAAATACAAGTTGTTGAGTTAAATTATTAGATTGATAATGTCCTCACAAGGCGAAACGCGTCTCAAGTAAATTAAGCGAATAATAATTTAAAAACAAATGTTTTATTTTCACATATGGAGTAGGTAAAGCTTATGTATGATCATTTTATGAATAATAACTTAGAATAATACATTATGTGATGATGGATGTGGAATCCCGTAGTCATCAATCTTGGAAGATTTAAACTTCACGATCTATGGTACAATTGTTTAGATACATCGTCTGTAGAAAAGACGATAATTAATTTGTAGACTAGTGTTAGCCGGAAACGTGAAATAGAACGATCTTCTACTCCGTGGACTGATCCTGACCTGTCAAGGGAGCCACGAGTTTCTCATTCACATTGAAGAGATGATTCGTCATGGAGATCATGGTGATAAGCTTTGAGAAACAATGAGAGAAGAAGTTGAAAAATGCAGTGATCATCTGCCTGCGGAAGCCAGTATTTTTTATAGTTCCCAATGAGTATAGAAAAATATCATATCTACAACACTTTGAGTATTTTTCTTGCGACTGTTATAATACTTTTCCAAGTGCTAACTTTGATGATTTTACAAGGATAGGCAGACCGACCAGCTGCAGCTTGCTTACACGGCTACATTACTGCAAATCGCTGTCCGTAACGTTGTTTCGGTACCTAATTTGCTTCAAATTCAGATCGTCATCCCTGCTGATGCTATCTGGGTGCTTATCTGGCAATATCCGGTAATGCAGCGCGTAGGAGATTGTCGACAGATTAAATTATACAGTGGTGTCTTCATTGCACTGCTGCAGCCATTTCTACTGCTTCAGCTGTACTTGTGTTTATTTGTCGAGTGCTTCGTATCATATGAACAATAACACAAAAATAATAAATTCTGTGCACGTTTCCAAAGAATTTAGAAATTATATTTTTCATTTATTATCTTTGTTTTATTAACTACTTAAATTGAGTTTAAATACATCAATATAAAAGAAAAGGTCGCGAAGTATTCGAAAAGGTTTGGACAAGTAGTCGAACAAATCACGATATTCAACCTGCGGAGGCTCTAAACGCGGCTCACAGTTACCTGGTTAACAAACCAGGGTCGTATCAACATTAATGGTAGACCTGGTACCGACCCGTGAACCAGACAACAATACATCGCAGCGTAGCCGCTCCGGAAGCCAGCTTTAACCGTTCACTTCTACCGGTACCAGTTCTTCTCTACCGGTTTCCAAAACACACCAACTATACAGTAAACGATTTTCGCCATAGACTTAATCTGTATTTTCACCTCAACTTGTGCATCATACCTCAATAAACGCCATCAACTGTAAGACAACCATGACATTTTTTCGTATGCCTGTTCCACCTACACACACAAAAGTGACAGCTACCTTGTTATTCAAAAAACATATACGCGCTCACCTCTACGCACTCTCCGCGATAGCATATACAACGAACACAGTGAGCGCTGGGGAGATCGGGACCCCAGCATCACATTCAAACATATCCTTCTGATTCATCTGCCAAACATGAACACCTATACAGGTAACAAGCGTAAACCCTTTCCCCAAAAACTCTTCAAGAATAAAGAGTTGAAGGTAGTGGAACACGACGACAATATCGAGAAATTCTTTCATAATCTCGTTAAAAATAGACAATAATATAAATATTTTATATTAAGAGAACACATTCTTATTGTGAAGTTGTAATTATTCAGAAATTCGCTAAAAATATTGTCGCTGTAGCATGGTTGGATAATGCACCTTCCCCGGTTAGGAAAGAGATCCAGGATCGAATCTCGGTGGCGCAACAACTATATTTTTCGATCAAATTGATTTTATATGTATATCTTTCTAATATATTTAATTCCATATAAGATATTTGATATATATTACAAATTTAGACATTAGAGTTATGGAGCAATTTTTCAATCAACTTTTGGAAACAAATCATTATTTTGACCACCAGAGTACCAGAGAATACCAATACCAATTTGAATACCAGAGATAGATAAATTAGAAATTTTAGAAATAATAAAAAGTAATAAAGTTTAATAGTAAATCAAACATTATAAATAAGAAAATTCTTTTTGCAAATAGTTACTTTTTAAATTGGTTTTCACAGTAGTTCCTGATTATACAGTAGTTCCTGATTATGACCTATCACTTATAATAATATTTTTGTTTTTTGTGTATCCTTGTATTTTTAATTTTAGTAGTATATACAATTAGCATCCTCATGACCGGACCGTCGGTCTTGAAACATGTTGATAAATCAATAAATAGCGTTGTAAACAAAGTGGTTTTTTCTTATTATTTAAATCAGGATAGACTCTGTTCAATAGACTGCTCCGAGTGGAGCGAGTTAGGGGGAGATGGAAGAGCCTTGTCGAGCCTTTAAGGCCCCGTGCTCTCCTAGAATAAGGAAATGATGAAAAAATTATCAATCAACCTCCAGTTGCTAGACAGTATTTATAAAAAAATATACCATATTAATGGTTCAATATTCATTTAGCCTCGTGAAGGAGATGCACTGATTGCGTACACGTGTATTCTGGTATGTATCACGTGACCTTGGGATGACATGTGGTGCTGCATTGTTCACAGAGGCGAGAGTACGTCCGCGTGATGTTATTTTATACGACTTAGTTTAAGAGAAACTAAAATAGAAGATAATCAGGTTGTATTGCGTGGTCAAGGTACACTTCAAACAGTAAGTACAAAAAATATATATTTATAACAGTAGTACCATTTTGATTTAATCGTTCTACCCTCGTGAATATCGCAGCGGTACACCTTGAGAATGCTTTAACTATAAAGAAAATAATATATTACATTTATTCTTAATATTATAACAATAAATATTTAACAGTGTTGTCCATCGAAAAAATACTACACAACTTTGAACTACATCTACATTTTATATATTCGCTACACAGCCTTGTCATTGCAACTAGAACCAACTATCGTTCTTATTAACAAAATCTTATTGAGACATACTAATCTTTGTAATTTTAAATTTTATAAATCGAGTCCCATACTTGTATTTATGTATACATAAAAAATTCGTAATAAATACAAAATTAGAACATTTAATAAAATATCAGAAGTAGACCGTCAATAATGACGAGCAATTAATATATATATTTTTAAAACAACAACAATAGAATACCAAAGTAATTTACATTTCATTTCATAACTTTATGTTGCCGTGCGACACGGACGGGCGGACACAAGGAAACTGTGTACCTAAGTAGAATTTTTATTCACAATTTTATGTCTATTTATTGTTCATTTGATGAAATCATGACTCAAAGCGTAATAGTCCGACTGTGTAATTAATTACTACCGGGTGTTTACAAGTGCGAGTGATTTGCAAAAGTGACTAGATGGCGGCTGATGAGTGAAGAGTGGCTACACCGAGCAGTGGTCCTGGACTGCGGGAGAAAGTCGGGCGCAGCAGGCTGTCGGTTCAGCGCTGGGGCCGTTATGCAAACACTAGTCTTCTCTCGCTCCTGACCTCATTCCGGGCTCGCTCTGCGTCACCCCAGCAGCTCCACCTCTGTTGACAAAGTATCCAATGCCTGTTTGGCTTCTCTAAAAACTATGTATTTATCACACTCGCTGTCAAATTTACTTTTGGCACATTTTGGAAATTCACACGTTTGAAAATCAAAATATATACTTTCACGTCTCGGTAGGGGTAGGTGGTAGGTACTTTTTTTGTGAATTCGGTACTTTTCTCAAAATTTATGATCAAAAAATGCTACATACCCCAGTACCTAGGAACTGTTTCTTAATTGATGTAATTTAAAAATCCAAAATAAATGTAATTTAATTTCTTTTCTTCCTCCTCAATGAACTGTACACACACACATACACAAGATGTTTACAAAGAGATAAATAAATAAAAAATTAATAGGAACACGGAATACATGGCACACCAATATTCTATTTATTTACTATTTTCAAACTTAGCTAATTGCTTGTGCTATGAAAATTAACGGGACTTGAACCCCTGACCACTAGATCACTAGGCGAGTATCGTAACCACTAGACCAAAAGCACGTCGAAATGTACCTACTCACAAAATCTATATTTTTTACGCCATTATCACGGACAGCGACAACTGATAATGAGACGAAAATAAACTTTACTTGAATCTTTTGTTCGGACACCTCCTCGTCCAAATCTTATAGGCGAGGTGAAGTGTTCGTTCGTCCAAATCTTATAGGCGAGGTGAAGGGTTCGTACGTCCGCCGCATAGGGGATGTTCTCCAGTCTTCATTTCGTCTTCATGCAACATGACCATACATTTTTCAAAATTATTTTATGGGTGTGCGGTCAGTCCATACCACACAATCCACTGTTGCACGCTAAGTGCACAACAAAAGCAAATATTTCGTTTCTTCTACTAACGCAGTACGCCGCCGAGTTGTTAATGTGATAATCGGTAAATAATGTACGCGGAATCTTGGCCGAAAACTCTTGGCACACAACTTCAATCAAAAAACCCACGGAAATTTGAAATTGAATTAGTCTGAGATTAAAAAGAAATGATTTTAGCCAGCAATAACCTAAATAAACGCTAAAACTCTGCATACGACAAAACAACTATTGTGTGAATTTAGAGACTACTGTTTATTTATGTTGAGTTGTCAATGTGGTCAATGGTTGAAAAAATGGAATTAAAAAAATAAAAATTCTTTTGAAAATTTTGAAAATTCTCCGGTCTTTTATATTATTTCCATTCTCGTAATATTCGTTTTATGTACTATTAAAATTCTATACTAAATTATTAAATGTAGATACAAAAGCATCTAAGTTCCGTGTCAAAACAGTGTGAAAAGTGTGTGAAACATTTATTACATATGTATAATATTTATTATTTCTTAAGTTACGTACGATTGTAGTTGAATTAATTCTGAAGATGACGGTTTCAGCTATCACCGTTCGTTGATATTTTTTAGTTGAAAAAGTGACATGGAGCTTGGAAATAATTATTTAATTCGGAGACGTAAACACCAATTAAGAACCTACTTAAGGCTAGCATACCGTGATAAAAAACATCCTTATGCAGCCATAATGTCAACTTGTGCTACCGTGAGGAATGTGTAATTTGTATACATTTGAAATGAGAAAAATGTCTTTTACTAGTTTTAATGGATGTAATTTAATGCTTGTATGGCGTACGTCATACGCAATCTAACTACCGAACGGTGGACCTGTGATACTGCATGACTTCGGAAGAGTTAATCGATGAATAGTTTTAAATTTACCGTTCCTGTGTCAGGACAGAAGAGTGTGCAGCTCTATCCTCTCTATCTGCTGGTTATATTGACCGTTTTGTTAAAATTATTGCGGTCGGTACTTTCAAGATAAGCCTGTTCACACATTTTTAGACATAACGTGATTTATAGAATTATCCATCTGCAACGCCCTGAAATTATAATCGTCCTTATTGTCGTGTTAACTATTAATTTTCAAAAGCGCACAGAATATAATATTTCAAAATCTTCTCTCATCAGCTAGCACGTGAGCGAGTGCGAGTTCCCAACTATTCTCCTAGCGGCAGGTATTAGCATCATTCATTGAACTACATTGCACTTGAAATGGTATCCGTATGGTAATTACCAGATATACATCGGTACACTTGTGAAGAATGTGCTGCGCCGCCGAGGAGAAGAGCTACTTAGACTGCGCACGATGTTCAGGTGATTTAAACTTCTAGGACGTAATTTACGTCTTACGTATATTTTATTTAGAATCCAAAACATGAAACTTTAATTAATAATTATATATGTAATAAGAAAGAATAACAAATTAGATAGTATCAGAAATGAGATAGTGGACAGAGCCCTCAAAACCCTGATTTGGACATGTCCAACAAAATGCTTTAAAGTAGGATCGTTAGCGCGCATTTTATAACCTTCGCTTTCAAGCCCTGGGTTTATATGTAGGTGGTATGCCTGTTTTCGCTCTGAATAGACCGAGCGCCACTTAACAGAAGGTATCCAGCAGCCGTCGGAATCGGTCCGTTATCAAGAAACGCGAGGAATTATCGGAGACCTACCGAGAATATACAACATCAGAAATCATTCGAGGATCAGCCAGCAAGACACCAGTCTAGTTTAGTAGTGATATACCTTACTATCAATAGAAAATCTTACTTTATTATCAATAGAAAACCCAGGATCGGGATTCTGCTAACGAAGGTTACACGCATAAGGATACCGTAGTTTTCTGAAATCACGCCTTTTTCAGAAATCTAAGAAGGTAGCCATAAATATGTGTTAAATGTTAGAAATTATTATGGTAAAATGTTTAAACTTAAAAGTGTAATAACTTTTTAAATTCTTGTGACCGGATTAATTTTGAAAGCTCAATTCTACAATAAAATAGATTTTTTGTGAAAATCCAAAAAAACACCATACCTCAATATTAGCTCTCTAAGTTGGACGAGGCTACGAACCGGAAGCTCCCCGATTGGAGCCGTGGTAGACTGTAGTATAAAGGCTGACAAGTTTATTTATCCGAAATACAAAATACGAAAAATAGAAATCCAAAGACGAATTGGAATAGCAAAATCAACGATGACCAGTCTGACAACGCTAGGAAGAAACTGGTCCATTCTGAAAAGAACCATAATCCGTGTAGTGAATTCGGAAACAATTTGGATTAACAGATGTATCAATTTGAAAAAGCTGCAGCATACAAGTTGTAAATTAGGTTGGCGTGGTATAACTGGTAACGCATTTCCTCGGATCGGAAAAGATCCAGGTTCGAATCTCGGTAGCAACTAAAATATTTGTTAGATAAATTAATTTTTCATGTTTGCCTGTCTTTATAGTTGATACATTTAAAATATATTAAAATACCACCGAATTATGTTCAGAAAAAACTGCAACTTCGCAATAATAATGAGTTATCCTTTAAAAAAAATCTGTATACAATTGATAATATTGTAGATAATAAATTCTTCTGAGCGAGAAACTTAGTCATTGTTTGATATCTCTAAAAGTAATCATGAGTCTTACAGCGTTATCCTTCGAATACCTTTGATGGTGCTAATAAAATCGACACACTCGATATTTTAAATTCAATTATTTTGGATTTACTTATACAAAGTAAAAAATTTGTTACAAGTTATTCCCAATACAACATAAATTGCTTTTTTTACTGTCTCATCAATTGAGCAAATGTACCTGGGATACTATGATATGATAATTATTTTCATTTCTGATCAGTAAAAGAATTATTTGGAATATTTAGAGAAAGTGAGCTATTTTATAGACATATATATCTCATTGTATCTACTAATTATGATATAAATATGAACAATTGCCTTTTTAGCCGATCAGATTTGTATTATTTTCCCATACCTTCAACTCTTCACTCGGAACAATTAGTTCTGTGTGCATTGTTCGCATTGTTTAATTACCGCTTGCCAATAGTTCGCACTGAATTAACGATGTAAAAATTTCAGACGTTAATAATATTTAAACATGAAGGCGACAAGTCTCAAATTGAATATATGTAACTATTCATTTATTTTACATATCGCACACCTAGATCAAAACTAAGGCAATTCAAAAAAATAAGAATTCTGAGTTATTATTGTATTGGGATACTCTGTCATATACGCAACTAACTTAGCTATTTTAGAATACATTTATGACCTAAAATGTTAATTAGTTTCGTGACTTTAGAAACAAAAAATGGAGAAAATTTATCTACTGTAAAATGACTTTTTAAGTTGTCTTAGTTTTGATCTAGGTGTGCGATATCTCCCATTTTCGATTAATGTAATCATCCCTTATTTACATTTTACTTTTCATGCTAAACAATGTAGTATTATCCATTATAAAACCACAATAGTTACAAAATTAGAACGCACAAAACACCTAGAACCCATTGAACATTGAACCTCGGGACATACACATAGACAAAATAATTTAGAAGAATATAAAAATTCTGAGTATTAAGTTGTATATGATAAGAGTAAAATAGATACATGATATATTTTTGGGAACCGGAAGTAAACCAAACTTCAAACAGCCTTCAAAGAATCAAAATGGTTTACAGTTTGGAATCAACCGAAACCGTCTGCAAAACAACATATCACCTTATATTATGTTAAATTGCTAATAGTAATTGAAAGATAAGAACTATGAATTAAAGTTAATTTATTTTTAAAAAATAATGTAAAAGTAATTCTGTAAACCCCCGTTTATTATATTTGTAATTAATACATTAATAATTATATATGTCTTTCGAACGTGAAAAAATATTGTATGTATAGAGTTGAAATTTAATTTAGCAGGCCAAAGAATCAAATGATTAAATAATCTATGTATAAAATTGTAAATAAAAAGAAAAACATTTTGTTTAAAACCACTATTTATTCATGTTTGATGTTATTTCGTTATCATTGGTATTCAATGAATAGTATATAGTTATAAAGAAAGTATTTTTCTTATTATTCATATAATATGTTGTCACAATATAAGCGATTATATAATCAATTGTTCACATTAAATAATTAGTATTATATCAATATTCGTATTGAATAATTAGTGTTGTGGCAATTGTTCACATTGAATAATTAGTGCTGTGTCAATTGTTCACATTGAATAAATAGTGCTTTGTCAATTGTTCATTTTAAATAATTAGTGCTGTATCAATTGTCAACATTAAATAAACACCACCGAGTCAATTATAATAATATCGCAAATATAAAAAAATGTAGTACGCCGACATTGAGTGCTCTTGCCAGCTTATATAAGCAGTATATCACCCGGTCTCCAGCTTCCGCAACGGTACATCTCCGCCGGCCTTGCTCTCGGCGCGGGTAATCGGGGTCGCGCTCTATTATCCGACTCGAGAGAAAAGTAAAATTTGAGGTCAAGCGATTGTAAACATTATTCATTTCGCGCCGTCTTTCTAGAGCGCTCCCCCCCCCTTGCTCCTCCCCGCTATAGTGCGAGGAGGAGATTGACTGCATCTCGGATCACGCCGCAGACCTGACTAACGATAATGACTAACATTGCTCACACCGTGAGATTTTTAAATCAAAAATCACCAAAATCTTGCGGCCTGTGCCAAAAGTCCTGCCTAACTAAACTAGTATCAGTAATAACAAAATATAATATTACAGTTAGAATTTAAATTATCCGGACATTCGTCCAAAGTGATCACGGCTTTGTGTTGAATATTGTGTTTCAGTAGGTCACTTTTTTGTCTTGTATATCTACATAATCTTACCGTCACTTTTTGAAATAATGTCAATTCATTTGAATATCCGTACGTATACCGTTTTATTTCCAATATAATTAATTCTAATTCTATCATTGTTTCATTTTTTCGGACCCTCGCGGCTTTGGAAAATAATTTGACGATTATTAGGTTAAGGATTTAGAATTATACTTTCAGTTCAAAGAAATTTTTATTATGAAATAATTAATTGTTCGGATATAACTTATCTTCCTGACTAATTATTTCAGATGCAATAAATAATTTAACTACTCCTGGGTACACTATTAAAGATATTTTGACATCCACAGTGTATTTTAAATTTAAGTCAAATATTGTTAGTTGAATGAAAGAAAAAACAACAGTTTAAGAATTTTTCTAATCATTTAAATATATCTCGAGATGATAATTCGTCACAATTTCAAGTTGCTACCGCCCGGGATAAGCGCCTGGCGTAAACTGGTACAATTGTGAATGACGTAATGTAATTTTTGTGTTCATAAACGAGTTTCGTTTTTCCTTTCATTTCAAAAACAAAGTTTAGGGTGACATTTGGTGAAGATATTGAAATGAGGAATTAATTCAATTAAATTCTGATTACTCATTATATTTACTTTAATAATAATTAATATATTTGAAAAAATCTAAATAATCTAATCTAATATGCCATTACAGTGCCATTTTACGCTTTATGCTTGACCTGTTTCAAAAAGATAGTATTAAAATTCAGAAAAATTACCATTAAAGAGCTTCAACGTGGATTTTACAAAATTACTAGTATAGAGACAACGGTTTGACCAGTCATAAAACGAAGCGATAAGGTATGGCAATATTTTTATTTCATCAAAACATTTCGGTTTCATCACAAAACAATCCTGCACACGATATTGTTTATCTACACATTGTATAAAAAAATGTCACCTAGTTAGTAAGTTCTTGTCGGATCCGTATTGAGGACATGAAAATGTTAGAGCATCCGCGGTACAGTTATGAGGCGATGAATCACGCCAACCGTAAATTCTGTTCAAGCGCAAGAAAATAACCATTACGCAATGAGCGTGACACACCATACTTTCCATTTAAAGATTCTCCGAAGAGATTTGCCTCGATTTAGAGGAAAGGCCTGATTGAGATAACTGCGAATCTTTTGCAAAATCGCCTTCCAGGGATCGCAAAAATTAGCATTCTCAGCGCAGCATCCTGGACCTTTCGTATGACCCACTTTGGGCTCCTTCCGCTAAAGTCAGCGGTCGGTAACTTGGTTCATTTGTTTCATCTCGTATATTATATACAATCGTACTTCTAGCTTATACATTTTTATAATTAATTCGACATACTTAAACGATCTTTAACTATTCTATTAAACTATTTGAATTTTTTTTGCAAAATAATTTATTTAAATTAAAAAAAGGAACAAAACCTGTCATAGCTGTTTTTAAAAAAACTATCTTTTACTTATCTTTACCTTAGATAGATAAATCTAAATTAAAGCACATTTTAATGATATCATATTATTACTTTGAAGTTGGATATTTAAAAAATCGTTTTTGGAAAATAATAGACACGTAACTTAAAGATTTACATTTAAAATTAAATGATTCAGGTTCGAGTTGCGGTGGTAACTAAATAATTATTAATGTAATTTGTTTTAAATTAAAGTGATTCTCGCCGATTATAAGTAAATCAAGCTATTTAACTAGTTTGAAGTTTCGGAGTAAAAAAGGCTATTTCAAAACGTAGGTCAATAACATAAGAAAGATAGTAGAATGTTGTAGAATACGGAGTGGCGGCAGTGTATAGAATCTAATGGTTAAATCGTTGCATAAACCGTTATTATAACTGTCATCATGTTCGATTGCAACTGATTATTTGTAACCCACCGAACGATGACTGGTACACAAGAACGTTACAACCGTTACATCTCAGTTCTCAGTCGGTTATTCGTGTATCGACCGTTCAATTATACAATAATTATTATTAAACTCGCAATATTCAAGTGACGAGTCGATAGGTTGGCGGCCGCTGAATACTTTTGGTTTTACTGTCCCGCGAGTGTGAAGTAGGCCGCGCCGGCCCGCTGCAGCCTGAATCATCCGGCGCGGGTCCGGGTCGGAAGAGCTACCGCGGACCGGCCGAGTGGGTCACGCGCCCGCGCACACGTGCGCCGCCACCGCCGAGTTGTGCACGCGATTTGGCGTCATAGCGCACACAAAAAAATATAGCGCGCACAATTTCTAACGAAACTTGTTGGCGACCGTGTTGCATCTGTGTTTTGATTTATCCTGTATAATATCACCAACATTCTGAACATTTAACCACTTTCAAAGTGTCTTCCACCTACACTACTCTGCTGCTCTGCTGCATAATGACTTGTCAATTATTAGATTTGTATTGCGGAGATGCAGATTCCCTTAACAGTTGATTCTATTGATATATTTATAATATAAATTAAATGTATAATATAACATATAAAATCAATTTATTTAATAAATATTTTTGTTGTTACCGGGATTCGAATCTGGAACTCTTCCTATCCGGGGAAATCCATTAACCGATTATGCTACACCAACACAGTGAGTTAACGATAAATTTTCGGACTTACATTATTTGAAAGGCATCTTCTTTATATTAACGGAATATCAAAAACGCCTTTGAGTGAAATCCGATAGGAGATGCCAGTATTAATTGATAATTAAATTTTGGATACATTAATATAACTTATATTATTTTTAACAAAAACACATTCTTATTATGAAGTTGCAATATTTCAGAACAGACGGTCTGTGATATTTTTAATACAAATTAAATGTATTAATTGGAAAAATATACCTACATATATAAATAAAATCAATTTATCGAAAAATTATTTTTGTTGCTACCGAAATTCGCTAATGTATTTTCCCGGATAGGAAGAGATCCAGGTTCATATCTTTCTAATTGAAACATTCAATTTGTATAAAAATATCATAGACCTATGTTCTGAAAAATTGCAACTTCACAATACATCTTCATTAGTAATGTTGTGGAGCCAGGGCCAGGGCCAGGACCTTCCAGTAGCCTTACACTGATATGGTAAAGTTTTTGATATTTTATCCCCCAACGCACAAATAATAGCAATTCTCCTTAAAATTACAGACATTTTTTATGCTTACACCGTGATCCAAGCTTGATATCAGTAAACAGAAATCTCGATACAAACATATGTTACGGAGAACATATATTTTGCTGTGAAGTTGCATTTTCAGAACATAGTTCTGTGCTATTTTAATACAAATTAAATTAATCAATTAGAAAGATATACACAAAAAATACTGGGAAACGAACCTAAACCTCTTCCCATATAGGGCACATACAATTTTTATCATTACATACTTAAGTCTTCATGTGCCATCCTCTATGGACGGTTGACGACCCTGTTGATTTATCCTGTATAAGACAACAACATTTTGGTTTTCAAAATATATGAATATAAATTAAACAATGTTATAACTTTACTTGATTTTTTTAGCACTACTCGACAGATGAAGTATTAAACAAAATAATCAATTATATCCATTCATTTTGATGATGAAACTCTACAACGTTAGCACCGATTCTATCAGTAATATAATATTTTGGATATTGAACCACTTTCTGAAGTTACCCACCCAAGATAATCTTTTTATATACAGGTGGCCCAAAAAAAGTGAGAAAATCTCGTAACACATGAGTTATTTCTATACATAATATAATTATTTATAATTCTTAATATAATTTTTTTGCCCAATATTTAGCTAATCAAAAATTATTAAAACACCCCATATTGAATAATCTACTGGGTTTAAATCTGGGCTGTTCGGTGGCCACATGCTTGGCTGAAATTAACATTCTCACGACGAAGAAAGAATTAATAATCAAAGATGGCGACCGGAAATTGTCGAAATAAAACGTTATATAGGTAAATAGGTAAGTAAGTAAATTACTAAACTATTTAAGCTATTTTTGATATAATTATATCACATTTTACGAAGTGTTCTCACTTTTTTTGGGTCACCCTGTATAATCAAGATTATATTTTATTTAAAAACACATTTTCGTGTGAAGTTGCATTTTCAGAACATAGTGAATGCTTTTAAGAATGGAATAATTAATGTATCAATTGCATAAATATTAGTATTATGTTCTAAATTTGTTGTAATCTGAATCGGTTGCTGTAGTGGAATGGTTAACACGTTTCCCTGAATAGGAAGAGGTCCAGGTCCGAATCCCGGTATCAACTAAATATTTTTTTTTGTATGGGGTAAGCAATTATGACGCATGCCACCGTCATCGTTGCTTACCCCTTCGGACATATCGACGTAACTGTGCGAATGAATGTACGGCCCACGGCTGACCGTTAGAGCCATTTTAACAATTATTTTTTTAATGGCAATGTGAAAATATTATAATTCGGCGCGCAAAAAATAGGTACAGTATTGTAAAGGTCATTTATACGTGACAATTAGAATATGGATAGTCGTGCACATATTTTCGGCAAATTATCTCGGACATTCTAGAATGTTTTAACATTGATGTTACAAGTAGGCGAGATCTGTGCTCAGAGGAGTACTGAATATGTCTCTCTACCGTAACTATCATGTATTGCTATTTTCTGAATATTCAACTACTAGTTAATAATGATGAGAACGATATGAATGCAACAAGTATATAAAGTATGCAACAAAGCGTAAGAAGAATGGTAAAGCTGTGGGGAATGATAACGTTGCTGCTGAGTATATCAAGAATAGTGGCCTATTAGTTTTCTTGTGACTTCGTACGCTTTTCAATCAATCTTTGGAAGAGAGTCCCATTAGATTGGAGGAGGGCTGTCATTATGCCTCTCTATAAACGCAAAGGGTCGCGAATGGAATGTGGTAACTATAGGGCAATTAGTCTACTGAGCTCGGTTGGTAAGCAATACGGAAGAATTTTAATAGACAGAGCAAGAACAGTGATGAAAGTAAAAGTATGGGACATTCCAGAGGCCTTTGTTGGCGGAAGAGTATGCATGGATCACGAGTGATGACGGAATTTTTTTTAGCAAAAATCCAAAAATCTTCAAGAAACTCAGTAATCGGCGAGCTTGTATGAGAAGATGTGTGAATATGGATGAGGCGAGAATTGTGTGTCAGGACAGAATAGTGTGGCGCTCTATCCTCTCTGCATACTCCTGTGAGGTACCGATGTGATGATAAGTTAGTTAGTTAGCTAATAAAGATAATTAGCATGGCTGAGTCTGCCATATCGAAGTTGACCGCTCTAACTCACGAAATGTAAAAGTGCTATTGGTTATAGACCTAGTATTCTCCATAACTATAAACGGCGTCAAAGCAAGAAGAAAATCAAAGAACATGATCAATGCCATTGACGTCGTATGCCGCGTATATCATGGACACTGAGACGAACGATTAACTCTATTCTTCAGAAATGTTTGCGGTGTAGAAGAGGAAAGAACTTTCGAACTTTACCGGAATTCGCGGATGTGCGGGTGTCTCGCTGGAAGATTGTGAGAGAATCAGGTGTTTAGAAAGAGGGCGATGACCATCGTCCATCATCTCAGCCTACAGAGACTGCAGCCCATTGTACTCGTAAGCCGAGCCTCTCTCCACTCAGGTTCTCTATCTTTGTTTTTAGGCGATCCGCAGTACATCAATATTTTTCATTTCAGATCCATCTGATACGGTAAAGCTGATCGATGGAGTGCGATTACCTTTTCGTTTGCGGTCTGACCGGTGCGCAATTCTCTAGCCGGCACCGAGTGCCCGTACTTCCTTGTAACATTATTTAAATAAAATTGTGATATGAATGTATATATATGTATTCTCTTTGATTTTTGTACTGCTCAAACGTGCTTAATCGTCTCGAACTCATAATATGAATATCGATACTTATGTCGTTGGTGTATGTAGAAACGTCTATCTATACGTTTTATATTTGATTTTAAAATAAATAACAGAAATATAACGCAGAGAATACAAGTGAATAGAAAAAATATTATTCCAAGCATATTGACGATGATTTAGCAGTTTTTTGATAATTTATTGAAACATTTTAATTAGATATCTGTTGACCCGTAGACGGCGAGCTCGCTTCCATTCCAAATACGTCACTAAAGCCATCTCGTGGTGAATTAATTATAAAGTAAGTCGCTAGAGAAAGTTTTAAGCCAAAATAAAAAGTGTTATACAAATGCTAATCAGCGGCAGCTTCGTGTGAAAAGATCGCATTTGAAAAGATTTCAGTGAGAATTAAAAGACCTAAATGCGACCTGTATTTCCGATCTGGCCTAGATACGCCTTTTAACCCGGCCGCATCGCGTCAATGGTCGCCGAGAACGGTTCCTGTTAATCTCGCCTAATTCCAACTACAGTTGTTCTTCTCGTTAAAAAAGTGAATCGACCAATCAAAGACCAAATAGTAGGATAAACAGCGTAACGAAGCTCTAGCAACTGCTTGTTAAAAATCAGCGATACACCGCTTTGATCGGCGATATTCCATAAACTCGTTTATTTCCTTCAATCATTGACACGTACATCGCATCTTTTGACGTTTACACCAGTTTTACATACAAATTCGTGCAAATATAGAGGCGGTTCTGAAAGTGGACTCCATTTATATTTTATGTTCCACTCTTATGTCAAATGTGCTGCTTTTTGTGATACTTTGAAGAATAATTGAATTATTTATTTAACTTACTTACACACATAATTCTCGCCTCATCTACATTCGTGCAAGTTCGTCTGCTAATGAAGCTTGTCATAGGATCATTTTTTAATCTTACCCTCCCACCACTATCGCATTAAGTTAGATCAGATTAGGTCGTATTAAATGAATTAGCGTAAGTCTTTAGCGACGAAGACACGGAGGTATCAAAACCGGTCGACCTCAAATTAATCAATGTACTCAACACAAAATAAATTATTTATTTAAATTGCTGTACTACCGAATTAGCGTTATTAACTGAGATAGAGGACGCCGGGTGGTCCGGACCTGTTGCTCCATAATAGAGTCCAAGATTCGAAACTATTATGGTTTGGATCGACGTGAGGGTTTTTGTTTCTATTTTTTTTTTAAATACGATACAAACGAAGGTAGTTTCTTCAGTGCAAACAAATATAATCAGTAACAATACGGAATAATAAAGGTTATTTTTCCATAAATACACGCGGAAGCCGAGTAATTGAACGGACTCATTATAATGTGCAAGAGTGTATAATCGTTTGCCGGAAATAGAGTATACACACTACCCACACAAGCACATATGCAGGCGCACGCACGCAAAACATCATCATTTATAATAATCATCAATAAATGAGACGACATGCCACTCAAGCTCCGCGCTTTTTAATGCTGACTTCCAAAAATGTATGTATTTAATAAAGCGCTAAACGTATACCTTGTGTGATAATACTTTCTGCACCTGCATATAGATATGTAGTAAATGTATATATGTATGTAACATCCACACTTTCCAACTTTGTATTTATGATCACGAATCCATGAAAACGAAAATTAAAAGTGTCTTCGTGATTTTTTGTGATCAAATCGCCAAATAGGACATTTTAAAATTAAATTTTTTGACAATTCTTCTGTAGCGTACTTTTCTTAATAACATAATAACGTCGAGCGCGTGATCATCCGCCACGTTTTTCATTGATCATATTGACTGTACAAATCCACCGAATAATGTTAGTCACTGTCACTTGTCGGATCCGCTAACGAGAAGAGTGGGCCGATCGGCTACCATGGCCAGTGGCGGCAATGGCCAGTAGCATCAATGGCCAATAGCATCGATGGCCAGTAGCAGCAATGAGCCGGCAGCAATGACGGCCCAGTATCTGGTATCCTCACCTAGTGCTGATGATGGTGCCGCCCGGTTTTTGCTGCGAGCGCACCATTTCACTATCACGTTTTCACAGGGCGCGGTTATTCAATTTCAAACCTATCATAATTAAATAATGATTATAATCACATCATATAATAATTATTGTTACAACACGACTTTAGATTCCTGGACTATATACTTTTCCACCTGTGTACAAATGACGTTCAACTTATTTTCAGCCTAAAATTCTCACTTTCTTGATAAAAGTGTGACCAAGCCGTGCCAATTGCGGGTTACTTACGATTGCTTCGCACTGCGAACGCTTAAGGCTATAAAATATTGTAGTTGCTTTTCAACAAAATTCAAATTCAAATTTCAAGAAAATCTATATTTTTTTTTTTTTGCGAACTCATACGAGCTAATACGCTATATATTTTTTTAATTTATGAAATGGAATGACTAAGTAAATCGTGTAACCTTAAGAACAAAGAGCTCGATGGTGTGGAAGTTAATGACTTCAACGTATATTTGTATTGTTGAGATAGATAGATAGATAGACAGGAAGATTGGAGACGATGATGGAGATGAATTAAACTAGCCACCGAGCGGCGCTAGCTGCTAGCAGTTAGCAGTTAGCAGCTAGCAGCTAGCAGCTAACAGCGACAGCGAAACTGGGCCAGCGGTGTGGCAGACGGAATTTACAGTAATTTTCGCCACAAGAGTGAAAGTTCTCGCGTGATGTCCCACCTAGCCCGCACGGCCGACAGCCGGCAGCCGGCTCCGTGACGTGCCGCGTGCCGCTGCGTGCCATCGCCCATCGGTCATCCGCCATCCGATGGGATGACCGGTCCACGATCACCGATCAAATCCAGGATTGATTCAACGTGATACTCATTCGATGAATATCATTTAAAACATATTTAATTAGCAAATATTTTTAGCTGTGTTGATTCATGATATCGCTATATTTTTTAACTAATTGTCGAGTAACTGAAACGTTATATTATTCGTTAAGGCTTTTTTGTAGCGTGCTGCCATCTCGCGTACTTTGAAGTATATGCGTTATTTCCAAAATGTTATTTTCTAGGTGTGATTTAAATTTAGTGAATGTTCACTTATCTATCGTGTTTTAAAATCGAAAGCTTTTTATATCAAAAAAAATCTTTACTGAACCCAATCATTTTTTCAGTAGTATTTTAGTTAGTATTTTCTGATTTATAACCCTATTGCATATTAACAATTCATCAACTATTCTCCCTACCGAGCATTCTATTTAAACGGACTTATTTCCAGATACATAATTTATATTTTAAAAAACCCGTATCCAACATTCTGTCGAAGCTGAATGATCTAATTCGTCACATGAGACAAAAGATGAACTAAATATACAACTATGAATATTATTAAAAGTAGTGTATTTAACTTTCCTGATGAAACGCATTCAAAACTGATGTGCGAATTAAACTAAAGGCAAGATTGCCTACATAAATAATAAAATAAAACACTATTTATTGATAAATCGATATGTTTCGATACCTGTGGCATCTTTTCAGGAAACTCTAATTAAAAATACTAGCAGAGATACAAACAGAACTATAAAAGTATAAGTGATGGGTAACTAAATAGAAATTACTATTTTATCTTACTATTTATATAATTTGTGGCCACTAAGTAATTTTACTAATATTGAAGAAACAAAATTTACTGTTTATGAATATGAAATATTTATTTATGTATAATGAATTGAGGACATTTCGTGCTTCCTATAGGGGGAAGGGGGACTTCTGCAGGTGCAAACCAGAACAGCATTTATCACTACCAAACAGTATCATATCAGTGGCGTGCAGTAGGCATAGATTTAGGTTATGCTGTTACCAATGATATTATACAATCATATGTAATACAATATATGTTGTACATAGGATTATGTATGATTATTAAACTTTCATTTAACCAACGTCTTCAGAAAAAATGAATCCGTCGTTTATACGACCCTACCATGTATTTATTTATAATTTTAGAGTACTATTAATATTGTTTTTAAAGTTTAAGTTTTAACGTAAAATAATACCTTCTTACCCATATACAAAATATATGCAAAATATAAAACAGTTTTTATGACCGAACATGATTATTTTATTGTTTGACTAACTTTCACGTAATAACTAAACGAAATAATTATCCTTATTAAAGGTTAACCTTTTTGTTTTTTCTAAATCAAAAACAAATTTATGCACCAAATGCACCTCGAAGGCAAAGAACGGCCATGAAATCAACCCGTTAAAAACAGTAAGTTAGTAAAATTCGCGAATTAGTAAAAGAGGAAGTAGACACTTTAATGATTTGCACGCAGTTGTAAGCCTTTCTAATGTTATTCTGTTAATAAACAGCATACAAAACGGATCAAACGAAAGAAATTTTCAATTCAGTAAATAGCCAATTATACGACTTGAGTAATTCACTAGCTTAAAGACGAAACAGAGTAATGTGAATAGCTCAATGCGGCGAATGCACAAGAACACCATGGGTACATCGGTGAGTTCTCGTGGTAATTTTTAGAACAAAGCGATTAAAGTCTCTACTGATATACAGATGGCGCTAATTGTAATATAATGTTTTCGTTTATATTAATCCAATTATTTAATTTATATTTGTTTCCCAGAATTTTTAGTAATACACAGCTTTTTTGCTTGTATGCACTGCACGACCCTGATCATTACAGATGCTTAACTCGATTGGTATCATCATCGTCCACAGCTAAAGGGTGAGGAGATATGGCAGATGATAATGCGTAACGTGACAGAACTTAGATTGATCTGTAAAAGCGAAAAGCAATTAAAACAAGGAATGTCATTTTTCTATGCTACTATATTTTTCTTCAATGAGGTAAGACTTTTCAGAACATTTCAGACTCTGTATTCAGTTCGATGTTAGGTGGTGCCTTGTGTACGCCACGAAAGTAAAAAGTAGGTTAGTAAGGAAGCACCAAAAAACTTTTCTAAAATACATTTGCAGTGTCTTTGAATTAAAATGTAACCAGTACTTCAGTATTCAATGACAGCGAGTTAAGGAACGCACCGGTTACCTGAAGTTGTGATCTAGTCTGATGCTGGAATATCGCGAATGTTCTGGAATTATGTGATAACCTTGAGCTTCCTCGAATACCATGGATGATGGTTGATCTTACTCCGTTTCCATTAAAGTATAAACTAAGTACCTACGCGAAGAGTTCTCCGTGTATTTGAAGTCTTACTCATTAATGAAAGATATGCAATTGTACGCGTTAATAAAAATATATATTTAAGGTTAAGCTTTTTATTCAATGTGGTACATCGATGACACAAATAATTTCAATTTCCAAGTTCATACCGTTATTTTACCGATAGGTAGTAAATGTCGTGCAGCGGATGGATATGAGAGGTTACAAGATTGCTAAAAAATATACATTGAACCGAGCATTTCACTAAACGTCATAGTTATTACGAGGAAATTTATAGATTTATGTTACAATTGAATAATTTGTATCCCATTCTTTCAACCATTTATCACATGCAGTTGGAAATAGATGTAATATATAAATGTAGCGATACAATATATGTAATCTTTGAAGAATTCATTTCCATCTGGATTCTTTTGTCAAATTAAAATGTTATGTTTCTCCTAACAAAATTCGTGAAAATTTCGCTATATTTCATTTTCTTTCGCGGTTTTTTTCCATTGCAAAAAATATATATCATCAATGTTCTAACATAAAAACTTAACCTCACCAAATGGTGGCGAAGCACGGTTCAAACACCGTAGAAATTTAAAAATAATTAGGTTAGGTTAGTCTTTTGCGCGTAAGAATAGTATGTCTATTCTAGAGGAACTTGTGGTGGTCCCGCTCGCGCCCCGCAGCATGGCCGCGTAAGAAATCACTCAATCGCCATACATTCCGACTGGTACCCACCAAACCAGAGAACAATTCGTCGCGCCGCAACCAATCCGGGGAAGCCTAGAACCGACAACTACTCGCAACTCGGACCGCTTCCAGTGTACTACGTTCGTCCTATCCTATTTATATTATGACAACCAAGTGTCACGCCAAGTGAACGCCATATATCGTAAGTACCGTTTCATTTCAATAATCTACCCGCTCTAGCTGTACAACACCAAATCACCATAATTCTTAACATTTCATATCGTATAAATCGCTTTGACGCAAATAATCCCTATTGATGGTCATAATTTTTAACAACAAAATCCATACACACTCAATATTGAACAATGTTTATCTTCCATTACATTGGGTATTCTTAAAGACTCGGGCTACATTACAAAAGGGGGATAATACAGATTTTAGTGATATAATGTAAAATGGATAAACGTGGTGAAATTTGGTACCAGTTATTCAGTTAAATAGGTATTAATTTAAGGACAGTAATTTTTCTCTTATTTCGAACGTCAAGTGTGCAAAATTTCATCAAGAATTACCAAAATTCGGCTTTAAGGGGCGGGAATGAGGGATGGGGATGGTTTTTTTAAATTTCATGTGAACCTTATTCTTGTTTTGAAGGGCAAGTGTGCAAAGTTTCATCAAATTCGAAATAAAACTGTAGATTTGTATAATAAACAAAGAAACAAACAAACCAACCAACAAACCAACAGACTCTCTTCTTTATATATGCAGATTGATTAATGGCACTCTAGATCTCGCAAGGAAAATTCTGTGTTACAAAGAATATTCTGCAAGAAAATAGAAATGATTGAGATCAGTCTCCGATTTCTGCGAGACTGCGATGATGACCTACTTCAATCAGCACGGAAATTAAGACAAAGACATTTCCCGGTGACGGTTATCGATGGGCCTAGTCTATGACCTGAGCGTCCAGTCCGGCTCGCAGCGGAGCTTGCCGGCTCAGGTAACCGCGGTTAATTATAACTGTTCTGTCTTTCGGGTTCAATTCGGAGCCACTCGGTTCTGCTCGCCCTGAATACTCCAGCAAGTGTGTCGCAGGCCGGGCAGACGAAATTTAATACAGATCGATTCAATTTTATTAATAATTATATTCTAACAAGCTATAGTTTAGCTTGAAGCAGTAATCCACGGCAAGGAATTAAATTATACAATTTAAAAAATAGTTTCTGACGTGTATCACAAAAACACTTGAAACGATAACTCCGCTAATATTTCGGGTTAGGGTTTTTAATTTGAAGTGTATATAAATGCCTAAGAACACTTATTTTTTTCATTAAAATATTAGCTCTTGTATTATATAATACAAGAAACTAATATTGTTCTTACTATTTAATGAATATTCAACGCGGTACTCGGTATTCGTATACTTTAAAAACAATAGTTATTTAGGGGCCCAATTTTCCATTCTGCATTGGGGACCAGTTTTGATAGTTACGCCGCTGGCTTAAAGTGTATATCGAGTAATAATTAAACAAGTTGTAGGCTTGATATTACACACCTCATGCACAAGATGTCTTCTTCGGCGATCCCTCGTTACGAGGATGACGTCTGCTATGGTTGACGATTTGAGTCCGAGTGTGGCTGAGGAGTTCACTTCTTGAATCGCACACCTCCCCACACGTAGTGCACTGCAGGGGAGCTCTGAGTTTCGGATCTTCCTCGTTTTCTTTGCTCTTTCTCCTTTTTTCGCTACTTGCGTCGGCACTTTTCTGTTCGCGAGCTTCCCCTGCACAATGTATTTTTTGACGCCATTATCCTCTATCATGGGCCGCGGTTTCTCAGTGTTTAGTGTCCATGTCACATCTATTCAAATTCGCCTTCAGGTCTTTGAATCTTTTCCTCGGTCCACCCTGTCTTCTTTTCCCGTGAGATAGTTGAGCAAATATAACTTGTTTGAGAAATCGTTTTTCATCCTCACCCTGCCCATTGTAGTTATGTTAGCCTCTTCCAGGATACTCTAGTTTGTTACGCGCTCTTTCCATTATCTATCTAAGATCTTATTCGAGCATCTGTTCCTATACTTCTCGAGATGTACACTAAAGTGTCAGCCTATCGTGCTGTAGTATTACACTACTATGCGGATGCGAATCATGGGTGTCGTACAGCCTCAACCTAACACAAAACGTGACGAGTCATAGAAAGGACAGAACTAGTATCATTTGACGAGACATTCGTGTAAGACCATGACAGAAACTTGGAACGAAAATACAGCCTAGAAAACGGTACAGCTTCGAATCAAAAACTTTGATCGAGGCTTCTCAGTCCCGAACTACTTGAATACGAACAACAGGCTGTAAGGTTAACTTGTTTAAGGTGACCCAGTGAGCCTTGGAAAGGACCATATTCAGAGTGACCTTGAGGGATAGAATCAATATGAAGAAATTAGTCGTAGTAAAAAGTAAAATAAGAAAAGTCTTTGGACTGAACACCGTAACCGATGGATTAGTGACCGCGAGTCGAGCTGTGAGCCAGTTCCCCAACGACCGCTATTGCATTGAATATTTTAATGAAGTGTGATATAATGTATCATAAAAGTTTATTTTATTTACATTATATAGCCCTTGTGGGCTATTGAATATTAATCATATAAACATCTAAAGTACAATTCAGTACAAGTTTTCAGTTCAGTACATAAAAAGTTAATTCAGTACATAATACAAAAAAAAATTTTTTTTTTTTTGTAGAAGTACACGTGCATTATAGTAGTGTTGTAAGTAAAAGTACCTACATACATTTTGAAGATTATCTAACTGTGAATCTTCAAAACATTAATAATTTAATTATTAAACAGTTTTCCGTTATTGGCAACCCTGCCGCTTATTTGTGTATTGAATACTTTCCTCACGACAAGCGTGCTAATACATTATAATGCTATTTGGATCAATGTTGTATGACAAAACTGGGTCAATTGATTTTCGCATCGATAATATTCCAGAAAACCACTAAAATAATCCGATCATGTTAGGGTCAGTTTAGACATTATTGATTATATTTTTTATAGATTCGAGCCTTAAGTGTCGGTGAGGTTAAACTTTCGCGCTCATTGAGAAACGCTTCGTTTAGCTGACCGGTCCACCGCGCTCTGTTAACCCGGGCCCGCTGAGGATTTAACTGTTCACCGTTTGGGCATCAACACCGAAACCGCTCGCCCAACTGTTCACGTATAATACAAGAAATGAATACACAATCACACAGCTGTCGGTCGTAAACTGGGAACGGTATTTATTTTGGACCGGGTACTGTATCGAACAAGATCTGTACCTGTTTCATTTTTAATTTTATTCCATTAGAGCCTAATTTCGAATAAACAGAAAACTGAAGCACGATTGACTGAAGTGTTGCAGTTGATGACGTGCCAACTAAAGTAAGCTGGATGGACAGATTTATGAGTGAATATATCATGAATTGGATGAATAAAGGAAAATAAGTATTTAAAACAATAAAAATTGTGTGATGAAGTATGCATCTCACAATGCAGAGAAAGATTGCTGGAATTCGGGGCCCTGGAAGAAGGAGAACGTCACGGCTGAAGAAGCTGAGGCGATGGTTTGGCCAGTCTACTGTAGCCGACGTCTTTTAAACGCCTAAAAGACTTTAGATGTTGAGGACTATCGCTATCGGTTTAAGACTGTGGTAAGTGATAGCACTCATAACCAGGAACTACATTGATACAATTGGAAACAGTGTGTACAGATTTTGAATACATTAACTGTACTATCTATAAAATATCCATCCTATTAATGGCACGCAAGCATCTCATCTCACAAGTCAAGTCACGAAGAAGATTCGGAATAATATTTTTTTAACTTTTTCATGTTAAATCATCAATTAGCGGTTCCATAGACACGTTGTGTATTTTTATAAGAGTAAAAAATGACGTGAAAGATTTACCCCTTGACACAATACAATGTAACGACTTGAATCTAGTTTAACAAATGAATCTTATTATGTTTCTATGTACAGCTTGTACTTGACGGGATGGGCTACTTGTGGTGTGACGATGAGGATGCAACGAGGATGAGCGATGAGCTTTGGTTTCGGAGATAAGCAACTTTCTCGTCATATCAGAAAATGTGCGGCCCGCATGGCGCGCGGAGCCACCCACCGCTGTTTTCTTTCCAAATCGATAATATTCTGTCGACTGGCGTACTTTAATACAAGTTGTGCATGACATAAAATCATAATTCTATTTATTAGGCTTAGCAACACATTTGTATGTGCTGAAATATCACTAAACTCAATTATATCTCTAAGTGAAAATTCATTTTAAAGGGTGACTTCAAGTGTCGACTTTTGAAACAGCATTTATGCTGGCCTTCCAATGCAATGCCAACAAAAAAAATCGATTCTAAACACAGATAATACATGGAGTCTCTAAATTCTCTCATAATAACATTATTTTTGCACGAGCTACATCGGCTCCGGTTCGCTGAAAGAGTTGAATTCAAATTTTGCCGGTTTATGTACAAGGTGACACATAACATGGCGCCTCTGTATCTGACAATTTGAATAGTAGACGTCAAACTCTCAATCCAGCCTCTACTTCAGTTTAGGACATTTGCGGTGGCAGGCTCAAAACCATGGAACGTTTTGCCCTCCGTTATAAGAAGCAGACTAAAAATGCATTCAATAGGTTATAATAACAACTTTTAATTTTAAATACTAAGATAGCGCCCTTGAGGTGAATTTTTTTTACGTAAATGGCGCTATAAAAATTATCCATTATTATTGTTATTGTTATCTATTTGGTCGTGGGTGACTTGGCCATTACTACTTGACCTAACCGGGTCACCCACGCGCTGGACACATACTCCACCAACATTTTACGCAAAATGATGTACAGATCCAAATGAGGTCAAATAATTGATGATGCGGTGCCAGCAGCTAGCTTACCATGACCGCGACTACTCTAACAAGAGCTATACGATGCAACAACTCTAACCAGTGTTGAGCTAAGCTAACTCTACCACTGACGATACTAAATCTTGCAATGTTTGTTTGTCAAACTCTTTTTAATAATGAAAAATCGTACTTGTAGTCTAAGTCAGCGGCGTAACTATAAAAATTGGACCCCAATGCAGAATGGATAAAAAACCCTCCTAAATAAGTATAGTGCGTGGCATAGTATGCCACTGGATCTAGTGGTTACGATACTCGCCTAATAATCTAATCGATCGGAGATTCGAGCTTCGCTCCAGGAGCCCATCAAATTAATCCTATTTTCACAGCACGTGTATTGAGCATAGTAAGAATGTTGATGTGATACGTATTCCGTGTACGCACCTCTATTTAAAAATAAAAAAAGACATAGGACGGAACGTCGTACGTTTCTATATATATATATATATATATATATATATCCTAACATCTTCAAAATGCATTATTTTACAATCCCTGAACGTGTAGGCGCTGTGTTCTGAAGAGTGCAGGCAGGCTTCGCGCTACGACGCTGGCTCAGAGTGCACAGGCCAAAGAGCAGAGCGAGGTAGAGAAGTGTGTCGCCGCGCTGCTGAGCCAGATCTGATACTCCCATACGACGGTCCGTCGCACCATTGTATGCTAAAGCAGGCGCTGTGAGGCCATACCGTGTAACAATACAGTGTATGTACACGAGTTCAGCATTCTGTATTGAAGAACTCCTTCTCATACTCGCATACCTACTAATTATGTATTTTCAATCAATAGCTTTAATTATATATATATAAGATATATATATAATCGGCGCCGGCACTAGACTTTTTGCCGCCGCAGGCAAGATTGTTTTAATAATAACTCAAGTGAAAATTATGTTTTCAATTTTTATAAAACCACACCCGTAAAGTGACTGCCCGCGTGCCACACACCTTAGGGGTGGTATTTTGTTAAGCCGGCATTTTGGAACTTGTCCAAGGGCAGCTTTTTACCAAAAGACATTTTGGACTCTAGTGTTGACTACAAATTACTGCTTCATTAGGAAATAACTATAATGTTATTTATTGGATTTTTTATCTTGGATTGTTTACACCTGGATTATTTTTACTACACACTATTATCATTTTGCAGCTTGGGATTTTGTTTTTAATTATTTATATATTTTTCGGCCGCCCCCTTTGATTTGGCCGCCACCGACAGGCGTCTGCTCCGTCTGTGCGTAACGCCGGCGCTAGTGACAACAAGAACACACCACATTTGGTGCCATAACACGGAATAACATTAAAAATTGTCAAAACTAGTCACTACGTAAAGAGCCATGTAAACACTACTGCTGGGGGTCTCCTTGAGAGGTATAAAAATCAACGATTAGGTGACAAGAAATACCAAGGTTGCCGATATTGTTCGAACTGTCGCGAAACTGAAGTGGAACCATGCCGGACATGCGCTGGACCGATGACATTATGAAAACCGGTGGACTGTATTGGAGGAGAGTCGCACAGAGCCGAGGATCGTGGAGAACCACGAGAGAGGCTAAAGAAGAATATATAGATCCGAATTCAAGTCCTTGTTTCAGTTCAGATACATTGTTCAAAAGATATTTTGTATTTTTGAGTAAATTTACAACGATATAATTGCCGAGGAATGATTTGTTCTCCTTAAATGGTAACTACAATATTAGGAATTCAACTGAATATCAATAAATTATAATATACCCATTAATCAGTGGATAACGCAGGTCTACAATTTCAATTGTTATTAAGTAGGTGTTACAAAGAAGTTGTGATAGCGTGTGTTAACGGTGCCATGATTCATAACAATCCCGTCTGACTTTTGTTTTTGTTAACGTGACGATATTCTTTAGCAGATTTTGTTTATAAATATATTGAGGCACTACATTTCAGCAGCCGAGCTTTATGTTCCCACCGATGATTAATTAGTAATCAAATTTGCATAATTCAGATTTAAAATCATGTCTTGTGTACGCGGTGTACACCCAAAATTAAAATTAAACGAATAAGAATTCATTATGGACTAAGCCGTACGGTTCCGATTCTGTGGGCGGGCGTGTCTTTGTATACGTCTCCGAGGAATCCTTAAAACATCTTTAGAATAAAAACTTCAACGCGCAGATAGACCAAAAACTCGATATCTCGCATCGTTAGAGGCGTTAAACATCTTTAAGAAAGATTTTTGATACTCGTTACTCCATTTCTCCGCGGGTATCGGCAACAGAGGATATAATGCCACACTTTAGTCTCCCACTACTGCACTACAGCTAGTATTTAATATTGTAGGTCTTAAATTATTTTAATTTTATTATAAAAGGTTTTGTCTTAATAGAGACTGTACCCCACTATACATAAATTACATTATAGGCTTCCAAGTTATTATGCCGGAAGACTAAAGATGCTTAAGTTCCACAACATTTTATCCAGTTAAAACATTGGATAAAATGATTAAAAAATAATATCAGTGTAATTTCATTCGGAACAATTATTTATCAGATTATGGTTAAGTAATAAATTAACTATCAAATAAATTGTCATTATGGGAAATTATAAATTACAAATCACGCATATTTTAATTTATTTCCTTAGATACCAAAATTAAAGATAACATTATTTTTTCCAGCGATTTATCCAATTCGGAACATCTTCCAACTAGAATCGAGTTCCAGTTGCGATGGCTCGCGCTACTAATAAGAATGTCCGACAATAGAATTCCAAAATATACCAGTTTGAATAGAATCAGTAGGTCGTCCAAGGAGAAGTTGTCGTTGTCATTTGGAGCAGCCGTGCACCCGGAAGCTGAACCTGAATTGAACCGAGAAAGAGGCGGCTGCAAGAGTTGAGCAGATGGCAACATACAGAAGATATCTGTCGTCGAGGAAGATAACGAAGATACGCCCAGAATAAGTAACGGTCCACACAGAATAAGACAGAAAAAAACGACTGCAGAAGACAAAAAAAGAGTGGAAGACGATAGAATCTGAGAAGATATCAACCCTGGTTCACGAGAAGGGGATGACGATGATCATACAACCAGAGTGCGCAAAGGTGCGCCGGAGGCTGAGAAGATATAAACCTCGATCAATAAAGAGAAAGAAGAGACTGAAAGTAAATTCGTAATAAATAAAGTAGTACATGAATGTTTGTTAAACCAAATAACTGATACAAGTATTCTTTTTATAGAACACCTCTCAGTCCAAACTGTCTGATTTGATAACCACGAGCGAGCGATAAGTACGTACTTAAGATACAATAACGATTGCAAATATTATCACTTTACTCGGGCATATTACCATGTGCACCGGTACCGGTACCGAGTCCCGACCCTGCGTGCAAAAAACATTTCCCACTGCGGTGTTATTAGACCAATAAACGCAGCCGAAAACAATGGATTTCTCCATATTTATGAACTGAGCCACGAAACAGGGTCGAAGCTGTGAATAGTAATGTTTCTGCTAATAAATCTAAATAAATGAACACTTGTACTTGAAAAGGCTGTGCACGTCGCAATCGCTAAGCTGGAAATTGTAAAACCAGTAGTAAAAAGCTGACTTGCATTGTGAGATATTTGAATCAGTTTAAACCATATCCGATGACACATTATTTGAAGAGAACATCATTTTTTTATAGTCCAATAATGACAGGCATATATTTCCCTTCTCTGAAAATAACACATTTTGTACTTACAATTGTCCACATTCATACATTACAGTTTTTTGGCGGTTTTACGACATTGTCCAGCAAAACTGAAGTAGGACTCTGATGATAGGACTATGGGGAGGAGAGATCCAATGATGAGATTTAGGGACCTGGAGGATACTGTGGCCTCCATGGCTGGACAGTAGAAGCAGAGACAAAAATTGAACTGGCCTTGACCGGCGGTAGAGAGTGAGGGTTATATGGTCGATGAATGAAAATATGAAGAGCTCAGGTTGCATTCACTTACCGACCACTAGACTACCTTAGGTACATTAGTCAGAACTGAGCCTGGTGTTATATACCAGTGTTAAATATAATCCAGAAAACGAGAATGAACGAAGTAACATAATATGTATAGCATTTTTCTTATAAATAATATCAGACAACTTGATAATATTCTTATGTTATATTTACTTATCTCAGGAACATATTATATATTATATGCAGTACGATAATAAATCTTTATGGATAATACAAATATTTCTTATTAGAATTTTATCTTTTAGCCAATGATAGCGTGATTCTTTAGCAAATTAAGCGGTTTTAGCTTCAGATGGCATCAATCGTCAAGAATCGGGATCCATAAAATTGAATTTGTTAAATGTAAGTTATACAGGACCAATAACGAGAACTCTTTACTCTGCGTATGTCACTCAAAATAAACCGATTCGTGTAATATTATACTACGAAGTACGGTTGCTATAAATTAAGTATTCAGAGATGTCTTATTCTAGGTTAGAAAGAGAGTAATGATTTGTCATGTCCTACCTTCTGTTTAGGTACTCCATGTCATTATATTGTTGTAAACAGATCCTTTAAGACAGTTCCGACAGAGTTCCAACTGCAATCACATTTCACAATGTTTATTTGTTTTTGTTGTTGTTTGCACAGCAATATTAATATGTGTCGGAAAGAGAAAGAGAACTTCTGGTATGAGGGTGCTCGGGTTAGAGGAAATACAGGCGTTAGAAAAAGAAAAGAAATTCTTTAGCAGTCGACTAATTTAGTAATATTGAAATTTAGCTAATTTGTTAACAATGTTAATATATTAATATTTTTGATTTTGTTTTATAAAGTGATACTCATTTATTTGTTATTATTATTATTTTTGCTATATATAATATCACTAAGAATGTCAAAATCGCTCAATTAATTATCGTCAGGTTTTCTGCTTGACCGCCTTCTCACTTCACTGTAACGTTCCACTGTTTCGTTTCACTCGTAAAAATAGTATTAAAATTTATATAATGTAAAGAAAGAATTATTATTAATTTTGACAGTTTAAAAATGGCGCGCGTCCATCCGGACGGCTGGTCACCCGACCGATTTGCATTCCTATGATTCAGATGACCCCAAAAAGCATCGACAAATTTGCAAACAGCATTCGCGTGAAAATATCGCGCACTTTTACCAATGTATCGAGCGTGCAGCGAGTGATCCAATAGTGACACATGACTAGTGTTCAGTGATGATATTTCGGGCGAGTACCGAGCAGACAGACACACTTACCCGAAACACTTTGTTTAGACGACGCACAAAGAGACATCTCTCGTCGTTATTCAAGAGCTGGAAAGTAGAACAGTTCGTATCCGGCAATACTCGGCCGCTTTACGAGTATATATATATATATATATATATATTGCAAATTGAATGGAGTTTTCATTTATTACAAACACTTAAATATTAATTAAAACAATGCAAATTTAACTCGGTTTAATTATATTTTTTTCAATAACACTCACAATAGTTATTCTTTATATGTTTATTATTGAAGATAGAAGGCCGTCGGGTTAATTCTAAAAGGTAAGTGGATTAACAGTCGGAGGAAGGGTTACGCGTGCAGTAGTCCTAGAAGGGTTAAACTACCCGAGGAGCCGGGGGTGCTAGGGGGGTTAGTGACGAGTGATGAGGAAAAAGACGCAACAAAAAAGATTTAAAAGAAAGTAGTACTCACAGAAAGAACGTGTTATAGTGTCGGTTGGCTTCGGTCAGGATGGGGTGGGGCCCGGGGAGTAGGGCTCTAACGGGGGAGAGGTACAGTGTACAGCGGACAGCGGAGAGGTCTAGCGAGAGAAGAGAGTAGACAGAAGTGTGGAAGAGAATCTCGCTGTAATGAGGGTATGTGTGAGTTTAGTGCGAGCGCCTGCTCTCTCTGCGGCCGGATCGGGGTCAGCGTGACACTTGCGGTACAGTCGGCGCAGCGCCGGGCGCGGTGTACATTTCTCCAGCGCGAACACTGCACAACGACACTCTATTTATATTTACAAAAAAAAAAAATTAATACGTAAATTATTCTAGAAGAATTGTATTTTATTTTTTCACACTCGCGCTGTGCGGCGCGGCGACACTCGACCGTCAGAAGGGCGGCAGCGGGTCGGACGGATAATGGCGCGAACCACAGAACTGTTTCAAAATGCTAACACAACGACACCACCCCAGTTCACGTTTCTAATTTAAAAGTAATCCAGTTGCGCGCGCCACTTTTAAATTCATATAATTCGTAACCGATCGAGTCACAATTTGGAACCTTTCATCTGACGCTAGTTTCAAAAACGAATCACTTTGTTTATTTTTTTCGACGAAACTTAAAAAAATCACTGTTCCAATTTCGAATTCGGACACAAATCCAATCCGCGATTTCAAAATTCGAGTTAATTTTTCACATCACACGCGAAATGGGGGCTCGACTTTGCGCGGGTTATTATTCATATTTTTTTTAGTAATTGTCCGATTTCCAAATTCTAAAATGTGTCGGGTGCGGAAGCGGAGGTCGGCTCGAACTGGGACCGGATCGCTGCCGGCGGGCGACTGCGGCTGACTGAGCCGAGGAGGTAGCGCCGAGCTCGTCCGTTCCGCGCACTGTTCCGCGCGGAGAAATGCCGATAGTCGCGTTAGCTGTTCAGGCTCTGCGCCCATCCATCGGCAAATGGATCCTTTACGGCTGATGCATTATGAAAGCTGTAATTTTGGAAATATATCATTTTTAATTCAATTTACTTTTTTTTTTTTAATTGTCACAATTTTCTTACAACTTATTTTGATATGCTATTTAATTAATTTCATAAGCTAACATAAATAGTGATTAACGCTATATGTTAAAAATTACATAACATCCACTAATATATTCCCATATTTTTTTAATTATGATCAAAAAAAGTCATTCCCCCGCAAATTATTTTTTCCTAGTATCGAAAACTATTATTTATAAATGCATGATTTCGAAAAATCAGATAAGATTGCTTATATACTAAAAAAATGAATTCCTAGATAAGTACCTGTATCATATCCAGAGTCGGTAAAGTATCTAAGAGTTGACATAATATAATATGGCAAAAATTAATTAAACATATATATATATATATATATATATATATATATATCGTATCGGTAACTTAAATTCTCGGGTAATAATTGAAGTATGTCAGAATATATCCAGTGTTTTTGTTTGTATTGATTTGAGGAATACTTATATCTAAGAATAATAATTTTCAAATAATTATTACCGAATTATCACTTGTTATTTAGTGCCCACTGCATATAAATATATAATATAATTACCTAAAACAGACAAAAAAACTGTCATATAATAACTTACGTTTAATTACATTAAAAAATAAATTTACATTTTTATAAACGAATATTTAGTTACGTAGGCAATGGCAAAGAACGCCTCAGTCACCCCTCTCTCCTCATTTACTCTTATACACATCTTTTTATTCCCTCTCTTCAATTGTTACAATATTTAATTTATGTTATGATGGCATTACCGATTTCTGATGCTATCGGGTCAAACATTTCCTACAACCACATTTCACACTGCCTTAGCAACCCATTCTTATTCGTGACCATTGTGACACAAATAGCTTTGAATCCACTCATAATGCTATCATTCATCCCTTCTACTTCACAATGGCATAAATTAAAATATTATGTTTATCCAGAAACATTATTTGATTGATCAAAAAAATTGCACGTTTGAATTTTGTAAATTTTTAAAAATAATTTTAAATTATTACGGAGTATATTTTCCCATTTCTCCGGCCACGTTTCTGGCGGAGGACGGAAGTGCTCCGACTGTCTTCGCATTTCTCCTCGGCCTGCCCCCTCCCCGACCGATGAGAAAAAAATTAAAGCCTCACCGGCCGACCGATCAGCGCGGCACCACCTAGCGAAGATGTTTACTTCGACACCGTCCGACTAGAATCGCGATCGCTTCGCAGATCGGTCCCTTTTCGTCGCGCGTCTCCGCTTTAGCGGCCGGCGAGTAGGGAAATTTACTCGAATTAAGTCATATACTTGAAAGATTTTCTGACACAGTCAAGTACACGATCGACCATGCGTGGGGCACTTAATAAAAATGAGTTGTTTTTCTATTTTCCACAGGCACTGTCCTAGTTCTGAGAAGTAAAAAGGTTTACATTTAGACGCGTGTTGTATTTTTTTATTAAATAAATAAATAAATTCATTCAGGAGGATAGTATACCGCACACATATACTCTTCACACATCAATACACTACGCACGTTTTATAACTCATGTACACTACATTTCACTTAGGTGTCAGACACGTACGCCATATACGAGTGCTCGACCGCCAAGCGGTTTAGGTACACTGTTGATGTTATGACAAGCGATCGGTTGTAGTTGATCGCTTGTTGCTAGGCGTATTTAAAAAGTATTTTATTATTAAATAAATCCCTTCCGGCATTTGATCATTTCATCTGAGTGCAATTTTATGTCTTTTTTTTAGTTAAGTTGTCAAAACAGCCATTGGCCGGTGATCGAACTTAGCCGAGATATCTACTAGGTCAATTTTTAAAATTTTATAGAAATCTGATAATAAATTATAATGGTTTCGATGTCTCCTTATCATGATCGAAGAAAATTCATTAATTTTTTTAAATAAGGGTGTCATGACACTCTGCAACTAGAAATCTACCTAAAAGATGAATGTATCACGGTAGGTACTTCCTAACTTAACAATAATAATATTGGATTATTTTTATTGCACCGTTTTGGACCAAATATTTCCCCTCAAGGGCGCTTTACGCGTCAACTGTTTATAGTCCTACATTACCTATATATTTAAAATTAAAAATGGTTATTTTAACTTATGTAAATGATTTTTTGAAAAAGTGCGTTTTTAGTCTCTCCTTAAATAAAGTCTCTGATGCATTCATTGTTCCTTATGACGGAGGGCTAATAGTTCCACGCTTTCGGGCCTGCCACCGCAAATGCCTGTTCGCTAAACTTAGACTCGGCTGGTTGAAGAAGAGGCTGACCTTAGAGTGACGTCTACCATCCAAATTATCCGATGTGACGTAACATTCCGGCACTAACAAGACACACGTGCTCCACCTTCCTATAGTCAATGTGCATATAATCTAATAATATACTGAACCAATTTACATATGCCCGTTCTGCATGTTATCAATAGTAAATAAATAAATCATTTATTTACTTTAAATTAAATACATGTCCATCTATTCCACAGGTTTTGCAAACTCGTGTATCAGTAAATATTACCTACACTAGCAAATGTTGGTCCGACGACCCCCAACCTTTATTTATGATTTAAACGATGTATAAGGTATGTGTGACGATCTACCCTCTCTGCCTACACCTTCGGAGAAACGGTAAGTTAGTTAGGTAGTCACCGAGATGGACTAGGAATTAGGAATCCAATCCCGATTAATATTTTTCCTTTATTTTGAGTATCGATATTAATCAAAGCTATGAAATATTCGATACTTCGAGGATAGTATTCATAGTAATAAAAAAAATTTGACTTCAAATTGTTATTTGTCTATCTTGCATTATTCGTAGATTTTTTATGTACTTACTTAAATATAAATTAAATGAATCAACTAAAAAGATCTATTGATCGAGAATATAAAATATCTTTTCGATAAATTGATTTTTTTTCTGTTCATCTTTCTAGTTGATTTATTTAATTTGTATTAAAATAGCACAGAACTATGTTCTGAAATCGCTGCTACACGACAAAAATGTGTTCTACTTAAAAATAAATATTAATATATTTATTACATAAGTTATATCTTGAATGAGCTAATGAATATTTTCATATCCCAAGATCGAATCCCGAAATCCAACGATCGCGATTGGATTCATCGCTCATTCACCGAGAAGGAGTACGATGATTTGCGGAAAGGGTATTGATAAGTCATAATTCCGTTTACCATTTGGAACGGTTCCTACCAACTGAGCAGATTATAAAATATATCCGGCGAACGGATGCGGACTAGTTGGCGACAATAGATCGCCAGCGAGATTTTATCATATGACAACAATAATTTGAAAGCGCCTAGGTGGGTAGGTACTAACGTGAAAAGTGTGTACGAATTAGTTGCAGCTTTCGAGAAATTAATAATGTTTGAGGAATTTGTAATTAGCATGGCAGAAAGGAAAGCTGGAGCTGCTACCTGACAGCGCTCAGAGGCGCACTGGAGCTGCTTTCTTTATTAGAATTATTAGAAGCTGATGATGAGCGTCAGCCCTGATGATGGACGAGGTCGGAACGCGCGGCAGAATTTAAACCAATACTTATTGATAAATCAACATGTTTCCATACCTATGGTATCCTTACAGGAAATGTTGTGTACTCAAATTAAAAATACAAGCATAGATTAAAATTAAACTATAAAAGTATCATTTGTTAACAAAAAGTTTATCAGATCATATATACCCACCGATAATTGATAGTGACTACACCAGAAAACTCTACATAGAAGAAATTCCACGTAGTTCGTACGCATTGAATAAATTTATTTGACATTTGACCCTTTATTAAAAAACTAAAAATAACCCATCGATAATAAGCGGAAAATTAAAAAAATTATAACTTTCATTTATTTATAATTGATCAATATTTTTCATTGTTTGACGTGAAAACTGCACACTTTCACGTGATAGTATTGAGGGCACATTTTTTATATCATCGCGCCACTATTTGTTTTATGTTCCTCTGTGACAGGTGGAGGTACATAGAGAAAATCACAGAATAAAACAGCTGTAGCATTAAAAAAATGGTAAATTACAGATCTTTTTTGGGATAAATTATCAACCCCATTATCACAACGCAATCTATATTTTGTAAAAATTTAATTTTCCAACGGCATAACTTCAAACAAGAACACGTTCTAAACTAACATACTCGGTACTATTTGGCACCACGTTTCGAATGCTTCCAAGATATTATATCGTATTAAGTTTCACTCAAAAGTAGTTAAAATACATTTTACTAAGTTTTCTAGATATTTGTAAATGTTTGAATTGACTCGGAAGCAATATATTATAATAAATTCCTTATTTAAAAAATATAATTTTTAATAAATGCGGCTTAAGTTAGAAGCTTAATGCGTATGGAATAGATCGCATATTTGTACTTTATTACTAAAATAAACGTGAAGTACAATGTAGGCTCTAGCATAATAGCCCTCGCAAGACTGAGTAACTGTCGAAGGTGATATCTATTGCACCCCATGCAAAATTTATCATTTGTAAACATTACTAATTTACTTTTAATAGCCATGTTATTCGATATATTATTGTTATTGTAGTTCGTTATTATGAAAAACTTTGCAAAATTTGTCAATATCACTTTATTTTATCGTGTCTTATTACTAGTATTATTAAAATCTAATGATAAGATAAAAATAAAGGTTCTAGAGATAAAAACATTAATAATCGGACAGGATTAAGTTCTACATTCCACGTCAATACCTCGTGACTCAGGATCATGATGTCTATGAACTGCTGCCCTTTTGATAATGCTCCTCCATTTTTTTGGCATCCTGCAGACCTGTTACTGGCGGAGGGGTGTTCCTCTATGTCCTTCGACGTGACTTCCTTCCCTTCTCACAAAATGCCCGAACAATTGTGAAGTATTCGTTTTAGGAAAATGATTGAGAGGCTGTCCTCGATGTTCAGTTCCTGCAGAATGGAGACATTCGCGAGTTTCGCCGTCCACGGTATGCGTCTCCAGCACCACATCTCAAAGGCATCAATCTATCTTCTCTTCCTCGCTTCAGAATCCACTATTCCATACCATTTAAAAAAACAGAAAGCACCGGAGACTGTACAAGTCTAAATATTCACCATACCTCTCAACTACTGTCGTCACTAATTATGGACTCTAGATAATTGATGTATTTGATAATTTTAAGGTCTGGAAGGATATCTGTTGTCTTTTGAACTGACTTTCGAAGCAATGCGGTTGTATATTAAAATAACTCTCCCAACAGGCATTACTTCTGCGTGTTAAGAGATGAACTAGTCTATGTTGCCGCTATCTGGGGTACACGAGAAATTCTCAATTCCACGTATTAATCTCAAGTAATGTGTATACTCCTTTCAGTGGAGAGATATAAAGCTGAGGGCGTCACAGACCAACTAAAACTCTGAATGCGTCTCTGATAACATTTTTATGTAGTCTACCCAGAACTGTAATATGTAAACAAGGATTGGGAGACAATAAATTCTTCACTAATGCGTTATTGACTCATTAATTATTACCACATACTTTAGGAAAAATATAATTTAAAATGTGTCTCTTTTCAGACTTGCAGGTTGATCGCTTCTTTGAAACCAAATGGCCAACCGAATTATAAATGAATGTGTTGAATACACATTTTTATGGTAGGAACTTAAATATACGACATCACATGTTCTATGAATCAATTTAACAATGATAACTAATACTTTTAAGTATAAATTAGTTTTAAAGATAATTCTGAATAATTTATAGTGGTGGCTTAAAGCCGCTTAATGCTATTCTACTTTTATTATAATAATAATAATTAATCATTATATCAAATACAAAATATCATTTTGTAATCCAAGTCATGAAATATCATGTATTTTTAATATTCTAATGCGAAACCGCCGTGGTTAGATACTCATTTTATTATAATTATTTTAATAAATAGTGGTTTAAACAAAGTGCTTTGTATTATTATTTATATAATTATTTTATTTATTAATGACCATGTAAACCAGATGACAGAGGTTGACCCTATCAGATCCCTCAACAATCAGTTATAAGACAGAAAAGTTTGGTATTCTATCATTCCTACTTGCCCCCGAAAAGCAAATACGCGATGGCACGTTAGCATGGAAGAACTGTTTAAAACTTTAGACTGCAGACAAACATGTTATTTAAAATATCTATGTGTATTTAGACGTTATTAAGCCATAATAGATATATTATCTATTGCTACTTTCTTTATCTCTTACTGACTATTAAGTTGTTATCTGTCGTATTGCTATTTTCGACCCTCAGCTAGCGGTTGCGGCCCCGGGGAGCGGGGGAAGAGCCAACAGGCTGTACTAGTTACTTACGAAAATAACACGTAAGCGCTATCGCACGTCCGCATTGTGCCGCCACGGCTATGATATGAAATTATGGGGATGGCTATAGACATTTATACAAAAGAAAATCAAAATCTATAATAATGCATTGTGAAACAATAAACTAAGTATATATTTTTAAATAATCGATCGGTATAAGAAATATGTCGAATACATACTTATTTAATTATTTTGAAGACCTTTACGCCATTTTAAAATTTCTTTTTTGTACACATTTATAAATTCTAAATCAATTGATTTCGGCAGTCGGTTATATAGTCCAGGAGCAATGTACGGTGCGTGTCTCTGTTCTATTCCGAATCTGCAAATAACCCGTTCGTTAGTTTTACTCCTAATTTGATAGTTTTGATGGATTTTTATTTTGTCCTCTTTAAAAAAAGTTTAATAAAACAGTTTTTTTTTTTATATAAGGAAGATAAATTTAAAACAGAAAAAAATTGAACCCTATACATAGCTAAAGTCCTGCATCGTGACTGGGACATACCATACATTCAATATTAAGTATTATATGTAAAAAGGTAATACAAATTTATTCAATTATCAATAACAAAGATATATTTAATATCAATTTATCTAAAAAATATTTTTGTTGCTACCGGGATTCGAACTAATATCTTTTCCTATCCGGGGAAATACATTAACCGATTACACTACATCGACATAATAAGTTGACAACTAATTAACTTATATAAAGAAGATTGCTTTCAAATAATGGAACAACAATTTGAAAATTTGCCGTCAACTTACTATGTCGGTGTGCGTAATCGGTAAATCATTAAATTTGTATTAAATATCACAGACTTTATGTTCAGAAAAATTTCAACTTCACAGTAATAATGCGTTCTCCTTAAAAATATATAAAAAGGTTTTTAAAATGTATAGTGAGTCAGTCACTTTGTTTCAGACAGAGGCTTTTAATTTAAATACAAGTGTATGAAACGATACTATACACAGCTCGTAGCTCGACAAGGGTTCTAACTAGAGGGGTTAAATGGCCTACGATAATTTGCCGAGCAATTTTCAATAAAAGAAAGGACCTTTTGGGTCGTCGCTGTGCGCATAACGGTTGTGTGAGTAAATAGTATTTTACTACCTGTGTTCATTCGCAAAAATTCCCTTTACAATACACCTGGCATGGTAATGGTGCGGTTATGAAGGTGGACAGGGATCCATTAATCCAGGTCTGAAAACCTTCCCGACCGAGGTCACAATCCCGGAAGGAAGTAATGAGGGTCTGCATACATGTGCTGCGCATTTAGGATTGGTAATTCCTGGCAGTCCATCAAAAAGCAGCTTGTTAACCACCGTATATAATATGGTTATAGTACTTATACTGAATTTGTTTCTGTAAAATGCATTATTTCAACGCTTCCGTACATCCTGTTTCTACCCAAACACTTAGACGGAATGACTCACTTTTAAACGAATCCAAACAGACGCATTGAATCTAAGAATATTTATAATAATTACATTTTATTTTTTAAGAAAATATAAAGTTTAACACAAAACTAATATTCAATAAAATAACAATAACTGATCAGTTTTAAATACGTCCTGATAGAGCTTGAGATAATCGAAACCGGTCGACGTACAATAATTTTCGTGGTTTCATACAAAGTTATCGTTATTTTATTTAATATTATATGTCAAACCGCAAAGCGATCGCTTTCTACGAAAATATAAAACTAATACTCCGCTGTAGATATGTTGCTACTAGTTATAAACTAAATAAATATCCAAATGACTCCATTAGAAAATTATAATTACTTCATTTTATTTGTTTTAATATCACAGAACTGCATTCTGGAATCGTAGCTTTGCAATAACAATTTATTTTCATTTAATTTAAACAAATTTCTTTGATTATTGACCATTTTTGAAGTGAACCTGTTTTGTAGCCATACATAAAACTCATTCACGAAGACAGCAGAAATCAACGTGAGCGCAAAAGGAAAAGATACACGGAGACTGCCATTCAGGAAGAAGGCTAGATCTTAGAAATCGATGATGTACAGTGCGGTGAAGATGTTTAATGAAATGCCAGAAGACATAAGAAAAGAAGAGAAATTGCACGGATCCAAAATGAAACTAAACATATATGTGAAAGATAAGTTCTAGTAAAAAGAAACGGTTTTGAATTTGTTAATGTTAAAGCATATATAAATATTTTTAAATGCACTATATTAATAATAAATAAATAAAAACGAAAGTTTATTACAAATGAATATGAATATGTTGCCATCATCTCAACAGGGTGAACACTATCTTGGATGGACGCCACTCGATGTTTAATTCCTCTATTCATTCTGCAGACTGTCCAAGTTATGGGTCGCCAGCGGGAAAATTCATTTTTGTTTTTCTGGTTAAGCTTCGGTGTTGCCAAATCTTTTGAGATGTAATAATAATACAATAAAAAATAACATGTGACGTAGATTCCTACCATCGTCTCTTCTATAACTGTAAACTTGAATGTAATTAAATTCTTCGCAGTTCTACTCAGTACTACTTACGACTAAATTAAACTACTAAGCCTATTTTGAAAAAATAAACTGCTGTCAAAAGTCGTCATACTGAATACTCAAACAGTATTTTTTTCAAATTAAGTTTTCAAATATCACACATTATTTCTTGATTGCGGTGAATTATCAAAAATAAATATATTAATGTCTCAAATTAGATTTCCTTATTTTCTTCTCCTTGAAAAATAATTATTCGTGTCTAATGTATGCTTGAAAAATGGTGGGCCTTGCATTGAAGTAAATTGTGTGCAATACCTTTGTTTGAGTGCTCAGCGCGACCATTCCGGGCACGCTGGGAATTACAGATTACACTTTTTTGTAATTTGATCAAACGTATTATTAGATTTTATTATGAAAGTGACAAGACACGATAGCAAACAGCTCATCAAAATCATCAAGGCTTTCCAAGTTGAATTTTTAACATTTCAGGCTCCATCCATGTGCTGAAGGCGACCCAGAGTCTTGTTTGGAGTGTCTTTGCGGGATGGAGACAACTGAAAATGATAGCAGAAGTAGAGTCCACCGAGTACATCTTCATCTGTCAAATACACGTTCGTACGTTTGTTCAGTAATTATTTATTTTAAACGTGATCTCAGATTTTTCAAGAATGTCTTTAAGTGAAATGACTACAAATAAATAATTAGATATATTGGTCAGCTCGGGCTGACCGCGCATCCTTCTATGCCACGGATAGAACGCCAGAGCCCGAGGGTTACGTTTGTCTGAAGAAAAGGCACAATGACAATTTTTTTCACATTACAAACTATAATTACAATTAACTTTTAAACCACCCACGCTTCTCACCATCTTGACCTACACTATTTCCTTACAGCTCATGTCTAGTTTCACTGTTCATGCCTTTTCACGCACTATTTGATATTGTTACTGACTTCTTGCACACAGCAGTTCAGGGGATCCGAGCTGACGGGGGCCAGCGAGGATCAGCTCGCAAAACTCGAAACCGCCAGCAAATTAGCAATAATAGGACCAGGGACGCCAATCATCTCCTTCTGGCTCGTCCGAGCGTCAACTTTATTTTTTTCATCTTCTCCTCATCTTTGCCGGCTCCTCTCCACTTTCGACCTCTCTTGTCCCGAGAGCTCTAACTTCCATCGCGCCACAAATTATTCGTCGAGCAGCAGGCTTCTCATCGGTTAACTCGACTATGGTGGGCTCTGCAGACAGCGTCATTTGTTTTGGTGAGCTCACACACGGGCACAATATATCATTCCAAATTGATACTTAAGGACACAATTTGTACAATTCCAGGCTGGGCAATACAGAATGCACTAGCAGAAAAGCAATCGGCGTCAACCGTTCATTCACTGCGCATTCACGATCGCTGCGTGGCCAGGGCTTCCGTAGAATCTATATTTCTTTTAAAGAAATATTATAAGGGTGCACAATGCACCATTGTTAAAACAATATAATAAGCGATTTTGGCATTGAAATGTAGATTCTCCAGTAGTACCGCGCAGCGGTAACCAGAGGTAACATGGCGGCTATTATAGTTCCCCGCAGAGTTTAACAGTAACCATTACATTGCTTTTCTGCTAGTGCATATGAGTATAGTAGTATACAGGAATATACCAATTATTATAAACATATATTTTGCGCCAACACATACAAACATGTTTTCACCAAAAAAGGTCGCTAATTTTAATTTGTATCTTAGTAATGAATTGGAATATTTGGCTGGTTGATGTCATATACTCGTGAAATGGGGTTGAAGAACTTTATTTTATCAAATAGATGTTTGCGCAGAAATATATTTAAAATAATTTCGATTAAATAACGAGCTTGGACGATTTGACTGTTTAATATAAATAATGATATATTTTTAAATAGCTCCAGTGATCTGTATTGGCCCGAGCCGGGCTCCGCGGATCCCGCTCACGCTCCGCCGAACAATCGTACGCAACGCTCCGTCGGCATTGCGTACCCCTCCGGCGTGCGAGTTGCGTTTTAATTATTGTATATGGTGTTTTTATGAGCAGGAATTTTGTAACTCTCAAATCTTGATACGCCATTCCGTGTAGAATGTGGGCTCCGGCGGCACGCGAGCGGGCAGCGCTCGGCTGCGCGCGCACCGAGTGCATCACACCGCACCGCGCAGCCGCTGCGCTTCCACGTCCGGCCGTCCTCCGTGCAGTGGAAGTTCTCCACTCGGCTCCTGTCTCCCCGACCCCGAAGAGTGCGCAATATTGGAAGCTTAAGGGTAACTAACTGCAGGAACTGAAGATCGAAGGCAAACTCTCAACCTGCAGCCTGAGAGGAACCTTTCAATTTTTGGGGCACCTTGCGAGAAGAGATGATAGCTCGGAGAAGCTTGTAGCGATGGGCCACGTCGATGGATGAAGAGAAAGAGGAAGATCGATCCCACTCGTCGGACCGACCGAGGGGGAAAGGCGACAGGCACTTGTAAGTTCTGCAGGATGCCGAGAAAAGAGGAAGAGTTTAGTCAATAGAGCGGGAATTCACGGGGTTCGCGAATCCCGGTCAGTCGGGACCGACGCGGATGATGAAGGGTAACTTCCAATCATAACTTAGTTTCATTCTTAGCTTACATCATCCTCCTGCTGGAAGGCTAGAACGTCATAGATCTGTGTAGAGTTTTCTAGGCTGTTCCGCCATGTGTATTCGAACTCTCAGGCCGATTGCAGGATCGATTGTTAGCTTGATGTTGTATTAGGTACCTATTAGGTTGACGTGGATCCCACCATTAATGACGATGTCGGTTTGGAAAGATGGTCTGCTCTATTGAGCGAGGAGATCTGATTATCTTCATTCTCCAGTTTTCTGAGTTAACCTACCGTGCATATCTGACCTTTCTATCTGAACCATCATTAGGGCAAATGTATCAAAGGTGAGAGAGGTCAGATATATACGAATTAGCATAGAAAACTATATACAGAAGATTCTGAAGGGCTGTGAAAACCCAATAACAGATCTGATTATGTCGCAATTAACAGGAGAGAATGGTAAGAAAGATATAGAAGGCATCAGAAATAGAGAACGTCCGCGGAAAACAGCACGACCACTTATACCAGATGGTCCTGTTAGGAGCCTCAATAATTGACGAGTTTGTATGAGAAGATGTACGAACGTGTATGAGGCGAGAAAAGTGCTTCAGGACAGAATGGTGTGGCGGTCTATCCTCTCTGCTTGCCTTCGCAGAGAAACAGCACGATGGTAAGTTAGCTCAAATCACATGCGTTTTACTTTTGTCACTAAATTATTTGTAATTAATGTTCACCGACTTAACCCTCATTCATTAATTTAACCGCATGCGGCTGCGACACGAAGTTGTATTTAATGATTGAAATTCCCTTTTGACCGACCACAATCCAGAATATAATTGACAGGTAATCCTGTGGATTGTAGTATTGCCCCACTTCCGCGAACTGGCCGTCTACCGTCTATTACAAATCATTTAACATGAAACCTTAACTGTTTCGGTCGTATTTACTGAACCACCCCACCCCACCCCATCCCACATTAGTCAACAACCGCGGGGAATCTATTAAACGAGTTCTTAAAAAAATCCTAAATACTTCCAAGATTTCTTTATTACCGACTCAATTATAGGTAGCTAATTGTTTCAACAAATGAACTGCAAAAACGTAATCGATTTTCAAGGTATTCATTTCTGTAAAGTAGATGTATCCTGAATTAAATATTTGTAATGTTTATAGCTTCGTAGCTAGGCTTATATCATACCGTATTTTTTATTAACTTAATCAAATAACTAACTTTGTATTAAGCACTTGAACATGTACAAGTTCCGATACCACTGTCTCATCCTAAGTACGGACAATAGTTCCAATACTATCGATATGATGGACAAACTGTGAAATGGAAAAAATTGTATATTTTGAGATTTGAGATATTATTATTTTTTACACTTTTTTTAAAATAAAATTGTTGATTTTATGAAATAAACTAGTTGCCGCCATGATACCGATCTTAGCACATGATTATATCCCCGCAGAGATTTTAGCAAAGATCGGTCATATATCAAGGGCTGGCGTCCCTTAACAGTATGTCAGAAGGATATCTATATTCTAAGGGTGGATTTTTGGGAAATCTTATCGTTTAATTACCACCCCACCCCATTAACTATAATCAACAATATAAGCCATATGGCACGAAAAATATAGAATAGAACACCTTTCAATAATCTACCATTTTATCAAGGAAAAACAAAACAATTACCATAATTACTAATATAGATTATTTAACTTTATTTTTAACCACTTTTGCAAATTTGCAAATATTAAAAACATAATTATTACATTAAAACGTAAATTTTCCAAATTGTTGATGCAATAAATATTTTATTAACTACTATCTAAAGTAATTATTGCCTCAAAGCTACAGATATTGTACTAACTACTGCTTCGAAGCCACAAATAATTGAATTACTACTGCATCAAAGCTACAGATATTGTACTAACTACTGCCTCAAAGCTACAGATATTGTACTAATGCCTCAAAGCTACAATTAGTGTAGCGATTAAATCATCAATCTTCACAAAAATTTTACCCCCTATTTTGCAAGATTTTCTTCAAAATACAGTTTATACTTTGGTAAATACCATTCTTCTGAGCTTCTTCTTCCGATTCAGGCAGGCCAGAGCGGCGGCGGCCAGAGCACCGGCGGCCAGAGCGGTGGCGTGCGAGAAGGCGGAGGCGGCCAGTGTTGCCAGCAAGCTGTAATAGAAACAAAGAATAGTGTAACATTCATGACATGTTTCCGCACTCGCGCTATATCCGAGTACACATTCCTCACCTGGCCACGCGGGCTGCAGGCTGACCCGTCAGGCGGCCGGACTCCTCGGATTTGATCAGCTTGTTGGAGACATTCGCTTCAATTTCAATACTCGAACGGGGTTCAAAAAAAGCCAGAAATTGGCAAAATAATATATTTTTTTTTTTTTATTTACTCAAATTCTAAAGACAAAAATAATTAATTAAAGATTAATTTAACAATTCCGGTGTCTATAAACTTAGCTGTAAAGATTACGCTGCTTTCTATATTGGTAAAAGAGGTCGAAATTTTAATACAAGAATTAAGGAGCATTTGAGATGTCTGAATAATAATGGTTTTTCAGAATTTTCTAATCATTTGTTAGATAAAAATTTGGGATCGTCTATTTTACATATAAATTGAATAATTTGGAATCATTGGAAATAAATAAAGCATGTAAAACTAACCAAAATATTAAACTAAACTTTACCAGAAGTCCCATTCTAAAATTAATTCTAATCATTTTGTATCATAAAGTAACAATTAAAGTTAGGTACTAAATTTATTTGTTAATAATAGATTATGTTAAAGATACAATTTGACATATATTTAGATTAGATGATGACATCCTAAAGAAGAAAATTATATTTTTCGAAACCGATAGATGTATTAAATTTATTAAGTGGTTAAAAAGCAAAGTTAACAATCTAAAATAATGAATAATAATATCACCAAAACTAACAAAATTCCATTTATTTAGCTCAATTCAGGGGCGTGCACTATAAAACATTTCAAACATATACATTGTAGTTTATTTTCAATAATTAATAATTTAGAGAATTTTATTATTTTAGTTTATAATTCAGATACACCTATATCGACGGATTACTATTTTCAATCAAATACCGATTACGACAACTGAAACAAAAAAACAACCATTTTAAACTTATATTCTGTATATTTTTATAATTGATACATCTAATATACTATTTTTAAAAGTAATCAACTTTATATTGCGATGAATCAAAATACCATTGAGCGATACGCGCTAGGAGACACCAGAATAAGAAAAGGTCCAGGTTCGAATTTTGGTAGCAACCAAATATTTTTTCGATAAATAGATTTTTTCTGTATATCTTTCTAATTGATTCATTTAATTTGTATTCAAAAATACTACAGAACTGTGATACGAAATTGTAATTTCGCAACAAAAAAGTATTTCATTAAAATTTTTATGTATTTTAATACTTAATTCATATAATGTAAAATAAACATATATTTTCAAAGAAGCTCTTAGAAGGGTTTATTGGGGGATTTTAATTAATTATACTTCCTTTGCGAAACTTCACAGTTACTGAGGACACACGACATTAGCGCATAACATCCTGCAGGAACTGAACATTAAGAACAGGCTCTCGACCTGCAGTCTGAGAGGAATCTTTCCATTATTGGGAGACGGGAAGACAGCTCGGAGAACCTTGCTGCGACGGGCCACGTCGAAGGACGAAGAGGAAGAGTGAGATCTCCCACCCGTTAGCTGATAATATAGAAAAGGCAACAGGCACTTCTAATATATGCAGGATACCGAGAATAGTGGAGGAGTATAGTCAAGATAATGGAAAGATGGTCATGGGAGGTCTACGTGAATGATGGATGATGCAGAACTCTATTTCTGATATATTATTAAGTTCTTTACAATTCATCGTCATCATTTAAATTTCATTTGTTGTCGTATTGGCGGTATTCACTGAAACCTTATATCGCTAGAGTGGTGTTGTCATATTGGCGGTGTTCACTGAAACATTATATGGCTAGAGTGGTGTTGCCAGAAGTCACGCCTCACCACAAGTCAATTACTAGATTTTTTCAAAATAATAAAAATCAGTGAGACAAAAGGCACGCTGCGTGCGTAACGTTAACTCGCTCCCAAATTGTTCGCAGGTCGCCCTGAATATTCGCCTCGCTGATGACTACCTGAATATTGAGCGATTTACAAACAATTAAATTTTGTATACAGCATGTACGCAAGCAATGCGCGGACACTCGGTAAAGTGCGCTTTCTATCAAAATCACTCTGGTCCATTACCGAAGTGACGGTCACGACTTACTTGCGTATTCCCCTCGCGCTGAACGAGACTGCCGACGTAACGCGGACAGTAGCGGCGATCGCGAATTCTGAAATATTTTATCATACATTTGTAGCCAAGCTACTATCATTATTATTATTATTATGCTATTCACAACCAAGTACTTCACTCGTTACCGTGGTGAATACACATTTTATTCAGTACTCAAACGTCAAACTTACTTTATAGAAATGTACATGTTCGAAGAGCCGCAGTGTTTTGCAATTTACGTTAACCAGCGCATTCAAAATGTTACGGGCAACTTGAAGGAACAGGGCAGGGCTACCGGGAGAGCCTGCTCCTGACTCCACCGCATTACTAATGAAGATATATTAAGTCAACAGAACTAATAACAACTATATACACTTCGGACACATTCTCCGCAATGAAAGGGGAAGACGGTTAGATCTCGGCTGTGTAACCTCAAAAAGTAGTACGATGACCTCATAAATACGCGATATATCAACATGGTCGATAACCTTCGATAGAAGGCGACACACGAAGAAGTCTTATTAAAAATGGTGTGTGCGCTATGACGCCAAATGTGTGCCAGAGTTTTTTGTCACACTGTTTATATTCTCTGTACTCACAAATGACTTGTAACAATATTAATGATTGAAGCTATACTGTAAAAATGATGATTCTATTTAATCCATGAAAAGTGTATCGCGACGGTGAGCGATGAAACGACGGCGTTACCCAAGTCCGGCAGCCCAGCACCGAGCCCCGAGCTATGAGCTCCTCGCGAAGCCGGCGGCTGTCGCAATCCGCTTCCTGCGGCAGGAAGACGGGCAGCCTTGGCAAGGCCGTCTCGCTCCACGGACACCCGCGCATCTCCAATTAGCCAACCGATAATTCATTACGGTGGTGTTGCCGAACCCAGCCACCGTGAAACTATGCGCGCTCTACACTGCTGGACGCGACTACACCCGCACACTCTCCGCTGCTGGACACGACCACACCAGCACTTCACTTAACAATCATTTATCTCTTCTTCTTGTAACTTATCCGTTTAACAGACGTTAGCGTATTGCACATTAAGGATTAGTTTTTAGGACCATCGTAGATACCTAAATAATAGATACCAAACCATTAAAGTAGGTGACTTAATATCTGACCCCCTCTTTATTTCATTAGGAGTACCGCAAGACTCAGTTTTTGGACCTATCTTTTTCTTTATCTATATAAAAACGACATCGTAGACAATTACGCAACTACACCGAATGAATTAAACAATGACTTGAACAATATAGCATTGTGGCTGAAGGAAAATAAACTAAAATGAAATGTAAACAAAATTAAATTCATGAACATTGGAAATAAACTAACATCAATTGTACCAGCAATTATCATAGATGCTGAAAGTCTGAAGAAAGTGACTGAAATAAAATATTTGGGAGTCATAATAGATGAAAAATTGAACTGAAACTGTATTGAAATGAAACGCAAAATACAAGACACGTGACTAAAAGATTGCTAAAAAAAGTATACTTCTGGGAAGAATACTTAAATACATTTTTTCTTTATTCATCCGAACCAAAACATCTTCATCCATGTTCAACTCTGTCCATCCAGCTTATTTAGAGCATTCTTCTGTAGATCCACATCTCACACGCTTCAAGTCGCCGTATCATTTCTTCGGTAAGTGTTCACGCTTCCACTACATAAAATACTATAGTTTAGCCCCAAATGATTTTAGATAGTGATTGCTACATTGATTTATTAACTTAAACGGCTACCGTAAAAATATAAGTCGTTATTAACGAATTGAACACAAACCAATTTAAGATAATATTCTGACGTAACAGTTTCGGTCTGGTGGATGCGCTTCTTGTTTGTAAACGTCCAGAGCACGAGTGACTGCTCGTCGTTTATTATTATTATTATTATTATTATCAGCCCTGAAGAAGGAAGCAGCCTTTATGGAACCGCATTTTAAAAACATTTATACATTTGAGCAGCCCCATCGACGCCAGGGAGGACTACAGTAGAGTGCAGTAGGCATAAACTGCCGGTAGATAGACCGATGATATTCAACGATACGTGCATTTTATCCGTCGTAATTTCAAAATATTCGTCAAAATTGAAGTGCAAGAACTAAAGACCTGTAGAAAGATAAGAAGCTGAGAAATCGATAAGTTTATCGATTGACTTCCTTAAGTACAACTTTATAGTTACAGATAGTTGGAAGAGTGCATCAGGTGTATATCTAGTAAGCATTGCTCAGAAGGCTATACTCCGCCGTGACTTTTCCTATCCTGCAGAGCAACTGTTTAGGGAATTTCAGGTTTTGGATATAAGATAATTATGTGTGCTGAATATACTAACTAGCTTTCGTAGGAAAACAAGTGCTCCATCCACGAGGACTGGAAGATATCTCACAAGAGCAAATAATCTTAAAATCGTTCCAAGAATGAAAACTACTTTGGTCGATGATTATTTACTTTTCTAGCTCCCAAAATATATAATCAAATTGGAAATAATATTAAAACTTTAAAAAACATTAAAACTATTAAAAAGGATGTTTCAAATTGGTTGTTGAATTAGGCAGAGGAAATACTGACAGTAAACCGTTTTATATAATTAAATAATTCTTATAACTGCATTTTGTGTATTATACTGACTGCATTATAACTTTAACTTTACGTATTTCCCTTTACCTTGTACGTACTTACATTATATTTATACATATTAGTATTTTTATTCTCTCATTTTATATATTTTCACGTTTACATGCCTCGTATATTTCATTTTATATTTAACTGTGTTTTGTCTTCAATAATTTATTTAACTTTGTGAAATAAAATTTGCTTGCCGATTAGCCCTAAAACAGGCTTGCCTAGTTGGGCAATGCACTTTAAAATCTGCATAAAATATACCTAACAAATTATCTTTTTTTTTAGCTGTACAATACTCGTATATTAATGTATCTAAAAATAAAAATAACAGTTCAGAAACGTTATTAAAAACTCTGGAAAATGCGTGGCAAAGGTTAATAGTCTAGTATCGAATTTTCTAATAAGTCTTTGCGGTTTTCTTCTTCGCGACAGCTCCTCGGACTGTGCAATGCAAAAACAGGTTGACATATTGGGACTTCTCACCGACTAAATAAGAATTAGGCACTCACCATTTTTAAAATAATCCTTCAAATTGTTTTCCGTATTCCGAGTGACCGCAAAATGTATTATTAACATTTGAGTCGTGCGTGTCCTTGTATAAGTAATATTGTTATTAATTATTAGGTAGGTAAGATGGCCGTGAATTTTTATGTAAATTAATATAACAGTTTAATGGAGTGTTTATTTGCTTAAAATTACATCCGTACCATCAGAAAAAAAATTGTCTGCACCCACTGATGTGTTAACATTGTTTGAATCGTCTTACGAATATCATTTTTAACAATATTTTAAACAAATTCCTATCATTTATTATAAAATGACCATAATTTGGATAAAAATTTGGAGTTGTCTGTTTCACATATAAATTCAATAATTTAGAATCGTTATAAATAAGTAAAGTGTGTAAAACTAACCAAAATATTTGAATAACCAACTATATTTAACCACTAAAAAAATTTCCTAATAGCTTTTAACAATAATTTGAAATCATTAAATCTATTTCTACATCTCTAAACACCGTAACAATTTTAGTTAGACACTACATTATTTTAGTTAATTTTTTATCCCGCTGAAGGAATACGACTTTTTCCGAAACCAGTTGAATATAATGATTTATAAAACAAAGTTTAAAAAAAATTTATTATTTTTAATAATACCAAAAAGACAAATTTGTCACCTTGTAATTTTTTAATAACATCTTTTTCCTGTCCTCCGCATCCTGTTGCTTCCTGCGATCTTTTTTGCGTCGTGAGGGACGGAATCCGTAACGTTTTTACACCAATGATTATCATTCCTTCGGTAGCGTGGCACATTCCAGGGCCGTTTCAATTTTGTCAATTCTTCACGTCTTTATTCTATCTCGCAATGATACTCCGAGCATAGCTCGTTACATGGCTCGTTGGGCTACCTTAAACTTGTGGATGAGGCCAAGGCGGACGAACTGATTAAAGACTTGCCTTGGAGTGTATGGTTTAGTTTCCCAGCTGCTGCTCATCCTGTGTGGACACGCCGATTGATTTATTTTACGAGTTTATGACGTCTGTAAGATATACGTACCAACTTACTACACATTAAATTATTTGCGAATGATTAATTATTATTTAAGAAATCCCGGTTAAGCATCGTAATCAAAATAATAATTTGGTCACCAAATGTGGAGAGAGTAAGGTAAAGAACTACCTCGGGGGAGTAGCGGGAGTAACATTACTGAACTGAACAAGAAGAACCGTTTGAGGATGGAGCCTTTAATTCTGGATATATCTTAATTAAGGTGGCTCGGACACGCCACACTGAATTTTAAGTTTGATATAAGCACAGGAAAGCAGGAGCCTTCTATGTAAATATTTATTAAACAGAGAATTCGAATATATTTTTAGGTTTATATCGTTTTTCATATGTAACTACGCACTAATACCATAAAAGACATACATTATAAATAAATATTCCTAGAAGCATTACATGTATGTTTCAATTAACTATTTTCTACATTTTAACATACAGAGTGAATAATATATACCAGGCCGATGTTGTTTATAATTTTTACAATTTTTTAATTTGTTTTTATTTATCGATTAATTGATTTATTATAATTATGTGTGAAATATGACATCGGCCAAGTGGCCGCCTCTGGCAGCGGCACAGATGCGTGCTCTTTTATCCGTATTTTTCATAACACTGTCGCACATTTTGCGTGTTATTTCAGCAATTTCATTTCAAATATTGTCCTGAGGCATTTAAACTATCGGTGGCTTATTGGCCTTTTAAGTACCCTGATCGAGGAGGTCAGTCAATATCACCACTTTTGACATTATGCGGCCGGGAAAAATTTCTCGCAATTTCAAGCGTAGCTCGGGCTGTGTGCGAGGTGGCACCGTTCTGTTGAAACCACATCTGTCGCAAGCCTAATCGATCCAATTCGGTCACCGAGATGTTTTTCAACACGTGACGATAGCGATCACAATTTCCATTATTATTTAAATAAAATATTTTAATGACTTTAACACGTTTTTGAGGCGTTAGATGCCCCATAATAATCGACTATTCTCTATGATTACTAAATTCGAACTGACAAATGTCTGCCAAACCAAAATGGCGGCCAAACAAAATCGGCCTGGAACATAATATTCACCCCGTAAATAAAAAAAACGGTCCAGGTTCATGAAAAATTGAGCTCTGTGTGTGTTGCGTTCTATTTCCTTAAAGTTTTCCGCCATCATGTCTTTATTTAATGTTTTAAAAAAATTTTTTTTAGAAAAAGTAGGTATTACATATTTTTGAAATGGACTGTTATACACACTAATACAATTGTTCTTTTCAAATGTAAACTGGTTTAAACTTAATTATACAAGTGCAGGACGTCTCACACCGCCTCACCTGCCCGTGACCAGCTCCTCATAATGTTGAAGGTCAGTTTACCCAAGGCCGTATATGATAACCCTTAAAAATTGAAATGAAATCCTTCACAAACGGAGTGGTTGCGAGTCAGTTTTATGACGCCCGACTAACGGTTCCGAGAAGTGGCTCGGTACCCTGCGCACTGCGGCGGAGCGGGGTCCCGAAATCTGTCTGCCTTTATAGTCCCTAACTGTACCCGTTATCTGTCATGTGGGCCGCCATATTGTGAAAATGCACTCAAATTAGTTTATTGCTGACTTTTATCACTGCACTGAATGCCGCCCGTTCCAGAAACAATATGTCGTCAGTTTATGACCTCAAACTGTTGAAATTACCTCGCGATCGGGAAGATTCTGGATCCTATCGCATTTTACTACTTATTGGTAAGTATTATAAATTATTCACGGAAGTATTTAGTTATGTCAACTATTGTTGTCTGTTTGCTCATCTACAGCAGTGGCGTAACAACAAAAATTGGGCCCAAATGCATAACGGAAAAAATTAGCCGCTAAATAAACTGAATGAATGAACTTACGATGTTTGGCATTTCGACGGTTCTTAATAATCTTCCGCTTTGGACATCAAGCGAACAGAGAGGATAGAGCACCACACTTCAGCGACGACCCTCGCATCATCAACATTCATACACCTCATCCATCTTATTATCTCCTCATCCTTACATTAATCCACAAGAACAACCCATCCAAACATATTCTTGTTAATCCTATTCACTAGGCCACGATCAGCTTTAATTGATTTACCTCTAATTTGTGCATTCTTTACACGCCTGAATTCCCCTGCTTTCCTTCCACTGCATTCAGTCTACTTTCATATTCTTGAAAGTTGCCAGTTTCAGACATTACTGTTTACACCGGGATTCCATTATGTAGGTGCACCCATGATCCACTACCGATTCAAAGCACTATTTATTTGCATTATTCCGTGGAGTCACACTCATTTCGATATGTCCATAACTAAAATCACAACGCACGGCCACCTATATTTACTTAAATGAAGATGCTTACATGTAAACCTACGACGAAAGACATCATACAAACATCAATTGTATTTTCATATCGCGTTAAGGTTCGACTAACTTGGGTTAATAAAACACCGAAATTGAAATGTCTTAAACTCCAGCTCTTATCTAGAAAAAATCCCGCTATAATTAAGTCATAAAACGTGATAATGGCCCTAGATGGACCAGGCCATCGGCTGCAAGAGAATCATTATACGAGAAGTGTAGTCGTATCGGATACGGGGAGATGTCCTGGATGGTATGTTCTGGACCTTTAACACTCAAGGTCCTAGAAATCGTCAAATCAATCCATACCGAGCTGTCACCCGCGGAATATCTCGACAGTGAATTGATTTACTGGATTGGATTATTCCTTCTTCTTGCAGGTTTGTCATAACCTTTAAACACTAAGGTATGATAAATAACACCTTCAGAACAGTCCTTCAGATGCTCCCCGGATTGTCCACTTTCCCTGGATTAGAACATTTCATCATTCAATTTATTCGTCTTAAATTTATTATGTATCTATAATTGTATATTATTATTATTTCTAATTTTGCTACTGTTAATTCTTGGCAAAATTCCATTTTAATGATTTATTAAAACACTTTTTAACTTTTTTCACTATTTAATATTTGAACACCATTACCGGTTTCATCCTGTCGCGGCCATCTTCAGACTGTTACATTTTTCTCTTAAGCTAGGATATTTATACAATTCAATTCAGGGGTATTTTTCAGTGAGTCTATATAATTTTAAAGTTGGCGGTAACTTGGCTCTAATGTTGGGATTTTCCCTTTTATGTTGTTAAGTACTTATCAACATATAAGGGAAAATCCTAACATTACAGTCTAATTACCTTTTTCGTAGTCGATTGGGACTGCGGCACATGCGGCTTCAACAGGTCGATACCACCTCACCAACAGGTCGATACCACCTCACCCACAGCCCGAGGTACGCTTGAAATATTGTGACAAATTTTTCCCGACCGCAAAATGTCAAAAAGTGGTGATATCGACTGACCTCCTCGATCACCTGGTTTGACGACTCCCGACTATTTTCTGTGAAGCTACTTACAAGAAAAGATCTGCACCAATAAGCTAACAACAATTCCGATGCTACAGGATAATATTCTTAATAAAACTGCTGAAATAACACGCGAAGTGAGGGAGATTGTTATGAAAAATATGGTCAAAAGAGCACGCATTAGAACCGCTGCTAGAGGCAGCTACATGGTCACTATCATTTTTTACATATAATTGTAATAAACAATTTAATTCATAAATAAAAATCAAATTAAAAAATTTTGATTTATTTTTTAGTTATTTAAAAATAACATCGACCTGGAACATAATATTCACCCGTAACACTGCCCGAACGGGTGATCGTTTTGTTCATAATTTTATGTCAACAAAACGCATACAAAATCCGACAGGTTGTTTGTTCCGACACTTTAGGCCCGCAGATGACATCATAACTTAATATTTTACGCGAGCGAGGTCCACCCGTCAAGGCTTTTAAAATGCTATTTATTCGACCCCAGCAGACCATTACAGGACTCGTATTTTTTTTTAATGTGGACCAAACGGCAAAAACTTGCGTAAATATAATATTTAAATGCTTTTGTAGTATTTATATAATTTATGATAACAAAAACCAACCCTTTACAGTTGACTGTTTACAGTCTAAGTAGCAATGGCAATGGATAGTCAGAAGGGCTGCGAAGGGCCGATCCGTTTAAGGTTTAATGACGGCGTAAGGTCATATTTCACCCGACTATTTTACATGCTTTTTCGTGTAAACTAGGCTGTGTTGCCGAAGAATATTTATAAAATTATGATTATGAAAATAAGTATTAATAATAAAGCTTCCGGGGCTTCGCAAATATCATTGTCGTTAGTCCTACTCTGACGGTTGAGTTTAAAAATTATTATATTCAATTATTGACACAGTTTTGCAGTTCGTCGGTCTGCTTTTCATGTAAAATACAATAGACAACCGTAATTTTAGTACGCTCTAGAGCAAAGCCTCACCCGTGTACATGCACCATAAAAACTAAGTAATATTGTCATTAAGCAGATCAGTAAAGACATTTCCATTATATTAACAATTTGTCAGAAATAATACAACTGGATGCTCTTACCCCAAATTTGGGATAAATGCATCTACTCGTCCAATTTTTATAAAATCTATAAATATCAGGTATTCTAAAAGGTTATACTCCGATTTTTAAAGGCTTAAATTAGAAAACGGTTAATGATCCCTGCATCAAAGTTCTATCAAAGTCACAGCATCATCTTCTGAAGTCTGAGAACAGTTCAAAGTTTATGTCGATGATTTATATGTCGCACTTACCCCGATTCTCTTTACATCGCTAGTGGTGATGGCACCACAAGTAACGGACGCCCACGAAGACCTGGTGTGACTGGATATATCTAATAATGAAACACGCTTCTTAAAATGTATTAATTGTCAGGAAGAAGTGTCATTACAGAGGAAAGTGTTCTTCTAGATGAAGAACCTCAGCTTACCCCTTTGGAGAAACAGCTCAGGTAAAGTTAGCTCAAAAATTTTATTTTTATAACCATAATTTATCAGTCAACGGAAATACAAATTAAATATATCAATTAGAAAGATATACGGAAAAATTCTATTCATCGCAGAAATATTTTTGCCTAGATCTTTTTCTATTCAGGGAAAAGCGTTTACCAATTACACCACGCCAACAGAAAAAGTTGACAATAAATTTTCGAACTTGTATGCTGCAGCTATTTTAAATTGGTACATCTGATTTTCCATTTTTAAGTTACTCTGTTGGCGTGGTGTAATTAGTAGACGCATTTCTATACATATTTTTTCATTAAATTTTTCTGCATATCTTTCTAATTGATACATTTAATTTGTATTAAAATACCACAGAACTGTGTTCTGAAAAAACTGCAACTTCACAACAATAATGTGTTGAAAATTTAATTAAAAAGTGAAAAATATTTACTTTATTTGACGCCTCGCTACCGCACACTTGCACGTGATAGAGTTGACAGCAGATCTCGTTTCTTTTATGTTGCCAACGAACGTAAAGAAATTACAGAATGTTTAAGGCCCGTGTTCACTATAATCTCACTATAAAACATTAATCTCTGAGATGTTGTAAAGGTAAACGAATAACATTCTAATCCACCCGCAAAACTTACGTGCTGATGATTCATAAATTGCTTCACGTTAACCCTGAACTGAGTCGAGTCGAGTTGAAAAAATGTCGTCTATGGACACGAGTCATTATATCTTTATTAAAATATTATTTATTCAGTATCCTACCTACCCTAGGGGTAATTTACTGGTTACACATTTCCGTCGGGATTTAGATGGTAACTTACCTCGAGGTTGCAACCGCAGGGGCAATAAAGGTTGGCAGGTAAGCTCGGCCCTCGGCAGCACTGATTCCGGAGCGCCCTGCCCCACCGGTACAATATCAGGTGAGCTGACAACAGCTCCGAGCCATAAATCTTAATTCAAACAAACTCCGTGAGTTTCAGACATCTCACAGGAAACAATAAGCCACTACGCTCTTACAGAAGGTAACATAAAACAAACTCGCACGCAACTTTGTGATTGAGTGTCGAATAAATGTAGTGTCAACCCTGAGTAGTTTCTCTTCTTGTAACCTGGCACAGTCTGCCATCATACATATTCCTCACACTCCGCGATCACTCGAACATGGTGGAGAACTGAGAGATATAGGTCCTAATACGCCGCGACATGATTCACATTTTCTTTCGCCACAACGTAATAACCCCTAAATCTGATGACTCCATATCTGGTGACACATAATATAGATTTGATCTTGGTTGAACATACAAAAACTAACCCTTTATATTTTCAGCGTTTCAAATACAAATGTATAATTTTTCTTCAATGGTTGGAAAGTCTCGCGAATGCCACTCCCGGGCTAGACCCTGAGAATTGCTCTCGTTCTGCGTCCACGGTAATTACTCGGGGTCCTGGAGGCTTTGTCTCGAGCTATTGTCACCAAAACAGTAGCAGATATTCGGCCAAACAAATAAAAACACCTTTTGTCGCGTCTTGCGTCAATTGTTAACGAAATATTATTTAAGTCACATTTTTCTGTTTTCTTAAAAAGTGAATACTGCCTACCCTCGCTGGACATAATGGAACACCACGTCACGCTCTTTTTAAACAAGTACAATTCCCGTAGAGGTAAACAGATGCGGTCGAATGCGCCTTTAACTAATTTTAAATATAAACTCCTTCTACCGGCTCCATTATTCTTCTGGTGCGATTAATGGCGTACGATGGACTCTGGCATCAACGCTGATGCCTCGGAGTGGTGCCTAGACCTCGAAAAATAAAATAAATGAGATGACTGTAGCGAGGTCAGCTCGAGGGTACGCGATGCCTTTAGATCATTGGATATTAAAAACATATATTGCTTAAAAATTAGGCGTCCTGTGACGCGTCTTTTACCATCGCGCCCTTAGCTGAAGCCTGCTTAGCTCCATGCTAGAGCCGGCCCTGGACTGTAGCATAGTTAACAGGATTAAGGGACGGTTGTGTGATCAGTGGTAAGTTTTTATTAGGTATAGTAAAAAAAGTAAAAATTTTTGGGAAAACGGGGCTGTTCGGCTGTCGGTAAAAACTTCAATGGTATACTAATTTAATCCTCTAATATCGTATGGTTAAAACGTCGGTTAAAAATAACGGACTCTTCACAATTATTTCAAAAGTCATCTGTCACATTGATAGTTAGTGATGAGAGTTCGTCCGATGATAATCTCGTTGTTTAATATACATTAGCACATAGACCGAAAAAAATTCGCCAGCAAAGTGATAGATAAGCGAATAAGCATAGAAAAAATTAAGCACGATTTGATGATTATTCATCTTTCCACAGTGAAGCGAGATTTAGCGTTGGTTTTTATCACGGGCGACGGTAAAAAGATACTATACTTAGTAAAAATTAACTAGAGATCACACAAGCGGCTATAAGAAAGGTGGTTTTGATCTCATGAAGGAATAAGGAGACGATGGTGGTACGAGTGTCGGTGGCGGAAGGTGGTGGGCAGAACATAAGAGAAGCATTACCGTACCGGTATATGGCGGGCGGTGCTGGGAGGGCCTGGCCCTGGCAGAACGAGACAGAACCAATAACAACTATAGTTTGGACACATTCTCCGCAATGAAAAATATCATATTTTACAACTCTTCATGAAGGGCAGCAGAGCAGCAGAACAGCAGAGCAGCAGAGCTAGTAGTGTAATAGAAAGAGACTATCTCGGCTGTGTAACCTCAGAAAGTGGTTCAATATCCAAAATGTTGGTCATCTTATACAGGATGAAAGACGGCACATCAAGAAGAAGTCTTTTGTTAAAAATTGTATACGTGATATATTTTTTTGTGTGCCCTATGAAACGGCGTGATGGCCAAATCGTGTTCTTCTTCATATACCATCTTCTAAAGAAGGTTAGTTAGATTAATCCTGAGCAAGATGTACTTGTGTGTACATGTCTACGAGATTTAGAGACCAAATTAATATTCCAAAACTAAAATATACCGCAACCCAAAATCACTATATTTATCAAGGCATCAAATTGTTTAACAATCTCCCCATCATAATTAGACAAATTACAGACTACTATCAATATGTATTTGAAGTAAAAAAAAAATATGTACACAGATTAATTGAAACATTAATTAACTCTAATATACTCCTTCTCTATACACGATTCTTACTCTCATAGAGAAGAAATAAATGTCAAAAGAAATGACATATACAGGATGGCTCAAAAAAGTGAGAACATCTCTAACACAAGAATTATTTCAAAACATAATATAATTAATTATAATTCTTAATGTCATTTTTTTTGGACAATATTTAGCTAATCATAAATCATGTTCAATGAGTCCTCCTTGTTTCTCAGAGAGCTTTTGTAAGCGCCTACGCCACTCGTTTATGCTTCTGTCAATAGAGCGCTGCCCCAGACTTCCCCATTCCTCAATTATTGCCAACTTTAGCTGATCAACTGTGGTCAATTTTCACCGAAGGCAGACTTTTTCTTGTAAAGCACCCCGCATTGCATCATCTAGTGGGTTTAAATCTGGGCTGTTCGGTGGCCACATGCCTGGTGAGATGAAATTAACATTCTCATGACGGAGAAAGTTGATTGTATTTCTGGCTGTGTGAGATGGAGCTCCGTCAAACCATAGTTTATTTATTAATCTATTATTGTTTATTAACTATTTAAGCTATTGTTGATATAATTAAACTAATTTTGATGTAATTATCCCACATTTTACGAAATGTTGTCACTTTTTTTGGGCCACCCTGTATATCCTACTGATTATTTTTATAATTTATTGTATTTTCTAATATTAAAATAAATAAAAATAAGATCAGTGGGATGACGAGTTCTTGTACCATAATTATTTCTAAAGTCACGTTCTTCGTACACCCGAGACATTTTTTTAGATTTATTACGAGACTTACCTCATCTTGAAAATCGCATTAAAGCTAGCAAACAGTGACTTTATCAAAGGCTTAAGCTATGTCTTTACCGACAACTCTCTGAAACGAGAAATCAAAGTCTCTTCAGTGGACATGCTACTCGATGGCGCACTCGAAACACAGTATAGAGGGACAGTCTGATCGAATTACACCAACATTTACCGTGTCAAGTGTCCGAGATTCGGTCTCGAGAGCAAAATTTAACCCGTGTGCGCGCACCGTAACCCTCGATTAATGAGTCTAAATTCAATCCATTCTCGTATTGTATCCTGTTTGTGTCCTAGTTTAGCTGGAATGCATAATCCAGACTTATTTACATTCCGCTGGTAGAGTCACTTCCATCCGGTAGCCGCATCCATCCCGAGTAAACTATGTTTCTGGTTCCACTGGAGTTCTTCAAATGCTCGCACCATTTAATCCCTGACTTCCTATTCTGACTATCCTAACTAACTATCCGACCGTCATACCGAAGACTGCGAAACATAACACCACATCAGACGAATTGTTGGCCAACATTAGAAACAATGCGCAAGAGACGGAGAGTAGTGGAGGCATTCTAACATAATCATTATAGTCTACACTAATAATTCACTAGTTCTACAACACTCTCACTACATTTTTTTTCTCTATATTTATTCTCGTCGAATCTTTATCTTTCTCGAATTAAATAACACCACAACGGCATGAAAAAAACTGGCTACTTTAACATAGACGGCAGTCTAATAAAGTAGCGAGGACAATGCCGTATATATCAGAGGTAGAGTCTACTCCATACCGCACAATAAATTACGAGTATATTCTTAATTTCAATATAATTGTATCTTATGTTTGTTATATTATAATATATTCATTACAACAAAAACATGTATGTCAATAAAGTCTAATAAATAAAAATATATTCAACACTGGATCCAGATCAGCAGAAGAAGAAGATTACAAAGTTAAAAGATACTTTGAATATTTTTAAATACAGAATAACAAAACGTTTGCAATTTTAAAATAAACTGCAATATCAGCTTCCACTTTAAACTATGAAAAGATTTACATAATATTTTAACATTAGCTGCGAGGCAACATAACCAGTTATAATGTTAAATCTATTAAAATACTCGGTACAGCTGTAAATATGAAAGGAAACAAATTTTAATCTTCAAATATTTGACAGTACAAATGAACGTTATGAAAAATTATTGAACTATAAAATATTATATTCTGAAAAAATCAAACAGAAGGCAATACAAACATTTATTCCATTTCAAATGCTGCTATGTACATTCAAATTAAAAATTCATCCAACGTACTGACATTTGACGTACGAGGCAAGTGAGGCGCGACACGGCGTATCTCCGAGGTGGACTACGAAAGGCGAGATTTTCTTCCAATGAATCTCATGGGTCTTAGAGATTGACTTTAGTCGAAAATGTCACGGGCCGCTATCCTAGAAAAAGAAAACATTTCATTGTATGTACCTATAAATAATTAAAAAAAGAGTACAAATGCTCTAAGGGTACATATGTACAAGGGGGTAGTTGTAGATCTCCACTAGCGATACTATCAGTAACGGCTCTAAATATCCACGGACATCTCCGGTATAACAAGTTACCCCGACTGTAAAGGCTCGATAATTTACGACCCCCGTGAATGACAAAGTCCACCGCAACCTAAACACTGTCATCAGAGAATGCGGATTGTTTTATGGCACCTGGGGTAGTGCTAAAAGCTGCGTTGCGTGTCGAACCTAAATATTTGGGTTCGATAAACAATAGTCATTGTGTCACCTGACCAGGACGGTAGTTGCGCAGCGGGGGGTGGCTTAATTGTACACTTCGCCCGCGTTACGTGATGCTGTGACGTCAGAGGAAGGAGCGCGGATACTCCCGGTCGGTGTCCGCCCAAATGTATTAGCATATTGTTATTTAAATGAATTCAGCTATGTTCTTATACACCGCGCTTCGTGTTAATTATTGATGTACTTTTGGTCTTCATCTTGATGTGCTGCAGTGGAACCACCGGGAAATATATTTTTCCTATTCATCCGCTGCGGTCCCTCATGACTCCTCCACTTTTCTCGGCATCCCGCAGACATTATGGGTATCACCAATTACATTTTCCACGAATGGGGGATCTTTATCTCCCTCTCCGTCCATCAACGTGGCCCACCGCAACAGCTGTCTTCCCTTCTCGCGAGATGCTCAAAAATGAAAGGATTCCTGTCAAGCAGCAGGTTGATAGTCTGTTCTTGATGTTCAGTTCCTGCATTCAGGAGACACGAGTGCATATCGCCGCCCGTGACATACGCAACATGTGTCTCCAGCACCGCATCTCGATACCAAAGGTACATTTGACTAGATAACTGCACACAGTGATATGTGCACATATTGATAAGTGCACACAGTAACAAGTGCACACATTGAAAAATGTACATGGTGACAATTTTAAATAAAAAGGTAATTATTAAAAATACTGTTTCGATGCTGGATGTTGTCGAGTTAGGCTTATTTTAAATGAACACCTTAATCTTATCTTAAGGTAGTTTGCCTTGAGTCGCTTCAGTGCTTACTTGCTATTTAGTCTATGTAAGCTTATTATTTTTAAAAATGTATAAATTTTTCTTAAAATCTTTCTAAAGTACTAGAGTAGTGTTGTATGCATATTGAATTTTAAAACAAGTGTGTACAATATATCGAACACCTTCTATTAGGTGAATAAAGCTTTGAGAATAATAATAGTATTGAAAATATTGGCAGAATATAAAAAAATGATGCAAATAGACATGAAGCTGAACATCGCACAAGAAGAAGAGATAGAGAAGGGTAAATCTCAGAAATCGGTGATGTGCAGTGCGATGAAGACTTTTAATGATCTGCCAGAAAACATAAGAAAGGAGGAGGAACTGAATAGATTCAAAATGAAACTAAGCCAATATGTGCAAGGTAAATTGCAGTAAAAAGGAACATTTTGATCTTGTTTATATTCGAGCATTCTTGTATTAAGTATAAAGAAATCATGTACACAATTTTCTGCACAATTTAACATGCTTTACAAAATCCTGTCTTATTCCGTGAACAGTAATTCTGATGTTTCGCGGGTGAGTCCATCGTCTCCCTCTCGCGCCGCCCGCCTAACCCAGAACTGGAAGCGAAGCCTCCAAAACAAATGTCGGAAGTATATTTGCACGGATGAGGTAGGCAGTAGGCAACACCAGCGCCAGATCAGGTTCTCCACAATTTGCAACTGCCGCGCTAACAATGCGGTGTTCCGCGACCTCCGGCCGGGAGTCGTGTGGCCAAGCGGGACAAGTCTTCCAATGGCAGGCTACCAATATAGTTTCAATACACGTACTTGTCTCGCTCTTACTCTGGATATGTTTGATCTATATTTCGGAATGAATTTTTTAAACACTGATGCATAATTTTATCGATTGCATAATTAATTGCTTGCGATCTAGTGGTCACGATACTCGCCCGGTGATCTAGTGGTCGGGGGTTCGAGCGTCGTTCCAGGAGGACATCAAGTTAGTCCTATTTTCATAGCACAAGCGTTTAGCTTACTTACAAGATAGTATGAATACTGATGTGACTGACCCGTGTTCCGTACCTCTATTTTTAATTTTTTAAATGTATATGTATAGGTATTACTGACAACCCTTCTTAATTAGTTTTTCAAAGAATAATTAGTGATGACATAATTAATTAATTAAAGTCGAATTAATTTGTTTACAACACTTTGTTAGATATAAAATCTACATGTCACATGTACATTGTTAACTTCCTCAGGATGAGTTGTATACTCAAGTCGAATGATTTACATTGGGTGAGAGTTAGGAAGAAGGAAGGGGGGGGGGGAGTAAGTAAACCAAAATCGGAGTAGGAGGAGATAATTGAAAAGTGAGAAAAAATTCAATTGAGGATTGTTCCCCCCTTTCCTTCTTCCTAATTCTCACCCTCTCTCTAACCAATACAGCTCACCCTGAGGAAGAGACCATAGTTCTGGAAACATATAGATTTTATATATAATAAAGTAGTAAGTGAAAAGAATATTGCTTTAAATAATTTCAAAAAAATAATTGGATTGTCATTGCTGCTTGAGATTGATTGACTCATTGTTTTGATTGTCATTGTTGTCTGTTATCAAATTTAGTCCATAGATGGCGATAGTGTAGTGGTACTCGAAGTGAGTTCACATATTAACATATATACAACTTTCAAAAATTTGATAGATATGGAGATTTATTAATGGGTGAGAATATGTGTAAAGTGATCACTTAAGCCAGCCGAAGGCAGGTCCTAAGCCCTGTAATTACCCATACTTCTATTATTTGTTTTAAATTTATTTAACCTTAAGTCACTTCTTAATTGCTTTCTTAGTAATTACTGTATTGCTTACTTACTTGCATACTTGCTTAGTTACTCACATCGTTAATTGCTCTCTTTCTTACTTACTTATTTGCATACTTGCTTAGTTACTTACTTCGCTAATTGTATATAACTACATGAGTTTGATTATTTAGTACCATTATATTTTTTGGTGATAATTACAGTATATTTGGACATTTTTTTAAAAATAAATGCTTAATGATCGAATAGATCTTTCATAATAAAATTGATTTAGCAAAATTGGGGGGTTACATTAACCCCCCAAAAAAAAACCACGTGGATCATGTCCCGCCGCCTCTTAAGCGATTTGCTTTACATACTCTCCTAATCTGTTAATTTTTACCTTATCAAAAATATATTTGCCACGTGTACACCAGTTTCGGTATCAGGACTCAATTATACACCGCCAATCTTGCCCCGGCTAACTTGTCTCTATTTGAAATGAGTGCATTCAAAGCGATCGGCAAAAGCATGAAAAGATAGCTGGCAGTTGACCTCCTAAAAGTGATCTTCTAAGAATAGATCCCAGGCCTAATACGAGAAAATGAACGACAGATGCGGTTCAGTTAAAAAACCATTATGAACGAAAAAATGTCGCGCGCCACGTGCCGTTTTTCGAAGTATCGCGTCAGTCGATACATTAGTTTTTTTAAATGTAATTGTTTTATTGCTGTGTTTGGTATAAACATTGACTTTTTAAGACATTGTTGGGATTGTTTCTTTGTTACGGGCCGGTGTTTCTGCCCGTAACAATGGTTCAGACGACAGTGTCAAAGTTCTTCGAATGTCCCTTCTAATGAGCGATGACGACGGAGCGATCCTGGCCGTGAAAAGGTCAATGATTAGTGAAATATTACGGGTCGGTATGGTCCACTTTCTTCCTCCCGGCAGGAGGTGGTTAAAGGACTACGACCACATGTGCAAACATTAAGTAAATGCGTATTTTTTAAGCGTTATACATTTGTTTTAGAAAATATTGAGTTTTAACTGGTGATTTATTGCTTTGGTCCCTTTTTGATCAATTTATCTGGTGCCATCTATGCGGAATACAACTCATTAAAGAATGTGAATAGAAATGACGGCGTATGATCGTAGACTTTTAAAGTGGATAACAAAGCCAGCCAAAGAAGAATACGGTTGTTAAAAAATAAGAGTACAACATCGTTCTTCAGAGCTATAGATCTTCTCTTAAATCCGTGGACACGCGATTTAACGACAATATCTGGTTTACTTGATCAAATCTTTCGCGGATATCCTCAAGCAATCTAACTTTTCAAATCGGTATATGATTTGATGTACGGTATTTTACTAAACCATTTTACTAAAGACCAAAAGGTCTTTAGTAAAATGGTTTACAATTATCGGTCTGTAGTATTTTATTGACGCGGGATTCTTCTGTTGAAACTAAATGCCGCGTCGAGCGAGCTCGTGCAACCTTTATCCGTATGTTTCGCACTCATTATCTCAACCTTAGACTGCGAATGAGAATGGTCAGATGCTATGCGTTCTCGAAATCATTTTATGTAATGGAAGTGCGGACACTTACCGAAGAAATGATAAGGCGACTTGAAACATTTGAGATGCGGATCTACAGGAGACTGCTCAAAATAATCTGAATGGACAGAGTTACGATGGAGGCAGCGGTTTAGCCAGTCCGCTGTGGAGCTGTTGTGAATTCTATTTTTAGAATTTTTTAAATATGTTATTTGAGATGTTACTTAATATACAAAATCACTTATTACTATAAGGAACCGAGAAATGATGATTTACTTAGTGACGCTTCTTCTTGGACGGTTACCGAATACTAATATACCTGATGATTGCCTGATTTGTATTCCTAAGTAAAGAGGAACTTCATTCTACTCGGTCTAGTATTCAACCTTTCTACTAGCAGCACCAGCTTCTCCTTTTTATTTTATGACTATATTTTGTATTCTTTAGCATATTGAAATTTATTCTGCCATTTTATATATTAATATGTTAAATCATTTACTTTGCTCGGTAATTTACATTAATATATTTTCAAAGGTTATTTTTTAAGTGACTTTTTTTTCTTCTATTACGACTCGAGAGTCCTTCACCGCAGCCACAATTTAATAAACAAAGGGATGACATCCAACGTCCGACGAAGGGATGGGGCAGATGAAAAATAAAATATATTTTAGTCACCGATAATCTGATCGCAGGAATAAAAAGATCGATGCCCCGAGGGTGGGTATAGTCAGGATAATGTAACATCCGGGGGTGGGAAATGGTGATGATGTAAATAATTCTGTAATCCAGTTAGACTTGTTTCGCTCTTCCTCGGCAGTTATATTTCGAAGAATGAAATAGTGCACCCGGGCCGCAGAGGGATGATATGAGCGTGTCGGAGCGGCGGCACCTCCCCCGCTACCCTACCGATCGAGCCTACAATTGGCACATCCCAACGGCTGTCGCGGTCTGATCGGTAGCCATGTTTATACCGGCCGCGCCGCTTCTTGAACATTGTTATGACAACATTCCTTTTTTATGGTAAAACAGCAATAATCAACTCGATTCTATATTCATAAGTGTTCAAAAATGGTCATATTTTTTAGTGTGTAGAACTAGTTCTATATTTTCTAACCAATTCAATTTCAAATTGTCAAAATCAAATTACTTTTCTTTTTTGTGCACTTGTATTAACTTTTTTTGTACGCGTTATGTTGGCAAAGCTCAGAGGAGACATAATCGAAACAACACGACAATAATTCTTCATCTTTCAATGCTGAGTTTTAAGCTGCTGTCCTCGAGGTATCTGTAACTCGGTGCACGATACATCTCCGTTGCTCCCGGTCTCGAGCCACGCTGACGTCAGCGTTTACAGAGAACCCTGTTTACTCCTCTATTTGGTCTATCCATTTTGCAGGAGACAGGAAACAGGAGACCGTCCTCTCGCTCGTTTCCCCTTAACTGTCCCTGATCGTTTCTTCTGGCAATCATGTCTAAAGTACGTAAGAATTCTTCTACACGATGTCGAAAGCCTTTCCGTAAGTCCTGCAGGAGACGCGTGCGCTCCTCGCGATCCACGGGACACGGAATGGGCATCCAACATATTCCATAAAATGTTATAAAATAGTCACAAATTAAAGATTGATTGATAATAGCAAATTTGCCTTTCAATACCTCAACCAAACCTCCTCAATGAACCCTCCCTGGGTTAATCTTCCAAAATGTTAACTTAGCTGTGTTTTGAATAAACACAAACAATTAATAAAAATGTAATTGGCGCGGGTGAGCAGAGCAGAGCAGAACGGTTTTACGCTGAGCTAGCCTTGTGGTGGATTACCAAACGCCTCTTGGGTAACATCGCGGATGGGCAGCGGGCCGGGCAGGGGCCGGTGGAGCCACCCGGCACCCGGCACCGGGCACGGTAGCCCTGAACCGTACACCTACAGCGCGCGCACGGCGGTACTGCGCCGCTTTACATAATATTCATATTATCAGACTATGTACTGCATCGTTGTGTTATTAGGTTGATGCCACAAACCACTCAATGAATAGACATGAAATAAAGTCTACATACTGGAAAAGGGTTTGGAACATTAGTTGCGGGACGAGGGGCATTCTACACACATTCTTGGTGGAAACATAAGTTTATGACACATTTTTGCAGCAATAAAAGTATTTACTTTTCCAAAATTAAATCTTTGTGTAAACAAGACGTATTTTTTACATTAATGCACTTTATATTATCAGCGTTTAAATTTTCGTTCTAATCTAGTCATATTTTTAAAAAAAGGTCGCGAAGTTATTTTATTGCGGAAGTGATACCAAATTGATCACGTGGGTGACACCAAAACTAAAATATTGGGACAAGTAATTAGCGTTAGTTCATGTCTATATATTTGACGGTCTGTGATTGATGCATAATTATCCAACGTGTAAAAATTATATTGTTACATACCAAAACCAAAAACAAACTCAAACTCAAAACATATCATTCTGAGGCGTAGTCACCATCAACGTCAATGACTGCTTCCCACTTGCTCGGAAGACGGTCAATTCCGCAGGCGAAGGAGCACTGCTGTTTTTAGGCGATCCGCGATTTAACATCCTCCATCGACTCCTCCAAATCGTCATAGACTTTGCCAACCTGCCCATTTTTCAGAGAGCGGTACGGTTGAGGGAATGGGGTAAGCAAATCCTATCTCTCGCTGACGATGGATTCGATCACGCGGCTTTCGACATGAGGACGAGTGTTGTCGCGGTGAAAAAAGATTCAGTTATTTTTTCAAGGTCTTTACAGCTGAATGGCAGTAAAAGGCGGGCTAATTACGCATCACTATTGATGTACTGCCTTTGGCCATGCCTGACGCTTATCTTTGTCATTCCACCAATAGCAGTGGCGAAAAACGTCGCATAAACAACGGCGGATAATTCTGCATCACCCTAATATGTGCGATATCATGATGTACGGATACAATAAGGGGTAGTTTTATTAAAGAGGATAACTTTGACATGAATATGTGGCGTGCACGCGATTGAAACTTGTCTCAAAAGCGCGCAAAGGAGCAATGACGCGCATTGGGTATGGACTAAGATTATGCTGATTGGACTCTCTTAACAGTTTTCCTCTTCTAATTGCGTTATGTATTGTTTTCATAATTTGTTTATATTCTTTACGCTTTCAATTGCTGTTTAAAATAAGATATTTATGATTGAACACTTTAACATTTACAATCAGTCCAGTAATTTGATCTAGCTACTACCTACCTACACACGTTACAATAATAACATATCCTGTATCAAACACCTCTAATTTTTTTCGAATGAAATGCGAACATTTATGTAGGGGCGTAGAGTTTATTAACATCCGTTAATATTCGATATCGAAGAAGGGGTTTTCGGTAAATCTTGCAAAAAGTCAGAACGTTATGTTTTTACTGTTAACGGGAACACATTTGATATATTGTCTCGGAAAAATTAGCATTTTTGATAGAGTAGCGAACACTTCCACCTAGCGGAATTTAATGCAAGTTTTTTTTACGTGATTATACATTACTGCCATCTATAGTTAAGTAGCGGTAACACAATTGACATTCTAAAATAAGTTTCAAAGGTTTTTCACAGATTACATTTATGATTACAAAAGATGTTTATGATATAAAATAACAGATGGCAGTGCTTAAAAGCTTTTTATAAATTACGCTAGATGAACATACGAAATACAAATTAAAACATTTTTCCAGATTACATCGACAGATGGAATGTTGAGTTAGAATATTTGTCTAGAAAGTACCGAGTTATACCTGTAAAATAGTACACAGGTGAATGGAATCCGAGCTGATCGTGGGAAAAGAATGCGGGTACCTGAAATGCAAGATTCTAGACGGCACGAAGCAAGCGCGCCGGAGAAATAATGGCCCCGTATAAAAGGGAACGGCATCAATGACAGGTACATCTCAAGCGCGGGTTCGGTGTGGCACCATTTTTACTTTGATTGTCAAAAAATTTTCTTCGTCGGGATAAATGTATATTCTCGATTCACAATTGGCCGGAAACAAATGTTGATACTGTACGAGAGGTAAGTTCGCACTTGCCGACTTCCGTACACACGGCTACGGGCTACTGTGAACCGAGAAGTGGTCGGCATGTTAATTGTACGTTTTCCATCATTTGATTGGCGATTATTTAGATTCGAATTACAAAAAATGTTAAGTCAGCTGATATAACAGATGTCGGATTTTTATTTCACGATATATTATTTGAAAGTAAGAGATAGACGAATGTAAAGCAGCAATTTGCGGTTCAGTGACCATAAAGACGATGTCAAAGGATGTATGGCGCTCTGTTCTTGCGGCCACGGACTGCCGAATTCCGCGAGGCCGCTGATGAAGGTGAAGATGATGATCAAATCATCGTCATCACCTTCAAATCCACTGCTGGATGAAGGCAAGACTCTGCAACTGTTTTCGGTCCTTCGTCATTATTATTATTTTTATTTATTTAGAACAATGTCTGTTGATTTGAATACAAACATAACCCATGAGTTATGTACCTATGTATTGTATATATACATTCAATAACAATAGAGTTGTGCACCCCCAAATGAGAAATATCTAGAATGACGGTGGTGATATCTATACTAGTATCTAAGTTAGCTCGGTATTCAGAGTCCAGGTTCCACTGCCGAGTCAAGATTGCACTAAGGAAAGACTTGCAGAGGAAAGGATATCGATGCACATATAGGAAAGTGATTACAAATATGCATCAATATCCACCGACAAGATACCCGTGGCCAGGGGTGGGCTGGAAGGGGCTAGGAGATATTCTCAGATCAAATCAGTATACGTATATAAATCCAATTTCTGTATATGGCCCAAAAAAAGTGAGAACATTTCGTAAAATGTGATATTGTGATTATATTATATATGTGATTCGTAAAACAATAGCTTAAATAATTTACTAATTTACTTACCTATTAACCTATATTACGTTTTATTTCGACAATTTCCGGTCGCCATATTTGATTATTAATTTTCCCATTGTTTATATTTGGTTTTTTTCAAATTGTTGCCCAGAATGACAAAAATTACCGCAGAAGACCGCATTCTGATCAAAAATGTGCGAATAGAAAAACGATCAAAGAGTTTCAAAACAAAGCCTGAAGTATAGCTAGACATTACAGCGTAACCGGACATTACAGCAGGACGGAGCTCCATCTCACCAGGCATGTGGCCACCGAACAGTCCAGATTTAAACCCAGCAGATGATGCAATATGGGGTGTTTTGATGATTTCTGATTAGCTAAGTATTGGGCAACTGTTACCGGGGGCGTGACGTGGTTCATGACGCGCCTCTAGGTGTACTTAATAAATAATAAAAGGTGTTTTTATTAGAGGTATAATACTTTAAAATGAAATAAAAATCGTCGTAATGCCCATGGTATTATCTATATTGGAAAGATAATTTTATCCCATTAGTGTTCAAATATAATTTCGCGCTTATGAGTGCCACGGCTGGCTCGAATAAACCGCCATCTGGAAGTCAAATTTTAGACCACTTTTTGGAGTAACTGGGACCGTATATTAGCAATAACGCGACGAATGTTGGCTTCCAAATCGTCTATCGTCTCTGGACTAGCGACTTCACATATCCCTAAAGAAAATTCACGATCTTGAAGACCAATTCAATGGACCTGCCATTACGCGAAATTATGCGCTCATCGAATGTTTCCTTCAATTAATTGGTTGTGGCGCGCGCTGTGCGGCATGTTGCACCGTCTTGTTGAAACCGCAGCTCTTCCACATTAATGCTATTCAATTGGGGAACGAGAAAGTCAGTAATCATGGATCTATTCCTGTGCACGATGGCGAATCGACTCATTTGGGTACTCCTCAATATTACGCTCCACTGCAGCGACAGCTTCTTCGGTGCGCACTGTGCATAGTCTCTGCGGATGCGTATTAACAATTAGTAATTAGCTGTCAAATTGGCCGTCACTGGAAAAGTGTTGCCAATTCGAAAAACAAACAAATAGTGATTCACACATTTCATTAAAACATATTATATTTAATTATGACACATTATTTATACCAGAAAATCAGCACGTGCGTAGATAGATAAAGTTCACTTCTGGACCGCACGATTGATTCTTTTCTATAGCGACCTTACGGGACCGCAGTCACATCCGTCCCTCGCTGCGGTGTTACTGTTACTGTCTTGACATGATTCGCTCACCCACGTCTCGCCCCCTTAATTTAGCCTGTGCGTAACGCCGGCGCTGGACACAACATTAGTTTTGTGTTTAATTATACAGATAATCAACAGGTTTTAATGCCATACAGATAATCTTCTAACGACGTGTGAGAGTACACGCTATCAAAGTAAATTAAAGTTAAAATCAAGCTATTAATTAGTACGTCATGACAGCGCGACGCACGAATGACTCAATTTTATAGTAAATCTAATCACGGTTAGCCTCTTTTGAAAGCCGAAAGGACACAATAGCCCAGAAAATGAAAATATCGTGAGCACAACTTTAGTAAAGAAGAAGAAAATCATTACGGTGGATGGATGCGACGCATCTTCTGGTCCTGGACAGAGGACTTGTGGTGCGTAACTAGGTCGGTATATCAGTATAGGTGAACAAGTTTAATAAAATAATAGACGGTCGGTGAAGCAATAAAATAGATAATGTATCAACATTTAGTCATATTCGAGGTTATTTCCTTGAACAAGTTTAAAGGGTTTTAAAAATGAACAGAATTCGAACATATTTAATAATAATTTATATTTTTAAATGCTTTGCATTTCGTGTCAAGTCGAGACCTTTCAACCTTGCAGAGACATGATCGAAGAGCACGTCTTCTGTGACGCTTTTTTGAAGCCATTGTCACCTGTGGTCAACAGCTTTCAGTTTTTTAAATATATCTTAATGTACCTTTGAAGCCTGTCCTTGCCCCCGAGTCAATTAATATGGTCGGTACCTACTTCAAATTTTTTTTAAATCTTTCGTTACATTTTGTAGACTTCTTCTAAAGTTTTAATTGTTGCACAGTCAGCTCGAATTCAAGTCATCTTCAAAATACTCTTGTACGTTGTAATAATAATAATAATAATAATATTGGATAATTTGTATCGAGGCATTTTTGTAAAACCTTTCACCTCAAGGGCGCTTTACACATAAACTGTTTATAATTACATTATATTTGTTTTTTAAAATTAAAAATTGTTATTTTCACTTAGACGAATGATTTTTTGAAAGGAGCGTTTTAGTTTATTTTTAAATAAAATCTCTGATGCACTGTTTCTTATGACGGAGGGCAAAGAGTTCCACGCTTTTGGGTCTGCCACCGCAAATGCCCGTTCACTAAATTTAGACTTCTGGAAACGGTTAGTCAGTTCTACAACTCTTCCTGCGGCTGTAGTAGAGATTGACTGATTGCGATCTATTACAGAGATATGATTCAAATCAACCATGAGCATTTCCATCTACCCCGTAGGTTTTTTTCAATCTCTGAAGCGAGATTTGATGATCGACTGTATCAAATGCAGCAAGCTGAATCAGATGTCCCGAGTCAGTAAGTGTTATGATATCGAACAGAACTCGAACCACCCCTATTTTTGTAGAATGATGACGTCTGCATGTTGACTTATATTAACTTTTGTAACACTTACTAATAAATATTTTCAGACATCGATTAATCAATATTGTTTAATGGTTTGTTGAATTGGAGTTACGAGCGATGTAACGCTTTATGCTCACGCCCGCTATTTACTCTACCGTATCAACACTGAGGTGCCAGAAACCAGTTGGGAATGTCATACGTCTCGATTCAACTTTATTTCGGTCCGAAAATGTTTACCAGTGCCGCTAAAACATTAACTACTCAAGAAGGATTACATTTTTTACACGCCACTTTCTAAAATTAAAGTGCTAAGAGAAAGCATCTTCCGGCGAGAGAGCAATTGTATAATATCATAATAATCATGTCCGTTGTGCGTCAGGAGAACATATCACGACAGGGATTAATGTCACGATTGTATACAATCATAATTCATCACCGCCGTTTATCGCCAGAGGTGCTTTTTAAACTGAAGTATGCTTAAACACGAATTATTCTTATTCAATCCTTCATGTCAGTATTGAGGCATTGTATATCGTCGTGACTTCGGACATTTATCCCTCCTTATATCATTAGGAGTATCGCAAGGGTCAGATCTTGGACCTGTCCTTTTCATTACCTATTTAAATGCTAAATAAGATTATTTGCAGGCATTGTTCAACTGTACTGAATTAGCAATACGGCCAAAGAAAAATTAATTAAAACAAAACCAAATGAATGTACATTGGAAATAAAAGAATATCAATTACACCGACATGATGGTGAAAGTCTAAAGGAAATTACTGAAATAAAATATTAGGGTGTTATAATAGACAATAAAATAAACTTTGCACAAAACATAAGATACGTGACTAAAAAGATTGCTATAAAAATGTCACTTCTGGGAAGGATCAGATGATTCATTAGACCGAGTCTCGTAAAATAGTTTACAACTCTGTCATTATTCCTCACACCAATTACAGTATTGTAAAATGGAGAAAATATTTTATATTTAAAATCTATTGATTAAATTTCGTATCCCGGTAGCGAGTAAATATTTATTCGATGAATAAACTTTTTAGATATGAATTAAATGTATTAATTAGAAAGATATACATATAAAAACAATTTTATCGAAAAATATTGTTGTTGCGCCACCGGGATTCGAACCTGGATCTCTTTCCAAACCGAGGAAGGTGCATTATCCAACTATGCTACAACGACGATATTTTTAGCGATAAGTTTTCGAAAATAGATGTTACCTTTTTGACATTAATACATTTAATCATTCCTCGCTGTAGCATAGTTGGATAATGCACCTTCTCCGGTTTGGAAAGAGATCCAGGTTCGAATGCCGGAGGCGTAACAACAATATTTTTCGATAAAATTGTTTTTATATGTATATCTTTCTAATTAATATATTTAATTTATATTTAAAATATCACAGAGCTATATTACAACTTCACAATAAGAATGTGTTCTCCTAATAATAAAAAAAATTCTGTATATCTTTCTAGTAGATTCGTTTAATTTACCTTTTGTTTACAGATATCTTGATTTTAAAATTGTGATTTAATTGAGCAGAGGCGCATCTATGCACAAAAACAATAGTAGAATTTTGGGCTCCTTAATGTTTTATAGTTTTCTAGGTGCCAAATGGATAAGAAAAAATATGATATAAATTCTTCAGACATGTAAATTACGCTAAAGTACGCTAAGATAAAATTAAGGTGCGCATCCACGAGACATCATCACTTCATCATTCAATATTATCAACCGCCTATTGGCCTTTTGATTTCCTCACACATCACTGGATGACTGCGCTCGCCATACATATTTAGGGCGTGTCACTGAGGACCCCGCGAGATGATTGATGGTACAAGGATCCAAATTGAAGGGCAACGCAAGATCGACATCAATGTGAACATCGCAATAAGTGCCACATTCAGAATAAGTAGCGACAGATCATTTACGTCATCATCCGTGATCCGTGTCCACTATCGCGACTACTCTCACTGAGAGTATTACGAAGAAGAAGAAGAAGCGTTTCTACCGCCGCTGGACACGAGGGCGAGCCGCAATACTATGTGGAACCTGCCTATTACTACTTATCGGAATAAATTAATCATTTTCCTGAGAAATATGACAGTGACTGTTCACGTTTATTAACTTGTACACAAGAATATTAGTAATGTTCAGCGCTATCCTCGTCTCCGAGAATAATTCGATGTCCATGAGTTCCCGCCGACTGTGCACAATTGCACAAATCAATCGATCGAATGATGCTGCTCTTACTCAGCTCGCGGCCCGAGGGTCCGGATCCCGGGAGGGCGCTGAACAAGTTAAATTAAAAATAAAAGTATTAACATCCACCACAATTTTAAATTGAATTATTCCTGAAATATGACGTTTAGTGTCCGACTGAAGGTTAGTTTTTCTCCGAAGCCGAAGCCGATGGTCCGGCTCTTACCATAGCCTTCGGCCGAAACTGAAGGTTTTATGGTAGTTATAAATCTTAGAACACCGACTAGAAAGTATACATAATAATACAAATTCTACACTGCAACTTAGCTATCTGCCTTACGGTGTTCATAATAATTGTTAATATACCTTAAATAAATAAATTGCAGTTTTCCAGAAATGATAAACTGAATTTTATTTCATTCGTAATAATTCGTGCGGTTTCGGCACTTTTCGGCAAATACAAATACAAAGCTTCGGCTTCGGCCAAACCTTCGGCAGATTTTAGCCGAAGCCGAATGCGGAGCCGAAGGTGTATTTTTTGGCCGAAGGTGGCCGAAGCCGAGGCTTCGGTCGAATTTTAATGACGTTGTTAAATGTCGACACCGAGCCAATTATCGAATGTCGTTTGTAAATATTTAATTTCGCGTTTTTGTCGCTTACAATAAGAGAAAAAAAAAACTAAATGGAACTATTTATTCGTGCTGAAAAAAGTTAATATTGAAAAAATTGTGTACCACTTGGTACACAAATACGCGAAGATTGTACTGTAGATTGTAAGATTACAGATCTTCGTGTCGTTTTGATATAAATGGCGAAGCTACGTGTGCATAACTAAGTCGATGATAAATAATACGGATGTGTTTTTGAGGGGGAGGGCAGGGGCATGCATGCGTACTGCCCCGGGATGGGGCGATAATTTGTAGCTGCGCCGCCGACTCGGGTGACCTGTCACATCGAATGACTCAGTAGAGTATAGCGTGGCAGTCCTTCGATGTCAATCGGGTGAGCTTAGAAACAAAAGCGCCCCTGTCCAATTAACGAGGATAGAAGCTGACGAATTTGAAAATGAATATCTGATAACAGTGGCCGTTTTACAATTATTTATTGCAGCTTTTAGAACGTGTTTATATATTTTAGAAACATTTTATCAAAAGCACGCAACAAAGCAACGCGTGTAATATTTTACAAAATCTACAAAGCATTTTTGGAATATATTTCAAAGATAGTTAGTTACTGAAACCGTATAACTTCCCTTCATTACATTTTCGGTTTTATTACATTCAGTCATTAACTGATATATGTTGGCTTCGGAGCCATAGACACGTTATAGAAATCATGCACCCTCAAAAAGGGAGGGTATACGTCACGTTTACGCGTTCGAGTCGCAGAACTCAGCGACAGTCCGACAGAGATTCATCCAGTCCAGGTCGCAAGATGGTGCGAGTGAGAGCCAGCGGAAAGCTCTCCTAGGTCTCCTTAACTATCTCTCTTCCCGGCATCTTCCACCCCAGCAATCCCCAGCGAGAGATCCACACCTTGATAAATACCCGAAAAAGTTCGAGATTTCTTTAATCTCTTAATAGGTCGTCGTTCCGGGGGATCCGATAACTTATTTCTTCTAATCCCGCAAAGATCATCTCAGGTGCATCATTCATAATCACCCAGTCCCGGAGGATGTGCTCCGTGACGATACCTGCCTCACCCGAGCGCACGCAAGGCTCTGGCTATAATAATGTAATAACTTACATTTGCAAGAATGTCATTTATATTGGCGCGGTATTTAGGTGCGGACTAGGGTCATCGAAACTCAATTTTTAGGCGCTATGAATAAATGCTAATGTAAATACAATATTTAACTATACATGGTGATTAAATACTTGATGTTTTAATGTTCAAACAAAAAAAAATCGCTAGTAAAATTCCAAACACACGCGTCATACTCGTTACCGTGGTGATTTATTTAAATTGAAAATTAAAAAATGTATTTAATACAAATTAAACGTATCAATTAGAAAAGATATACAAATAAAATCAATTTATCGAAAAACCACCGGGATACGAACCGGAAACACTTCCTATTCAACATTGTAAACTAACGACAAATTTTTAAACCTACATGTTTCACTTACAAATGAATACATCTGTTACTCCATTTTATAAAAACACTACTTCATATTTACAGAAAGACTCATATTTTTTCGATAAATTTATTTTATCTATCTAATTAATACATTACCTAGTACGCACTTACACAAAGTACAAATGACATTTTTAAATGTCAAAAATAAACGTAATAAAATTGCATTCCTTTCTTTCTTCCTCCACAGTGGACTGTACACATAACACGAGACGAGGTTTCTGATGAGAAGGTTGTTTTGGGATGGAAGAGTCGGTTGATAATTATGAAAACATTGTTTGATGGTGATGCGGCCATCTTGTGCTGACGGTGTGTTGTGGTGGTTTGATAGATTTGTTCTTTCTCGGTCGATGTGCTCGGGACTGAGCATCGCGGTCCTCTCTCGCTACTGCTTGTGTCCACTCTTCGCGATCTTGGGCTTTGTTTAGTGCGATGTGCAGCGGTCTTGTCTCGGATGCAGTCTGTCCATCATATTGTCATCGGAGGAGAGTTCGCGGGTGTGTGTATGTCTTTGGGGATGGTAGATTTTGAGACGGTCAGTTTCCCTTTGCCGGAGGGACCTCTTTTTATTTTTACGTATTGTCATCTTTTTACCTTTAAGGGGTTTGTGAGGGAAATAGAATGTGCTATTTGCTGTCCCTCTCAGTTGCTCTGTTCTTGTGTGTATATATTGTATATTTCTGTTATGTGCTTTTGATTTATTACTGTAGTTCTGAATTTGTAAAATACACTTTTATCCATACATTTCCTAATGCTCGTTTTTTCAGTGTAAATTGTTACCTTAACGCCAGCAGAAGTCAATCTGACCAATATTTGTTCGATCTTGACATCGCGATAGCATTCGCGGTGAGGACCTTTCAGCTCCAGTGCACCAGCACTATATTGTCTGTGATCTTGTGATTTGTGTGCACAGTGATATTATCTGTTAGCGCCGTGGGTGAATTTGTGAAATCGCCGTCTTCAGTTGAAAATGGAGATCAGCTCATCCGCGTGCCATTTATTGTGTGATCTCGGCGGCGACTACGTGGATTCCGGAGGCGTCATATACAAGGTAAGGCGAGCAGTCCTTCCGAATCCCGAGATCGGTTCCCGAAATCATTGGTCTTTCGATTAGAACCCTTATCCCCTCACCGACCTCATCCTGTACCGCGTTTCCCTAATTCCCTCTCTTAACTTGCGGTGATTCCGATTTACGACCAGAATTGTCGAATTGGCGCGACTCAGAGTTTGCGCAATTCATCTGCCTTATATTGTTTTACCGAATAAATGTTTTTTTTATTGCACTGTACGAGCATTGAATGGTCTTCGGTCGGTACCGTGTTGCATTGCGGCATTAAAAAATGCCAACCTGGCGTCCTGTAAGACCGATATGGGCGCTTTTGCACACGTGGGTCACCATTTACTGTCTATCTTATTGGAAATCAACCTCTCGCCCTTCAATCCCCACGAGGCCTTTCTTTAATGCGGAGTTCCTGAAGAAGAAGTGTAATTTATTGCTTTGTTCTGCCTCACTCCTAAGCACGGTCCACTTCTCTCTCCGTTACCACTCCTATCGGTAATTCCGTTTACCAAAATTGTTCAAATGTATTTTTAAACGATCAACTCTGGAATGGATAGATGTACAAATATTGATATTCCACCTATTGCGTCCTTCAATAGTTCGCACTGTGCGGGCCATCTGTTTGTATAATCACATCATCATAACAAGTTAACTGTGTATTTTACAACATTGTACAGTTGGATCAAAACAAGTTTGATATTGAAATGAAGAGCTGCCCGGCACGTGTCGAAAGGTGACGTCGGGAACGTCGCGGGATCCGCCGACGATTGAATGACAACTCCAGCAACATTAATTACAGGTAGGGGCCCCGATGTGCAAGTAGAACTTCACTAGCGCGCATAAAAATAAAAAAGTCTTTTTTCGCGCGCTGGTAGACACATCTTATATCTATACATTCGTATATAAAACTGATCGATCTAAACCAAATTTTGCATAGTTTAGGGCCCTGTATAAAATATGGACAATATGGATGGACCCGCCCCTTACTTCCTATATGGGCCTGCTCATTCGCCGTCAGGTTGGCATTTTTATAGTGCTAATAGGCAGCTGTACAATTTCGTCTCGCACATTGGCCTCGATCCTTCATTTATTGAAAGTTAACAAATATTTACAAAGATATAACGGTTCATACTCAGTTACTAAAAGGCATACTACAATAGAGTAGCACGAATAGGTCAAATTATAACAATTTTGAAATAGAAACAGACATTACTAAATTAATTAAAATGTAGCTTTGGTCGGGGAGCTGACGGAGAAAAAGAACACCCCTCCGAAAAAGGGAAAAAGACAAAACAAAATTGATAATGAACTGACCAGACACCAGAGCTGCCAGCCGTAACATCCCAATGACAAGAGTGATTTGTTTCACGAATCACGGTTATATATCTTGCCAGACTAATCACCCCCAGTTCAGTTTAGATGAACACAGCCTCTGATAGCAATATGGCCTGCCTACAGCACCGGAGCCATTAACAAGTCCACGACAGTGTGTTCGCGATACACGCGACACGCGTGCTAAACAATTAATATCCTTAATTAAATATAACTTTCCGTTGAAGTTTAATTTGATTTGACCGCTTCTGATTTCTGGTTTGAACACTCGCGACTGTAGATGCGGTGTAGATCTGACCCCTTCCGCCGAGACCGCGAGTTTCCGGACGCCGTCGAGTGTGAAAGATAACAGATAAAAGAAACTGAATTACTAGACAATGAGCCTGGCTAAATTTAGCTGCCCGCGCGACCAGCACAGCGCAGAACCGAATCCGAACGCCTTATAAATTGTCTTTATTTTTTCCTTTACTCGGACTCGTCTCTCTTGTGCGAGAACGCCAGGATGCTCTGAACTGAATGATCTCCTGTCACGGGGGATCTTCATCTCCTTCTCGATGTTTGACCACCAAATTAACTGAGGTCGCTTTGTCTCTTTGCTTCGCAGTGTCAACAACATCCATACAGTCTAACCAGAGAACACCGGAGATCTCATCTCACGATCACCGGCGAAGCTGAACATTCAGCACGTACCGCCGGTGCGCGAAACGAAGCTCCCATCAGCCGTAAAGATTCAGTACTGACGCCGTGCATCGATACCATCGGGAAGGGCGTCTCACGAGATCCATTCTTCCTATAGTCAGCTTCCCATGCACATAATTAATTCTATGTTACACTTTCTCTATTTCCGATGCCATCTACATTAGCTTCGCATATCATCTTTCTTATCACGCCCATCCCTTCTAGATGAACGAGCCATCTAAGCGACCGTCTCTTAATCCTTTTCATTAATTATATGATAAGATGCAGACAAACGTAATAAATAATACAATTATAAAATTAATATACAAAGGTGATTTATTTTCAAAATATCCTTAATATGATTAATAAATTAAATTTTGCTGGGACTTTGAATTTGACAATAATGTTTTTATTGCTACAGATCATTTAGAGCCGCGTGCGATTGGCAATGATTCGATAGTGGATGGACTCCATTAATATGCACTGCTTTTGTGGTGATAAGCGATATTTTATAATGACATGAAATCGCCGCATTACAATGTATAGCTCCAAATTGGAAATGTTCAATAAGATGACGTGACGATTATTTTATGTTTTAAGCGGCTTTCTAAAGAATTGTGCTCGGTGAACACCTGTTGGACGTTTAGAGAAAAATATCTAATTTACAAGTTTTGTTAAACGTTTACAAATATCTTAAGTTCTTTAATATTATAATAAAACTCGCTACAAAGTTTATCGTGGATAAATATGTGTACCAATTAATAGAATCGGCGTTAACTTTGTAGAGTTTCATCACAATGGATGGCTATAAATGAAAGAATGTTATTACTCTACTCGAGTAATGCTAACAAACTCAAGTAGAGTAGTAACATTGTTTCGTTTATATTCCGTATTCGTGAAACACATTTTTGGAGCGCTTGGCGAATCGGCCGCGACCATATTATTGACACCTTTCCACGTTCAAATTCCCACCCATCTTTTTTTCCCTACTCCTTGACCAGTGTGAACACTGACCTTGACGTCAGCAGACGTTAACGCGACGCGATACTTGTTCGGTTACGACACCGCAATTGTATCAGTGGTATGCCTCGTTTAACTGCAGTGCATCAGTTCTGTATTGTGATCCTGTGATTTGTGCACAGTGATTATTGTGTGACCTGCGGGTGAAGTGATTGATATCGCCGTCTTCATTAAAAAACGAAGATCTGCCAGCCCGCGTGCTGTTTGTGTGATCTCAGCTGCGACTGCGGGAGTAACTGAGGCGTCACACGCGAGGTGAGGCGAGCAGTCCTTCAGATTCCCGATTCCCCAACGCTTACTAAGCGTTTGAATAAACAATAAGTTACGTTATCAGTAGCAGAAAACCAAATTCTTGTTTATATTCCAAATCTCGAAGTCGAACCCCTCGTAACTGATATTTTACAAAGCCAAATCTCGCGAAACTGGTCGATCTGTCGTCAGGCCGGTCAGAGTCCCGGCCTGGCGCGCCGCGCGACCGCCCTATATGGGGCGACAGGTTATCTCGTGTTTGGGCGAGGGTCTCCATGGAGACGGCTGCCTAGCTCCGGCGAAGTGGGTCAAGAAGGACGAGGAAACTCGAGCCAAGCGGTAGCAAGACCTGTAGCCGGCGGAATCGCTTCAAGTTCAATACTCGCCGATGGTTTGATCTTTTGTCTTCGGATGGAACTAACGCACGTATTATTTAGTGTATGGAAATTTCTTTTCCGAGTACATTCCTCAAGAGGGGTGCATTAATTAGAATACTCATATCAGTTAATGGTTTGTGATTGCTTTATTGTAATAATACTTTTTTTTATTTAATAAAAATATTATATATCCAATATTTGAATATGTCCATGAACACACAATTACTCGATTTTTACCTACAAAGGCACTGTTATTAAACAAATAACAGATATCTCATAGAAACGAAGCTATTTTATATCAATGGAAAATATATAGAAGTATGGGGTAATTACAGAACTTACGTCCTGTCTTCGGCTGGTTTAAGTGATCACTTTATATGAATATAACGTTCACCATTCTCACCCATCAATCTCCACATCTATCAAATTTTTGAAAGTTGTATATATGTTAATATGCGGATATAATATGTATCTATGGACCAAATTTGGTAATTAATTTTTCTCTGAAACAGCCTATATGTTACCTCAATGAGAATCTGTTTTTTTTTTAAAATTATTTAAAGCAACATTATTTATTAATGAATACATTATACTAGATATACTTTATATTATGTATCCGGTTACACTACTGTTTATGTGCTACATGGGTGCACTGTGCACGGTTTAGGATTTTAAAAATGTTTTCTAGTACGAAGTGCAAAACCTGTCATTTTTTGAGCTTTGCTAATTATGTTAATAATATGTACGCGAAAGCGAAGATGGGAGTCAAAAAGAATACCCAGGTCTTGTATCTGATCAACGGTTCGGTCACTTATGATGGAGAACAATTGACAATTTGAGGAAGATTGTGATCCTCGAGAAAGCGAAAGCGACGAAACAGGAAAAGATTGCAAAGACGAGATAGGTTGGATTTGGAGTCAAATAAGTGTGGTGAATACTCGCAATGGCAAGGAGGGCTCGTAGGCATCCGTAAAGATGAATGGACTACGAAAAACAACGTAGCACAAGAACAAATAGCCTTGGAACGTTAAATTTTAAAATGTATGTTGCGCAAAGTAAACACCTAAATTTGGTAGGGGCGCTTTTTCCCACTATTATCACAATCCAAAACTGGTTATGACAACGGTCATTGGACTTTTAATAAAGCATATTAAAATAAATAAATAAATAGGGCTGCGCTTCGGAGACGGCAAGGACAGATTCCTACCTTGAGTTCTTTGGGCTTCTCGCGCGAAGGGAAGAGGTTGATGAAGCTCGCTACAGTGGGCCACGTCGAAGGACGAAGAGAAATGAGAAAGACCCCCACGCGTTGGACCGACCAAATGGAAAATGCAATAGGCACTTTTCTTGTGACAGCCCAGTAGAAGAGCGCAGTTAAGAAGGCAGAAGTTCACGGTCACGAGGGACCGAGTTGAGATCTCCGAGAATAGTTACGCCACTGTAAATATTTTGATATTATTCGCGGTTTATGTCAAGAGATGCCATCATCGTTTGCTGGGCGCCACCTCTGCGTGGCCGAAATGAAACGTTACTCAAATACAATAACAGCTCGCACCTGACATTCCTCCATCTCGAATAACGCCAGTGTTGGCACGAGGGAAATTAATGACAAGGAGGTTTACTTAAACATTGACATTGCGATTGTGTTTCAACTAATGGCCTGTTTTCCTATAAAATATTTATAATTTGAGTCTAATTTTATTACTATACCTTAGTCTATACTTAATCCCAGCCATAAACACGTAATATTCTATCGATACCAGTAGCGGAGTGAATGTGGGAATATCCATGTCTAGATTAAATAATCCACATCGGTCCTTTATAACTGAGGATTGCAATCTCCATGAACTCCCGCCCTCTTAACTGTGCTCCTCCCTTTTTCTCGGCATCTTTAAGATTTCAGAGCCTGTTATCTTTTCCACTCGGTCAGTCCGATGGTTAGGGGATCTTCTTGTTCCTCTTCGTCCTTCGACGCGGTCCACCGCAACGATCCTCTCCAATGTGTGTCTCCAGCGAAACATCTCAATCATCAATCCCCGCCTTCAGGGTCCATGATTCCGCACCATATAAAAATATAGAATGCAACAGAGACTGTACAAGTAGTGTTGGAAATACCGCGGTGTTTCCATATAATTGTCATATGGACATAAAACATTTCGCCATACCTATGCTATGTTTAATTTCTGTCTCGCAGCTACCGTCGTCAGTAATTGTTATTATTTATTTATTTTACCATTCTTTAAATATTTAGATCTGTTATACCATCTATACAATTTCAAACTTTTCCTTCATATTTCGGTAAGATATCCAGTTTGACGCCTTTAGATAGACTCGCGAGACCCACCCGAGTCTGGAGCACTTCAGGTTCTTCTTCCCGGTCTTAACTGAGGATCGTGACCGCTTACACCAGCGCGTACTAGTTTGCACCGAATATTTCTACTCTCCGCCTTCCTTCAGATCTCTTACTGTATCCTCAATTATTTGGTCGCTCCACCATAAAGTCGGTATTTATCTTCCTCTCCTACCTTCCGAGATATTCTCGGTCACCAGTCTTCTGAGATCATCGAGAACGTTTCGAAGGATGTATCATAAACAGATTGAAGGGTCGTGCGCCTCGATTCGGAATTCGATTAGGATAAAAGCTTGCTGTCCGAGGTATGCGAAGTATCACCTTCTTAGGGATATAGACACCGACTCCATATCTAGCAGGCTTACGTGCTTAGCGCGCGTTTACAAGTACACGGTGGGGAAACCTGGCCATTGTACATAAGTCAGTAGAAATGGGTCAATGCCTTTCACTCGCGTTATTTTCGACGTATTTTGGTCGAATCTCAATGTCAATTAAACACAGTACTCGATCTTTATAACGTATTCATGGATCGCCGCTCGCCGTGACATACCTAATGGTTACTGTCCATTACCTATATATTATCCTCTTCCCTATACCCAAAGCACGATCTTTTCTGTGGTTTTTTTAAGCAGTGTGAGTTAACGTTTATCATCGAAGCGCGTTAGACCGCCGCCGAGTTCTTCTTGCCGTGAACGGTAAGTTGGGTCGTGAATTATCGTCCTGTCATATGGGGCTGATAATGTAATCGTTCATCTTGCTATTGAACTTGTGCGTTTCACATCGCGCCATCAACAAAGCGCGAATGCGAGGAACTTCGTGCGGAACAATAGAGTACGCGTTCTGAAGCCAAAAGTTTCTTACTGGTTCTGATTAATCCTTCAGCCTTCCGTATTCTCTATCGCTGTCCTTCCACCCTTCTCACATCCCGTTTTCCCAACCTCTTGTTCAAACAACAAGTTTCGATGCTAAACCTTCCAGCGTCTCTTAGGTACTATTTTTATTCAATTAATTATTAATTTATCCAGGTAGAATGATAAAGCGAGATATGAAATGAATAGTAAAGTCCTTACACCTTACACTGCTACGGTCCGAATGCAAGTTTCAATGAACAATTTGTGTAATTTGTGATTAAATGCTTTATTGGCTGGAACGATTCGCGAGAATCGCACTCATAACCAGGCCGCAGTTTTTGCTGCACATTTCCGCTCCATTAATTCCTCCATTAAGCCCTCGGATACAACAGTCGGATGTCCGGCGGAGGAAACACAACAGTGCGTGTCTGCTTTGATTCACGATCTTCGTCCAATTGAAGTATTCCGATTATTTACCGGCGCACGCATCCTTCAGACTGCAATGATAATGCGATTCAGGAGCATCTACAATATCTCAATTAAATAAATCAGTGTTTCCATATCAAAAACAACACAAATATACTCAGATGAGTTTACACTTTACACGGCACTTTTACTCAGAATGTTCTGTGTACAGTTTTCTGGGCTAATCTATCACGTTCGAGGGCTTCGACGTGTATTTTGTGGATCAATTGACGGGCAGAACCGTGTGTGACGTTAAAAGAAGACGCTACCTCACCGATAGTAACTCGCCTGTTCGCCAGAACCATCTCTACGGCTTGCTGAATCTCGCTGTCCACGGTAGAGGTTTACGGGCATCCTGCTCCTTCTTCGTGCGTCACACTCGTCCGGCCACTTTTAATCTTTACGATTTTTACTTTTACGTGACAAAGCGCTGTCCCTTTATTGTGATGAAAGTCCACGATGAATTTTAGTCCCTTTCGCACCCTCCGACCAGAGAAATCGGATCACCGCTTCGTCGTTATTCCTCCTCGGTGCAAACTGCTGACGGAGTGCACACGTTTACACCGTAATAACCGGAAGGAAAATGACGCGATCGGGATCTATTTTCTCACACGTGACCGCAGTCGTACCAACTCTTTGCACGTATGCGCAGAAGGCAGTATGACAACCTTGAAGGTGTGTTATGGCGAAAGTGTAGATCATTTTTGATCGTCTTCGTACCTCCGACCTCTCTGGCCGACGTTTCGAATCTGTCCGACGAAGCGTCTCTGTAAGTTTATCGCCTTCGCTGTCATCATCACCATCGACGACCCTGAACGCACCTCACATATACCGGTGCGTAAAGTAGAGTTTCTAACTGTCACCGAACAATACGCTAACTTCTAACTGTAAAGCACTAGGCCATAAATTGTAAGGATTTATTTTTTACACGGAGATACATTTTAGAAAGTTATAATTACTTTACATCGCGAGCGGTCACTTTCAACCTTAGTCGGTCTACTGACAGGGTCGTAGTAAAAACAATCTTTCAATTGTGTCAAATTAAAATAAAGGGAAGTAAAATATATTTACACACATAAAAATCTGTTGTGAATAATATATTAATTTACATAATATATAAAACTTTAAATTATTCAAATCAAAAATTTCACATTCCGTTTTGGTGCCCCCCTAGTCGGGCGCCCGGGGACATATGCCCCCTCCCCCCTAAAGCCGCCATAGCAACGCCTCCGGTTATTATCGGGGTACCCACCACTCGCACATAGTAGAACCGGTAATTAGAATAATAATATTTTTTTTTCCCATAGGTCCATCACCAGAGCTGGTGCCACTGATATCAGCGACATTAGTCCGAATGATGTGATTGTTGGTGAATATATGTTTTATTTGAGTTATTTACACTTTATCCCGAATCGTTTCGATTCGTCATACTTACATTTCTTTTATTACATTCAGTTATTATTAACATTATCACCATAATAATATCATATTTGATGTAAGACTCGTTATCACATTCAATTCAGAAGGCAGCCAGAAAGAACCTATAGAAATCATACACCCCCAAAAGGGGAGGGTAGACGTCATATTTATGTGTCGCAGTCGCAAAACTCGGTCACAGTCCGGCAGAAATTCACCCTGCCCAGGTCGCAGCAAGAGGTGCGTATGAGAACCAGTAGAATTCTCCGTTAGGTCTCTCTAACCACTGCTTTTCCCTACATCGTCCATCCTAGCGACCCCCAGCGAGAGACCCACACCCTAATAAATTCCGGAAATGTCCGAGATTTCTTTCATTTCTTAATAGGTCAACGTTCCGAAATATATGTTCATAAATACAAGTATATCGCGGGGCAGATATGTATACATATATTTATAAAGTTTTTTTGCAGGCCTTATGTTGGAAACCACCGCTCGCCACTGATTGCACTATTTTCGTACAGTTACGTTTTATTACGTAATAAACATGAAGATTATTAGAAGAATATGACACAGATTAATTTTAACTTGAATAAAAACCCTTCTAATCAATTAATAAACATCCGTGCGAGGTTGTATGATTACTGGATCGTTTCAAAATATAATATCTACATTGTTGAATAATTTTTGCTCACTTTGACACAATTCTAAACGTTGAACGTAGCGTAGTTTATAACCACAAATTCGTTCTCACTTTTAAATGCCACGAGCGAGTTAACACACCAAATTTTGCACGTCTCGTAAAAGTTTAACCTTTCCCTTAAGGTATAAAAATAAAAACGCGCGTTCCGGTGCTGTCAACTCAGTGTGCATGTAGACTTTTAAGATTTTTAAATCGGATTTATCACTTATATTAATCATTCAAATAATATATGACATTTGATTAAGTAAATGTATACATCAATTATTATGTAAAAGTGTTAAAAATCAGAAAAAACATTGATCATCACGACCGACAGCCTAAAGACGCATAAAACACGTCTAATTTGGTCAGCGCACGCTCTGTCACTTAAGTGACGACAGGCATCCGGCACCCCGCTCCCCGCGCATTGCACCTTCCGCACCTTTTCGCACGTACACATACACGTATTGACAAAATCACATCAGGTTCTTCGAGAAAATATTTTTTATTATTGCGTATGGTAAATACTTATATATTGTAATTATTTTGTCCAATACATAAATATGTTACGGAAGAATACCTAAAATATGAACTCTGTATTTAATATGTTTACAGAGATATTCACTTAATTAGAGGCAATGTCGAGTCAGTTTACATCATCGGAGAGGAAAGGTTAAACACGTTTTTCCATTGAAATTATTATGTTACCTGTGGACCTGCTCTCAGCTAAAAGACATCTAAGTGGTTTTTCAATAAGAACGGTGATTTTAAAATGAAATATAAAACAAATACAACCAAATGAATTTATTTATTTTGAATCACAAACGATTACATTACGTTTAAATGACCACCTCGTTCGCAGAGTGAATTCGTTTAACCATATTTTCGATGACTTTAACAAATAAATTGGGTTTAATGTCGCGAATTCGGCGTTCGATATTCACTTTTAAATCGTCAAGTGTTTGCGATTTGTTTCAATAAACCACTGATTTCAAATAATCCCACAAAAAGTAGTCCATAGGAGTTAAATCACAACTTGTCGGGGGCCATTTAACAGTTTAATTTCTTGAAATATTGCAATACGACATGTGGCGTGTTCCATCTTGTGTGTAAAGTAAAGTGTGGTGGGTGTGGTGGGGTTCTCTTCAATCTCCTGCAGATTACTTTCACACCAAAAACGCCAGTTTTGCTTATTGACAAAGCTGTGGAACCAAAAATGTACTTCATCCGAAAAGATGATTTTTTAGCGAACGCTTTTTTTCATTTTTATATTTAACAAATGTTGCGCAAGCCTATACCTAACCATGGTGGATTGTCAGAGTATACTAAAGTAAATAAAAATCAAAAATAAAACTGTGGATACTATATTTTAAAATAATATCATTCCTATTACAAGTGACACCCTTAAAGGCTTACTCTACTCTACGCGGTGTTCCCCGTGTGAAATATGGCTGACAGTTAAAAGCTTAACAGTTCAGTATTGTAGAAAAACAAATGAGTGGGGATACAAATGATATAGAAGACGCTCTGTAAGATAACACGGATTCGATGAATATCTTTCGTGTTTCTACAAGCATTATCTCGCATCAGAATAATTCTACGGTCCAAAAATATTAGTCAGTCATTGTTAATAATGCCAAAGGGAACTGTAATGTTTGACACAAAACACAAACGTTATCTCGGTCGCAATTAATTGCATTATTAATAATGTCAAAAATAGGAAACGTTATATCAGTTATAGTTAATAAAGTCAGAGGGAACTATAACGTTCAACATAAAAAACATTAAGTCAATCACAAATAGCAATGTCAGAAAAAAAAAACGTTATCTCAGTCACAATTAATAATTTCAAGGATAAAAAACGTTAAATCATTGACAAGTACCTAATAATGTCAGAGGGAACCGTAATGTCTAGGACAAAAAACGTTAAATCAGTCACAAGTACATACTAATGTCAGAGGGAATCCTAATGTCTAGGACAAAAAACGTTAAATCAGTGACAAGTACCTAATAATGTCAGAGGGAACCATAACGTCTAGGACAAAAAACGTTAAATCCGTCAGAATAAATAATGTCAGAGACAAAAATGGAAGACATTGAAGCTTACTGCGGGGTCCAATAACAAGCATCTGTCGTGAGTGCGTTTCATGGTGCAATCAATCTGATCGGTTTGTCCTGTAGTAAGAGTTCTAATTCGGAAAGTGGGACCCTCTTGTTGCATAGTGTCGAAACACCTACGTAGATAATTCGTATCGGGGATTCACCGTAAACCAGTTCTAGCTCGGGCTGTACCAATTCTGGGATTTCCAGCTACATTTAATGTCGATTAATAATCTTCTGTCGTTCTTTGTATGCACATCATTATATGTAAGTCGGTGCTGTAGAATTAGTTTTACAATTTTCCTTATGTTTATTTTTGTATTTATTTTTATCTATTTTCAAAACCACCAACACAAACACGTTCAATTGTTATTGTATAATTTGTTTAACCTTTCAAACATTGTCCCCTGATTTAATAGTGGCGGAGCCGCTATAACAATAATAATATTATGTTCAAAGATATATTCAAATGAAACATGATATTGGAACGCTTATATCCAAATTTTGTTCAACTGCATTCCAGGAACTATATACATATATATAAATTACAATATATACACACATAAAAGTATATTTTTAACAACTGTATACTTACAATACATACCGGGGTTTATGTATCGTGTTAAGAAGTGTCGATGACGTCACATCCAGCCAAGCACAATTTAAAAAGTCTAATATCGCATTCGTGTACAGCGATAAAACATTTGAGCCGCGTGTTTTTGGATTTGAATGTTTTTTTTTGCTGCCAACATTACGCATTGAATTATTTACGAGTAGCGAAGGCGCGCAGCAACTCGGCGTGTTTATAAAGATGAGAACATTTGCCCCGCTCATATTTAATTCAACGGTATGGATTTTTTAAATCGTCGAGAAAATGAAGTATCAAAACTTACTTCAGCGGGTCTCTCGGTTAAATTGTGATTACAAATAGCGTGTTGAAAAATTCCCTAAGCGCCACTAAAATCTTCTTGATATCAAAAAGATCAAGTATCGATCCCGGTTCCTCTCGCGAGCTAAGCGAGCGCTCTACCATATTAACTATTAGTTGCGTCGTGTATTGCACATTTTTTATTATAATTTCATGCATTCAATTATATTTATGTACTCTTTACATCAAAATTTTATTCTAATACTAGCCTGTCCGCGGCAGCTACCGCACGGTAGCAAGCGTACGAGACGCAGCACTCTGTTGTCAATATCCAGATTTTTAAAAAAATCGCTAATACACTTTGATAAAACCATAAAAAGTGTTTTGATAGGAAAATAAGAAGAAGGGAGAAAGATCTATATACGTTACACGTTTATCTATCAACAGAACTTTTAAATTTAAATATTGAACTAAAACTGACTCAAAAAATCATAATATGTCCACGGGATACCTCTTTAATTCAAATAAGCAATGCGCCTGTGGAATACAAATCACCAACGCTAGATGATATACAAATTGCAGTAAATAGGCGCCAGCCCATTATACTCGTATCAAATATATTTTATTCATAAAATCAGGTTTTTTAGAGAGAAAAAAATATGATAGAGACTTGTAAGACGGGCGCAGTGCACTTTTGTCAATCTCCATAAGTTTTAAAAACACAAATAGTGCCTAAACTTACAGAGAAAGTCATAATGCGTCGACGGGATATATCTTTGATTTAAATTATAAGCAATGCGCCTGTGGAAAACAAATTATCATCGCTAGATAGTATACAGATTTCGTTAAATAGGCGCCAGCCCGTTATACTCGTAAAATTAAATTGCATTTAAATGATGAAATTTTAATGATGGTAGTTAGTCTAGAATAAATTTCAGTATATTTTAATTCGTTTTCAGAATCATTAAATTTATGAATTTATCATAAATTCGTAGAGAAAAGCTCAAAAACACAAAATTTAACCAAATCAGGCCATACGAAGAAATTAGAAGTATTTTAAAAAAAGTTCAAGTTATACTGCTTATTAGTGGCAATCGCCAAAAAAAAATGATTTTTGCTTTTAAACTCGCAGATTTATGAGCAAAAAATTAAAAGTTAGGGTAATTGAAAAGTATGATATTAAAAATAAATCAGTTGTAATAAATAGAGGAGAAGAAGAAGAATTAAAAGAGAAGGTTGTAAAGACACAGTAAACCTTCAGACGTCAGCAAAAAATGTCAGAATGCAGACGGCTTGCAATCTCGCAGAATTATTAGCATTCTTGTCGATTCGGTTATATATATAAAAAAATAAACACCTATATGCGTTACATGTTTATCTATCTAAGCTAAAAAAACAAAAGTGATGGGAGACAAACTATTTGCCTGTAAAAATGTAGTTAATTGTGAATTCAAGGACGCATTTAAAAATAAATATATTGTGTCTATTTAAACATACTCTACATGTGATATACCTACTTAACCTAAAGGAAACAAACCTAACCCAACGTAATCTAACCTAACCTAACCAAATTTAGCCCGCGCCCGGTCCTCAAAGGTTTTTAAAAGATCTTTAAGACGCATAAAAAAAAAATCTGGATATTATCAGAATAAATCTATAGATAGATGATTAAAAAAAAATTCTGAATATCTTTCTAGTTGTATCGTTTTCATTTGTATTACTCGAATCCATCATATATTTATTTAATTAAGGAAAACACATTTTTGAAGTTGGATTTACAGAACGTAGTTGTGTGGTATTTTAATACAAATTAATCTATATTTAGTTGATTCTGGTTGATTCATTTAACTTGTATTAAAATAGCACAAAAATGTGTTCTGAAAATGCAACATTACAACAAAAATGTGTTTTCTGCCGCGCAATTCGGTCAAGATACGCATAATTTTCTACAATCAGGCGCTTACCATAATGTCCGAAGGCATTGCGCTGCACGTTTCCATCGTCAATATCATTCTATTAAATGTTTAACACAGTTAAGCTTGTAGCTGGAGATAATTATTAAATTAAACAAATTGCTAACTTTGTATTACTTAGACGTTGGTCATTTCGATATTGTCAAGATACTTCTCGCAAGGTAAAGATCAGAGGCAGACTTCGGAAGACGCGAAAGGAGCAATCGCGAGGGACTTCGTTCTTAACAGGGCCTCAAATCACTGAGAAAAATAAACTTTAACAAAGCGAAAAGGGAAACGAATTATAAAAAATATCGCCCACAAACACTGTTTTAGCTCTAAAAATATTAGTAGATCCGATTGTTCGCGGTTGCAGTAGAGTATTCATGATTTCGTGTACGCTCGGTCTTTGTCGAATGGGTATGTGTTATTACTGATAACTTAATCTAAAATATTACTCTATTTATGGACTGCTGCTCGTCATTCAAGTAGTGCTGTGAAAAATACATATATTGCGCTTCGTCGCTATTGGATCTGCATGTGTTACTGTCAGGCTTTAAAAATACCAAAGTAGTATTTAAAAATCCACTAGATGGCGGTATAGATTACCAAAAAATGATAATAAATATTAATATTTATTTACAATCTTTTCGCGTCGTGCAAGAGATGTCACTGATTACTACATCGTATTCACTTGAGATTTTAAGTTAATTTTATTACCCGCCCGTATTATTTCACTATATCCGTCATGTTGGTGCTTTTAATATCATTCTGACGATAATGAAAACGATGAAGATAGCCCTAGGTACATCATCATTTTAATAATATTTTGTTTACCTTACATATGCATCATTAAAGCAATATAATAAGGGTTTTCCATATTGAAATATAGATTCTAACTGTAATAACCTGAACATAATAGCCGCCCGCTCGCCGCTAGTTATCAAGACATAAAATTCCTAAAACGCCCATAAATGCACTATAAATCCGCCCCTGGTCTAGATACTGCCGTATCTTCGTAAAGATACGGATCTAATATGGAGAATATGGTTTTTTCTCAGAAATTTACGAAAAATATGTTTTCCTGCAGAATTGAGTGCCATGATATCAAAAATAAATACAATTACCCGGTCGCAAGTATTTAATAAGTTTTTATATTTTAAATCTTGGATTTTTCACCATACATTTTGACGTATAAAACACTTTATCTATGGATATGACGAATTCACTCAAATCATATACAAATCAGAAACATAATGAATACCGCAGACCAGCAAATATATAGACATGAACTGACGCAAATTTCTTGTCCCAATATTTTCATTTTGGTGTCACCCACGTGATCACTTTGGTACCACTTACGCAAACATCAAATAGCTCCGCGACTTTTTTTTAAATATATGACTCGATCGGAACGAAAATTAAAACGCTGACTATATAATATGCATTAATATAAAAAAATACGTCTTGTTTACTCAAAGATTTAATTTTCGAAGAGTAAATACGTTTATTGTTGCACAAATTAACTGTCGGACTTATGTTTCCACCAAGAATGTGTGTAGAATGCCCCTCGTCCCGCAACTATTTATTGTCTATTCATTTAATGGCCTATGATGAATAATGCATGTTTTCTGATAATATTGAATTTTTATACTATTTAGGTTAAATTTCGCTTATATTGATTAATTAGTTAATCTCGGGGGCGACTTGGCACGCACCTTAATCTTTCTCTTAGCGTATCCGAGAATGTTAAACGTCAAGTATTACTTTACATGTCTAATCTATATTTTTTCTCATTCATTTTGCACCTAGAAAACTATACGACATTAAGGACCCTAAAATTCAATCATTGTACCTGTGCACAGATGCGCCTCTGCCCGGTTAAATCACAAATTGAAAATTGGACTAAAATCAAGGATATCAATTAATATTGTATGTCATTTCAGATTTACAATTTACCTACAATAAACAGCCTCATTTTTGGATTGGTTCAGGTGACATTAAATATTGTTTTTTTAAGTAGAACAAATTATTATTGTGAAGTTGCAATTTTTTCATAAAATAATTTTGTGATATTTTTAATACAAATTAAACGTATCGATTATATAGAAAGAAAAATATATAAGTTGTATAAATGTTTCCAAAATTTAATAAACTAAATTAATTAATTTAATTCTAGCCTCTTATCGGATTTTACTCAAAGGTATTTGAGATTCTCCGTAATATGAAGTAGATTGCTTTTAAACAACGGGATAACAGATGTATCAATTTGAAAGCGCAAGGTTTGAAAATTTGTCGTTAATTTACTATGTTGACACGGTCTAATGGTCAGCGCATTTCCTCGGATAGGATAAGTTTCCGGTGGCAACAAAATATTTTGTGACATTGTCGACAATTACGAACGAAGGTGTTACGGTTCGGATAAATAAAGAAATAGAAGTATGAGACGTTGCACCTTATAATCTGAGGAAATATCGCTGGAAGTCGGATAGTGTGGAAGCCAATGTTTTGGCCAGTCTACTGTAGAGCTTTTCCGGGTCGCGGTAAATAAAGTGATGATAGCCAACGTGACGAAGTTTAAATTAATAAACACGTGTACTTGTGATATAACCTGGTTCTGTCAAATCAAATTTTCAAGATGGCCGTCACTGTCAAATCAAGCATACGTTAGATAAATGGATAGTTACACATCATCGGGCGATTTAGAATGTACTCCGACTCGTTAGATTTGAACAGTCCGCAGATGCGAGCGGCATTTAAACTCGTTTCGTGTGAATCTTCTATTTTTTCTGCAACGTTCCACATCCACAGCCAGTTTTTAGACGCCATTTCGAATGAAATTCTTGTACAATCTGACCATATTTGGAATAGAACGTCAATTTAAACCATTATTTATTCAAAATATCGCCAATAATTAGTACTTACGTATATACTGAACGTAATACTAATTAATCATTATAGCATACATTTCTGTTAGATTTCATATTTAACATTTGCACGTCTACAGACTAGACCAGGGGTCGCCTAACTTTAGGACCTCGCAGATCGTTAAATTCATCATTTTAAATCCCGCGCACCACTGATAGAATTTTTTTAAAGAGTTAAATATATATTAATAATTTAATCGCTTACCTTTCCAAAAAAGAGACTAGCTCTTGTGCTCGGAAAGGAAGTTACACTGTAATAATGTATATAGAGAGTTATACATTTGTAATCTATAGTATTATTTATTATCTAATTGTGCGCTTCTGAAGTGTTAATTTAATTTATTTTTTAGTACCCTTATATCTCTTTTATTTGTGTAGGAATTGTAACTAAATTATAAAAGCATACTAATAAGACAAAACAATTAAAAGATATTTAACTTTTAGCATTATACATATTGGTCCTACTCATTCGCCGCCAACTCTACAAGGCAACCGCGCCGCGTTGCAGTATAGCATTGCAGAAATGCAACACGGCATGGCTACCAGCAAAAAGCCATTAACTGTCCTCTCAGTACAGATTCTGCTTTTATTTCTTAAATTTAATTTACAGAGTAAGAATAAATAAACAATAGATCTAAAATAGCTGAATGGCTAATGTTAATGCCAAGCTGAACGCTTTTACCGTCTCCACACTCTTCCTGGGCTTGTGTCTTAAACCTCATCTCATCTTATGTACATATATATCTCCTTATGCTAGGATGGTCGAAGCCCATCGCCTCGAGAAAGCTCCGTCAGGTGTCCCCGTCCTCCGCTATTACGGTGACTGCAGCCCGTTGTGGCCACTGGTATTAGTCGAGAGAACTAAGATCGAGAAAGGAAAGTTGCATACTCGGACACAATGACAAATATAATCTCTAACAACTCATTACGCAGAGAAAGAAAGAAGCCAGTAGAGGTGTTATCTTGGTTTCCATGTTACATGGATTCGTTCCGCTTCTGAGACATCGGGTTGCTGGCGTAAAGCTGCGGCTGGAGTTCGATACTTCAGGGCGAGCGGCGCTCTCGTGGAAAGCTGGCTCCATGATCAGAGAATGGCAACGACTACAGAATAGCCACAAAAACAATAACAGTCGTGACTGAAATGCGGTATTTATATTTTGTATTAGGTTGGGTATGATTAATAAGAACGTTATGGGTTTAATTTCAACTTTATTTAAGGCACGCTCAGACTACGAACGACACACACGGCAAAGGCAGTAAGAAGAGTGCTATGTCTCCGAAGTTAGTTGCGCGTCCTTCCTTCTAACGGCAATCCTGATAATCTCTTGTAGTGGTTATCCTGGAATGCGGTCTTTGAGTATTTGGCGCGTAACATTTGTTTATACGCATATATATATATATATATATATATATATATAGTGTGTGAACTTTTCATAACATAAGTATATTTTGTAACTTAAGTGACTAATTTAGTCGAGAACCTTTGACCGAAGAGACATGAAGTTAGGACTATCTAATTATTTTTCTTTGTCTAGGGGGTCACCGTCTTCATTACTGAGGATGTGATCCCCTTACTTCTAAATAATAATAATAATAATAATGGATAATTTGTATAGCGCCATTTTCGTAAAAACTTTCACTTCAAGGGCGCTTTACACATCAACTGTTTATAGTTCTACAATTATATTTGTTTTTAAAATTAAAAATTGTTATTTCCACACATGGAAATGACATTTTGAAAAGGTGCGTTTTAATTTCTTCTTAAATAAAGTCTCCGATGCCCTGTTACTTATGACGGAAGGCGGAGTTCCACGCTTTTAGGTCTGCCACCGCAAATGTCCGTTCACTAAATTTAGACTTCTGGCACTGTTGCACCAACTTTCTAATTGTTCTAATAATTTAAATCTTTCCTTTAAGCTGTACTTATTACCGATGTCCTACAACCAACCTCGAGAGATCGGATATTTTAATTATTTACTTCCAAACCCCTGTATAATCAAAAATGGATATTTGAATGTATATTTATATAATATATTTGAATGTATATTTATATAAAATAAAAATATATTTGCTATTGATTAAAATGCTGTACCTCTAATAATAATATAAGTAATAGAATAAACAAAGCTCTCCAGTATAATGGAGTACTTAACCTCCAAACGGCTCAATAATGAAACTGACCATTAGTTTTTAGTCGTACTTCACTGGCTTGTACCAAAGAGAATGATACAATGTGAACGACAAACAGCGCTTTCATCCCGAGACGGAGATAGTAGAAGCAGCTTCAGCTGAGACATTTGTTACGATACTCGTTACGATTTTTCAAAAATTGTATCGTATATGATTTAAGGTAGTCGGTAAGTTGATAGGGACCTATGATAATAAATAACTTAACAAAATAAAACAAATATTTTAAATAATCAAACAATAATTTTATTATTTCATATTGACATTTACATGAGGCGAAGCTCTGAACCTACCTACACTAAACACCTCTTTCATCTACTGTACATTATATACTCATATAGAAATAACTAACCACATATTTATAAATATAGTACAAGCTTACTACTACACATTAGCATATTTTTAAAACACAATATACAACGCACTTTTCATCCCAATATTAACCGTAAATAAAAATATACAAATATTAGTAAATACTTGAATCGTGCAGGTGGAAATTGCAAAAAAATAAATTATATAAATTTTTGACCAACTTAAATTCTAAACCCTATAAACACGGTGCATCCTAATTGGATGTAGAAGATGAAGTAATATTTTAAAACAACAAAATAAAAACGGTGAAATATTTTTTCATTTTTGTTTTCAAAGATACGATAATAAAACTGTTAGTATAATGTAATACGTTACATGACCGTATCGTTGAAAAACCTACTTTTTAGTTCTAAACTACAGCCCATAACACTTATAATGATATTATCACATCAGATTTCATATTCACATTATTTCTCGTTTATGCAATACGGTGTTTTTATATCCGACTACGTCACAGTTTAATGGAGGCTACAATGATCGAGTGATCAGCCCTAGGGCGAAGAAATAAACAGCTTATACGATATATTAGCCGGATAATTATTATACTACATATGACGTCATTAATCAATCAATTAATCACCTTTATCACTCCCAGCAATACAGTGTAATATATAATATAACACGTATTCATATTCATTTAATCAACTCTTATTATAATATTTAGATGACTTTTATATAATTCTCATTAAAATACCAAACAGTTGCGCGAGGATTATTTTGCCGTGTGTTTGTTTTTTAAAGGTTTATTATAGCCCTTAAATTGAGAAGTTAATTTTCAAAATGATCCAAATTGCATATCATTACATTTGCTGTAAAAAACTAAACTTTTTCATTTTTTAAAATACACATCGGCGAAGACGATGAATCCTGCAGTGGGATCCGAAACGTCGGCCAGAGATGTCCGAGTCACACGGCAAAATAGACCAAAAAACGCTTAAGAACAAATGTACGACAAAACAATGTTTATTATAATTAATGACATCATTCATGTTCATTTTTATGAAAAATACAAATATTTAATTATATAATTCGTCGACAACATCAGTTTCAAGTTAATTATTTGCTGGGTAAAATTAATGCGCCCCCTTGGCACAGCCCTGGATGAAATATACTTTTTTTTTTAAATTTCGGGTAATTGATAATGTCACGAGTCTTCACAACACGTCGTCCACTGATAAAAGTAAACAAGTCACTAAAAAATACGAATGACACATCTTTTTTTTATTATCAAACAGGGTTGCCACCGGGACCCCGGTCCCGGTAGAACCCAGAATTTCTTATGAAAAAAGATTTGTCCTGTATATTTTCCCAGTGATATATTTCCTTCGATTTAAATATTGTTTTAGTCTTTAACTTATATGATATGGGGGGTTTCACAAAAGGTAAGAGTAGGCTTTAAGGGTGTTGACTTAAAATGTTCATTAAAAGAATAAAATTCCAAATCGTGTTTCATCCACCTCTGTAAGGTTGAAAACTGCGTGTAATCGCGCTGATGGCATGGTGCAATTTGGCGTGTTAACTCGCTCATGGAATTGTTAACCTTTGAAATGTCTCTCGGGTTCCTGGGTTGACCACACTACCAATGAAGATGTACTGAGACGCATGAACAAACGAAAGAAGGCCACGTTCTCCACAATTAGATACATTGTAAAGAATGTGTCTCTCACATACAACTTATTATGAAGTGACGTACGTAGAAAGATATTTTCGTTCAGAGAGAAATTTTTTAAACCATCACGTGGCAAACCGCTACACGATTATACAGGACGTAACAGACCTAGTCCACAATATTTTATGGGTGGATTCCTGACTAAATTATTAGTCGAAAATGTTCAAGGAATATGTGCAAAATATTACCGTTTCAAATTTTTACAAAATCGTGTTAAGCTTTAAGCCTACGCACTTCCAAATAAATATTTGTATGATTTATCCTTTATTAATATATATCTTTGCTTCGGGTCCTAAATCACCCAACAAAAAAATAGTCTCGAATATCGATGACTTTTAATTTTTTTATTGTATATTTATTTATAATTTGGAATATTATTGGATTGGATAATTACATTTTTTTTGAAATGCTTAAATTTCTAACATGGTTGATATTAGGCACGTATTTCTTGAACATTTTCAACTCGTAATTTAGTCAGGTATCCACCGATAAAATATTGTGGACTAGGTCCGTTACACCCTATACAATATAATCATTTTATTCGAAATGGGTTCGCACGCGGCTTAAGTCATTAAAAATGTGACCGACGTACTAACGGCTAAAATCACTGTAACGTGATGATAACTGCGATCGCAATAAGCGTCGCAAACAAAATATCCGATGAAATATTGAACAAACCCGCTTTCGAGGTCGCCGCAGCAATTTATTTTAAATATGCCAACATTCCTCCGTCGTTGTATCACATAAGGATATTGCAATTATTATACAACAAGTGGATAACCTCGATACAGCGCGATTTTATTATCGGCTTTCCCGAGACAGATAGCAAACCCTCGGGAAGCGGTGCAGACGGAACGTCGAGTGTGTCGCGTATTTTACACACTTCTCGTTTAGAAGTTCAAGGTTCGACTGATCGTGACGTCACAAGGTCTAATAACCAATTATTTTGATAAATCTTTAGATTCATCTTCGCGTGTTGTCGTCTTCTAATTGTACCATAAATAAACAATTCAAAGATCAGACATGCTTAAATCTATAAAAAAGATGTTTACGTAGAAGTTTTATTTCTTTAAGTATATTTTATTTTTTATTTTATAATCATTTGAATTATTGCGCCAATAAACCTTCCGATGTAAGGTTTGCAAAAAACGAAAAAAAAACTGAATATAATATAAATCAATAATTATTTCTATTTACAGTTACTGTTTCTATTCAGCCATCTGGAACGAATGTCTGAGGAGAGGATGATGAGAAAAACACGAGTGCTGATGGCACTCACGGTCCTGTCAGAAGCCCCAGTAATCGCCGAGCGTGCGTAACAACATATATAGATATGAATAAGGGCCAGTTGTGTGATCGGTAGTAACTTTTTATAAACTTCATAAAAATCCTTTTCGGGTTGTCGATACCTCAAATTTACTATTGTCAAAGTATAGATGAAGATGTCTATAGGCGCGACAAATAATCATGAAATATGCTTTATTTTACGCATTATCTATGGATATTTTCGCCTAGGCATTCGAAATCTGTCACTTTGGCTGTGAAATTTTTTCATATTATGTGCTAGTGTATACATTAATATTTTAAACAACGAGATCATCGTCGGACGAACTGTCATCACTAAGATAGCGGGATATTGAATAATTAATAGTAAGACGAGAGTCGCGTCAAGGCGTCAAGAGTGTGGCGCTCTATCCTCTCAATTTCGATAACGAAACGGTGACTGAATATTTTTTTGTGCCGCTTACATATTGCGCACTGGTAACATCAGCGAAGGCGGCAGTTATTAGTATTAGTAATAGTAAATAGTGCGGTTTCAATTAGCGGTCGGAGGTTGCGTATCTTGTGTGCTTTATAACAATTATATTTTGTTATTCCAATAACATATTAATGTCTGTGTCGGTGCGTCAAGCCTGTCTTAGCAAGGTGTTTAATAACTTGTCGGTGTAGTGATTCTTATTAATAACTCGTTTATTAAAAAATGGACAAGCTGGCCCGTTTCAACAATTAAACAGTAGAATATGAGACAGTTAAACGGACGTTTATTTGATCCGAACAATAATATGACAAGTGTAAAAAAAAAATTATCGTCCGATGTACTCGAGACTTGCATTTTTTTTTCATTATTAAATATATTAAATATCGAATATATTTTTCCATTTTATAATACAGATGTTATTTTAACGTAAATATTTGGCTCGTGTGCTTGTACCCATAGTTAAGTAAAACCTACTCTACTCGAAGCGACTCCGCATAAGAGATTATATTAGAAGCAAATGCATAAAGTATCCTTGACTTGACGTTATTTGTAGAATAATCCTTATATAACATCGTATTATATTAATTTGATATTTTATTACGAAAGCTCGGAAAACTAGGACTCCAGCGAAAATAGTTTCGGTTCGTGATATTCTTTCAATTTCAATTACAGCTCCTGTTCGTTATTTCGTATTCAATAAAAATTATCAAAAAATTAATAATTTTATTTTTTGTTTTAGCAATTTTACTGAATTAAGTAAATAGCTCTCGACACGGAGCCCCTACTGCATATAAAAAGATTCCAATGAATGTTTGGACACTAATTGCGAACGCCAGAGGAACGACTCGATCGGTTAAATACCGAGAGGCGCGAGACAGGGTAAGACGGAAGCGCCTCGATGAGTGTTCGGGCCCCCGAAAAATGACGATGATGCTGAAGTAAATATCGTTATTCGAAGATAATTTAATTGACACAAATCAATCATCTGAGAACAATAAAGAGGTGTACTGCAGTAATGTAATATAAATGTATAATTTCAAATATGATCAGTACACCTTTACAGTAGGGTTAATGAATGTTATGATTGGCATCCAGTTTAAAAAATAAATAATGTAATATAAAAGCAAGCCGAGAACGTACATAACAAAACACATTGCTGCAAGTGTTCATTCACATAAGTGCACTCGTTATCAATTACCGTAACAATGTTTCCCAAGAAACCATTTACTTCGGCACATAATGTGCCCGACGAGATCACCGCTGGGAGGCTGCCCCCCGAGATGATTACAATCCACTCGCATCATCCCATCGCAGTACCGCTGAATTCCTCTCCCGAAGCTCATTGATCGATCACCGTACGACGCGAACAAAGAACGGTCGATGCTTCGATTAAAATTATAACTTGGGTATCTAGCAGATAGACCTGAGATTCAACTCCGCGATTAAAATAGTATTACATAAATTTGGCGAATTAATATAAGAGGTAAGATAAACTAACAGCGAGGTCAGACGCAGACGGTGCTCCCGATCACGCACTCGTTATGTCCTCCATCGGAGAGTTCGGAATACCCAGACTCCACGCTGCAGGCACTGTCGCTGTCTCCTTCTGTTTTCTCTATTTCTATCTTAGTTTCACTGTCGAAACTCACGTCTTGCTGCGCTGCAGCGTCGCCGCCTGAGATCTCGGAGCTGTCGTACTCGTGGCTGTCGAACGAGGAGATGTTGGCCTCGTCGTCGGACGGGGGGTAGGTGGCGCAGCGCAAATACGTTCTTCTGATGTCGATTCCGATTTGCTTTTCACCCAAAGGGACTAGGTTGACTTCGTCTCCGCAGCTCGCGGCGCCAGAGTCGACGGACGGGGAGTAGGACAGGCTCTCGCCGGGGCTAGAGTAAGCCGCGTCAGCGTCGGAACTCTCCGTCGTCCGGAAACTCCCGTTAAATTTGCCGTGCCGCTGGTTTCTCTTCGTCAACGATCTGAAGTTCCTCGTGGAGTGGTTCCGTTCTCTGCTGAACAGTTGCTCGAAACTTTGAACCCTCTCCAGGACGCTTATCTTCTCGGGTTCCTGAGGATAGCTGCGGGAGAAGTTGCAAGGTAGAGACGTCATCTCTATGTCGGAAGACGTGACGGTGCTGGCTGTCTCGCAGCCGCTGGATATCGATCCCTCGTCACTGTCCAGCACCAGGAAGTCGGTCGGGGCGCACAGTTGTTCCATGCCGTTCGTGTCTGCCTCTTCGTGGCTTTCGTCTTTATTAGAGAGCCGTTCGTCGGTTTCGCAATAGAACACGTCGTCTTCCGCATCGTCGGAGTTGATCTCTTCGTGAGTTTTGAGATTATTTTCACTAATATCGGACACGGTTGAGAAGTGAAACGACACGTGATTCGTAGAGCCGGGTACGAGATGACTAGAATAGGGGTACTTTTCGTCACGCGTGTCTTTGGACTCCTCGCCCGAGGTGCGGCCGTCAGCGGAGCCGACTTCACTCTCGGTCAGATCGCTGTCACACTTGTCGAGCCTCAGATGAGCGGGTTCCATCTTTTTAAATCTATTTTCTGGTACACTCTTTCTAAAACATTTTTTATCACATTTTCGTCTTCCTAAAGTATATGACGGAAAAATATCGTCGGGTTGGCAACACATTTTAAGCGGGGAATTATCTTTGGTCCGAGTGTTGGCAGTTCTCTCCGTGTTCATGGTCAGCTCCTCTTCGTCTTCCTCGGAGCACATCTCCTCTATAGACATCAGCTTGGGAGCGGACTTGGACCTCTCGAGGGGAGGTTTGTAGTTGTTGCCGCCCACGCTCAGGAGGATCTTCCTCCTGGGCATGCTGGGGTTGTCGTACACGGAGTTAGCCAGACTCAGCCGGGCGTTCTGCCGCGATATCTTATCCCGCTTAAACTCGAAGAGAGCTTGCTTGATCTTAAACTGGAGGTCGGTGGCTATTTTCTTGGAGACGGACTCCTTGGTGCACAGGACGGCGTGGCACCTGAGCTCGTGCTTCAGCTTCCGGCCCTCGTGCCGGTACACCCAGCAGAACACCTTGGGGAACTCCGGCGGGCTGGAGCAGTAGGTGATGCGGTGCGCCCAGTACTCGGTGAGCCCGTGCTCCTTGGTGACTCCCTTGAGCCCGGAGTTGGTGATGGACAGCTTCATGACCACGTCCGGCTTGGAGGACTGGCTGTAGTTCCTCCACAGAGTGGCCAAGGGTTTGTCTACGCAGCCCTCGCCTGAAAAAAACACGAAAATGTTAATTATTATTGTTGAACAAAAAGTTTTTTCCAGTTGATAAAAAATATCGATAAATCCATTAGAAAGGTGTTTTGAAATCGTTCATAAATTCAGTACGTTCATTGAGAACCTTAATCTAACAATTATTTAATGACGTTTCATTATCTCAAAACGCCCATTAATAACATTTTAGAAATAATATTCACATTCGTATAATTAATTATACAAAACAATTAATATTTTCCTCGAGAGGTAATCGAGCAGGAAAATTTATTTTTAATTGACCAAACAATTGAACAAGGCAGTTATCAAACTTTTAATCACAGTTCCTCGTCCCGAGCGTTCGAGATAAGGCGCACGGGTGTGTCGTGTTAGTGGTCTGCTGCTGTTGGCCTACCGCATTTTAAATATAATATATTAGTAATAAATACAATAATAAACTTAATATTATAATCGCGCTACTTGCAACCTTGCGTATTTAGTAACCAAACGGCCAACATTGCAGGGTTGAATCAGAAATATTTTAATTCTGTTTCGCAGAGGCTCGATCCCAACCATTTCCTAGCGGTTAAAGCGTTAACCTTCCGCAATTCCAGCAGACTTATTTTATTTGTTATGTACGGGTTATAAACAGATCTAGAGTAATAGTAAGACTATTAGGGGGTAACATGTTACAAAATACACGTTATTTTTCTTAGAAACAGTGTTAAAAAATATATAAATTTATCCGATAAATTGACAATTGATGAGAATAAACAAGATAGTAAAAACTACCGCATAAGGGCGAGGTTTCCGAGGTCAACGAAGTCTAATCACGTGACAAACGACAGTCATCGACTTGCACCTAGTCAAGAACCAGGGAAGACATACCGTTACACAGTACGTACATAGCTATCAGTCGCATATAAAGTTCAAGCAGTATGTTTGAAAGATTAATTTTAATATATTGCATCGGATCCATCTCCTTAGTGCCGTTCAGTTTTGCGGAGGAGTTAGTCCAACAATAGCGTTCTATGATCCCAGCAGCCTGTGCGCATTTTTGTCAACTAAGTCGTCGCAGAATTATCTTCGTATATCCATATGAATGAACGTGAAGATTTTTCATGTAAAAATGTCAACAAAATGTTAATAAACATCAGAATGTTAAGAGGTGCGAGGTCATGCACAGAAAACTAAGCTTTATTTAATACGAATACATATGTACTCTGTAGATAGTGCTCGTTTATATAATTTATCTAGCTAATGGCCCACTGGCTTCCTGCTGCCTGGCCGTTATGTGATAATATTCAATAAATGTGATAATTTAAGATAAAAATATTTTTATTCATTTTAGTTAACACTCGTGTTTGGATTTAGATGCAGAGCTTCAGCAAAGATTTACAAACACGCGAACCAAGATTCAATCTGGATTACAAAAAATATTCGGAACGTTCTCAGGAAAGTTAATAAACAATGTATATTTGTAGATGGGACGTTGTGGTTCTTTTTTTGAAGAGAAATTTCTTTAACATCTGCAGAAAATTTTCACTCGTCGAAAATGCATCACGGCATGATCACGATGAAGATGTTAGTCGTGATATGGTTAAAAATTCAGAAAAATTATCGAAAAATATTAAAATAACACTTGAATGATGTATGACGCATATTTCTAATATTGAAAAATATTGTTACATTTTTCAAATTAATCATTTGATCTTTTCGTATCGAACCTGCCTAGTTCCCATGTGTGCAATCTTTATATTGAATACGGTACAAAATACAAGAACCCATTATTCCGTACAATCTTTATTGCCAGTAAGAAAGGACACCAAAGTAGCGTTTCTTATAATCTATTGACGTTAAGGCTTACCTTTCAATAATAATTCATATTTTCGCGTTAGGTTAGGTTAGGTTAGGTTATGAAAAAATTTCATATCGCCGATAAAATACAATAAAAAATACACATTAATAGGATCGATATTAATATTATTTAGTAAGAAATTATTATGTTTTTGATATAAAACTTGATTTTAAATAGTAGCTCAAGCCTCAAACTCAAAAAAAGTGAGAAGACAATATAGTATTTAAAATTTGTTTTCACACACCGTGTGTTTTAAAAACGTCGAAAATTGTTAATATGTACAGCAAATTGAATGGTTTATAACTCTATTCATTTTTAACATTTTGCTAATTTAATCTTGGCTTCAAGACTATAAAAAAATATATTACGTATATGCAAGAATTTTCTATAATAAGTATTATTGTGGCACGCGGAAAATGAATTTAACGGTCGCGGTCTTTCTTATAATGTTTGTTTTATCTTAATTATGGCAAATGACATTCAGTTTATCAGTTTTATGTGAGTGTAAAGGTTCTATGTAAGTAAATGTTTAAAAAAGTTAATATATGTTTGCATTAAATTGTTAGGTTGTATTGTGATCGTTTTCTTTCCTCTTTCATGCCAGTATTGCCATATAGCGGCCTCAATCAGATGAGACTCGACTCGTAATGCTCAGCTTAGCTGGGCTAGATGTAACGCATCTATTCACCGCGCGGTACTCTGCAGTTCTTCTTCGGCCTAAACTTGTGGCCAGGATAATCTCCTTTTCTAGGCTATCACTTGGACGCGTAATGCGGCCGAAGAGTTGGAAGAATATACTCGAACTACCTAACGATGTTTGTTGTAACGCATTAGCACGATCCACAACCAGTATTTTCGCCTTAGATCAATTTGTTTCTAATCTATATTAATTATAAAATATGATTTTTTCCTACCACCACTGACGGGTTTTCGCATAGTTTTGTAATCAGACATACGCGTCACATAGCTGACGGTGTCCCAGACAGCTGGTTGACCGTGCGTCCCATTAGCAGGCCGCTAACCGCACACTCCAGTAGAACAGTAGCGCTCGCGTATTGTTGCTAATTGGTTAAACATTCCAATTCACACTTCAATAAACAATATCTTATTATGTTCGGATAAAGATGTCTCTAAGGAATGCTGCAGAAATAGCATTCATTGTGAAAACAGATGAGGATGACAAAAAAGCCATAATTTTACCACTTTTTGGAACATTGCTTCAGAATCACTATTGCATTTAACCCCTTTGGAATCTGGAAAGGGAATCTTTGACCGTGTAACGTTCGAGCAATGTACCTTCGAACTTTTACTGAGTACTTTAAATTAAAGGTTTTTGTAATTTACCAGTTTGTTAGTATCTTTACTTCTGAGGCGGATGAATGATAAATGAATGTTTTTTTATATATAGATAATCAGTGACTCCATGCCGAGGGTCTCCCTTATCTCGGTATTTATCATTTGATCTAATAACGATACGTCTACTATTCCTCTTATTTGGTGTATAAATATTAATAATCGAATGAAAATAATGCACTATGCGTCCCCCCTCCCTCTCGTCCCTTCCCGGCCACTCCACCGACCGGTCGATTACGACCTTGAACCGGTGCGGTTACACGTGTACGGAAAGGATTTACAATATTATACTAATTCGAAACTTCGCGTCTATACTGTGTCGGAACCTCTGACGAAATAGTGATTAAAATATACAGTCCACATCTTCGGAGATGCCAGCAGAATCCGTATTGCGGTGAGTGCCAAACTCCTCCCTGTCCTGACATTCTTCCGGCATCTGTACTCTGTACGCAACAATGGTAATGGGCGTGTGCTGTACCGTGTCAAGAGGCAGCGGTCAAGCGGCCGCTTCCTCCACAACGCGACCTGGCCGGGCAAAGTCGCTCCGATCGTCCGACCCGCGCACTCGCATCGGTAATCGATGCACGTTCATTGTTAGGACGTAATGGACACACGAGAAGACCTCGCGGCACGCACGGCCCGCCACTAATGACACAAGACTGAGCATGTCGGAGATGACAATAATTTGCCGATCAAACATAATAATAATTTAAAGGCAGTAATCATACTTCACGTAATAACGATGGCTATTCATGTAATTGTGAGTGATGCTAGCGGTGGATATAGCATCGTGTTGTAGCCGCAAGTAGTGACACGGCGCATTCGCCAGCTGCTGCGTAGGAGACTGACGATGTACGGCACACTCTAGGGATCCCTCCTTCGGCAACAGTATATCACCAAAAATGTGGACAGGTCCTCTGGTTTGCTTCAGGAAGTTAATGGTTAGGTTTTTTGCTAATGACCTAGACGGCTTAAGACATAAGGAGATGGCATTTTGCGCTTTCTATTCCGACACTGGCAGGCCACCACCGGCACTTCGTTTCATATTCATATATTCTTGCTTTCCTATTGTCATAAATATTAACATAACCTAACATGAGCTTATTATTCTGCCGTCGTGACTTAAATAACCTAACTTATTTTTAAGGGGAAAACATCAGTTGCAGGTTCTGCGCTATTTTTAATAAAAATGAAATGAATCAACTAGAAAGGTATACAGAAAAAATATTTAAGTTACAACCGGGATTGCTTTTTAAAAATGGATGTATCAATTTTAAAGAACAACATAATACATGTTCAAAAAAACCTTAGTTGATGTGGTGAAATTGGAAACGGATAGAAAAAAGTTCAACTAAAATATTTTTTCGATAGATAAATAACTTTTTATAGATATCTATCTTTCTAGTCGATTAATTTAATTTGTATTAACTTATCTTAACCTATATTAAAAGAATGTTAGCTATCGCGAGGCAACATATATTAATCTACCGATGCGTGTAATTGTCTAATTTGTTAATGTGTGCTGTTGTCTACGGTGCGATTGTGTGTGCAGTTATCCGGTTACCTTCATAAATATATTATTCACCTTTCGTAATTTTATTGATATGGCATTTAATAAAATTCAATGCGATTTCGATAAATTTTCTAGATTTTTTTCCTTTATTTGATTAAAAACATTGAAAACTGATTATATGTATACCATTTTTCTGACATAACTTAACTATTATATGTACAACAAATCACGTAATATAATACATAGAATTGGAAGAAGAATCGATTATAAATGGATAAATATATAATACTTCCAGCAAAAATTCAGTCTCGTAGATTTAGACACATCCGGTGAATATTTGATATAATTATAAATAATAAAAAATGAAATATATCGCGAGCCCCCGCGTCACCGGGTTGACCATAACTTAACAGGCACTGCGGTCACGAATATCAAAACACTTAATCAATTATATTCCGCTGATGTCCGCTGACAATTAGTTTTGAATTAACGGCAAATAAATAACAAGGACGTCTGTCACCTGTCATTCCGGACCAGATCAACGCCGCCGGCCGTCACCTCGATGGAGGAGCACTTCTCGTAGACGATATTGCATAAACATATAAGCGATCCACTCAGGAATATATTAAATCTGCCGCTGTCGTTATGATTGCAGTTTTAATTCTTTCATAATCTCAAATAGGTTAAAAGTTACACGCGGAGAGCGACGCGAGTGATAAAAAGATGCGTCAAAGGTGATACACAGAGAGCGAGGTAAAAATTAGGTCAAAAGAGATATGCAGAGAGCGAGAATTAAATAACTTTGTAGTGTGCGGATGATGAGCACGCTTTCCTGCCGTGGACCGAAGCAGAAAAAACCACTGATATTATAGTTAGGAACTCACGTATTCATATATCGATTTTCTAGAAATTGTAAATAATGTTGCAAATATTTTGATAAAAGACACACTTATTTCTAATTGATCAATTAAAGAAGTAATTAAAGAAGAAGACGAATATTTACGCAATAGCACTTCCAAATAGCATAATCAAATCTGAAAACATTAATAAAATCGGTGCTTTAGCTAATATATGGCTGAAAGATAAATAATTTAGAAAATCGAGCTGGTAGTAGTAGCTTCACTTTAATTTATTGTTATCACTGGCAATAATAAATATTCACCAAATAGTATTGATCTGCGGATCGCGACCTTCCGGAGACTCGTAACTTCTACTTTTACCGGTATATATCTTCAAACTGTGAACACTTTGTTTAAAAGTTTAATAAATACGCGCATCTGCGCATCTATTGTGTCGGAAGTCTATATCCGTCTAGAAGATTAGCTGAAGTTTATTCTATTTGTCCCGTACCGAATTGTAGAGGCAGGGAAGAGGGTGAGAAATATGGCGTCTGCTAAGTGCGTAACGCCTACTGCGGGCAGACCATCAAATTAAGTAAAACATATGTACCTATATAAATCCAATAGGAATTTAAAATTGAGCAACATCTACCTTATTTTCTGTTGGACATTTCATAAAGTACGGGGATAAGATGTTAATAATGTTCGTTCAAGCTAGAGTGGGAGGTCACTTTCTCGACAGATCAGATAAAGGCTTCCACCATCACACCAAAAATGCACTAAAAATACGATGGATCGAGTCAAATGGGGCATAACGGCCACAATAATCCTACCGGCTGCGCCAGTTGTTGTGTTCTTTCTTTTGAGTTGGAGTCGGTGACGAGAATAATACGCAGTTGTACAATGTGACCATTTATAGTATTTATTCTCGACACTTAAGATTAAAAGTTACGTTACTTTATCTATCTACGGAGAGTGACGCGAAGCGAAGAAGTGTCGAGCTCGGTTGCCGGCCCTGCTTATACGTGCTCTCCGGACAGGCGTCTTCGCGGTTACATATGCACACCCGTTTGACCCGAACGCGCATGCGCCTGTCACTCGATCAACCATCCACAAACATTACACCTGTGATAAAAGCAAGAAAATTAAATAAAAAATTATGATACTTCTATACGATCTGACATTTTTGTAGACTAGATTAACAAAATACAATGATTTATTAAGGAGAACACATTCTTATTGTGAAGTTGTAATTATTCAGAACAGACGGTCAGCGATGTATTTAATACAAATTAAATGTATTAATTAGAAAGCTACCGGTAGCAACAACAATATTTTTCGATAAAATAGATTTTATATGTATATCTTTCTAATGAATACATTTAATTTGTACTGTGATTTGTTTACGGCAACACAAAATACAAGAAGAGCATTTCATATATTTATTGAGCAATTTGTCGAATCCGCCACGTCAGCACGCGTCGGAACGGGAAGGACTCTCGCACGTGTCCACAGCCATCATCACCGCCGACGGCCGGTGCGTAAAACCAGAGCTCCTAACAGCCAGGTACCGATGTTACAAAAACGTGTGATCAGTAGTCGTCCGGGAGACCGGTTCCTGAGCGCCACTCTTACATTAAATGCTGTCCTGAAGAGGTAGACGCCGTGCACCTTCAACGATTGAAAATTTCGTTAGAGACCTTCGCTCGCTCCCGAACCGACCGCACAGCAATAATGAGCAGAAGCGGCACGCTCGGTAATACAGCCATTCTTACTTTTGTACATTTTAACAAATAAACAATTGAAGACCTGTACTCCCGAATCCTGTATTGAACCACCTGGCGTTACGATCGAACACAGGCCCGCGTGTTGTGTATGTACGAGTACCTACACTCTGAGCCGACATTTCTATCTTTTCGTTTGTCAACTTTAACCTTTCGTTAATTAGAAATGATTTAAAGTTAAGACTTGGAACGAACCATTATTTGTAATAGTTTTGTTTACGTCTCATGTTCAATCGTTAATTATTTCTGATTATCTTTCAAAGAGTACCCAATTTATTTTATCTCGTTAATTAATGTTTTCTTTAAACGGATGTGCATTGAAACACTTATATATTACCATTAATAAATTCATTACTCGTTTACTCGGTGTACAACCCGGAATTCAGATCTGTATTATGTAACGACCGTTATCTTCAGAATTACACCACGATCCTTCAGCGGTCAGATCGAATCTGAAATTCTAACGAGAAAAACTGAAAGTCTGTTCTTTTAATTCGTGAATTTGTTATTTGTACACTTGAACTTAATAAACATAATTACTTCAATCGTCAAGTCTTCATATTCTAAATCTTCCTTGCTGACACATAACGCGAGTACGTCTGCAGCTGAGAGTACAGAGGTGATAGTGTATCGGTGTATTCACTGAAATATAGCATTCGAGAATCTATATTAACCGCAATAAATTGGGAGGCTACATTCGAATTTAAACATTCCCAAAACACAAATTTTGCACGACACTTAGAACGGAATAAACCCTCTTTAAACTTGTACAATATGTATTAAGAATTTAAAATTGTGATTTTTCTTTTTCTGTGTCGTATTCTTCGTTAGAGATGACCGAAGCTTTTTCGGTATCGCTAATGGCCCGAGCGGTTAAATGTTCGGTGGCGACGGTTCAAGAGCTGTCAGCGCAGCCTTCCGGCTATTGTTTCTGTCATCGTCATTGCACTCCATCAGGAAAACAATTCATTACATTTTCACACGCGTTTAATGAAGAAGTCAAACATCCTTCAGAAGAGGCTTTTTTTTTGTCCGGTAGACAAAGACGTCACGTCATAGAGTTTTTTAATAGTCGGTTTACGTTTTATTTTGTCGGTCGCTTGTCGATTGTTCATTGAATAAATACAATCTGGAAGTAAACTCAGAGATCAACTTTCAGTCGGTGAAAAGAGAAGAAAACTCACCTCCTTCGATAGTCTGTTTTCAGGCATTCTGATCCGCAGACAACCCATCGACCAGTGATCATAATATTAGGTTGGTGCATAATTATCCGTTTTAATTCATTTTAATTTTGTTTTTTGAATTTACGTTTTAATGACATTCATCATAATATAATTTTTTAATAGGGTTAGGAAATTAGAAAAGCGTCCACATATACGTCACATGATGCTGTACCATTTGGAAAATGGGTGGAAAGCTGCTGAGCCATTTCGCGATCTCAATAATTTTTTCGACGAAGGAACGATTAGCGAAAGGGCACACCGGGAGTGGTTTTTTCGCTTCGAGGCCGGTGAGGCCAACTTAGACGACAAGTCAAAAACGGTCAAATTTTGATGGCCGAGCCCTTCTGGCGGCTGTGGAAGAGGACGAAAGTTGCACCACTACGACACTGGCTGAGAACTTCAACATCGATCAGTCCACGATTGTCGGTCATCCCAGAAAACTCGGCAAGGTGTGGAAATTGACCAGATGAGTACCGCACATACATACAATACAATATTTCCATTCTAACAATAGTTCACCCCTAGCAATAAATCACGGTCACAATACGAGACAACGAATGAACATCTACACACGACACGAGTTCCGAGAGCAACAACGACATTCTATCAATGTTTCAACACGTTTTTAGCTACGAAACTGTACAACACACTTAACACTAATTGGAAATCGTTCACTTCCAATAAGATTACGCAAATATGGACTCAATATATGATTGAATTGGGTAGAGATCGCTGTTCAATATTCCAACACAATCACAATACAACACCTACACCGATAATTCACTTTACTTTTACAACACATTCATTACATTTCTATATTTTCATTATTTTTTTTATATCTCTGACGAATCTTTTCTTTCTAATTTTAATTGAATAACCACAACAGCACGAAAATAAAACTGTCTACTTTAACACAGACGGCAGTCAAGGAAAGTAGCCAGAACAGTGCTATATGCATCAGAGGTGGATTCCTATTGCATCATAAATAAACAATTTATGTTACGATATAATTTTTTAAAAACGGCGGACAATTATGTATCAACCTAATACAGAGTACGCAAGGGGAATTGATGGCCTGTTTCAAGTATATACATACAATCCACGCGTATCGAGCGCTAACGAGCTACATTAAATTAGAATGCTATCTAATTGTGTAAACTTGTAAATAACTCCAGCCGAACCTCTTCACATTGGTGTGAAAAAGCTCTCAGCTGCCCGATTTGACGCGACGGTGTTTGCAAAATATATCGACGAAAATAATATTGAACTTTGGCACGAGGTCGTCTAAAATTGTGAAGAAATTATTAGCCAAATTTTTTAGGAGAATTAACAAATCATATATTTCGAGACTCGATGGTGCGTCGGACGCGGGTTGAAGAAACCGATCTTTTTTCTTGTGGACTTTAAACTTCAAGCGCATAACAAAGGCGAAAACATTCAGAGACGTTTTGTAGTCAACAAATTAAAATAACAATTATTCAAATCGTAGACGATTCACGGATCAGGTACAGAGTGCAATATTTTAATCAACAATCGATTTCACGTCTGACCTACTGGACCCCTCGGTAGGTTGCCAGTATCCGCAGATAGAGGGAAAAGTTAGTAATACAAAAGCGGCGATGTATGGAGGCAGGGCATTGTACTCGAGTGTTTATTTAATTACACACAAAACTAAATAATAAATAAGTCTTTTAGGTTAAGGTTATTTGCCCCAGACTGTACAACTGAACAATATTAATGATATTTATTTTCTTTAATACGATGAATATCCGCAGACGTCTTCTTCTCGTATCACAATCATATTTTCTATCATCGTTTTGTTTACTGCGGTCCGCAAAAGTTCCGCAGTAGTCTGGACAAACCATCGTCTCTTCGGCTGTGATGTCTTCCTTCTTCCGGAGAACCGATTTCCCTATATTATAAAAAACCGGATCTTCCATACATGTCCGATATATTAAAGTACTAATATGTATTTCACTTTATTCATTTGGACCGTGATTTCTCTTCTCCATTCGTATCTCTCCCCTGCCGATTTTCAGCATCTTTCTGTAGATGCCCATTTCCACAATGATTACATAATATATGACAAATCAAATTTAAAAATACAAGATACAGAAAACACAACGGAAAATATATAAATAACTAGTATTTAAACCCGCCCCAAAACATAATTTAAGCGTAGCTTTTTCTGAAAGAGGTATTCTTCCACATTATATATATATATTTTATTTTTTATTTTTTTTAAATAGAGATGCATACACGCAATACGTGTTACATCAATATTCTTGCTATTTTCTAACTAAGCTAAACGCTTGTACTATGAAAATAGGACTAACTTGCCGGTCTCCTGAACTGAGGCGCGAACCCCCGAACCGCTAGATCACTAGGTCAACAAACTACTCAATTAAGCACCACAAATTAAAATTAAAAAAATAGTTTGATATATTAACCTTTAAAAAGTAATTTATTGCCTTCAAAACAAAAAGGTTACATATCCAAGGAAATTGACACTTCCCTCCAATAAAATGTATCAATTTCACTAAGTGTGAGATATATAAGATAAAAACAGAGTGCGAAATAGAGAACGGCAAAAAAAAAAGAAATCCGCCAACTGTTTATATAAAAAGATCTAAAGCCCCATTCTCCGATGCAAATAAACCGAGGCGACCGCACGAAAGTGGAACCAATAGAATTTGATCAATACGAGAAGTACCGTACCGATAGTTTACCAGGGTACAGCTATTCGTGCATTATGTAATGCAATTTTTCTCGGCCGATAGCATAATGCGGCTGCAGTGTTCGTGTCAGGAAATAGATTCCGATACTGATCGATTTGGACCGACAAAGAGAAAAAACTATTACAATCTAACTCGTATTATACAACTGAAATAACGATATTAAACTAGTATTAATTCATTTATGCGAGTGCACGAAGAATTACTCATCACGCTCTTGTGTTCGCAGGCACGGGTTCACGTATATGTACTGACATCCTCATAAATCAAAAAGGTACTCACTTGCAATGTCACGCGTTTATTTATTAATAGTTACAGAGGAATATCGAGGTTAGAAGATACTCGCTAACATTGTGGCTGGCTTAGGGATCGGTCAGTAAAGTAATATCTAGCTAGGTTTCACAGCGGCCCCTAGCACGTCTCCGAGTACTGCGAACTGCTAATTGTTGTCGCAGAATTTAACGATTCAATTGTACGCGACCGATCTTCCTGTACGGGTGTGGGGTTTGTTCTCTCGCTTTAGCGCAGTCTTCGTAAATAAAGTCTCGCGTAATATTAGAACCGTCCCAGATATCCCGAGGAAGGTGAAAGCGAGGAAGTCGCAACGGGAGGGATATGTAACGAGAGCAGATGAACCCTGCACAGTAGTCAATAGGATCGAGACCCGAGGGGTAGACCGTGACGTAGCGGACCGTGGCGGATAATGTAATCACAGACCTGTAAGAGGAATGGCACTCTGTTATGTCTGTCACAGACTGACGAGTGCCGTGAGGCCGTTAAAGACAAATAAGTTGTATTAAAACATCCTACCGTTAAACGAATGTCGAGAGGCCAACAACGCTATGAAAGTGTGAAGCCAGCCGAAATAAGTTAGATACCTTGCAACGCCGGGTCCGTATCCTGGCAATGGACTTTAATAGGCTGATAAAAAAGAAAGAACATATTACAAATTAATCTGAAATTCTGGAAGAAACATTCAATTAACCGTGAAACATCCAGAAGTTTCTATAAAACGATATTAGAGCTATCGCAATCGCCGACGTTTCTAGAAAACCGAGAAGTCCACAGACGATCGGGTGGTTTGTCGAGTGCCGCGTGGGTGCGGATCAACTCTATAGAGAATCGGTGTCACTGTGTTCGGCCAATTTGTTACAGACTGAAAAGCAGTTAAAATTGAATAATTTTCTAATATAAATTCTCGTGTACTTAATATCCTGACCGATTATCTGAGCGACGTGCGCAGAAGATAGATATAGAAACTTAGGTGACTTCCACTCTAGAGGTCGTGTGATTTATAATTAATGTTATTTTCCAATAAATATTATTAATTATTCCAAAGATCAGTTTCTCTTTTATTACGTCGGTCCCTCGTGACTGAGGATCGCAATCTCCACCAACTCTCGCCCTGCATCTCATCGTCGCCCTCTCGGCATCCTGCAGCCCTTAGAGCTGTCACCGGAGAAGTGTCTGCTGTCAGCACCACTCGGTCGGTCCGACGGGGTGGGGGCTCTTCCTCTTCGTCTTCGTCCTTCGACGTAGCCCGCAACCAACCGCAATAAGCTTATCCGAGCTATCGTCCCTTCTCGCAAGAAGGAAGAGGGGCGGGGTAAACCAAAATACGAGTAAAAGGGGTGAATTTGTTTTTGATTTACCCCCCACCCTCTTCCTTAACCCAAACTCTATCATAATTTAATCTGGAGGCATGTAGATGTTATTGTTATATCTATTGAGTGGTGCACACAAAGTTTAAAAAATAATTAGATTCTCATTGTAACATGTATGCTGTTTAAATGAATGTATATTTTATATGAATTATTAAATTTTGTCCGTAGATGGCGATAGTGTAGTGGTACTCGAAGTGAGTCCACATATTAACATATATACAACTTTAAAAAATTTGATAAATATGAAGATTGAATGGCGAGAAAGTGATCACTTAAGCCAGTCGAAAACAGGTCGTAAGCTCTGTAATTACCCATGCTTCCATATATTTTCTATTAAATATAATAAAAAATAGCTTCGTCTCTATGAGATATATATTATTTGTTCAATAACTGATGTGTTTTTGGACACATTCAAATATTGCTAAAGTTTTTTGACTTTAATTCATTAATGATGTCATGACAAAATAAAAACCTAACTGTACTTTAAACGTTTTTGATTTTTAAAAAAATACATAGTAAAAAGTAATAATCTGATTTTAGAAAGCATTGCGAGTATTATACATATTTGCAGCTGGTTGAGAAAAATTCAGGTGTTGTACCGCATGAAGGTTTCCTTGCACCTCTGGTGCATGCCGGTGCAACCACCAGTTCCAAGTCAAAGAAGTACATTTTAAAAACACCTGTTTTTGAATCGCGAAGCCAGAGTATAAATGTGATGATTGGATGATGTTCAGATCATTGCACATTTTCTAAGTAAGGTCTCGCTTTGCGCCTAACGCAACCGGGTCCTCGCGAAGATTTAAATCGACACTATCGTAATTACAGACTGGCGTCCACTAACAACTCGGTGATGGTGCGGGGAAACCAGTTTGAGTATTGCGATATCGAAGCAAAACGGAAGTTTAGCTTCTGTAGTGGTTGGGTAATTTACGATTGAATATTCAATACAACACTTTGATAAATGTGTTTAGCCTAAACAAAGAACTCACTTTTACATGAAAAAGAAATAGGTACTATAGTAATTAATATTGTATCCGAAAATATTTACAAAATTGTACGTTACAAAAAAACCCATCTTAATGCGGTTGTTTCGAAATATGAAGGATTTGAATTAGATACTTATCTATATTTTAGATAGGTTCAACATCATTCTAAAATTTCTGGATACTTCTATTGAGCAACTGACACTATACAAATTGCATAGTATAATAATAAAACTGATAAATCCACGATAGTGAGGCAGTATTACATATGGTAAATTGTCGGATACCGCAATAAAAAGTAAAGTTGAATATGGCTGTAGAATGAAACGAAGATGGGGCAGTATTTTATTTTACAGCAATTTTTTTTAAATAATGAAAAAGCACTCAATCTCACGTAGAATAGCATAAAAATAAGTGTACCAGGTTGCGAAATACCCTTTAATATTTTACCCCGACATCATCATCCACTACGGTCCCTCGTGACTGAGGACCGCGATCTTTATGATCCTCCACTTTTCCCGACATCTTGCAGATCTTGGGGCTGTCATCAGAGAAATGCCTATTGCCTTTTCCACTCCGTTGGTCCAACGGGTGGAGGATTTTCCCCTTCCTCTTTTTCCTTCGACGTGGCCTACCGCGACAAACTTCCCCAAGCTATCTTCCCTTCTCGTAAAATGGCCAAAAAATTGAAGGATTCATCTCAGGCTGCAGGTTGAGAGTCTATCCTCGATATTTAGTTCCTGCAGAATGGAGACATTCGTGCGTCTCGCCGTCCACGGTATGCGCAACATGCGTGTCCAGCACTACATCTCAAAGGCATCAATCCGTCTTCTCTCCCTTGCCTTCGGAGTCCATGATTCCACACCGTATAAAAAACCCCAGACACCGCAGACACACATATATTGGTTTTTATTATATCTATTAATAAATATATATCACCAATACATCAGATAATCTCGATAATAAAGATAATCAAATAAGAGATCTGCCCAGGTCACGATTCTCAACGAAGAAATTCAGAAGCCTAAATAATCCCACTCACACCGAGAGCAGCCAAGTTATCATCAAACCGAGTCTCAAATTCCGCAAATCTTTCTGGATACTAATGCAAAAAATAAATGCACACTATGTATTCTGATAATGTAGCAATGTTCTGGAATGTTCCGGAAAGCGTGGGTGTACGGAATAAATATGGCTAATTTTAAAGTGCATATGTCTGAGATAAAAGACGCAACCGAATAAGAAGGCTCATCGTCGTGAATGATTTGCGATCTAGCTATGCCGGATGTAAAAACAAAATGAACTGCCTATTTCCAATATTTTACGGATGTTTTCGCGAGACGACACCTAGACAACAGGGCTGACATTATGGAAGACGGGATTGTTGATCAGGTGATGCAACGCCGGCTGCAAGGAGACTTGAATAAATAAGCAAACAAAATTGACTAAAAATAATAACGATCAATCAAACTATCTCCTTTTCTCACGGCCGTTCGGTGTTTTTTGTCTTTTTCGCACAGGTTATCGAGAATAATGATTTTTTTATATCTCGAGGCGGATCCTCAAACATTCGCCTCATATCGAGCCACATACTCCCTCTGATACCGCTTCAGTGTGGAGTGACAAACCGGAATCTCTTAATTATTCGATAACTTGAGTTCTGCCGGACCGTTTTGAAACATTTTAAGTGATTTCTTTTCGTGAATCTGAACGGTAAAATCCTAGAATTTTGAAATTGTTGAAAAAAATATTATTTAAAGACGATATAATACCACACATTTCTGTCTTGGCTTTTTCAAATTCAAGCTTCTAACGGAGCCGTTCTCCTCTTCTTCTTGTGCCCTATCCGTTCAACATCATGATTTTATTGATTGCGGCCCGCTCTACAGTAGACTAGCCAAACTATTGTCGCACGTTCTTCAGCCACGATGTTCTCCTTCTTCCAGGGCCCCGACTTACAGCAATCTTTCCCTGCATCATGAGGTGCGAGACCTCACACATTACATGTCCGAGATATCAAAGTTTTTGGATATTTATTGTTTTCTTTATTCGTCCGAACCGCAACATCTTCATTCGTAACTCCATCTATCCACCTTATTTTGAGCATTCTTCAGTAGAGCCACATCTCAAATGCTTCAAGTCGCCTTATCGTTTCTTCGGTAAGTGTCCATTCTTCCATTCCATAAAATAAAATCGAAAACACATAGCATCTGACCATTCTCATTCGTAATCTAAGGTTGAGATCATGATGGCAGAACATCTTTTTCCGTTCTCTAAAATCTAATTAACCGCGCCAGATTTAACATTTTCTTTATCATCCACGAGTTACACTGCCCAAACTATATCAGCGACCCTGTCTTAATTCTATCAGCTCTGCAACAAAGGCACGCCACGCGCATTTAAGCAGAAGTTCGACCTGACTATGAGCGATCCCCGAAGCGACGACGATAAATGCAACTGCCACAGTTATAGTTACAACAGATCAATTGTATTTTTTGCTGAAAATAAAAAATCAAATTGAAACTGTATTTTTTGTTCAAATCAAAATAATTTATACTTCGGGGCCTCTGCGCGTCTCGTGTGACTTCTGCGAGAGCATCCACTTATGCAAACTACTTTCTAGCGAGAATATATTAAGCGAACACAAAATCAGAATACATAAATAATTGTAATGGTGAAATTTACCGACAACCTTTGCGTTTCACTGCTGCTGCTGCGGCCAGATGACTCAACTGAAGCGATAAACCATCACGTAAGAGGCTAGTATAATGGAGAGATTTATTATTTTCCACACACGACAGGTGATTGATTTCTTATATCATACCAGCAGCCGCGTGACAACCGTCAGAGCATCTTAACCGAAGGAGTGACTAACTGATGGGGCAATTCAACCGAAAGAGTGACAAATTGTCGGGGCAACTCAACCGAAAAAGAAACAACCGTAGGGGCACCTTAATCGAAGGAGTGACAAACTATTGTGGCACTTTAACCGAAGAGGCAATAATCGTCGGGGTATCTTAACCGAAAAAGCGACAACTATCGAGATCTTCTTCTTTCTGCAAGTATTCTTGCAATGTGGTCGAAAAATTTCAAAACTCTTTGCTAACATAATATTGTGGAAGTTGTGATTCTCATATTCAACTCTCGCAGTGATGCATTGTCCTGCGTGCTGTGCAGAAAGATTATTCGCCAACATAACATTCCGATAGCGCCAATTCTTCTGATCGCCTTGATCCTGGATTCGCCTCTGTACAAAAATATAGCAAACACGTTCTCATTGCTCGTATGGCAAATACTAACATTCTCATTACTCTGATATTTATTAATATAAAAAATATAGCCGTTGTGATTGCTCCGAAATTGAAAGTGCCACATGTGCACTACTTATTTACACTATCGTGGTTGAATTAGATTCGTAAACCGTTCCTCCCAATCCGATCAATTTTTACTTTCAGAACGAGACACCGGCCGGTGGAGACATAACACTCTCGCCCGTGCGTCGCCGACGGTCTGGTTCGCTGCTCTCGGCTGCTGCGGACGAGCGCACACAGACACAGCATCTCATCTCATCGTATATGTCGGGATCTACGATATCTCAAAGTTAAAGTTCCACAATGCCTCAACACAAAATTCTTAAAGAGCTACGATGCCAAAACAATGAGGTTTACAACACGCTTCATTCTCAAGTTGAGGGTGACCTAGCGAGCCACGGATAGGACTAAGCTCAGAGTGTCCTTGTGGGATAAAACAGGACTGATGAGAAGATTTAATCAATCGTATAATTTAGTTGAAATTGGAAGACTGAATAGAAGTAGAAAAATATGAAGACAGAAAAGAATCGCTGAGAACTCTTGTTCTTTCTATCTCTTAGACTTCAGTGTTGGAAAAGAATGATTGACTTATTTTAGTAGCGATATTTGAATATGTCCAAGAACACTTTTTACCTACAAAAGCAGTGTTATTAAACAAATATCTCATCAAATGATATTTGCCTTATTATTATTGACGTACTTACCGCATTGATTAGTACATCTTCCATCAATATGCGACGCTGTGCCAATTTTTTATTCCACATTGCAGAGCGACACATTCCCGCGTAATTGCATCGAGGACGCGCGCGCGCGCTAAGATAATATATGGGGAATGGAACCCGTTTGGAAAGTGTTGCGAATTGATTCAAGATGGCGGCGGCAGCCGAGCGCGCCGTCGCTCCCGCCGGCAGCGCCCTTTGACAGTTGGCGTTGCAATGTTCCAAATTCGAACGCGTGAAAACTGACATGTCGGCCAAGTTGCACCGTTGTTATCTCTTTAACAGATTGTCACAATATAGGCAGAACGTACTACCGGGTGTGTGGTACGTTACGTGCCGCTGAAAAGGTTCTAAAAAGGTTATCTATTCTGGGAAAACTTGGTATATATATATATTAACAATCTTGTCTTCAATTTATATTCAATTCGGACGAATGTATCGCAAATCTTATCAATATAAAATTAAAATTATAATTTGGTGTACCAAAAGTATTGAATTCTTCAGTCATTTTCATCATCGTTCATCACCGCTAAATGAAGGCATCCCCATGATGATATAATTAAACTCTTTTACTGTCGAAATATTGGATGTTTGATTACTGGTGCAGTTACTATGAAGTTCTTTCTTGGTCTTGAATACTGGCTTATCTGCTGTCGTTTCGCCTACCCATTAAGCCACTAAAATGCATTCGGTAGAGTAAGTGGCAGACGTCAGCAAAAAATTTAAAACGATCGTAACTCCGGTTCTAAATGTACTATTCAAAAAATGACAATTTTAATATTCTTTCATTGCCAACAAATGCAACAATACATATGTGGCCATTATTATGAAAGTGGTCTAAGTCATGTTTCTTTCGTTTCGAGATATTTAAAGGTTTGCGTGTGGGCTGATTAAAAAATATTTAATCTACTAGATTTATCATTTATTTCGACATATTAATGTCGCACGTAGTTTGTAAGGAAATAAAAAAATGAAGGTTGAAATGATTTACTCTATTGAACATATTGTTGAACAATACAATTTACATAATATTATAATAATTTAAAACAATGTGACGCAAAATAATTGATTAACTCATTTTTTAAATTTCTTGACTTAGACTACTTTCACATTGAAAAATGTTAACATATTTAAATATAGCTATTGGCTAAATGGAATCATACCGTGTAAGAATTACTAGTTTGTAATATGGTATAATATATGTATAATCAATTGTCTGAAATTCTTCTACATTGTACTTTCATGTCATACGTAGGATTAACTAGCTAGGTCAACAATAATCTATCTACGAATATATAGGAAAAAAAATATTAAGAAAATACACGAAAAAAACAGCGATCTCTTTTCAAATTGATGTTATAACTCGTTTCAGACTGTACCGATTGTACTTACCAATTGTCAACTCATCCGCGCGCCATAAAACCCTCGAAGCAGTCCAAACCGGCGAGTTTCCACACAAATTAAAACCTTTTCCGTGTATAGGATACACTCTAGACAAGTTTGAATAATTAGAACCGGCCGCTTAGCCTCGCGCCGCGAGTTTCCGGGCACCGCCGCGCGCGGCGGCCCGGTGTATCAATCGGAGGTGTCAATTTACATATAATTCAGAGTCAGGTTGTCAAAGTGTCAGAATGCCGATGCCATCGCGCACTTTGGCGTTGTAGCATATATATTTTAACATTTCCTCGAAACTCTTGCACAATATGTCGCCTTTAATTTGAATGCAAACAGGTCTCGCGCTACACTCGTTGGGAAATACCGAGCCATATTTATTTATTTCACGTTTATAATACCATCCGCGCATTATAATACGAACAAAACTCAGTTTCATACGCGCGTTTCGTAATACACAGCCAAATTCGGATAATGCGATCCCGACTTTTGCGAAAACTCTGATACGACGACACAATATAGCAATAGCACTTGTCATCAGCTGGTTTAAGTGATCACTTTACATAATGTAACGTTCACCGATTCTACACATACTCTACTAACACACCTATCAAATTTTCGGAAGTTGTATATATGTTATCATGTAGAAACCTTTCAATTATTTAAAAATACTTAACAATATTTTAGTCATGAGTATAGTTTATGTTGTCATTTACACCAAGATGTTCGTGTCTTGGAAATTATAATATATATTCAGGGTATAACAGACCTAGTTCACAATATTTTATAGGTTTATAAATGTATATATGTATATACATATTTTATGGATTGAACATTTTCGACTCGTAATTGGGTCAGGTATCCACCCATAAAATATCGTGGACTAGATCTGTTTCACCCTGTATACATTAAAATTACTCTATGAAAACATACCGTAATTAACAGGCGAAAATGTTAATGAAACATGTCGACAAAGTCACTGGATTAATTAATTTTACCCAGTCTGTGCAGCCTGTTAACGGTGAGAGAATGTGGCGGTTTGTCCTGACATTGACTCACCACAATTTATCGCTGTTAATACAAAAATATATTTTCAAAACAGGACCGTTACACTGCTGTCAACAGTTTTGGCTGAAACTGTCGAAAATGAACGTTTATTATTGATATCATTCAGGTAGAACGGTACCGATAGGATTCTTGAATCGTAATTAATATCATTTTAATACAAATTAAATGTATCGAAAAGAGAGATCAATTTATCGAAAAAAAATTGTTACCATCCGGTCTCGATCCGGAAATCCTTCCTATCCGGGGAAGTGCGCTGACCTATTACACCATATCAACATTGTAAGTTAACGACAAATTATCGAAATTTTTTCAATAAATTGATTTTATCTGTATACCTTTCTTATTGATACATTGAATTAGTATTGAAATATCATAGAACTGTGTACTGAAAAACTGCAACATCACAATAATCTTTTTTCCGGTACTTGAGAGTCCCGACAGAGAGTTTTAAACAATTTTATAAAACCTCTCTTTCTGTTACGTAGAACATTTTCATAGTACGTCCTTCGAGTGTTACAGCTAGAGTTAAGTTAGATTGATAACTGATCCACCATCAAAACTAGTGTTAAAAACGTAAACGTCTTTAAAAATATATAATATATGTACACAACAAGAAGCATAACGACAAAAGCGACGGAAAAAAAATCTATTCATTGTTTGGACGGACTGTGAGACTGCAAAGTACACAAGACCAGTGGCGCCTCGTGCCTGCTGAACCACCATTCGTAATTAAAAATATAATAGTATAAACTGCTCTCGTATCTCTCGTGTGTTTCAAGAAGAGATCGACTTTTGTACGAAATTCAGTGGAAAAATTTATAGATAAATGAGTAATAAATGTAGTGATGTCCGTGCGCCAATCCAAAAGTCAAATCGAGCACCAGTCGTATGTTAGGACCGCCGCACCGACAATGATGTTTCAATTATTTATTGTTATACATCATATTACCGTATAATTCATATAAATTCGATCAGTACATCATACAGTCATGACTGCGTCTGATTCGACTATGATGTCCGATGTTATCCGAGGTGAATCAACAGGCCGACAGGCTGCCCTAAAACCCGCTGGACCGACGAAACCATCAAACTACCAGAAATATTCGTGACAATGGATAAAAATGGTGAGCTTCCTTGCAACAACACTGAACATCCAAGATGATCGATGCTCCGTCTATCTATCAGCAACATTTGTAAAAACCGATATGTTTGCGTTTGATATCCTTCAATTGGTATCCCTGAGTTTTCATGTTGGTGGTATGCCTGTTTATGCTCTGTATGGACAGAGCGCCATTTAACTTGACAGAAGGTATACAGCCTGTCCGCTCACAAAAAACCCCGTAGGAAGTTTATTCGGCGCACGCGAGTAATTTGTGGAGACCGACCGAGAACACACAGCATCAGGAATCACCAGAAGATCAGCCGGAAGTCCAGGTTAATGGCGATATGTCTTACTAGAGTGACACGGTCTTATTATCAATAGAAAATCCAGAATTAGAAGGTATTAAATGCTCAGCTGCCAATAATGCGTCAAACATCCAGAGATTTAGGACCGGTTGTGTGATCAGTAATAACTTTTTACTAACGCCGTGGTTAAAATCATTTGTGAGTTGCTCGAACGTCAAATTTACTATTGTCAAATCATAGATGAAGATTCTATAGACGCGATAAATAATCATGAAATATGCTTTTTTATGCATTTTAGGCATTCGAAATCTGTCACTTTGGTGGTGACATTTTTTCGTATTGTGTGCTAATATACATTAAACAACGAGATCACCATCGGATAAACTAAAATAGGGAGATATTGAATGATTAATTGTATTCTACAACTTTGAACAGTTGTGAAGATCCGCCATATTTAACTACCGATTCTCGTTTTTAGTATCGGATCGAGAAGTAAATATTTTTTTACAAACGATAAAACAACTCGTTTTCGTAAAAATGTTAACATTAGTAACTTCTTTTAAGAGAGGTGTGCTTTAGGGCGTTTTCATCACCAACATAATAAATAATTTTCTACACAAATTTAGTGTCACAACTGTCATTACTGAGTCTGTCAGAGTACCGACCGCCTCTGCAGGCGAGCTCCTACTTACCCTGGCACCTAAATACCGACAGTGGGATTGTTTGACTTGTCGAATTCCGACACCGGGGCCCGCAAACGACGATCAGAAAAAACCAGTCGAACGGGGGGAAAAAACATAGGAATTATCTAGACTCCATTCAAACAGGCTTTGAGGATTTCGTATTTATGTTCTGAAAGATTCCCACTGGTCTAACAACATTACTTACACACAACAACCACCGACTGCAAGATTTTGTAAGCCAGTTTTTTATCACTCAGGATCTGACGCATGTTGAAGGTTGCCAGTTGCTACGGCAACCGATCACTGAATACCTTCGGCGCATTGAAATTTGATGCACAGAGGTGCGGACGACCTCCAAAAAAGTAGAATTCCTCTGCTTTAGGGCTAATGAGATATATTTGAATAAATTTTAAGACTATTTTTGTATAAATAAGGGCCAGTATTTCAAGATTAGAATATCATTAACCTCGTCCTTGACTATGTTCTATTTCATAAAACCTTGAAGTGACCTTATCGCGATGACATGAATAGCCGTCGCGACAATATGGGATTGTATCATATTCATTCGTTATTGAGTAAACAGTTCATTAAGAATTCGTATTGTGAACATTTTAATTCGACACCATTTTGTATGAACGCACATGCCATGCTGAAATTCAATTATTGAGAGTATTAAAAATACAATTTGAAGAAACAGAAACGCTCCGCAGTTCAGTGATAAATATATTGCGTACGGTCAAATATTCAAATTATGGGATGGGATCTCGTTTCGGAGATTTGCCGATAAAGGTTCGATATGTACCGTTTACGTCATTATATTCCGCATACAATGAATAATAAGCGTCACTTTAAGTTGCTTCCGATAGTTTTCCCGTCCCATCCTGACCCGAGGCACTTGACACTGGACAGGTAAAAAGGCTTTAGAGAATCGTACGAATACGATATGAACTCTTAAAAGTCCATACGAAAATATATAGATGCTACGCGAATAAAGAACATGAAATAATCTATAAAAACACACACATACATAAATGGTAACAAAAAACGTGAAAGTTTGCTGTTAAATTAAACTATATTAACTGTTCAAAGGTTTTTTGGTGAAACTTTGTGGAGTTCCATGATTATTTTGTAAATTGAGTTGAACACTGTTTTATTCCTCTATATCTTATTGTGTTAAAAACGTTAGAACGTTTTCGGGAACGTTTAACACAATAAAACTGTGTTTTAACTCAATTTACAAAATATAAATGTATTAATTTCCCGTTATTGTCGACCGGTTATTCATAGTAAACGTGTAATGTTTAGGTAGAAGGAAAACAGGTCGATAAATGTGGGAAATTCTTTTATTTTCTGTTGCGGAAAATGAGTGTTAAAGTATTAATAAGACGGTAATTATTAATTATACATATCCCCGCGCGCACGAGGTTACAAGAAACACGATCCGAGTTCCTTACCTTACATTGCGATCCTGGGTTTCCGGCCATTACGAGATAAACCATACCTTTCCCGTTCATCTTAGATCAGCATTTTTACCTTCGCCGGCGTACTTATTATTACACGCCGCCACATTTTCACTTATTTCAAAATCAAATCAATATTATACAAATCAAATTACTTTCATACTTTTAAAATTAGCAATATTAACTTTGTTTTATTAACCACTGAATTGAGTTTAAATACATCTACCGGTTTCGTTCTTCTTCAGTATGTCATAACTAACTAAAAATATGTATCATTGTTTCTTCACCAGAATCTATTTTTAAAAAAATAATAATTATTTAAAAAATATATTTAGTACCTAACTTAAATTGTTGCTTAATACAAATTTAGTCGAATAATTGTTGTTTTTTTAAAAATAGATTCTGGTGAAGAAACAATGATACATATTTGTAGTTAGTTATGACATCCTGAAGAAGAACGAAACCGGTAGATGTATTTAAACTCAATTCAGTGGTTAATAAAACAAAGATAATAAATAAAAAATATAAATTACTTTCAGTTCAACTTGCTCGTTCAACCTTTAGAGCTTCAGGAAATAAAAATATGGACGCTTTTATTGAGGATACGGAGATCGGCCAGGCGCACGAATACATCCATTTTAGAAGAGCTGGTGGCAAAGGACAACGCGACGCAACAATTCTTCAGAATATCCAATCAAAGATATTCACTAAAGATTCTTTTCATTTTTCGGTTTAATCAATTATGCCTGACGTAACTTCTATTCTTATTACTTCTAGCTGAAGAGACCCTGGATTCAGCTACGAGGGCGACCCAGGACAGAGATCAGTTGAAAAGCTTCGAGTCGTGGCAATCCTGACACAATGGAAGGCAGATGAGAAGGGTTAAAGAGCTCGCGGGTCGACCACATTACTGATAAAGAGGTACTATGACGCGTGGATAAGGTAAGAAAACTAGAAACAAAAAAAAATCTGCATATTTCAGTTAAACTCTCTTCTATGAGAAATACGATGTTTTAAAACTAATTTTAAAACACATAGAAGGTAATAAAGACGTAGGTAGAAAGGTTATATCGACTGCGTAACCTCAAAAAGTGGCTCAATGCCGAAAATACTCGTAATATTTACATGGTGAAGAATATGGTTATACTTCACCGCTATTATCGATGTTTCCAAGAAACAATAAAGACATTATACTAACTATTTAATTTGGTTCAATTTACACCTGTAGATGGGAAGGACTGCTCTTCCCGAAACTAGTAATGATTTATATTAACTCAAAAATTGTGTATATGTAGTAACAGTCAACATAAAAAATTAAGACAAAGGTTTACTATACGTCATCATGGAGTGCATACCGTTATAGCACTCCATGGCGGTAGAAAACTTGGGTCCATGTAAAGTTGAGGACATAAAAAGCAGGGGAATATCGCAAAGATGATCGTAAAATTGGCAATCTCATCAATGCTGGTCAGAACCGCAGATTCACAATCCTTAGCAAAAATTGACTGCAAAGATATTTGTCTTATATATTTTTTTAACATAACCGCTAGATGGCGGTTTGTGCTTGCTCCGTGTTTATTGAAAATGCCTGACCACCTGATCCAATTATCACACAATATTAATTATCTCAATATCAATATTAGTTAATAGCTGACAACACACGGCCACCAGGGTTGCCCACAAACCAAAGAGTGGAGGAATCTTATCAAATCGATCGACTTTCTTACATTAAAAATGAGGTTTTGGCGATAATTCATAATGGTGATTCAAATTCCACCATTTAGCTCTGTTTTTTTATCTTTCAGGGTTAGAAACGTCAAAACATGTGAAAAACTATATATGAGTAGATACACGATCGAGCACCTTATTAAAATTATAAAAATCCATTATAGAAATGATGAAAATTTCGCGAAAACAGTTCGTTACATGCTTTTGGTCGATATGAAGCGCTTTCATGTTCAGCTGTTCTTAATTTAATTTTTTAAAATGGAATTTTCCGCCGGTATTGCTGATGTGAAAAGAGGAAAAATTGTTGTCTCAATAAGAAAACGCGCACAGTAATTAGGCACATCATATGGCACTTTTTAAAAAGATCTTGGCTAGAAGGGTTGTAAAGTTCTATCGGTGCAAGAATTAAAGCCTGCAAAGCGTAGGGATGATTGAGTTTGGATCGCCTATATTTCGAAATATTAATCACGTGGATTTTTACAAACGCGAATATATAAATAAATAGATTCAAGAACTGCCCGATGATCTCACTCAACAAACATAATTAAATAAATATTTGATAAACTTTTCACTGAACCTCGAGTATTTGAGAAACCTGTTTGTGTATTGCTGTGGTAATTGCATAATATTTTAGTCTAAAATCCGCTCTACGCAGTGAGTGATATTAATTAACATAAACTCGCGATAATTATTACCAATTACCAATCCCACTAAGCGGACAAAAGAATGATAATTTCAACCTTGATTTTAAAGTTGTTAAACGGAACGCGTTGTCGCTAACCCCTTCATTGTGATAGTATAACTAATGATAATACAGAAATACGCGAATTAAAGAACATTGACGCTTTCTGAAAAATAATAATTTTTCTGAATTCGCTAACCGTATCATTGAAACCAACCAACCAACCATTCTTTCGACAGGCACGATCTAAAATTACTCCACTCAGTAGTAATAATAGGGGAATAATGATGAATAATCTTGAAATGATAGAAATTTAAAAAAACATTAATGAATAATATCACATTATCAAATACTTCACATTCACAAATCATCCATGTTTCCGAGAAACAATAAAGCCACTCCCACCCTTACCTACCCCACCGCCCCATAGCCGACTGTATTTAATTTAGTTCAATTTACACTTGTAGATGGGAAGGACTGCTCTTCCCGAAACTAGTAGTGATATCAATTCAAAAATTGTGTGTGTCAATATAAAAATTATATATATTTTTAATTAAAATACAGAAAAATTCACAGACCAGTAAATGAATAGACCTGAAATAAAGTGTACATATAGGAGGGGTTTGGAATATTAGTTGCGGGTCGAGGGACATTCTACACACATTATTTGTGGAAACATAAATCCGATATTTTATGACACATTTATGCAACTCTTCTACTCTTCGAAAATTAAATATTTGTGTAAACAAGATGTATTTTTTACATTAAAGCATATTATATTGTCAGCATTTAAATTTTCGTTCTAATCGAGTCATATATTTAAAAAAAGTCGCGGAGCTATTAGATTGCGTAAGGGTTGCGTAAGTAAATTGAAAATATTGAAACAAGGAATATGCGTTAGTTCATGTTCATGCGTCAGTTCACTATATTTGGTAGTCTGTGAGAAACATTGCTTTATTTGGGTGGGTTGGTGGCTGGTTTTTGAAAAGCACAAGATTTATGGCCTAACCTAACCTGAGAATGAGCTCACAGTAGAGAGACTAGACGAGTCCCGTAACACGCACGAAGCCCTCGCACACGGGCCAACCGGGAAGACCGGGACTAGGATGGGGGATGTCGAGACTGACCTGCGAAGAGTAGGAGAGTTCCCGGCGTGAGAGTGACCACAGACGCGATGTCGAGGGATGCATGCCGCTCTACTGCGACATTCATTGCAAAGCTACTAAACTACTAAAAAATAAACGAGCCACTGAAGGACGATACGTAGAACAAATCTGACGAAGCTGGTGTCAGTGACGGTTCAAGCCCCGGTGGTGGCTCGATTTGAGTTGGTCAGATAACATCAGGTAAGTTGTGGGGAAAAATTAGAACCAAAACACTAGAAACAGGGAGCTGTGAAATCGAACAAAAGATACGTCTATATTCAACGCTGGACGCAGACAGGCAGAAGAAGCAGATTAAAAAGTGAAAAAATTCAAGCGCAAGGTGTCGTCGGTCCGACAACTTGCCTGATTTTAACGTAGTAGATGAAGATTTTTACAATCAAAGTAAGACGCCAAGTTTTCACAATTTTTTCCTATCAAGGTCTGTAAAATTGACATTTGAAAATAAAAATATTAAAACCACAAATGTGACCGCGATAATTTAATGTAAATTGGGTACCTAATGAAATGTTTCAATAACTTTGTAATTACACGGAGAAATAAGGTAGTGACATCACCGGTCGCACAAGGAAAAATAAATACCTTAAACCTAGAAAATTAATTTCAATTTTATTTACGGTTTCTCGTTTTTTAATGATACCTACATACTTTATTAGTCACCTGTTGGTGAATGAACCGAAGGACCTTCGAAACTGCAGTCGGGTCAAAAAACAAAACTCAATACGGAGTCATTTCATTATGAGGGACAGGTGGGAAAGAAACAGCTAGATGTTAGAATAAGCAGGTAAAGGGGGGTCTTTTGTGTTGATTTCTGAACATTTCTGCCGATATTGAATTGCAATTATGGAGGCCGCAAATGTCGGCAGTTGGAGGGTTTTCAGAGTGTTTGACAACTCTGACAAAGTAGCGCGATTAAAATAGAATTAGCGACTCATTAATATGAAAATGAGGTGAGCGTTGCGCGCAGGCCTGACACAAGTGCATCGGATGCGACAAAAGCCAACAATTTGTCACTTTAATAGTCTATTAACACATGTGCAAGGTCATTTCACAACGCGCATTGCATCTGAGGGAGTTATTCACGTATAACATACAGCCAGGTCTGACCGATCGCCTTAATGTCCGCGATATCTCACACCAAATAATCCGAGTCAAAGATATCACCACGTTAAAATGGATATGTTGCCCCGTTAAAACGATGACTGCTAGGTAAAGAATCTCTATGCTGTAGACCGCAAGCTTTAAGTCACCGAGTCAATCAGTAGGAAGACCTTAGAAGCGATGATAGAAAGCGATGGCACAAGTGCTGGCACCAACAATGGAAGGAAATGCGCGAGGCCTACTCGTACATCCAGAAGTGAATTAATAACTGAAGAAGCATCTTCCTCTCTCTCTCGTGTTTGAAAATCATCCACTGTTCGGTATCCTAAGCCTCGCTTAGCGCAGTGAATACCGGGTCCTCGGGTCATTTCTCGCACTTGTTTAAGATCAATCTCTCGCTTTTGTTCTTGCACATTCCCAGTGCTACATGACCAAATTGGTTCCATATAGGAAAACAGACAATGTATCTTTTATTAGATTTGTTTCGCAGCCCTGTTTTCCGATGCAAATTAGTATATTCTCTTTGAACAATCACAAAATAAAATAGATAAATAAATGGTGTGCGGCGTGAGGTTACGTGTGTACCTATGTATACATGTAACACACGTTTGCAGTGTTGATAACGTATTCGTCGCCATGTGCAGTACACCGTCGAGTCCGGATTAGAGTGCTCCATAACCATATTATGCGTACTATAATGTAATACGTATGTCGTATCAGTATTCTGTAATACACGTCGGGTATGTGATGTCAGCCACTCACCGCAGTTCGTAAATAGCTGTCGATCAATCTAAATAACATTTTGTTCGCGCTGAGCACTCGACACCGTTCGCCGGTAATTTCAAATGTCAACAGCGCCAGTTCGCGAGTAAACACGGATTTCGGCACGTCTGTGTATCTGACAGGAGATAGGCAGGGGGTTGGTTCATTATGAGATTTAAGAAAAAAATAGTCATCAATTGACAGATCATCACATTGAGCATTATTTAATGTAGAAATAAAAGTCTTTTTTGTTTGAACCTGAAAATGATCTAATTTATTATTATTAAATATCCATTAGCCGTGGCCGACTGTTCGGTGCGCAATTCAGTGAAGTATATCAACGTTGATATCAAATGATCAGCTCCAACCCATCAACACCAGAATACAGGCAATACCGTATCGCCGACGTACTTTTACAGAACAGTAATATTGTAAAGGGGTGCGGTTCGCTGACACATGGACGCCAGGTCAGTTCAACGGTTCAACTATCTCCGGGAGTGTAACACGCGAGCAACTAGAAGAACAGGAGGATCGCCGCTTCTCATTTTCGACAAATCAAAGCATCTCAGTGTAAAATTGGCCGGTAGCAATGGTAGAGCCATCTAACGGAATACTACGTTAGGTGTGACTGTCCATCCGTCATTCGATAATGATGGTAATCTTCAGTAGGGTAATGACCCCCAGGTTGTGACTTGTCGATGTCCTTGACGATTCTCCTCCGCCTTTCTCTGCGGCCCACAGTTCGAAGACGCGTTGCAACATAATGCCGGTAGCGTCATTAATCTGGTCGGTCCATCGAGTCGGCGGTCGCCTTCTTCTCCTCTGAGTTTTCACTTTAATGTATCCAATAAATAACAGTCACCACCAATATATCCAAAAATTTGTAAAATAATCAATCCTGATAATTGTTCCACTAAGGAGGCATTACTACGCATTGCAGTCCAAGGGATTCAAAGCATTCTTTCAAGAGTTTCTTTCTTTCACATGTCTGCGGTACGGTATTGATACCCCAGCCACCCTTGCGTGCCGGGACGAGAATAAGAAAGTAACGCGAGATTGTGAAAGCGCAGTGTTTTCACGTGAAGCAAGTTTCACACGTGTAAGTAACAACAATACATTTGATAGATTCCGCAATTAATTAATTAATAATCTGACTCCCGTGAGAACGATCGCGGCGGATTATTGTTCCGAGTTCTTTTTCTAGTATCAACTGTGTGCATTGTCTATCACTTGAGAGACATCTCTACCTAGCATTACCATTCTGATTTCACTTTACCATAGTTGAACTATTACTGTTATGTACATACTAACCTGGTTAATCTAATTTGACTTCTGAAATACTATCTTATTCTTCTGTCATTTTCACTCCCCGGGTGGTGGTGGGTTGGAAGGCCTAAGATGAGTTAATGGACTATGTCGGACGCCAGGACATTAGGAGAGTAATCCATCAGTCACCCAGGACCGTTATATGAGCTGCAGCTCCCATATCGGTCCTTCTCATTCACCGCTAGGTTAGCATTTTTTTAATGCTACATAACAATCGTAACAGGGCATGCTATTCGGCTACCAGACAAAATACACCCCTTTATTATTGATTTACAAAGCAACAATAATTTATACAAATCAATGAAGAAATTCTTATATCACCATATATAACAAATATACATGCTGTTCCTGGACAGGGACAATCCGGGAGCGCTGGGGAAGAACACATCAAAATACTCTCTTAAGGAGGACTGGACAAGTTAAAACGAAAAACACAGATGTTCCCCTAATGAAAACCCAGAAAAGAAAACCTCTTTATACAGTTCGCATCCCCACATATGCTACGGCAAGGCCTACAGCACAGTCGCTACCGCCCGGGACAATAGAAGAACTAGATCCCTGGATGACGTAATATCGTCCGTACCGCATTTCTGCATGAACGAGAATTACTCAAAGAGGTTTAATTTATAAAATATTTTTCTTCACAGGAAATAGTAAAACAAAAAAGTTCATTTGTAAGAGCCGGTTATGTGATCAGTAGTAACTTTTTACTAACGCCCGTAGTAAAAATCCTTTGCGGGTTGTTCATACATCTAATTTATTATTGTCAAAGCATAGATAAAATCATGAAATTTGTTTTATTCTATGCATTATCTATGGATTTTTTCGCCTAGGCATTCGAAATATGTCACTTTGGTGATGAAATTTTTTCGTATTATGTGCTAATGTATATTAAACAACGAACTCTCACCACTAAAATAGGGGGATATTGAATAATTAATTGTATCGTAGTATACTGCAACTTTCTAAGTATCAATATGTCACAAACAATCCAATCACAAAGTCATCAAATAACCCATTTTCGCAAAAAAATTTACTTTAGTAACTTTTATTACTGTATTAAAAACTACTACTGGTCACACAACCTGCCCTCAGATGTTCAAAATTCATTTATAATTTTGGAGTCTTTTATCTAAACCATCTCCATTGTTTAAACAATTACCGAATATATTTAAACCCGCTAATAATTTTAATTACTCAGTTTCTAACAAAAGAGGTCAAACAGAACGAACTCAGAGATACATCGCGCATCATTCGGCGATTATGACGCAGGCAAGGTTAGCCAATTTTTTTGATGGTGTATAATTAATGTTCCCTTGATTCGGCTTCCTGCCGGGCGCGCAGTGGCGATGGAGCGCCGGAGCAGCGCCAGAATCCTGCCCCACTCACCTTGGGCCGTCTCTCATTACGATTCCGTACACTTCTTCTTAAACGAGTGTATTTGCATTCTTATATACAGCTGGTGTAGAAAGCGCTCGATTGTCGTCACACCGTCTACCAGAATTGCTATCGAATCTTCTACTGCCGTCATTGTGTTTGCGCTATTCCTGGGTTTTATGTTGGTGGTACGCCTGTTTTATTATTTACATTGGCGGAGCGCCGCTGTTTGTGATAGAAGGTATCCAACCGCCATCAAGAACACTCTAGGAAGCTTTTTCGGCCCGCGCGAAGTATTTGTGCAGATCAGCAAGATTGAAGATCAACATTTTCAGGATCAGCCAATAAGCCGGCAGCCCGGGATAGTGGTGATCTCTCTTACTAATGACACGGTCTAATTATCAATACGAAGCTCAGGATCAAGATTCACGGCTATCGAAGCTGTTAACACGCATATAATTTTGATTTTTGAAAATTGATATCCGGTTCAAAGGACCAGATGTTTGCGCGAATTTGATATCCTTCGATTGGTGCAAGGCACACGTTGCGTCTTCTAGACTGCTACCACCCAATAAATGGTATAGGTCCGAGATCGCTATATATTCTATATTTTTCGTTTTAGGCTTCTGTCATTGTCGCTAAATTTGGTCATCAGGAATCGCTCGCGAGTTCTTGTACCATCCGTACTCGCATTCAATGCGGCCACGTATTTCCGCTGCACTCTGCCTGCTTTCATCTAGCCTACATACAATTTGGAAAATCGTACATGTCAGTAAGTCTCCTTATAATGTACAAGGAATCTCGCCAGCTGCATCCGTGTATTTATTTTCTTACATATGCACTTTTTTATATTTTGTTTCTTAATTTTTGTACTCTACTGTACATTTATACTTACGTCGTGTACAATACAATTTCCATAATAGATCATTGCCCATAATTTTGGGCTAAGATTACAACATTAAATGAAATGCCGACATTTCAAGATTAACCCGGGTCCAACCGATGTGAAACCGTGTAGAGTGCTATACGTAATATAACAATATTAAAACAAATTAAATGAATCGCTTAGAAAGATACATAGAAATATATAGCGCGCACCGTAACTTTGCTAAGCTACAGTGGCACTACACAATTTCGTCAAATTCCATCTGGTACATGTACATTACCTTATTTAATATTTATATTTGATAATATTGTTTAATAATCAAACATACAGTACCTAGGTCATCACGCCGTCACCGAGTCGCGCGAGGCGAGAGAGAAGGACGGAGACGACTCCTCGCACATTTCGCCGGCGGAATGCAGGTTCCCAAAGTTAGGCCGCGAACAAAGCCACCGCACGATACGCACACCGTAGCGGCACCATCACACCGCACTCTCAGTCCCCGTCCGAGATCTGCACGCGTCAATTGTGCGATCGCCGAGCTCGGCGGTCCGGTCTGCCTGTTGACGTCTAATTTCTAGCGGCTGATGTCCACCGCAGTGGTGGCAAACTGCTTCATTACGACATTTGGTATTCTTCATATCGGCTATGTCAGGCGCATAGAAAATCTTGTACGGCATCTTCTTATTCGCGGGTTGCAGATTCCTCTCCTAACAAATCCTTATTGTATTCCAAGTTGCTGGTCGGCAATCAAACTCTTTTGTCATGTGACAATCGGCAGTTTAAGTTCTGCGTACACACACACACAACTATGACTTCCCATGTCGCGCTACCGAGAACACCCACAAACATACCGACATTCGGAAATCACAAGATGTTTTTCCATGTCAACCAGTGAAAAGTGTGAGGGGCTATTTCCGATCTGTTTTAGCATGGAGCCAATGAGATAACGCCCCAGTGTTGTATTATCTCAGCTTCTGTCTTCCTAAATCTGTCTGTCGCAATCCGGTGATCTCTTGCAAACGTAGGCTGACAAGAACGATTCTTCTTCTTTAACAATTCAATTCAACATTTCCACACGACACCGACACCTGCAAATGATCCTCACACCTTCCCAGAATCGCTGGTTTAGCAGTATGTATGTTCTACTTTTTAATTCCTTCATGACAGTGCTGATTTCTGCCTTGAAAATGACAAAATGTCTGTCTTGAACAAAATGAAAGAAATTTGTCATTTGTGTTAATCTAGCTACCTACACATTTTTGTCTCCTAATATATATAATAGATATTTATATATATAATATATATATATAGATAATAATATATACAATAAGTATTTCTTATAACTATTAATTTTTCTTTAACAATATACTTGTAAAAACTGTACAGGTAATCGCTTTACAGATAAAGCAAGCTAAAAAATAAATAAAAATGTACACCTTTTAGTTACTAGCTACCAGTGTGAAACGCAAAGATACTATAAAATAATTGAGATATAAATGTATCGAACAGTCGGTTGACCATCCCTGGTTCGGTGTCTGAAGCGGTGCGCGGCCCAGAGTAACAAAGGAGAATGAGCGCTAAAAATAGATGTTATTTTTACTCTTTTTATCATCCAGTTAAATCAATTCAATCTATTTGAACCATTCAAGGCGGGATTTATCGTTGGGTATTTTGCAGTCACGAGTGAATAAATAATTCGGTACAATTATTTTAATATTGATTTGATTAGCTGTGTTCGGTCTGTCTAACGGTGGTGACACGGTTCAATAATAAAGGGATGGATTTTTGTCCCGGGATAAATTTGAAAAATAGTAGGATTATAGATGCCTGATATAATCGTATTCCACAAGGTTCTACAACGTGTCTATATATCATCTTCCCCCAGAGATTAATATTTCAACATTGATGATAAGAGCGAGGTGATGACAAACCAGAAGGAACAATAATTGTCAAGATTTAAGGAAGCAGATGGATGCGCAGAACAGAGGATGCAAAGGAATGGTAGTCATTAAAAGAGGTTTTTATCCAACAGAGAATAAAATGAACTAAAAGAAAAGACTGACTGACTGAAAGTACAGCGCGTGTCATCAATTAGTGTATTCATAGCTAACTAACGCTCATAACGCTGTTTACCCATGGGAATAGAACGCCGCACTCTTGTATCAATCGAATCGAATCAACGCGCTAAACTTTGTATGTCGCACCGTGCTATAAGCGTAATTACACGCACTTTAAGAGCTAACGATCAATGTCACGTATACAAGCACTGAGGATGGAAAGATATTATTATCACACAAGAGAAAATAAGCTTAAAATAGTTCCAAGAATGAAAACTACTTTTGGTCAAAGAAAGCTCCCAAAATATACAATCAAATTGGAAATAATATTAGAACTGTGACTGGCATTAAGGCTTTTGAAGGAGATGTTTCTAATTGTAAATTAGGAAGAGCAGATAGATACTGAGAGTAAACTGTTTTATAAAATGAAACAATTCTCATAATTGCATTTTGTGCACATTTCCCTTTACCTTATATGTACTTGCATTCTATATATTGTATTGCAAATTGGGTTTTTTTTCCTCTATGTATTTGTTTACCAATTTGCCCTAAAACAGGCTCGCCCCTAGTTGAGCAATGTGTGTAAAATATATGTAACAAACTGTTTTCTTTTTTTTGTAGCTGTACAAATGTATATATGTCTAAATAAATAAATAAAAAAATAAAAAATGTAAATATTCCGCCATCTCTGGACAACAGTTCTCAGCTACGTATAAGATGTCTTATCAAATTGAATAATCCCCCATTTAGAATTAGAATCATGCTTGACAGGAATGAAGTTAACATACAAACTACAACCATCCACGATATCAACAGTGGCGCAAGAGCCTCGGCACTGCGCGCGTTTAAGCGGCACTGGAGGCCTTGTTTTCGATCAATTTGTAATGTTAATCAGATGGTATCGCGGCGGTGCGCGTGCCTCACAGCGCAGTACGGCGCAGTGCAGCGCGGCGCAGCGCGCCGAGCGCGGAGTGGGCTTCCCCGGGTATTATTAAAGTGTTGTCTAGTATGAATATAAATAGCGTTTAATTCTACAAGCGTCCATGTCAGGCCACTTCCTCGTTACAGGAAGTCGTGTCACTTCACCTTCAATCTTCATTCCGCAGCCAGAAACCGCGCGCTGCATTCATAATCACTTGTTTTTCACATCCATTTGCTGCAGGGGTACTCTCATCGATTTTAAAATAATTGTATTAACCTTTTTAATGCCATGAGCGCGTTAACACGCCAAACTTTGTATGTCACCCAAGATATAATATGAGCGTGTCGATACGCACTTTTGGATCTTACAAACGTGCAGGGATTAAAGTCATATTTTAAAATCATTTAGCCATTTGTGAACGACTAGTCCCAGCTTTTACCCGATGTGGTGTCTTCCATTTCAAATAGAGTTGGCAGTTAAAAGGTTTACGCTGATTTGGACACAGAGTATTCGTGCAGCTGTTTCCTTCGATTATGATTTCGAGTATTAATTGATTTAACCGAGACAAACCTAGAATCTTCTACTAGCTTCTGACGTTCTCCCGCGAGTGAGTCCAAAGATCCGATTGAGCGCCTGATGTAGCGTTGCGGCGAGGTTACGGTCAAACTTTCTTGACATTTCTTGTCCACAAAAAAATCCACAATTTATTGTCTCACCTTAATGTCTATAATTTCTTAATAATAATAGCTAGTCAAATTTGTGCGTTTTCAAAACTTGACTTTTACGTAACCCGGTACTGGACTACTGGAGACTTCTCGCATCATTAGCACTACAGCATAGTGCGGTTTATCGTAACTGACACATCATTAATGATTTACCAAAACTTCTAAGAACGTCTGTTTACGCGCCTTGTTACTTCGATTGGCACCACTGTGTTTCACGGTTTATAATAATGTACACGTATGTGTGTATGAGTGAGTATTGCCGCCCTTTTTTAGGAGAGCCAAGAAGACGGTAATCGAAAGGCGTTATTCAATTACATTCCGTGCTTCGATCAGTCCGGCGGTCCAAATAAACCACCAGTGCACGCTTCGGTCGGTCGAAATCTAAAGAAGACAACCCAGCTAAAAGAACAACAACATCGGACCAAAAAGACAGCAAAAATAAAAGGTGAGTGCAGCTCATATATCATATGTGTGCTAATTGTTAATCGGAAACCTGGGAACCAGCTATCGAAGGACCGAGATCCCCTGATTGAAACTATAGGTGAGTTCATTTATCTAAAATCCAGAAGATAATGTAAGGTTTTCAGATGTCATATTTCAGATGCTTGTTGAAGATACTGTGCACAACTAGACATACGAAAAAATACATTTTACAAAAGCTCGGTGTTAACCATAGATTACCCGCAGTGCGTCCCTTGAACCTATGGGAGTGAGAAGCTTGTGGTTCTCGGAAGGTGACGGAACCGAACAGTCGAATCTGTTAACACTTCAATCTCATTGAAAACGCTAGATGGTTCACGATCTTCAGTAATAATAGACTGACTTACACGTATCGAGTAAGAGTTTTCACAGTTGCTCGGTTCAACCCTGCTGAAATATCACACAGAAACGTCGGTGAAGAAGTCACCATCATCCAGACGACTGCGCAGTAGACCTGATTACACGTTGAAGAAGTCTCTAACCCTCGCACGATCGGTTAATACGGATGTGACCCGTTAAACGAGAAAGACTTCTCCTTGATAGATTTGTTTATGCATAATTGAAGAAACAGACTTCATCGGAGCGGCGCCACGCGTCTGTAAGAGCCACATGTCGCGGGTCTCGTCAGCTGGAGAAAAAACACCTTTAATGGATTAATTTATTCTTTGAATTGTATGCCACGGCCGGCGTTTAGATGTAAGGATTTTATATCATATTCACTGGGCAATTGCCAGCTAGTCGAGGCTTCAGCTCGCTCGGTGAACGGCCGGCGTAACTCGTTATCTGCGGGTCGTTTATTATCGGTGGCGACATTTTGACGCAACGGGGTGTCAACTAATGGACTGAACGCACTTGCGGCAAAGGTTATCAGCGGAGGCGCGCGATAAGACCTGCGACGCGCGACGCTAAATGAAATGCAGGAACTGACTTTCAAATAAACCATAACCATTCCTTGTACAATTAAAACAAATTAAACACGTCACTAAAGACGCAAAAACCGAATCTTCCATTAAAAAAATATAGTTGCTACCGACGTTACAAGATGGCGCCATCTGTCATGTTCAGCGATTTGAGAAATATTATCGTACATCATCACGCGCTAACATGTTCAGTACTCCAGTTACCTCAATTAAATCAAAATTCAATACATAAACCGTAACGGCCTTCATTTTATTTTTATCGCACAGATTTTATTCCCTATCCCATTTTGCTATTCCTTTACCCTCGCTCTCCCGTTCCGTCCGTATAACTTTTATCTCTCTTGAGTTTATATTTTTATATTCTTATTTTCAATATTTTCTCTCACTTTTTTCTCCATTAGAGGAGAAATTATATTATAGTCCTATCAAGTTATCTATATATTTAATAACTCCTTTTCAAATATAGTGAAATTTCAGAGAAAACACGTAACTGATTAAATTATTGTTTCACTTTTATCACAATTTTTGTTATTACAGATAAACTATGTTTTCCTAATAAAATAAGCTACAGGTTGGTGCCGACCAATTCGGAAAAGGGGAGGGAGTGATATTCACAATAAAGATCGAAAACCCCTCCCCTTTCTACGCCCCGCCGCGCTATCCGAATAAATCGGAATAAGTATATTTAGCTCAGTTATCAGTAATTTGATGATGAAAGAGACTGCACCTCTCCTAACTACAGTAGATGGTGACAAAAGTATAGCTTTTTTCTCTCTTTTTACAATACTATTTTAGTTTGTTGATACAATTAAATATTACAGTTTATTAAAGTTGGTCGCTTTCTATTGGAAAAGGTAAGATTATATACATAACGTATCGAGTATATAGAGCGTAGTTAGATATGAGGCAATAGAAAGTCCCTGTGGAAGCCATATTTTAGACAGATATCTGCATTACCTAAATTGTTCCATTAAAGTTACGTCCGGATGACATATGTACACAAAAACAAGCGAGTATTGAGTTATCTCGTCATAAAGGTATGTAAAAGGCCTCTTCGGTAATCTCGTATTGAACTACTCAGGAAGCTCACCGCGGTACGGGTCTCGTGATGGACTTTACATCCACCAAAACAAGCGCCGCCCACCTCATCTGCCTCCGTAAAGCCTGGCACCTGACTGCTGCATTAACATCGTCTCACGTAGACGAAAGGAGGCCGACAACTCTTGTGTTTTACAAAATTCAGAACGCGCCAACCGTTGCGACAGTTTTACGTGACGAGGTATTCAGATTTGAAGCGAACCAAACCCGATCGGTCATTTTATAGAATCTACGAATTTATTAACGGAGAACTTCGGGAGGAAATATCAAAATTAACAAGCTACTGTGTCTTAAGATAATAATCTGCGACGAGAGGTCGTTATTATATCAAACACCACATTGCGAATACTCGACCCGACCGACCGGTACATACGTCATCGGCTGAAACGAGCGTCCGTTCCGCGATGTATTATATTTTGAAATATAAATTTGATATATATATATAATAATTTTGATATATGATAATTTTGTTTACAAAGCGACTGCAGTGTACAATTTAATGCGATTCAAATAAAAATATATATATATAAATAATTAGATAGAATAATATTTAAACCGCTATTTATTGATTATTCAAGATGTTTCGATGCCTATGCATCTTCTTCAGAAAATTAAAAACAAAACTATAAAATGGTGAATAAGTAAGAACTAGTGAAAACAAGTTTAAAAGGTGACTATTTGCAAAGAGGATTTGGTTATTTATAATATTTAGCTTGTCACTGACGCTTTTTCTTATTTTTAAAATTTCAAATTCATCTAACTGTATTTGTATGTATAATTTCTAAACCCTCGTTAATAAAAAATACATATGCTGATTAAATACTACCTTTGATTTCTGCGATATTGCCTACAAATTATTGGTGTTGTGACAATACTACGAACGTCTCGCTCCGTAGCGAATGTATTGTATCGTGCTGACAATGACGGATAGAGTCAATCATATTTTGAGGAAGGTTTGACAGTTTACGGATCGGTTCAACAAATTGTATGTTTAATTTGACATTCGACCAGATGATGTGTTGCGGACTGTAAATATCGAACCCGGCGTGAAGCTGTCGCTCCGCCGTGCCTGGCGCGCGTCATCAGAAACGTTTGTTGACTGAACACCACGCGCAACCACCGACAACATAAAAGTCATCTGCGCACTGCACGCTTTGTTGTAAATAAATGAACTTATATTTATTTACAAGGCTATATCCAATTTTCTTTTAAATAATGATACTCTACACGCAATCCTCGTCAGTTATCCAAAATAAAAAATATGCCATTAATAATGTGAATACCTAACAACTTCCTAATTTGCGCATAAGATAGCTAAGATATTAAATTACACAAAAAACATTACATCGATGCACTTGTTATCGTAACATTTTTAAACTGCTTAAGATTATTTAAAAGATTCAAATTATACAGTGGCTTACCAAAATAGACGAGACAAATGAAAAAAAAAAAAAAGTGACAAACATACTAAGACGTGCACAAATGTAACAAGTACAATTTTCTCTATTCAATTCTAAGTTGGGGAAATTAATGACGCACTTATATGGTGTTGACGATATTCCCTCCTGCCCGAGATATGTACATATACAACAAATTAAAAAATACACCTCTAACACCAAGTTCTTCATAGATTTACAAGTATTATATATTCGTACGACTTAAAACTTATTAATATCGTCACTCATTTCTTCAAACTCACACGTCACGTCACGTCACATCAAACTTCATGAAATTTTTGAAATGTATCTTATTTTCTCTTGAATCTAGCTCGTCTGTGTGAATACAACATTGATAAAGCTGCTCGATACCTTCACGTCAACAATGACACGCTTCTATAACAAGGAGTGTTCCAAGTTCCTTGGAACCTTGGAAGCAGACCTGAAACCTTATGCAGAGGAAGCCGATAGAACGTACGCTACTGGCCATAAGTATTTGCCCGCTTACAAAATATGTTTTTAATGTAACAAAACTAAAATGAATTGTGTGTGAACGTGTTTATTAAATATATATATGTGAAATAATAAATTATAATCTTCTAAATAAAATAAAAACGCATAAAAATACTATATTTTCGATTCATCAATATGTCTGTCATTTCATCTGAACATTCAAGTTCCTAGCTCCGAAACTATACAATACACTCAGTACCAACTGGAAATCGTACAATTACTATAAGATTACACAAATATGGACCCAACATATGATTCAATCAGGTAGAGATGAATTAGAAGCATGGATATCCAACAATTTACTATAATGTATACAATTCTTTTACTAATAATTCACTAGTCCTACAACACTCCCACTCCACATATTTTTATTATATTTTTATTTTATTATACTTTTATTTTTTTAATTTTATTCTTACTTTTTTATTCATATTTGATTTATTTTTTTATTCCAAATAACACCACAACAGCACGAAAAAAAAAAAAAAAAAAAACTGGCTACTTTAACACAGACTTTAGTCTAGCAAAGTAGCCAGGACAACGCTGTATATATCAGAGGTGAAGTCTACTCCATCCCACACATTAAAATATGTATTATGTATGTTATGTATCCACCTCTGTAACTACAAAAATATGGATGTCAAAATATATATAAATAAATAAATAAATAAATTGATATCACAATTTCTTTGCATCTTCAATTTGTTTCAAACAAGCTTTGCATATTTTAGATGAATGTTTAGGATCATTATCATGTTGGAAAATGATCCCGCGACCAATTACGCGAGTTCCCGGCGGCAACATATTTCATTACAATTATTTTCTATAACTTTCTTTGAATCTTGACAATATCGCCGATACGTGATCCACCAGCACAGAACCACCACCGTTACACACCGATCAAACAAGAGCTCCCCGTTAATGACCGATGGCCTAGGACCAAATTTGGATTCATCACTCCACAATACTTGTCCACTTTTTGTATTGTTGTGCCCATTGTAGTCTCTTTATCTTATTTGCGCGCCGAAGAAGTGGTTTCTTGACGCCCGTGCAGGCCTGCACTCTGAAGCCTCCGTTTCACTCTTGTTAAACTTATAGGTTTGGGCCGGTCCATATTTACTCGGGATGCAATTTCAGGTGTAGTGATTACAATCACTACGCTCCGATCTTCCGGCCGGTACGCTTTTTATTTATAACACTTTCGTTGTCCTCGTATTTTTTTTATGACCCGAGTCCAAACGATCTGATTCTCTGCAAATATGATGAAATCGGGTGACAACTGATAATTACATTTCAAATACAGTATTGCAAAATTTTTACGCGAGCAAGTACTTTCGGCTGATATGAAAACATATTTTGTAAGTGGGCAGGTAGTGTATATGTCGATACAATTAAAAGGCCTGCAACAGGAAACCGCAAACTTGAAATGATGCGGTTTGAAGATAAACGCGTGACTGTAGCATAGCTCATAACGCGGTTCTAAAAACAATACGCGCTGCGTCACTGACGCGTCCGCCATTGCTAGATTGAGTTGACGAGTTGCTCTCAGTGTCTAACTGATCAACATATTATTATCCTTCGTAACATCTCCTCAGTTACACGTTCCACCGATCCACTTCTAATCTATTATTTCTCGTGGAGCGCTAATACTCTTGTCTTCGTTTGAACCCAAATACCAGAACTTAGCTTTACTGCAAACTTTCTGGATTTCAAGAATATACTCCACTCTCTTCCATCGCAGTTAACAGCGTATCACGGTCCAAATTATCAAACGCTTTTTTAAAATCAATGAACAATGCGACGACGTGTTTTTTATAATATTGGATAATTAGTATAGCTCCATTTTCGCCTCGAGGGCGCTTTACACATAAACTGTTTATAGTTTACATTATCTTTGATTCTTAAAATTAAAAATTGTAATTTTCACTCATGCTTATGATTTTTTGAAAAGGTGCGTTTTTAGTTTCTTCTTAAATAAAATTTCTAGTGCACTGTTTCGTATGACGGAGGGCAAAGAGTTCCAAGCTTTCGGGCCTGCCACCGCAAATGCCCGTTCACTAAATTTAGACTTTTGGAAACGGTTAGTCGGTTCTACAACCCTTCCTGCGGCTGTAGTAGGAGCTAAGTGAGAGTTTGACGTCTACCATTTAAATTATCTGGGATACAAAGTTCTTGAAGAAACAGAAGCGCCGTATTACGTGTCACCTTGTACATCGACCGGCACAATTTAAATTCAATTCTTTCAGAGAATCGGAGCCAACGTTGCTGGTGTAAAAGGGATGTTATATGAGAGAATTTGGAAACTCCATACAGCTCCATACGTGCAGCTGCATTTAGAATGAATTGTAATCTATCCAGCTGCAACATTGGCAGGCCAGCATATATCCTGGTACAATACGTGACACCACAATGAGTAGACGGGCTGCCTCAAGAGGAAGATGTCTCCGAATACTTTTAATCTGCCTCAGTTGATAAATGTCATTTAAATGTTTATGTATTTTATTACTAATTAAATACATCAATTAGAAAGGTATACACACAGATAAAATCTATTTATTGAGAAAATATTTAAGCTGCCACCGGGATTTGAGCCAGGAACTCTTCCTATCCGGGGAAGCCGACCAATTATACCACGTTAGTCTAGTAAATTGACGGCAAATTTTCTAACTTATATGTTGCATCTTATACGCTAGAAGACGTCAGAGATTTTTTGGATTAACTTTAATACATCTTTTATATATTAAAGAAAACATATTATTATTGTGAAGTTGTAGTTAGCCATAACTTCACAATAATATGTGTTCTCTTTAAAGTGTTTAATCATTTCATTAGAAAATGTTGCAAGTCGTAGTACTTTTTTGTTTTTGAAATCATTATTTATCTTTATTTTCAAATTGTAATTTTATTAACGATAACTCTTTCAATTATTTTATTAACACTTAACAATAGTCCCGTCGGTCTGCAGTCGGTTGTGTCAGAACGGTCTCCATTTTTAAACGATGGCTCAATCTCCTTTTCAAAACACAAGTTAATCAATTTAGATAGTATAGGGTTCATTTTATTTTCCATGACCTCTATATGCCACGGGCGTGTGTTGTGACAATAGCTGTAAGTGTTTCTAATAAAATATTTAAAACTGTGGAAAATATCGGTTATAACTTCTTGATATATTTTTAAAAAAAGCCCTTTTATCCATTTCCATCACGATCTTTCCTTGTATGAGCCGTGTACGAATTCTGCAATTTCTGCAATGCTATTTTCACATTCTTAAGATACTCTTGAGAGTCGTTCAGCAGCCAAATTCACAGTCCTTTTATCTTTTCCATTCTTCTGTTTCATCCATCCATTCAGATCATTTTGAGAAATTTAGGTTTACATTAATATACAATACAATGCACGCCCTATTCAGGGATTAATATAATTTGTAAAATAACAAAATTTCATCTAAGTGCAATACACAAAGAAAAAAATGACATATGACAGCATGTTTTTTCATTACCATAATTAAAAATAATTGCAAAATGTGAAGTGAAGCAATTTACCGTCACCATTGAGTTGAGACACGAACAATTGTAATAATGTAGTCCTATAAAGAGTTCAATTTACAACAAAAATGTCCACTACCTCCGCATATTCATTCCCCAAAGAATGCATGCGGAGTTAGCTAATGCACGAGTTCTGACATTACCACTGTAATAGAACAATGAATTGTGTCTCGATGACCTCAATGGTGCGTAAAAGTCAAGCAGACCATCTGGGGGCAGTCTATCATACCATTGATGATCCTGTATAGAAATATAAGGTCGGTCATGGTACGTCTCACTGATAATTTTAACAATTTATACTTCACCTAAGCAGACTAATGAACGTACATCTCTCTCTCTCTAATTGATGAGTATAAGTGCGAGCACCTCAGTACGCTCATCATTTACTGCTGTGTGATCTGTTTGTCTTCCTCCCCTAGATCCTGGCTGTCATCAGAGAACGACTGCCAACGATCATTCATCTAAATTTGTTAGGCTCCGTGATCGCTCTCCATCGCTACCACCACCACCACCCTTTCTGCATATTTGATATACACTCTTGATGATAATTAGGAAAACACATTGTTTAATATAATATAATATATAGTGCTCTACCACTTCGTCTGGACCGCGCTGATACGGAGCTGGTGCGCCATGGAACAGGAATTCCGTTACGGTAACCCGCCCCCCTCCCCGCGCGGTTGGACGGAAAGCTGACTCACTGCGGAGGGTACCTACCTACGCTCGGCTCACCTACTCTCAGACCCGGGTGAGTCACTCCGCGCGTCCAGACTCGGTGCGTGCTCCTGCCTCCACGCACGATCTCCGCCCGTCGATACAGACGACTCGTTGTCGGTAGTCGGTACCCCTGGCGGAAGAATGCGAACTGATTCTCTCTTCACATCGGAATATCGTGACCGTCCACAAACTATCTCCTAGGGGCGAGGATATCCTTCGACAACACGTTTGTCAACTTGATTATGGGAACCAATTATACCCCATCATCCCCGATCTAATTATTTTTAACGGTCTCACGGGACTCCAGTCCGGTCCGCCGGGCACCCGCTACCCCTCGCAGGGCAGTCTTCGCATTATTCGCCCATCAGCGTCTTGGTATTCGTACGGTTAAGATATAATCAAACCTACAGTATTTCCTCGATTACGAGACGCATATTTTTTCCTATTTTTGTTTCTCTGAATTCGGAGTGCGTCTTATAATCGATGGCGTCTTACAATCGCTATAAAATTCCACAGTCGTGATGAATTACTAAACTAACTGATTACTAGTAGAACTGAGTCGAAAAGTGATTAAGAAAAATCAGACGCGAAATCTGAAAAAATTTCAGTCGATTTCATAATACGGTAATAATCATCTCTACATCACACCCCAAGTATGACACAAGATAATATTTTAGCTATTGTTCCTGATAATATTAAATATATTATAAATCCTTTACAAGAGCATTGAAATATATTTTGAAAGGGTGACAGTCGGTCTAAGGTAATTTGGTGTCAACTTTAATAACCGGACTGAGAAACGCGCCACCCCTGCCGAAAGTGGATACAAAAACGTCTCCAACCATTGTCCTTAAAGACGTCTCTTTCGTCTGTTCGCTTTGAAGGGTCAGCGAACTTTTTATTTTCCCAAGATATCAAAATACAACACAAACCTGAAAAATGTTTAATCATCGGCAAGGTGAAAGGCAGAGGAAGCGGAGGGAGGTCAGCGATCGCTAGACTGGTGCCGATCAGGTGTCCCAAACATCCGCAGTGTTGAGCGCGATCCGCGGTCCGCGGTCGTGACTGACGGAGAAAGCTGGCGCAAGGGTCACCTCGGCAATGAAAACACGACCGATCGTGTCTCGTGCCAGTATTCAGCGAGGGTAGGCAGACTTGATCACATACATTTCTATCATCTCATACTTTGTTCCTGTTGCTAGAAGAGATGGAGAAATTGGTGATCACGGGGAACGTACAAGGGGGAAGGGCGAGAGGCCTATGTCCAATAATTCGGATCTTCGTTATACGTCGCACTAAATAAGGCCAAGGCTTGCGAAGAGCGGAACAATCAACTCGCGCTACGGAACTCGAATAGAGGACCGCGATGCTCGGTCATGAGCGCATCGACCGAGAGAAAGACGTCACTTCCTTCGCAAATTTGTTCATCCTTTTAATGTAATTTCTAACTAGTATTAAATTCTGCGTTGCTTATCTCGTCTTCGTTAGTGTTAAACTGCTACACGCGGTGTGCCGCTTTTGTGGGTTAAATCTGTCGGCAGTGGTGTGTGGAGTATGAGTCTCCTATATGTTTTCCTTTTGCGCCATTCTTTTTCCCGAAAAGGAGAGTCTTCTCACTTCCTTTACTCCCCGGCCCTGACGCTGCACTTTCTTGTATTTTCTTTATTAATAAAGTGATTCTGTCGGGGGCAACGAGGGCAACTTTTTATTTTGGCAGCTGCGCGGTATCGCCCTGCGAGGCGGTATCGACCAGCCGCCACAGTAGCATTAAAATAATGCCAACCAGACGGCGAAAGTGCAGGAGTCCTGGGTGAGCGGCGGGTTCGGCCTCATTTTATTCATCCACATCTATCTCATATTACATACTGATCGTTTCATTTGGATTCTGAGATTGCTCGATTATATTAGATTACGCCAGATTTCTGTGCTCGCCCTCACACCGCGCTCACGTCCCGGCCATCTAAAAACAATTCACATATACACGAATACATTAAAAATAATATGATATTTGAACTCTGAACAAAGTAACTTACTGGCCAGAATCTCCCGAGTGTGACCGAATCGTGTTGAACTAGAGTGTGACGAAAGATCATTTAACCTACACCGGGGGGTCACATGTTATCCCTTGTTTCACTCGTCCGTATAATCTTTTATTTATATTTTCATATCTTTCAGATACCTCAAACAATCTATTTCCACTGTCTGTATGATTCTTACTCTTTCAATTTTAAGATTCGATGGTTTCCGTCGTGAACAGCTGATCATTTCTTCCAAACTGAAAACAGATTTGACAAATTTCGCCAGACGTCGCATTATTTTCACGTTTGTGAATAAAACGAGGCGCGCGCTGTAATAAAGTGATAATAACTTTTACTTTTATTTACTTACGCCCTGATGGGATTCATTGGATAAATAATAGTCGTAAGTGAATATTTTACAATTTTAACATTCCCGTGTCTAGACTAGACAACTGCACACACGACAAGTGTACACTCTACTTACAATCCTTTACATCAAGTACGTCGGGTTAATTAATACATAAGTCACTGTAGTAGAGTAATAATCTGACTGTGTGCACCTGCACCTGCACCAGTCATGTGTGGAATCGTATGGGTGGTATTGTACTCAGTGCTGGTTTTTTAATTGGAAAATGACATTAAATGTTTTTAAAATATGAAACAGTGCATGGTACAATCGTCTTACATATTATATTAAGAGTTTAAATACCACCATACGCAAATCTAGTTAACCCGACCGACAAACAGAAAATATAACACTATATTACTGCATAGGAAAAAATGTCAATATTACATGAATTATTTCACCGTTCACCGTCACACTCGAGTATTACACTCGACGGCTGTCGACTTGAACGCCACTTAGGGCTAGACAAGTGACCGAATGAGCGTACCGCGCGGCCGCCCGAGCTCGGCGCTCGGACCGCGGTCTGGGGCGCGAGTTGACGCGGTTTCGTGATTCTCTCCGTGGTGTTACTCAATTATTACTCATTATGAATACTTAATCATCGAACGCCGAAGCAGTCGGCAAACCTGAATACGTCGTGTGTTTCTTTCACGAAGGCGTACGACAGCGAATTGGGATTACAATTATACAACTACAAGACCTAGACTGCAACATCAGAATACTAGATACAGAATATCCAGCATTCGAAAGTTGTAAGCATCGCGTAACTTGCAATTTGTTATGACGGCGAATAAATATTATATATGTATAAGCCAAAGTTAACCTTGGACGATTTTTCCATAAAACTTATTTTTTTATACATATATTTATTACATCTCCTCTCCTCTCTTGTCCTTATTAGTCCAACCCACAACCACTTTTCACCAACCCCCCCCCCCCCCCCTCCACCCCTTCGTGTATCTATTTTCTTGTTTTAAGATTTAGTTTATTACTGAAGATGGCGAATTAAGATTCGAAAACGTTTTAATTTTTAATTAAAGTGTAGTAAACAACGTTGTGTTTTATTTTAATAATTTATTTTTTTTCAATAAATTAAAATTTTCATTAATAGTTAATTACAATGGACTTCCACAAATTCACGAAAATTTTGAAATATTTTTTTAATATTGAAGATATAATTTTATACCGAAAAACGGATAGTAGCCTAACGCAGCGCAACCTAACTTAGCCAATAATAAACTACCAAAGACTTTATAACAAAAAAAAAATTTCTTCAAAAATAGTATTATTAGATTGCTCGAAGAATAACCAATAACGTGTCACGACAAAAGCTCTGCGGACATTTGGCCCAACGACAATACGCCCACGACAAAAGATCAGGCCGACCACTGATCCACGCGACATAACGGCCACAAACAAATATAAAAAATATTTTTTAAGGCTTTCAAGAAATCGTAAAATCGAGCGGTGACTGAAATATGCATACCTATAACCTTGAGCAGATTATTAAAAATAAGAAACCGATCAAAACAAATGCGAAATATAAAGTTTAGTCACAAATTAGAATTCTTTCAAATATTTAATTAAATTATAAACAAACGTCAGAATTGTACAAAAGACATATACGATGCTAAAACATGATAAAAGTGAATATTTCCTTAAATACGCATGTCTCTAGTTTGCGCGATTTAATCATTAAAAAAATTGCTAATAGCGATTAACATAATATGTTAGTTTAAAATTTAAAATGATTATTTTATTTTATAAGACGTTATATTTTACTATATAAGATCTTTCTTAATTTCTGTAGTATGTGCAAGCACAACCTCTTAATCGTATATATCTTCAAATATGAATTAAATGTATTAATTAGAAAGATAGGTATACATATAAAATCAATTTTATCGAAAAATATTGTTGTTGCGCCACCGCCCCGGATTCGAACCTGGATCTCTCTAACCTGACAACAATATTTTTCGATAAAATTGATTTTATATGTATACCATTCTAATTAATATATTTAAAATATCACAGACTGTCTGTTCTGAATAATTACAACTTCACAATAAAAATGTGTTCTCCCAAGTATATATCTTCCTTTATTTCGTATGCTTTGCCTCGTATTCAATGAGTTATATTGGTTTATTTGGTTTGTGAAATATGATTTGTTCGCCAGTTTACCCTAAAACTGCCTTACCTAGTTGGGCAATCCATTTTGAAAAATCTGTACAATATATATTATAGGTGTCTAAGAAATAAATAAATATAATAAAAGGTCATATTGAATCGATCAATCATTTCCGAGGCCGAAAATATGAGCAATATTTGAATAAACCTGTAATATTATTAAATGTCACCCATTATAAATCTATTTTAGAAATGTCAGCTCGCCCGAGTTAGGGGCGCAAGCGCACACACCACGTACTGACCTAGATTAGTAATATAATTGTGGTAATTGTGGGAAACCGCTGCGCGGCGACGGTCAGTATTTCCGTAAAACATATTATTTAATATCGAAAACATATATTTTTTTAAAAAGATAAGTAATAGATACACCACAGTACAACTTAGCGTAACCAAATAAAACAAACAAATACTCAATTAGACAATTTTATACATTAATTTATTCTTAATATAGTGCGTATATATAAATGCTATAAATATTTTAATTTTTACTTATCTGGTACGTATTTGATTATTTTAATTCAGAATCTATGTAATTTGTCCTCCTTTTTTAAATCATTTGAAATTTCATTGAAAATCTTCATCGCTATGTACATGTACTCCCTGAGTGGGATATAATACAAGATATGACGCGATTAATAATGTAAATAAACCTCCCCTTCTAATAACAGCGGGTGAAAAACAATATAAACAATTGAACTTACTAAATAATTAGCGACGAAAAACGACTCTTAAACGATGGCAGGTTTTAAACACCAGTTATTCAATGTATTCTCTCGGTTTTCACACTAATGTATACGATACGATAACCTTAAGAAAATATGCGTGAAAACATATATTTTTGGTATTTTTAAACGAAAATAATGACAGCGCGGATTCGACGACCGCCATGGCCGTTTTAAATAATAACTGAAGTCTTAAATCATGCGAGTAAATATAATACATTATTTAAAAACGTATGTTTTCACAAAGTATTATTGGTAGTACGTCCTGCAAATTGAATTGTTTATAACTTTATTAATTTTTAACATTTTACTAATTTGGTTCAAGACAGATTTGTCTCCGTAATCTTGGCTTCAAAATTATAACAAAATATATTTCGTTTATGCAATAATTTACCATATTAACACAATTTTGTAGCACACGGAAAATGCATCTAACGGTCGCGGTCTTTCTTATAACGCTTGTATTGTTTTAATTATGGCAAATAATATTCAGTTTATTAGTTTTAAATTAGTATAAAGGTCCTATCTAAGTAATAGTTCTAAAAAAAGTCAAATCTAGTGTATAACTTCTGTTATAAATTAATAATAAAAACCCTCAATTTCGTAAGAAAACGCGAAAATTTGAATTAGTATTAACCGCCTAAAGATCACCCTCCGTGTACTGAAATCAAAAGTTGCCCTTCCCTGAAGAGATAAAACATACCGCACGCACTCGAGCATATACGAGCAGGCGCCATATTGCTTCTCCAAATACGGTTCACCAGCGCCTTCGGGGGACGGATCTGCGTTAAGGCAATATTATAAATAATGTATCTAGACTTACTCATTCTTGAAAACGTTCAGTCGCCCACCGACACACTCAAACCAGCCTAAATACACAACCGAAAACTAAAATCCTGCATAAATAAGATCGCTAACTACAAGCTTTCAGGAGGATGTAGTGTGACGGGTGTATTGTACGAAGAACTGCTTCCGATAACCCAACAGTTGTTCAAACATTCAACTTCTCGCCATACTTTAAACATAGACGAACGAAGTAATCAAGATAATGAATAAGTAAAAGGTATTTAGGTTAAAACACATGGCGTATTCAGAAAAGTTACGCTATTTGAAACAAGACTAGATTAAACGCGATGCTTGCTGAACTGGGATGTTGCGTTAGGCTAGCGAAACGCCCTGCCGTCTCTCTTGGCGGCGCTAGTAAGCGCGCCGCTCGTCAAATAATGAAAATTATTGCCCCCTTAAAGGCATAGTTCTGTGGTCAATCTCATGATTGTTCAAGGTACCATACAACTAACGCCGTATAGTGCCAAACGATAAACAAAGGTATCAATTCACGACGCTCCACTATATTTACCGTACCTCTCTGCACCCCCCTTTTTACCCTCACCAAGAACACGACTTTTTCTGTATAATGAGAATGGATGCTGCTACGTGCTCGTCACTAACTTGAAGGTGTTTACTTGTTGCTAGTGTATTCGGTTCCTCGCGCGTGCGTGCCGAAACCGCTATTGTGGAGCACAGTGCTTCGTGCTGATTTTGCCAAATTTGATATCTTCCCATATCGCTGAATTCCTACACTCCAATGAATTATGTCAATACGGAGCTGGTTATGTAGAATAAGTAGTTGTCAACTAGCAGCGTTACGGTTTCATAGTTGACACTCCAAGTTAAGTGACAGCGATCAAGTGGATTTATTAAGGACGGTAAACAAACATACATACTTTGTACAGAATGAATATTATGTTTATAGATGATTTTGTTTGGCCGACATTTTGGTTTGGTCACTTCATAATTGATAGTCGTAAAGAGTAGTTGATTACAATTTATAATGGAGCATCTGACGCCTCAACAATGTGTTGAAGTCATTACAACATTTTATCTAACTAATAATGGCAAAGCTGTAACCATTAATGGTGATCGCTATCGTCATATGTTGGAAAACTTCTCGGTGGGCGAATTGTGGTTTTAACGGGACCGTGCCACCTCACACACAGACCGAGCTACGCTTGAAATTTTGAGATAAATTTTTCCCGGCCCCGCAATATCAAAAAGTGGCGGTATCGACTGACCTCCTCGATCACCTGATTCGCGGGTCCCGACTATTTTCTGTAAGGGTACTCGAAGGGAAAGGTCTACGCCAATAAGCCAACAACAGTTCCGATGGCATAGGACAATATTCGAAATAAAATTGCTGAAATAACACGCCAAGTGTGCGAAAATGTCATGAAAAATATAGTTAAAAGAATGCGCATTTGTGCCGCTGCCAGAGGCGGCCACTTGGCTGATGTCATATTCCGTACATAATTGTAATAAACCAAGTAATCGATAAATAAAAACAAAATAAGGAAATTGTTTCATTTCCTAGTTATTCAAAAATAACATCGGCCTGGAATATAATATTCACTCTGTATGTGTTCATAACAAATGTCCACAATATTGTGTACAACACAAACAGAGCGAGAGAGCTGGTCAAGTCGCGACCAATAAGACCTCGCGATTTGCAAACACCGCAGTGGGTGGATACATCGTCACATGAGGTCATATTGTCGACAGTTATTGCTCACAACGAGACCTGTAAATCCATTATAAAAGCGTTAACTATAGTGTCGATCATCACGAGGGTCGATGGACACCGAGGTCAACGGTAGGTGCTAATTCAATGGCAATAATAATCAATCTCGCATAGTGATAAGATCTCCCAAGGTGTGCACTTTGTTGTACCTGAACGGAGAATTAAAAAATATCCATTTCAACCATCGTCTTGGTGAACTTCTTATCGTTTCTTATCCGTTCAACGGACGTTGGCTATCATCACTTTGTTTACTGCTCCATGGTTGCCAAACCGTAGCCTCAGGTTCTTCAGCCATGATGTTCTCCTTCTTCCAGGGCCTCGATTTCCAGTAATCTTTTCCTGCATTATTAGATACGAGACATCATACTTCTCTCGATGTCTCATCACATGTCCGAGATATTGAAGATTTCGTATTTTTGTCGTTTTTCATTCGTAACTCCATCCAACCAGCTTATTTTGAGCATTCATCTGTAGATCCACATCTCAAATACCTTATCATTTCGGAACACATAGAACATTCGCAATCTAAGGCTGAGACTGCAGAACATCTTTTTCATAAAAATCTCCGCCTTTTATCTAAATATTTTTTTACAAATTGACACCGCGGCGCCCATACGAGCGAAATCAAATTTAAACATTAATGGTATAAAACTATCTTTCTAATGGCATAAAACTACAATTTTTATGTTTTATTTAATTTTAAAGTTCTATACCTCTAAAAAAAACACCCTTTACTTATTTGATCGTGGTTAAACATGCAAAAAACTAACCTTTTATAATACCATAGTACGCTATTTATATCGCAGTTCTTTCTGGTGTGCGCGAGACATGAATCTACACAACAATCATTACGTTGACTACACACAGGTAGATGAGATGACGTCACGCGTTTCCATCAGAGCTGATTACTCTGTGGGGAATTTATACGTGATGAATAAACGCGAGAACAGCGTATTGCAGGTACTCGTTAGTAATTTATCCCAGGAGTGAACAGCGAAGGAGATGTCACAGTAATAGAAGTATCAAAGCCGCGTAAGGTTTATTCAGTACCAGAGCCAATCGTAATCCGTTACGTAGCGAACCTTCGGTGGGAATACCGAAGTTTTCCCTTTCAAAACAAATCATTACTCATTCTGTTCATTAGCTGTTGGTGCAGGTAAGAAACATTGACAACGCATTAAAATATACTCCCAGCAACTGGCATACTGCGAGATTAATATTAGTGGCGTTTTTAAGAACTTGTTCGTGTTCTAGAAGAATCTTTCAATTTAAACATTGGTGGTACATCAAAAAGGACCAAAGTGCACAGTCCGTTGAATAACGATGTGAAGATTAAATGAAACAGAACCGAGAGATATGTATAATGTCTCGCCATCCCGAGAGCTTCTTGATGGGCTTCAAGCGATGGAGATAAAGATGTGGCTGTCGATGTTTCAAATTGAAGCACTGAAGTTTATCAAAGCTGGAGCAAATGTGATCCAGGTATAAAGATTGCATGTCTATATCTATATATATATTTTATATGCTTATCACCGAGTGAACAGTTCTCACACCACACACAAAATATATTGGGAACGAAGTAACAAATATTTGCGGATAATAAAGAGATATTTAAACGTTTCTTTGTATGTCTGTTATTACAGCTGCTGTCGCCTGCCCAGACTGTACATACTGTAGTGCATAATTAGTAATTATCTAAAGCGTACCACGTACGACATTAAATTCATTAAATATTTAATAAATATTAAATAAAACATTATCGTAATTTTTGATTAACGCCATCACATATGTTCGACGCACAACCAATCATTAACAAGTTAAAGATATTTATTTATATATATCCAATAGCAGACACCGGAATTAATAATTCATTTTTATTAAATTTTTGGACACATTGATACAACTTATATATTATTAGGAGAACGCGTTCTTATTGTGAAGTTGAAATTATTCAGAACATATGTCTGATATTTTAAATATTAATTAAATGTATTAATTATTATTATCGGATATACAAAGGTATTTGAGATTCTGTAAAGACAAAGTAGATGGCTCTTTCAAATAATGGAACGATAAATGTATTAATTTGAAAAAGGTAACATATAGGTTCGAAAATTTGTCGTCAAAAATAATGTCGCTGTAGCATAGTTGAATAATGCACCTTCCTCGGTTTGGAAAGAGATCGAGGTTCGAATCCCGGTGGCGCAACAACAATATTTTTAGATAAAATTGATTTTATATGTGTATCTTTATAATTAATATTTAAAATATAACAGACCGTCTGTTCTGAATAATTACAACTTTACAATAAGAATGTGTTCTCCTAATAATTAAAAATATTCAATTTTTTTTTTTGGTCGATTGATCTAAGTGGCTATTAGTAAGAGTGAGTAGAACGAGATGTGAGCGCTGCTGCCGCTAGCTTGAGGCTACAAAATACCGCAGTATGTATTGAAAATACGTCCTAAAGTTCCCTACAACCTTATAAGCAGTTTTCGTCGGAGACAGCAGTCCTGCCGAGGACCGTTAGACCTGTTATTTGGCTGCGTCTCACGGCCCCCATCCTTGTAAGATTCACCAGCTGTTCACTGAACCGACCAATGGAGCTCGCCGGAAATGATGTCACATATTTCTGCCCACGTTGTTTAGTAACAAAATTGGCCCGTTCTCAAAAGGAACATTGTTATTCAGAATTGAAGGAATCTTAGAGTTATGCCTTGAAATTGACTCCAGATCAATCATTCAAGTCCACAATCAGAGGTAATTAGAACTATTGTATGTGCAATTATGTTAATTGCAACTTGTTTTACTTTTTATATATTCTTTTTACTTTTTATACATATATTTTATATGCTATGTACAATAACAATACATGTACTTACTTTAAGTAATACAATGTATTTATACGCTATGTAAACACATCTTGATTTACTCTTTATATATATTTATTAGTATATTGAACACTACACTTTGTTTACTATACCGGAAAGGCACTGTCTGCTATAATACAGTAAAATACTAGTGTAGCAGGCAGGGTGCCCAAATATATGTTTTATTTTGGTGCAATGTTATCCGATTACAACAATATTATTATTATTATAATTGTATAATATATTCTCTCTGTGTAAATTCAATTGATAAGTACCAATCATTTTGAAAAAGTGAAATATGTACTAAGATTAATTGCAATTTGCTTAAAAAAAATACTACGTAATGTACCGTTCCGGCGATGACGAGATACTCAAATGCGGCGCCGCGCAATATAAGAAGTGTTGATATTATCGTATCTGTATTTTTATGTGCCTTTCTTGTAAGTATACAACATCATTTTTGGGGAAACAGTTAAAGAGATCCATATAAGAATTTTATTTTTTAATATTTATAAAGTTAACTTGGTGGTTAGACGTAATTGTTCATTTTGACTAATAACAAACTTTGTATTAACCGCATTGATTATTTTAACATCTCGATACCACTGTATCTTCGGCAGGACTGACGTACATCAACATTTCAATTATCGTAAATCAAGTAACGATTTTTTACATCGTCACTTATACGTTATGAGATCCTCTACGAGTCCAAATAGGTTTACACTTCACTTATAAAGTTTAGTTTTAGTTTACTAGAGTTTGGCAATAAATAGGGCCGAATTACCACACCGATCGGCGTCTCAGCCTCCCAGTCTCCCGGCAGCCTTCAGCGCCGGCCGAGGTGAGATCGCGGGGCGCCTCGTGTCCCGTGGAGGTCATTAACCCGGAGAAAGTTTTTCATCTGCTTCTCTAGTAAACACAGGACGCCATTCACTTCCGAGGGAGGGAGACGAAGCATCGCCCTCGCCACTCTTCCTCTCGGCACTCTTCACACATTCGGCATTGCAAAAACGGCTATTGAAGATACCAAACCCACAAAATCCATATTAAATTACGTTTCCCCGAGTATTTCTATGACTTTCTGGACGTCTTGGATGCAGTGTAATTATGGCTGTACAGTGCTCGATTAAACGGACAGGTCTGTAAAAACGAACGTATTTTTATTATCTCTTATATATTTAATAATAATACGTAAATATATGTTTAATTTGAAATGTACATTATTTATTGCGAATAAGAAAGAGATCATCATAACACTGATATTTTTTCCAATTCTTTTTCAACATCTAATAATACAGAGTGGCCATTTTATATTGATTCATTCGTTGCACCGACCCGAGGAGGGTATGCCGATCGCTAGTCGCGCCCTTGGGAATTCAGTCACTATAGAGAGTGTCCTTACCAGTGATTCGTGAAATTTTCCTTGGAAAATTGATATCCCGGTGAGGTGACATAAACTGGCCTCCGCGTAGCTCCGACTTGACACCGATGAACTTTTTCCTACTGGACTACCTTAAATCAAAGTTATATACAGTAACAATTCTCCTTCTCTGGACCAATTAAAAGTAAACATCGGAGAAGAAATGGCAACGTTCACGGAGAATACGTGGCGAGCAGTTCTCGGAAATGTCGTCTAGAAACCGTTTAGAAGAGTGCCAGCGAAATAACGGATTACATTAAAACATAATTTTTAAGAAATAAACTCCCAAAGACTGTAATTAAATGCAAAATATACATTTTATTATTAAACCGATCCATTATTTTAACACAATTTTTATTATGAAAAAGACTTTTGGGACAACTTATATATATATATATATATATATATATAATTAATTATCGTACAACCTGTCCAGAACGTATTATCGTCCAACAATATGTCCAGAACGTATTATCGTGGTCATGATTTATATATATTTAAAATATAAATATATATTTGTGTATATCTAGTGGTCGAGGATTCGAGTCTCTTTCCAGTTAATCCAGGCCATCGAGTTAATCCTATTTTCACAGCAGAAGCGTTTAGCTCAGTTAGAAAATAGTAAGAATATTGATGTGACACGTGTTCCGTGTACGCTTTTCCATTTTTTTTTAAATACGTGCCCTCGGGTTGTCCTACAAAATATTGTTTTACTCGAATATTAAAATCCGCATTTTTGAAAAAATTGAAAATATATAAAAATAATTTTAAAAACAATATTTTCTTATGAGCTTTTTTTATTCACGCAAAAAAAAGATGGTAGCGTCGGTGTACATAAAATAGAGAAGTAAATTTCCAGACGAGCGGCTGTTTCTCAGAACCGACGGCGACTAGAGACTAGAGACAAGAGATGAGAATTCTCGCGCAAGGAATTCATTTGCGAATTAATGAGTATGAAAGTTGAGCCTGCCTATCGGTCGGTTCATCGCTACCTGCCCATTTCTACTGTATTTCTTTCCACAAATACTGAAATTACAATTTTAAAGTGTGTTTCGCACCGGTGTTATTTCCAAACCATTTTTGATTTAATTTTCAATTAGAAACCGCGAATAATTTCAGCATAAGCAAACGGTTATAAATGATTTAATACGCTTTCGTAGTTTGGAATGGGCAGGTAACCGCTTAATAATGTATTCATATTATTTTAATATCATTTATTACAACATAACACTAAAATGCTAGACGCGCACCTTTCTAAATGTTTATCAACAGGTTCATAACTTGCGGATCCCGTGTATCCATATCTTTATAAACAATTAAATACTAATTTAATGTATTCATTATAAATATATACATATAAAATCAATTTTGTCGAAAAATATTGTTTATGCGCTACGGGGATTCGAACCTGGATCTCTATTTCCAATCCGGGAAAGTACACTACCAATTGTGTTATAGCGCCAGTATTTTTCATGACACATTTTCGAACCTTATATGTTACACTTTTTCAAATGAATACATCTATCGTTCCATTATTTGAAAGCCATCTACATTGTTTTTACGTAATCTCAAATACCTTTGAGTAAACCGACTGTAGATTTATAATTAATACATTAAATTAGTTTATTATATTTAAAAACATCACAGACCGTCCGTTCTGAATAATTACAACTTCACAATAAGAATGTGTTCTCCTTAATATTATAAACAATTTTAAAAATTCATCAATGTTCACAAATCGTGATTTTCATATCTTTCAAAGCCACTTTATAGGGAATTTCAGATTTTGGATATAAGACAGTTATATGTGCTAATAATAATAAGCGCTTCAATTTTGAGGACTGAAAGATATTATCTCACAAGAGTAAATAAGTTTAAAATAGTTCCCAAAATATATAATCAAATTGGAAATAAAGTTAGAATTTTAACTGACATTAAGGTTTTTAAAACGGATGTTTCAAATTAGGAAGAGCAGGTAGGTACTGAGAGTAAACTATTTTATGTAATGAAATAATTCTTATAACTACTTTTTGTGTGTTTTGATGTTGCATTTACTTAATGCTTGCTTAGGTGCTTACTTACATTACTTATTGGTATTATTTCTCCCTTTTATATATACGTTTTAAAAATATTTCCACGTTTACTTGCTTTGTATGTTACGTATTCGATTTTATTGTGTTTTGCCTTCAATGAGTTATTTGGTTTTGTAAAGAGTATTTGTTTACCAATTTTCCCTAAAACAGGCTTGCCTAGTTGGACAACGCATTTTAAAATGTGTGTAAAATATATATGTAACAAACTATCTTCTTTTTATTGCAACAGTACAAATGTTATACTGTATGTGTAAATAAATAAATAAAAATAAAAGAAATGTTTTGGCTTTTAAAGCGAGCGCGAAATATCGAGAAGTTTTTAATAATAACAAAAAATATTTTTTCGTTCTGAGATCTTAAATACAAGGTTAGACTATATGTGTGTAATATGCGTAGTAGATAACTACGCGTGTGTGTGCCTAGTATTCCTCTGTAGAACAGTTTTCTTCTAGCGCAGGCTAATGTGGAACCCGGGGTCTCAGTACTGTGCAGTAGTTTTAAATATATTGCGCGTTGTCCTCAACTATCGTGTAACTTTTATTCTCATTTTTCAGTGTTTTTTGTAAGAAATTTTATTTTTTAATGAGAACACATTATCATCGTGAGTTTGCAGTTTTTCAGTAAATAGTTCTGTGGTATTTTAAAACAAATTAAATTAATCAATCAGAAAGATAAACAGAAAAAATATTTTAGTCGCTACCGGGATATCGTATACAAGATGTAACAGACCTAGTCCACAATATTTTATGAGTGGAATACCTTAACCTTACTAAATTACGACTCGTAAATGTTCAAGTAATATGTGCCTAATCGCAACCGTGTCATAAATATAAGCATTTAAAAAAAATCATTATTATATTATTTCAATTAATTTAAATATTTTATTGATTCTAAATTATGTATTGAATACAAAAAATTAAAGGTCATCGAATTTTAAGCGGCTAGACTATTTTTTGTTACATAATTTAAGGCCTGATGCAAAGATATAGATTAATAATAGATACATTTTGCAAATTTCGAAGAAAATAAACATGTTAACATAATTTTGTAAAAATTAATTGTTTGTACATTGTACCTTAATGTCGGATTATCTATCCGGATTATTAATGACCTGTCGATAATCTGTATACGAAGAAAATAATAAAAATCTTCGTAATATATTTTCAAGATAAGTTAATCAGTAAACGAACGATCTGAACGGCGTCCGGATGGGAAGCTGCTCGCGATGCTCCTCGGCACGACTCTTCCGCGGACGCGCGTCCGGCGCGACGATCGGAAGGAAGGCTGCTTTTCCGGACAGCGTCAGTCAGCACCGGACGTCACCGGAAGAATCGACGTTATCGGGCCGCCCCGAGGGCAGGACGCGAGACTCCTCAAACGTGCTACCCTCGAAACGAAATGACTTTGAATTCACGTCGAGCGATGTGCAGAATACAATCTGTGAACTGACTCCGCGACCTTCGAGCGGCTGGGAATCGCCGAACCGAATAATCACGTCCACGTAATTGTACTTTATGAAGAATTTCCGTACGCGGCACAAGGATTACGGTGAGGTTGTCGGACGCGGTGTTCGTTTTTAGAAGTGAAATCATCCACTGCGAACCCTGGCTGTCATATGATCGTGTCATTTTTAAAATGTCCTAATTAGGAATGGGACAAAGGCACGCATCGCACATCGTGCATTGCTCCTAAACCGTGTAACCGACTGCCAAAATTAACCAAATTAGCGGCAAATATAAATGTTTACAAAAAAGAAGTTATAAAATGGATTAAAGATCTTCAAAATTATTAAACTATGTATTTGACATCTTTCCCTATTTATAATCTGATCAATCAATCTCTTAACATTTTAATATTGTATTACTATAGATGTATGTATATTTTTTTTATCTTTTTTCATTTGTTGTAAACAAATTCTTTACATCTAGTTTATATTGATCTTGTATTATATGAATGTTGAAAGCCACCCCCATAATCCAGATCTTTCTTATTTCGGGGTGCGTAACTCTATTTTATTTTTATTTTTTATGGTCGAATACATAAATAAAAATGACACCATAAGGATAAAAGATGAGACTTGAAGCGAACAAGTAAAGGATTACAAATAATATCAACACCGAGGGCAGTTTGTCTTGAAAGTTGCGTGTTTTAAAGACGATCGGTTTATACCGTTTTATCGTGTGACGTCACATCTTCCGAGTCGACAAGTCGGTACTCGACACTCTTCGTACTGATATTAGTGACATTGTGAATAATGCAAATCGACCACAAAAGACGCGGTTTCAATATAACAAATTTAGAAAGGATTACTAATTTCGATAGCGGCAGAAGAACGGAGAAGTGTGGAGAGTGTTCCAGAAGGAAGATGAAAGACCGTCTGGCCGAGTTGAAGGCCCATTGTGCCAGGGCGGCGCTCACAAAGGAGTACGGCGGGTACGAAGGAGGGCAGAGGTGGTTCATTTCCTCCAATTGGCCGCCTCCCAGATCCATCCCAGTCGCCGCGACACTCATTGTTTAATGAGCCAATCGAGCTGGACCCAGTGGCGCCGTAGAGGGAAAAATGTCAACCTGGCGGCGAAAGAGTAGGACCGATATGGGAGTTGCAGCACGTAAAACGATCCTGCGTAAGTAGAGGTTAGAGATCAGTGATGACGGACCTATGACACGTCACGGGGTTTGGGCGACACGCCAGCGTTCACTGATATCAGAGATTAAATGACATCAAATCAAATACAATGTGTTATATTTTTCCCGTTCCATAGATTTTCCGAATTTTTGACACACCGAGATCAAAAGGTTCACCTCACTGGTATAGATTCTCGTTTAAAGGCGCATCCACGGGTGAGCTTTTTGCCTTGAAACAATCGTTTAATTTTAATTTAATACATGTTTTGTTTCGCACCTCACTTCACCCTTATTGTACGTCAAATTTCAGCTAATTAAATTGACGTTCCATTGAGAGAATTTGAATCTCCCCAGCGGCAGTTGAAACAGAATAAATATTTGTAATGTAATTATGTCTTGTGATTGTCTAACTTCTCAGTAAAAACAGCTGTAGGTAGCTAAGATTCTAGGTGACGTGTGTGCGCACGTATCCAACCTCGCTGTCGAATCGAACGGCGTGTACGCCGGGCCGGTCCTACCAAACTCAAATTTAGATTTATCTCAACTAAATCTCACCGTGTCTCATTACACGGACCATTAAAAAGGGAAATCAATGGCGAGCTTGAGATGGTGATATCTTAAATGCTCTTAACGCTGAACCATATCAGTTAGACCATGAAAGTATCTTAAGTGTAGTGCGAATTGAAGAAACTTCTAATTGGCTCTCTCGAGTGGAATAAGATGAGTTCAATTTGTCTCCCTGCTGACCTAATCATTACGGTGTACAAGTTATAAGGTGTAAGGGCACTCTTTTCGGGGTCTAAAAAAGTAATGTACGCACCACTGGCCGTCGCTCGGGTCAGAGCGAGGAGGAGAATTAGCGTGTCAGCGGTGCAGCGTGATGAAATGACGCGCGGAGAGGCGAGGATAAACGATTCGGAAGAACAATTTGTACCTCTGAACACATTCCGTTGAATCCTCGTCACATCCTCAAATGATAGTAAAACTGATCAAAACACGCACACACTATATTTAATCGTATTCCGAGGGATTCAACAATTCATATAATCATCGTCACACTTGTACAAATGTTTGAAAATCAACATGGATTACAAGTAAAAGCCCAGCTTTGCTTTAAAGCTTTCTTATATAGGCAAATTTAAAAAAAAACGGACACATAAGTGAAGTGTCAATTTTCTTCGAAATACGAATTAAATGGATATAATTTCAAATAGAAAAACAAAACATCTTCATTTCTACTGTCAGAAATTTCAATTTGATACCGGATTTTACAACTTCGTATAATTACGATTTTATTATACAAAGAAATGTAAGTCAAACGAGACGAATCACTTAGAAAGACGTGCAGAAAAGAAGGATCTATCGAAAAAATATTTAGTTACCACCGGAATTCGAACCCGAAACTTTTAATTGCCGGGAGAGAATGCGATACTATTTTATATTTAATTTTACAACGACTTTATATGTAAATCCTTAAGTGAGACATCTAATATCTCGATTAATTTTTTCGATATGTATTATATTACTAAGAGATTCATCTAATTTGCTTTAAATATTAAAAAACAACGTTCTAAAATTGCAACGTCACAATAAAAATAAGATTTCATTAAAATGTGTACAATTTGAATATAGCGAGCCCTTGTCGAGAATATAGAAAATTATCTTTAATAAATAAAAAAATGTATATATATTTCAAATAAAAACGTTCTTATCAAAATTGTTTAAACAGAAAAATGTTTGTACCTTGTTCGCAAAAATGTAAACAAATAATATAAGTCGGCAGGCATTGTAAATGATACCGTATATTGGGCGCCGGCAGAATCAACGTCACCGCCCATAACTAGTTTGGGTCGAGAGTCGACAGTCGACGGTCGATAGTCGAGACGTCTGATCAATGCGAGATATTTTATAACAGGTCACTAAATACAGTTAAATAATGTTGAATTTTTATAAATGATCACATTATATTATATTTACATACATATAACGGCTATAACATTCCGAACGATAAAATAACCAAATTGAGAAATATGTGCGGTTGATACTACTTTTTTGTTTATTTGAATACGAATCAAAATATTGCGGCGCGCTGTGTATTGCAGAAAAGGACTACTTTGTAATGTAGAATTTGTTATAAATTTACTAGGGATGGGATGCTGTCGTCTTTATCTTACAGACTTGAAGAACATCTTCTCATCGGAATCTCCCAGTCCGCAACCGCCCACAGAGCGCGGCATTGCCGGATGGATTGTATTATTTTTCAAAACATAATCAGTGATTAACAATGGAATAATTGTTGTAAAAAGATTTTGTATTTAGTTAATTTGAAGTAAAATTTAGGACTTAAGTTCCAAATGAAACATTTATAGGGAAATTAAAAAAGAAATAGTTCATACTGGCATTGGAGAGTAGGACATGTATCGTAGAGAGGTTAGAGAAGACGACCCGGTCACACACTTATCCAATAGTTGAGTTTAATAATAATAACAATTAATATTATTGAAAAAACGATAGGAAAATTGGTAAGATAACCAGTGAGACATATCAACTAACTGAAGAGTATAATTGAACAATTAAATTAAGGATGCCACATAGAAGAAGGTAGAAACGGCAATATCAGTTACGAAGAAGAATCAGAGATAGATGAAAAAAGATAAAGCAGCAGAGAAAAATACTAATAAATATTCTAAAATATATTGTACATCTACTTCTTCGCGGCAAATAGGGCAAGCTTTATTTTTGAATGTAAATATAATATGATACCAAAAAAGGGTAGTCTAAGGGTTGTCTAGCAGAGTACAACACAACCAACTTAAAACAATTAACGCAACTACGACAATTCAAGATCTCGCAGCCCTAATAAAAATTCAGTTTATACCTAAATGTATTTTATACGAATACAATGCTTTTTAGAGAAGTGTCATTGTACTGATCATATCATATCCGAATATATCATTGTACTGATAACAGATTAATAAATAAATATATATAAAATATTAAATGTTAATGTGGCCCTGAAATTAATTTAAAATTACGGAAAAAATAATCATTTTCGCATGTTATTACTTATTATTATTACAAATTCTCGTAATAATTATTGAAAGACGACATTGTCACTTTTGACAGTACTACACTAATTATTTTCTGACACTTACTAGAAAGAAGAACTGTATATACAACTGTACAATAGCTATTCGACGAACGTTGATAAAAGGTTAAACATAAGACACACGATTCCATTAGATTTAATAGAACGTTACTTTGATTTTTTTAACAGGCAGAAAAACACTGTACACTGCTTACTACTCTATGCATTCCTAGACCAATATAATGATCGATACGTTACTCCACTGTTTTTGACGCTCTCTACGTGTAGTATATTCGGGATACTAAAAAACACTTAATAATTATTGCAAAATCAAGCGAAACCATCGCCATACGGGTGACGCCTCTACACTCCAGCTAGCAACACGAGAAATGCAAAAACATTAATCCAGCCATCGTGACTAATTATATCGTCTTTAATTAAAGCCAGCTCGCCAGGAGGAACAAAAAACATGTTATTCTCGACAATCTTCGGGCTGTAAGCCGCGGGCAGCATCCGCACCGGACTGATCTGGACCAGCCTTCGCGGGATCGCGAGGGCTGGATCACGCGCACGCCCACCGCCGGCGAGGCACCCTGGCGGGCGAGCAGCTCGGGGACGAGTCCGGGTGAGGGGTCAATCAAAACCACCGGCACAATGTGATCACAAACGGCAGTACGCAAAAAATCATCTATCCGACGCTTCCGAGAGGTATTCTCGACCGTATACTCGAAATCGAGATATCGAGGTGTGAAGTCATTTTTAAATTTCTTCGATATCTTGAAATGTGGCAGAGTTACAGAGGTTCCAATTTACGAGTTTTAAAAACGATCGGTTTATACCGTTTTATCGTGTGACGTCACATCTTCCGAGTCGACAAGTCGGTACTCGACATTCTTCGTACTAATATTTGTTAATACTAGTCGATTCGTACGAGAGATGTGGCGTCACACGGTAGATGTGGATAATCCGAGTGTTTTTCAAAAAGTCCAAATTTGAACGTCAATATCTCCGATAGTATTGCACATTTAAAAAAAATTCAAAAAGCATGGTATTCTGGATTTTTTCTTATTTTTTAACATACTATAATAGCTCATCTTTGACGTGCTTCACTCACTACCTCATTGGGTATTGATAGATTCTAAAAAGAAGTGACATACGGACTAAGACGTGCACAGACGTAACTAATGCAAATAAAATGTAAAATTTATTTACATATTTAAAAAAACACGTGCGTAAATGTCATTTTTTATAGATGTTCAATAAATAAAAATAATAAAAAACAACCTAAGTAGTTTTGGTGACTGGTTATTTCACGTTCCTCGGAGTGAATGACGCACTTCAGTGTGCTCTAGCTCGGAAATTTTAAATTGCTGGCCGAATGTGTGCAATTACGACGCGAGTCGACATTTTCAAAATTAAAAAATACCAGGAGGCTCTCCGTATTCAATGTGTAAATAGATCGTTAGAAATAGCGCAACAGAAAATTTCTAAACTTTTGAAAGGGGTTCGCGGGTGGACTAATATACATATATAAATGTTATGTATGTTAACGTTAAAAAACTATGTAAGGAAAAATATATTCGGGTGATATGGTACACGTGACTGAGGCACGTATGTAACGTGTTATTTAAATAAATGTTATTTATATTCAATTTTACACGTTAAAAATCGTTTTTTTTTTTAAATTAAATATTCTATGTAATCATCAGATTAATAAAATATTATACATTGAAAAATAAATCACGACTCGTCTTTCCGCTCGGCCCCACAATTACGAATTTACATATTTCTAGGTTTAAAACATCAGAAAAAAAATGTAATCACCGTTTATGTATTTATTGCTTATACAAAGAGCTCATTGTTGTTATTAAAATGATAAATACTTAGTAATAATATTGACTTGACAACGTGTACAAAACGTGTCGAATTAAAGGTTGAGACTGCAATAATGCAATGGCGTGAAGTCCACACAATTAAAAAAATGATATGATGATAATAATTCTAATATTAAATACTTCATTTTGATTATTTGAAATTTTAATTATATACCTAGAAGATACATCTTGGTGGCCGTTTCTCTGGCGTTCGCAAGACGTGTCCGTGCCACCTTAATTGGGATATTCTTATACCTTTAATAGAAATAAAGTCTCCCTTGTACCTCTCACTCGATCCAAAAATTTTACTCCTGCTACTCCTCTAAGATATCATTTCGACTAACTGAATTCTTGATGTCACTCTCACCATATATTAAAGTTGACTTTTGTCTTCGTACGAAAAAATTTTTTGTTTGCCCGCGTACGGAATTGTCTGGAAATGTTCGTGTATAAACGACACGAGAGAGAATTGTGTGAGACAAAGAAAAAATAATTATATTTTTTATTTATTATCTTTGTTTTATTAACCACTGAATTGAGTTTAAATACATCTACCGGTTTCGAAAAATACCATTTTCTTCTTCAGGATGTCATAACTAACAATTTTTCGAAATCGGTAGATGTATTTAAGCTCAATTCAGTGGTTAATAAAACAAAGATAATAAATAAAAAAATATGAATTTTAACCACAAAGTTAATATTGCTAATTTTAAAAGAAAAAATAATTGATACAAATAATCCTTATTATTTACGTAGGAATTTATTGTTTACTAACTATTTTAATATTATAAAATGATACGGTAATGTAACTAATGATCTTTTTTTTAAAATTAAATCTTATTTCCATTCCAAACACCGCAATAAAATTAGTTAGAGAGTTAAATTAAAGAGGGCATAATATAATTACTATATCGATGTTACATCGTGTCGATGCCGATTAATATACCGATACAAACAACACACATCCCCTTTTTGGTATTTCCTAGGTAAGGAAAAAATGACCATTTCTGAAAGGTGCCTAGGATAGATACAAGTTCTTAAATATGAAAAAATAACCATTTATATAGCGAATGAATAAATTATGATGATAATGTATAATAATGGTCCCATTGGGGATCCAAAGTTGGTAACCCTAGGACTCAACTAATTGCCTCGATATATCAGATTGGTGTGACGAACCTAAACCGCGTCACCCCTGCTCTCAATTGACCCCCAGTCACATGGAAACAGTCAGCAGATTAGTCGCGAAGAGTAATTATTAAACACTGTAAGTCACGAGATGTTGATTGCTCCGATAGCGGGAAAGGTCAGGTACGATAATACACGAACCGGTAGCCATCTTTGCGTTCATTTTTAAAAGCCCAATTTTCAAAAAATATCGGCTTTCCCAAACAAAAACAAACCTAGCGACTATTTCACGCAACATATACAAGTTGATACTTCTTGTCATATCAAAAGGGGTCGATACGACTTTACGATCTTCGAACACCCTAGTTCGAAAACTCATTAATATCGAATAAATCGGACAACAAACCCCGTGTCATATCTCAGTGCCATAAGGTCGAGAGTTACGATTCGGATCAAACGCATGTGGTCACGTGTGCTCAATAAAAATGTTTAATAATCTTGACATTATTACTGTGATGATAATTAAATGGTTCATTATTCATTGTGATCATCGATACGATTATAATTTTTCTAAAATGTCAATCGAATTTTTGTTTACCTCCTCTCGGAATCTCTTTCTAATGATTTATATATGTAAATTGACATCTAAAAAAGCCGTTTGTTCGTAGTCGAGACCAATGTTCAGTCATTAGCATTTCTACGTGGTTGGAACGCCTCGTCTACAAATCTGAAAATGAGATTTAAGCGTTTGTAGTTCAGGAATAGTATCTTCTCAAAAACAAGGCGATAAATAGGTAATGTGTAATCGCGTAGAAACTAGAGGCAACCGGTTCGATATGGGGGCACAGGTGACGTACAACTCGCCATCGTTCGCCCGAAGCGAAAGAATAATATTTTCGAACACAGCCCATCTTTTGCGCATTGAAAAACCTGATTTTTAGTAAGTCAGTCTAGAGGAGAACTCTAATGTCAGACATACCTTTAGCCCAACCGGTCAGGACGTTCCCCAGGTAGGCGACCTTGTACACGGGATCCGGCTCACTAATATTGATGCTGCTGTGCCTCTTCAGCAGCCGGCCCAGGCCCCTCGAGAGGGTCCTGAAGGTCTTGAGTTTGAAGTCCTTATTTCCGGTGGCCGGCTCCGGACACTCGGCGCTCCTGGGGAGCGTCCTCCCCGCATGCTCGGTCAGCTTCTGCCCGATCAGCTTGGGCAGGAGCGGCAGGGATCTCCGTCGCTCCGACAGGACCGTCTTAGCCTGGAAGACGCTGTAGACGTTGGAGTTCTTCTTGTACGCGTGCGCATTGTTCGCAGCCTTGATTAGCTCGCACAGATCTTCGCATTCTTTGTCGTCCGCCGGTTCTGCGATTTCTTTTGTTTCAGTCTGGTTACCGAGTTCGCACTTTTCATTAGCTAATACCGCGTCACCGGCGTCCGCGTCTCTGTAGCGAGGTTCGCGCGTCTGTATGGACACCGTCACGCTGATCTCCAGCTGCTTGGGCGGTTCTCTGACGAGATTATTATTGAGTTTGTCAGACTCTTTCTGGTTACCTTCCACCGCGCTGTCGTCGTATATGAGAGAAGAGCTGAGATACTTCCCCTTTCTCAGACTGGAAGTCTTCAACATGAGGTTTTGCTCGCTGGAGCTCCTCGTTTTGAGGATGTGGATCTTGCTGAAGTTGGTCGCGGCTCTGTCGGTCTCGTCCACGCCCACAAATCTGCCGGTGATTTCTCCGGAGAGGTTCTCGGCGCTCTCGGCCTCCGGCTGGCCGTCACCCTGCTCCCCGCCGGGCCGCTTGCTCCGGAGCCGGCGGACGTCCGACGCGGTCTTGTGGGCCATTTCTATTCGCCTGATCCCAGGCACGCGGTATCCTCGCACCTGCCTGGCGAATCAGAACACTATGAAATCGGGCGGAGCTCGGCACGCCGAACAATTTGTAGAACCACTCTGCGCACACATCGTTCGACACTTAACGAGAATGTTAATTCGCGTCCCCGCGGCGGTCGCGACGCATCTAGAATGCGAAATATTAATCTGCAGCCCTATATAAAAGTTACACGGAGGACTGCAGCCGGGCGCGTCACACTTCTAGTTGACCGATCGCTTCGGACGAAACCTACTCAAAAACAGTTTTACTAACTAACTCCGCAAAAGTTATAAACCTGACCGCGGCCGGAACGTACACCTACTTCATCCTGCACTGGCCGAGTTACCCGACAGTTACACCAACTAAAACAGAAACAATCGCGAATGTAACACTCGAAACAACGTCAAACCTGTCGAGAATCCATCAGGGATACGGTCTCGACAAGTAGCACATTTCGCAGATGGTTTTGGTTATAAACAAAAACAGAAAACGACGACGCATTCAAGTTTCGCTATCGGCGGAGCGGACGCGCCAAAGGAACCGCAGTCTCGACGAGTGAGCGGCGATTGGAGCGGAGGATCGAGCCGAGCGCATCGTCCGGCAGCCGGCGGAGGCGCCCGAGCGGGGCCGAGCGGAGCCGAGCGCGGCCGAGCGCGCCCGAAAGCGCCCGACGGCGGCAGGTATTCCGTACGGAGGTGTGCTTAATACCGGTGACCATAAAAAGTACGCAATATTTTATATTTAATAAACATCCATTTGATTGTAAATATTGTAACTTTTCGACGTGGAAAGTCGTTAGAAAGTGTTACGTGTTTGTCGATTATTATTGTGCGGTATCACCTTGTTTTAAATGAAAGGCCATACCCGAAGTATTAAGAAAATTATGTAAATGCATATGTAGATAGATCATATGGTAGTACCACTCTTGGACGTTCGTGTTATATATAATGATGTATGAAGATACACGAACACGCCATGTCTTAATACATATCTTTCTCTCAGATGAAGGTCGTAATCTCCTGGAGACATGACATGCTAACCGGTGCCCTTCAAGGGTCACGGATTGCTCCCTGTAATCTCACTGATTGTAGATCGATAGATTTTAGATAGAATAATTCAAATAAATCACACTACAGTCGAGACCAGTATAGCTAAAAAAATGTATTTAAGAAAATTAAATATGCATTATCAAAAAATAACATATATTATCAAATAAAAACGCGTAGGTACTCGAAATACGTGTCTCATCAATATTCTTCAAAATGAGCCTAGGTTACGAAAATAGGTATTTTGGAACTATATTCAAGGATATTATTCTTTGTTACAACTGCAACTATATTTTTTTATTATTCACAACACATTATTTTATCAATTTCTCTAAAAAAAACTATTGTTATTTTTAACATATTTTTTATTCCATTTATATAGAAAATTACTCAAATTTTGATAAGGACCTAAAAAGTATGCAAGTTTCTACTTATTTAGCGTGATCTCGATCAATGATATTCCAAAATCAAAATTATTTTGACATAATCAAAATTAGCTTTTGTTTAACATGACGCATTGAAATAAACAAAGTGGCCGTTTGTTTCACAATTGCAAAATTAGTAATTATTTTTGAAAGACAACGATGTCATATTATCCGCAGATATTCTCATTTTCTGTGATACATTGACCACTTTACATTTACTATATACTGAGTATATTAAATATGTTTCAATTGTTCCCTTTAGTACGATAATGGTAATCAGGGCGTTCTATCCGCACGGTGGGCTCACGGTCGACAGGCTGAGCCGCGAGCACCTGACAGGAAACAATTAAATGCCTTCGCCTTCTCCCTTGCTCCCGCGCTCGCGGCTCCCGTCGCAGGTTCCGCGGGCGATAGTCTCTCTCGCTCCCCCGCCTGTACTTCCTCACCGCCGTCAATCAGTGCAGTTCTTTGTGATCTCCGTGTACAATAGCGGAGACCCCCGGGACGAGGGACCCCGACGTAGTGGCGTTCTCAGGTGTCGCGAGGTCTCCTCGGGTGGACCGAATTAAGGTAGTAAGTCGTATGATGAATGTCATCACAGGGTGGGTCATATTTTTGAGAGCCAAAACTATATTTAATTTGATTTTATATCTTTTTCAAATACTTCACTTCGTAATCATTACACATGTATGAAGCAGGGGCGTGCGCTCCACCCTATCAAAAAACCTGTATGTTACTGTAATTTCTGCGGGATAAATCTGAACGATATATTACGAATTAAGTGTGCTCGTTTAGCCCTTATAGGAAATTTTCTGTAAAAAAAATACTTAGAATTTATTTCTAAGCATAACTTAATGTAAATCCCGGATATCGCCGGGCACCGGCCGATTGTTACCATATAATGTATCTTTGGTGTCAAAAACATTACTACATTGTTAAATAACTGAAGCAAATACATACACACCTTAGCTAATAATGAATTATAAATTATATCCCGAAAGACCATCGGCTATTTGAAAGGGTGTTCGATTGACATGAAAAAAATACTATATAGAAATGATTTAATCAAAGTTTTTTTACATCATCTAACAGCTCATACATCTCTATATATAAATCATAAGGAATAATAGAATAAATATGTACAATAAAATCTAATTTTTAACCAAAATTACAACATTTCAATCACTGAGGTAGTCTCCATTATTGTTCAGGACTTCACCTCATCTCTCAACCACTTTATTGATGCCTTTTCTATAAAAGTCGGCCGGTCTGGTATGTAAATAGTTATCGAGCCAATTCTGATGTCGTTGTCGATGTTGAACGTAACGCCACACATTTGATTGGAGAGCGACCGAAAAAGATGATAATCCGACGAGCGAGGTCGGAACTGAGTCGGGTTGAGGATGGATGCGTCGGGATTTCCCAGTTGAGCTTCTGGATGACATTTGGAACCTTGGTTAAAGGCGAAAAGAAGTATGTGTATGTGTAAGAAGTAAGTGTCGTAAATGTTTGTTTTTGTCAACTTGAAAAATTAAGAAACCTGACGTTTTAGAATAATTTTTTGTCACGTAGAATAAAATAGCGGGAAAATAGTATTTAAAAAAACCCAAACACTTATTAGACGACCCGATACACACATATCGATGTACTCCTCAAGATTTTACCCAAGTACAGCATCACAGCCAAACATATTTTTTATCTTTTATTACATTCAAATATTTTTAACCCTTTATTTGATTATTATCTCAAGGAATTATATTACTCCGCAACCAAAGCTCCTCCAGCTGAGACAAATAAAACTTTTACCAGCAATTCAGCCCGTTGTACAGTAGAACCTCGATTATCCGGACTAATTGGGGATGAAGGTAGTCCGGATAAGGAAAAAAATCATAATTGATAGTGAAAGACATGTACATACAGTATGAATAATTTTTATTTGTCTAGATTTACATATGGCTTCAATATTAAATTATTTTTTATTAAGAAATTCGATTATGGATTTTTGCTCAAAGCTAGCTGTTCTTTTTGAAGCTGCTAAATCGCGAATACTTTTAAGACATATAAGTTGTTCTGAATTACACTCTCCTTGGCTCCCAAACCACTTCATGTAGGACCAATATCTCTTACTTCGCAAATCTCTTCTTCGTCTTCTCGATCTTGTTCATCTGAGGCAGATATTTCTTTAATTATTTTCTCATCATTCAAAATGTGTAATTCAGTATAGTCCGCATCGCAATTTAACCACTCGGTTACATCTTCTTCGTCACATTCAGCACATATTGAAATTTGCGCTATCGCTTCCGCAATGTCTCCTATGCCACTTTCTACTGTATTACTGGAATCCAATTCAATTCATGATTTAGTCAAATTTGATATATCTATAGAATTCCAACTCTATGCTGCTGTGTAGCAACAGTCTTTTAAATTTATTATCTTATGGAAGCTGAAAACTATTTCTTCATTATTTTCGTCTGCTAGCAATAATCGTTTTGTATGTAAGCGTTTTACTGTTTCTGTCACACCCTGATCCATCGGTTGTATTACTGACGTGATATTTGGTGGAAGAGATTTAACCGTAAACATTCCATCGATCTGGTTTAAACATTCTATAGACGGGTGGGGCGGTGCATTGTCTACTAATAATAATAATAATGTTTTTCTTCTTTTATTTATGGAGTTTTGATATTTGTTCACTTCTGGAATGAATTGCTTTTCGTATCATTGTTTAAAAATTTCACTATTCATCCAGGCTTTTTTCTGATGGTCATATTCAACCGGAAGACTTAAAGCATCTGGAGTTTTTTGATTTTCCAATGACAAGCGGCGGGACTCTGTGTCCGCCTACTGCATTGGTACACATCATAATGGTGACACGCTCTTTACTAGTTTTGTACCCTGGTGCAGTATTTTCACGCCTCGATGCTAGAGGTTTGTCGGGTAGTTTCTTCCAATTTAAACCGGTCTCGTCAGCATCGTAAATAAATTCTTCGTCGAATCCTTCCTTCTCCACGAACACCTTCAATGTGTCAATGAAAGGTATATCAGCAGAAAGCTTTTCCCCGTGGACTTCAAGTTCTCCGATACCGTGTCGTCCATTGAATTTTTCAAGCCAGCCCGAACTCGCTTTGAATGCGGGTTCTCCATTTAATCTTGTATTGAAAAATATTGCTTTTTCACACAATAATGGACCAGATATTGGCTGTCCAGATGATCGTCTTTGTATGAACCACATAAAAATACACTCTTCGACTTCTTTATTTCCTGATTTTTTCATAACTTTACCCTTTGATGTTCCATCTTCTGACGTTAAACAATTAGTAAACTTCATAATTTTTCCACTTTGCTTTTTATATCTGAGATCGTTGACGTTCCAACACCATATTTATTAGACAAAGAACGTCCCGAGTCACCGCGTTTCAAAGCATTCATTATATCCAATTTGTCTTTTAATGATAATACAACACGTTTTCTTTTCGATGACATTTCGGTAATATTAAAAATAAATATTTAAATACTGCTCCAAATGGTTCGATTAATATCCATAACCAGCGGTTCGTGAACAACGCGTATTGTATAACCACAGTCTCCAGACAGATCAGAGCCATAGAGATGGTATAATTTAAATATAAATTATTTATAAATGTGTCAAGTTATATTTTTATTACGCCGCAAAATGTATTAAAAAGTATTCGAGGTTCTACTGTACTGTACATTATCGTTATTAGCAGCATAACCTAAGTCCACGCCCGGTGAACGCCACTGGTATATAATTATATTAATAAATATCAAGATGTACCACCGCAGGGATGACGAAGAAGCTCAACCAGAATAAAAAAGTGAAGTAATTGCGGGCCCTGACCTGAGGTACCGGAAGTGTTCGTTAAAGTTGCGTCGATTTGAGCTATTAAATTCACATTATATTGGTACTTACCGATGAAAATAAATCCTGCCTGTATGATTCTTTTGATGTTGTTGTATGATTACTTTTGGATGAAATATCTCACCATTATATTATTAATAGAACCGGCGTTAACTTTGTAGAGTTTCATCATGATCGGTGGGCATGGCACGTCGAGCTGAGAGACACCTACCTAATCTGGACAATCCTCGGCTACATTTGCATCTGTTTCTTTTCTGAGAGTTACATCTAGAGTCTCCAATTCGAGTATTCGAGTACTCGATAATTGAGTATTTTGAAAAATACTTGTAAATTATAAATTATGAAATATATATTTTTAAAATGTTACATATTTAGCTGCGTCCTGCGTTCGGCATTTACTGGCCGGGTTAGAGCGATTACTGTCAGGTATGATTTTTTGCAGTTTCGGTTGTCGGCTGTGCTAATGGAATACGACGGAACAATTTCATTCGTGTCTTCGTGTCCTCCTGACTTGTCTTATCAACGGCAACAAACAAAATAAAATATGTTTGTGTTTGTACTCACCCCGCCCACTGATATAAAATGCTAAGCGGCATCAATACACTGTTACAATGTGCATATTACGTATTAAATGAAAAATAGTATACAGTCCCTTTATTAATGGTTTATTTTTTTTTAAATACTCTACCAACTCAGTCAGACGTGACCTGTTTATTCTGGAATAGGAATACCCTCGGAGCTGCTTCGGATGTTATATGTTACACCGTAAGGGTCGACGTGTACACACCCAACCCAGAATATAAAGTACATCAATATGAAGGATCTTTATAGTTCCGATTAGTCTCCACGTTGAATGTGGAGATATTAGTAGAAAGATTTATGCGATCAGCACCTGCAAAAACAATGCAGTAAGCTGATAGGAATTTCACGCGTATAATATTTACACAGGTAAAGTCAGCGGCTGAGCACACGGCCAGCGGAGGCCGGTGAAGGCCAGTGGAGGAGCGACTGTTCTGGCAGCCGGGGGCTGCAGAGACTAAACAAAACATTAATACGTTTCTCCAAGACCTTAAAAATACCACTCTCTCTGAGATAAAATCATCTCTTATCTTCTGTTCTCCATTCTCCTCCATACGGTGAGTCCAGGATGACCTTCATTCCAGCTTCTCGTATGAAGTTTCCACTGTCACACCTTTAACCTCAATTTTGAGGGACAGGACGGTGCCGCACAGCTGTCAAGAAAAAATTCCCCTCATTATTTATTTACTAGACTTTATTGACATACATGTTTTCGTTGTAACATGTAACATGATAAACTTACGATACAATTATAATGCAATTAAGTATACTCGTAATTTATTGTGTGGGATGGAGTAGACTCCACCTCTGATATATATAGCATTGTCCTGGCTGCTTTGCAAAACTGCTGTCTGTGTTAAAGTAGCCAGTTGTTTTCGTGCTGTTGTGGTGTTAACCCTGACAACTTCCACTTTATTGAGGTACAAACAAAAACATATGAAAAATTTCAATACAATACACAAATTAAACTAAATCTATTGCATTATTAGAAACATGTGTGTCTTCTTACTCGAATACTTGATTTCATCAATACAGGTTACGTTACGAGATGGAGAGGTTACACTGTAAGCTATTGCCTCGATGGAGTTAAGCTTTGGTGACGCCATCGTCCTCTCCACGTAGCGCGCGCCGCTGTGTCGTCATACGGCGCTGTGGTTGTGTTCCGTTGTCGCTAGATGCCGGAGTGCGTCGGTCGTGCACATCACAAACTAATGAACATTTCAGGTTTACTATTCGGACGACCACATCTAAAATCTCCTAAGGCGAATGAATTTAATTTCTTGTTCCGCAAGGGCACTCCGAATTTCCCTCGGGTCACCTTAAACATGTGGATGAGATATGAGATTTGCTATAAGTCCCTGAATATAGTTAGTACCAAGATAAATCTTAATGTTCTAGTAATAAGTTGATAAGAAAATATAATTAAAACAAAAAATATTTATAATAAATAAAGGAGACTATATCAGATGTTATACACCAGATTACATTTTTAACCAAAACTTATAAAGAACATTTATACTAATGTAAATATTATTGGCTGTAATTAAGACAATATAGGAAGGTATTATAAGAAAGACCGCGACCATTAAGTTCACTTTCAGTATGCCGGAAAAATGTCTTATTATAGAAAATTTTTGCATATACGGAATATAATTTATAATCTTGAAGCCGAGATTACGGAGACAAAACTGTAAATGTAAATGTAAATAATATGACAAAACGTTAAAAATTAATAATTATAAACTGTTAAATTTGGAGACATTTTTGGATGCTTTAAAATGCTTCGAATTCGTATAAACTGGGGATTTTAATAAATATATCGTATTTACTCGTATCGCATCAAGTACTATTAAAACTAAGTTTTATATCAAAAACATAATAATTTGTATCTATATCGGTCTTATTATGTGTATTTTTTTATTGATTTTTACATTTCTGAGCGGCCGCAATGCACGATAAAATATTTTTTCACGCGTATTTTGTCCACAATACGAGTTCTTATTGTACTTATTCACAAAATGAATCGCAAATTACACGGTTTTACACTGATCTTAAGGAAAACTCTATTTTATTGTTCCTATAAAACATTGTAAGTGCGTCATGTTGAAACATTTCACAGTTTAATAATTCACATACATTCAACACCGCCGTATTATCTTTTAACAAAAGCAACAATCGAATCTGTCGCAATTATTTTGAATGAGGAATATTTTTGATCGATTTTATATTCCATTTTATAAAATTTAAACAGTCTACATTAGCTACTTTCATACTTTTTTGAAATTGTGTTGCAATGCGCAAATTATGGATACAACGATGTATATAATAAAGTCAGATAATGCCTTGGCTAGCGCGCTCAATATACAAATTAAAAGAAAGATGGCAGCTTGGAAGCTTTTAGAAGACTCACGTTGCTGCAGTTGTGTTTCTGAGGTACATAATATTTTTGTTTCTACGGTGATCGAGAAGGGGTGGATTTGAAGTGGTGATGAAGTATAAAATTCGCTCAGCAACTGATTAAAAATTATAATTAAAAAGTAATATACTACGATTTGAAATTAATAAATTTGCGAGAATGTGAAATATCAAAAGAGCATCAGTTAATACACAGTTGATTTAAGAACTTGAGCCTAAGAATTTTATTATTTTTGACAGATATATATTGTTTGTGTAAATGACAATTTATAGTGCAAATTTTATTTTAATGTTTTATAAATATTCTGTTGATTTTCTTTTTCACGTGATTTATACAGATGTTGAATCTAATTAAATAAATTTTCTTTTTAATAAGCTAACCGTTATTTTAATTTTAAAACCAAATCGTATTAAGTGGTAAAAAAAATGATTATGAAAATGATGCCTTACCCCCTCCTAACCTAACTTGGAGCATACAGAAACCACGACTGTGGTGTTCTCCATCTTTCGAGCCACAGATAAAATGTCTCAAGCTTCTCATCTAATCTACATATATTTAATTTCTCTTATCTATAGTAAAAGCTCGTGAAATGTATATTTTGACAGTTTGTTACAAATGTGTTTTTTTAATTAATTAAAATCATTAATGATGACCTCAAAATCACGAACCGTGAGTCAATCACTGATATCTTTGAGTCACATCAGTGATTGAATATCCGGTAATATCGTGATTCGTGATTAATATTTACATTTTATTTATATTATATTGTGAACCGTAATTCGGCGCAGATGCACACGAAACGAAAATGTTCATGAAGGAATGACGTTATAATTCGTGAAAAGTGATATCTAGTGGATTCTGCCTAAAACGTTTTACGCATTTGACCCGAGAATACTCTGAGAATTTGACCCGAAAAATAAACTCGCATTATTTAAAGGTTTTTCATTATTTTTGTGATGATATTAAATTATATATTCTAGAATATGTTTTTTGCGTAAACGAAGTTTGAACAATATAAGTAAATACGCTCAAAATTATGTTATTTTAAATTTATTTCGAGTATTGTGATATCGTATCAGTAATAAAACTGTGATCACGGTCACAGTTTTCAATCACTGATATTATCGAATATCAATCACAATCACACCAGTGAGTCTAGAGTAGCATTTTTTCTCATCCCTACAAATCATATTATTCTCATCTCTTTCTGTAAAAAACCAATCTCTCTGGTAAGATGTACGTATAAATACATATTAAAATGATACGAAAACCGAATGAACTGTTAGTCTCGTCTTGAGAGAGTATGATGTACGGAGAATACAAAATATTGCCGACACGTTCTGTAGATAATAAACGGAACAACAGTGTATGATGTCATTGCTCGGGAGTGAGGTGTGGATGGATTCGAACACAAACAAGCGTGATCATTTTATTAAACAAAACTTAGAGCTGCTAACCGTACTATATAATAATTAGTCAACACAGACCAGTAAATTAATAGACATGATATAAATTGTTCATATAGGAGAGGGGTTTGGAACGTTAGTTGCGGGACGAGGGGCATTCTACACACATTATTTGTGGAAACATAAATCCGATAGTTTATGACGCATTTATGCAATAGTAAAAGTATTTACTCTTCGAAAATTAAATCTTTGTTGTATTTTTTACATTAATGCATATTATATTATCAGCGTTAAAATTTTCGTTTCAATCAAGTCATATATTTAAAAAAAATCTCGGAGCTATTTGAATACGAAAGCTATACAAAAATGATTACGCGGGTGATACCGAAATGCAAATATTGACACGAGGAATTTGGGTTAGTACATATGTGTATATTTGGTAGTCTGTATTAGTTAACAAGCTAGCGAGTGCTAGCCTGGCTGTCTGTCTGCCTGGTTTCTGGGAATACCTCAATCAGCGCCAAACGCAATTTACTCAGGTAATTGAATGAATATTATCATCCTCAAACAAGTTCGCGACGATGGAGACGGTTTGTATCTCTTTTGAGAATTCATAATCGCTCGGGAAATTCAATTACTATTTCAAAACACTCGCCTAAAGACGAAAGTACTACAGGATGTATAATAATTGTTCATTGTGTCCTCGGAACAACAATGTATCATCTGACATTCGCATCAAACTTCTTCAAAGAGATGAAATTTTTACAGTCCAAATTAAGAATAGGACAGAGACATGTATCGTATATCGCTTTTAGACTGCCGAAATCGATTATATATTGAATACATAACTTCTTCTCGTTACTGGGATCTTCATCTTCTCCGTCCAAGTGCCAAAGAGATTGGAGTACCACAAGACTAACATTTGGTTGCTTCATTTCTTGGTCAACATTTTTACATGGATGAAATGTTCCTCCAAATTCTCGCCATCGTGGTAGCGTGCGATACGTCCAATCTATCCAAGAACACACTACGAAGATATACTATCTTTCGGGCTGATATCCTCCGAGTTGATCCTAGAATCTTGGACGATGACAAACAAATCAACAGAAATTAAGGTTGACGTCGCAAGGTTTCAAAACTTAACGGCGTTCGGCAGGATCCCAAATTCTTCGCGTTGCTTTTCCTCCTCTCTCGAAGCTCTAAGCGTCCACGATTATATACCCCACACAGGAATATCGAGCGCACGAGGACCGGAAAGAGCATTACTTTAGTCGTCGTCCATGATTCGGGCAGAGAGTGGACAGTCTAGTCTTTGGGGTGTTCTTGGATGTTGAATGATAAACGGTATATTATAAAATATCAAAAACACTCTCGTGATCTATAATGAAGAAAACCCTTGCGGTTCCCACTCTATCCCGGAATCATTTTGCGAGTTGTTTACTCTCGTTTCGATTCCTCTCAATAACGAACTTACAATAATTTACAAAATCTTCAAAACTTTTTAGACTATATTTTAAAGTTAGATCAGTCAGTTACTTACCATGTAGCGCCCCTTCGTAGTTCACTCTTTTCTTTTATTTTATTATAAAGGCACAATCACTACATTTGGTCATTATTACATTATATTATGTACCAGAGCTATACTTGTACAATAAGTATCAATTTGACGTGAATATTGATTTCAGAAGGCAGCCAGAGAGAAGCTACGGAAGTCATGCACCATCAAAAGGAGAGAGTAAACATCACATTCATGTGTTGAAGTCGCAGAACTCGGTCACAGTCCGGCAGAAATTCACCTAGACCAGGTCACCTATCCAGTGGAAGGCTCCGCTAGCTTTTCTTACCCACTGCTCCGTATATCCCAGTAATTTCTAATGAGAGACTTACACCCTAATAATACCTAGAAAAGTTCAACATTCCTTTAATTTATTAATAAGTCATCATGATGAGCTATCCCTTCTAATCCCGCAATCATGATCACCTCAGGTGCATCACTCATAATCACCCAGTACCAGAGGACGTGCTGCATGAGGATCACGGATACGGTTTACCGTCGAAGAGTCGAAGAGTTTACTCAAGTAATGCCGATGCCCCGAGATCATGCGCATCTCGTGTTGATCCAGCGCCGGAGGATCACCCCCATTTTTCATTTTCACCACCACGGAGGGGAGGAAGGTGTAAATCCATCTCCCCTGCGTGTCAGTGTCCCACCTCCCTCGCCTCTCTCGTGATCTATGATTAACATAAATGTAATATTAACATTATTTCCAAAATCTGCGTGTACCCCTTTCGGGTGTGGGTAGAATATTTGACGACAAATAGCAGTCACCCTGTATCCTTACATATTTATGCGATGCCTTTACCAGAGTGTTCGACTAGAATTCTTAATGAATGAAGATGTCAGATGGCAGATACAACGAATTAGTATGCACGCGTTTTAAGAAATCCACTCCAACAAGTATTACTAGAATAGAAGTACATCAATTACATTGTTTTTTGCCATCAATTATATTGCTTTGTTTACCTTCCTGTTGTATATATTAATAATAATAATACATTTATTAGGTTCACTTTTTTTTTACATCCATTATGTACTTACATTGATAAATAATGTCCAACGGTCTGACTATTAAGTATACATTTTCACCTAGTTAATTACTATGAGTGTTGCGTCATATTTCTAATATCAGACAAATGTACCGAGGGTATGCAAATAAAATTTTCCAAAGTAAATACAATATGTCAGTAAGAAAGTAAGACATATATATGGGTACCCTACCTGCTGCACTAGTAATTTACTGTATTATAGCAGACAGTGTTCCTCCGGTATAACAGTAAGCAAAGTGCAATGATCAATGTACAAAGAATATATATATATAAACAGTTAATAAAGAGACGCAATTAGGTAATTCAATATACTGTTGTAGCAGTTTTATTCTCAGGTTTGGACCTTTAAAAGTTCTTGGGCGTAATTTCTCCCCATTTCGTGGAGCCAGAACTGCACTTTTTGTGAAAAATATGCAAGACTACGGTTGAAATCTTTCACTTTTGCATTTAGACCGTTGTATATTTTTGGTGCTAGAAATAAATGGAATTTTTGTGCAAAAGTTTTGTTTAGTTTTGGCGCAAGATAGTGACAGTCTGTGTCCTTGTTAAGTGAGGGTGCGTAATTTGCTGGTAATATTGGTTATGCCAGTAAAAGTGTTATAGTATACCAAGAATATATATTTGGCCGATATCTAGGAAGTGACATTCTTTGAAGAGTTCATTTAAAGGATAGCCAAATATATACATACATAACTATCGTTTAAACCTTGTCGTAAGATGGAGGCTTAAAATGAACAGTTGAAAACTGTTTGCCATTGTTTCCATATATTTTGTGAGTGACGATTTACTGTTATATTACTTACTTACTTACTTACTTACTTACTTACTTACTTACTTACTTACTTACCATCACGCCGTTTCCCCGTGGGGGTAGGCAGAGAGGATAGAGCGCCACACTCTTCTGTCCTGACATACAATTCTCGCCTCATCCACATTCATACATCTTGTCATACAAGCTCGCCGATTGTCGAGGCTTCTAACAGAACCATTCTCCATTATCTGGTTCTATATTCTTATTATTATTATTCTATTACGCAATTAGTTTAATGTCGTTACTTTATTGAGTTCACCGATTTGTTCTGTCTTACATATTAACGAAACATCACAAGCTTACAGCAAGCAAGATAAATATAAATAACGATATTTTTATTTTGATTTTACCGACATACAATGAAGTCACCTAATTATTTTAAATATTAATTAAAATCAGCTTACAGCAGCATTACAATATTGGCGAACATCTGGCAGTAGTTTCGTCTGTTTGTCCTATTTTGAAAAAAGCCACTTTTAAATAAATTTGCCCTTCTAAATGAATGAATTCAATTTTCGTTTGTGACGAACGGACATTGGATCGTTTTAGGATTTTATTTATCAGACTATATTTGAAGAAAGATAGGTAAATATAATATAAACATATAATAAACATTTTCGTTTTATCAATTCACAATTTTATTTCGCAGCATTTACGAGTATAATCCATTGTATTTACGAGTATAATCTTCTGTTCATTTTGGTACTACCCCGAAATTAATAAAAAATATTAATATCCTCTCGATAATATTTTATAATAATATTTTCTAGCCACGAAGGACCGACGCGAAATAATGTCTAAATTATTTAAAATTTGCTGAAGGACGTAAATCCAGTGCCGGCCCTAGCCTCCGTGGCGCCCTCGAGCGAAATTCTTCTAGGCGTTCCCAACCCTGATTTAAAAAAAACGGTAGATCTGTTGAACCATTCACTTAGACTCTCAGATTCCTCCCGCGACCAGACCCACTTTTTCGTGATTCAATTCTGCACGGATAAGGTGAAGAGTGTTGTATTACTGATGACGCTCACGGGCAAAATTCCAGTTTCCGCATCTTCATTGTTTTCTTAGCTCATTTCCCAGTTATTATTAAGTCAGTTTTTTAATGGCACCCCATAAGCTATAATTATCGCGTAACTCGGCGCCCCGACTGCCCGGCTCGCTCGCTTGGTGCGGCCCTGCGTAAATAGTCTGTTCTGTTCAAGTTCTTGTAGAATACACACTTACACTACTACAGGCACGACCTATCCGAGATGCTTCTTTATTTGGATTTTACTTTACACAGCTACAGGTTTTCCAGCTTCAGGAAATCACAGTTCGTTGATAGCGCGAAGTGGAACGACACGCACCACGCACAACAGGAAGATGAAAACATGAATACATATCAGTCGCTCACGAGTGAGGATCGTGATTTCCATGATTTCTATGAATTACCGATCTATCGACTATGCTTCTTCACTTTTTTCGGCATCCTGCAGATCTCAGGACTGTCACCAGAGGAGTGTCTGTCGCCTTTACCGCTCAGTCGGTCGAACGGGTGGGGGATCTTCCCCTTCCCCGTCGTCCTCAGACGTGGCTCACCACTACCTTTCTGCCCCAAAATTGTTGAATCGTCTCAGGCTGCGAATTGAAAGTCTGCCCTCGAAGTTTAGTTCTCGCAGAATGTACGGTAAGGTATCTCTTCTAAGCTAGATCGCGTTTATTACAGATGATTTCCTTGCCAAAACGCGTGCCATTGTCAAGGCTTTAAAAGTTACGGCCCAACCGTACTCGGTCACGGGAGAGATAAATCTTCTACCGAAATGTCGACCTATGTTTAGTCAAGTAAAACGCGATCTGACCCAGAAAAGACACCATTTCCACATATATATTAGTATGTATTCTGAATAAAATGATTGTCGAACGACTAATTAAATGTTGGAAGTAGACAGAGTAACGCGGCAGCGTACGTTGATTGCAGAAATCAATTATAACACGTTACGAGCGCGGTGCAGGTGCGTGCAAACAGTTCCAGCGTGGTGCAAGAACAGGAGTCCGACAGTCACAACGCGGAAACGGGCTCCGGTGTTATAACCTCGATGCGCGCGCTGCGTGCCTGAAACATCACCATTGTTCAATTATTCTAATTCTATTTCCACAAAAACCGGATTCCGCCCGGTTCGGCCGCAGATTCAAATTTACCCGCAGACGATGAAAAAATCATACGCGAAACGCGAGCCCGATGGAGCGGCGGTAAGCGCGACCTGCAGAAGGAATCTCATTCACTTCTTCTTCTGCTTCTTCTTCGAGCGATGTCCGCTAACGGATGTATTGAAACGTCTGGTCGAACGATTGCTAAGATTTTAAGCCACGAGGTTCTCCTCTACAGAAGAATGCTCAAAATAAGCTGGATTGATAGTGTTACGTACGAAGATGTTACCATTTGGATGAATAAAGAAAAATAAGTATTTAAAACAATAAAAATTCAAAAATTTCAATTTCTCGAACGAGTGATGGGACCGTAGTAAGTAGCAATCTTGCACGGCGTAATGAAGGAAAATATTGCCGGATTGTTTGAAGGGATAAGTCAAAGGACCCCCACCCCGGAACGATGACCTATTAAGAAATAAAAGGAATCTCCGACTTTTCCGAGAATTTTTTAGGGTGCGGGTCTACCGTTGGGGGTTGCTGGGATGAACGATTCTGGGAAGAGAGAGAAAGCTAGGAAGACCTAGCGAAGCATTCCACTAGCTCTCTCTCGCACCATTTTGCGACCTGGACAGAGTGAATTTCTGCCGGACTGTGGCCGAGATCTGCGACTTCAATGCATAAATATGACGTTTATCCTTCTCTTTTGGGGGTGCATGACTTCCATAACTTCTCTCTGACCACCTTCTGGAATCAGTATAAAAACGAGTCTCACGTCAAATTGATACCGTACGAATAAATATGTGCAAGTATGCGATGACACCGCAGCCAGCCAATATCATTAAATAACCAAGTGTAATAAAGATGTGTTTACTAATTGCGCCATAATACAGGGTGGTCCAAAAAAGTGAGAACATTTCGTCAAATGTGATATAATTATATCAAAATTAGTTTAACTATTTCAACAATAGCTTCAATAGTTTACTAATTTACTTACTTATCTATTTTATTTCGACAATTTCCGGTCGCCATCTTTGATTATTAATCTTCCCATTGTTTGTATTTGGTTTTTTCAAATTGTCACCCAGAATGACAAAAATCACTGCAGAAGACCGCATTCTGATCAAAAATTTGTGAATTGAAAAACTTCGGTGTGCTAGAAAATGATCAAAGAGTTTCAAAAGAGGGCCTGCTGGAGTATAGCTAGACATTACAGAATAACCGGACATTACAGCAGAACGGAGCTCCATCTCACACAGACAGGAATACAATTAACTTTCTTCGTCGTGAGAATGTTAATTTCATCGAGCCAGGCATGTGGCCACCAAACAGCCCAGCAGATGATGCAATATGGGGTGTTTTGATGATTTCTGATTAACTAAATATTGTGCAAAAAAAATTATATTAAGAATTATAATTATTTATATTATATTATGAAATGACTCATGTGTTACGAGATGTTCTCACTTTTTTGGGCCCCTCTGTATAATAAAGAAAGAAGAAGAAAAAGTAAACTGTGAAGGGGCGCCACAAGGTATTAGTTAACTAACTGTCGGAACTTGTCTAATTGAACTTAACTTTATAATATTATGTATTCTAAAAAACATTGGAGATTATGTAAATGTAAGAGTAAATAACTCTCATAACGATTCCTGGATGGAGTGGGACTCTTTGGAGATTCCTTAAAAATTCTGTTGATGTTCAATTGACTTGCAAATGAGTCGCTGTTGTCCTAGCCAGATTGATGGTATGAGATGTTCTTGTAATACATGTTGATGTTTTTCCTGTATTTTGTGCAATGTCACCATTGCTAAGTTGTGGTTAAGTTTTGTTGTTTGACATGTTATTTACGACAGTTTCATCTGACGTCAGAAAGTTCATTTGTCAGCGAGGTGAGCGCATATAAAAGCAGAGCTGAAGAAATTTAATTTGCACCACAAATGATAGGCGCGAAGTGTGCCGCCACTTACCGAGGACTGTTCTATAAGCGAAGGCTCCTATATCGGTATTACTCATTCACCGCCAGGTTGACAGCGCAAAAGCAACTAAGCAACGACGTACGGTTGCCAACCAAAAAAACATTCCTCATTACCATAAAAACCCCGAATAAAATATGTACCCATAATTATTGAATTAAATTTTACACGAAATACAGTTAAACGTGTGGCGAAGGGCACTATTGGTCATCTGGCGATTCTACCGCCAAGTCGGCCGACTACCGACGCGACGTGTCGGACGCCCGCTGGGGGAACATCCCGCTAGGCTACCGGACGCGGGGAACGAGAGATTTATTCTGGTTCCAAAGCTGGCGTCTTCAATAAGTTCTATCTTAATGTAACTTATCTCTGTACTTACATATTTCTTATCTACCTTTAAATAATAATGTGTTACCGTTCCAGACGAGAATAAATCAGAACACAAACCGAAGGTATTGTAATCTTTATTTAACACATCTTGATTGTCAATCCTTCACTACCAATACCGCCAAATTTGTGACTCCGACGTGTAATAACGAAATACAATCATATTATCAATACAAAGAACAATTTCAAAATATACCAAAAACAAATAAAAATAAATAGGGGCAATCAGGGAGCAACACATACGCTCCCTCGCGAGAAATGAGACTAGCACAAACGAAATGTAGTATTGATTCCCTATCCGAACACCACTGCCGGCATATATTCTCCAGGAACAGCACACAGCATGCCAGTCAGACACCTTCCGCAACAGGTCTACCCAGGATTTCCCATCTAGACACCCACACTCTCACAAAATCCCGAACAATTCCAGATTCCCCACAGAAGTTCGCCCCGCTCCCGCCGTGCCCTCGATCATACTCTCTCTCGCATCATTCAGCAAATCACAATGCCGGAGGATTGTGACCCGGCGTCTGCCCGGGTGAAGCTGTCCGATATCGACAGCTCTCCTCTTAGACAGAATGATTCAACACTCGAAGGCCGTCATCGCACACCTGACCAGAACAATGCTCGTGCCCATTGTGTGCGCCGGCCTGTGGTCTATCACCGCATTTACTTCTGTCGTTTACATTCCAACCGGGATCAAAGAAATATTCGGCGGGCGGTTTTATTAATTTATTTTTTAAAGCCGCTCGTAAAGTACCGATATTAAACTACTTACGTCATAGACAAAATGTACATTGCATAAATTGATTCTCAGAATTTCACTACATTTAGAATACGCAGCCGTTCTGTATTTAGCCTACATTTTTATTTTTTTGTGTCAATTTTAAGGAATCAGTGATTATATGTTACATATAATGTACTTTTCATGTATTGTATTTAAAATCTATTTTTACGTATAAGCTGCATACATATGTGGACATTAATTTTGTTATGTAGATAATCTGAGGAGGCTTAGTTGTTTTCCAAGCTACTCTATTGTGTTATTTTTATAGTTTTCTCAATGACATTAAGCGGTCTTAGTGTAATAAAATTTTAATTAAATAATTACAATTCCAGCGCTTTTTATTTGTAATTTTTAATAATTTTCTCCGTTCTCTGTCGAACTTGTATTTATGATTTTCACTGCGAGATCAAACATTTTTTCTAAAATTTCAAGAAATAGATATAATTCCGCCGCATCGTCTTTTTCTTTTTCCATTGACATAGGCTTAAATGCTGGTGCATAATAAAGGTGTATTAAATATACAAAAGGTGTATATAGAATGCCTTCTGTTCCAAATTTTGCAGGGATGCTCTACAGAACCCCCCATATACAACATCGACACATATAAACGTGTATTAAATAGATCGCCATCCTAATTTTTTTGCAGTTGCACTTCAGAATCCTGAGTAAAATAAATTCATTCCCACTCCAGATAACTCTCAAAAGCGTCCCGTTTTCCCCTCTGTCTAAAGCTTCAATTTAAAAATATATATATATATATACAGGGTGGCCCAAAAAAAGTAAGAACATCTCGTAACACACGAGTTATTTCAAAACATAATATAATTAATTATAAATCTTAATGTAATTTTTTTGCACAATATTTAGCTAATCAGAAATCATCAAAACACCCCATGTTGCATAATCCATTGGGTTTAAATTTGGAATGTTCGGCCTGGCTTGATGAAATTAACATTCTCACGACGAAGAAGGTTAATTGTATTCCTGGCTGTGTGAGATGGAGCTCCGTCCTGGTGTAATGTTCGGTTATTCTGTAATGTCTAGCTTTACTCCAGGCCCTGTTTTGAAACTCTGATCATTTTCCTAGCATCCTGACGTTTTTCAATTCGCAAATTTTTGATCAGAATCCGGTCTTCTGCAGTGATTTTTATCATTCTGGGCAACAATTTGAAAAAATCAAATATAAACAATGGGAAAACAAATAATCAAAGATGGCGACCGGACATTGTCGAAATAAAACGTAATATAGGTAAACAGGTAAGTAAGTAAATGAGTAAACTATTGAAGCTATTGTTGATATAGTTCAACTAATTTTGATATAATTATCTTACATTTTACGAAATGTTCTTACTTTTTTTGGGCCACCTGTGTATATATATATATATATATATATATATATATATATATACCGTGTTCACATATCTATTTATATACGTGTCAAATCAATATTCTTACTATTTTCAAACTACGCTTAACGCTTGTGCCATAGAATGCCTAACTTTCTGGTCTCCTGGAACGAGGCGCAAGCCCCCGACCACTAGATCATTAGGGCAGCGTCTTAACCACTCGACCAACGAGCTACCTAAATTTGATTTCCGAGTAAATGTCGGACAGGGACCGCTATAGTCTCATAAAGGAAGAATTTAAGGATGCGATGTTTACTTTGTCACGTTTCACGGCGCAGACGGTCAGCTCTGTGTGGAAGACAATGGTCCCGAATGTCGGTAGCCCGGAATGATCGTGACGTCACGGTGGCGAGCAACACCCGATATCCTGACCAGCCGCCAGTCACATGAGCTTGAAGCCTAAACCTTCGCTGTTCTGGCGCCGGCACACGGTGTTCTGGAGTACTGGTATCTAACAGTAGCGATCTTATTTGGAACCGCGAACCCCCGACTAGACCACTAGGCCAGCGTCTTAACCGCTAGATCAACAAGCTACTCCTACTAATTATAACCGTATATAAGTGTTCTTACCCTGGCGAGGAAGAAAAGATGGCTAAGTGGTGACAAGTCTACGGAATGCCGAGAAAAGCGAGAAGAGCGGAAGTTCATAGTTCATAAAGATCGTTATCCTCCCTATGAAGTGTGCGGGTTTGTTTTTAACAAGACTTCTTCATGGTCCACCTTCTATCGAAGGTTGGCGATCATGATGCAAAGTGTTTCGTTGACATTTTTCATTGCAGAAGCATACCTGAATTGAAGATGTATTTGTATATTTAAACCTCTGTGTATAGTTTTCTGGACTATGGGATCCGAAACATCGGCCAAAAAGGTCAGATTAACCCAGAAAACTATACGCATATGATTCTGAACGGCTGTGAAAACCTAAGAACATTTTTATACTTAAACTGTTACATTGAAATGTTATATTAAAAATGTACTGTTATATTTAAATTAAATAAATTATTATTCTTATGTAAAGGCCCACAAGGACGTTGATGTAAATAAATAAATGTTCATTTATTCTGTACCAGATCACCAACATTTTGGACATTTAACCTTTTTCTGAGATTACGAAGCCAAAATGATCCCTTTCTACCTACACTGCTCTGCTGCCTTCTATCTTCTCCTGTATAATGACTAGTAAAATAGCTATCATATTTTTCTTATTTATACATCTTAATTAGTAACGTGGTCCACCAAGGGTTAGGCCCTCCCAGTAGCCCTGCCCATTACCGGTAAGGTAATGTTTTTATTATTTTCTCCCCCTGCGCTCAAATAATAGCATTGTACAAAAGATGCGCACGCATGATAATTTCTTTGACAATATTTATAATATTTTCTTTCTTTGTTTGTGCATTTAAGTATAATATTTTTTACCGGTAAATCTTAGATATACATTCATTTTGGGTAATAAATTTCAACTGCAAGTAAATAAATAACATTTATCTGGCGGTCACCGTGTTGCCGGATCCTCACCCAGCTAACCCTCGAATGGCCGTTACGGTCGTCACAGTCGGGTGGAGTCCACCCTAAGTGTGCGTCACCGCACCGACGCTCCGGGCCAGACTACCGACAGGTTCAGGAAAGAGCTCACTTTGGCTGTATTTGATTTGTAAGATTAAGGCTGTAAATCTATTATTTTCTAAAAGCGTGGACTCGAGTATTAGTATGATTAATCAGGAATACCGACAAATCAAAGCTATATTTTTACCATACAAAGGTGTGCTTCACTACATTTTTTTGATGCTTTAGAAATAGTGCTGATATGGATTCATGTAGAACATACCAGCATCTTCCAGAATTCCAGATAATTCATTCCTTACATCTAAAGATGGAAGACGATGATAAAGAAACATAGATAGATCGATGAACACCCCACAAAAAATAAAGCAAATGGAACAGTAGTAAAAAGTTTTTTTCGAATTGGCAACTCTTTTTCCGGCGACAGCCAATTTGACAGTTGACAGCTAATTTGTGCTCAGTTTGGTTAGCCATTTCATCACGCCATTACGCCAGAACAACCCTTGCAAGTTGTGCAAATTTATTTCGAAAATCGTCGTTCAGTACACGAAACTTAACGTGCGCTACGTTCATTTTAGGGTCGACATAATCGTCCATCCGAGCAAGTAATTCCAATAACCGTAGATCGTTTTCGCACCACGCATACTCTCATTGATAAGACGTCGCACAGTGCGCACCGAAGAAGCTGTTGCTGCAGTGGAGTGTAGTATTGAGGAGGACCCGAATGAGTCGATTCACCTTCGTGCACAGTAAAAGATCCATGATTACTGACTTTTTCGTTCTCCAATTGAATAGCATTAATGTGGAAGAGCTGCGGTTTCAATAAGATGGCGCAACATGCCACACGGAGCGCACCACAATCAATTTATTGAAGGAAACATTCGATGAGCGCATAATTTCGGGTAATGGATCTGTGAATTGGCCTCCAAGATCGAGTGATTTAACACCTTTCGATTGTTTTCTGCGGGGCTATGTGAGATCGCTAGTATATAACCGATAAACGACTCGGAAGCCAACATTCGTCGCATTATTGGCCAGCTGCTTCAAAAAGTGGTCCAAAATTGGACATCGAGATTGCCCTTTATTCGAGCCAGTCGCGACGCGTATAAGCGCGAAATCATATTTAAACACCAATGGCATAGAATGATCTTTCCAATAAAGCCAATACCGTGGCCATTACCACGATTTTTATGTATATTATTTCATTTTAAAGTTCTATACCTCTAAAAAAAAACACCCTTTACGTCCAACCCATTTACACTTCGCAAAGCAGGTTCAAATAAGGTTTGCGGGCAACATAAAAAATGTTCCTTGATTCGGTTATAAAATAACACGTCGCAGGTACAGGTATCTGGTTATCATGTATCCGAGCAGCCGACTAATAGCTAACCCTACGGTCTAATAAACAAAAAGCTTGGAAAGTCACCCTTACAAAAATATCAATTAGATACTAGACGGGAGGCTCATCCAAGAACGTGCCAAAACACTAACTAAATACTTGATCAATTACCACTTGAATGAAACTACAAAGGGTCCCACCCCCACTGTGGGAGTTGTGCACTCCCGCTTCGAATCATTATCATAATCTACGAGATTAGTATAAAATGAGTTCTCCTTTAGTTATATTTTAATTGTATGTTGTGGCTTTCCTTCACAATTTACAATTGTTTTCTTCTCTTTATTACGTAGTAAGCTATGAGTTTTTTGAGTTAAGCTATTTTATAGTACGCAGTAGTTACAATAGGCACGAACAATCAATTATTGTTGATCGATTATTTACTGATGCAGATTATCGTACCACCATATCCGGTTGCCACTTATCCCTACGATTTATGTCAGATTGTTTTCGTGATTGTGCTATCATCGTCCATTTTCTCTTTTTGAGAGCTTTGATTCTCATTTGCCTGCTCCCTTCATTGATTAATGTCGTCGTTCGTGTTTTCTTTGTTTCGCAGCTATCTGTTGCTATCGAGGCGGTTTTCTCCTTCCTGGCATTTCGTTACTTAGAAGCCTTCCGACACTGCACAGGGTGGCCCAAAAAAAGTGAGAACATTTCGTAAAATGTGATATAATTACATCAAAATTAGTTTACTAATTTACTTATTACCTATATTAAGTTTTATTTCGACAATTTCCGGTCGCCATCTTTGATTATTAATTTTCCCATTGTTTATATTTGTTTTTTCAAATTGTTGCCCAGAATGACAAAAATCACTGCAGAAGACCGGATTCTGATCAAAAATTTGCGAATTGAAAAACGTCGGGGTGCTAGGGAAATGATCAAAGAGTTTCAAAACAGGGCCTGGAGTATAGCTAGACATTACAGAATAACCGGACATTACAGCAGGACGGAGCTCCATCTCACACAGCCAGAAATACAATTAACTTTCTTCATCGTAAGAATGTTAATTTCATCGAGCCAGACATGTGGCCACCGAACAGCCCAGAACTCGTGTGTTACGAGATTTTTTCTCATTTTTTGGGCCACTCTGTATATCACCTAAGATGGCCGACGCTCTGTCTATCTATCAACATTTGTAAAAACTGATTTACAGTGTTTGTTTGCGCGCGGTTGATATTCTTTTATCGCAATCGTTTGCCTTTTTGCTCTGTGAAAGTTACCAATTGCTGTCGGAGTCGTTTCGCTATCGAGAAACGCTCTAGGAAGTTTATTCGACGCACGCGAGGTGTGTGTGGAGATCGACCAAGAACACACAACCTCAGGAATCCGCAAAAGATCAGTCAGCATTCCAGGTTAGTGGTGATATATCTCACTAGAGCGACCAAGATTATTGCTATCGAAGAAGTTTAACTCGCATGATGTTATTGTAGGGGGAGTCTCGACTGTTCAATGTGTGACAAATCTATTTACTCATTACCACATTATATATTAAAAGCAGATAAGTGCAGCCTAACAAATGTCAGGTCCTGCCCCGGACAACACTCGTGTTGTGCGATTAGCAAAGTACTGACTCTCTTCTCGTTGGCTTGATACCCAACGATGTATGTGAGTAGTCGTGATTGTGAAAGCTTCAGCTGAATATTGAAAATCCAGTAAACGATCTGCTGTCACTTATTGTAATCCGTGGCATTTCTTGTGCAGTCTGGAGCAGGAGCCAGGAGCGGGCTCTACACAGCCATTAATGTATTTAATCATTTTTCTTATCACTGTCACTTGGAAAGTATCTATTAAGTGTAAAGTGCAGTCCACCATATCTGGAACCATATTTTCTAATAATACTGCACCTTAAGATATTAAATTAATGAACGATTAGACATTATTAAAAGTGTTTAACATGACTCTTTAAAACTCTTCGTGAGCCATCTTCTATCAAAAGTTGACTACCGAGTTGCAGTATGCTAATTGATCTAGTGCATGATGTAAAAGATTTCAGGTATTTTGAAAATTGAGCCACTTCCTAAGGTCAATCAGTCAAGATGCACCTCTATCATACATACGTATTTTTTGAATAAGGGGTGAGGGAAACAGGATGTGGAAACCGTGGAAGGAATTTGGGAGGACAGAATAGAGAACAGGGGGGCTGAAATACCAATCGGAACCAAGAAGAAAACGACCCACTTGAGAAATTCTCCTTTTGGTATTAGAGATTTCTTCTTCCACCGTATCCACTGGTCTTCTGGCTCCAGGATATGTATTCCATTGTTTCGCACGAAGTACTCTTGAACATATACTTCGGTGATAGCGCGAAGTTTCACGCAACAAGCACCGTCCACAATAGCACGATGAAAGCATTAATCGGAACGCACGGTAGCGAGAAACCGACTGCACATAAACAGTACACTGTCAGGTCCACACAGCAGGACGATACTTCACAAGCCAACAATACATTCTCACATGCCAGGAAGTACTTGAGGGCAGTCAACGCACCCAATGGTAAATGATTACTGTCAGTGACAAACTCCAACTGATCCAAAACCATAGATAAAAAGGTCGTATTTTGGGTGGAGGAGTCGAGTGGGTAATAGGAGGTAAAGATCAAACACGTATGTAAATTAATTTAATTATAAGATAGATGATTAATTATTAATACATGACATGTGGCATTGAGTGTAGTATTTGGAAAAATGCATGAAACTAAGTACGTCCAAAGTTTTCTTTTTAACATTTTCTAATAATGTCACGTTCCAGCCCCGTCAGATCAGCCACTCGAACTTTCGAAAGTGCCGTCCGTTCCTGGCCCCCGGCTGTCCCCCCAGACCGCAGACCGGATGGCAGCTTCCTGAGATTCCGGCTGCGTCATATCTGACTGCAGCCGCACATCACCATGCCGCCGGAGACACTCTCCGGATATCCGAGATGCGACGACACCAGCTCGTGACGTACTAAACGATTAACATTTTGCACAATTTCAAGGCGTATTTTAATAATATTTAGGACTTGCGGATGCTCTGCTGGTGCGTTAAATAATTTCAAATGCATGGCAGAATTATTATACTATTTTTTGTCATTTTTGAAAGGAAATTTATTTGCCGGCACCTACGTAAAAATTTCACACTGCTACCACCGGTCTGTCCGAGGGTTATTCCGGGCGGTAGCAACTGAAACGCGTGACGCGTAATCATCTTAAGTGCCCCATCGTACCTATTTTGTGGTGCACCTATTTTGAAAAATCGAATTCATTGGAAATTTTTTAACATGAAACTATTAAGATTGAAATATTTATCCATATTAAACGAATTTCACGTTAAAAGAACTGTCACATCCTGACCTAGTCAATAGAAAGTTAAGCCATAAGTCAAAAGCGAGGGGCAAGCGACACCCTTCATTTTTATCTGAAGGCAAACTTGGTTTTTCAAAATTAGTCACATGTACATTGTATTGAGATCGATCTCAACTGAATCTCAAAGGCATATCTCATCTCCATGTCTCATTTCGTGGATATGGGCCGTTAGAAATAGCGCTTTAAAAATTTTGATAAATTTTTACTCTCACGTTCTACTGAAAGCGCCACGCCACCAGTTCTAATGACTGATATAATATATTTTTAATATGTAGCGGTGTACGATCGAATCCCGAATGCGATATTTATTGAATTTGGTTTTAATTTTTTGTTATATATATATTTAATGTCTATTAATACTCATGTCGAAACCGTGTACAGCGAAATAGTTTCCATCGCCAGCTCGCTGTATCGGAATCATCCAATCGGTGTTCCGAACCGACCGGAGGAGATGTAAACATTCATTATTGTGCCGCGCTGTGTTATTGTTAGAAAAAATCAAATCCATTTCATTTATTTTTTAACTCAATTATCCAATTATTTATAAAGCAGATTTCTACTAAATTCTCTCAACAACAACGACGGCAGCGTAGAAAGTACATTAAGCATTGTTAGCGAGAATCCATTACACACCGAACACATTGGCGTCTGTGATCCGAATTCATTAAAAAATGTATAAACATACCGAAATATTGAACACTGATATTGTAATTATCAAGCCAATATTACAAATCATGTTGTTGTATGTACGTGTCCGTTATTATGAAAGTGGTCTAAGTCATGAAATTGAAAAAAATGGGTTTATCAATTATTTCTTATCATATTGTTTTAAATTAATATAATACGTTATTATATTAATTTAATTATATTCGGTGTATTGTTCAACGGTATTCCGCTAGTGTTTATTTTCCTTACAAGCTACATGCAACATTTATATGTCGAAATAAATGATAAATCTAGTAGACTAAATATTTTTTAATCAATTCAAACGCAAACCTTTAAATATCTCGAAACGAAAGAAACATGACTTAGACCACTTTCATAATAATGGGCACATGTACCAAATGCTTTAGCTCCAAATGACATACATAATATTACACAATATACAGGGATAATGGCCGCGACATAAACTGTTGCCGAGGGAAGTTTGGTCCACAATCCATTTGGTTGGCTGGCAAATGTCACTCCTCAAATTAGTTCATTCAACTAACAACTAGCACAAAAGCAATCGGCTGTCATTGATCGGTTATCGCTAGGCCCTCCGGGCGGTTGTTGTGGCCGTTGCGTAGAAATATCGCTTTAACGGTGCACCATGTATGTACATGGATACAATGTATCTTAAATTGATATGATTATCGTCAAAATGTTATCAAAAGCGTAAACATGTACGATATAATAACAGGAACAGTTAAAAAAAAGTTAACTGAATATTAGTAATTTTAATTTTGTGTAAAACCGTTTTGAACCGCAATGATCGTATCCTAGAATTCCCAACAGTTTTAGACAAATATTAGACGGCTTAAAATGCATTGAATATATCAAAGAGGTTATATAATCTCTTTGGAATATATAAAAAAAAGAAAAGACCCCTCTACGGCCCGGCGCCGAATATATCGGTTACCAAAAACTTTCCGCGGCGACCGGCGACGTATCTTTGAATAGCGACATCTACCGGAGACCTCGCTTCCTTGTCGAATTCAATGACAGATGGACAATATAATATTGCTTGCCAACGGAAAAATTAATACGATTTCGCTAATTTGTGTTTTTTATTACTCGTAATAAAGACAACGTACACTTCATTTCAAAATGAATATACATTTGCGCAGTGTGGGTAATGGAAATGTTATCGTAAGGTAATGTAAAGAGAAAACATTGAAGTTATCTCAAGTTCGACACACTCGCTACTTTGGTATTTTTTCTTACTGGCAATAACACTATCATAGGGTGCATATATCAGCGAAATTTTCTCCCCCCGGGTCCATAATATAATTGAATATTTTCAAGAATAAAAAAGCTCAAATAATATGATTATAGGTAGCCTAAATTATTTGTTGTATTTGGTAATGAAAGCATTCAGCGCTACTGCGCCCAGGAATTCCTCCCATCGGAGCACTTTTCTGGTAACGTATACAATTACTCACCATCTTCCTGGCAGTAAAATGTTTGTACTATCGTAATATTAACAAAAAATGTTAATATTCGGCCGCTCGTGTGGCGGGTCCTATTTTTAGCCGGAGATTTCACGGCTCGCTGCTGACATAAGCAGGCAGCCGGAGTTTTCGCTTTAGGATATGCATAATTTATGAAAAGATTACGCCTTTAAAACAAACAAAGAAACGCTTTTATTGCTCGGCGATCTTATTTTGAAATTTGCGGCTACGGTGGCTCCGGTGAAGGTCTCCACAGAGCGGCACTCGGGGCGCCGAGTCGCTATATATCGTCACGGTTAAGATCCAAGATACGTCTGATACTGCACAGGTGGAACGCCGGTACTGAGAGGATGGACCGGCCGCATCATTGACGCTTTTGCGACGACTCTCCGAACTGAGGGCAGCGGAAAAAGATGGAGAAGAATCGTCAAGAACGTCAAAATGTCACAACTAGGAAATCCGGGGATGCAGGATCCCGGAAACTATGGAATCCCGAGATATTGGATAAAATTCCCGAATGATTCCAGGAACCAGGGAATCCTGGAATATATAATTCCGGAAACTAGGGAACCCCGGGATGTACGATCCCAGAAACTGAGATACCCCGGGATATATAATTCTGGAAAATAGGAAATACATAAATTAAATCTCTTTTTTCATAAATGTTGAATTAATAAGCAAATTAACATTTTCTAATTCCGGGACTGATTTTTGAATCCCGGGATCATCAAAATCGAATCCCAAATTCCCAGGATTTCAATATTTTCTTGGGATTAGATTAACTATTCACAATCGACTAGCGAATAAAACCGTTTATTTAACTCCATTTTTCAAGTGAGAAAGAGACAAAGGAAATGATTCATAATTATTTTAATGAATTTGTTGTGATTCTGCTAACACACGTCAGCCTTTTGAATTGAATGTTAATAATCAACATTAAAAAAAAAAAACAGTTTGTACGTCGGTCACATTTTTAATAACGTAAGCCATAAATAAGCGCTTACGTTTCGAAAAAACAATTGAACAGACGTTTGGCGCTCTTTGACTGGATATGAAAAAATATTGTTCTCTGGACGTTCCATTTCTTCAAATGAATCAACCGAGTTTTGCGTACTCTGCGGTTAGTACTATACTTCGCATGTGTTCAATATTCAATACCAAAAGGTAATTCAAGTAATTCAATACCAGAAGGTAGGAACCGACTACTGTGTGTGCATTTTATAATAGGCTACTGAACATAATTGCCAGTGAACAATATGAATAAATAGTTTGGATCATAACAATTATTTGGACGAGGCATCTTTTGAGTCAATTTTTATTATTGGACGAAAGCATTCTGTGTACTAGCCGATTAAATAATGTGTACGGAAAAATGACATCTCGGGCGTGTTAAATAAAGAAAACCAGACCTTGGGTTTTGCTGTCTGGATTATTTACGATCTGCAGTCGAATACACTATAAAGGACAGGCAGCTGTTAGATACAAAATATGTTATACTTTAAGAGTACACCAGCCACCGAATCAGAATACATTTCTGGGCTTGGCACTCTCGTCTCCAGGCTAGGGTCTGCCGGCCCACCGCCGGTGTCTGCTGCGAGCTCGCTGTGAGCCGGTATGCGGCGTATCATCATACTTGCGCGAACCACCGCTAGGTGACACTACGAGTCAGCCATAATATCGTTTTTTTTCACCATAAAAAATATTACGATTGAATTTAAGATGGCAGAAATCCGGGCCTGGGTATTATTACAACTCACACGGTCGATAAAGCGTGTGTCAGTTGGCGCGTTCTATTGTTGATGGTGTTTAGGTCTTATCGCTGGAAGGTAGGAGGAGGTAGTCACCAGGTCGAAGAATGTCACGTCCACCGTATAAAACTGAAAGCCGTCCGTGATTCCACACACAACAATGAGACCTATTTCTGGAAGAATCTGTAATCAGATGATCAGTGGCGTAGGAACAAATTACCAGGCCCCCGGGCAAATAGGTTTCCCGTTACTTATCCCGCCCAAAAACACACCTTGTTTCACTTTTTTTATTATATTATTATACACATATCTTTATCAGATACAAATAACTGTGATTACTACTGGCTTTTCTAAAACGAATTTAGTTTGCGGTTTATGCTTCGCTAATATTTTATTTATTTATTAGTTCTAATACACTACTATACAATACATACTAATACTTTAATTTTTTTAGTCTTCTTGCGAAAAGAACAGACGCAGAGAAAGAGGAAGATCCCCCACCCGTTGGACCGATCGAGTGGAAAAGGCAACAGGCACTTCTCTGGTGACAGTCCTAAGATCTGCAGAATACCAATAAAAGTGAAGGAGAATATTCAAGAGCGCGGGAGCGCATCGCTTTTCCAGTTCATCACCCCCAGAGAATGACAGTCTACCACCATGCCATCGTGCCACCTCTGCTTCAGCTTTTCCATTCTCTCGTACCCTCGCAGTGAACTGCACTGAACTTGCCGGTTGCTGGTCTTCCGTGCCGTGCAAATTCCCCAGCCAGCGTAACCTTACAATTTTAATTGATTTGACCACACGGCATCTCCATCTCGAATACTTCCGCGTTACATCTTGACACCACTTTAAAATTGCAGTGAAAAAAAAAATTCCTAGCTTTAAAATGGAAATAATAGATGTCTCATTCAAAAAGACTACACACATAAGTCTAAAATGTATAAAAAATTCAAAGGATTTAAGGAAGTTCCCGGTTCGTATCTTGGTGTAATCAAATATTTCTTCGATAGTTAGATTTGCTGTGCATATCTTTCTAATTGATGCTTTATGATAATTGATTTTAAAAATTTGATAGTTTATAAAAAGCAATAAAAGATGTCTTATTCAAAAATACTAAGTCAAATATTTGTTAATTTCAAGAATTAATGTGTTAGAAAGTACGGGTTCGTATCCCGATGCTAACCAAAAAATTTTCGACATATAAATTTTACTGTATATCTAGTAATTGACTTATATTTGCAATTAATAAAAGTATATAGCATTTAAATGAAAATAATATGTTTCATTCAAAAAGCTTACATATATAAGTCTAAAATTTGTCATCGTAAGTTTAAAGGTTTAACGCATTAGCCCGTCTAAAGAAAGTTATAGTAGTTAAAGGTAGTAAACAAATATTTTTTCGGCTGATAAATTTTCCTTTTGCATTTCGTCTATCCAATAAATCTGTCTTTTTCTGGCCAACTGATCACTTGGGGATTTTGCAGACGTGTGACAGATTGCATTTTGACGCCGAGCTATCAACACATGTGTTTATTTTAACGATCGAGAGTAACGCCATCCGAATCACGAAAAAGAAGCGGCGTTCTTCAGCATCCGGAAGTGCAGTCATATCTCCGTTCTTCACTACGAAAATGCGAGTCAACTGGAGGTGAAAATTGTCGTCCAACCCAGGATTCAGATCAAGGTAAGTCAGATCCGTCTGCCATCATTTCCTTTCTGAATCCAATTCGGGCTACGTCAACTAAAACATAATTTTAATCGACACAGTCTACGGGATCTCATCCCGCATGCGTTGTGTATATTCTATTCTTGGCGATTGTCTATCAAAATAAAATGAAAAGGTGTTACTTTAACGACCTTACCGAGAAAAGTAAAAATAATCCGCCGCAAGAATACTTCCAGAGAAATGGGGCATTACCGATTGGTTACATTCCGCAGTGGCGGCTCTATGATTCATTTCGTATCGTGTTGATTGAATCAAATTGCCCCATTCACGATACCATCTATTTTCGTGGCATTGTGCGTGGTGTACGGCCCGTAGAGGCAGGGCTACGTGCAGTCCTAAAATAGCCCCCACACAATGCGCCGCGTAGATCGTAGACGGATAATAAAGCAACCACTCGCATACATCCTGCCAATGGAAGAACAAAAGCAATTCAATTATTGTTAAATTGTTCCAAATGTCAATGAATGCTGCCACGCCACACACACAATCCTGCATCTACCGGCCAATTTCGGCAATATCTACGGTTTCTCTTTTGCATTTTTGATTCGCAACAATGCGGCCTCTCTATTCAGGGTATGCGTTCCGTTAGGTTACGGGAAAGCCAGAATGTATATATATATATATATATTGTGAGCTGTGGAGCCGGCTAGTTCAGCGCCAAGTATGAAATGTTGATCCCACCGAGTCAAACCTTTCAGATAACAGGATGAAATTGGGACAATTTCATATAAATGAACTGAAGTTTTACATATAAAAAAACAGGTACAGGCATTTACACGTATTTACATACCATAACCTTCTTTTTTACATCGCACGTCAGCTGCATCTTCTTAGATCGCGCCGAGGTACAGAATCCAACTTCTGATGGTGACTCGATAGTAACTTCGGGGTGCAAGCTCAGTATTTTGTTCCGTTCCATATTTGGCCCTGTCGGGCAAATCCTTCTCCCGATTTCACTGTCGGGCGGGACCAATCCCTCTGCCCGGCCTGCCACAATCCAAATTATAATTCTCGAAAGCATTAATCCTCTGCCAAGGCGGATGGCACACGACCTATCGTATCGTCATTATAGATTTGCTCAGCACACCGGCTAACAATAACTTTCAGTCCGAATAGCGGGCGTCTTTTCAAATGTTAAAATAATCTCGCCAGGACCAGAGAGGCAAACATAACTGCCGCCTCTCGGTCCGGCCACTGTGGACGTCTCCTCTCGACGCTCTCACTTCCCGCCGCCCGGACGGGCAGGCACAGATTTTTAATTTTATAGACTGGTAATCGCTATTGTGAAATAACCATTTCCTATATGATTTAGCTACTGGAGCGAGTACTAAAGTGTAACGTATATACATATGTTTAATTAAGGTTTCCACGAGCACTAGTGTAACACGCGCCATTGTCGAGGCGTTGCCTAAAAAAATTACGGTACAACCGTACTTTTTCGTAGGAGATATAAATCTCCTACAATTGCTCCCTCTTGGAGGATCTCTCATATTAATTGTACGAAAAATAACTAACCTAGAAAAGAAAACAAATGTTATTTCTCTTTAGTACTTATTTTTTAGCACTACACCACTGTACATAGTGGATCCGTTTTAAATAGATTCATAAAGATTCAAAAGAATCTCAGAATTGTGTTGAAACTCGCTCAAACATGTGATGCGACATCCAGAGAATCTCTACCGATGATTGGCTAAATCATATATTTACCGGACAGATGTAAACAAAGAAATGATAATCTGTTGAATGTTCCGGATTCGTAAATCATATTTTTACCGCGTCTCGAAAATCGGCCGCGACCCGACCCGTGTTATTGACATCTTTTCCCAGTCAAAATTCCCCGACCTTTCCTCGTGCTCGTCTTCCCAGTGTGAAAAGTGACCCTGACGTCAGCAGACGTCAACTAGAACTACATTTGTTCGATCTAGACATCGCGAGAGAACGAGCGGTGTGGATTTGTTCAACTCCGGTGCACCAGCACTGTATTGTTTTGAATATCCTGTGAATTGTGTGTTGATTGTTGTTTTGCGTGTCGCGGGTGAAGTTTGTGATATCGCCGTCTTAGATTGGAAGCGGAGATCCGCCCGCGTGCCGTTTGTGTGATCTCGGCTGCGACTGCGGAATGAGAAGGTGTCATACAAGGTAAGGCGAGCAGTCCTTCAGATTCCCGATTTCCTGAGATCACTGATCCTTCGACTGGAATCCCTACCCATCGTCGACCCTTATCCGTTATATCCGAGTCCCTTATTTCCTTTCTTCCTCCCAACCCCCTTTCGGTGATTCATATTTACGACTGGAATCGTCGTAATCCAATCGGCGGGGCGCGCGACTGGAAGATCGCAATTCGTTCGGTAGATCCTATCGGGGCAGGATTTACGTCATTCTTTACAATAACGTATGAGAAGATTAAAAAGTTGTAGCAGGACCGAGGAATGAGTTTCAAAACATCATAAGAGTCTAGATAAACAGCTTGTCGGTGTAGTGGTTAAGACGCTGGCCTAGTGATCTAGTGGTTGGGGATTCGCGCCTCGTTCCAGGACACCGGCAAGTTAATCCTAGTATGTTCATAGTACAAACGTTTAGTTTAGTTTAAAAATAGTAAGAATATTGGTGAGACACATATTCCGAATACGCAACTCTATCGATTATTGTAATAATAATTAATATGCAATTTCGTCATTATAAAAAATCTGATAAAATACTGATTTCGATATTGTAGTACTTTTAAATAATTAAATAATTTCCGTCCTGGTAATAATGACACACCCGGGGAACAGTCGGAAGTTGGTTCCGTCCGTCTGCAGATCCATAATCACGTCACATGTGACACAACGTGACCCGTTCCGCACGAGCCGAGCCGATCTCCGGCGCCCGCCTCCCCGTCTCCTCCGAGAAACCGAATAATGTCTGTAATTAGACGCTGACCGCACATCCTCGGTCGCTGCGCAGTGGCGTAACCGCCGAATCCGCCCGGGGGCCGGGATCACCTCGAGGTGGATTATTAGAAATTAAACCGAGAGGGACTAAAACGCCGATCAAAAGACTAATAAATAAACGAGTCTAGTAAAAACTTTGGCTGTATCAAAGAAATAATGAATGAATAAAATGGAAATTTGTAAAAAAGGCTCCACACTATTTAATGAACTTATAATTGCGATCGCACTCGCCGAATTCGCCTATTCTGGATCTCCCAAGCACTTTTTGACGCAGTGGACTTAATGGAGTATAGCTTTTTACACGATTTCACCAAAGGTCACTAAAACAATAGACTAGCTAGCGGCGGGGAGGGCTAAGGAAGGGAAGGTGGGAAGCACAGACGTCAGTCAGCTCAAAATATATAATAATTAGTATGAGTCCTAAACAGCCACCTACGTCTTCCACTCTTCAAAATTCTCTTTCGGTCGATGTGCTCTCTCTCCGTTTCTCGCCATCTCGGGTCTCATGACTCTTAACACGTCTCGGACTTGAACTGTTCATCTTATCGGGATCGACTTCTCATCCTCCGACCTTGTATGATGACGATGTGATCACCATTTCTTCTAGCAACAAACCCAAATTAAAGAGTCCCTGAATAATGGAGACATTCGTTCGTTTCGTAGTCGATGGTATTGCTTTCAGGGTTCATGTTTCGACTCTATACAGAGCTATGCAAAATATCAAGGCTTTAAATAATCGCTGTATCGAGCTACTGTCAAGAAAAAATATTTCCCGCATTTATAAATAAAATGTGGTTGGACTGTGCCCGTCTCACTAGAGAAATTCTGCGTTGAGACGGGCATAGTTTACAAGCAATTGTACTAATAAATTAGTATTACAAATATTTAAAAAAATTACATAGTAGACTTACAAATAAATTATTTTGAAGAAATTTGTGACAATTATTAAAAGTTTCAATCAATTTGTTTGGGTGAGTGCACCAATACTAGCTCTACCCTTATCACAAATTTAAGTTTTTATTTTCTGTTTCATATTATTGGGACAATTCAATCTTTCAGCATCCTGTTAAATAGTTTAGGCCCAAAATATTTGTAGTTCCACTGGCCATATGCTATATGTGCTCTCGGGGCTTATACGTTATGTGTATTTGTCCGTGTGGTAATTATATTTTGAGTTGTTTTAAAGTGTGTCTGTTTGTATTTGTATATGTAGTTAAGAGTAATATTAGCATATATTTGTCTTATATCAAAAACATGGAATTCATTAAAAATTTCGTCAGCGCTCGTTGTGATTGGGGTTTTGAGGGTAACTTTTAAAATAATTTTCCGAGCTGCTATTATTGGATTAATTGCAAACATAGTCGCTCCACCCTCAATCAATTATCCCATGCTTTATGATTGATTGACAGATTGCATAGTACGGCATTTTGAGAAGTTTTATATTAACGTGAAACCTTAAGGAAAAGCAAGTATAGCGGTTGTATTTATGTCAAAATCTTGCGGTGTATGTGTGTATAGATATGTGGCTAGACCAGATGGAACAAACAAAATGTACTTTACTTTACTTTGTATGGGCGTTTATTGAAGATTGATACTCAATTTGAGGTGAAAAGAAGGTGAGTTCGGGAAGCCGGGCGGAAGAGAAGTGAGTAGTTATGGTTGGCTCCCGGAGCGGCTATACCGCGATGTATTGTCGTCAGTTTGCGGGTCGGCACTAGGTGTATCTTAAAGGTTGATGCGAGCTTCTCGTTTGCACCCAGGTATACTGGTTCAGGACCTATCGGCGGTGTTGCTGGTTGTGAAAGCGCACAGCTCCTCTCCAGTATCGCCGTGAGTTGACGTAGTGGACTGGAAGCTACGGTATGAGCGGCGGGACGATTGACAGTTTTAAATACGCCCTGACGAAGCTTGAGCTAAGCGAAACCGGTTGGGGTGTAATAAAATTCGTGGTTTCATACACTAAATGTTCATAAGTGATTGTGTTTTAATTAATCTAATATGTCAAACCATAAAGTCATAACTTTCTACCAAAATATAATTTTATTTTGGTTGAATTTGATCGGCCCACTCAAATCAATTTTGTTTTAATTCCATTTCAAATAGTTCTCAATTAGTATGCTCGAGAATAATCAGCGTCACGTGTGCAGAACGTCGTTACGAAACACACCAAAATTACTGAAACGGGTTGTATAATAGGGAGCTACACCACTGGACTGTACCACGAGGTAAAACACGTGGAGGGTCTCTCGCTATTTATTTATACAGGATGGCCCAAAACAAGTGAGAACATTTCGTGAAATGTGATATAATTACATCAAAACTAGTTTAACTATATCATTTTACTAATTAACTTACTTACTTACCCATATTACGTTTTATTTCGACAATTTCCCATCGCCATCTTTGATTATTAATTTTCCCATTGTTTATATTTGGTTTTTCAAATTGTTGCCCAGAATGACAAAAATCACTGCAGAAGACCGCATTCTGATCAAAAATTTGTGAATTGAAAAACTTCGAGGTGCTAGAAAATGATCAAAGAGTTTCAAAACAGGGCCTGGAGTATAGCTAGACATTACAGAATAACCGGACATTACAGCAGGACGGAGCTCCATCTCACACAGCCAGAAATACAATCAACTTTCTTCGTCGTGAGAATGTTAATTTCATCGAGCCAGACACGTGGCCACCGAACAGCCCAGATTTGAACCCTTTAGATTATGCAATGTGGGGTGTTTTGATGGTTTCAGTTTATCTAAATATTGTGCAAAAAAAATACATAATGAATTATAATTGATTATGTTTTGAAATAACTCGTGTGTTACGAGATGTTCTCACTTTTTTTGGGGCACCCTGTATATTTTATACGTCATCATCATAAGCTCGTGGTCACTGGTCCGTCCACTGTAGGATGAAGGCCTCTTCAGCGAGAGTTCGCTATCTGACCTGCTGCAGACCGAAATGCCAGCGCGCATATTGCCGCATCGACCACCTTGTGTTTCTGATGTGACTATTTGAATGTAACCTAACCTAACCTAACTTATAGTTTGAACACACAACTGTAGTAAATGGATATACTCGATCTACAGATCGCCATAATCATAGAAATGAAATGACAAACAAGAGATCGATGATTAGATTACTCAAAGCTCTATTCATCTTGAGAAGAGTCGAGTCGGATACGGTCGTCAGTGTGATGTGATGTGCAGTCTCTCAATACAATATTCGCTCTCAGATAATACGTAGGATGTTCAAAAAGTTCAAATCCGAACAGCCACCTTATTTTTCATACCGATGGATCCTAGTTTTGTCACTAGTGACAATTCTGGCGACCCTCGTAGCTCTTACTTAGCCCAGTGGGTATGGCACTGGCTTCCTGGCCTGGGCGTTTTTGCGGTGCGGCTGCAGTAATTGAGCCTCGTGGCTGGTTGTGGTGTTGAAAGAAATCTTCAGGGCAACATTCGGGATCACAATTGTTAAAAACTGAAGAGCAGGAAACGACAGGGCAGGAAGGTGAAATAGAGAGATGATTTAGGGTTTAAGGATAAAGTGAGGTTTTACGTCTCTTTTTTATAGCGATGACGTAAGTCCGAGTTAGTATCAAGACAGTACTGATATAATACTTTCAAACTGATATATTATATATAAACTGATATATGTCTTTCAAACTTATATATTATTTTGCATGAATATTATATTATAATGATATATTATATATAAACTTTCAAATTGATATATTTCTGCACTACCACGAATAATATATAGTGCAGATATCAACAAGTTAACACTCATAATATCAAACTAGGCGTATCGCGTAGCATTACTAATTAAAACCACATTCCGTTAATTTTTTGAACACCCCTCTTATAACGGTTTAACACAATACACATTCCCTCCATTCATCAGTTGCGAATCGCACATCCCTATTCAATATTGAATGTATTGAATGCGAGCAGGTACTTGATGAACCAGATTAATTTAATTAAACGTCAGATAGACGAATAATATTATTAAATGATTAATTCGCTACACACTCCGAGTTCCTCTTGTATCATTTCCGCTTCCGAGCTGAAGTATGTGCTCGTCTCAATATTCCTCCACTGCCTGCCATCCGCGGCTAATCCCTTCGCGTCCTTTCGTATCAATCGTCCCGAGAACAACTTGTTATAATAGTTGTTGCGGGACGTCCGGAACACCGGATTCCTTCTGGTGTACATGAGAGAAACGATTGACAAACACGAGGATGAGACAGGCTTCTCGCAGGCATCCACAAACCGTGTCCGAGCCATGTGAATCTCTTCTTTATGAGTACACCTCTCTCTATCTCTCTCCTGGTCCTTTATTCTACTTATGCAGCGCAAACCGCTCGCCTGCACGCTAGGATCGTGAAGACACATGACACGCGTTACAAGAAGTAAAACACGATCTTAATACACAAAAAAAAAGCTTCTGACAGCCTCAAAAACATGGCCGGTACCGACGCAAACGTGTGCCAATATAATGCACCCGCAACCGAGCGCCACTCCTCTCGCTGCTGCCTTCCAGTGTTGATTTTTCACTGTGCATTTCTTAACGGTAACTGTGCTCAATCAACAATAAACTCGTGTCAACTGTAAGTAGTTTATTTTCTTGAACCTACTCTGACCGCACACACAATACACCTCCGCGATCATTGTCATGCGAACATGTGAATGATGGGTGGTGTTCCGTATTCGTAATCAATTAAATTATTATTTTGTAGGTGAACACATATACTTTCATACTTATTTATTTAGTCATAATATTGTTAATTATGCCATATTGTCACCAGTTTTTAGTTTATTTATACCCCCGTAGCCTATTCTCCTTAGTATATATTGTTTCTTTGGCTCGACTGGTTATCCTTTTAGAGGTCGAGGACAGGAGGAGGAGAGATGTATTGCGTGATTATTCGTGTTGAATCACTACTCGCACACACCGCCGTGAGTTTTGTTACGGTGAACGTGACACTCGTCAGAATGTTTTGTGAAGTGTACATTTATTGCATTGGGTGAACTTCCGGATATGCAACGTGACGGCGTCACCAATCAGGTGAATCGAGCTGCCCTTTCCCCTCCTCCCATCATCCTCTTCCTCATTCGATTTCCTACTTCCTATCTAACTCATCCTTCCGATTCCACCCATCACCACATTTTTTGGTGACCCGCGACTTGCGCGGGTCACAGGTGGTCATGGTCATTCACACCGCGGCAAGTCTTTCTAACTCGCAGGCTTTAACCATCAATCCTCACAAAAAACATAACTGCGTGCTATATCTCATAGTGCCTTATCCATTCAACAAACATTGGCTATCATCACTTTGTTCACTGCGGCCCGGAAAAGCTTCGTCAGCCATGATGTTCTCCTTCTTCCAGGGCCCCGACTCGCAGCAATTTTTCCCTGTATTATAAAATGCAAGATTTCATATTTATTTTTTTAACCGTCGTGTCTGAATCATAATTGCTTGTATATGTATCGCCTAATTCCAAAACCCCCTAAAATTCGTAGATTTTTTTGAAGCATCAGTTTCATAATTAGTAGTCGACAAAGATTTGGAAGAATTTAATATTAGCCAAATTCTACATTTTTAGATATCTGTATTTTTAAACTCACTCTTTTGAAGATATTAGTAGGCTTTTTAATCGTGACATATTTATTATATTTTTTATTTATTATCTTAGTTTTATTAACCACAATTGAGTTTAAAAACATCTACCGGTTTCGGAAAACACTTTTCATCGATACCGCCATTTAATATGTCATATGTCAAAAACGTGTTTTGTTTGTTTCATGCAAAAATATTCAAATTGTTGATCTTTACGTCACATCAAAACGTCATATATTTAAGACCGGCGTGACTGCAGCTACAGATTCTTTGGCAATTTGCCATTCCTCACGTTGATCAAGATAATATTGTGATTTCATTTCTCAAGTTGGTCACAATAATATTGACATATTGTCAAATAAACTTACGCTTATCCGTATACAACGTATATTGGTATGAACAATTTTGGATACTTTTGAATCAAACAAACTCGAGAATATTTTTTTTGACATACGACATATTGCAGTATCAACGATTATATAATACATATCATCGAAGGTATATAATATGCCGTGGACACTTTAACTCGCCTAATCCCGTAGTTCTAATCTCCTACAGTTCACTATCCTTAAAAAACAAATTGCTCTTGTACAAAGCGATCATCTGTCCTATACTCACATACTCGATCCCCATCCAAAGTTCCACACTTCATTTTAGAACACAACCATTTTAGAATCCAAACAAAACTACATCCTTAGAAGAATCACAAACAGAATCAGAAACACAATCATTCACAGAGACTCAAACGTACCCTCACTCAAATGACACACGATTTATCTTTTAAATTAATTACCATCCCTTTCATAAACTCTCTCGGCCTACATGATCCCTCATCCGATCCCTATCATCTTCGTTCCATTTCACCTCTTTACACTGTTCTTAACCCTATTGAACAAAATTTATAAAAGATTTTACTAAAAATAAAAAAATTGTAAAAATATCAAACAACAAACAAACAAAAAAATAATTAACAGATTATAAAATGTATAAGTATTTTTAAAAAAACTTTACTCATTTTTGCTACTACTTTATTGAATTATATAAAAGTTAAAATTAAAAATAAAACAATTTCACCATATTCCCCGCAATAGTCCCCCAAAATAATGTTAAGCCATTGCGGTTACCTCATACGTCGGAGACAGAGGGCTCAGCCCTTACCCTTCTCTCCTATAACAATTGCATCGAAGTGGTTCTAATTAGATTTTGATCAAAAATTCTGAAAAATTTACCATCTCGGCCTGAGCCAGTATCTACGGATTACAAACGATAAAACGGGAAACATTATTTCATCGGCCGAAAAAAGTTATTTCATAAATCACCTGTTAAAAATGAATCACTGCGAAACACTCGTCTGGCGAATGACTCTGGCAGGTGTCGAAGGTCTCCCTCGCCCGGCAGGTACCAGATTATAATGGCGTCTATTACTCGCGGTACTCGGTATATTCCACGCGGAAATCGCGGTGTTACGAAAATCGCACGAAACGTGTTAAGAAGAAATAAGGAAGCAAGCCGCGCGCTTCGCGAAACTTTCCTTTGTTGACGGTCGGCGTCGGTGGAACGGTCGACGGTCAGTGGCGTGACGGCTTTTGATATAACATCGCAAATATGTTTAGGGTAAAATGAATAGACGTAATGTTACGTTTGGCCGGCACGTAAGCACCGATCTGACTATATAACATTTCTAGTACAAATTCAACTTCTTCGGCGGTATCTATAAAACATAACTATCTTAACTATGTTAGATAGGACCACTTTTAATATCGATCCTTTTACGAGTGTTACACTGAGACTATATTAATTTTATCGGTGTACCTACCCAGTAGTACCCAACTAATTAATCAGCTTCTCAGCGCCAATACTAATCATTTTTATATTCAACCGCAGCAAGAAATGGAATTATCAAGTCATTTCTCATAGTGTGCGTAGTGTGTCGGAAAGCGAAGCGAGTGCATATAAATGTTGAATATTATATGGAGACGTGAGACCAATTTTCTTCTCACAGTGGAATCATAGACCCTGTAGGCAAGGATTGGCGTGATGCTGGAGAGACGTGTTGCCCGTAACCATGGAATGTCTCCATTCTGCAGGAACTGAACATCAAAACTGAACTCTCAACCGGCAGCCTGAAACTAATACTACAATTTTTTGAACATCTTGCGAGGAGCGAAGACAGCTTGCAGAAGCTTGTTACGGTTGGCCACGGTGAAGAACGAAAAGGAAGAGGCAACAGGAATATTTAGTACTACGCGGTTAACCAATTAAATATCCCGTTTTTCCGCCCCCCCTAGTATAGCCCCCATTTTTTTTATTTTATGTAACTTTTTTTTTATGTACTATGTTTTTTTGTGATGATATCTTAAAATGTACATTTTTACTTTTCTGAATAAATGAAAAGGTCGGGGACAATGAGGGTGTTTGTGATGGCGGCTGTGCGGCTCCGTTTTGTCACTTGAGTGACAGACGGAATTTCACAACTGCCTATTAGCATTTAAAAAAATGTCAACCAGGCGGCGAATGAGAAGGACCATATAGGAGCTTCCGCTTATAAACGGTCCTGGGTAAGCGGTGGGCCTCCCTCTAAACCGCCTTAGCTACGCCATCCTCCACGACCCCCCGTCCGTTGAACCGACCGAGTGGAAAAGGTTACAGCCACTTTTCTGGTGACATTCCTAAGATCTGCAGGATGCCGAGAAAAATGAAGAAGCATAGTCAAGTGGGCGGGAGTTTACGGCGATCGCAATCCACGGTCACGAGGAACCGACACGAATAGTTCAATACATCGCGTAGTAATAATATTCCAACATCTTACATTTGCATCGGGGGGTAATTTTTTCAGGTGCGCCAGTTGGTCGCGTGTCTCGCGATTACCTCGGAACCTACGCACTTCTGAGGTAGTTTTTATTATCTTGTTTACTCTGTTGTAACCCAATTGTTCAATTTATTTTTCCACAGAATATCTAACTTTCCAACCATAAAAAGTGTATTGTGTGAGGTATCGTTCCCCTAATTGTTTTGGCATTGTACCTTCGTGTCAAACTAGGACTATCTGATCATTAATGATAATAATTTAAATTTAAAAAAATAACAAATAGGATTGCTAAAAATGTCATTCATTTGATGTAACTATGTATGTATATTGATATATATATATATATATAGGCTGTTTTTTTTTGAGGTTTGTTTTTCGAATTAGCAACACTTTTCCAACGACAGCGAATTTAACAGCTGATAGCTGATTTGTGTTCAGTTTGGTTTTCCATTTCACCATGAATAGACTTACGCCAGAACAACGCTTGCAAATTATGCAAATTTCAGTACACAAAACTTACCATGCGCTACGTTCATTTTACGGTCAACATAATCGTCCATCCGAGCGAGTAATTCGAATAACCATGGATCGTTTTCGCACCACGCATACTCTAATTGATAATACGCATCCGCAGAGACGTCGCACCGTGCGCACCGAAGAAGCTGTTGCTGCAGTGGAGCGTAGTATTGAGGAGGACCCGAACGAGTCGATTCGCCATCGTGCACAGGAATTCGAGCTGTGTCCATCCATTTTATGGAAGATTTAGCGGAAAGTTCTCGGTTTACGAGTTTACAAAATCCAGCTCGTGCAAGAATTGAAGCCGCGTGACCACCGTTGAAGGAAACATTCGATGAACGCTTAATTTCGCGTAATGGTCCAGTGAATTAGTCTCCCAAATCGTGTGATTGACACTTTGGATTATTTTCTGTGGGGATACGTGAAGTCGCTAGTCTACGCCGATAAATCAGAGACGATAGACGACTTGGAAGCCAATATTCATCACGTTATTGCCGGTACCCGGCTCCAGATTGCGCTTTATTAAATATTAAACACTAATGGCATAAAATTATCTTTCTAATAAAGCCAATACCACTATTTTGTAGTGTATTATTATTTTAAAGTTCTATACCTTTAAAAATCATTTTCTACATAACACTTTTTGTGGTCGCCTTTGTTATAAAGTATCTACAATAATAGTGTCGTTGCGCCAAAGTAACGATGGCTGTTAAGTGCTCGGTTAAACGGCCAGGTCTGTAATGCTCGAGCAGGGTCGCTACTCTTAAACCGAGGGATATTAAAAACAAACGTGTTTTTAATATCTCTAAGTTGAGATATATTCAATGACAATACGTATATATATATTAAATTTGAAATGAAATGTATATTGATCATATGTCATCGTGCCTTATCTCACCTACGCATGAAGCTGTCATATCGCGTCGCACTTATCTATGGACGCGAGATGACAGATTGTAATACTTACGTGTGTTTAATAATCATCTATGTAAAACTTGATCTCAGTTTTTTCAAGGATGTCTTTTAAGTGGAATAAGTCGATACGTCGATACACCGTTTGTACAATTAATTCCAGGTAGGGTAAGACAGAATGCACTGGCAGAAAATCGATTAATAAAATAGCATGTAATATTATAATATATTTATTATCTTTATGGCGAATCGGGTCTTCGTAAATAAAGAAGTACACATTACACACGATTATTATTATAATGAATAGTCGAAATTCTGGGCTCGCTTAATAATAGTTATTAATTACACAAGCAATTAACAGTCTCGCAAGGTGCGGGCGGTGTCTACACGTTATGTCATTAACGGAAGACGTTTCCATAAATATTCCACGCGTAATTAAATTAATGTGTACCTCCAGTGGCGTACCTACGCCAGTGCAGCCAATGCGGGACACTGGGGCCCGCGTTAGATAGGAGTCTAAAAGGTTTGCACGCTGCGACATATCTGATAATGATATTTTTGCGAGTATTGATAATTTTTTCAGCGGTAATGTGCACAAAAAAAATTAATTCACCATAACAAGATTGTAAGACACTGTAGAGGATGCAACGTCATCGTCAGGTATGTAAGCTATTGTGAGGTGAAATTATTGTGAATGTATGAACATGCGTAATGCAAGTCTGATTATGCAGGTGATGTTTTGAATGAGGCTGCCTAATGTGTGAGCGGTGGATGTACCGATATTCATCCTTTACTCACGTGTCTGTTTGATAATCGCGGGATGTATTACTTACGTGTTGTGTATTTGGCCAGAGTGAACGAAAAAGTGGTCATATAGGTAAGCACAGATTACAAATATAGAGAAAATTAACCTTACAATAAAGACGATTGTCCTCCACAACGCCCTCGATTGTAAGACGCATTATTATTTGTAAATACCAATAATAGAAACAATTAAAAATATATATTATGAAGATGAAAATACAATGACAATAAAAAGTACCTTCATCTGTAATATCATCGTCCAGAAATTATAATTGTAAATGCGGTTTCCGTGCGTTCAACAACCGCTAGATGTCTCGTATTCGTTTGGACGAAATAGAAACTGAACGAGTACCTATATATATCTCGCTCCTTGCATTGTGGCAGAACAAACAACGATATGAATGTTCCATTTTTTATTCTTTATATTGAATGTATGTTATTAATATGAAATATAGAGCTCCAGTCGTCTCGGACCACCCTTGTCATTAGACTGAGCACTCCATTAGTCCAAGAGTGCGTGTGGGTGGGTGGCGCGCGATATCATTTACTCCTTAAGCAATCCCACCCACAGGCCTCTGCCATAACCAACCCGAGAAACCATGATCTAAGCAACTAATGGGGGCAGAAAGAGTAGCGCAGAGACTCGACAAAACTTTTCTTTAAAATTGACTTTCTATATTTCACATAAATAAAACTGTCAAAGGCACGAGTTTATTTGTTGAACCGATACGCGAGTTACACAATTCGCGAAACGGTTCCGGGATAGGGTAGGCTGTTTCGTTCCGCATAGAAAATTATTTTTCGTTTCAATGCAGCAACTCAGTGTAAACATTTTAAGCGGCATTTAAGGACACAATTTTATTCAAACTCAACGTGTTCTGACCAACACCTCCTGTTCCAAATTCGTAAAACACACTTTTGGCGCGTCTTTTCGATTCAGTCGCGACCACACAATTCCGCATCCAAATTTCCTAATGCTCGTCTTTTCAGTGTGACCTTGGCGCTAGCAGAGGTCAACTTGACCGATATTTGTTCGATCTCGGCATCGCGATAGCATTCGCGGTGTGGACCTTTCAGCTCCAGTGCACCAACACGGTAGTTTGTGATATTGTGTTTTGATCACGTATTATTTGTTGTGCGTGTGCCGTGGGTGAACTTGTAACATCGTCGTCTTCAATTTGAAAGCGGAGATCGGCTCATCCGCGTACCATTTTGTGTGATCTCGGCGGCGACTGTAGGGATTACGAAGACGTCACATATTTATAAGGTAAGGCGAGCAGTCCTTCCGAATCCCGGTTCCCGAGATCACTGGTCCTTCGACTAGAACCCTTCTTCCCTCACCGACCTCATCCTGTACCACGTTTCCCTACTTTCCCCTCCATATTTCGGCGATTCCGATTTACGACCGGAATTACCATCAACTTCTGGGGATTCTTAAGACGCACCCCGGAATTCAGAGACCACAAAACAGGAAAAAACGAGCGTCTTATAATGGTTGGGATACGATAGTTATAAAATTTAAAAAAATATTTCTTATATCGTCGTCCATATTTCAAAAAAGCGTACATATTTCGTTTTTTTTTTAAATTACAGGCATATCTAAATTTTCTTCCAATGAGGTAATATTACATAAAAATATTTTGAAGTAACCGCTCTTATTTCCATGTGTTATTCTTACAAATGACAGTAATAAACTATATTAATATAAGCTAAACAGTAATAAGCTATACTGTTTGTTAATCTTATATACGGATATAAAACACATACAGGGCACACATTAATTTTTCAAATGGGACCCGATTTTTTTTTCCATTTTGCATTGGGCCCAATTTTTATTACGCCACTGCAAATTACCTAAGTAAAAAATTTCCTATGAAATAATATCGCAATGATAATATTATGTTATACCATCGGAAAACTAACAGGCAACAACCAGAGTTGCTTGAGGTCACCGCTAAGCCCTCCATGATGACAAATAATAATAACATTTATCACGAAAACATTGTAAGGAAATTTCGCAATATTTTTTATTTTTACCTTCACATTTTTGAAATCAAAAATATTTTGTAGCCGCCGAGTATCGATCTCGCTCCCTCTTACGTGTATCTTCTTATTCCCCCTTAGACTGCGGTGACAAACAGTCATACCAAAAAATCTAATGATGAATTTTTGTGTTAGAATTAATGCATTGATTTTGACGCTGATTGACGCTACACACCTTAAACTACTTCTCAACATAGTCGCCACCATTATTAAGACACTTGTCGTAACGTGGCACCAATTTTTGTATACCTTCGTCATAGAATGACGCCGCCTGGGATGCAAAACATCTCTGCACTCTGTCTTTAAGTTCATCATCGTCATCAAAATGCTTGCCGTCATCGTCATTAACCACTTCAGATGAAGGAAAATATGGAAACCACTTGGCACCAAATCAGGACACACTTGGCGATGAATATCAGCTGGTTTCATATTTCGTGCATTCAAGAAACGAATCACGGACCATATCTCACAGTCGACGACTCACTACAAGATGGCAATACTATGCAAATGTCTTTAACGTTGCATGTGGTGAGTCAACAGATAAAGGAAACCATTATGTATGAGTAACGTTGCAGCTGCAGTGCTACATCAGGAATATTCGACAACTGTATTTACTTAAAAATGTCTGTCATTTTTTGATGTATTTTATTATTTATACAATAAGTTACCTAACACCAAATTTTAATACTAATATTGAATCATTTTGTTAGGAAAATAGTTACCCCTGGTGAACTTTGTAGCATGCTGAATTAACATTAAGATACTTGTGAACATCTAATTTCACGTCTCATTCGTTTTTGTCACCAGCGCAGTACTCGCCTGTCACGAAGGAGAACGGGGTTCGGTTCTCCGCTGGGGAGATTATTTAACTTAGTTTATGAATATTTTTTTCAAAGTAGAAAAACATTGTATGCAGGTTTTCATATTTATAATATTACTCACTTTTTCTAAAAATGCTATAATTTAAAAAAAAAAACAATATTAATTATTTGCCAGGATACAGATTTATTAAATTATGCTTTAAATTGTCTTATATATTCTTAAAAAAACTAACAAATTAATTTTTTTTTTTTAAATATATTAAACTTTGTAATACCTAAACACGTAACTGAGTTTTATTTTTCTCACAACTTAGTTTCGAGACGATCAGTTCCTCTCATCAACAAGCGTACCTGGTCAACCAGATACTGAAAGATGATCCTGTTAGACACGTTAAAAATCACGAGCGTACATGAGACGCCGTATGAATGGGGATGAGAAGAGAATGCATGTCAGAATAGAAGAATGTGGTCCTTCGTCCTCTATCATAGAGAAGAATGTAGTGCTCCATCCTCTATCATACAGAAACGAATGGCGTGTTGGTAATCAAGAGTGTATATTGTTATGAAATATTATCATAATCAACGGTAGCGACATAACCTCATTTGAAGTCCATTTTTGCCCGAAGGTATATAAAAAATTAAGTTGCCACGTAATAAATTGTTACTAAAGAATGGCTAATTTAAACAAGAAATGAGGAAATATTAGTCATAAATTTAATGCATAAACATGTCTACGAGTATTATGTGTAACTAAATTATTGTATATATGTAATACTACTAGCGGTCAGTACCATTACACCATACAGGCAAGAGGAGAAAGAAGTCCGGGGGAGTGGGATGAATATATTTTCATTAGAAGCCTAGAGTGCAACTGAATAGAATTTGGAGTCTTTAAACTGTTAAATATAATACACATTATATTGTGGAGGGGGTCTATGCTTTGTCTTCATAAGAATAACTATTCAAAATCAGGGTTAAGATTAGTCAAAATGGATTGTATATAAAACGGACAGCCATTCAGTTTTATATAATGTATAGATAAATCAATTCCATGATGTTTATCGATACAGAATAATGTTGAAAAATGTGGGGGCATCGGTGTAAATTATTTTTGCGAAAACGAGTTGTTTGATTGTTGGTAAAAAATGCAATTGTTAACTAATTTTACTCTCGAATATCAGATGGTAAAAACCGAAAATTTTTAAAAATAACCTTTATAATTGAACAATTTCAAGAAGCGATAGGTTTGTTTCATATAACCTGCCTAATCCAATAATATTTATTGGAGTGCCTAGCTTCCGCTAACTGATATTGAAAAGACGTGCCGCAAATATGACAATACTATCATATATATAATAAAATTACACATATATACCTAACTAACAATGTAGATAAATGTACATATAAAATAATTTACTTTCTTCATTTTTTATTTTACATTGCTTTTATGCATTGTAATGTTGTAATTTTAAACATGCAAAATTATTTTTATTTTTAAGGGTATGCGTTTATCTATTTATAATACAATAAATGACTTAAAGTTCTTCAAAATAAATAAATATTTAAGTATTGGACATTTTTCTTATTCCCGAGTTTTTATTTGATCAATTTCTCAACATTTTTTATATAATTTTATTTTGTTATTAAATTTCACATTGTATTATTAATCTTGACATGTTTTTACATAAATGTGGATAGCCACCCCTATAATTCAAGATCATTCTACTTAGGGATGCATAACTCTATTGTTACATATTGTTGTTGAATGTATGAGTATATATAACTCATACATTATACTTGTATTCAAATCAACAGTTGTTCTAAATAAATAAATAAAAAATGTCTTCTTCCCTTAATGGTTTCGTCATTTTTTGAAGGTGCCTATTATGGACCTCTTTTCTTGGACTTTTCTCAAAACATCCTCATTTGTAATTCTCTCAGTCCAGCTTATTCTTTCCATCCTTCTCTAACACCACATCTAGAATACTTCCAACCTAAAAATTTCACTTGCGTAAAGTGCTATACTCTAAGTGTACGTTTTAATAAATAAGTTTTCCATCTTTCTGTTAATTTATGATTTGAAGATTTGTTTTTTTACATTGAAAGCACTTTTCCAATGCTAATCTGGTTTTTATTCTATTCTGATAGTACATATATAATAACATTTATTTATTACGTACGCTGCATACAAATGTAACCTTTCTCAGTACATCACATCAATAACTAACCACAAAGTTAAACACACTGTGATAATGGATTATCTGCCAAGTTAATACGTTTGAGAGAAGATATGTTTTTTTTTCATTCAAGAAAACAAAAGATCGACCCCAGCAGATATCACAGATCAAAGGTTAATCTGTCAGATGCGCTAGGCGAGAAGGATACTAGATTGCAAAAGGACATAATGCAGACAACACGAAATATGCAGTGATAGCACACATTTCATAATACTGCTAACTTGTTTGTATATTATAATGTATCCAAATTACCAATATAGAACTGCAATAATTCTAATATAATGTTGATCAGTCTGAAACAAAAAATAATTTCACAGTTGTAAAAACAGTGGAGGATTTAGTCTATAAACACGGTACTCCAAATATTTCTTTAACATGTGAGACCTCCCCCCTGCAACACTGTATATTGCTTTTTACAAATGTTGATAGATAGACTGAGCATCTGACATCTCAAATATAGTGCTGCTGCAGGGAAACTCACTTAGAAATTGTGTTTAATAGTATTTTTATTTATTTAATACATATACCATTGGATGCCTAAGATATACAACACTGTGCCATTCATAACTCAAATCTGCCCAAAACCCATATAGTGTTGTTGCAGGGGTGGTCTTATATTATAATTCTTGTATTGCCAAACAATGATGTCTATGGATGCCAGGTGCAGGAAATGAAAAGGAAGAAGTGGTCAACCGCCATAATGGCAGACCGCCACCAAAGACATTGTGTTGTCCGCTACCTGTTTACTTGTATTGAGTCTGAATAAATATGAATTAACTGATATACATAATATATTGATTTTATTTCCGAAACAACATTGTGGTTTAACAATACGTTTGTGATTGAATTGAGTCGCACAGCTGCCCAAATGAAAAATTTCACATTTTTAATTTACACTCAATTAATTATTTTGAATTGGCTTAATTTAATGTGCAGAGATATATAGAAGCATTATATAATTATAATGATGTTAATACTTTTTTTTTAATAAATAAAAATATTAAATTTCATCATATTTTCAATCCCTTATCTCAGATATGCCACACTGAGACTCAATTATCATCTAATATTATTCTGCTTTTTTTTTCAATTTATATATGTATAATAGTGATGGGTCCACACTAGTAAAGAGAGAAAATGTTAGCCTTGACTCACTGGTGTTATTGGCATTCGATAATATCAGTGATTGAAATCGTGCTGATGCTTCAGTAGTTCAATACTTCACACACACTGGCAAATAACTCAATTACCTGCAACGACGCCACTCATTCAGCAACGCACACAATTAGCTGCAAACTGTGTATGTATAGAGAACAAAAAAATTTGGCACTCACTTCATGTTGTTCATTGAAATGTGTACTTCACTAAGTATCACACTACACACTTCGCTCTTCAGACACTTCATTGAAGTATAGTTCAATAGCTACTTAACCACACTTCATTGAACTATATGAAGTGCGAAGCGATTTCGACTTGCATCGGGAGTGGGCCAACGAGCGGTACCAATATACTTTGAATGAAAGCATTCATTACGAAATAAAGTTTTGTCCTTCACTAATACATAGTGAAATATTTATTATCATTTATTATAATTCAATTATGTATTCACTTTTTTACATACTATTTAGTGAAATTTCTTAAAACTGTTTTATTTCGCAAAAATTATATTTAAATTACTTTGGTTCAACTGCATTCAATATATTTTTTAAATTAGGCAACATACCGTTAGCATTCAAAAACATCTCATTCATTCTCATTGACCCGGAAAATTAAGATTCATATCATCTCAGGATATGATGATAAGATTCATATCATCATATCCTGAGACCAGTTCTCACGTATTGATCCGAATGCTGGATTCTCAGCAAGGACGAAAATTCATTACTAGTCTGAACATAAAATTCTACGGATGTTTTGGGGCCACGCCTATAATCACAAAATAGTTGAACTCGACGCGGTCGAAGACAGCTCGATTAAGGCGGGCTGGTCATCTCTGATATGCTGCGGATTAATTTATGCGAAGAAAGCGCTCGAAGCGAGAGTTGAAAGACTTAAATTATAATGGTTAGACAGTGTTACATAGAACACGCAGCCTGCAGCGACCAATGAAAAAGGACAGACCATAATGGTGATGGACTACAATGGGCTATCCATCACCATCGTGGGTGACCCCAGATCACTATACATATGTTCAATTAATAAAACTAGTTATAGACTGCTGTTTTATGATTAGAGCAGTTCAATATTGAATTATGCCAATTTTGCACTGATTAATGCGGTCAAGTCAAAGATAAGTTTCTGAAAAACGATCATGAAGATGATTCCAGAATGGAAGCACACTGATCAATTGAATGTAATAATATTGTTTCTAAATTTTTCCATTCCTGAGATAACATTTTTTTGAGTTGAATTATAAACAATTCTATACAGATATGTAACATAATATGTACAAGACTAATAAAAAAAAAACTTTTAATTAGTCTTGTATGCCCAGCAGATTTATCAGCACATTTAATAGCCTTTTAAGGTTTTTTCTTCAACAGACTATTAAAATAGCGATCCGTATGTCGACTAACAATCAGATTCAAGTTACAAGTAATGACGTAAAGAAAAAACGTGGTCAGTTTTTTTGGTGTATTTTTAATCTTATAAAATTAATTACATGTCAACGCCTATATCCTTGATGGGTACATCATCTAGAACGAGAAAAATAAATCACATTAGAAAATATCCCGTTGACAATGAATAATTGTGATAATTCAAAATTCAATCAGTACAGAAATATTTCCACAAGAATCAGTGTTCAGGTTTCAAATGTCAAAGCATCATGTTGAATAGAGATTATATATTATGAGGATCTTCTTCATAATTAAAATGGAGACATGGTTGTGAAAACATGTTACATTCATATTCTTACTAGATATTACCGTATTATGTATTTATAATTTATTGACGCAGATGAAAAATATTATCCTGAAACGCGAGCAAGGGATCTCGAGTACTACGGGACTGTTGACAAATTTATTTTCAACATTACCTTAATGTTCTTTCGGTAGTTTAGAGACGCATACATAGTTACTTTCAAAATAAGCAGCCAATGGTGAAGAATTAAACATCAGCTTAAACGAGTTTAATTCTAAAGGCTTTTTTAATAGCTAAATTAACCAGTACCCTAACCTAACCTGCCTTAAACAATGTTTTTATACATGCTCTGATTTGAACAAGATTAAAATTGTTCCTTTTTACTACAACTTATCTTTCACATATTTGCTTAGTTTCATTTTGAATCTATGCACTTTCTTCTCCTTTCTTGTGTTTCCTGGCATTTCATTAAAAATCTTCATCGTACTATATAATGAATGGCACTCTCAATCTCTTGTCAATCTTTTCCTCTTGTATAATGTTCGTGCTCTTGTTGATTTGCATCCATTTTTCTTATAAATTCTACCTTTATTTTCTTAGTGAGGATTTTATAAATAAATACTATTATATTGCAACCCGGGTATACAGTACTTTGTATCTTGTCCAATTTGGTTCCAGCAATATAAAAACTTTCATTGTCAGCTGCGTTATGTTTGCTAATGAGCATGTATTTTGCTTTAGTTGTAAGTTGTAACCCAAAAATCTTGCATGCCTTCACTACCTGGTTCATCAGTATTGTAGATCTTCAATATTACTTGCTACAAGTACCGTATCATCTACACGATGCAAGTTATTTTAAATCCTCCCAGTTATAAGTCCTTGAAAGGCTTGCTTCTTAATAATACTTAATACTTCTTTTGAACATACATTGAACAGTAACGGATGACAGAATACACCCCTTTTTATTTCTGCTAGACATTGTCCTACCCCTACTGCCGCTTTCTGGTTCTGATAAAGATTAACCATTATTCCCATCTTTTTCATCAATCCCAGATTCTAAGATTTTGAAACATTTTGTCATGTCAAACTGTCAAATGCTTTAAGGAAGTCTGCAAGTTTAAACCGTGTATGTACATTCGTACTCACATCGCGACAACTTCCAATTAGTTACTTTTAATGTTTTTCAATAACTCACTGAAAGCTGTAACTTCGAATATACAAATTTCTCTCAAAAAATTTAGCAATACACAACACATAAAGCAAGTTGTCTGGCATCACCATTCTAAAAACTCGGTGAATCCGGTATTATTGATAGAATATGACTATTGTCTGCAGGGCGGGTCATCCTTATTTATATATGCTGGATGTTTCTAAAGTGAATAGTAATAATCTAGTTAATGTATCATAGACATTTCTGAATGCCTAAATGTTTATAATTACGCAAGTGCCATAATATAACAGCTACTGTGCAGATTCAGTCTATCAAAAACAATGATCATGTAAAGCACAATATTAATTTAACTGCAATCATGTACAGTACAGGCAAACCATACACGTTATCTATCTTTTTCTCTCCCATTTTCAATTTATTGTTGTTTTCAATTGTAAGACACTCACCCAGTGATAGAGTGGTTGGAAGATAGTCCTAAGGCTAGGCGCATACATACAACTAATCGTTGGACTATTTAGTTGTATGTCAAAAGCTTATTTGATCATATGGGAGTGTGCACATTATCGAAATGATAGTAGTTCAATTAAAAAAAATTTGTCGATCGTCTTTTGACAAGAGCTGAATTATCAGTCGACAGTTATATGTATATTGCCGTGCGCATACACTCGACTAAACAGTTGATCCGCGATTGTTCGGTTGTTTTATATATGGACCGATCATTGAAATTATCTCATTAAAACTGTTCACTCATTTTATAAGACTTGAAAAACTTTTCTGGATATTCTTTCAGATTGTAAAGTATAGAATTTCCATTAAATAATCTGTCACTTATTACGGGGTGTACAGTGTGCACAGTATTGCATTTTCCTTTTCTTTGTTTTGTTATCCATATAAAGCAAAACAAGTGCTTTTCTGTTTATAATTTTGTAGACCATAACATGGGAGCACGCACACAAATGTTAGGAGATCTCATTGATTATATGCACACTTCTAACTAAACAGTTTAGTAGAGTAGAAATCGAGAGGTTCATCGATTTCAACTCAATAATTCAGTTGCGGTAATGATCTAGTATATGCGCCTACACTAATTTTATGTTCATAACACAAGCGCTTAGCTTATTTAAAGTAAGAATATTGAAGTGACATGTATTCCATGCTGGCTGACAAGTGGCTGTATATAAAGTATATATTAGGGGTACCGGAAAGAAATCCATTTTTTACATTCCTTGTTTGAGATCAGTTTGTCTCTGGACACGGTGGAGTGAGCATCTTTTAAAGTTTATTTTTCTATTGTTCCTCGGCTTTCTTTTTTGCACCATAATTTTTTTTATTGTTAAGGGTAAAATGAGCAAACCAGAAGCAACCGAACAACAAATACGGCATTGCATGCAATTTTTTTTCGATCAAGGCTGGAGTGCGACTAAGACAATTAAAACCATTGTTGAAATTTATGGAGCAGTAATAACAGTAAATAGATGCCAGTTTTGGTTCTGGCGATTTAAATCTGGTGATAGGACCTTAACAGACGCCCCAAAATCAGGACGACCCTCGAAATTCGACGATGAGCCGTTAAAGCTCATTTTGGAATCAGATCCTTGTCCCTTTATCCCAAAAACTTGCTGCTCCATGGTCTACAGTGCAAGAACACATAAAAAAACCCACAAAACTAATCGAATAGGTGTTTGGGTTCCCCACGCGCTGTCCGTAGCGAACAAAGAGGAGCGGATGAACATGTGCTATTCACTATTGTCAAGAAACAGAGTTAACCCATATTTGGATCAAATTGTGACTAGTGTGACAAAATGTGGATAATATATGACAATATGACGTGAAAAAAACAATGGCTTTCAAAGAACGAAGTACCTGTTCCGACCCCTAAGCCCAGCCTCACCCTTCACAAGGTCCTTTTGTGTATGGTGGGGTATTCGTGGAATTATGAACTGTTGAAACCGGGTAACACGATAACTACAGAGGTTTATGGCCAACAACTTGATAGATTGAATGACAAATTAAAAGTAAAATGTCCGAATTCGATAAACCGAAAAAGAGTGATTAAATTAAACACCGCGCGCCCTCACAGTGCAAAGATGACCCGTGAAAAAATACACAATTTAAATTTTGAAGCCTTGAAGCATTCTCCAGACCTCGCTCCTGATTTTTATCTCTTTAGATCAATGAAACATTCACTTAGGGACAAAAAATTTAAAAATCTGAAGTCGAAAATGATTTAAATTCATATTTTACTTCGAAACCACCAAATTTTTACAAAACGGGAATTGAAAAATTGCCTGAAAGTTCTAGATAACGATGGGGATTATATTTTATAATGTTTAAAATAATATGAAAAAAAAAATTTCAATAAAGCCAGACGTTAAAAAAATTGATTTCTTTCCAGTACCCTTAATATACATATCTCTCACATGATGGAATTAATAATAACTTACAATCCTGATGCGGTGTCCCATGGCCTTGGCGGGCAAGTTCCTCTTGAACTTGGCTCGGACAGCGCCCGAGCCCCCGTGCGGGCGGGTGACCTTTCCCCAGATCGCGCGGACCTTGGTCTTCCTGCCTTTGGGCCCCCCGGGCACACAGGTGCGCTTCTTGGCACGGTACACGTACACACAACGCTTGCCCACATAGAAGCTGCTGTCCTGCTTGTAACGGCAACCCTCGATCTGGAGACACAAGTTTTAATATGTACTATAGCCCTTTCACTTCAAATCATAGATTTTAATAATTCCAATGATGCTTTGCACAAAAACGTTTTAATAAAATTTAGCACTCAAAATAAATTGATAATAACATAGTTTTAGCAAATTAAAAGACCTAAACATAAGGATGCCACCTTGAAACAGTTTTACAGAGAAAACGAATTTGATCTATTTTGAACAAACAGATAACAATTGAAATCTAAAATATATTACGAACATAAAATTACAAATAAAACTGCCAAAAACCATGGTAGGAGATTAAAAAATATATTTATACAGCTTAAATATTTTAACTTTATCATATAACAAAAAAGTAATCTTCCGCACACGTTTCTTAAAAATGATTAATCCATTGTTAATTTTTCAAAAATACCGATATTTGTCTTACAAAGAAAAAATCTGGGGAAACGCTGTTATGATCAGTAAAAAATTTGTCCACAAGAGCGAAATATTCACTTTCAGGTTTCAAATGTCAAAACATCATTTCATACAGCAATTCCACTCAATACGAGCATATTACAGGGCAGAACATACCTTCAGAAGGGCTGTGTTTTCATGCTGATTTCTGAGACCGCGCTTGTATCCAGTGAAGATAGCCTTGGCGTACAGTCTTCCGTGCCTCTTCTTGGCTACCTTTACGGTCTTGGCCGCCTCTACAACTGGCGCGGGGGCCTTGGCGGCCTTGGGAGCCTTTGTCGCCTTAGGTTTGCTTGTTGCCGCATCGGCCATCGCTGAAAATAATACAGGGAGTAAATGACATGTGAACTTACTCTACTATTTGTAGGTTATGAATCTGTCATTTTGAATCGAGAAACATCTTAAGTTTAGAGATAACAAATTAGTTAAATCCAAAAGCAAACATAATCTTCATGATTTGATTTATAAACTAGCATTAATATTATTGATATTTCACTTAAAATTACGTTAAAATACCTAAATTTAATATCACAGTTTGCCGAATATACGTACCGGAAATTGTTAAAGAAATCGAAAGAACGGATTCGCCGACAGATGTCGATGTTGGTAAATTTGTAAATTAATTTTTGTCTGTGATAAGCGGTAACCAGAGACAATAAGACAATTGGCGCAATATTTGAATTCACTGGTATTTTACAGAATCTTGAGTTGTTTATCGATAAATTACATACAATACTAATATAGTTCTATTCTATAAGTTTGATTTTTTTTAAAACACTTCTCAGTAATCATTCTACCTTTTTCTATTAACTTAATGACATGTGAATGTAATAAACATTTGATGGCTGGATAAAAAATATTTTTGAACAGTTAAAATTATAATTGAATATTTGAGCACCGTAAATATATTTTGTTGTAGATAAGTATATACATATAATATATTTTGAGACTTTTTGCCTTTTCAGTAATAATACACATAGATATAATTTCTTAAAATTTTTGGTCCTGCAAATAACTTGCACAGACTTTTTTTTTTATTTGTAATTGGAAATTGCAGTAATGTGTATATAATTATGACCGAAAATCATTTTGTACAAATCAGTATTCTTAATACTGAGAAGATTCAATGTTTTTAAAGTTAAGATATGTATGTAATATACAATAGAACCGCGTTAATTCGAAGTTTAAAGAACCAAAAAAAATTGTATTCCTATTACGCGAACTCTGTTAATAAGAAATTCAAGAAACCAAAAAAAAAGTAATATTACAAATTTCGCGATATGATCGCGTAAAAAAACGCAGAAGTCATGAAAAAAATTGCTTATTTCATGATAAATATACATATTTCACGAAATTATCTAGAAAACGTAGTATTTGTTATACTAATACAAAATCCTAATGTAATTTATTAATATGTTATAATACTAAAACTAATTAGGGTGAATATTAGATTTATTTCTCGTAATAAGTAAAGACCCTAACCTTACAATGTTCTCAGGAAATTAAACAATCATTAAATAAAATACATAATAACTATAACACTAAATTAAGAATAATATGAACAGATTTAAAAAAATTTAATTGTCAGGCATGTTTCGGCTTGAAAAAATCATTATCAAAAAAAAAAACATTTTAAAAATATGTAGTTGGTTTAAAAAAGGAATTGTAAGGGGTATATGTCTCTATTCTTTAAGGCAAACTGCCAACTGAAAAAGGGTACCCGGAGTTCCCCAATTTTATCGCGACATAATAGGTGTACCGGAAAAGAATGTCATTTTTTTAATAAAACAATTTGGTGCATTTAATGTATCTATTTATTAAAACTTAGTTCAAAATATAATTGCCATCGTTTGACCTAACCTTCTTCCACCTCTCAGTCACCGCGAGTTCTTGAATCGTTGAAGTTGGATTTTGCTGAATCAGCTCAGTTAAAACATCGCTATCCACTTTAACAGGTCGACCACTTCCAGGGTTATTTTTTAGATCAAAATTGCCGGATTTAAATTGTTTAAACCACCTCTGGCATTTACGAACATTCAAAATATCTCCCAGTAAATCACAAATTTTTTTGTAGCACGTGTTGCACTTTCTTTCTTTATGAAATGGTAAAGCATAATATTTCAAATAAATTCCTCATTCGGTACAAAGCTCTCCATTGTATATAGGGCTGTAAATTTTTTTGTTTAAAAGTCCTAATACACTCCAGGTATACGTAGTCAGAGAAACAACACAGAACACGTAAAAGTTCGACTGCTGAAGGACAACTGATCACTCAAAAGCGATAACAAAAAAAAACGATATTCTTTTCCCGTACACCTAATATATATGTATACATAAAGGAGGTTGCACACAAAGTAGACTCAGACGCGCATTGTGTCGGTAGGTATCGCAAAATACATAAAGAACGTTTCACACGGGCGCGTGCAGTCTAAAAACATAGCGCTTTGTTAATTTTTTACTCAAAATTATGTGATGTAAAAATGAATTGATTTATGATGCGGGGCCTGAAAATTATTTCATATTACGAGTTAACGGGGTTCTCGTGTTAAAGAAGTTGATTAAGTATGAATCTGACAATTTGAGTCTTGAAGTGTTTGAAAATTTTGAATTTCGAATTCGGGTTCGATTTAACGCAGTTATAATAAATGAGAATATTTATAGTAGGGATGTTATGTTACAAAACTCATTAAAGCATTGCAATTTTTTTTAAAAGTATATCTAAGCATAGTGTAAATGATTCAGATTTATAGTCAATCTGCTAACTGTTGTAGTCTAAATTTTTAAACTTGAAATAAAAATAAAAATTGGAATTGTAAAATAAACTTGAATTGAAAACGGAAACGACTACACATAAAATAATTCAATTAAATTATGTAATGTGCTGTCCTCAAAATTGATTTTACAATGAATTGTTTCGCTTGGCAAGCTTTTGACAATATTTTTTTGTATATTACTACATTCATGTCGCAGAGCAACATAAAATCAACAATCTATCACATGCGGCTAATGTTAACTATTTAACTTTTTTCCCACATAGTTATTTCTAATAATAAAACAAGAACTTTCTATTTCTGGACTATTTTGGAGTGTGTCTTCGACCTCTTTCTGGCCAATATTTTAGATCCCACTGTGGGGTCTATCGTCAGGACTGACTGATATAGCTAGTGCGACATGTTGGTGTACGGCTTTCAATACAGTTTTGAAAACATGGTGTATTTGTCTTGTGGCCACATTAGCGTGCATAATATAAGCGTCATGGAATATATTTCTGATAACATGTTTTTGTATTGTATTTTTATAAAATTGTTTGTTAAATGGTTACAGAATAAGAAAGCGAACATATGAAACAATATAATTTTATTAAATTATACTAAAAATATTTACAACATTTTCAATCATTATAAACATCCACTCATGTGTATATGTTTCAACTAAAATAAAATATCTTGACTGGAGATCTAACAATATACACAAAACGCATATGTTGGCTGATTATCCGAGTGCTGTTAGCGAGATTGCACACCGGGGTGCTTGCGCTGCCGTCATTTCATGCACGACAATGAGAATAAACAGAAATAAATTAGCATGAACATTGATACGTTCATGCTTATTTATTTTTTAAGTACTATTCCCATTATTACATTTGGTGTGCAATCTCGCAAAGAAAAAAATCAGCGCTGTCTCATTTTCTTCAACATTTCTGTACTTTTGCACGTGGCCAAGGATAGATAGCTAACCTTTGGAAATAGCACTTATAAATTCTCCAAATAAAATCACGAGGATTTGAAATAAATATGGAATAACGCCAGTATGTTGACTAATTATCCTATCGATCCAGGAAAATTCAATTGTTATCATTAAAAGTAATTTTTGAAAAGAGGTAAGACAATTTCAGAAAATTTATTAACTTTAGATTTGTAATCAGAACTTAAGTGTTTATGAACTTATCAAGATACTCTTGCTAAATGGACTTTTTTTAGATACACAGAATTAAAATAATGTATTAAATAAATAACACACGTGGAGGGATGAAAGAAACAAATTTGTCTTGGATATCTTATTGATACCAACGATCTTGCAAGATTGAGGTATACAAAACTTTTTATATAGTATGTTTTAAATGTTAGTTAGGTACTCATTTATTTAACATTTATGGTAATTGATGGAGAAATCGTCCACTTTTAAACTGAAAAAAAAATGATGTAATGAAATATCCATTTTGTACATTTTTGTCTTTCATACCGATTAAATTTTGCAGCGACGATACCAAATGTGTACTAGTCGATACATCACTGTAGCTGATGATAACAGAGTTCAATTAATTTAACTAGTGCACATTAACAATACAAGGTATCGGTTGTTAAAGGCAATATTGTGATGATACAACGATAAGCCTACGTTAATGTGATGAATTTGAAATAATAAACAAATAACAAAATGAAAGGTCTAGCGGAAACTAAATAGAAGATATTATATCATTATTCATAGTTATCAAAATTTCTTACAATTTTCTAAAGAATGTTACAAGTAATAATAAGTATTTACATAATTTTTCTATAACGGGTTGGATATCTACGCCTACCTATAATTTTTTAAATGTGTACTATTTAAAAAATCATAATACATTTAAATTGAAATAAACATCGACATTAGAACGCAAACAATATTTTCATAACAGAAACTATTTTTTATATGAGTTAATCATTTAAAAGCAAAATAGTAATAAATACATTTTTCAAAAAACGATTTAATATAATGTTATGGAAACATAATCCTCAAACTTGATTAAAAACGCTAAAAATATACAAATAGTTTGTGAATAATTATTCATTCAAAATAAATACAAACATGAGTTCTCTTAGTCACTTGATGTACAAATATTTAAGCATTAATTAAAAAAAAAATCACATAAATATTTACGCAATAGGGAATCATACAATTTTACAAACAGAAAATATGTATAACTTAGATATAGGGTTATTTGAATCAAATGTAGAGTATATATAGAGTTAATGTAGAGATATTAACAAAATCACGGAGAAATATGAAAAACAATTTTTCATTGAAATCTTTGAAGAAAGACATTATAACCAATAAAAAATTAAGGGACCATTGAAACAATCTTTGTATTTTAATTTTAGATGAACTTCATGTTGTGAAAGCGAAATCTTAATTTGATGTCACAATAATTTGGGCGGGAAAACGATATTCCAATTATTATTTTTCTGCTATTGCCACTGTTCGTTCACAATACTGTTTTGAGTTTTGGCCGTCATTTGATATTTTGTTTACTTTTTCATTTATACGGTTAAGAATATTTCCATTTTGCGCAACCATCTTTTGAAGACAGATTTATCATAACCTATAAAACGCATGTACAATCGTGATAAAATTAATAAATATCATCATGTGTTTACAATGTTTAACGTGGCCTCAAATTTTAAAAAATCAAATGTATTTCAGTATGACACTCTGAGTTGAAAGTATATATAGTAATACAAAATATTCTTTCAATAAAGTTATATTATAAGGTTGGACGAGATGTGCTCATTATTTTAAATTTGAAAACTGACAGTTACAATGTTTTAGTGAGAAGGTATCAATATTTGCTATTCATATTTAATATTAATGACAAATATTGATAAATTTTGTACAATGACAAATGGAATATTATACCAGTCTTTGAGCATAGTTTTTGTATTGTGCATTGATGTTAATTTCAGATGACAGTGAGGCATCAATAATAACCATACATTGTTTATTTTACAAATATCAGGGTACAAAAACTTGGCAGTGAAATATTTGCAAATAATTACTATACAAAATATGTGGTACATTCACAGACCAGTAAATGAAGACATGAAATAAAGTGTACACACAGGAGAGGGGTTTGGAACATTAGTTGCGGGACGAGGGGCATTCTACACACATTATTTATGGAAACATAAATCTGATAGTTTGACACATTTATGCAATATTAAAAAGTATTTACTCTTCAAAAATTAAATGTTTATGTAAACAATACGTATTTTTTACATTAATGCATATTATACTGTCAGCATTTAAATTTATGTTTCAATCATGTCATATATTTAAAAAATTCTCGGTGCTATTTAATTGCGTAAGTGGTATCAAAATGCAAATATTGAAACAAGTTCATGTCTATATATTTGGTAGTCTGTGGGTACATTCATTCAGTATGCACATACATTTGAAACGTACTACATATTTTGTAGAATGTTTCCACTGCACAACAATCCATCCCCAATCTATTAAGTGCACATATGTATTATAAAAATGTACAAGTGAGTATAACAGATGTGTATAGATTAACGAATCATCATTTTTATTCAAAATAAAAAATTGGAAACATTAATAACGAAAGCAAGAATCGTAATTTGAATACTTAACATGAGTGACTCGATTAAACACAGCATGATCTATGAAATCATATTACTTTCATACTCATTAAGCGTGGGTAGGACGGGCTTAAGTTGCAAATAGTACACCTACAAAAAAATCATGATAAGTATGGTAGACATATTATTTATTGCAATCAACAAGAATATATCTTGCTGGTACAGCTTTATAACCTATTGACTCAATTCCTACATCTTGATAATTGCATTGAAACAGCAGAACCCACTCAATAACGGAAGTGCATGATAAATGGCGCTCCTACACAAGGACTATCACTCAAATGTGGAAAAAGATACTTAATAACATATTGCACGTCTGTAATAGTTATTTTAAAATTGTTAAACAACATTTATTACAAAAAGAAGAATTTGTGGTTGGCGCTGACCACAAGTTATTCCATCTGAATATTATCAAATGCACAAATAAAATTAATTATACTATACAATGTTCATTGCACATTCATAGAAGTGTCAATAACTGGAGGATATTTCAATATTTGTCCATGTGACATACAAGCGGAGCTGCGTAAACCTTTGACTAAGATAGACTTGCGAAAACGAGTGTCGTTTTAGTAAGCTATTTTTTTTAGTAACGCTATCATCTCATAAAAACAACATTGCATAATTCTTGATAAGTAAAAAAAAGATATGTGTAAACACTAGAAAAACTCTAAATATATTTAATAAAATCGGTTGAACATCATAGTATTGCAAATTGTTATTTAAAATAATAATTGATGTTGTAAAATAGTTTTGTGGCAATCGGTTTGGCGAACAGCTCTACTTGTTAAGTCTCCCATCACTGGTTGCGCTCACTTCCTCGCACAATCTTCAGTTGAAGTGGAATTTGAACTGAAAGGGGCTGCCGTGGTGGAAATGATGGAAGGGGTTTCCTTGTTGTCCTCGCCCACTTTCCGGATCCAAGGGATCATCTCCCGCATCAAACATCGCTCTCTTCTCTGGATCTGTGAGGACCTGAAATGGTAAAAATATTTTTCTTACGTCTTAAAACTAGTCCTAACGAATTATGAAAAAATCTTACATTTGAACAAAAGCCAATATCACTAATTAATTGTACAGTAAGACCCCGCTTAACGCTGTTTCAGTATAACATGGTAGAATTGGGATTTGTCTACTTCAACAAATGCACAATTCTATTATATTCAAAGAAAAACTCGCATCATCAGCAACTACAACCGCAACGATTTCTGCAACAAAAATTACCCTTTCCAGAAGCAATGTAATTGAGGAAATGGTAAAACGACTTTCCATCTGGATTGACGATGAAGTTGAATGCAATATGCCATTAGGTCAAGCAATTATAATGGAAAAAGCGAGAACAATTTTTACTCATATTCAGAATTAAAAAGGTGACAAGAGTGAAAATTTCGTAGCTTGTCGAGGGTGGTTCCGTCGATTTAAAAACAGAAACACTGGAGAAGCGGCAAGTTGAAATACAAAAGCAGCTACTGCATTTGTACCGACTTTAAGAGGAAGAACCTTCCTAATCACAAACATAACTTCTATACTCAAATTTTTTTTTTATTCAATGAATATTTTATGAATAAAAATTGATATTGGCAATAAATAAGTTTATAATTAATGTAATAAAAAAGTATTTAACAATAAATGTTATAAAATAAAATTTTAAAAACTGATAAATTTTCTTATTCTCTGTTCTGTTATCCCCATTACAATATAAATTCTGATGCGTACAGTGATGAAATGAAGATATCTAATATTGACTTGCACTGCACGTAAGTAACTAAATAATAATTAAATAATTTAAAAAAACAAAAGTTAAATATGATTCATGACAAACAAAATATGTCGTAACTTGGAAAAGCTTAAAATCATCACATTTCACGGCAGCTTAGAGACTGCTAATACCTTCAATTTATTAATGTTGATGATACAAAGATACTAAATACACAAATAAACTTCAATAATACTTACTTCTTTAGCTGCGGCAACATCGATGAACTTCTTCTGAGCCAGTATTTTCTCATCTCCCTGGTAACTGTCAGGATGCCATTTCTGCGCAGCCTTTCTGTACGCTTTCACTATCTCCTGCTTCGTCGCCGATCTGAAACATAACACGTCTTAGCATAAAACATCTGACAACCATCATTGGCCAATAGATGCTGCATTACACCTATCCACTGAAACTAAATATTGATATTTAGTATCAGTAGATGTATAATTAATGATGTCAGCACAAAATACCCTTTTTGTTCAGAAATAGTGAAAAGCTCTCGATTAGGAATTGGAATAATAAAATTACCTCTTGACATTGAGTATTTTATAATAATCCCTCTTCTCTGCATGCTTTTGCAGCTTCTGCGCCCTCTGCCGGCCTTCCTTGGCTCGAGGATTGTGCTCGTCCATCCCGAGCGCATCCTGGAACTTGTGTACAGCTGCAAAACAAGATCAGTTGTCATGTTCACAACAATACTAGAGGAAAAATCCAATTGCACTTTCAATCCATTTTACTCAACGACTACTTTACTCACTAACGATCTTGGGACCCGTCATCCCTGACCTTTTTCGGCAGCTGTTTGGCTCGGTAGCTGCCAGCCTGTAGTCCTCTCATACATACAATTATTTAATAGAACCGAATATAATAGTCACTCACCATCATCATACATCTCCAGGCCGATGAGTGACTCGGCCATCTCACAGTACAAGTTTACATCCTTCATTAATTCTAAAGCTTCCCGACAGTAGGTCACCGCCGGTGTGAACTGTTCATCCTGAAATACAATCAAACCAAACAAATAAAAATCATGCCCACTGTTTATGCACATTATTATTCCTTCGGTTGGCAACCTTATGTTTTGTATGTTAGTACCTATAAGGGTCCGTGCAAGTGTAAGGTTGCTGCTCTTTAGGCGAGTATCAATCGCAGTCGGCCTCCCATCAGATAAGGACATACAAATCCGCCACAGTAGTTAATTGTTTCGGCCGGTCAAAACATGGAGCGGAGCACAAGGAAGAACAATACAACCAACGATGAGCAAGGAAACAGACATCTTTGATATCAGGTTACGGGTGACATTTATACTTGCATTAACTTTTATATTATCAATAGGAAACCCGGGGAACAACAAGCTATCCAAGGGACTCTCTAGAATGTCACCCGACATTTCAACAATTTTTTTAAAAACCGCAAATGACTTTCTCATGAGACATGAAGCTGAAGAATAATAATAAATTGTGTGGTGTATATCTTTATGACGGCAAAAACAATTTTGGTTAATATTATATTGTTTTTACAAACATTTATAATCACTTCAAATATCGATAAGAACATTTCTACAGTAGACTATATTTTATTTTAATAATCCATGTTGAAATAATTCTCACTGCCTGTACGACGGGGACATATTTGATAACATAAACTACATGTACACAAATTTTGAATTAAATACCAATTATTAATTAGTATTTAAAATATCACAGACCTCTGTTCTGAATAATTACAACTTCACAATAAGAATGTATTCTCCCTAATAATTTTATACATAATTGTATGGCATTTATCACTTGACTGGATATGAAAAAATATTGCTCTCTGGACGTTAAATTTTTTCCAAGATAGTCAATCGAGCCTTACATATCCTCAGGTACCTTAGTGGATAGCTCAGGTACTACTTCCCACATGTTCAATAATAAATTAAATTGATTCTTTCTAAGTAAATTTGAAAATACTATTTTTTTACTATCATTGACAGGCTTTTACCTAGTACTAAAAATAATTATTGTTAGAGCCGGTTGTGTGATCAGTAGTAATTTTTTACTAAAGTAAATTTTTTTTATGAAAACGGGTTTGATCGTTGGTAATACAATATTTACTTCTCGAAAGTACATCCTGTAGTAAACTCGTTTTACTCTCCGATATCTGATAGTAAAAATGAGAATCGATAGTTAAATATCGCAGACTTTTCACAGCTGTTCCAAAAGTCATGTGACAAAGTTGCAGTACACGACAATTAATGATTCAATATGAATATCCCGCTATTTTAGTGATGACAGTTTGTCTGATGATGATCTTGTTGTTTAATATATATTTATTAGCACATAATATTAAAAAATTTGACCACAAAAGTGACAGATTTAGAACATCTAGGCGAAAAAATCCATAGACGATGCATAAAATAAAGCATATTTCATGATTATTTGTCATGCCTATAGACATCTCCATCTGCGCTTTGAGAATAGTAAATTTGACATTCAAACAACCCGCAAACGATTTTAACCATGGGTGTTGGTAAAGAGTTACTACTGATCACACAACCGACCCTTAGTAAATGATGCATATAAAGATTGGATCAAACTTGTATAAAAAATTATTGAACGTAGTGCCTTTTGGATCAATTTTTATACTGGATGAAATATCCCGAGCTTAAGAAAATAAGTACATAAATTCATAGTCAATTTTATATAATCAATTCATTGATAAATGTTCGAGCAAACACAGCTATTTGATGCATGTGTACACAGATGATACTGACCTTATTAGAACAGACACACAACAGCCGCTTGGCTTCCCAGATGACCATCCCCGCGACTTCCTCATTCTTCACCACCTTTTCTGCAGACTCAATGCACCTCTTGAAGTCACCAGAGTCCAAGCCCTCCTGGGCATCATTAATAAACTTGTCTATCTTCTTAACCTTCTTATAGAAGGGGAAGCAGTCTTTGTGCTCCGGATCCAGCTTCAAGCATTCTCTTATTTCCTGAAATTATGTCAATATAGCTTTAGTTATTGAAAATAATTTATTTTTTAATCCTTTAATCCAACTTCTGCATGAACAGAAGTGAGGCAGATGAGGTGTTTAGTCTTCTTACCTTCAAAGAGTCGGCTACGTGGCCCAGCTGCGAATACAGGAGTGTGGCCAGCCTGAAATACCCATCTGTGGAGTCTTGTTGTAGCCTATTCACAGACCTAATGTCTGACACTGCCGCTAACATGTCGCCCTGAACAAATAATACCATTATTATGCAACTTAAATATAACGCTAAACATATTATAAGAAAATACTAATTAAATTAATTAACTAGAAAGATATACAGAAACTATATATTTAGTTGCTATCAGGATTCAAACCTGAACCTCTTCCTATCCAGGGAAGCGTGTTCTCTATTTTCTATCTACAGTATGATATATTTCTAGTTGATTAATTTAATAAGTATTAAAATACCACAGAACTATGTTCTGAAAATGCAACATCATAATAAAAATATGTTTTCCTTAACTCCTTGGCCGCCCACGTCGCATGTTGCCGACAGAGAAAGGAGTGCCAAGAAAACTATCAGAATTTAAGTTGACTATCGTGAGTATGGCAGACACCCACGTCGCAGATCGGATCTTTAATCAAATTATTATTTCCAGTAGTGATATCGTACGGCACCCCATAGAAATCTGTTTCAACTCAAGAACACAATGAATTATGTCTGAAATTGAGTGTAAAAATTATTATTTTTCCTCCATACAAAATTGATAGTTGGTACTCACTTTTGCGTTGCCAGATCGCAATTTTATTAAGTTTGAAAATTTAATACATATACTCTCATGTCGACATACTGATATTTTTACAGTTATCGAATTTTCGAAAACTTTTTTGATTATATTTTTACTTTACAAAATGGCGGAGGGAATTGTTTCATTAGTGGTGACTGCCGACTTTTTAGTCATTCCCGATATGCTCGTTACTACCGCAGAGTCCGATGATGAGAAGGATGCAATAAGTTGAAAAGTAAATGTAGCATTCCAATTTGTGTAAATTGTCAGCTAGATTTTGAGATACGTTCACGTTATTTCTCATTTTTGTTGCCGAGTAATTCAAGTGAATAAGATATTATTTTTTAGTTATTAATTAAAATTAATATACAAGCGTTTTGCTATAAATACAGTGAGTACACCGTTAGGCAGCATTGGACATTGCGGCAGTCGGCGGCATCATTTTATGCATGTTGTTAGTGCTATGTAAGTGCAATATGTAATGTGTACGTAGTTGTGATGTGAAGTGCTAATTTATTTTTTTAATCATCACATTAAATATAATAATAATAAAAAAATATAATATTAATAAAATCTGATGTCGTCCTTTCAAAAAACAAATATAAAATAAAAATAATTTTCTAAGTGTTATGACTTGAAAACACTATAAACTTTTTTTCAATTTTTTTTCATTTTAAAATAGTACGAAACAGCGGTCGATGGACGCTTATGGTGAAATAGTACCCACATATTTTTTAAATTTAATCATACCAATATTTTCATGGTTTTTTCGTAAAAATAAAATTCAAAAATGCTAGCCAGTGAATTTAGAATTTTAAGAATTTTGCCGCCAATATGGTGGTATGATGATGTTTCACCTACGATTTTTCTGGGCAGCTAACAGGTTAATACTATACGATGTTCAGAGAGCATTTTCATGTCATATGACAACAGAATTTTGTTTTAAATTTATCTTTTAAAAAAATAATTTTTTGATGTGTTTTATATACTTTTCCAATGTTGTTTTTATTATTGTATAATAATAAAAATGGAATTCTCCTAAACAAGTCATTGAAAGAATTTAAAAGACGTAGTTTGCAAACATTATCATTGAAAAATATAAAAATATTGATGGAATAAGGTGTTAAACTATTCTGCATTGAGGTGATATTGTAATCCAAGTTCAGATTATAAAAAGTGTTGGTTGATTTCAAACGAGACACTTAATAAAAATTTTCAATATAAAAATGTCTTGAATTTATTTACATTACTACATACTAATAATAGCTAGGAAAACTTCTGATAAAAACAAATGACAGATATAAAACCAAAGTTAATTTCATACTTCGGGCTGGTTGTGTAAAGCCCCAGATAAAGCAGAAAATAGAGCACATTTCATGATTATTCGCTATGCCACATTGAAAGGCGAGATTGTCTTTGACTCACAGGCTGCACACTCATTGGTGTTAGTGACTCTATGTGTGTTCATATTAAAGGGGTGACCATGATACTGTGATGCTCAATATTTTTTATATATTATATAATTTGGGTGAGACAAAAACATTACTTTTTCGCCCGTATGTGGTGCACATCCTAGGAATTACTAAATTGTCCTTCTCTGTGGTACTGATATTTTTGGCATTTCCATGGAAACCCTAAATGTCCTCATTATTGAATATGTAGCATAGATCTGGACAATGTCCAGTATCCCCAGACTGTTCAAAAGTATATTCGAGCTTGTTCTCATTAGTAGTTTGAATATAACCTTGAGTAATATTTTTTGTACTGTAACCAGAGGTTTCAGGGCAGTTTTTTAGTAGTGCATGGTCTAATGTTCTCACCAAGGCGATGTAGCACTCCGCTCTTAGCTGACGGAGGTGAGCGGCCCAGGGACACGGCTCCAGGATCCTCTGCACCAGCTCCACGCAGGCCTGGTAGTCTTTACCCCGATAGTACGCCTCGGCCAACTGCATGTCCTCCGATAGCTCGGTGATTCGGCTATAGTGGAGATTGGCCTCGTCGTTGTAGGGATCTGACACCAGCTAAAATATAAATTTCATTTCATTTGATGAGGAACTGAAACCCAAAAGTCATTGATAAATAACCAATAGTAATCAAATAGATTAATTAAGTTACATTTTAGATTAATTCTTATAAAATATATTGCTGTGGGTCAGTTATATCATAGTTAACTGCAGACTAGATAGTGAGGGGTAGAAGTGGAAGATGTTCTAGCAATATTTAAACTCACCACATCAAAATAGTCTTGCTGTGCATCGGTGAGCGCTCCAAGCTTGAAATGAAGGTTGGCTCTCTGCAGTCGAGCTGCTGTGAAGTCTGACTTCATCTCCAGGACCCGGCTGAAGTCTGACAGGGCGAACTTGGCCTTGCCGAGGGCAAAATACACCGTGCCGCGCTTGTAGTAGGTTAAGTAATTAGTGGGGTCACCCTCTGTTAGAAGAAAAGGAACATTGTATTATTTTCATTATATTGGATGAGATATACATTTTCCCATTCCTGAAAGATTGAATTCTTTGATCTACAGAATGACAGCTGCTGATTTTGAATAATTTATGAATAAAATTGATATATACAAAATCATATATTCACATTGGAAACATTTTTTACGTATTAAGTAGGATGATAATATTCTTAAAGGAATATTAAACTCATATTATTCACCTTTTAATCAATAATTATCATATTGTTTACATAATATTCAATCAGATATGTTGTTACTAGTGACTATAAAACTTTACTTTTTCTAATGTTCTTAATGAAAATTTAAAATTTCAGTACTCAGTTTGCTGGGCAAGGATCTAGAAAAACCCAAGAACTTTGAATCTATAAGTATACAATATTTCAGTTCTTTCCAAATTCAAAGGAACCAAGTTACCATTATGCCGTATCTCTGCAGATGTAGACAGAGGATAGAACGTCACACTATGCTTTGCTAACATACTAATCTTGCCTTATCCACTTTCATACATCTTTTCAAGCAGGCTCGTTGATTATTGAAGCTTCTAGGGCCAGCTTCTTTACTGATTATCTTTATCTGGTCAAGAAAGAAAGATCAAGAAAGTTAAGTTAACAATGTAACTTTAAAGGGCAGAATAACTTAAAAAGGAAACTCACCGACAGCGGCATGATAGTGTGTCAAGGCATCTGACAACTGGCCTCGAGAGAGTAAATCTCTACCTAGTTCTAAATGTTTATTTACTTCCGCAGCAGTTGCCGATTCTGCAACTGAAATAAAATCACAAACCTTCTTAAACACTTTGAATATTTCCGTATTTTTTAAAGTACACGTACAACCGGCAGGCGTATTCAAATATCTCATTATAAAATGTAAACGTCAAAGTTGAATGAAAATATATAGGTTATAAATACACTTACTATCAAATAAAAGGTCTAAAGTTAATAAAAATATGCATGGCATTAATCTTTGCCGACTTATTTTATGTATACTGTCCATCGCTGATTACTATCTAAAGGATTTACTAAATTTGTCAGCTATATTGCTAGAATAATACAAAATTGACACACGCACAACACTCCATTTCTTTTCGTGGTTTTACGCGATTGGTCCAAATAATTATTATACAATACGAGTGGCTAGAATCATCACCAATCTCAAAATAATATTCTATGACAAAAAGTCAATCATCGATAAGAAATAATTGTATGGCCCCAAAAAACATATTTTGTCATTTAATTTGGTAGATTTACAATCAACTTTTGATATTTATTATTTGTAATGTAATTTATTTATCGTTACATATGATGATCCATGATATTAAAGTTATTCACGCGAATATATGTTAATACAAAAGTAACCTAAGTGTAGATTAAGATTAAGGGTATTTTGGCGTATTAACAAAAATAAAATGAAAAGATAAAACTCGACTAGGATTAAAAACACATCAAACACATTTTATTTTACGCTTCCATTACTTACTTGGTTTCCAGAGCCCAAAGAACGTAAAACGTAAACAATCAAAAATATCGTGTTCATTACTTAAACATAAACAAACACGACATGTTTTGACATTTGGGATTTACGATTAACTCTAAATAGTCTCATGCAGTGCTCTACGCCGATGCGGTGCATTGGGGACCATATTAGATGAGGGGGTCAAAAAATCCGCGACCTACAATACTCATGGTACCGTATAAAAGTATTTGTACTTCCCGCAGTAAATTTGAATTAATTTTTAAAATCTACCACAGCAAGATATGGAATCATAAAATTTAAAAAATCATTTCTCACGTGTATTATGAAAATATTATCGATAAATACAGTAATACCCCCGCCCCCGCCACCCCCCATACTAATATCATGTTGGGTTACGAACCAGACCACATTCGCAAAGTGCAGCATATAAATGTCTAAAATATACTTTTTTCACGATAGTGTTAATATAGACATGATAGTTTTTTTTATTATGAATAAAACCGCATTGTATTTTATACCTTATGTAATTATACAGGTGGACCCTTTTCTCCATTATGCATTGGAGCTCAATTTTTTTTTGTTGGTCTGGTCTCATTATATAAATAAAATTAGCCATGTGAAAGGCTTGAGATTTTGAATTTTCATTTGATGAAAATAAATATGTAAGTGCTATCCTATTTTATAGGTTTATGTGAATTCAATAGCAAATTCTTTATACTGTTATGCAGTTTTTATTTTATTTTTAAAAAGCCAATGGTGGTGGGTGAACCCGCCCTTACCCAGGACCGTTTATAAGCAAAAGCTCATATATGGTTCTACTCATTCGCCGCCAGGTTGGTATTTTTTTAAATGCTAATAGGCAGCTGTGCGATTTCTTCTCGCACATAGTGACAAGACGGAGCCGCACAGCTGCCATCACAAAAACCCTCATTGGCCCCGATCCTTTATTCATTTATAGATAGTTTACAAACATTTTAGCAAATAGACGTAGTAGATAAAAAAATAAATTAAAATGTAGTTTTGGTCGGGGAGACGAGGGGAAAAAAGAACACGCCCCTGAAAATGGGAAAAAACAATACAAAATTAATATTAAACTGACCATCAGAGCACCACTGCCAGCCGTAACATCCCAATGACATGAGAAAAATAAAATAAAAACTACAATATAACAAAATGAAAACGACAAGTGAGAAAATAGTGTGTATGACTAAAGAATTTAAAAACAGAGTATAAAAGAAATTTAAAATACGCTGAGTCACAATTAGATACTGGGAGTCTAGACACCCAAACTCTCACGAAGGTCCTGTACAATTCTAGATTCCTTTTGCAACTGGGTAGATCGGAGTTCCTAATGGAGTCTCTATCCACCCCCACCAAACCGTCAACCATATCCTCTCTTGCATCCGTCAATATAGTCCATCGTCAGAGGATCTAGTCCAGCGTCTGTCTCACCCGGTTATAGGTGCACCACGGATTAGATACGAAACCAAAGTCATATAATTTACTTCTAAATTCATCGTGTTCCGAAACCAGCTGCACCGAGTAACGATCAAATACCGCAGGACCCCCCTGGCATTTTTCTCAGATGGCAACTGGAGGGAGGAAGGAAAAAGTCCATCTCCCAAAAGGTGCTGCTTTCCATTTTACTAGTGTAATTACCCTTAATCTCTTGCATAAAACCTTGTACTCAGTCCCAGAGGGTTTAAAATTGTGTCTCAGATGATAAAGCTTCCTATCCCCTCCTCAAAGCGCGTTTAGCAGATGTCTCCAGTACCAGGAGGTCGGCAGGCAACACCCCTGCGAGCACTGGTAGGGCGACGCTAGACAAAGTCCGATGCGCCCCAGTCAGTGCCCACAGGGGCATACTCTGCCCTCTATTTATCGCGTTCGCGATAACAGTAGTTCGGAACCGATGCGCCCACACTCCCGCAGCGTATGTGACCTGCGCCACTTTGTAAATTAGACACATGGCTGGAGATCTTAACTCCCATTCCGCAGTTGACGTCTTCCTGAGCACGGGGAAGAAGTTCGCCCCGTGCACCGACACCGCCTTCACATGTGCAAGAAAAGAGCCCGGCACATCCAAAATAACCTTGCACTGTCGCCTTTTTTAATGACCGCCCATTCATCCAGTGAGCTGAAATACAATCATGTCTCAGTTTCTGATACGTGGCCCTCACTCTGGGAACTTTTTATCCCAAGAGAGAGCTACAAATGTTGGGATCAGTTTGGATCATAGATGTTGGGATAAAAAAAATGCTACCCATATTGTTACTCTTAAGGCGCGACTTGCAATAATAATTAAAATTTTCGCGTTTTTTACGAAAATGTGGATTTTTATTATTCATTTATATCAGAAGTTATTCAATAGATTAGACTTTTTTTTCAACTATTACTTAAATTTGACCTTAACATTAATGTAAAACTTATAAACTGAATGTTATTTGCCATAATAAAGACGATACAAATATTATAAGAAAGACCGCGACGAAATTGAGTCAATACGCTAAATTAATGCATAAACAAAATATATTGAAGCCAAGATTACGTAGACAAATCTGTAGGAAACCAAATTAGCAAAATGTTAGAAATGAATAGAGTTATAAATCATTCAATTTGCAGTACATTTGATGAATTTTTGACGTTTTTAAAATACTTTGTTTTAGTAAAAACATACGTTTTTAAATAATATACTATATGTATTCACATGCTTTGAGACTTAACTACTATTTAAAATTAAGTTTAATATCAGAAACACAATAATAATTTAAAAAAATATATATTTCCAGTCTTACAAAATACGATATTATTAATTATATCTCACTCTGTTAGTATGCCATTCAATACGGCCAAGGCGGTTGTGAAATTTGTACTCCGATAGATCTTAATTAAATTTGCCTATAAAACACATTTTAATACAAATTTTGACTACAAAATGAATGAATATTATACTTATTCTCGATACCAATTGCTTATTTTTGTAAATTGTATGGTTTTGAGCTGTTTTTATACGAAAACAGATTATATTTTTGACATTTAAACTTTAAACATACGTCAACTTCATGTCACCGATCGGAGCGTTTTAGAATCTGACAGCGCATGAAATTTGTTCATTCACAAGATTCAATATGAAATTTGCGAACCCGTAAGGTCAAAAAATATCTATTGACACGCTCTAGGAAATGTTCCAACAAAATTTTAAATAGTTATAAACTTCTTGGAAAAAAAATCGCAACGTAAGTTGATAATTTTTACCATTTCTATAACAATTATCTATTTGATTTAACAATACAAATTACATAGTTCAATGTACATATATTATGTAGTGCAGATAAATTATTTTCTATTGGAAATACATATCCTTAAAGATAAATAATTTTATTAAAAGAATTATATAATATTATATAATCGAATGAAAGTTGAAAGATGAATGATAATGTTTTTCTAAATTAGTGTAAGGTTGCGGGGACATGCCGATAGGTATCAATGAGGCAAGTGGGTGTGTGGAATATTAGAGAAGGAATGGACAGAAAGATGAATGAACTATGTGATAGTATGAATGAAAATAATCTAGATTTATTGTGCGTTAGTGAGAACATGAAGAAAGGAAAAGGAGAGATGGGGCACAATGACACGCTATGGTGCTATGGTCTGGGGTCCCAGAAGAGGACCAGGCGTGTCAGGGTGTTGCAGCGTTGCTCTCGGAAATAATGATAGAATGTATGAGAGAATATGAGCTTGTCAGTGCCAGGCTCATGTGGATCCGTTTTAAAATTGGAATCACAAGTGTATTTTTAGTCATAGGTTATGCTCCCCTAAACTCGGAAAATGATGAAGTGAAACATGAATTTTGGACGAATGTAAGAGATGCAATGAATGTAAAACGGAATAATGAAAGAATAATTTTAGCAGGCGATTTGAATGGATGAGTGGGGACTCGGAGGGATGGTTTCGAGTCAGACATTGGTGTGTACGGTGACAAAAGGATGAATGGGAATGGAAAAAGTCTACTTGAGGTATGCTTGGAATGGAACCTTTTTGTCTCAAACACCTTTTTTGATCACAAAGGAATCCATCAGTACATATGAGAGAGAGGAAATGAAAGATTGAGGATTGATTTTGTGGTGGTTGACTCTAGACTGAGATCCGCTAATGTTGATACTCGAGTGTTTCGGGGCGCTGAGATGGAAACTGACCATTTCCTGGTTGTTTCAAGAATAATTTTATTCCAAGGATGGCGGTCCATGAGAAAAACAGTATCGGCGCCATTTAGAGTTTAGAGATTGAGAATCTGCAAATGGACGGATGTCAGAGAAAAATTTGAAAGGAAAGTGTGTGAAAAACTGAGTGAACAAGGAGCGAGTGATATAAATATAGACAATGCATGGGAATACATAAAGGTTGCTTTGTGCGAATCAGCGAAAGAAACCTGTGGCCTAGAGTTACTCAAGGAAGAAAGAAAGGTGATGCATGGTGGAACAATGGCATAAAGGAACTTATGAAAGAAAAGAAGAATGTGTGGCGCTATCTGTTGACAGTAAATGGGGATGAATACACGAGAGCAAAAGACCTGTACATTGTCTGTAAGAAAAAAGTTAAATCTGGTGTGAAAGAAAGGAAAGAGAGGCTGAAAAGAGAAGAAGGGGTGAAAATGACTGAGAATTTTCAGGATAATATAAAATTCTTCTGGAAGGCGGTCAAAAAATCCCGATGTGGTGCTCAAAGCAGTAGTATGAAAGCTATAAGTCAGTAAATAGAGAGATGTTAAATAAAAGATAGATGGATGAAATATTTCCAGGAAGCGTATGATAGTGTAGATAATGCAAATGAGGAAGCACCTGAGAGGCTCTCTGTGATAAGTATGAATGAGGAAAACGATATAAATGCAATAAGTATGGAAGAAATAAAGTGTGCAATAAAACATGAAGAATGGTAAGGCTGTGGGGTATGATAATGTTGCTGCATAGTATACCAAGGCTGGTGGCCCATTAGTTATCTTGTGGCTTCATACGCTCTTCAATCAATGTTTGAAAGAGAGCCACACCCCGTTAGATTGGAAGAGGGCTGTCATTATGCCTCTTTACAAAGGCAAAGGGTCGAAAATGAAATGTGGTAACTACAGGGCTATTAGTTTGTGGCGGCTCGCACACATCGTCCAGATGTTCCTCATTTTGTATTTCTTGGTATTGTACCATCCCACGTGTACAAAGCGGAAACATTCGAAGAAGCGGGTATGACACACGTGCACCACAGATGTGCATCAATACCCGCAGCGGAGGAGGCGGTCGGTGAGAGACGCGGCGCCCAGTACCCGAACCGACCGGACCGCAGATGCACATCCCGACTCTCACCTTTCACTAACCGTACATCGTATTTTTACATAACCTTTACGTCTTCTGTGTTGTTTCCTGCTCTCGGTGGTTTCTCCCCGATGAGAATAAACATGTTCGGATAAAAATGGTTTTCACGAGAACACCAACCAACCTTCCCAAAAGTCTACTGATCTCTGTTGGTAAATTATATGGAAGAATTTTAATAGAAAGAGCAAGAATGGTGACGAAAGAAAAAGTATGGGACTTGCAAGGGGCATTTGTGGGTGGAAGAGGATGCGTGGATCGGGTCTTTTCTCTACGAGTGATGACGGAAAAGTTTTTGGCGAAAAACCAAAAACTTTTTTGTGCCTTTGTAGATTTATAGAAGGCATATGATAGAGTTATAAGAGAAAGGTTATGGAATGTACTCTCTGATAATGGGGTGAATAGTAAACTTATACACGCAATCCCATCCCTATACAAAGGAAATTCTGCATGTGTAAGGATCAATGGAGCACTCACACCATGGTTTGACATTACAAAGGGTGTCAAGCAGGGTTGTGTAATGTCTCCATGGCTGTTCAACTTGTATATGGATAAATGTGTGAAAGAACTGGAATGTATGAATGTAGGAGCAAAAATGAGGGATTTGATTGTATGCTGTTTATTGTACGCCGATGATGCAGTACTAATGGCGAATAATGAACAAGAACTACAGAATCTGGTGAGTAGAAAGTATACTAGATGTATACAAGAAAAGCGACCTCATGATGAATGTTAACAAGTCGAAAGTGATGGTATTCGAGAAGGAGGAAAGCAGGACACCGTGCAAAATACTTGTAGGTAATGAACGTTTGGAACAAGTAGATGAGTTTGTATATTTGGGAAGTATGTTTGATAGAAACGGAAAGACTGAGAATGATATCGAAAGAAGGGTGACTGCAGGAAATAAAATGAACGGCGTTTTGAATGGAATTATATCTAACAGGAATTTGTCAACCGAGGCAAGACTAGCGGTGCACAATGGAATCCTGGTACCGACATTGATGTATGGAAGTGAGACCTGGAGCTGGCAGAAAAGGAAATATGTGGAAAATCTATTTATGACAGAGTAAAGAATGAAGAAATAAGGAAAGAATGTAAAGCTGATGTTAGTATTATTAAGTAAGTAAGATTAAGAAAGGATCACTTAGGTGGTTTGGTTATATGAAACGGATGAATGAGGAGAGAATGGTAAGAAAGATATATGACGTAAGTGTTGATGGCACCAGAAATAGAGGACGTCCACGGAAGACTTGGCATGACCAGGTAAACCAGATAATGGAGGATGATTCTGTTAGAAGCCTCAACAATTGGCGAGCTTGTATGAGAAGATGTATGAATTTGGATGAGGCGAGAATTGTGTCAGGACAGAAGAGTGTGGCGCGTGAGTGATAGTAAGTAAGTAACACATATGTATTATAAATTTTGAAGAAATGGCTATTTTCTGATAACCTATTACCAAATAATTTAAGGAAACCAACAATTGTATACTTGTCCTTTTCTATTGATACCTTTCACTCTAGCAATATTTATATAAAAAATAATGCACTTTTATGTTTACTTGATATTGTAAAAGAATTAACTATTAGTCTCATCTTGAAAGGGTATGCAAAATGCAAAAATATTTCGAAATTCAAACTGGAAAAATGAAAGTTACCCTTAAACTGAAAAATATAAAACTAAAGGGTTTGAAATACATACTTTTCTTCTGTGAGTTTTTTTTTTAACAGAACTGAAGTTCATTCCCATTTTTCTCTGAATTTTAGAGAAGATAGATTGCTGGGTAATTTTGAAAGCAAATATAATATTAATTATTGAGGACCATTCATTCCAGAACTTAGGGTCTCCAACTAATACAACTTAATGCCATAAATTCAAAGTACACAAAACTCAAATACATATAGATTACTGTTTCATTCTAACTGATCCCACCCTAGAATGTGTATTTATATATTTTTAAATGTTTCTCGGCAAGTTTTGGCCTTGGGGCGATTTTAAACTATTTGTTGCAGGTTACAGGCAGGATTCAATTGTTTATAAATTATAAACAAATGACAAATAAAACAAAGGCGATTTTATTTATTGCTATTATTAAAAATTTATTTCAACAAAACAAGACTAAACTTAGATATACATTTACTATATAAAAACATGTTGTATTTGAATTGGACCAGCTGTTAGAACAGTCCAACAGCATCACTCTGACTCAAACTCGAATATATCAATTTCTAATGTTTGAGTAATGCAGCCAAATAAATAAAAGATACACAATTTAAAATATTAATATTTTTTAACAACCAACACAGTTATGTATTTATTTTGTAAATGACTAGCTGCATCGTTGCAGGTAAAATCATTTGAAACCATGAATTAAAAAAATGTTTTTTGTCTCTCATTCACATGCAGTTTAGTCGAGAGACAACAAATATACATATAAATAAACAAGTTGATTGAATTCTTAAAAACAGTATTTTTTCTCAGATGTAAATTTATGAATCAACTACTGAGTGGAAAGGTTACAAATAATGATTTTCCTAATCGGCGTTATGAAGAAACACAAATTAAGCAATACATAGTATCAAGTCGTTCCGCATTTCTCAAAAAAACAAAACAATTTGTCTAATATATTCATTAATTTGTGAATAAAAGTTTAATAAAATCTGAAGTACAATTGTTAAACAAACGCAAACTTAAAGATTATTGGTAAATAAAAGGCTATTTCTACATTTATATGTACATACCTATATAAAAGGAAATTGTCTGTTTGATATCATAAAACTCGAGCACAGCTGAACCATTTTTGATGAGGTGTTCTCCAACTTAGTACGTATTTATTTGGAAAGTATCCAGAGAGCATCATGTACCATCATGGTAGAGCATCAGGCTGAGGAGTGAGTAAACACTTGAGAAACAATGTGCGAAAGATTTCATTCGGTAAACCCATGTTTTCTGGTAGTCGTATAATGACTAAATACTTATATATATATATATATATATATATATATATATATATATATATATATATATATATATATATATATATATATGATTTATCGGATAATATTCTCTCTTTGGAACAATAATTATTTATTAAATAACATGTTATCAATTTCATCACATACATATCAAATTTGAATTCAATAAAGGCAATGGATCCACAATTAAATATCTTCAAAATGAATATATGATATCATACTTCTTGATTAACAGTTTATTATGAAAAGTCAAATCACCAAATTATATATTTTTCAAATTTTAATAATTATTCCAAAATCCCAATAATAATAGGTAAATTGTAAAAATGATACAATAATCATAAAATGAGTGAGTATATGAATAAAGCTAAAAATAAATTCTTATAAAATATTTTACTAATATTAATTTGTATTAAAATGATTGCACCAATGTGTAATTTATTGCATTTTGCGCTATTTTGAACAATACAGTTGACAAAATAATTAATTTAAGTATCTGGGTACACTGTTGCTGGGATACTGATCACATACATATATGGTCGGTACATATAGTGTGGGTATTCAGGTAATTTAATACTCTTATTTCTGTACATATTGAATATCGGAAACATAACGCTATATGAAACTGCATATTTTTCAATGAAATCAATTATTACTTCAAATCACAATATGGTTCACAAAGTTAAAAAATAGTATTAGTAATTAATTATAAAACCAAAGTTAATAAAAGTCCTATGAAAAAGATACAATATTTGACAAAAGTGAAGCAATAGAAGAAGCTTATTAATGTAATGATGTATATACTTCTTCTTTACCATTAACATGGCAACTTTTATATTAGATGCAACCAGTCAGATGACTGAGTGCTGCATCGGAAGCAGACACTTAATCCTTCACTTACTGAACTTTACCCGAATTTTCCCCTTCTGACATTATTGGAATGATGTCCACGATTATACGTCATTTAGAAGTACGTAATAGACAATTATTTAAATTGCAGGTGAAGACTGAAGCCTACAAGCAGTGTGTTCTCCCAGTATTTAGGTACGGAGGTCATGCACCAATTAAAAATTGCCTGAAGAGCAATAGAAAGAGGTATGCTTGGTGTTTACGCGCATTGTTACTTCGATTGGCATTACTGGGTTTCCTGTGTTACATGTGTATGTGTGAGTATTGCCACCTTTTCAGAAGCTGAGAAGACGGTAACCGAGGTGTCATTCTTATTGCATCCCGTGCTTCGACCAGTCCAGTGGTTCATATAAACCACCAGTGCGCGGTTCGGTTGATCGAAACCAGAAAGACAGCAAAATTAAAGAAATTAGTGCAGTTCATGTATCATATGTGTGCTTATTGTTAATCGGAAACCTGGGAACCAGTTATTGAAGGCGTTTACATGAACACTTGGAATATCTCAGGAGATTGAGTGGCTGACATTAATTCCAAGGTAACAGATGTGGCCTAAAAGATCAGTGCCGATGGGCTGGACATATCTCTCCAAGAGATGATGAACAGAGATAAAAAAAGGTCTTGGAGGCCTCATTCTGTTCAAAACTGTCTTCAAGCTTAGCAGAATGACAACATCAAAAGAATGGCGGGAAGACAGAGGGAATTGGCAATCCTTCAACATGAAACAGTTATACATATTAAGTCAATATATTAATGTGATATAATAAATTTTTCTACACATGTGTCTATAAGACAGTAATCTTTTATTAAAAGTAACTTAGTTTCAGTATATTCCAGATGATGCTACGTACAGTACAGGGTAGCAAGTTAACAAATCAATATATTATATTTAATATTTGTATAAATACATCTATAACAAAGAAACATTTATAATAATGAATAAATATAAAAGTAAAATATATGAAAAAGTAGCTAAAGCTCTAAAACCAAATTTTGACACTCTTTAATGAATTTTTATTTTATATTATCTATGGAGCTCAGCACCGGGTGTTACATTTGTCTGAAAATGAATAATATTCTTCACAGATAGGTGATTATTGATAAGAGATTACAAAAAATTGAACATGAACACTTCAAATTTGGGATCTCTAGCATATTTCCCTTATAAACCTATAAATCGGTCTACGGCACGTTGGTCATCATACATTATATTATTCTAAGTACACAATGTGAGCGGTTCATATCGAGACAAGCGTGAATATGGCTGGACCTTATATCAATAATTTTGCATCTAACATTTTAATTACACTTCATTTGTATTAAAATTTCTAGCATAATATTATATAAACAGTTTTTTGAGGAACATCAATTTGAAGACAGCGTGCGCCTGAGCAAATGATGTTTGTAGGATCATTAAGAGAGATTGAATGATACCCGTGAAACACAGAAACACCAAAGTGCAAACTGTAATAAAATAATAACCGCTATGTATAGGGTATTCCTATACTTTGAATGGTAAAAATGTTCTTGATTTATGCTGAATTTCGGAAATGCATCACTAATGTAATGTACTGGCAAGGTCTTTATAACTAAACAGCCTTTGATTCAATGTGGTAAAGTATCATTTCACCCCCTCCCCATTTTCTACATTAACTATCTAGATCTAACGGCTAGTTCCAACACTCTTATGATAGTTATCAATTGTGCTGTAGTTGTCTACTAAACAATATTTAACTTTGTCCAATGGTAAAAAGATTTGCTTTACGCGATTAAATAAAACTAAAATTACGCAAGGCTTTGTATAACACAAGAATCGTTTCATTCAATGGAGATTTTGATTCAGGAATTAATGACTATGATCCAAATATACACAATAAAAGTCAAATAAATTCATCTCTGTTTCGCATCTCTTATAAAGAAAGCAAGAATGAGGTACAACGTTATTTAGTGGACGTAGTAAAATAAAACTGAGGTGCTTGTATTTTCAGTCATCAATGTCATTTCAAGAGGCACCAATAAATACAATCACAAGAGGAAAATTTATTTTCAGGTTATTTTTAACTTTGTACTTCTTAAAAGTTGTATTTCCCCAAATGTGATGTGCATGTCGGACAGTGTCGGTATGTAGAATGCTCTGAAGAATTTATCCGACTTTGCCGTGTCCAAGAGGGGCAGGGATGAGATGATGCTCCACTTATCGGTGTCCAGGGAGTAGTCTGGCTCCTCAGGCGACACTTCTCCGACAGTGGAACTGACGAGATAGTGACAGTCGGAGATGTCGGTGTACAGACGCTCTTCTTCCAGGTTCATATCGTTGAAGTGGTCCGGACTCAGCAGAGTGGCTAGAAAATATATGTAAAGGTTATCAGATTACAGTAAATGAAGAATTGTAATTAGTAGTGCTATTTAGTGTTAACAGTAAGACCTCCCAACCAATGTTCCCATTAGGCTGTTTTGGCACCATAGTGTGCCAAAACAGCCTAGTCGTTTTTAAAACTTCTTTATGTGCCATATTCTACTGAATGTTGGTGACCATGTTGCAATATGTTCATCTATCTTGTATAAGATGACCAACATTTTGGATATTGAACCACTTTCTGAGGTTACACAGCCGAGATAATCTCTTTCTACCTACACTACTAGCTCTGCTGCTTTGCTACCTTCTATCTTCCTCTGCATAATCCCCATTAATAACCCAGGAGAAATTGTGTTAACAAATTTTAAGTACCAGGTGACTAAATATGGAATGAAAAGATTTCGGGTTTTGATAAAAAACATAGTTGATTCATACTTCCTAATTAGTTGAAACTCCAAAGCTCTTTTAACCTGTTAGCTGCCCAGAAAAAGCCTTAGGTGAAACAGCATCATACCACAAATTGGCAGCAAAATTCGTAAAATTCAAAATTCATAAACTAGCTTTTTCAAATTATATTTTTATGAAAAAAAACATAAAAACGTTGATATAACTAAAAAACAACAAATATGGAGCTTCTATTTTATTATAAGCATCCATCGCCCGCCATTTCATATAGTTTTGAGATGAAAAAAATGAATAAACAAAAGTTTTATAGTGTTGCCAGGCCTTAGCGTTCAGGATAAGAAATTATTATTTATTTTGTATTTGTTATTTAGAAGGACTTCCGATTTTTTGTATATTAGGAACAAAACAATTATCTGTCTTCCCATTCGAATACTGCCTAGCCCCTACACTTGTTGATGGCTGGTTTTCATCAACAGTATTGCCAAGGTCTTCTTCATCATAGATGTGAATCACAAAATAACCATCCTCAATGTCGTTCTCATCATCGGACTCTGCGGTAGTAACAAGCATATTGGAAATTTCTTGGAAGTCTGCAATATCTCCATTGGCGAAAAAGTCCCACTCCGCCATTTTGTAAAAACATGTTTGTAAAAAAAATTTTTAAAGTTTTCAAAAATTCGATAATAGTAAATAAAAAAAATATATATTAGCACTTCACATCACACATCGGACTTATGATATAGCACACATGAAATACCGTTCGCACCAATGGCCAATATGGTCTATAACGAAGCACTCACTACATTTTTATAGTAAAACGTGCTTAATAACTAAAAAATAATATCTTATTCACTTTAATTGCTCACTTACAAACAAATAAGTATCACAAAATAAGGGTACAATTGTAAATATATGTGTATTGCAGGATAAATCTTGATAATATTCTGCACTGGCTGGAATCTAAATGTAACTGACATGTACTTTTCATTTGGAAAGTTCTGGTATTTTAGAAGTGCGTAATTAGTACGTGCAATGAGTTTGTCATCAATATGAGTGGCGTGTATATTTAAATATTATATTGAAAATCCTGTCATTTGAATAAAGAAGAAATCTGGCAACACAAAATTACCAGCATCTGCGCGCGCTGTCACGTGGCACAATGTTTCTTATTTATGGTATAGCGCGAAATATTTTGATATTTATCGCACTATCCCTCTCTCGAATGGCGATAGTCGTCCTGGGCCTTCTTGGAGTTAAAATACTTTTGTCCAAATCAAGATTTAAAAACTTAATCAATGTAAAAATTAAATACACTCACCATTCTCCAGCTGAGAATAATAGGCCGGCAACATCCCCTTGAAGTGTGACCGGATGAAGCCCACACGGTAACGTGGGTCAGGAAACAGGAAGCTGGAGGGGAAGCGGTGCCATTCCTTGCCATAGCACACTGTCACCGCAGACTGGCCGGGCGGTGGTGCCTCAGACAATCCGCGTAATACATCCATGGGGCCGTGGTAGTTGCGGTAGAGCGCCACGCTGCGTGACACACCTGCACAGTTACACCCACATTTTACAAATGATTTTAATAAATATCAATTAGATTATAAGCATAATATTTAACTTAAGCGAATTCATTTAATTCTTTTATCAAACACATAGTGGTCAATCTAACTAATAATTAATTTTCTGGAGAAACGAGCCTTTGTCTTATGCCCCTAATTCATTTATTTATTTATTCTTAATATAGTGCATACATATGTATATATATAGTGAACCCCTTTTAATATGTTTTCCAAGTAACCAGCAAAATCAAACACATTAAGCGTAAAGAGTTTTTTGTAAAGATCTGAGAAGTTACGTATTCTCAATATACACCAGAAATGCTAATTGAAGCTCCTGATGAAACGGAGTATGGTATCTCCGAATACGGAACTTTATCGGATTTCAAACATCATACATATATATTTTTAAATAATTTCATGAACTAAAACTAACTACAGTAAAACCGCGATATAACGAAATCCAAGGGACCAAAAAATAAAAATTCGTAATAACGAATTCCCACATATAACGAAAAAAATAAAAAACCTACTATATGTTACGCGCCGTCGCAAAAAAATGTTGCGCGGCTTCAAAAAAGATCGCAAATTCTGCAAACAAAGGAGGAAAAAGGCCATAGGGAACTGAATACCTACATATTTTTAGTAGTTTTGTTATTAAAACAGATAAGCAAATGGATAATCAAAGGAATTAAATTAAGAACAGAATCTATTCAACACCAATTGGAAGATATTTTTGTAAATTCCAGAATATTGCAAACACAAAACAATATTTTAATTGTGTTTGAATGTAGAGCCGCTTCAAACATAGTTTTGGGCATGAAACATACAAAATAATTCAAAAATAACAATCTTACAGTTGAATCGCGGCATTTTTATAAAATGAGTCGTATATAAATTACGAAGGTATTTACCGGTAACGGCGGCAACCACTTAAAAATATATTTATAATCGTTAAAATTGTTCACTTAAAAATTATCGTTAACATTGTACACTTAAAATACACGAAAACAATAGTTAATAGAAATACAAAATACCGTACAAAAGTAGTTCATAAAATATTTTAACGAATTATTTATATTATTGACGAGTTCACACGAAAATAATTGTCAAACGAAAATGAATTTATGTAAATATTCAGTTCGGTCATGCAATAATCGCGTTAAAAGCTGAACAAACTTAACTCTACAGACGTTACACTGAGATTGACGTTTCCAAAAAGTACATTCTGCAACTTTCGGGGGTTCCTGTTAATTTTTGTATTTTACAGCTGTTTGGGTCTGGGTTGCAATCATATTAGAGGCGTATGCGTACGTAAAACGTGTCAGAGAACGCCGCAAGAATTATGTCAAATGGTTTTATGGGCCTGCTATGAACCCAAGAAAAAGTTTGAATTGTTTTACTACCTTGTCGGCCGACCGCCGCGCACCGCCGAAAAGGCCATAAGACTGTTCGCATACGGCAGATGCATCGGCGCGGCTTTGTAAGTGCGAAATAATATTTTCATCTTTTAACATTTTTTTATTTCGTTATAAATTTACGTAAATGTATTGGCATTTTTTCGTACGGGACAAAAATGATTTTGTTATAAATATTAACGGGATTTCGTTATATAAATGCATTTTTGTATGAAAAATTGGTTTTAGGGACTAAATTTCGATTTTTTTTTCGATATACGTCATTTTTCGCTATATCGGGTTTCGTTATATCGCGGTTCTACTGTATTAACAATAAGAAATAAAAGTAATTTGCATAAAAATTGTGATTTATGAGATTTAGCCTTCCTCCTGAATGGCGTCTCAGTGTATCTTTTCCTCTTGTATGATATTCGTGCTCATGTTGATTTGCATAAATTTTTCTTATAAATTCTGCCAATATTTTTTAGTAAGGATTTTAAAAATAAATACCATAACATTGAAATATATTTTCTGCTTAAAAGTCATCATATTAAGTAAATAAGATCTTTTAGCATTGCACTAATCTAACTAACTGAGTATTATTCAACTGTAATACTGATAATTGTTGCATTTCTTCTTTGTTAGCTGAAAAAGAAATTCTGCTGCGGTAGTTGATGACTCACTACTAATGAATCTTCTGATCCTTTCCAGAAGTGAGATTTTAAAAATTGAATTATAATAATAAAGGTACTTACTCAGCGTGGTGGCAATGATGATGAAAGCCACCATGATATGTGTTGTGCGCTGTGCGTAATGCTGTCCTTGATTCTCTTGCGGGACGGGGCGGGACGTACTCCGAGACCCGGCAAGGCGGGCGGCCAAGGCTCCCAACCAAGGTCGGTAACGGAAGTAGAGCTTCTGACTGCAGTCCACTCCAATAGCGCCGCACAAACAAATCATGGAGTATACAGGAAAAAGGAACCTAAAAACATGTTTGATTTTATTAAATGCAGGATTAATGCGTAATATAAATGAAAGATACGATCCTTCTGTTGAATTCAAATGCCACATTGAGCAAGCTCGTGCAACCTTTAACCGCAAGAAAAAGATGTTCTGCAGTTGTGATCTCAATCATAGATTACGACTGAGAATGGTCAGATGCTGTGTTCTCGATTTCATTTTATGGAATGGAAGCGTGGACACTTACGGAAGAAATGATAAGGTGACTTGAACCATTTGAGATGTGGATCTACAGAAGAATGCCTAAAATAAGCTGTATGGATATAGTTACAAATGAAGACGTTGTGGTTTGGATGAATAAAGAAAAATAAGTATTTAAAACAATAAAAACACGAAAACTTCAATATTTTGGACATGTAATGAGACATCTGGAGAAGTACGAAATCTTGCACTTTATAATAGAGGGAAAGATTGCTGGAAGTCCGGATCCTGGAAGGAGAACATCATGGCTGAAGTACCTGAGGCAATGGTTTAGCCAGTCTACTGTAGCGTTTTTCCGGGTCGAAGTGATGGTAACCAACATTTGTTGAACAGATAGGGCACAAGAAGAAGGATTAATGCGTGGCCCGTCAGACCATCCCAAGATAATACATAGCTCGGCCTGTCATATACTGTAGGTTAATTTTTGAAATGATTCACTGAGGTAGTAAAGTATATTTTAAATTGAACTATGTATAATGACTGTTTCTTTATCATGCTGATCATCTACAATATATATTTTTAGAATCATTCACCTCTCTTCCTTGTGCGGTTGAGAGAAGAATATGACGAGCCAGGAATAGAGCGGAAGGAGACTTAGGATGTATGGTTTACAGAAGTATGCCCGTGGTCGGGTGCTGGCACTTGCGTGGTAGGCCAAGAGCAGGAAGGGGCACAGCAATGCCATTATCTGAAAACATAATAAAATGGTTACTTGATTCACACATATTTTTTATATTGAACATTATGGCAGAACATATTTAGACAATTAAATAGGAAGATTCGAGGTTCAGTTCCTGTGACAGTTCAGTTTATTTTTTGAAAATACTGATGTATAAAAATGTTTTCAATATTTATGTTTAATTTGATTTGATCATATATCATACTGTAATTAGATGACTAAATAGAAGCCATTGTACATAAAGAAATATGTTCTTACCCAAATAATATTGTAATTCAAAAACCCATTCACAAAATAAAATGTCCACGATTCTACTCCATACAAATCAGGTCCGTGTTCTGTGAACATGTTGTACTTGATGTGGTTCCAGGGTGCGATGATCAATCGTCCGTAGTAGAGAGAGTCTATGTAAACAGCGGGGCCCAGCACAAAGGTGATACTGAGCAAGCTCCAGCGGAGCAGTGTGAGCAACTGTTGAGGTTGGCGGAACATAAGATCTAGTGCAATAGGGGTGCCTAACAGGGCAGCAAACGGCCAGCCTGAGAAATAGGAAAGAATTTAATTAATATCAAGAATTATAAGTTCTAAAATGCACTTTGAATTATTTGTTTTTTCTTACCCATGAGAGTGCTTACAGCTACGGCCACAACAGAGACGGGATAATTTCTCCTCCACCAGGCGGCCAGTGCCAGAGTAGAGAGCGTTGAGCACCAGGCACTCGGGAGGAACGCTGCAGAGCTAATGAAGGAGCCGGCACTAGGCAAGGTGAGGGCTAACCAGAGGCGCGCCACCTGCACGCCGAATTCCTGACTGACGGCTCTGTAAATACAGTTACAAAGATTATCACATAGATTGTTTGTAGCTAATAGAAACCGTGTTTTTAAAAACAATAAGTCTTTATTATATTTGATAAATAAAAAAGTAAAAAGATTGACAAAAATTTCAGATTTAATTAATATTCCAAATTATTTTACTAATAAAGCAATTAACTCACTTGTAAAAGTAGAGATCTGCAGACGCCGCGGCAAGCGCAAGCACGCAGCGTGTAACGTAGAAGGCAACGGGTGCCCCAGCCCCCGAACCCAGGAGTGCAGCAGGGGCCCCCGCCACCCACAAGGAGGCGTACGAACGCAGTGCGAACTCTGCACTGTACTCCCAAGTCTGCAGGCCCCAACCATAAGCTGGGAACATAAGACTTACTGTCGGTACACCGAGAAAGATAGCGTACTTCATTTGTTGAAATTGTATTGCAATAAGTGTTGACATATTTAGTATTGTTTGAACAAATTCTGGAAATCACAGAACAGGCAAGAATTTGTTTATTATTAGTAGCTATTTTGCAGCTACCACCGCCTTGTAAATATATCTTAGTAGTCAGTTTTTAATATAAATGAGTAAAAATAATTGCAACTAGCAATCTCAGTAACAACACGTTAATATGCTTAAGAGTTGGAATTGGCTTGACAATAGAATGAGGAGACTGACCGTAATGGGAACCCGATAATTAAAAATAATTCACATTCAATCAACCTATTTGTAAAAAAACATTAATCTTTTTTGTTTATTACGCGGTAATTCCTACAAAAAATAAGTTATCAAACATAATATAGTTTTCTTTCGCAAAAATAAACAGAATTAAATAAAATATATTAATTAGAGAGATATACATATAAAATCAATTTTATCGAAAAATATTGTTGTTGCGCCACCGGGATACGAAATTAATAATTACAACTTCACAACAAGAATGTGTTCTCCTAAGAATTAAATTAAATTAACGAAAACAAATAAATATTATCATTACTGAGGTAGTGCAGAGGTTCCCAGTAGTTGAAGACCTCGTCACAGTCTGTGATGTGGCACCACACAGCGGCGCAGAAGCGTGCTGACACGAGAGCCCTGAAGGCTGCAGCGCCCCCCGGGAGCGCCAATCCCTGCACGCTGGTCGGCGCGTCAGTCACCATCACTTCACTAGAAGGTAATAAAACACTACTACTAAACTGTGTTAGACTTTATATTATTACAAACAATTTCACAAATATTCACAATAACCAACAAAAAATAATCAACCGAAACTATCAACACAATAAAGATGTATCGCCGAGAACAAAGGTTAAAATTAACAATTTTAGGTTAAAACAAATTTACTTATTGATTTTAAATGTTTGCATTTTATCTCTGTCGTATCAATTCGAAAAAAACCAATAAGTTCAAAAGTAAATAAATCTCTCAATACATAACACAACCAACTTTTACAAATGCCGAAACAAGTAAAATATTTAAATAACGAATTAAAATATTCCAAAACAAGAGAATTGTATATCAGCTCACCGATATTCATCGTTCTTCTTAGAAAGCTTCCCCATTAGACTTTTCGCCGACGATCTTTGGTTAATGGAAGATACCTTTTTACTTCCATTCCTGGCCTGCAAATTGCGCTGCCGTATATAGGAGATATGCGGCATTTCACTGATTTCGCCATTTAGCCAATTTGACAGCTCTGACAGATAATGGTGCAAATTTTTTTAACAAAAATATATATTTTTAAATCTGCTGTAAGTACTTACTTTGATGTTCGTACCATAAATTTTTATTGTTTATAGTATGCGGTAAGTGCCATTTTTATAAAAAAAAATCTTATTAAGGGATTTTAGATTTTGTATATCTCCTGTATCATTTTGTTTGGATAATAATTATTTAACACAGTGTTATGCCCCAACGTCCATCTATGACGCGAGTGTATCAAATTCAACGCTGTTAAATTTATAGAAATCGCGAATACCTGAGGGCCACGTGACGCTTTGCCACCCGCGGTAACCCGACCGACCGAGCCGCTATCAACTCAAACAAAAAGTAGTTGACATGAAACAGAAGCGTATTTCGAACAATAAATAGGCCTGGACCCGCATTCCAAAAGGTCGAGTCGGTCGTTATCTTTTATCATAGGAATAAATTGTCCCTGGAAGTATCTCGCCTGACGGCAGGATAATAGCGTAATGGTCACCTACATTAGTCAATATATCATGTTAACTGTCAATAATTGCACCAGAAGCTATTTGATGTGGGTCAGTCAATAATTAATGTACGGAATAAAGGGCCGGGAGAAAACTGCAGATAATTGAACAGTTGAAGTAAAATAGGCATAGGCAGTACCAATATTTCATTTTTCAAACTAAGTATGCAGCTTGATTTTATATGTCATCGCCAATAACCCTAATAATGCATTAATTTCCCGCAATGCTGCATTCAGCCATTATCCTTGTTTGAATATCACGTCTTCGCTAAGTACCACGATTTGTTAATTTAAAAATGGCGGTAAATGCCATTGCCTGCTAACGTCAATGTATATGAAAATGACCGAGAAAGTGACTAGGCAAACTTTTCATATTATTGACATGAAACATACCGATTTCTTGGACTTTTAAGAAGCAGCAGATAGTACAATCGATACTGACAAGATGGGTATCTTGAGAGCCCGGTGGATAAAAATACGCAGTGACGACATCCATCAAGTTCTCGTCAGAACTACTCTCCACAACGTGGAGCCATGGAGAGTAATAACTGTATTGAAACGAAATAAAACTCCAGCAGATTTAAAAAGGCTTGTAGTTCCTTAACTTCACTGCTCTTCCAAAATCTCAAGCGCACTGAAAAAAGATTTACTTTTAATGGTGCCTTACCTAAAACAAGTGTAATTAATACCAAGAGTTCTACAGCTCTTAAAGTAAAGTTTAAATTAAAATTAAAAGGTGGATGATGTTACTTGACTCACGTCATCTTCATACAAAGTGTAAATCTAAACGCAAGGAGTTATTATGCGTTAGAAACTTTTAACTTTATTGACACCAATAACTATTACTTTTCTTACTATTTTTTAATACAGATTATACTTTGTGTGTAGATGACGTCAGTAGCATTTACCCTATGTTATAAAATGAACAAAATTTATCAAAAATTAAATTAAAAAAATATCCGTGAAAAACTAAACACAATAACATATGTTTTATACCATTTTTATTTAATTGAACTAGTTATTTTTATGTCTCAGTAAGACAAAATTTAATAGTAAACAATAAAAGTAATGAACATAGAAAGGAACCAGTACCTCAGTTGCACATCACTAGGCCAGTTTGCCGTTTGAAGATGTTCGGGGTTAGCTAATGTTAAACTACATAGACGATGGACTTAGTGCCTTTCATAAGGAAGAGTGCTTGGTACTTAGGAGTTGTTTAAAATGTATCTTTCATAATTTAATTACAGGAAGCACAGAAAACTACTACTTTTAGTTTATATGTAAAAAACAGAGGTAGAATGTGTAGTACAGATTTTTTAAGAAATATCTGATAAAAACTTAAATATGACGTCATTATTCACCTTTTCTTATTTTTCTCAGATAGTTGGTCATGGTACATAGTGCGTTATTTGATTCTACTATTCAATTAATTGCCTCCTTCCGTATCCCAGGAGAATAAAAAAGCATGGGACAATAGTCTGAGATATTGCCCAAAATACAGAGTCAGCCTTTTGTTAAGTCAAACGAAAGTAAACACGCGTAGGCCCCCATGAAAGCGATCCTATTTCCGAGAAATGCCCTGTAAGCTAGCGAAATTTCCTCACTAGGTTAGACAGAGCGGTGAAGAAGTCGCGTCTTAAGGCGTCTAGAATTAAACAAATGAAATTAAGATAAGATGAATACTTAGAACTCTAATTAATAACATGGGCAGGTTAATGCAGATATGTAATAAATATAAGTGTAAAAAATTCATGTTACGATTTTATAGTAGACGGATTCACGTGTACCAATTATAATTGTATGTAAAGTTATAATAAAGAAAAAAAATCTCCGAATGGGATTGAATGTGAGATCTTGATAAACCATGTAATTACTATGTAAAATGTATAGAAATAGGTTTAATCAATTTTACCATAGGAAAATGATGTGTAACAATCTACTATTATTATATTGCTATTATTGGACTCGAAATTTTAGTTAATATGACAATGAAACTACACGATAAGACAGAGTGCGGGATGATGATTATTGTGTTTAGAGTATATAAAAATATAAATTAAAGGTGAGGACAATTATAGGTTTCTTCTAGAAATAGGTGCATGTCTGTATGGTAGAAACTGCCATAGTCTTAACTTTTTATTGAACAATGTAAAGTGATTAGTATAATAAGATGGAAGATAGGTGAACACTTTATAAGAGAAATGCGACTGAATGAACAATAGGAAGTGGACGGAGTTCAAAAATTAGACCTACAGTGGAAGTGTACCGCGGCTGTCGATGATGGAATTATCGAACTGCGCCAGTCCTGAAAGGGCGGAACCACCTGACAGGCGAAGACATACCCTCGTCGCAAGTATTAAAAGGAAAGGAAGGAAGAAACGATCAGTTGACAGATATGGGAGCTTTTACCCATAAATCGATCCTGGGTAAGCGGTGAGTCGCCGTTAACCGATTAGTTGACAATTGGGATTCATTTGGAAAGAGGCCGTTGTTCCGATCAGTTTACGCAGGGAACTGGAAGACACCAGGTGGTTCGTCTCAGACTTTTTGAATTGAGTTCGCCTCAAAATTGAAAACAATTCATCGACTAATTCGGGAGAGTCAGAAGCAGTCCTTCCGCCGGAAACGGCCCATTACCCAGTGTTACAGAGTACACCGGGAACAACCCGCCAGAAGCAGTTCGGACCGCAGTCTCCAGTTATACGAAGAAAACCTAAGACACAAAGAACTGAGTGCAGTCTAAAACAATTAATCACAGCTGTAGAGACTAAATAGGCCGAGCAAACAGATAAAGGTACAGAATCAAGAAGTGACCCAGCTGACCATTGACCGACCTGATTGAGAAGAAACATGACGGGGGACAAACAGAGACAGTCAGCACCGTGAGAGGGGAGTCCGGAAGTACGCTGACAAAGACGGCCGCACAATAGAAGACAAACCGACACCAGAAGGATGGAGTGGCGGGTATTTCGAACGCTGCTCTTCACCAGAGCAGAATAGTTGAGAGTCAGACACCAGCAACGTAGCGCATCGTATAAAGTAGATCATAATTAGATTTAGTTAATTGTACATTTCTGCTTGCCCATCTGTATTTGTAGTGAAAATAAATAATTAATTCGTGTCTTCCGTGTTTTAAATAGTTCACAAATTTGCTCTTGTAACCATAGTTGATATAAAGGTGAGACATCTGGAATTGAATTTATTAGCCAGTATGGGGTGCCGATTTAATAAAATGATTTAGAGCCCAATAATTTTTTTTTATATACCCCCTCCCCCCAACAACATAATTTTGATTATATTCTACTGTATTTAATGAATTATTTTTGTCCTATTGTATTATTTGGAGAATTGCGAACTAATTGTATGGGAATTTTTAAAAAGTATGTGGGAAATCTAAATTTAAATAGATGGCATCATTGTTTTTAATGTCAAATTTCAAGTTGTCAGAACGAAATTGAACAAAATCACAAAGTCGGAAGAGCGATTGGATTGTCGTTGTTGAAAGTAGTTATAAACAATTTTTCAAAATGCCGAAAGTAGTATCAAGAAGTATAGTCTGTTCGGACACCAAGGATCAAGAAGAGTATAGTGAAACAAAACCATTACACATTTACTATTGTTTGTGTGGCCAAATGTCTTTGATATTAGGTAGGCATAACCTTAAAATGTTCTAGTGTTTGTATATTAAGAATTTGGCTTATGAAAAGTGTCCGCGTTTTTGCTCACATGAGCTTGTCATTATCTGTCTAATGTACCCCATCTCGTATGATGAAATCCCTGTATAAATAACGTTTTGATGAAATCCCAGAACAGCCTGAGATTCCTCTCATTACTGATCAGGCCGACCATTGAACCCAGTTTAGCCTCCAATCATGCGATCACGAGCATCCCTCATTATCCCGCAATGCTCCAAGATGTGTTCCGGAGTTTGATTCACTCGCTCACCATGGGGCATCCACGAGTCTAAAATCAAACAGTTTACTTCGGAATTGGCCGTGCCTTGTAATTATTTGCCACTTAAACTGATTCAGATCTGGAGGTCCCCATTCACCCTTCTTTTGTGTTTATTAATTTTAGATTTCGCGTTTCTGTAGCACTGTGTGTGAAACCGATAAAAGAAGTTGCAAACTTCTACAACGGTTCCAGGAAGGGTGGGTCCCCCTCTTCTAGCGCCCATTTATAGTGTTTTTATATTGAGAATTAAGAATAACAAGTGTACTCCAAAAATAGGTTGTTATTTTAATGTTAACTTTGTTAAACATTGATTAAAAATAAATAGAATGACATGGGTAAGTTCGTAAGAGTTACTGAACACGTCACAATAGATATTTTCAGTTAGTGGAGTTTAAAAATGTCAAAATTAAATGTATATTGTCTGTGACTCAGGTATGGTGACTGATAAAGAATAATGTGCATGGTGCTCTGTATTCAGTTGCCATTAGAAGCAAGACGAGTCCTGGTACCATCACCAATCTGCGGAATAGAAATCTGGAGTTGGAAAAAGAAGAAGAAAGTAGACAGATTGTGGTGAAGATGCGGTTATTCAGGTGCATGTGTAGAAAACTATGTAAAAATGGGTGAATAATGAATAAATTAATAGTTAATAATGTAAATCTGTCTGCAACATAATCAATATAATGTAGAAAGGGTAATATGGTTTGGGCATGTGGAAGGTATGAATGAAGAGACAATGGTAAATAAAATAGATGCGATAAGTGTTGAAGGCATCAGGAAGAGAGGGCGTACACTAAACACCTGCCGCTATTGGATAAAACAGATATTGTAGGATGATGCTGTTAGAAGCTTCAATGTGCGTTAATGTGCATTAGAGACATGAAAGCGAAGGGACTGAAGATTACGGTGTTCTATCCTCTGTCTACCCCTGCAGTAAATAGCATAATATTAAGTAAGTAAGAAAGAATTTCAGAGGCTAGTGCGTAGAATGAAAATGTATGCAAGGAAAGCGACCTTGCATACATTTTCATACATACATTGCATACAATGGTATTCGAGAAGGAAGAAAGCAAGACACCGCGCTAAATACTTGGAGGTGATGAATGTTTGGAACAAGTAGATGAGTTTGTGTATTTGGGAAGTTTGATAGAAACGAAAAGATATCGAAAGGTGGGTGACTGCAGGAAACAAAGTGAACGGCGTTTGAATGGAATTATAGCTAATGGGAACTTGTCAATTGAGGCAAGACTAGCAGTTCACAATAGAGTCCTGGTAGCGACACTGATGTATGGCAGTAAGATCTGGAGCTGGCAGAAGAGGAACGAAAGTAGACTGAATGCATTGAAAATGAGATCACTTAAGCGTATATGTGGCAGATCCATTTATGAGAGAGTAAAGAATGAAGAAATGAGGAAAGAGTGTAAAGTTGATCTTAGTATAGTGAGTAAGATTAAGAAAGGATCATTTAGGTGGTTTGGTCCTTATGATGTGTGCCAGAGAGGTCTTTTAAAATGAATCCTGATGTAATGGATGGATTAGCTGTTACATAGGAGATATTATATCTTGTTGCATTATGTACTCACAAGCACGGAACAAAAATTAAACATTATCATTTTTCAGACTGTGCCATAGAGAAGTTACCCCTGAGGAAGAAAGATGGAGCGAGAGTAATAGATGGCGCGAAGCACGCTCACAAGATCACGTGCGATGAGGACGAGCCAGTTTACCTCAAGTGGCCCGAAGGTATCGAGAGACAGTTCAGGCTGAAGTGCAAGAAGTGCAGTCTTCCCATCTACTATAAACACGACACATCCTGCAATATCAACTTCATTATAAAAGGCAATTTTATTTATCATAATTGAGCCCCTATGTGTAAAAACAGCGTTGAAACATGTACAGAACAGGTATTCTTAGGTACGGTGTAATGGCCTGTTTTAGTCACGTCCGTCACAATAGTAAATAGCATGCATGCCGTGGATCTGCCTATACAAGGACACGGTGAATATTTTAGGAGCATTTCTCCGGAATAAGTCGACTGTATAACAACCTGACTTTTACATCCTAGATCTTCTGATTCATGTAAAACAACCATCATCTGAAAAATATTACGATAACATGGAAATACTGTCTTTGTTCTTACTTGTCGCATCAGTGACACCAGCGGTGAAGTACAAGTATGCACCCTGTAGCCTTGATTATAGATCCTAAACGGCAGCCAGAGAGGTCAGAGATACGGAAGGTTGATACAAAATGATTCTACCTGCATTTTTAAATTACCAAATTGATAAGGGGAATTAGAGATTCTTGATTTGATTTGTGATTGAAATTGTTGTTTTTTCAAATGTTCATTAAATACGACTTACGTTAATTGTTATGTACAGAACAAACACTGTTTCCTTGTTTTCGTATTCTTTGCTTTTGGTGCTGCTGCATTGTATTTTTAGGTGCTGGTTGCTTCAATCTGCATTGTATTTTAACTGACGTATAATAATTTGTTGAGATATGCGTGAAGGTTATATATTAAGATTTCAGGATGTACTCAGTCAATAAAAATGTTGGATTTATTCACGAGAACTGGTTAAAAAATATTCCAGGGGTTTTATATAGATAGATTTACTGCCTATGTGATGTTTATATGTGTACTTTGTGTGATGGACATGACATAAATAGGTCGTTATATTATACTTAAGAATATGTATTCCTATGTACAATATAACATGGGAATTCAATTGTAAGAACAGCTTGCAGGTGTTCTTTTAGCTGTTGAAATCTGTCTCATGATATATATATATATATATATATATATATATACTTTGTTCATGGTGCACCATGTAGTATAATTCTTTTGTAGGTAGATGAACCACGCACATAGTTATTATTCACGTTTGTAACATTAATTATTGTTAATTTGATGTTACATAAATTATAAATTTCACTCGTTCAGTTGAATTATTGAGACCTTCCAGGTTCTGAATCTGATTGGTATTAAATGTGGTCATTTTATATTTTAATAATAATTGTTCCACCTGCAGGTTCTCTGATCAAGTCATCGGGCGAAGGTCCCCTAACTGATATATACAGACAAGTAGCTGTGGCCCAGCCCAAGAAGATCATGGTCACCAAACACACCAAGAACATGGGCAAGTTCAGTTCTGTCACGGTGTCCACCATCGATGAAGAAGAAGATGAAATTGAAGCGGTGAGTCGCCGTTTTATTTTTATTTGTTGAAAGAATCCAATGTACAGACCTGCCGACTCTTGATCCCCTTGTGTCCATAAATGTAATTGGCAAAAATAATAAAAAATTCATCTACAATAAAATGTTCAGAAATGTACAGAGGTAATATCTGACCAAATTAAATACTTAGGAATTATATTTGATCCTTATCTCAAATGGAATCATCATACACAACTCATTACAAATAAAATTAAAAAAAACAATATATTTTTTTAGAAATATTAGAAATTTCCTTAATATGTATAAAACTTCTTAAAATGGCGTACTACGCTATCTGTCAATCAATAATAGAGCACGGTATAATTGCTTGGGGTGGAGCGACTATGTATGCAATTAATCCAATAATAGCAGCTCAGAAAATTATATTAAAAGTTATCCTCAAAACCCCAATCACAACGAGCACTGATGAAATTTTTAATAAATTCAATGTCTTTGATATAAGACAAATATATGCTAATACTACTCTTAAATACATATATAAATACAAACAGAAACATTTTAAAACAACTCAAAATATAATTTCCACTCTGATACATACAATACAATAATACAAATAATTTACAAACCCCAAGAGCACACACAACGTATGGCCAAAGGAACTACAAATATTTTGGACCTAAACTATTTAATAGTTTGCTAAAAGATTTAAATCAATTGAATGGTCCCAAGAACATGAAACTATATATTAAAACTTGGATTCGTAATATGGGTAGAGCCAGTATTGGTGCACTCACCCAAATATATTGACTCACACCTATATTAATTATTGCTACAAAGTGATCCAAAAATTAAGTCTACTTTAAAATTGTTCTTTGTATACACCTATTATATAGTAATAAATGTAATTCTATCTACTACTTGTAATTCTAATTAATTGTACAATTGCTTATAAACTATGCCTGTCTCGATACAGAATTTCGCTAGTGAGACGGGCACAGTCCAAACAGATTTTTACATAGTATTATATAGTTACAAATAAAATAAATATACATACTATTTTGTTAATATAAGTGACCTATGCCTACTATCATACAAAGCAGTCAATAACTTGCATTAGTGATTTGTCTTTCTTTCTTCTTATCGATACCCAATACTTGTAAAGCCTTAACTTAGACACTTCTTAGGGCTTTGTCAAATAGATAACAATCTGCTGCTGGTAAATTGACAAAATATATAAATTTTTATTGCTACTTGCTTTATACCTAGAATAATTTTATATATGATAACTATCAATTCGTTAAGCTAGTACTTATTATATATTTTTAATTAATAAATTAATCTCATTTTAAAATATAGATTTAATTAAGTCTTTGACATTAATTAAAATATTTTAACATTGGTTTGCATCTTTTATCTTCCAGAGAGAAGTGGCAGACAGTTACGCAAACAATGCCCGCATCATCGAAAAGCAGCTGGAGAGGAAGGGGATGAACAAGAGGCCCGTTGGGACCCCCGGACCCCACGAGGTTGACGCCAAGAGGGTTCGGGGGACTCTCATAGATAAATAATCACAGATCAACGCAGATTTGCTGTGAAATGTCATCAAGGCTGAGATATATTTTTACAGAAAAAGATTTCTAAACTAGAATATAATACAGTAAAACTCCGTTAATTTGTGTACCTATATTTCGTATTTTCACGTAATTCGCCCTTTTTACAAAAATTTTAGCCCCAAAAATAACATTTTATACTAATTTCTACCGATAATTTATAAAACCTTATTATTCGTAGTTCGTATGCATTTTCTATACTCAAAGTAAATAATTTATTCACGTAATTTGCATATTCACATGTTTTTAAATCGCAACTCGTGCGACTACGCATTCATCATCCGTTCGTAAACATCTTTAGCTAGCTCCACCATCCATCCAATCACGGCACCGTTCCTTATCGCAATAGATCTGTGCGCTTAGAGCTCGCAACTCGCAAGACTGCGGCCGAACTGAGTGATACTATATTTATGTACAATATATTAAATTCTAGAATGCCTTTTATAAGATTTGATGTTATTTCGACAATAATTGTTGGTGCGTTGCAAATTTTATATTTCTACTCACCCTTGCAACGTCTAATAAAAATAATTTGAACAATTTTCATTGAATCTCGTAATTTACAAATTAATTGTGTGCAACAGTTTTATTGATTTTATATCCGGTTTTTTGTTTATGAAATGTTGCGATTTGTTTAATGTAATAAAGAAATTGAAACCTTTGTATGTATTTAAATACACAACTACACAATTATTTTTTTTTCGTGTTTCGTTTTCTAAAATGGCACGAACATCTCGTAAATTCTTGACCATTTGAAAAGTGAAACTTATTTTAAAAACTGACAAAAATTAATGTTTTTAAGATAAAATCAGCGGGAAAAAATCCTGAACACCTCTCAGTTCAAACTTGAAGAATCGAAGAAAAATATTAAGCTTCAAAGAAGTACGAAGATTTAAAAGTTTTTCATTATTTTTCACGGGCTTTTTAATATTCCAATTTCTTGCCCAATTTTGATAGAATAGGCGAGTTCAACCACTAATCAAATTAAAATGTCCGTAATTTTGTTGTGTCAAGCACTGGTGAATCGTTTGTAGAAGCCTGTTTTTAATATTGGACTCGCCACGTTGCCACACACCTTCATTATTCAGCAGAAAATAATTATTTGATAAACATTTTGACACATAAAAACTGAAATAATAGACAGTCACCATGTTTTTCAATATGAAAATCACGATGTTGACAGCGGGGGCGTATGCAAAAATTTGGAATATAAACTGACAACTCATTTTTAAAAATTTCTTTCTAATGTTTTCAAAAAATTGTTCTCATTATTCGTAAATCTTTTTTTTTTAAATTTTGGTCCCGTGAGTTACGATTGAATGAAGTTTTAGTGTATTTAAGTAACAATGTTAGTAAAATTGAGCACTAAAACTTTACCCAGACGTAACATTTTTGCATGTACAGTTCTGCCTAATATGATATGCAAGTACTCATCCTAAATTATTCCCATTTTATTGATGCACTACAGATGTGATGGTATCATATACTGCGAATCGCAAAAACACCTCACAGAATAACAATTATAGGGTGTGTCACTCCATAAATTATTTATCTTTGTAATTATTGTCTTCTACTTCTTTCTTGTCGGTCCCTCTTGACCGAGGATCATGAACTCCCTCCCTCCCTCCCTCTTGACTATATTCCTCCATCATCACCAAAGAAATCTGAGAGCCATCTATTGCTTTCTCCAGTTGTTGGCTAGGGGATCTTCCTCCATCCTGGACTCCTGGATCCATCGTGGATCACTACAACAAGCTTCTCCTTCTTTTCTCGCAAGATGTCTAAAGAATTGGAGTGCAGTTCTTGTTATACATGTAGTGTGCGCATATGTCTCCAACATCGTATCATCTTACCATAGAGAAATTCCCTTCCACACCATAGAGAAATATAGAATGTACTCCACAAGCAGGACTCTAATTGTTTAACACAAACGCAGTGATGAATTCATAATTCATTAATTATTGATTATTTTTAATTGTTAGACACAATGACAATTCATAATTGTTATGTTATATTATATATTACTGAATAATTATAAATTCATCATTGTGTTCGACATTTAAATGTAGAACAATGTAATCGGACAGGATAATGAATAAGTAAAAATAAATTACGGTTAAATCACGTGGTTTATTCAATAATGGTTATGTTAGGTTTATTCCGTGGAAGTCACAGGTTGCACCGCATGCCAGATCGATAGTTGAATTATCCATCTACAGATAGCGCCATGAGTCTACATTCATTATCACCATAGTTTCACAAATATATTTAGTCTATTGTAAATGATAATCTTCCCTTGTGCATACTCAAAATTTAAGAAAGCCATAAAATTAAAAAAATTATTTAAGTCATCTTATATTCGGGCTTATCGGGCTGTAAAATTATTATTGTCCAATAAGTGAACTACAATTGTAGAGCTCCTATCATTAACTTTTAATTACTAAATTTATTTGTAGATATGTAAGAAATGTATAATTTAATAATTTTTATAAAATAAATTTGTTTAAGAAAAATATTTTTTTAATCATATAATAAAGTTGCTTTTAGTCTTCAAACACAGAGTTACAAAATGCTTTAGTTTTGCGTGTAGTTAATTTATGGTTCTGAATACACATAAAAAATGAGCATTCCCTACAAAGGCAAGTCATAAACTAGTAATAACAAAAATATCCATACAAACACTAAATGTTTCCTGCATACCTTGCAATACGACCTTGTAAAAAAGAAATTACTTTCCCACCATTCTAATACATATTTTTAAATATTTAAGAGTTTTCAAATTACATACAATGATTGGTCTTTCAAATGCGTCATAAATCATAAATTCATAAAACTTAATTTATGTTTTCGATAAGTGCAATCATAGTATTGTTGATTGTTTCCTTAGTATATGCGCATATATACATATGTATTTTTTTCAATCAAGTGTTTTAACATACTCAAGATATATTTTTTTGATTAATATTAAATTATCCACTGAATCCTCGAAACCTCGTTTATGCCAAACGTCCTGCCCGCAATGATTAATCAATGGAGTACTTAACTTCAGACACGTAAATAAAACCGCCAATGTGAAAATATGGTAAAGCACACAGATTCATTTTGCAGCGGTACTAGAACGCGATTGGTTTTATTATTGTGATTGGTCACACTCGATCGCGGTCAATCGTGATAACGAAGTTATCGGGTCAGAAAATTTGAGCATTTTGTTTATGATGCCCAATTTAAAAATGACATTTTCAACATACAGTTTGGGTGTCAAGTATGTTTGGTTAATGTTCCTTTTCACACACTGCTTTGGTGATGTTTTGAGAGAGCGCAGTGGGATGTGGACAACGCTGCAAAAAGCTGTTGGACAATTTGATAATCCATTTTTCACGGTATGTAAGCAACTTGATTGAAAAGTAATAAAAAAATGATTGCTTTATTTGTTTTTACTAGGCCAAATGATAAATTCAAACTTTTAGAGATTAAATATTAGTTTTGTAACACACAATAATTATTATAAACATAAACAATATAATTGTCATCTCCGATATTTTGGACCACTTTAAGTAGTCCATAGTCCATTTTCAGAATTGTGCTAATTGGTGTATAATGCTATATTGGTGTATAAAATTAATCAAGTCACTCAAAATATTATGTCCATAATAATAATAACATTGGATAATTTTTGTAGTCCCATTTTTGTAAAAATTTTCACCTCAAGGGCGTTTTACACATTGACTGTTTAATCCTACACATATCTTTGTATTTAAAATTGTTATTTAAACTTATGGATATGATTTTGTGAAAAGGGGTGTCTTCAGTCTCTTTTTAAATAAAGTCTCTGATGCACTGTTCCTTCTGACGGAGGACAAAGAGTTCCACGCTTTTGGGCCTGCCACCGTAAATGCCCGTTCATAAACGTAGACTTCTGGCAATGGCTGGTCTGTTCTATAACCCTTCCTGCGACTGAAGTAGACTTTGATGTCTACCATTGTCTGGGATGCAGAGCTCTTGAAGATACAGACAACGACATATTATGTGTTGCCTTGTGCTTCAACTAGCACAATTTAAATTTAACTCTTTCAGGGAAACGGAGCCAATGTAGTTCACACAAAAGGGATGTTATGTAAGAGAATTTAGAAGCTCCATATATTGTCCGTGCTGCCACATTTAGAATAGATTGTAATCTATCCAGCTGAAACATTGGCATCTCAGCAAAAATGTTTTTACAGTTTCTACAAGTGACATCTGTCTCAGTTGATAAAAGCGTGCATGGTTAAGACTACAAGACTGTAAGTAGTGCGTGTATATAGATGAGACTTGTATAAAGAACAGTACAAGGTTGAGCGCAGAGCAAGCTGAACCTTGTTTCATCTTATATTGTATGAAGAGCAAAATAAGAGGTGAAAGCAGAGTCTCATCCATGAACTTGCACCCCTAATGTCGACGTGGTAATACTGTGCTGCATGTACTTATGTTAAATATAGTGTAAGCCTGGTTGTGCCTGTATGTATGTTTATATTTTTAAATATCTAAAATAAAATGACATACTGACTTTTTGAAAAGAAAACAGACATAAAACGATTTAATTAATAATTTAGTTTAATATTTATAAGATGAAACACTTGTTTACAACTTTTTAGTACAATAATGATTTTTTTATATGACACATGATTTAAATTATTACAACTATCTGTGTTTATTTCTGTCTAATACATTTTTCAGTTTATTAGTGTTCAATTAATATCTAGGTATCTTCAAATGACGTGTCTGCTAAAGCGAAAGGTCATTTGGGTAAAGAGACCCTGACCTTTGTTATATCACCACTGTGGTTGGTGTTGTTCTTGCTTACCATATCTCTAGGAGCTTCAGGACAGACATTGCAGGAACTAAACAAGGGAATGTTTTTAAACATCAGTAAAAAGGTAAAATGCTGTGTGGAATATAAGATTGTACTATTCACACCTTTTGTATTAGTTTGTGCAGCTATGTTTAGATGTAAATGATAAAAAATATGAAGTAGTGCATGAAGTAGTAAGAACTGAATTAACTGATAAACTGAACATATGGAAGATGGTTTATAAAAATTGAAGAATCAAAAGAATTGTGTTAAACATAAATGTATCAAAATATTGTGTAGTGACATATGCCAAAGAACAATTATCGTACCTGTTGAAATTATATGTTTAATCTAGAGGTAAGACAATTATCTAATGACCAAGTGGTTTGCAATTCAGGCCTCATTCCAGGAGAACATTGAGTTAGCACTACTATAGCACAAATATTCTTACAAAATGAGTGAATGTATGTAATTTCTTCCTGTTGTGGTTGGATGGTTGCCCGGGACATTCATACAATGGGTACCGCAAACTGCAAAAGGATACCGGAGAAAGGATCAGAGATGAAGCTTACTTGAAGAGGCTAAGGTCCATACCGGGCTGTTGCTATTGATGTATTATATGCTGTTATTATTTGCAACATATAACATTATCATTAAATTTGTGCATCAAATATTTTTTTAAATTATTTAAGAAATGTACAGTGTTATAAAGTATTTTGCAAAAACAAATTATTATTTATACAAAGTACATTACATATTAAAAATATAGATGCACCTAGCAATAGCATATAGCCAAAAAATAAATAGTGTGTATTTATACTGGCGAGTGTGAATGTATGTGTGTGCCTGTTCTTGCTAGTAATGTAGACAATAAATAATTGTTGTATTTATGAAATAATCTTATATTTATATGTAAATAAGAATCAATTAAATTAGAACATTGATCTTGGCTGACACCAATGACGAGGGTTTCAATATAGGCAGAAATAATTTAATTATAAGGTAGGAAGGGCAACATTATTAAATGAATATGAGTGTCAAGAGAAACTACATTTTCATGTGAAATATTTCTCTATTGTAGGAAAAGGAAGAAATGCTTCAATACTACATGAAAGTAAAGCATGAAGATGCAAATTTAAAGCTGGAAATAATAAACATGATGTTTATCAGAAAAGACCTGGAAGTAACAAATTACTTCAGGAAGTTTGCTACGGAAACATTTAATATGACGATAGACAGCGTGAACTTCAGTAACATAGGGGAATCTAGGAAATTATTGAATAAGAAGGTAAGACGACAACATTGATAAATGTATTAAATTAGTGGAATTAGGAATGCATTTAGAGAAAATGCATACATTTTTACAGTGAACATAAGAAAATTAAAAACATCACCATTGTTATGTACAGAACAAAGACTGCATTTCTGTTTTGTCGTATTCTTTTTCAGGTGCTGGTTTTTCAAAACTACAGATGATTTTAATTGACTGGTAATGATTGTAGAGAGATGCGTGAAAGTTATGTATCAGAAGATTCGGGATGTACTCTATTGTATTCCAGAAAACTGATCAAAAAATATTCCCTGCACCTTATATAGCTAGATTGACTGCTAATGTGCTATTTACTCATGTGGCGGACATGACATGAACATAACGTTATACAGTACATTAGACCAGGTGTTCTTTTATCATGGGATTTCGGGTGTGAGAACATAGCAAACAAATTTCCACGTATTCAATTTTCCATTTCCGCAATTCACGTATTATTCTTGAATAATGGTTACATAAAACATTTGTAACAATCGTCATTCATTCATCATCACTAGCAGGAAAGCAATTGTCTGTCATCGATTGTTTACTGCGAGGCCCTGTGGGCAGCTATTGTAGTCGCTGCGCGGCCAGTGGTTACTGTCGAGCGGCTAGGGCTTCTGTAGAATCTATATTATATTGTTTTAATAATGCACCATGTAGTGTACTTGATCTTTATTCCCAGTAAGAAAATACAAAATATTAGTAACATGTGCACCTAGAGCTATCATTAATGGATCTGATTATCGTTAGAATGTTAAAAGCATAAACACATAGTGAACTTAAAGAAATAAAATAATATGAAGACATTAAAAAATTAACTTAAAATCAAAAATAAATACAATATTATTCACAGCAATTCTAACAAATATTATATATGGGTGACATCTATTGCATAATTATTTGCTAATCTGTACTGTACTGTACTTTACTTTGTACAATACCGATAGCAACGATGTGCAATATTATAATCACCATTTTTGTCCCCTTATCCTAGAAGAGTTAGGGACCCAAAGTCTCGACAAGGTGCTTCTATCCCCTGTTTTTAATTACTTTGGTAATTGTCAAGATTAATTTATTCCCTCTACGGTGCGCAGGTGTGTGCGCGTACATTATTTGGCATCATAGCGCACACAAAAAAATATAGCGTGCGCACAATTTTTAATAAGTGCTTTCTTTTTCATGTGCTCATCATCTTGTTGTAGTATGTTGTTTTATCCTTTATAAGATCATCAATATTTTGGATATTGAAACACTTGAGGTTACGTCTTCTTTCCCTTCTTTCTTTCTTTCTTTCTTCTTTCTTTCCCTTCTTTCTTTCCTTTCTTTCTTCGTTCCCCTTGCAAAATGAGTTGTAAAATATCATATTTTTCTTTGCGGAGAATGTGCCTAAAGTATAATATACAGCTTTCCTTAATAGTTGTTAATAGTTCTCTATACATCTCCATTAATAATGTGGTCAACAATGATAGTTAAAGTATTACGTACAAAGATAGTTAAAGTATTTCTAATTTCACAAATAATAGCATTGTTCTTTAAAATTGCATAAAAGATTTTTTACATGTACACCCAAGACCCAATTTGTTGTTTATCCAGTTTTTGTTTAAATAATTGGAATAAACAGAAGTTGCCAAGAAGATACATCTTGGTAGTTGTTTCCCTGGCATTCTCAAGATCACAATACAAAATCAATACTCTCGAAAATAAGCAATGTCTAACAGATGTATTCTTGATTACCTCTCTAATTTCTCCAAAATAATTCATAATAATTATGCAAGTCTTGACTAGATATCTTTGTAATAAACAAAAAAGAATACTGCACATTAGTGATAAACTCAAAATCACATACAGTGAGTCCATCACTGATATCTTCAAGTCATAATTATTGGTACCTGAAAATATTGTCAATTTGAAAAGATTTAGATGGAATCTTAACAAAATATTTATATGTATGTTTCTGTGGCGGCTCTCATAAATGATGTCACAGGTTTAGGGGGAATTGTGAGTCTTTGACAAGGTCATAATATGACATTTTGTGACAATTGGGGGGTGGGGTTTGAAATTTCATAAAGTACCTGTGACATAACTTGTTTGCGCACAAGAAATGAACTATCAATTGATTTTGGTGTACTATGTTATTTCATCTTGCTAATCATTAAACTAATATTAAAAAATCTCAAAAGTAAATATTTGAATAATATTAAAATGGTAATCACAGTTACAGTTCTTAATGACATCATCCGGTATCATCACATCAGTGAGTCAAGAGTAGCAATTTATCATCACTATACACATATTTAAGAGAAATTATGTGGATACAAGTCTTATATGAAATATAATAATTAGTTTGCATTTTCCAGATTGCAAATCGAACAAAGAGAAAAATGAAGGAAATATTTGACGATAATGATTTCGATCCGAAAGGCACATCTGTCGTGCTAGTGAGTAGCGTGTACTACAAGAACAGGTGGCTGTATCCGCCCACTGTGCTGAACGGGACCTGGGACTTTATACAGAAGGATGACAAAGCTAATCATACTCAAGTCAAAATGTATAGAGTCAACGGGATCATGCCGTATGCGTATATACACGAACTGGATGCTGAAGTAAAATATTCTACTCTTTTTACAAGTCAATTATGCAATGGGAGCCATAGATTTTTGTAGCTGTCATTGAAAGTTGCTCATTCTCACTCACTACAATAGAATACGCACAGAAGGAATTAAAGCATTAAATAAACTAGGCTACAGATTGACATGCACATAAAAACAATTAATACTGACAAAAACAACTGCACAGAACAAATACTGTATTTCCGTATTGTAATCTTTTCAGGTGCTAGTTTTTTCAATTTTCATATGGTTTTGTAGACATAATAAACACAGTAGAGAGAAGTGTGTAGGTTATACATCAAAAGATTCAGGATGTACTCAGTCAATCAAATCAAAACTCAGATGGTTGTTATACAGCTGATTTATGCCAGAGAACTGATCAAAAAATATTCACTGTATCTTATATAGATAGATTTACTGCTTACATGCTATTTACTCTCATGTGGCAGATGCGATATAAATGGGATGTTATATCGTAAATAAGAACAGGTGTTCTTTCATCGTGCGAACTCAGGCGTGAGAACGTTGCAATATGCTATGTACATCATCCATGCGTTCCTTTTTTGCCACTGGTATGGTTCACATAATATATAGTCGGTGCATCCGTTTGTAGGTAGATGCAACATGTACATGAATTCTTGAATAATGGTTAAACACATTGGTAGCAGTGGTTAATAAATAAATAATTTACAAAATACTAATTAGCTTAGAGTATAATAATTTTTTTGTTCTGTTTTCAGATTGTTGACATCCCTTATATCACTCCAGGTATTTCAATGCTTATCTTTTTACCAAAAAAAACAATTGGACTGTTAGACATGGAAAAAAAGGTGATGAAGCAGAAGGATATCTTAAAATACACTCAAGATTTGATGACTCCTACTCCAGTCGCAGTGAGCCTTCCACGATATTCTCTGGAGATGACGGTTCTTCTCCCTAGAAAAGTTGAAATGGTTTGTTTGTCATTACTCTTAACTAATTTTCAATATTTAATCTGCCAATTGTTGATTGTGGTCAACCAAACCATGCAGTCAACACTTAAACATTCTTAAAGTCTTGCTCCTGTTAGAACAATCATGACCATTACTTATTCTTGGTAAAATAATAACTAACGCAAAGAAATCATTATTACAAGTTAATGACCATCAAAAATATACACTCTTTCTTCAATGAAAAGACAATGCTTTTAGATGGGAATAAAAAAACTCTTCAGCCAGAATGCAGAACTGGGTGGAATGATTAAGGGCTCGAACGTTACCATCACAAATGCTGTCCAGAGGATTAAACTATGGGCGGATGCAGGGAGAGGAGCGTACAAGGATACAGGTAACGCACAATATTTTAAAATTTAATGCTACAGATTTTTGCGGTCCCTAGTAGTCCAGTAGGCAAGACACTGGCTTCTCATACCATGGCAACCTTATTTATCTTGTCAAATTTGATCTTTGTATGATACTGTTCCAATTAGAAGCAACCATCGTTTTAAATTGTAACGTTTCTCAAATACCTTTGAGTAGAATCTAATTGTAATATATCCCGTTGACTGACCGAATAGTAGACCCAATGTGTACATATATTATATTGTACGATCAAATATTAATCTTTTTATTTTACAGGAGATGAAGAGTTCCCCAAACCGCAGAAGAAGATATTCGCCAACCATCCATTTCTATTTATTATTAAAATGTATTCCACCTCTTTTATGATGGGACACTTTACAATTTAATTTTTAAAGTAATAACATTTCCTAGGATCTCATGAAAAATAATATTTACACAATATATAAAATTAAAAACAAATACTTTATTTTATTGTCTAAAAAAATAGCAAAAATGTATAGTATAGTATAGTATAGTATAGTCATGCAAACCGTAGATGAGAGAGAAAATGCAAACCAATACCCAAACAATGTATGTAGTTACATATAATCTCAAATTTATAAAAAAACAAATACTACAAATTTGCATCTACTGTAATTGTACAGTCTTTATTTTGTAGCATGACTAGCTCTCAGGAAATCACCCGGAGCCTCAGGATTCCGAGTTTTATTATAATTTCTCCAGATTATGCTAATTTTGTAATAACTTAACAGTAAATCAATAATATCAGTGAAAATAAAATATATTTCATATAATCAAGGCAAATTCCGCAAGTTTGGTTTTTCCTCATGAATAATCTCAGGGTTTACATATATTGAAATCTGGTTATCCTACCTACATAGCATTTAGATTGGAACTACATACTTACACCGGCCATTGTTATCTGTTTTAAGGAATATTATTTTAATACAAATTATTACAATGAATCAATTAGAATACAGTACAGTACAGAATAAATCTATCAAAGTTTGTATTAAAAATAGCACATGTTAGCGCCGTTAAAATTAATGAAAATTCTATTAAGTTTTTTGGTGTTTGACTTGTTGCCTCACTCATGCATACCTTCAGTTCGCTATTTACTCAAATTTTAACCAGTCTATCTCCATCCCTTTCTTTCCTAACCTATCCTTAAGTACAAGGAAGAAAGAAGATGTCACAGTAATTAACAGTCTCTCCAACTGAAGTAAGAAGAAGATTGAATCGACGAACCACCCTGTGTTTGTCTTGTTTCCTGTGTGGAACAAAAGTATTGTTGTATTTAAATAGTAATTATAATAATATAATATTTGTACTTACAATTGCTTTATTGGAATGTAATAAAAAAAATTGTTGTACTTACTATTGTGTCATTGGAATGTAATAAAAACAATGTATTGATGTAACCTACTTAATAGGACAATTTCAATGATAATTCAAATTATCACATTTTTGTATGAAAATGTGGGTTTTTATTATTCATTTATATCTGAAGTTATACACTAGATTAGACTTTTTTAAAACTATTACTTAGTTACGGCCTTTATACTAATTTAAAACTAATAAACTGAATGTTATGTGCAATGGCAATACAAACATTATAAGAAAGACCGCGACCGTTAGATTTTCCGCGTGCTACAAAATTATCTTAATATGGTAAATTATTACATAAACGAAATATATTTTCTTATAAACTTGAAGCGAAGATTACGAAGACAAATTAACAAAATGTTAAAAATTAATAGTGTTAAATCATTCAATTTGCAGAACATATTACCAATTTTAGACGTTTTTAAAATACTTTGTTTCAGTGGAAAAATACGTTTTTAAACAATGTTCTACTTACTCACACGCTTTGAGGCTTCAGTTATTAATTAAAACTAAGTTTTACACCAAAAACACAATCAGTTATTAAATAATATATTTTCAGTCTTATAAAAGATAATAATTTTAAGTGTCCATAGAACTTCAATACACCAGTCTATCCGGCCATGACGGACGTTGAATCCGCGCTGTCATTATTTTCGTTAAAAAATACCGAAAATATATGTACTCACGCATATTTTATCCACAATATGAATTAATATTGAACTTATTCATAACATTAGTAGCAAATTTCATAAATTATGTGTTTTTTTATAGATTTTAAGGGAAAACAACGTTTTTTTGAACAAAATAAACATTTTATGTGCGTTATTTTTATGTAAGTCGCAATTAAATATTTCGTTTTACATTTGTCTTTTAAACCCTAGCTGTCTGTTTCATAAATAGTATGTAATTATGAAACAGACATAGCACCAAAACGGAGCATTTTAAATCGATATGTTAAACAAAATAATAAATTGAAGCCGTCATAAAAATTCTGAAATTGTTCGCCTGAGTACAAGCTATGTACGGATAATATACTATATACTCAGAGAAACTCCGATACTAGTTGGTATGCTACTTTGGGGGATAGGTCGGTGGTTAAATGAAAAAGATGTAGATTTGTGTGTTGATGTTTATTGAGATGGATAGAATGAATGAGTGAAGATGTAGAAGATGTGCGTGAATTCTGAAGTGAAGTGAGTCGGCGGTCTCGCTCGGCGCGCGTGGGCCGGCAAGACCGCCGTTGTGAAACGATGAAACTGGAGAGACTGCTTAATGCGTCAGACTTGTAGCAGCAGCCGGCAGCGCTGTCGCTAGCATCGATGCCGGCTGAGATGGCGGTGGATTTTAGTTAGTATTAGTTTATTTCTCTCTTCTATGGTAAACGTACATTATTTCCTGTGGCCTTATATACTATGATATAATTTGAGTACTTATTTATAATGTTGCAAAGGACAATAACCAAACAAGGAAAACAATTTTTATAAAAAATTAAAAATTGCAAAATTCATTTCGGTAACACGAGTTGACATCACGGCTGCGTGAGGAATTTTTCTAGCATGGTATGCCGATGGTTAATGTAAATCGTACAAAATCAGTTACAATCACGGAATAAAGATTATTGTCACAATGGATAAGTATTTTTAATGGTAATCAGTCATTTTTAAAACGTAGGTAACTTAGCGTCAGTCTAAAAATTTTAATGAACTGTCACTTTCCAAAATCAACATAAAATAAAAAATATATAAATGGAACCTAATACGGAATAGGTGCCCCAAATAATTTAACACTAATTTTAAATACAAAATAACTCCAAAAAAGATTTATTTTCTTAAAGTAATAAAGCACTTTGGTCAAAATCATATTGGAAACATGATGCATTATCCATTTATACAAATCCAAGTATTACATTCTAGACCAGCACATTCGTCATGTGCCCAAAGTCTACATATTAAACATTTGATGCTCAGTTCCCCGCCAGAATCTTGAGACAAAAGTGAGTCACGAACATACGCATCGCTTCGGAAAAATCAGGAACCGCCTTAGGTTAGGTTAGGATTAGGTTCGCTATCTTTATCAAATCGTATTTCATCTTCAGCATTTGAATCGTTAGTCATCGGACTTTTTCTTGTTTTTTATTTTTCTTATTCTTGTCTCGCCTATTGTATATTCTATTTTATTTTTTTCTGTATATATTCTAAATATACTCATTTGATTTCAGCCGGATGGGTGAATGACGTCTACAGATCCTGGAGGGTAGCCTAAATTGATGTACGGTGGTAGAAAATGACCAGCAGCGTTCATATATAGGTATAACTAGTCATCGAGGAACCTCTGTCTGCAGATGTGAGCGAAGCTACTTTTGAAATTTGAATTTTGAAAGCTCCATCGAATGGCTGTCAACTGTCATATGTCGTAATACGTAATAATGGCTACGAGTGTCTAAAATTTCACACAAATATAATGAGCGAAGCACCTCTGACCTTAATGAACGGCCTATTTATTATTTAGGATGAGCTTGAATCACCGGAGAAGGAAAACATCTGAGTGATCCGCTTAATTCAGTTACCAATTGCGCCATTGTGTCCTCTTTAATTAATGCCGTAATGGCTGCCATGGAAGTTAACTTCTTACGAGGCGCAATCTAAAATGAGGAATGGGTGGCGATGCTTTTCGGTAATTTCCTGTTTTAGAAAAAATTATATGTACATAGTTTATTTTATTTTTCAGTTTTTGAAGGAATTCAGAATTGATATATTTAATATATATCAATGAAGATTATACTCTAGTATGACTATTATATTCTTATAAACACTAAATTTTTCAGTAATATTGGAATATGTCTAAGAACACAGAATCACCAGTAATCCAGATTTTCACCAACAAAGGCACTGTTATTAAACAAATAATAAATATATTGGTCAAAATAAAAAAAATATATAATATTGATTTTTCAGGCGTATTCTAGTATCATGTATTATAAACATTTTACAGATAAAGAATATTGCTTTAAATAATTTCAAAAAAATAATTAAATTCTTATTGTAACATATATGCTGTTTCAGGGAAAAATGAATTATCAAATTTAGTCCATAGATGCGAAGCGAGTCCACATATTAACATATATACAACTTTCAAAAATTTGATAGATATGGATATTGATAGATGAGAATTGTGAACGTTATATTTATATAAAGTGATCACTTAAGTCAGCCGAAGACAGGTCGTAAGCCCTGTAATTGCTCATACTTCCATATATTTTACATTAAATATAAAAAATAGCTTCGTCTCTATGAGATATCTATTATTTGTTAAATAAACTTTTTATTTAAATGTGTTCTATATAATAATTGTAACAAATCGCGAACATTACCAAAATCATTGCGATGTTATGTAGAATTAGGGAAAGAAATTATTTTTTTATTGAATGTATTTCAAACACGCTAAAAATATTAGGAAAATGGAAACAAGTGGTAAAGAATTGCAGGATGTGATGTGAAAAGCTGGAGGTAGGGAAATCTTAAGGAGAATAGGTAAGAGGATCGCTCGACTTACCCCAAGATGATGCGTCAGCTTTCATCAGACCTTTGCACAACATACACGAATAGCTTACTTACTTAGTCAACCTGGGATAGGTCAACAATGAAATATGGCCCGAACAACTGCGAGCAATCAACGGGCTCATCAAATTATAACTATAGGGTCATTCCATATTAAACGGTGCAACACTGGTTGCTAGACCATTTAAAAAAAATCTCATATTTTTTGTTCAATCATCCTAACTTATTAATAGTTCAAAATGACCATTTTTTAAATTTTATTGTTTTTGTTTTTTGCGTGGCGGCCATATTCGTTTTATAGGGCGTAGCATATTTTGTAATGTAATGGGTTTGCGGAAACTAAAATATCACAGCTCCTATTTGACCTATCAACATGGATTAAAACAATTTGTTTACAAAGAAACGGGCTACAAGTTTTTACACTTTCACCTTTCTACATGCATTATCACAGTGTGAAATTTCAGCCATAATTCTTAGCTTTCATTTTATAAAAGTTTCATCTTCACGGAGATTTTTTTTTGCAGGAAGGGTTAGTCTAGATGTCAAAAGTTTTTTCACAAATAGATGGGAACTAGTTGTGTTCACACACCAAATTGACTTACACCCCTTTTGTTCTAAAAATTATTTGAGTAATTAAAAATTTTTGACATCTAGACTTAATTAACCCTCTCTCCAAAAAAAACCCATAAAGATGGGACTTTTATAAAACGATCTTAGCTTTAAGGTTCAAATTTCACACTTAAATTGAAAATGTGTAAAAGGAATCTTGTAGCCCGTTTCTTGCAAAATATGGCCGCCACGCAAAAACCAAAAACAATCAAATTAAAATAATAGTCATTTTGAACTACCAACAGTGTCCCAATGCAAAGAGGTGTCCCGGTATATAAGACATACAAATATTTAATACTACACTGTTTCATTCATTACATTGTAAAAAAATGTTAGTTTGTTGTCTTATATAATATTCACACTTATGAAAAAAAATAGTGTTTTTAGGTATTTATATACACTTACAACTGAATGAACCTATATTTTTCAAAACTATATTTTTCAAAACCGGTAGATATATTTAATTCTTTAAGTGGTTAATTAAATAAAGTTAACCATATAAAATAATGGATTTTAACCACAAAGTTGATTTTGCTAATCATAAAAATATGAAAAACTGTAGTCTCTAATCCAATGTGTTAGAGAGTTATGTTCATAGCGCACTTCAGAAATGATTAATTTAGCCCATATTAGGAAAAAGTATCAATTCCAGGGATTCTGTATTCTCAACTTTTTTCAATTACTGGGTCTCGATGGTCAAACTCTTCGAGTTCCGTAAATTCCCGGGAATCGAGACCATAAATTTCAATGAATTAAAAAGAAAATATATTTTAATCAATATTCATATGTATGATGTACAGTAGCTATTAAAAGACATACTTTAATATTAATTAATACAAATAAAAACTGTTTGATGAAATATTTATTGATTCATGATGCGGTAGTAATTTTTAAAATGAAGTAAGTTTACATATCGATAGAAAACACATATTACAAAACAAACAATTAATTATTTTTTAATAAAACCTACAATATATAATAATTAAACATATCAGAAGACAAAGACGTATGTATTAGGCCAAGGTTAACTGAAGTCCCCTAATAAATTTTTCAAGTAATTTTATCCCATCCAAATTTTGTTTCTAAAGATGAAATATAAAAGATCACATTTTACAAGAAAACATAATCTCCTATTTGAACAAACCGACAAAACAATTTACTTTAGATTTGTATTGTATAATATATGTAAATATGTAAATATCTAAGGACTAATTTCTCCATGCAAATCTTTATGGCTGACCATGTAAACTATATTTTTTATTTATATATTATACTTAGACATTCACCTCTCGCCGCTGGGTTACTACCTGCTGTATCACAATGGTCAGATGGGATTAACTCAACTTAAATTGTAGTCTCGGGACTTAATATCCCGAGACTCTAGACAACAAAAGTCCATGGATTTCTTGGGTTGTCTCGACATAGAATACCTAATTAATACCAAAAGTATCGTAAGCTGCGGGCCTTTTGGGTCCCTATCTAACGTGGGCCCCGATGCACCGCATTGGCTGCAATTGCGTGATTACGCCACTGATAATAATTTAAATAATTTTAGATGACATTCTTTTAATTACGCGGAAACATTAAAAAATAATAATTATCAACTCAGTTCCACTTCTGTATCTTTTTAATATTTGAACTTGAATATAGGTAGCGTAGTTTAAAGACTTATTGAGAGTCCCTCCGAATATAAGTTTATTACTATGGTCTCCCACAGCTTCCGTGTTATTCTCATAAACTCCACCAACTACGAATTGTATTCAGGCAACCTTTCAGCATCTCAACTGTCAGCCGTGATCCTAATTAATGACGATATTCAAATTATACTCAAACTGTTTACAGTAGACGGAGGTCTCTCCCTCTACCTTCAGCCGGTATCTACCATTACCTTAACATCATATCTGTGAAAGAATTCCACCGAATAACTTCATTTCACTAGGATTAAGAATATTAATTTAAGAGATAAATACAATATTCAATCCGCGACAAATATATGAAACTGAACTACTGTTTGTTCTTATAAATCAAATTTTGCGTAGTATTTTTTTAGGATCCTGCGCAAAACATAGGCTCCCTCACTGCAGGCCATCCCACCTCCTCCATCCGATTTAAAAATGTTTTATAATGTATACCATCGGTCAATTGTATTCTAGGAGCCCAAAGTCTTACTCTTTCCCTGCCTGAACCAAATATTTAATACATTATTATAATTGAGGGTTTATCTAATAGAGGTAACCCCCTATCTCCACCTCCTAAATCCTTATTAAATTATAACCAGATCTGAATCCTGGGTAACACTGGGTCATACATTTAGTGTTCTATATAATTTAACAAACAATACAATGAATAATTAAAATAATATGTTAATAGCCCGCCCGCAGCTCCCCTACGGGAGCAAATTTACTCTGCAAACTCAGTAGGTATAGATTTAGGTTATACAGTTACCAATGATATTATACAATCATATATAATATATGTAATACACAGTGGCGTGCAGTAGGTACAGATTTTGGTTATTCTGTTAGCAATGATATTATACAATTATATATGTAATATAATATGTGTACTTTCGTTTAACCAACGTCTTTAGACAGAATAAATCCGTCGTTTGTAAGTGTATTTATTAATAATTTTAGAGTACTATTAATAGTGTTTTTAAAGTTTAAGTTTTAACGTAAAATAATACTTTCTTATCCATATAAAAAATGTATGGACGTTTTTAAGAACACTTTCTATGTCTGGACATGATTAATTTATTCTTTGAAAATCCTTCACGTAATTACTAAAGGAAATAATTATTTTTATTAAAGGTTAACGTAGGAAACAGTTTGGCTAAGTGCTTTTTGTTTTTCCCAAATCAAAAACCATTCCATGCATCAAATTTAAAGGACAATCATGAAATCAAGACGATAAAAACAGTAAAATAGTAAAATTCGCGAATTAGTAAAAAAGGAAGTAAACGCTTCAATGATTTGCACGCAGTTGTAAGCCTTTCTAATGTTATTCTGTTAAAAAACAGCATAGGTAACGACTCCATACAAAACTGATCAACGGAAAGGAATTTTCAATTCAGAATATCCATTTATATGACTCGAGTTAACTAGCTTAAAAACAGAACAGAGTAATGTGAATAGCTTGATGCAGCGAAAACATAAGAGCGCCATGAGTATAGCGGTGAGTTGTCGTGGTAGTTTTCAGAACTAAGCGATTAAAGTCTCTACTGGTGGGTTGTTTCTCAAAAATTTTATAATGCACAGCTTTTTTACTTGTATGCACTGCACGCCCCTACCAGCAAAGACTGTGTGTTGTGTATGTAAGTGAAAAAGGAAATAAATCTAAATATAAATAACACAAAAACTATTTTGGTAGATAAGAAGACGAAGACGAAGTGATTCAAAAGACTAACTCTTTTAATTGAAATTATAAGCAATGCGCTCGTGGAAGACAAATCATCAACGCCAGTGTTATGTAGACTGCGAATATCTAGGCGCAGGCAGTATATATTCATAAAAATAAAAATCGTAGAAAGCAATCACTTTGTGATTTAAAGAAATATACATAAAATCGGGTTTTCTAGAAAAAAGTGGAGGAAAATGGTATGATAAAGAAGACTTCTAAGACGCAGTACACTTTTATCAACAATTTTGTTCATTTTGTACTTGTACACTTTGTACTGAACCTTTCAAAATATAAATATTGCTTAAACTCGTAGAGAAAATCATACTGGTTCCGCGAGTTAGCTCTTTTAAATCAAATTATAAGCGACGCACCTGTAGATGACAAATAATCAACGATTATTGTATGTATAATTAAATATGAATATTTTACCGATTTGAAAATCGCAAAAGTCTTACAGCACCGGAGCGCGCGTTTTTATTTTAACGCAGTAAGGGAAAGGTTAAAGGCTTAACGCCAACGTTAAACGGGGTACAAAAAGTTGGTGCCCTAAAATCTACTCGGCAATACGGACGGATAATGGTTGGGAAATATTGTCAATGCATACAGTAGCAGTATTCCGTCAATGCGTAGGGTTAAAGACGAGACCATCCCTGTAAATCGAAATTTATCTTGAAGCAAGTATTTTTTAAATTACAAATGCATACAAACGCCTAAAAACACTTGTTTTTTCGTGAACGTGTGAATATTATGGGAGACATATTGTACTAATTTGGTTATTACTGTAGCGACCGGAATTCAAATCCACCACCATCTCAGTCGACATCGATGCTAGCGACAGCGCTGCCGGCTGCTGCTACAAACCTGGCTCGAAATTCACCGCTAGGCAGTCTCTCCAGTTTCAACGTTCTACAATGGCGGTCTTGCCGGCCCGGGAGCGCCGAGCGAGACCGCCAAATCGCTTCAAATCATTTCGTTTCGTAATACACACGCACCTTCTATATCATTAATTCATTAATTTCATTCTATGTCTTCTTTGTTTTCATCATAAAGTCGTAATAAAACGTCAACTCGCCAATCACATATCTTTCATTTAACCACCGTCCTAACCCCCAAATTACTATTTAACGAATAGTCTACGCACTACTGATATTTGTAAATCTTGTATTCAGTACGTATTTAGTGGGCTCTTTTTCCATTCTGCATTGGGGCGCATTTTGTAGTTACGCCACTGTGTCTACCCCTAAAATATTGCGCACTAGGTGTCTTTCACCCAGTATTACACGCTTCCAGCAGGGGTAGTTCCACTAAAATTATCGCTTATTAAACAGACATTAAGATTATGAACGATACCAGGGGGGCATGACGGTAAATGTTGATTAAATTAAAAATGACGAATGTGCCAGTGTTAAGTGATACGGCAGTGTGGGCCAGGATTGACAATCCTACAATAAAACCACTTTAACGCTGATCTCTGGCTCATTAGTAGGATAACTAGTGCAACGTGAGGACGACTCGCAAAGCTTGTTTCGATTACCAACCCGATAGTTATTCTAGTGTGCGGATTTTATAAATTATTATAAACTGTCACTTTCTAATGGTATCATTAACACTGCTGCGTCTCAACAACACAATTATTTAAACTCATTTTTCAATAACACGGATTGTTTTAAAATGTCATGTATTATAGTAAAATTGCAAAATTCCTTAATTGCAGCCCTGAATTTGTAAAATATTGTTTTCTTGTCTGTTTATAATCGTATAATATTAATCGTTTCTTTTTGTTTTACTATAAAAGTTTGGTTCTTGTCTATGATTTATATTTATTTTATTCAAATTTGTATGATAATTAAGCATAAATGTAATTTGATTATTAAGGCATTTTGTGTGAATATTCAAATCGTTATAATAACCTTTTCATTTTTTACAATTACAGAAACACTATAATATATAATAAAAATACAGTTTTGTGATAAAAATTGATATTTTGTGAATTGGTCGACAGGCTTTTCACATTTCGAACAATCCCGCGCGATTTCCAAATAAGCAACAATGGAACGCCAGTGGTGTAGCCTGGTGCTCGTGGTGTTTAGTATCGTTTTTCGAAAAGTGTCCACGACCGGCTTCGAGCAACCTTTCTGTACGGATCTGAAGCCGCAGAATTCTTTGGATTTGGGACAGATTATGGGGATGTGGTATGGTGTTGAAATTATTCCCCATCTGCGAGAAGAGGACGGGGTCTTAGTGTACAACAGTTGCCCAGTCATACACCTATCGGAGACAACGTACGAGGTACGTTTTACTTAATTAGTTAGTTAATTAGATTACTAATTTGATAGATTAGATATTTGTATCGGTGTCGGATGTGTAAAAAATTGTACGGTTTATGAAGGAGAGAGTACTACAAAAATGATACTGTGAAATATAGTCCTAATTTTACCTTCTTATTATTTATTTAGCATAAAATAAAACATTTGAAATAAAGGTAATTACTTTACTACACGTGGTCTGTTCTAAAGCAATTACCTGTACAGTTTTTATAGGTTGTATTGTATATTTTAAGGTACAATCAGAAGTTATAAAAAAGATGTTTGTTTATAATATAGTTGGAGACAAAATGAGTAGGTAGTTCGGTTAGCACAAATGACAAATTAGTTTCATTTTACTTTCTACCCACATCAAGCAACCACTTTGTTATTTTTAGTTTAAAATCATCACTATAAACCCTTTAAGGTCTAGTGGCAATTTATTAAATATACGCGGTGCACAAAACAAGAAAGTTCATTGACCAAATTTGGTATCCATTTTTGGCACTAAAAAGTATCATAAGGTTTTGCTCCTAGTTTCCTTTGAATCAGATCGTGGATGTAAAGTTAAGTTTTCTTATATCCAAAACTTGAAAGGATCTAAAAAGTTCTTCAGAGTTATGTATGTCTAAATAACCACTTTATTATATACATTATGTATGTATTTATTATTACAAACTTACAATTGAATTCAAATATCTTACGTGTTAAGTGCTGGGTTAATTTATTTAATTTATTATGTTTATTCTTAATTTCATAATTTGATTTATTTTTAATGCATTAGGGTGGTGTCTATGAAATACAATACATGCTGCGATAAAGGACATTTCAGCGGCCGATTTATTAATTATAATGTCGTCTGTTATTTAATATGGAGAAAATATTGAACTAATCGTTACAGATGGATATCTCAACTCTTCTGTATACAATTTATTTTTACAATAATAAAGATAAACTTGAATTAGATATCAGCTGGCGTACAACGAAGAACTTTGAACTTAAAAATTAGTCCTATTATTACAGAAATTCACTATTTAGGATGCACTGCGATAGTAGCTGTATTCATAATAGGTACCTACTATAAGTTCAATAGATTGTATTTTTTGTATTAAGAATACGGTGTCTACAATATTCAAATGAATAACTCTGTTCTGATTGTATAGGTACTAACTATACCCAATCACGGGGTGTCTCTCGCACATCGTAAACACCCACCCTTAGTAATAAACAAAAATGTACACAAATTTAATTAATAACTACAAGATGCTGGAGCCATGTATAATTTTATAAGAGCTCTGTGCGGTACCTAGAGAAAATTCAGTGAATTTTTTTTGCGGCATTAGTGTTTGAGATCGTTCATAAATTTTAAGTTTTGAATACAATTATAATCAGGTACTTCTAGTAAACATGATACAGTATTATAATTAGGTACTTCTAGTAAACATGAGACAGTATTATGACAGTATTATGTAAAAAATAACAATAATACGGTAATGTTATTGATAGAATCGGCGTTAACTCTGTAGAGTATCCATCATAATGGATAGACATAAATGAAACAATGTTATAACTCTACTCGAGTTTATTAGCACTACTCGAGTTACGAGAGAAACAGTAACTGTCATCCATCCATCCATCCATAGTTCGGTAAGTTATCCATAATATATTTCTATTAATGTTTCAATGGGTTCGACGACACCTTCAGAACATATTATTTTTCAGTTGGATTTTTCTGTTTTCAGCCAAGCGGTCAGGGTCAATATTCCCGCTTGGGTAACTACTTGGTAAATACACATTTGGTTCAAAATTTATCTATGCAATTGCACATGCCATGTATATACACTTTGTACAGATGTCACCTTACAACATGGCTTATCGGTGGAAAAATTATTAGGCTATTCAAATATATCTAAACTAATAAATATATTGACCTGATTCTGCTTTTATACAGGGTGTAACAGACCTAGTCCACAGTACTTTATGGTTGGATGGATACCTGGCTAAATTATGAGTCGAAATTGTACAAGGAATATGTGCCTAACTCAACCATGTCAGAGATATAAGCATTTTAAAAAAAAATCGTAATTATGTGATTATTTGGATTAATTGAAATATTTTATTGATTCCAAATTATATATTGAATACAAAAAATTAAAGGTCATCGAATTTCGTTTTTCTATTTATTGTTAGATGATTTAGAGCCTGAAGTGAAGATGTAGATTAATAATGGAACGATTTCGTCAATATTTATATCGAAACCTTCGATTTTGTAAAAATTTCAAACATTAATATTTTCCGTAACAGCGAAGAATTTGCACATATTCCTTGAACATATTCTACTCGTAATTTAGTCAGGTATCCACATATAAAATATTGTGGACTAGGTCTGTTACACCTGTATTTTAATTTTAAGATGAATATTAAATTTTTTTTAACCGTGATTCTGTGATACGTGAGAGTTTAAAAGACAAATACTCATAACCAGTGCTTTTTTTAAAAAAAAAAAGGGGACCAGAACTCAAACCAAAAGAGCGCCAATTTCGAATCCATCCATATTTCATCTGGTTCATGAAAACATTATATTTTATCATTTGTGCGAATTATATAAATACAACGCGCGAACATTGTTCCATCTAACTGCTTTTGAAACATTAAATATACAGTAAAAAAAAAAAAAAATGCCAGACCGCCGTTCCACCGGGTTACATGAAAAAAAGCATTGCTCATAAGTAATGAAATATTACCAAAAAACAACCAATCAATGTACATGTTAAATCTGTCCTACTTACTTATTTTAAAATAAATCATTTATACATCAGACGAGAATGTGATGCATTAATTTAGATTATTCTAGATACTATGAGAATATCCTCGTCTCCCTCTTTGCTCTCCGTTCCCGAGATAAGTTTTTATGGAAAAGCTCAATGATTTAACCCAGAGATTGTGCATTGGATACATGAATACGGGTATATTTATAAAAAAATATTTCAGAGAAAACTATTAAGATAATAATTAAATATGACATCACCTGTTTATAGTTAATTTTCTTACCATAATGCTCCCCTGAATTAGGTCATCTGTATCGTGACAATCTGTAACTCAAATAACAAATTATTTATGCGCATGACGGAGTTTTTGGTCAACAGAAAATATTTAATTGATTGTCTTCTTTCCTTCGTGTCTGGAAACCAATTTCTAGCGGCAGTGGTAGATTTGAGGTAAAGCAGATGATTTTAAATCACCAAATACTATTATAATATTAACAATACTTATTAATATGAATATAAATGTATCCAACACCAGCTACAGAGATCTTGCTCGATCGTGAATACAGTAATCTTTACTCTGAACTAGTGATGAGCTCAAAATCACGAACCGTGAGTCAATCAATGATATTTTTGAGTCACACTCACTATGAGTGATTGAATATCTGGGAATATCGTGATTCGCTATTATTTTTTAATTTGAATTATATGTGAGTGTGAACGGTGATTCGGCGCATGTGCACATGAAACGAAAATATTTATGAAGGAATGACGTTAAAATTCGTGATAAGCGTCATCTACTAGAATCTTCCAAAACTCACTTTTTTGTAAGGGTTTACATTATCTTTGTTATGATATTAAATTAGAATATGTTTTTTACGCAAATGAAGTTTGAATAATATAAGTAAATAAGCTCAAAATTATGTTTTTTATTTATTTCGTGTATTGTAGATAATATCGTGCGGCGCACGCGTATTAGTAATGAAAATGTGATCACAGTCACAGTTTTCAATCACTGATATTATCGAATATCAATCACAATCACACCAGTGAGTCAAGAGTAGCATTTTTTCTCATCACTACCCTGAATACTCCATGGTAACGACATCACTTTTAAAAAATTTAATTACTTTAAATTAAATCGATCTAAAATGCATCACAAGTTTCCCAAATAGCAGTGTGTGTGAGGTGACTCAAGAAGTCATATTTGGACGCGCTGATCGCGAACACTGATGACAGCCGGCAGGAAATTCGAAGACACAAACAACTAGTTAAGTTACTATAAACGACTTACGAGAATATGGAAAGACAGGTGACATAAAGCAAGCAATTAAAATTCACACTTATCTTACCAATCTTCATGTATGCAGCGGTGACTTGGACAGTCCGCAATAGCAACGAGCGTACATTTATTCCTTCGTGAGAAATGATTGCTGGAGAACTATGAATGAGCACGAAGCACGAATTCCTCAATCCTGCAACCGCACAAGCCTTATCTACAACAGTGAACAAAAGATTCATCCTATTCCATGACCACATTATCCTAGGTCCAACTTTGGCCTGAAGAAGATCTAGAAAACGTGGACAGATGCGATGCATCTAGTTGGAGAGACTGGATTTAGGTGTGAGGGCGACCCGGGACCGGAACTTTCGGAGGTGCATTACAAGCCGAGTCTCACTTCATTGAAGCCACTACATATCAACACTGACAGGAAGGACAAAAGAAAAAGACTTAATTTTTTTTACATCTACCTATTTGAAATACGGATCCTACTTAGTCTAAGAGAACTGACTGACACAAAATGGTGGCATCTGTCAGTTAATCTTCTAGAGAGGAAAAAGTCGCATAATTTAACAATGTTAAAATATCTAGCATCAAATTTTGCAACCAAAGATTACATTTATTTATTTATTTATGAGAAACAAACAGTACATATATATAATAACTTATGACATAAAATATAACGACCGGTAAAGTTTTGTGGACAAAATAACTATCATACAAACTAATAAACCGATAAAAATATATACAACAACGCGTTAATTAATTAGATTAGATTAATTTTCAATACCATATCGTCTTATATCGGATTATTCCATTGAGCATTAGCAAAAGCAGATACATGAATATTGTTAAATTTCATAACTTTTTATGTAATCCAGTAATAATAAAAATAGCGAGGTCACGAAATACCTAATGTGCTAAATAGCTACAGTTCTTATTACGCTAAATTCCTTGATAATTTGTACTTAATTCGTTCTCAGTTGGCCTACCTAAGATGGCCTTCATTCATTAAACTAGTTTATCCAGAAGTAAGAAGAAATCCAAAATATTCACAGCATTTCCAGATTCTACCTGGTCTTCACGTTGTTTATTTTAATTAAAAAAACATTTTTAACTATGTATTTAAGTTCCACACGTTATTAGTAAACGATCCAGTTGTATAAATAATAACCATTTCACTATTTCAAATCTATTTTTCTACTGGTTGAGACCACCACATTTCCTATTTCTGTCTGTTTTTTAAAACCTTCCTGAAGGACCCGTGTGTCACGGTAGTGCCTGCTAGCTACCTGATCGCGTGATTATCTAGTTGCGGGCGGCGGAAGCAGCGCTGGCGTTATGTACAGGCGGAGTAGGCGCCTGTCTTGTGGCGGCCAAACAAAGGGGGCGACCGAAAAATATATAAAAATTGAAAAACAAAATCCCAAATTGCAAAACGATAATAGTGTATAATAAAAATAATCCAAGTGTAAACAATCAAAGAAAGCAAATCCAATAAATAGTTATTTCCTAATAAAGCAGTAATTTTTAGTCAACACTAGTGTACTACAGAACATCTTTTGGTAAAAGCCGCTCTTGGGCAAGTTTCAAAATGCCGGCCTGACAAAATACCGCCCTTAACGTGAGTAGAACGCTGGCGGCCGATTTAAGGGGCGGTCAATTTATGGGGATGGTTTTAAAAAAATTGAAAAATTCATCTTCACTCAAGTTGCTAGGACGGAAAAAACAATCTTGTCTGTGGGGGCAAAAAGTCTAGCGCCGGCGTTGGGCCGAAGTGATGGATATAGAAACATTTGTTACTTATCAAAATATGACGAATATCGAATTAGGTGAATATAGGGGCGGGCGAACATAAAAATTGTAGTTGCATGAAGGCGTTTGGTCCCAGAAATAATGTGTAGTTTTATTTATTTATGTTTATCATAAAAAGAATACATTTAAAATAAAGGTAATTGCTTTACTAGATATGATCTGTTCGATTTTCACAAGTTTTATATTATAGTAGTATAGTTGAAAACAAAAATATGTAGGCAGCTAGATTAACACGAGTGACAAATTACTTTCATTTTGTTTTCTACCTACATCAAACAACTCCTTTGTTATTTTTTGTTTGAATTCATTAATCTCTATTGACCCTGTGAGATCTGATGGCAATTTATTAAATATTCGCGGTGCACAAAATAATAAAGATCGTTGCCCAAATTTTGTATTAATTTTTGGCACTGAAAAGTTTCCGAAGGTTTTGCTTCTAGTTTCCTATGATTCGGTTCGTGGATGCGAAGTTAAGTTTTTTTTTTAATAATTTTAGGATTTAGGTAGTTTTGGTATAAAGTTGTCTTATATCCAAGACTTGAAAGGATCTAAATAGTTATTCAGAGTTATATCCAAATGAGCTCTCGTTTATCACTCTGTTTAAGGTTTGCGTGTGGAGAGAAAGGTAATATTTAGGTAAGTAAAGGTAACTCATTGCTTTGGTGTGCAGATGACCAGCACGGACAGTTACCTGCGGCCGGGCGACTACGGCTACAACTGGAACCAGGCCGCGTACGGCTCGCACGACTACCGCGAGTACAGACACCTGCGCCTGTACTGGGACGAGCCCGGGAACAACAACGAGTACGCCCTCAAGTTCAACAACAGCCGGAGGGGCTTCTGGATCTCCAGCGGGCCGCAGAACGGTGCGCACCAAGGCTAGTGTGCTCCGAGTGATCAGATTTCTGGCACAGAGCACACCATCATTCATCTGTCACTCATAGCACTCGTTTTCAACACTATATTAATAATGTCATTCCGTCTAAAATATGCATGTCGTAAACAATCTTCCCTCGAGCTTTTCAAGGCTATCATTTAAACGGTCAGCATAATATGAAAGTTTTGGTCAGCTATAAAATGTTTTCTGCCGGCAAATATAGACAGTTTTGAGCCGCCACTTGCGGCCGGCAAGTAGAACATGATTGATCAGCAAATAATGTCATATTAGGCAGCTCTAAACTTATTTCTATAGCTAATTAAGTCAGATTTAATAAAATTTTGATAAGCTGTAAAAATAATACATATCACCTAACCTAACCTAACCTGATGGATATTATTTTGGATATTTTTTCACTACCGACAAAACATATAATAATCTCCAAATGATTTAACAGCTGTTTTTTCTTGCTAACCTAATATTTAAATGGCGAATCATTGAATTCTCAAATTTTAAAGACCAATTTTATTATTAGTGTGCTGGGGGAGAAAATAATAAAAACATAACGTTACCAGTATAAGGCTACTATAAAATGTATTAAGACGCATGAATAAGTCAAGATAACTATCAACAACTATCGAGAGAAGCAGCATATTCTGATCATATTCTCTACAATGAAAAATGTGATATTTTACAACTCATTACGCAGAGGAAGATAGAAGTCAACAGAGGAGTAGGTAGAAAAAGAGTATCATGGGTGTGTAAGGTGTAAACCTCAGAAAGTCGTTCAATATCCAACATGTTCGATAGAATGCGGCACATATTTTAATTTTAATTTTTTTTATTTATTTATCTCTTATAATTACAATGGAACAATACAATAAGTTTTTTTTTTTTTACATATTATTAATTATTGTTTACAGTAACTAGCTCATAATAAAATAAAATACATAGTAATATAAAATAAAATTCAATAAATTACTGGCAACGTTATAAAAATAACATGAAGTAGAAGTCTTGATAAAAATTGTGTGCGCGCTATATTTTTTTGTGTGCGCTATGATGCCCGCACACTTTAGAGGAAACATTGGCCGTAAACACATCTACGCGTTCCCGGGAAGCGCGTAATAAACACGTAATGAATCCCGAATAATAAGTGATATTTTTATGCAGGTTCCGTGCTGCAGCGCCAGTACAACCAGTTCGCCGGCACAATTCAAGTGATGAAGGCGGTGGGCGACCACTTGGTGCTCACATTCTGCCAGCGGCTTCCCGAGTCCCAGCTGTTCTCCGTCATCCTTTCGCGGGAGCCGATGCAGCTCGGGAGGCAGGTAGTCCACAGCATTCACAATCTTCTCAACAGGCGAGACCTGTCCACGTCCGCGGTGAGAAAGGTTTGCAACGGCGCCTCCAATATCGACGGGTCTTTAGGATCTATGGCTGCGTTCACGCTTGTATCTCTCATTGCGTATTTCGGAACAGGCGGTTTTTGAAAATGGCGTTGATAAAATAATGTGACATTCACGTCGCAAACTATCTTTGAAATATTGAAATCAAATTTCGATGTATTGTTCAGTAAAATGAATGTTTTGAATAACATTAAATAAGTAACAAATATTTTAAAATATGTAATTCTACCATAATGCTCATTTTCTTAAATTGAAATCATTGTTTTCGGCTTTTTTAAAACAAAGTGAAGAAACATGGCGTCCCTAACTTTTAACTCGACCATGCACTTTGTTGACCTCTTTGTATATAGGAATAAGTCATTTTGTTCACTTAAACAATTCCCACAAATTAGAGATTATGTCAGGGTACTTATTCGTTGAGAACAGGGAACGCAATGATGTTTAATGGGCGAGCAGCTAACACCTTCAAGTCAAAGGAACAACTATTATCTTTTTTTTTACTTCGCAATATACGATCGGTATCATTGCAATATACATCTTATTTATATTATATTTAGCCATGTTCACAGAATGAATTCTAAATACCTACCTGTATAGAATTTACAATAAATGTTTTGAATTTTTTATAACTCGTTTCATTTTACAGGTCTCATTGTCAACGGTTAACTGTATCCAAATAAAATAGATGTACTCAAATACCTATAATATGAGATTTTAAAAATATACATAATAATCTATCGACAAACTTCTACGGGGAACATAAAATTTTATTCGAGGTTTCCCTCACTGTTCCTGATTCACATTTCGCACTGGCAAGTCGCGTACATTGTCCTAATTAGCCGAAACAATCTGCTATCGTCCAACCGGCTTCGATGGTGGTCAATTCACGACCAATGGTGGCCGTTCAGAGGCCGTAAAATAAATTTTCTAGGCTATTTTGTAAGAAAGATGAACAAACCTAGCGGTTGTGGTCACTAAACAGAGAAACATTCATTTTAATTTATTGAGTAAATTATTACTATTAAGTAGGGACACAACTGTAACAGACATAAACTGCAACAGACATAAACTGTAACAGGCATAAACTGTAACAGACATAAATGCCTAAGGACGATAACGAAGTATCTTTTAGTTTGGATGCCGATTTGTTATCTAGCTGTAGTCCTAACCTACCTGACCTCGTATCAGTCAAAATCGTTCAGTTACGTTTTCTCTTTTGTCATATTAATCACTAAACAGAATTTGTGATGGTCTATTGGTCTGAATGGTTCATTCTTACTCTCAAAATAAACATAGCTAACGTTAACAGTATCGCCCACCGCCTAGTCGCATTCTGTGCTTAAAACACCAAAATTGGCGTGATGCATATATGACGAATGGACTTCTCAACAGTGGCGTAACTATAAAAATTGGGCCCCAACATAAAGGCTATTTGTGTATTGTATATAAGAAGTATGAATTAAGTTCTACGTGGTAGTAGTAGTGGAATAAATTAGACTCTTATTTTCTTTAATATTCACCCTTTCTTGAAGTGTATTTTATATATTGTATGTATGAACTTATGCAGCTGAAAGAATAATTGCTTTGCTTTATGCAGCTTTTCGCTTTGCGGCAATAGTACAATCCCTAACCCGACATATTAGCTGGGCAGTTCCTACTGAATATAACGATAATGTATTAGAGAAATGATTTTTTAAATTTTATAATTAAATTTCTTGGTGTGGTAGATTTAAAAAAATATTAGTGCCGAGAATATATCGATATAAAAAGTATTGTGACTTTTCGTCCTCTACGTTTTCGTCGTCGTCGACATAGGCCCCAATGCACCCCATCGGCGTCCATCATTAAAGTGTATGTATTACGAAAGACAAGAAATCAATTTTGTTCTTACTATTCGATAATGGTGATATTGTAATATGATAATATTTTTGTATTACGAATCGCCTTAATTGCAGTTGCACGTGCTTATTTATTTTTCAGGTGAAATACGCAAGACATGTATCTTAATTTAAGTGGGTGTTTGAAAAAAAAAAATATTATTCAGTGTTATATTTGAGTAGTGTTCCGTGATGTAAAAAAGGTTCAAACTACAACAGGCACCAAGTTTTCAATTGATTAGTTGGACGGTTTTTTTCGGTGTTTCCAAAATGTTGCTTTTTCTTTTGAATAGATAATATTTTGGAAGAAATAGAGGAAAACAGAGAATGATAGAGACAACGAATATGTTTGGGTCATATTCACGGCACAATTGTAAATACAATGATAGAGAGATAAAAAGGGAGCCAAGGAGCACATTCATGAGTCAGTTGCTGGAATAGAGAAGGCGCAGAAGCTATTGAGAAGTAAAATAGCAGGCACAGAGAATAAGATTATAGCGACAAGGCAACGTCCCTTAACAAGGAGAAGAAAATAAGGTATTCGAGTACGAAGCTAGTTAGAATCCATCTGGAATATGCTAAACATAGAACATCATCGAAAATAAGCGTTCATTACGGTAATCATGTTTTTCCGTTTGACATAATGAAATGGATGAACAGAATGAGAATAATATGTCATTCATGATTCATGAGTGACTATCGGGATCACAGGTCACAAGCTGAAGCAGATAACATCGTAGGCAATTCAACATTTTTGCATAACGTTTTCATTTTGTTAGGTATACCTTCCAGAATGTGTCACCAAGGCTAAAACTACATTACCCGCTCAACGACACTGAATATTTCTCTGTCTTGAGTTGCACAAATTGCCCGTATTACGTGACCACTAGGTAGAAACACAACCAGCGTCTTCTGATTCGACTCGCGTAGTTCGGCCACCCACCTGGTCGCCTCCGCGAGCCGCCGGTGGATTAATTGAGCAATTATTGTATTGTATGGCCGTCTGTCAATCTACATTGTGCGAAGAATTAAAGTTAATTTTAAAATGCATAATTTAAGACGAGTTAATAAGATGCGAAGCACGGACAATGTTCACAATTATAATATGATCTTAAAAGATTACGAAAAATCTTCAAATTGTGTTAAAATGCCAAAAAGAAAATAATTTTTAAGTACTTAGTAAGTAACGCAATACGAAGTAGGCTGTCATCTTGAATTAACCATGTTACATTTTTTGTCTTTAATGTTATTATCATTGTCAACATGGACTTGGGGCATTAAGTGTTACCCACTACTGTGCTTAATGTGTGACCAGCAATGATTCTGACACGTTTTTCTCGATTTTCTGACGTGAGAACGCACACTAAACTTGACAGCATCCGATCCAGTCGTCATTGAGCTAGTGTAGGCTGCATTGATAATCTCTCGTTAAATCTTTAGATACTAGTCGTCAGCGGTGCAATTAAAAGTTTTCCACTGTATTTTGACAATGTTGGCCACAACAACAATGTAAATCAGGTTGTAGTCCCTAGTGATGACAAAATTGTTATAGATCTTTTTCAGGGCCGACCCGAGGGAGGGAGAGCTCGGGCCCCGCCCGAGGTCGCCGAGCAAGCCGGGGCGCCAAACAAGCCGAATTAAAAACGAAAAAAGTAAAATCACAAACGTCTCCGTTGTGGTGTCACCCAGGAAAATGGAAGCTAATTTTCCGGTATCACAATAATTACAGCTTATGGGGTGCCAATAAAAAAGACTCACCTCAGCTGAAATGAGCTAATAAATCAATGAAGATTCGGAAACTAGAATATTTTGCCCGCGTGAAGCGAAACTTGAGAGACATATATAATACAACATTCTACACCTTATCAGCGCAAAATTGAATCACGATAAAGAGGATCTGGTCACAGGAGGACGTTGTAGCTGCGGAATTTGAGAGAATGGTTTAAGTTTTAGAATGATTTTTTTAAATCAGGGATGTGGGCGCCCAGAAAAATTTTGCCCGAGGGCGCCACAGAGGCTAGGCCGACACTGATCTTTTTTAATGGTTTATCTTGCTGGTAGGCACTGCGCTGCGTCTACGCTGACAGTGAATTTTTAATATTTTTAAATACGAAAAAAACTGAAAAACATTAAAACCATCCTCGGAAAAATCGTCATTCTAGTCTTGTCAAATAATTGATCTTGATTGGACATTGTCGGATTCGGTCGTCTTAAGGCCACAATAACAGTCGGGTAATGATTGCGTGATCTAGAAATAAGCTAAAACGGGCATAGCTTAATTAGTGGTAGTCAAGATCGCTCATGAATAATCATCATTGACACGTGGGAAGCCACGGCGGGAGATTTAATTGAATTATGAGATCGGTGCGTCCTCAGACCATCACATTTTTTAATTTGACACAGCCTTAAAAATTAACAAGCAGACAAACAAACGGGAGACGGATTTTGTAAACTAATAGATTATTTATCAATATACAAACCGCTATGCTATTGGGGCGTCCTATAAGGGAGTGTAATCGGGCTAATCCACAGACTATCACTTTGGTGCCACTTACGCAATCAAATAGCTCCGCGATTTTTTTTAAAAATATATGACTCAATTGGAATGAAAATTTAAACGTTGACAATATGCATTAATATAAAAAATACGTCTTGTTCACACAAAGATTTAATTATCGAAGAGTGAATACTTTTACTGTTGCATAAATGTGTCATAAACTATCCGATTTATGTTTCCACAAATAATGTGTGTAGAATGCCCCTCTCCTATATGGGCACTTTATTGCATGTCTTTTGTTGGCTAATCCTATTCCTAAAGTGCGCCAATACTCTATAATATTTGCAGGCGATGCTTGCTGTTTATATTATATTTCACGAAGAAAATACCAACTCCGTGTTGATTAGGACTAATAAGGTGATTTCTTGGATTTTTTCCGACAATTTTTTTTTCTGCCAATTAAATATATGACGAATTCACTCAAATCATAGACAAGTAAGAAACGTTAGGAAACGATTTCTGATCTGAATTTAATTTCTTATTTAAAAAAATATTGATTTCGTTTAAAAATGATCAAATTTCTGTTTTGACATTTTCGCAAAGTGGTTTATTGCTCAGAAGCGATGTTCAATATATTTTTTAAAAAGAGATGCGTACACGGAATACATGGAACATCAAGATTCTTACAATTTTCAAGCTAAGCTAAACGTCTGTACTATGAAAATAGGACTAACTTGCCGGTGTCCTGGAACGAGGCGCAAATCCTCGACCGCTAGATCACTAGGCCGGCATCTTAACAAGTAAGTAAGTAAGTCATAATTGTAATACTATTTTGGTTAGTTTGGCTAGGTTAGGTTAGTTAGTTTTATTTTATAATCCGATGATGCCTACACATATTGATGATGGTATTTTTTTCTTTCATTGAAGTAATGTTTAGGCTTCAGAAGTCTGGGGCGAGAATGAATCATCAATACCAAATTTATGTGGGCACTCATTCTTTTGAAAATTATATAACGTTCTCTCGATCTAGTTTATACATCTGAGCTGATTAGTGCCGCATCTGAGAACTGCAGAACTCGCATAACCATAACCCGGGATCCGAATCGGACTATAAGATAAAGTCGTAGCCGGAGTTGGCAGATTTTTAAATGACTCCATATCCCTGGGGAGAAGGTCATTGCAGCAAATAAATTATATTTTGATTAATAAATTCGTATACAAAAAACTAATCATTTTTCACCGAGCGTGTGAGTTATTTTCATATGAAACAACAACATATTTGATATAATTTATTTTAATTAGCAATTTTGTTTAGCACTTATAATTACATTATTTATTTAATGAAAGACAATACGCCTTTTTTAAACACGAGACTATTAAAAAAGGAACATGTTAAATCACTTCTACAACTTCTGTTCCATAATCATTCATTGTAATTTTTTATGTTATAAACCTTCAAAAATAAATCATGCAAAAAACACAGAATTTTAAAATAACCACAAATTACAAAAAAATCATGAGGTACACAAAGTAAACAATTGGAATTGCAACAAAGGATAGGTAATATGGAGCAAAAACAATTTTATTCATAATTAATCTTTAAATGTATCAAAACCAACAGATTTATTTATTTAATTTATTTATGTGTAACTATAATATAAAGAGAATTGAGAGTAGTAATATATTGGAACTGTGCTCAATTTGGTTTTTTTTAAATTAAAATACTCTCAGAATCCTGTGAGCACAATTATAATACTGCTTCAAATTTGTGCTGTAATTGAAAACTACAATAATATCATCGTCATCGAGGCAAACTATATCAGATTACAATTATTTCAATTTATAATAGATATGTATAACATTTCACTTTACGCGTTGGGACACAATATGCTTCAAGACAGATTTAAACTCTTCGTAGTTGGACTCGTCAATGGCATCTGCTAACATTTTCACCTGAGGATCGGAACTCTCGTACAGATCCAAATACGCCGTGATGAGATGAGACAGCGGGTGGAGGAAGCTCGTGAAGCAGGCTTGGTGCATCCTTGGAGGAACAGAGTTCACCAGAGATATGACAGTCTTCATCAATAAAAGTTTCTCAGCGTTAGATTCCTTGGAAACGATAATATCCTAGAAGAAAAATATTTTTAATTACTTCTTCACGATTTCTAATATCAAAATGCTCCATAATTAATGGAAAAATTCCGAAAGACTACATGTAGAAATGGCCAAATCGTTCTAGAAAGCGAACAGTTGAATGCGTTAGCCTGCATGAGCAAACCAGTGCGGTTATTCAGATTTTTACAAAAACTATTTTCCTGTAGAATTAAGTGCCATGATTTCAAAAATGAAAATGATTATCTGCAAAAATTAAAAAAGTTATTACATTTTAAAGTTTTAATAATTTCTGACATTTAACATACTTCATCTATGTTAACTCTTCAGATTTCTGAAAAAGGCATAGTTTCCAATAAACTACTTCAAAATAAGCAAAAGTAACTCTTTTCTATCTGGAGAAGTGCGTTACCATTCGCAATAAAAAGGTGATAGGTTTTTAAAAATGAAATGACAGATGTATCAATTTGAAAGAGCTGCAGCATACAGGTTTGAAATTTTTTTGTTTACTTACACGGTTGATGTTGCATAATGGTAATGCACTTCTCCGGATAAGAAAAGATCCTGGTTCAAATTGACACATTTAATTTGTATTAAAATACCACAGAACTATGTACTAAAAAAATTTGCAACTTCACAATAATAATGTTTTTTCCTAAAAAAATATACATTTCTATTTGTTACAAATTTGTTAATTATTTAAAAATTGCAAGTTATGGTCATCTATTTTGTTAATTTGTTTATAGCAAATCATACTACAGTTATTGTTACTGCTTGCAATGCTGTTAAGATTGAATAATACAATTCAAGCGAGAATAGTAAAGTGATTTCAAGTGTAATATAATCTTAATACTTCAAAAATAAAAAAACAAGTTAACATAATATTACCCGAGTTATAGGTCTCAGTAAGAAAGTTACCTGTAATATACTGGCTACATTCCGACAGCAATGCTCCAGACAAGAAAACGCTTGTTCACTTTTTAATTCATCACAACTTTTTATTATCCATTCGAACACGGAGCAGAGAGTCACAAAACTGGATGACACATCATTCTGAAGGATCATTCCGCTGAATATCTTCTTCCATTCTGCGAGTGTACTTCGAGGTAAAAGCTGCAACAGTTTTCCTATCATTAGAATGTTATAAAGCTCATTTCAAATTGACATACCTCTAGCTTGAAATAAATCGGCAATCGCCTGAAGATATAGGACAATCAACTAAGATCTCAAGATCGTCATCATCATGATCAGGGTGGTCCTTGGTTTCCTCAAATAGATCCTACCATTCTTCTTTAATCTGCACCTTGGTTCACTAATCGTCGACTTCGTGACCATGGAAGTCCCTCTGGAGAATTGCCTGTTAAAAACTATAAGACTAAAGATCTTTCTCAAGATTTGCACTCCTGCATTTTCAGAGAGTTGACATGGGTCAGAGTTCAGGTTTCTGCTCCATATGTCAATACTATTCTAGGAAGAGCTTGTATATACAGTTTACATCTGATGGCTGATTGAATCCATCTTGCTACTTCTACTACTGTTACTAAAACCGATCTTACAGTAACTCATCACTTAACGACTATCTCGTTGAACGGGCACGCCTTCCAATACTACGCCTTATGTATGAGAATCATCAAATCTCTGCGTCCCGCCGACATTAGCAGGAAAGAGACACTTAATGCTATGAGATGTGTCGCATTGTCTACCTCTAGCGCTCAGTGAGCGGCTGTAGAACTATGTTGATGACATCAGAGATCATTCCACCGCCTTTCATAATTTACAGTGCGCATTGCGTATAACCTGGTTGTTAAGTGAGGCTCAAAGTATGTAGTATTTCAGAATTTTCAATACTCCAATAAATCAATACTTACGTGACATAAACAAATCATTGAATCTTCAGCCTTAAGAGACGTGTCATACAATTCTTTAAAGAATTGCTGAGGCCACAGTTCTTGAAAATAGTAGGCATTCATCGGGGTGAGGAATGTCAGTCTCCCGGATAACCATTTGAATTCATTATCTGGAAATTAAAATTTTTAATTAGATCTTATTCACAAATTTTTTTAAAGAATCTCTAATACTGGAATACATTGTGCACATATTTGGATGTTTAAATAAGTTTTTTTTCATTCAAACTGAAATTATAATTAAAGTGTTTAAAACAAGTGTGCTTCACCCGATATATGGAATATTTGGTGCCCGGCGGAACACTGCAAACATTTGTAATTGCTAAGGTAGTCCCCAATTCCATAAATAATAGACAAACATGAAAAGGCCACTTTAATATTTATAATTGCATTGGATTACGGCCCAGTTAACGATTTAACTGAGATTTGCTTAATATTATTCTTTTAGCGATGAGCTTGCTAAAATTATATGGGTGGCCGCTAAATTGGTTGTCTTTTACTCGCCAAAATTTAAATGTTATTTTGGAGTTACCCAGCATTCTTGACAATATTTTGAGTATGTCCAAATTTTTACAAGAACACAATTACTGAATTTATCTCCATGTCATCAAGACATATTATAGATGTCACATAGAGACGAAGCTATCATTTTAATATGGGAAATATGGAAGTCATGGATATTACAGGGCTTACGACTTGTCCTCGGCTGGTTTGAGTGATCACTTTATACAATGTAACGTTCACCAATTCACCCATGGTTGACTGACAAAAAGTGTCAGTCAACCATGGGTGAATTGAATCATAGAATCTATGAGACATTTTAGTAAATTTAAGGCAAATCAATTATCAGTTAGAATTGAGTTATTACATCAGAAACAAGTCTACTGAGAGTACTAATAAAAGTAAGTGCCTTTCGATTCACGAGAAAGTCGAAAGAAATAAATTATTCATGAGTCAGAATGTGGCGTAAAAAAGTTTTCTAAGAGCTTTTCAACGGTTGATATTGTAGAAGAATAAACATATCTACATATCAACAATGGAATCGAGAATACAGTGAGGAAATAAAATTTGGTTGGTCAGTCAAAGGGTGTATGATAGTATAGATACATACATACAGACAGACATCCAATTTTATACCTAACCTAAGCAATTGTGCTTGTGAAAATATAATAACTTCGCTAGTCTCCTAGGATGACCCCCGATTTCAATCAGCTGGCGAGATTTAATTTATCGCTAACTAGTCATTAGCTAAATTACTCAAAACGTGTGACTAATTAACACAGTACTGAAGATAATAACTGTACCTGAAGGCTGTTTTAACTGTAGGAATGTTTGCAAAAGGGACTTCTGGAATACGATTGTGGAGTGAAGGACATCGGCTGCTGCGGTCGTGAATGTCGCCAAGTCCCATCTCACGCACTGCATGATCTGCGCAAGCATCACCAGCAGAGGAGCGATGTATTCTGCATGTTTACTGGTGCAAAACACTTCCTTTAGCGCTTGCAAGTACAGGAAAAGGCAGGGACAGTTTTTGTCGATTAAATACTTATGGATGGCTGGCATTAGCACTTTCAAAAGTACAAGTTCATCATTTAACAAATCCTTTTCGATGATACCTTTGATAAAATAAACATAACTCAGTTCCTCAACATATGTCTTTATATTTTCTACATTAATTCCTTTCACTGTTTGTAGAATTAATAAAGTAACTCCCGATAAACATTCATTTTGAAAAATACGCTGTGTCGGGTCAATATCCAATTTAATCTTTATATTAGAGATGTCCTTTAATCTTTGGAGAGCATTCAGCATCACGGAAGTCTGTTGCGTGTTGTCAATACATTCACCAAAAGTTTTCTCGTACAACTTGACAGGATTTTGAATGTAAAGCGAATACAATTCCGACAATGTGCTGTCAGTGATTTCGAGAAGTTTATTCAAAAATTCTGTTAGCTTTTGGTCATAATCGGGCAGTTCCAAAATATTACTAAGCTCGTTACTAGCAAAAGATTCAGTAATAAGGGACACTTGGTCTTCGAGGCTCAGCGCTGATAGGCATTTTAAAGCCAAATTTTTGATACCATCTGTACATTCACATTTCACTGGATCATATAATAGATTGATGACATTTTTAAAAATAGATTTACGGTCTTCAGTAGAAATTACAGGAATGTTATTTGAAGCACATTGTATACAATTTTCATTAGAAAAGAAATGGTTTTCCTTTACAAGAGCAGACATCCAAATTCCTTGATCTTCCGAGACCTGAGAAGCTCTTTGGATGATGGTATCCAAATCAGCCTGCCGAATAAGGTCAGATAAATTTTCCGGCTTGTGAGATATCGCAGGGAGCATACTGATAACCTCATTTTCAAAGCGATAATCACTCTTCAATATCTCACAAAGTTCGTAAGCTAGTTCTCCGACGGCTCTTTGAAAGGATTTGGTGGAATCTTTATTTTCTTGATGCTCACTCCATGAACAGTAAATATTTACATCGATGGCCATCACATTTTGCTTTATGGCTTCTAATAATAAATCGTTGATTTTAGATATATATTCGGTGACAATATCATCAATATTATCTTGTTTTTCTGATGAAATCTCAATTGACGCATCATCAAATGTTCCTAAATATATTTCGCAATCCTTTGACATTTCTTGAGGATTGTTTAAAAATAATTTAAAGCAGTAAATAGAATGTTGCAGAAAATTTAGCATAGCATTTCCGGCATGGATATATAATTGGTCAATTGTCCAGTTAGACATCTTCAGCTTATTTGGGGGATCGCTAAAATATTTTAGCAATTCTGAAATGTTATCAAATACCCCTCTAAGAATGGCCTTCTGATCGTTAATCTTAACAGTTCTTTGCGACATACGAATAATCATTTCATATGCTGAAGATACGAGCGAACTAACCCGCTTAACGCTTTCTTCTGGGGTGGAGTACTTCATGTTTAGAGTGGCGATTTCTAGAATCTCCAGAGACAGAACGGGATGGCAGTACCTGATAACTTCACAGTAGAATTCGTGGAAATCAACACCCCAAACCAAGTGAATGAGCAGGCATTTTGGAATCATAGGTGTTACCCAAATTAAATGGCCAATATCGTCATGGTTGACTAATTCTTCCAACACATCCAGGTCTGCATTTAAAATCAAAAATAAATTAATCCGGCGCAGAGTATGATGGTAAGTTTCCACTTTAGTATTGTCACAAACGGAGTTCTTTCCAGAAATAACATTGGAGACGATATCCACAACATTTTGTATTTCAACTTCATTACCTGAAATGCAAGCGTAACATAAGCAACTACTTTTTTATTTGAATTTTAAAATGTATTTTCATGTGTTCTGAGGTTTTAACAAATGTTCAGAATCTTCTGGGTTTTCTGATAAGTTTGCTGAATTTCATACGCAACATTAGCCCTGATGATAGACCCTGTAATGGAATCCGAAACATTGGCAAGATAGGTCAGACACAAAACAGATAGCCCGGAAAAAACAGAAGATTATTTATATTCAGAAGGTATATTATTTTTTAGAATGTGGCAACATTACATATGTGAAAATTGTGCTAGCCAGAGTTGGTCTGAATATAAGATCTTATTTTATTATAATGGAAAAACCACAACGTAAATTAATTGAGTAATAAACGAATTCTGCAGTACGAATTATTTTTAAAATGTGTCTTAGCAAGTAAATAAAAGTATGATAAAACAATAGTATTGTTATGTTTACAAACAAATACCTCCTTTTGATCGTAAGTTCAACAAAGGATTCGCATTATTCGCTTTCAGGAGTGCACCGTGCACCTGAGCTAATACTTGATCAAAATCCATTTTTACTTCTAATTTGAAAATTGAGATTCTGCTTCCTTGTGTATACTAATTGTCACAAATTAACTTGAGAATACCGGTAATTGCAGATTTATAATTCGCCGGCTCACAAAATTTAAAAGTTTACATTCCGACTGCAATCCATAGAAATAAAAAATTGGTCTGTCAAATTTCAAAAAGATTGCGCGTTGAAGGCATAGATAGGAGATGGCATAATAAATGAGATACGCATAGATAAGGAGATACGATACCGGAAATTGGTCACACTTAAAATGTTGACATACGTAGTACCAGAGTCCTTACTTTAGCGACTTGTATGTTTCTTAGAAATAAAGAGAAGCGTGCGACAAGGATGTGTTCTCTCACCCATGTTGTTCACTTTTTGGATACAGGCCACCATTTTGCACTTGAGCCGAAAATCCTAGTAAAGCCCGAGAATCATCATGCACGTCTGGTGAAAGAGGGAATTGAAATTGACACGGGATGACGGGACGGCCTAAAATTAAAAATCTCGTTATATTTGGCGCTTCAAAACCATAGGAGTCGATAAGTCCGCACAGATAGTAATCAAACAATATATGGAACTTACACATAACACAAGACTATTCATTTTACACAATATTTGTTTTTGACACGGTATTGCAAGCCTGTACCTAAAAACGATGCACCCTGCTTTCAACACGGTACTGCAAGCCAGTACTTAATCACAACGCCAATAATCACACATCACATCAGCCCTTATAATGAACCCTGCAATGGTATCCAAAAGAAAGTTCAGATATACACGGCATATTAGCCTATAAAATTATATACAAAAGTAACAATAAGGATTTACAACTGAATTCTGCTGAACCGAGTAATTACACATATGTGAGACTTATGGATTAGAACTTAATACAACTAAAACAAAATATATTATGCTCATTAGTAAACATAACGCAGCTAACAATAAAAGTATTTATATCGCTGAAAAGAAATTAGAGAAGATACAAAATATTATGTACTTGGGTTGCAATATAAATGAAAGATGGGAACCTTCTATTGAAATCAAATGCCGAATTGCGCAAGCTCATATAACCTTTATCCACATGAAAAAAATATTCTGCAGTCATGATCTTTGGACACTTACATTTGAGATGTGGATCTACAGAAGAATGATCAATGAATGGATAGAGTTAGAACGAGCGCATACTGAAGAGAAAACAATCGATTTGGAATTGAGAATTTGGTTTGATTTTTGTGTTGATATAATATGTAACCTTCACCTCTCTTATGCAAAATTTAATGTTCTGATCGTTGGTTTAGTACTGATATCTTGATTTAAGGATAACGTTAGTATTCATTTTTAAAATTGTTATTTATTTAATTTATTATTATTATATTGTTTCTTCAAATACTTGTTTTACTTATCAGTTATATAAATTTCAATTGATAATAACTATTTTTTGCTATATTTTATATATTTTTGTTTTTTTCATTCTTTGAATTTGGAACGGGGAGAAATAATTGAACCGGAACAAAAATCGAAATGAAAAAAAACAGTCCGAAGCCCTGGAATAAACGCAGAATCAAAGTATTAAATTCATCAAATAATAAACATAGGAAAACGAGATAATGATGATATGTTTCAGTATTATTGATTTTATTGCAAAATTTCTAAATCAACTAAAAACATCGCTATACCTGAGTCGCTACGTCCATTGTAATATTACTTTTAATCACCACAACATTAAATTAATAAGCTATCATGTTATGATATTTGGCAGATAAGTAAAATCCTAACAAAGGAATTGGGGGGGGGGGGGGGCATACTATTCAATTCAATTGGGTAAAGTGTGTGTACATATTTAAAAATCAGTAACGATGAAAAAAAACTTTTTTTTTGTTAAAAATGTATTATTCCAGTTTCTTCTAAAAAATTCACAAAGAATGAATGATAAATTTGACACCAAAAACTTTATGGACAATTATATATTTTAGCGCCTTTGAGGGGAAAGTTTTTACGAAAATAGCGTTATAAAAAATATCCAATGTTAGAAACAAATATATGTAACATATTTTTAAATATTAAAAATGTACTTAAAATAAACTACATGTTTAGAAGAAATACCCCTTTGTTAGGCCAGGATCCACATTTGTGAAACAGATCATTAACGCGATTAGACCGAGTGCTCTAGCCAATGTTATGTTACGTACGTGATTAAATATAAATATAATATGAAGACAAATTTTCGTCACAATATTTCGCTACAAACATAGTTTTTTCCCACAGCCAACATTATGAGTTGCACATTATTTCCATAGAAACTGTCAAAATCTTTCTTTCCGGATTGTTCCCGTGCCGCGGTCAGTGACTGAAAATGTCGTAAGTATTTTTTGTAGATTAAATCCTATTTTATTTCTACAATCCTACAATGTTTATGCAAATTAACCTTTTGAGTTTCTCTCATCCTACTGTTTTATTGGTATTGTCGATTTAATTTGTCGAAATGCTATTCAACGTGTCTTACGTTGATCCTTGAAATAAAATTTGTCATTTCAGGTCAAAAGTATCAAGAGACACACTCTACGAGGGCGTGAATGCTGTTCTGCAGCATTGCCAGGAACACAAGAAGAACTTCCTGGAAACAGTGGAACTGCAGATTGGCCTTAAAAATTATGATCCCCAAAAGGACAAGCGTTTCTCTGGAACTGTCAAGTATGTAAACCTGATACATTAAACTTCGGCTATGTCCGAGGGCTTTTAAATCAGGTAGTCGGCTTCGGCTGACGGACCTTTATCCAGGGTCTTAAAATAATTGGAGAGGTGTGTGTGCAATAACACTTACCGACCACATTCGCACTTCTGTGTCATAATGTGTGATGCGGTGAGTAAGGAACTGTTTCATTCTTACACATGTAGATGTCTGGCATTATTTTAATTATGTATATATTTATCATGCGCCATCTGCCTTTAGCGATGAGACAGTTAGTGGACAGAGTAATTGTATGATAGAATGATGCCTGGTTGAGTGATGTCTCTTATTCCACGGCATGATGATGGGTTGATCCCAGGGTAATTAATCCATAATTTGTCTCCACCGTTGCGTATCCCTGACCGTTCTTATTATGAATTAATTTTTGTACCAAATAGGGTAGTTTCATTATTTTTGTCTTTTTGAAAAATATTAACATTCTATTTGAAGTGTGTGCAAATTTTTATTTAATTTATCAAAATAAACAAATTATGAAAAATTATTTTTAAATGTTCCAAAATATCTTGAATAATGTCACAGCATTTTTGAAATGAGAAAAAAACCACTTAATATCATTCATAATTAGCATAATAAATGTGGCATTTTAATATTCAATATTGTAAATAAAAACTTGAATATTCAATGAATCATCGTAATTAGCTTTACAAGTCACTGGTTTTTAATTCACTACCCTATAGTATTTAAACAAATTTAGTTAGTTATATGCGAGGATGAAGTATGAAGATAATAGTATAATTTAAAAATAAGAAACTTTACTGACGAGCTCTTACTCCTCTAGGTTGAAGTACATCCCCCGCCCTAAGATGCAGGTGTGCATCCTTGGTGACCAGCAGCACTGTGATGAAGCCAAGGTCAACAATGTACCATGGATGGATGCTGAAGGGCTCAAGAAGCTCAACAAGAACAAGAAACTTGTTAAGAAACTAGCCAAGAAGTTAGTATATATTATTATTATTTGTATGGCTAAGTCCGGTTCATGAACTAACAATTTAAAGTTGCGGCATATAAAAGTTTTTCATGTTTCATAAATCTATTACTAAGACATATGATAATAGATTCCTCTTGATATATGTGATAATGGGATCCTATAAACTCCCCTAAGCAGGTGACTTATTATTAGGCATATTATTTTTTGTATTAAAATACTACACTTATTTTAGGTAGCCTCGTTCGATTATATTATTTGCTTATTGTCATTCCGTTTCACTGCGGGGGTAGGCAGAAAAGATAAGTGCGCCAAGTGTTTGTCCTGACACAGTTCTCGCTTCTTCGACCATCTTCTAGTATCTGGTTTATCTTGCCGTGCCAAGTCTTCCGCAGACGTCCTTTATGTCTAGTGCCATCAACACTTGCGTCATTTATCTTACCATTCTTAATCTTACTCACTATACTAAGATCAGCTTTACATTATTTACTCTGTCACATATATGCCTAAGTGATCTCATCTCCACTGCATTCAGTCTGCTTTTGTTCCTCTTCTGCCAGCTCCAGGCCTCACATACATCAGTGTCGGTAATACATTTGGGGGCTATGATTTAGTAGGTATAATGGTTCAAATTCTACAGTTGATGTTAAACAAGATGTTCTTTTACATGACTACAATAAAGTTAATATTTACAGATATGACGCTTTCCTCGCTTCCGAATCTCTCATCAAGCAGATCCCTCGTCTTTTGGGACCCGGGCTCAACAAGGCTGGCAAGTTCCCTGGTCTCCTCTCTCACCAGGAGTCCATGACCCAGAAGGTGGATGAGGTGAAGGCTACTATCAAGTTCCAGATGAAGAAGGTAATTAACATTTATCAGGTTATGAATCAGATAGGTGAAATTCATACACCATCACTATTAGAATTAAATGAAGAGAACTAAAGTCAACATTGTTTTATTTCATTCTGATTTATTTAGTCTCCTAATCAATGTTTTAGATCCTGTCGCGGGATTTTTATTGAATTGTCTTAAATTTGTTTCATTTTCCAGGTCCTGTGTCTGTCTGTCGCAGTAGGCAATGTCGCTATGGGTCCCGATGAGTTGGCACAGAACGTCCACTTAGCCATCAACTTCCTGGTGTCCCTGCTGAAGAAGCATTGGCAGAATGTCCGATCGTTGCACATGAAGTCCACAATGGGCCCCCCCCAGAGACTGTATTGAGGAGTGACCGTGACCAGTGTGCAATCGGGAATGTGTCTCCTGTTTGTACATTTTAAAATAAAAATATGAAACTTGCAAATCTTTTTTTTTTTTTTCACATTACCATTTTTCCTTATCCTGCAAGGTCAGTTGGTACATAATATGTTTTGCATATGCTACCGTATTGCAATTCCAAGCTGAATCATAGTCAACAGCGTTTAAAAAGGTCCACACAGATTATCGAGGTTATAAAAAAATGGCTTGTGCTGAACAATTTAAGACTAAAACCAGATTCGAGCATAAAATGAAATGGGACATCCTCATACGGATAGAAAATAAAAGTTCACATTTTCAACACCAATGGCAAGATATGGCTCAGACAACTGAGCCGGTTCACCCGCTCAATTGCTCAAATTGAACCGTGGTTCATTTTGAGCCGGTTCAAATAGAGCATGAATCATTGTTCAATTTGAATCTTTTGAAAGTATGGCTCGTGGCTTAGTCGGGCTGGGAATATGTTGTTACTCTAACGTGTTTAGTCTGTAGTATAATATTGTATGTGCTTCCTATCTCTAGTAAATGGCTGATGAAACATGCATATTGGAATTTTCAAAATGGTATGATTTAAAAGTTTTTCTTTAGTTGAGAATCCAAAATTTATATACGTATAAAAGAGAGCGAATCATTTCTGCTACAACCAAACAAAATTAAAAAAAAAAAAAATCTGTATTAATCAAAAATTAACATTCTTTAAAATAAAAAACTTACTAGATACAGCAATATTATTTTTTGTCGTAGATGTTTCAGTTATTCAGCGACACCATTATTTTTAAAATATTGTTATGTCGGCTGATATCTGAGAATGTAAGTAGTAAGTAATTGAAATAAATATTTTGATAATAATTCACTTTTAAAAAGGGTTTGCTTTATAAGGGAACACCCATGGAAGGTTGATTTTCAACTGATCAGCCGCTCAAATTGACTCAAGCGGATTGAACCGGCCTAATGCAAAGATTCGGCTCAGTGAGTCAGTTCGTTTGCGAACAACGCACCGCTAATACAAGATTCATTTGCAAATAAAGTTTAAAAAAACATTTGATCCTAAATCTCAACAATAGCAGAAGGCTGGTATTCATATTGCAAAAAGTTAGCATTGTAAAACATATCAGCCTGTGCTCTGTATTTAATTCCAGGTAAGTTGTGACAGAGTTGAAACAAATGATACAAGAAGTGGTGTAGTATAACCATTAAGACAGAATTTATTAATGCATTAAAAATAAGTTTTTAGTATAAATGATAGTGACAAACTTGGATCAGGAAATTTTGAAACGTTAAAGCTACTCGTATTATTTTCTTGAGAGATTTGTAATTGATTTGAAAATACACAAAGGTTTCATTGAAACTGCCCAATCACTCCATAAATCATGCAAAAACTATTTACTTCTTAATGATGATATACATACACATTAAAATTGGTCTCAACTGAATTTCACATAAAGAAAGAAAAATGATTGGTTTTGATGTATTTATTAATCTATTTCATTAATGGAAAAATGCACTCTTAATACATATTGCTGACACTCTTGGATCCAGCGTCGGTTAAATCACCGTCCAAATCGGAAGATATGCTGTCATCGTCTTCCGGTAGCTGGTCATCGACTTCTACCTCGCTGTCTGTGTGAGTAGAACTCTGAGAAGAGACCAACTCGCCTTGTAAATTCTTGTTCTTAAGATTCCCCATCCAGAATGCTTCACTGCAGTTGTTGGCCGACAGGGCGGCTTTCACTTTATAGACGAGAGTCTCCAAGATCAATTTCATCTGTGGTAGGTAAGCGACAAAAGCCGTGTCTTTTTTTATTCGCGAGTGACAATGTAGTGAATGCAAAAATCTTGTACTGTGCTGTAATAATCTCAAAATTTCAACTACCGCTTCCGGTTCATTCCTAAGTTCTAATTCCATCATCGGCATACCTTGCGATAAGAAGAGACGGAACAGCGGAATAGACTTTTTCAAAAATGTCAAGAGGTTTGTGCGGTTCTCTTGCGTTTTCAATATCTCTGTAAAATCTTTCATGGACATGGCTACACTCTTCCACAACTCCAAGTGTTCCTTGTCTGTTAATCCCTTTTCTATCTCGAGTTTTGTAGCTTCGTACAAAGCACCATATGTTGCTCGAAATAGCAGAGGGAAGTTGGACTTTACGATACATTGGAATGTTCCTAATGTGTGATTTTTCTCAGCGAGCTGCGGTACCTGAGTTTTCAGCTCCGTCGACAGAGACTTAATCATTTCCACATCGGGTTTAGCAAAGTAACAAGAGAGGAGACTATCCAGATGCTGATTATATACTAGTCCCTTTTCCGGTGAACCCATTGAGTCGGACCAAATTTGCGAAAGCATATCTAAAGATAAAAGTATTAATTTCTTCATTGTGACTTTGTCTTCGTAGATTTTTGTCAATACTTTGAAGAAACTCACGAGACTCACCGCTGTTGCAATCAGAAGACACCAGTCTTTATATCGTAAGGTGTAAGTACAGGACTCGGAAACAAGTTCTTTTAGTGAAGTTTTATTAGTATTAAGTGGGTCTCTTCTGCTTGCTAGAACTCTGAGACTTTCTTTCAATTTAGCAACATTACTTTGAGATTGGAAACCGGACCATGCAAATATAATGCTGAGGACAGTAAACAAGCTACCCAGACACAGCTGAGCTTCTGCATTTCTTTCGGTGAATAGCCCCATAGCATCTCTAACACCGTCATTTGCATCCAAAGACTCTTGGACATTTCCCGCAATGGTTTCCATGAAATGGCATATTCTTGGCAAAATTTTGATACAACTTTCCATTACATCTTCTGGTTTTCTATGTATTTCTTTAGTTGGAGAGGGTTTATTGAAAAATCCTCTTTTCTTTACTTTCGATGGAAAAATTGTGGATAACTTGGGTGTTATTTCATCCAAAAGTAAAAGAACATTATTAAGGTTTAAGTTACTATCGGGCGTGACTAAGCAGTCACCAGGAATATCATCAATAACCAACTCTTCCTGAAATAATGCCAACACTTCAAAATCTAATACTCGGAATAACTTTGTGTTTAGTTTGCACTTGGTATCTGAAATTTGAGGTGATGTGTCAGTGGATTCCGCTTGTGTTCTTAGAGTGGCGGGCAAGATGGAGGTATCGGGTTCTGTAGACTTTTTGTTTTTCTGTTTAACGCTTTTTTTAGAAGTCTTTTTAGGTTTTTCCTGAAATATGATAGGTTTCTTTTTAGAAGGATTGTTTTGTTCGTACGAACAGACGGGAGGTTTGTATTCAGTTACTAGATTTCTAATATGCCTCGCTAAATTTCTTTCCAGGCATATTAAACCATTGAGGCGCTCGATAACTCGTTTCCTCAAATAAGTTTGTTCATGAATGCAAAAAGCATTTATCAATTCTCTGAACCAATTTATGCAGTGAACAAAGCAGTCTAAAATTTTGATAGAACACTCGGAATCAAAATCTTCTAAGCCTGTTTCTGGATCCACAGTCGGCATGAAAACTCCACATCCTAGAAGAGCATCTATACAACTCAGGTTGCCATTATACTGCTTAGTGTAGATGAGTTGAGTGAGGCGGAATAGAGATGGTAATATTCTGAGATCAGAGCTATCATCGAGATCTCCTAAACATAAGTTGCCTATATTAAGAGCTATCTCTCCTTCTGCTTCATCGGGAGTATTGAGACAAAACTGCACAGATACTGGAATACCCTTAATGTGTTCCGGAACGGTTTCATCCACGTCAATAATGAATATATCTGTCAAGTCCTTGGTGACCGCTGAAGACAACCAACTCAAAAATTTGCCATCTACATAATTAGAAGCAGACAAGACTTCAGCCAGTTCATCGTAAAACAAACAAATCATTTCGGGAAATTTTGAAGTACTCTTAGAAATAAGTTCAATGATCATGGCTGCATCTTTCGGTGGTCCATCAGGCAGGCTACTGATTTCAGAAAATGAATTTTCAGCTTCGTCACTGCTCGGCGTGTCTTCGGAGCACACCATGTGCTTAACTGCCATGATTCCTCCGATTATTCCACGAGTCTTAATTTCCAAATTAGAGCTGATGAGATGCTTATTGATTAGCATGTGAACATCGCCCTGTAAAAATGAGTTCTCAACCCTGAAAGCGAGACCGCACAACAGGTCCATTACATGATGGATTCCATCGAGCGTAAGGTCGTCCAGTGTATCGACTAGTGCAAATATTTGCAAGGAGTGAGCCTGCAAAGAAGATATATCTTCAGCTGCTATTTTAGTCAAAATATTTAGAGAAGTTAAGATAGTTTCATCATTATCAGAGTAATCTTGGATTAACAGTTCACTTAGAATAGTTTTCTGAGAGTCTTTCAATTCCTTGAATAATATATTAAACCAGTTGGCTGCAAATTCTACAACAGATGGTTCAATTTTAGCTTTGAGGAGAGATTTGGCTATTTTAAGCATATCTTTTAAATATTCTCGAAGTACTGGTCTAAATTTCTTAAATGTATTTTTTAATAATTCAAAATTAAAAAGGCCTGTCTTGATTCTTTTACGAAATGTGCTTTCTACGAGTTTCTCTCGAGCACTCGATGTAGAATGAAGTACCAGAAGCATAACAAGGTCCAAAGGCTTATGAGCATCGTCAGTTTTAACTTGATTGATAACTTTTATCCAATTATTGGCTAAGTTTTTAGATTTAGCGACGGCGCTTTTCAAAGAGAGAACGGTCATGACTTGACTGCTTGAAATATCAATGTCTGACTGCATTCCCATGACAGTCCAGTCCAGTCCGTCCCGTAGGCCACGAATGACATCCAAGTCGTTATCGGAATTGTTTCCCATAAGGAAGAAGCTAACAAGATTTGGAAAAAAGGCGGGTGGGGCGCTGGTCCTCAATATACCCAACATCTGGTTGTGCACTTGCGCCTTCAGGTCACCGGGCAGGCAGAGATACGATAAGCAGTCCAATATGGCAGGAGTCAGTTCTTGATCTTCGGTGAGGTATTTGCCCAGTTCTAGAGCGATGGACTCGTGTTGAAGGTGACAGATGATATCGGGTAAGCAAGTGATAATTTCCAAACGAGTGGAATGTCCGGCGACATCTAACAATCCTTGCAAACCGTTGATCAGTTTTGTCTCCGCCACAATGTTATCCAAAAACATAAAATCCTTCAGCAGCATTTGAACCCATGTTGCTTTGTCGTCAATTGCAAACTCGGTCGCTCGTTCCAATACATAGTCTATCAAGTGCTCCTGGAGACAGTTCACACTGAGGAATAATTTTAATACGGTGTCTTGTATCACGCGACTATCAGAAAATTCTTCTACATTCAACGCAACATTTTTAATCAAAAACAATTTGAAGTTTTCTGGATCCTTTGTGCAGTTTTTGAAGCCTTTCACAAATTCAGTGACATTGCGAGGAAAGTCAACATTGTTTTCCAAAGTAGATTTGAGGTTCCGCAAAAACTTTATGGGTTCGCAGGTAAGGGAGTGATTCTCACTTCCGTCTTTAAGTATTAGTCCGGATTTTTCTGTAATTTCTTCAAAATATTTAGTAGCAAACGGCTTCAACTGTTGAGGCTTCGGGTCGGTTCTCGCTTTTTTTGATTTAGGGTAAATCTCTCCCGATTTATTTGTTTGCGACGTCTCATTAGTTTTCTCTCCGAGAGGCGTAGACAAGGCTTTCCGTATATTTTCTACAGTTTCTTCTTCGCTAACCGAGCCGGTAGGGCTAGGATTCACCTTGGCTAAAGATTTAGACTTTCTCTTATACATTGTTAACTAAAAGAAATTTCACACACAGGAACTTGTTGCAACTTGTTATATTAAACGGTTTTAAATTTCATCATGACGTTTGACAACCCGCCAAAATAGTAAACACGACGATAGTGTTGTCAGATGGCATTAACCGTCAAAATATTTTATTTTAAATACCTTTTAGAGTGAACATAAAAATAAAAATATTTTATAACTACTACGGCAGCTACGGTGACCGCCATAGTCGATATTTTCATAGTGGTCTACCGCAATACAACCCAACATAACTAAATATAGATGATGTCATGATGTGAACCGTAGTACATCGAACGTTTAAGGATATTAAAGATAAATAAGATAAATTATCTCTACAGGGCTAATACGTTTCTTTTGTGGTATAAATATAGTTTTTTAGATTCTATGAATATACATTTGTAAAATTGTTAATAAGGAAGACAGAAATCAAAGATGGATGATAGATTAACAAAATGAAAAAGCTATATGTGTGATGTTAAGAAAAGTGTGGATCGAGCCAGATTGGACCAGATCGGAGCGATCTCTAGCGGACAGCGTAACAAATTGATACAATCATAATTTCTTTCATTTCTCATCATACATATAGAAATGTTATACTAAGTTTTATTTTTGTTTTATTCGTATATGACATTAGTCTGACCTGTCGGGTAAATTTGGAAGCAAAGAAAGCAAAAGACAGGGTATTAAGTACAGAACAAAGACTATATTTTTCAGATGCCGGTTTCGTTAATCTTCATATAATTTATATCGTGTGATGATTTTATAGAATTAAAAATTAATAAATATAGTATATAGCGAGAAGATTTAGCACATACGCGGTCGACGAATTAAAATAAACCTCAAATGTATAAAATGCGAAGCTGCCTATTTATTAGTCTAGTGTTAGAAATATACAGTGTGACTTTTTATAGGCAAATTGTTAGTCTATGTGAGGTCTGTGTGTTATAATATTAATTACACAACCCTTGTGGAACCGCGTGGACGCGGTAAAAATAGAATGGTGTACATAACAAATTTATGAAGTAATCCACGTATTTAACAAGACCGCGCGTTTGTTCATAGCAAAATATTATGTATTTACTTAGTCGACGTGTAACCCATGTGGCCATTGGGTGTGGCAAAAATGTAACGTTTTACTATGCTCGGATTTTTGCGGACAGGATGATTATTCCGGATAAAAATTATTTTTAATATTACATTTAAAAAATACATATTTTAACGTAAAAATTTGAATTGCTATATTTTCAACCCCCGCGTTTCCAATACCAAAAGTCCAATTTCGAATCCCTGAAGTAACTAAAATATTTTTTTTTATAAACAGATTTTTTCTGTATATATTTATATTAAATTCGTTTAATTTGTATCACTAATATTGTACTGAAAAAAGTTTCGTAAACACAGGGGTGGGCTTGAAGGACTCGCGTGACCCTCTTGTTAAATGAATAAAATACAATATTCTCAGATCAAATCAGTACCTAACTGCAATTTTTGTAGATGGTTTAAATGTATTATGAAACATAAGACTTTGATGCCTTTTGAATTTTTGTCGTAAAATACATTTATTTCGGGTGCATAATAATAATGCTTGTTTTTTGTCTACAGTCTAACGATGCTTAAGAACGTCAATGTTTGAAATATATTGACTCTAAGTGTTCATAGATATTTAACGCAACATTTTTGTGAATGATTATCCTCATACTTCATGCTTACCGTAATTGTGCACAGTTTTGAGAAGGACAGTTCCTTATATTTATTACTTTGTACCATCATTTACTAAGGAGAATTTCAGTTAGATATTGGACCCAAAAGAACAATACCCATTTCTGCGTCAATCTTGGAACTCTTCACTCTTGCAATCTAAGGTAGTTAAATATATTATTCAGCTATTGATTTGAATTATTTAACGGCATATTGCGTATTGTTACATAACATAAGTATATTAACTGACAATCGATTGCTTTAATAATTATTGCTCATAATAGTGTTAAAAAAAGCTCGCCCCTTCCTCAGAACACCACGAATAGCTCTGCCCTTGTTAACGTATTAAGAGTACACCACTCCGTAAACAGGTGGTAAATAATTATTTTATGTACATACATTCAACGAAGCTACAGTTCTACGCTTCGTTTCAGGCAGCGCCCGAGGCCGCTGCCTCTCTCACCCGCCCGTTGATCCGACTCTGATTACGGTACCCATATACGAATAAGTGTATGTAAACAAATAGATAATAAAAAATACAGTAGTATACGGTGCGTGTTCACGGATAAGATTTGTATCAAAATTTGTCTTAAGACTCTCGTAAAGGACAGTATAGAGTTGTCTACAGAACGAACTGTCATCGTTATTGTACACAGACCAGAATTATCAATGAATGCACAAAGTAGAATGCATATATTAGTGCTACAATATGAGGCGTTCAGTATGATGTTAGTTGTCAAAATTAGAGTTTATTATTAGTTACAGGAGTCGACCCTCTCAGCCGTGAATATGCGAGTGTGTGCAGAGCGCATTACGACTTTACCTAAAAGATAACAATATTTGATTTGGCTGGATTGATTACTTCCAATAGTGATTCGACCGCCGGTTTGATCGGACGTTCTAACGGCTTTTTTGGCGAAATCCGTTGGCGTCGTTAATAACGAATCAGAATAATCTAACGCCCCGCGATTAACTTAAATTTATGGTTCCAATAGTTAACGATACATATCGTCTCCAGTTCAAAATAAACATTAATTCAGATTGTGACGTGTAAAGAAGTGATTTTTCTTGGAGCTATAGCTACCTAAATTGTTTCTGGTGTATCTTTATTAAAACTGTAAAAAATAGAAATTCCGTTTTTTTCACGATTAAGAATATAAAAATAAAATAACATTTTGGTTCCCTCTAGATTTGAACAAAATATTGCTTAATTATTTGCATTGTTCACGCTTCAAATATTGTTCTGGTTATTATTTTTTCAGATTTCTATTCTCTCTCTTTCTCTCACTCGATATACTCAAATCTACATTATTAATTGTCATGATGGTTACTTTATGGTGTAACTCGATTACTTTAATATTCCCAAGTATATGTTGTATTACACACACGTTGTGTTATTGTGTGACAATGACAATAATCAGGGCCAGCTCTAGAGGCGGACAAGCCGGACATTTGTCCGGCTTGTCTATCGGCAAATCTAAAAGACGGTATTTTGGCTGCGAATGTGGTCAAATATTGATAAGTTAATAATTCGATAAATCGAAATTCACATTCCGTGCAGTAGCCATTCTTGTAATCTCGTTGTTAACGATATGGCAAAAGCATCCTTGGAAACCGTTAATTTCTTCAATATGGTCCAAAAAATATGATTTTTACTTTACTTTTAAAACATGTGTAGGGGTTGTGGCTTATAAGAAGGTTTTGTGGATGTGAGACTGAAGCCCCTAGCATCTCCTAGTCTCACACGTGTTAGTGCATGTCGCAGTGTATATGGTGCGCGTGTGTGAGTATTTATGTTTTGTCTAGAGCGAGGCATTAAAATGAAAGAGCACTCACAAAGATTGGCGTTTCTTGATGGATGAATTATACAGAGGCGGTATACAGTTAAACGCGTACATGTGGTTGAACGCTGGAGTGCCTCGCTCGAGATGTCGCTGAAAGGACGGCCTGCGGAGAAGTAGTCACTAGCTCCTAGAGCAATGTCCGTCACTATGCATGGTGTCTGCCGATTGGTTGGTTGGATTTCGGCCCTATATGGTTGTTAAGTGAGTTCCTATACGGTTATAATGTCTCATAGTCCGGACCGACGTATAAGTATGTAAAAGCTAGAGCGGATTCTGCAATAATCCAACGTGTGTGCGGTATTGTACAAAGTGTAGTTGTAAAAATTATAACAATATACTTATGACTGCGTTGTGGTCCTGTATTATGCTTCTACAGTACGAACTGCTTGCCTCAATACTCTGAGATCCTGTACCTTGTTTAGTGCGACGCGAGCGGACCCTCGGCCATGTCGATCTTTTCCTACATGTTTGTTGAGAGCCTTTCTTTATCACGGAGTTGCTGAAAAATACACATTCCTGTGCCCTTACGTTCAACGAACGCTAGCTATCATCACTTTATTTCCTGTACAGTAGACTGACCAAACCATTGCCCCAGGTTCCTCGGCCATGATATTCTCCTTCCAGGGTCCCGACTTCCATAAATCTTTCCCCGCATTACGATATGCAAGATCTCGAATTTCTCTGGATGTTTCATTGCATTTCCGAGACACTGAAGTTTTCGGAATTTTGTCGCTTTAAATATTTTATTTTATTTATTCATCCGAACCACAACATCTTCATTCCAGACCATCATTCCATCCAATCAGCTTATTTAGAGCATTCTTCTGTAGATCCACATCTCAAATCCTTCAACTCGCCTTATGATTTCTTCGATAAGTATCCATACTTCCATTTTCATGAAATATAATCGAGAACACATAACATCTGATTATTCTCATTCGTAATTTAAGGTTAAGATCATAACCGCGGAACATCTTTTCCATGCGATTTCAATAGAAGCATTTCATCATTCATTTATATTCATCATCAATTTCTCCTTATTTCTTCATCACGATAATTTCGTTCATCCTGTTTCTTGAGTGTTTTCGAAAATACGAGTATATTTCTAGTTATTTCTATAACAGTTTGCTGTTTAGGTCTCCATACTTGAATTTCTTAATATGCTTATTATTTCTTATAGTTAACATATTTTATCTATAAATAAACTTTACTTAAAAAATTAATAATAAAATATCGTAGAAAGTGTTGACGTCGTCCTGGGTTCGCACCGATTCACGCTAACCGGTCGTAAATACTAGAAACCTCTCATCAAACCGTTCGTTTGATATTTAAAATATAAATATAACTTATCATCAAACCGTTTGCTGAGTATTTAAAATATAAAACCAAAATGTTCTTAGGTTTATACGGTCGTTCAGAATCTTCCGTTGCGTACTTCTACACTAATTTGCCATGTAAATCTGACCTTTCTGGCCGATATTTTAAATATTGTTCAATTTTTTTCAAGGTTATAAACGTCACGTATGACATCTGTCAAATAAAAACTATATCATTAACGAAAATGAGTCGGCACACGATTGAACAGCGCATTAAAATTGTAAAAATCCACTACAGAGTTCTTTTGATACGAAGCGCTTTTTCATTTAACGATTGTTGATTTGACAATCAACAAATTTGAATGTTCCGGCAATATTGTCGATGTGAAAATGGGAACGCCTGCCTGTAACGGCCAAATCAAGGGACGGATGAAAAATATACAAAAATTGAAAAGCAAAATTCCAATTTGCAAAACGATAACAGAGTGTAATAAAAATAATCCAGGTATAATCAATCCAAAAAAGCAAATCCAATAAATAACATTATAGTTATTTCTTAATAAAGCGGTAATTTGTAATCAACACTAGTGTCCAGAACGTCTTTTGGTGAAAACCTACCCTTGAGCGAGTTTCAAAAAGCAGGCCTAACAAAATACCGCCCCTAACGTGTGCGGCACGCGTCCAGCCGATTTAGGGGGGATGGTTTCGCAAAAATTGAAAATATCATCTTCACTTAAGTTACCAGGGCGGAAAAAAACAATCTTGCCTGTGCCGGCAAAAAGTCTAGCGCGTTTACAATACATGTTTTGCATCGGGGCCCAGTTTTGTTCAGTCACGCCACTGGGAGTAGGTATATTTGAATGTGACATCACACTTCTCCCGTGTGCGAACATCCATATTAGAAGCAACACTCGGGGAAAATAAAAATTGTATATACGTAATTTGGTTAATTTAGATGGCTCTTTTACGGTTCATTGCAAGCATTTTTGATAAATAATCTCCTCGAAATAGCCTTAGGTAAATTGTAGACGTCCGAATAGGCCGTTAATTACGCAGTTAACACGCCGTTGAAGGCGCTCGGTAATTAATTGATTTCTCGCAAATATATTTTATCGAATATTTATTGATTCTCCGGAATAGATTTATACGACTGCCCATAAAATAGTAATCCACGGGAACATCCAATCACCTGTTGATGATACTATACTGAAAATACTATTTTTCGTCGAAAGCTAATATGTTGAATTGAATTATTTAGACGGGCTAAGTGGACATGAATATTGTTAATTTATTTGGATATCGTCACCGTCAGCAGCTACACCACATATCATACATATAAGAATTGTATACAAGCGTGTATATTAGACATTCATTATTCCATATTATCGATAGAATCGGAGTTAACTTTGTAAAATATCATCGTAATGGATGGATATAAATTTATTTATTTATTTATATATATTTTGACATCCATATTTTTGTACTAACAGAGGTTGATACATAATAAATATACATAATACATAGTTTATTGTGTGGGATGGAGTAGACTTCACCTCTGGTATATACAGCGTTGTCCTGGCTACTTTGCTAGACTGAAGTCTGTGTTAAAGTAGCCAGTTTTTTTTCGTGCTGTTGTGGTGTTATTTGGAATAAAAAGGGAATTACAAATATGTATAAAAAAGTAAAAACACAATAAAAATATATGGAGTGGGAGTGTTTTAGGACTAGTGAATTATTAGTGAAAGAATTGTATAAATTATATTAAATTATTGGATATCCATGCTTCTGATTCATCTCTACCTGATTGAATCATATATTGGGTCCATATTTGTGTAATCTTATTGGAATTGTACGATTTCCAGTTGGTACTGACTGTGTTGTATAGTTTCGTAGCTAGGAACATGTAGAATCTTTGATAAAATGTCGTTGTTGCTCTCGGAACTGGTGTGTAGATGTTTGTTGATGTCTTGTGTTGTGTCCATGATTTATTGCTTGAGGAGAGTTGTTGTCAGTATGGAAATATTGAACGAGTTTCAACATAAAGATTTGTCTTATATCTAGGACATTGTACTCTTTAAATATAAGATCTGATGGATATCTAAAGGGACGACCAATTATTACCTTGAGAATTGTTTTTTGTGCTTTTTTAGCCGACTCCAATATTGTTTTTGCTGCTCCACCCCAAAATAAAATAGCATAATTAATTAAGGAGTAGCACAGTGCAAAGTACACCGATCTTAAGAGTTTGTAATCAACTATACATCGTATTGTAGTAGTGCTTATTATTATTCCATATTTATTTATCAATTTTATTTTTTTAATTAACGACTCCGATTGAGCCTTTTACACTACACATAATATACATATATTACAGTAATATATAAAGTAAAATAAAAACGAAAAATATAGCATTAAAAACATCACGATTAAAATTACAGTAAAAAACAATGTAGGAAATCAAAATTATACATGTAAAGATTATAAAGTATGTAAATTTTTATCCATAAATGTAAATATTAATTAACATTTTTTTGTTGGTCTCAAATCAATCCTTCTGATGCGCCAGTTATAAAGAAACATGTAAGAATTCCTCCGTATTTCGGTAATGTTATATTCTATACATCATCAACATCCACGTACTCGTTATTCAAGTTTTGGTTCTGTGTAATGGAGAATAAAACTGAGCAACCGTCTCAGTATTGTTACAGTAAAATGATTCTAGTATTTCTGACAGGTACATGCAAGTTATTATAAAAAAATAGTGTCGCGCGGTGATGCCAACAAAGGGTTAAGAAAAGGGCGATGACATTTATGTTTCATTTTATCGTCTCCTATTGGAAGCGAGACCGGAAGTGAAAACTTCCGTCAAGATTACAAAATCTCCACATTGTTGAACGAAAATGATTCATGAAGCAGTTACAGCAGAAGCGAAGGATGGTGTGGATTCGTCTAGTTCTGATCTTCATCGCGAGCCGGATAGTGTGCTCATCCAGCGAGGAAAGTAAGTCATTGCTAATAGCATATAAAATGTTGTAAAATTATTGTACAATAAAACTAAACAATTAAATCGTGTCACGGATTAATAGCGTTCGATAACTTGTATTGTGGATAATTATTACAGTGCGCACGTCATTTCAAATCAGAACTATCTAATTATGATCAAAAATGATTGTTTTTTAATTCGGACAAAGTTCAGAGCGTTCCGGATAGATTTGGGTGTTTATTAACATCATCATCCACGTCGGTCCCTTGTGAATGAGGATCAAGATATTCATGAACTTTTGCTCTCTTGACTTCCAACAGATCAGAGTTGTCACTAGAGAAGTGCCTGTTATTTTTTTCACTTGGTCGGTCTTGGTCGGTCGGTCGACCTTTCTATTCCTCTTTCCCTTTCGATGTGACCCACCGCAACAAAATTCAAAGCTATCTTCTCTTCTTGCAAGATGTACAAGAAATTAAAAGATCGATCTTAGGGCCGGTTGTGTGATCAGTAGTAACTTTTTACTTTAAAAAAAGGTAATAATATATTTTTATTCGCGAAAATGGGTTGTTTGATCGTTAGTAAAAAAATATTTACTTCTCAAAAGTACATCCCGTAGTAAACTCATTTTACTCGCCGATATCCGATAGTAAAAACGAGAATCGACAGTTAAATATGGCGGACTCTTCACAGCTGTTCCAACAGTCATCTGACACATTGATACTTAGAAAGTTGCTGTATAGGACAATGGATTATTCAATATCTCGCTATTTTAGTGATGAGAGTTTGTCCGATGACGATCTCGTTTAGCTCATAATACGAAAAAAATTCACCACTAGAATGATAGATTTCTAACGCATAGGTGAAAAAATCCATAGATAATGCATAAAATAAAGCATGTTTAATGATTATTTGAAAAGGCCTAAAGACATTTTCATCTATGTTTTGACAGCAGTAGATTTGATGTATCAACAACCCGTAAAGGATTTTGTTAGTGAAAAGTTACTATACTAAAAAGTTACTACTGATCACACAATCGGTCCTTAGGCAATTGGTTGAGAGTCAATTTTTGATGTATAGTCAGTCACTGAGGATTGTTGATATTTGTGCATCTTGACGTCCGTTAAATGCTAAACATTACCCATTAGTATATTACCTTTTAAACTATAGATAATCGCTTTAGGCTCTCCATTATATGCACCTGCAATAAATTAAGTTTTACCGAGGATTTTCAAAAAGCAAATAAGTCTTATTTTTCATGTTTATTTAAAAATACAAACATGAGAAATAGTACTGGTTTGATCTGATAATATTAAATTTTTATTAATTTAACAAGGGTCTCATTCCGGATCCCTCCCCCGGTCCTTTCTAGTCCTTCCCCGGGTGAATATTCTATTATCTTGGGAATATTTTGTGACTGCAATACTTCATTAGAAATGAATCAACGATTGCAATCAAAAAGTCTAATTTTGTACCTCTCTTTGATCCCAGACTGGCCATGGTCTTCAGACAAGGATTCCGGAGTGCAGCGGGCCGTGGAGGGGAGTGATGTGGTGCTCAGGTGCGCGGGGAGGCTGGAGAACGCCTCCGCACACTGGGAGTACAAGGTTGTTATCGTGTTACACGGAGTACAAAGGCCGAAGCCAAACGTGGTTTTTGTATTTCCAGACAGCTCCTCCACCTTACCGATTCCGGACCAATAACGAATGTTCTCCTCTAGCGTATCCCCTACCGACTGCTCTACCTATCTCGACCTTTGATCTTTCATATTATTATAAGGCTTACAAGTAATATAGTTAGCCCACTTGCTACTGGCCTTTCAACACACGACCGAGATAACTAAATTTCGCTGTTTGTTTGCTTGAATGATTGATAAAAGTTTTTAATTTTATAATATCTGAGATTTTGAATCACTTTATAAGATATTATTGTGCTATCAGTGCCATGGGCGACCACCGTTATCGCCTAAAGATAGAACATTCCCCGGTATGACATCTTAGGCATTAATGGCACATGTCCACGATGATATCTCAATGGGACGTTGATCGAATTCAAATCCGGGAGTAAAACATACTGGGTGATGATTCATAGATCGCTTTACTCTGAACTATGTATCATTCTTTAATGTTACGTACTTTAGTGATCAGTATTACCCAAGTTGTATACCCCACCGAATAAGAAACTCGTTAAGTGCCAATTATAATCATTATTACAATAATAATACTGTTTATGGTACAATGATCTACGGAGACAATTCACGGAGACAAACGGCTGAGTAAGAGGACGCGCTCGGCGTGTGTCTTCTTTTTAAGTCCGCCACACACACGCACACACGCATACATCTACAACCGGCGGTGCTGGCGCGATAACACACAATCTCAAGGATATCATATTTATGGTGTTTTCGAGACGAATCTCCGAAAGAAATCCCATCCGTGGACACGGACCATAAAAATGCATCTAATGTATGTATTTATTTATATATTTATACGGTACCATATATCATTAAGGGCGCGCTCAATCAATTCAATTTTCCAGTGAGACGGGCACAGTTCAAACTTATTGTATTGTATGTATTATATAGTTTCTAATAAATAAATACATTCAAGGTCACGACAGCAGAGTAAGAATCTGATTGTGTGCACTTGTAGCTGTGTGCAATTGTCTTTGTTACCAAGAAACTAAAGGACATTTGTCAAAGGGCAAACTGTTTTATGTATAAATGAAGTGTTCAGGTCAAATGTTACGAAACATGGTGTTACCGTGATTGTTCACACTTTGTACCTAATATGATGGACAGTAAAAATGTTTTAAAAACAAAAAATATCCTCACAGACAGATTTCTGAACAAGCGTAGCAAAGATTATTTATAGAAAATTACATAAATAAACAAGTAGAAAGTAAATAATCCATGACATAACTGCTATTTACATAAGAACTAAAAGCAAATATTATGATTATTTTTGATGAGTTATATAGATGTGCGTATAATATGTATTAGCTTGATTTAATATCCGTTGTTTTTTAAAAAAAATATATTATTAAGGAAAACACACTCTTATTGTGAAGTTGTAATTATTCAGAACAAACGGTCTGTCATATTTTAAATACTAAATTAATGTATTAATTATAAATATATACATATAAAATCTATTTTGTCGAAAAATATTGTTTTTTTTTTTTTCAAATAATGGAACGACAGGTGTATTAATTTGAAAAATGTAACATATAGGTTCGAAAATTTGTCAAGAAATAATGGCGTTATAGCACAAAGGTAGTGCACTTCCCCGGATTGGAAATAGAGATCCAGGTTCGTATCCCGGTGACGCAAAAACAATATTTTTCGACAAAATTGATTTTATATGTATATATTTATAATTAATACATTAATTTAGTATTTAAAAATTATATTGTAACATAACCCAAAACGAAAAAAAACTCTAAATATATTATGTACAATTCATTTGAGATCCATACATCTGGTAAATTTCCACACCTTGCCTAGTTTTCTGAGATGACGAACAATATTGAACAATATTGTGGAATGATCGATGTTGAAGTTCTCAGCTAGCGTCCTAGTGATGTAACTTTCGTCCTCTTTCACAGCTACAAGAAGGATCCGGTCTTCAAAATCCTAAGATCGACTCTTTCTTGTCATCTAAGCTGGTATCACCAGCTTTGAAGCGATCAAATCACTCTCGGCATGCCCTTTCGCTAATCGTTCCTTCGCCGAGAAGATCGTCGAGATGGCGAAATGACTCAGAAGCATTCCACCCCTTCTCCGAGTGGTAAAGCATCATGTGTATGGTTTTCGATGCGCATTTTAATTTCCTAACCCTATTAAAGAATTATATTATGACAAATGTCAATTAAACGTCAAATTCAAAAACGTCGCGAAAAAAACAGATAATTATGCATCAACCTAATATGTAGTAAAAGTATTAGAAAAAGTAAAGAACAAATTTTAGGGAAGCTGCAAAATAAAGCTTTTGAAGGTTCTTTTAATGCAGTAATTTAAATATTTAAAATATGCAAGTTCTTTCTAGTTTATAATATACCTTCTCTTATCTCATTCTCCATATTCCAGGCGTGCGGGCCAGGTCAGCTAAACGAGTCCAGCTGCTCTGCTCCTGGGGGCTGGGCCGAGGTGAAGGGATCCGCCACGGGCCGGCTGAGCATCAGGGCCGTGGGCTCCCACCATCAGGGCCTGTACCGCTGCCGGCAATCTGCCACTGCCAGTATAGAAGTGCATAACGCTGTACGGTTGGAGGTTATATCCAAAAACAGCGGTAAGAATGGAAATATTCAACTTCTTTATTGCAGATGAGCATCGACGATCTGCGGATGTCATCCGAAGACTTGGGATAGATTAAGGAACTTGACCCAAAAAGCTTTTTAAGGACGACAACAATGTTTACTATTAATGTACTGTAATAAGTACGCGTGATCGAATGAGTATGGAAGGAGCTACAAAATTTTTGGAGGACAAACTGTAATGTGGTCCTATATTCTACGTCTGTTTTTAAGGAATTCAAATTTGTTTTTTACGAGTATTGTTAGCAAAAATACGATTACCTATAGTTTCCTTTGGAGTAACTAAAAATATTAGTCCCCAATGTAAAATGTAAAAAAGGGGTCCCTGTATAAAAAGTAGTGATGGTCGTTATTTTGACTGTTATTGTGACTGTGATTGTGTTCGATTGTAACGATGACTGATAACTGATTATCGTAATTCTTCAAGCAATGACTGGTACACTAGAAAATAAGCCTCCGACAGTTAAATGTTAATTACCAATCATCGTTAAATCTCAGTTACCAATCATCGACGAAATCACAGTCACATAACGGTTTACCATCACTAATAAAATAGATCTTATACGTATTTTATGTTACCTATATCTGACTCTGTATATACAGGGTAGCCTAAAAAAAGTGAGAACCTTTCGTAACACATGAATTATTTCAAAACATAATTCTTAAGAATTAATGTGTTTTTTTGCACAATATTTAGCTAATCAGAAATCATCAAAACACCCCATATTGCATCATCTAGTGGGTTTAAATCTGGCCTGTTCGGTGGCCACATGCCTGGTGAGATGAAATTAACATTCTCACGATGAAGAAAGTTAATTGTATTTCTAGCTGTGTGAGATGGAGCTCCGTCCTGCTGTAATGTCCAGTTATGCTGTAATGTCTAGCCATACTCCAGGCTTTGTTTTGAAACTCTTTGATCATTTCCCTAACACCCTGATGTTTTTCAATTCGCAAATTTTTGATCAGAATACGGTCTTCTGCAGTGATTTTTGTCATTCTGAGCAATAATTTGAAAAAATCAAATATAATTTTTTGTATTTTTTATTTATTTATTTAATCAACGAAATACAATGGCAAAATACATGTTATATACATGCATGGTTTTTACTTCGCTTACCTCTCCAAAAAAGAGACCAGCTCTTGTGCTCGGAGAGGGAGTTGCACTACAATAATTTTATATAATACCTTATATATTCTATTCATTGTCCGTTTGTGTACTTCTGAAGTATTCTGTAATATTGTTTATTATCCAATTATGCGTTTTTGAAGTGTTCATTTAGTTTCTTTTTAAAAGACAAACATATATAAACAATGGGAAGATTAATAATCAAAGATGGCGACCGGAAAATGCCGAAAAAAAACTTTATATAATATAATAAGTAAGCGAATTAGTAAACTATTTAAACTATTGTTGATATAGTTAAATTAATTTTGATGTAATTAAATCACATTTTGCGAAATGTTCTCACTTTTTTTTGGCCACTCTGTATGCCTGGCAAGATGAAAGATTTTAAGGGCACTGTCTTACTAAAGAGATACATTTTCAAGGTAGATAACGTAGGGTTATCAGAACTGAGAATTTTTTGATAATAAAAATACGTAGATGATTCTATGAGTTTCTAGAAACTTGGTGAATTGTTTAGATGATTCTCAAGGGTTTTTGATGTGGAAATTTTCCACCGATGCAATCGGTTAATTCAAAATAAGAACATTAATCGGATATTTTGGACCCCTACGTGCGTGGTTACACCACACCGCTTTCAGTAGTTTCAAAATATAATATTTTATTATTACGTTTCAGATGTAGATTTGGATTTACCCATCTTCTTAGACGGTCTGCCGAAGAATTTGACAGTTTACAAGGATTCACAGGTAAAAAAAAAAACGACAAATCAATCAAACACCCACCAACGTACGGATTTAAACAAATTTTTGTTGTAGTTTCATAATAATAGGAAACAATTCACTTAATCTTCAAAATATTGCTAGTTTTCATGTTAAATCGGCATTTATATTAATGGGCAGTAGCGTAACTATGTCAATGCGATAGATTGGGGCCAAAATATTTGGCATTAATATTTTTGCGAGTGTCGTTATTTTTCTCATAGTTAATGTTAACTGAAAATATTTACTACTTCCGAGCCAAGTTTGTACAACTCCACAATAAACGAGTTGGGTAAAAAAAATTAAGTATAATTAATTATGTTATGTATATACAATACATGTATAATAAAATATATTTGAATAAAAAAAAATATGTAAAAATAAAACACTAATTTTTTTATTTTACTCGCATAATTTACTTGAGCCGCGTTTCGTCTTGCAAGGGCATTATCAATCTAACAATTTAACTCAACAAAAACAAAATGTCTCTCCTGCCGTATTGTCTTCTTAGATTGTACAATTATATAGCTGTCCTCTTCTACAAATTACCCACGATATTAAAATATCATCAGTGTTGAAACTGAATAGTTACTTAAAATAATTAGAAGCATTCAAAATGTAAGGAAATCCTCAGAACTCCAATGAATAATGTTGTCCCTTTTTTTCATGCAAATAAAATTGTATAGTTATCGAGTTAAATTGCTAGATTGATGATGCCCTTGCAAGGCGAAACGCGTCTCTAGTAAATTAAACGGGTAGAATAAAAATGGAATTATAAAATTTAAAAAATCCTTAAGTGCAATACAAAAACATGTGAAAACATAGTCAATGTATTATTTAGTAGCAGTACCCCACTAATGTATTGGACCAGGGATCAGACTATCACTGACAAGCGAAAATCGCCTTAAAGCGAAGCAATTATTACAAGTGAATTTAAATACGTAGGTTATATTCGTAAAAGTGTGAATATTACAGGAGATAAAAGATAATTTTGTTTAATCGATAAATCACGCAGTACACATTGTATACAATACTTATTTAGTGGGCCATTTTTCCATTCTGAATCGGAGCCCAATTTTTGCAGTGCTAATGGGCCCGTATCAAGGCCTTGCTACACCGCCGAGTTCGCTCCAGATTTTTCATACTTTACAGCTTATTGCACTGTCGAATTCGTGTTATATATTATGTTCTGATAACGGCGTACTGCAGATAATAGATTGGGCTGTTTGCTTTTATGGCGTATGTTCGAATTAGAAATGATTTTAACAACTGTATACGCGATAACAGGATCAAGATAAGCGGAAATATCTATAACAGACATCTTGTTCATTGCCACTTTCACACGTGTACCGAGGATAATAAATTATTATAGGTTCATTTCTGCGGAATAAAATCTTTTTGATTTATTACCAGGTGGGGTGGGGTGAGGTGGCTGGCTTCTTTTTACGGCCAATAAATGCGTTGGCCATAAAATCTCTGTTAAATATTTTTATCGCGTTTTTAACGATTGAAACGACTTTGATTATTGCTCTGTTCTAAGTACTTATTTTGATGCAATCGGAGTGTCCCTAAGATGGATATTATCTAATCATATTTGTACAAAAGCGTATTCTGAAAAGTTCTGAATATGCAGTCGTTCTTAATTTATTTTGATATTAATTATTTGAACATTTTTAGTTCTACTGGCAACATATTTTTACGTTACTGTTTGAATTAAGAGTAGAATTGGATAATGTTCAGCTGAGCTCCGTGATTAAGTATTTATTTGTCAAAGATATTACACTGAAGCATAGCTTTGAAAAGATGTATGCTCTGTTATATCTTGAGGGTTAAGTCGGTGGTTAAATGAAAGAGTGATGATTGGCGTGTTGGTGTTTATTGTGACAGTATGATAAAGCAAGGAAGACAGATATATATTTATATATATATATATTTGGGGGTTATGTCGGTGGTTAAATGAAAGATAAATGTTTGTTTGCGCGTGTTGAGATTTTATTATGACAGTATGGTAAAAACAAGAAAGACAAAATGAAATGAATAAATGTAACAATGAAATGATGTAGAAGGTGCGTGTATATTACGGAATGAAATAATGTGAAGCAATTTGGCTGCCTCGCCGGCGCTCCGGGGCCGGCGAGATCGCCGCTGTAGAACGCTGAAACTAGAGAGAGCGCCTAGCGGTGAATTCTGAGCCAGGCTCGTGGCAGCAACCGGCAACGCTGTCGCTAGCGTCGATGCCGACTGAGATGGCGGTGGATTTGAATTCTGGTCGCTACATATATATATATATATAAATATATATCTGTCTTCCTTGCTTTATCATACTGTCACAATAAACACCAACACGCCAATCATCACTCTTTCATTTAACCACCGACTTAACCTTCAAGATATAACAGAGCATACATCTTTTCAAAGCTATGCTCTATTCTATATATATAAATATATATAGAATAAAGAAATGCAAAAGGTGTGCGTGAATTATCAAAAGAAGCTAGTCGGCGGTCTATGACGTCTACCCTCCCCTTTTGGGGTTGTATGATTTATATAGCTTCTTTTTGGCTGCCTTCTGAATTTAATATGATAATGAGACTCACGTTAAATTGTACAGGTACTCTGGTACGATGATACCAGAGCCAACCTACGATGGTATTGTAAGGATCAGATTTCAAATTCACCGCCTTCTCAGCAGGCACCGTTGCTACCGACGTAGCTTTGCCGGCTGCCGCTACAGGTCTGGCCCAATTCCTCACAGAGAGCTCTCTCCTGTTTCATAGCTTCGCAATGGCGGTCTTGCCGGCCCACGCGCACCGAGCGAGACCGCCGACTCGCTTCATTTTATAACTCACGCGCACCTTCTGCATCTTTTCATTTTTTTCATTCTATCTGCCTTCCTTACTTTATCATTCTGTCACAATAAACGTCAACACGCCAATCATCAATCACTCTTTCATTTAACCACCGACCTCACTCCCAAAGTATTATGATGATAATGTTGATAATGACTAAATGTAACAAAATTAAAAAAAATGTAATTATGAAACGAAACGAGAATAAACAACTCTCAAAACAATTCGGGATAGGGTGTAAATAAATAAAATAAAGCACCAACCCGAACAGTATTCTGTATATGAATTGTATTGAATTCGGAGACGGTTGTACGTCGCTTGCTTACTTTACTGTCACTTGTATTTCGACCAGAGCTCGCAGTTATACATACTGGTGAAGAAGATTTTCTTTACCTCCTTACTGCATGGGTAAAAGTGTGAAAGTTAATTAATTAAATAAAAATTCTCTCTATTATTACCATGCAGTACTATTTTTACATCTTGTATTCAATATATACATATACACTGGTCCTTTTTGCGTCTTTGAACTTCCTGCCCTCTGTCACCAGTGATCAACGCGCCCAAACCCTCGCATCCAGCTACTTAGAATGTTTTTGGTGATGCATTAGCACAATTTGCAACCGTATACCTGATACGTCATCGATCGTTTTTGATTTGATTCCTTCCTACAGGCGATGTTTCAGTGTAAAGTGTCCAGTCACACAGCGCCGCTGCTCCTGTGGATGGCGGCCGGCGGCGGCGACGGGGCCGCGGGGGCCGTGCGCCACCAGCGCGGCTGGTACACCCCCATGCGGGGGGCCGGCGAGCTGGGCCTGCCCGGGGACATGCACGTCAGCAAGATGGTCCTGCCCAAGACGCGCGCCCGGGACGCCGGCCTCTACTACTGCGTGGCCATCAACACCAAGGGTTTCAGCTACAGCAGCGCATACCTCGAGGTGCCGATTAATTCCATCTGTCATATTTTCAAATTTGACGGGGGTTTAATAATAGTGTTTAATTTAATGAGTGCTTTTGCAATATTTAATATAGTTTTCAGTTCACACTTCTTTGACTTTAGAGTTTCAAATTCCATGTGGTCCATCAAGGTGCAACAGAATAACATTATACTTCACGAATTTATCAACTGTTAAAAATCCTTTAGGGCCTTTGTTCGAGTGTGGGTCTCTCGATGGGAGATCCTTCAGAGAACCATTAACGTTGTTCGAATTTGTCTTGAAATTTTAGATATTAATTGTTAATCTAATTTTATTTTACTTTGTTTATTTCCTTTTAATGTAATTTCTAAATTCTAGCTACTATTTAAATTCTGTGTTGCTTATCTTGTGTTAAACTGCGACGTATCGTGTGCTGCTTTTGTGGGTTAAATCTGTCAGCAGTGGTGTGCGGAGTGTGTGTCCCCTATTTGTTTTCCTTTTGTGCCGACCTTTTCCCTTCTCACTTCCCCTCTATTCCCCGGACCTGACGCTGCACTTTACCAACTAAACATTGAAATTGACATTCATCGCCAAATCTTTGTAACTCGTGATTTTCTGTTTTGACCTGCAACTTGTTTTGATTGTTAATTCTTTATAATTACATGTATTTTCTTTATTAATAAAGCGATTCTGCCGGGGACAATGAGGGCAACTTCTGTTTTGGCAGCTGCGAGGTATCGCCTGTGCGAGGTGCTAACGATCAGCCGCCGTAGTAGTATTAAAATAATGCCAACCAGGCGGCGAAAGTGTAGAACTGAGATAGGAGCTTTCAGCTTATTACGTCGGTCCTGGGTAAGCGGTGGGTCAGCCCTCATTGTCACTGTTCAAAGATTCAATCACTTTACATTCGAGCCATCTTAATGGCCGACGTCCATAGGTGAGATTTCTCTCGGAGATTCGTCTAAGCACTATTCGTTCATTCAAAGCAGTAAAGGTTGGTACAGAATTCAATGCGAATTATTGAATCGATGCAACGTCATATAAAATAATGCGTTATTCTAATCCGGGAGCGATCTTCCGAATTGGAATAACGTATCCAGTATGTATTTACCTTTACTGATTCTAAGAGATCAAAGTCTCGTTAAGATATCACAGCGTAACCGCCATTACGAGTAGGTTATTTTTACTTGCTCTAGTATTTCACATGTAGGTACATATAAAGATGATTTCGCATGTACAGTGTGTAACAGACCTAGTCCACAATATTTTATAGGTAGATACCTGACTAAATTACGAGTCAAAAATATTCAAGAGATATGTGCCTAATCTCAACCATGTCAGAGATATAAGCATTTAAAAAAAAAAGTAGTTACGCTATTATTTCAATTTATTGAAATATTTCATTGATTCCAAATTATATAATGGATACATAAAATTAAAGATCATCGAATTTTGAGCAGCTAGATCATTTTTTGTTAGATGATTTAGGGCCTGAGGCAAAGATATGAATTATTAATGGAACAATTTCGCAAATATTTATTTCGAAGTACGTAGACTTCAAGCTTAACATGATTTTGTAAAAAATTTAAGTAATAATATTTTCCGTAGCAGTGCAGAATTTGTACATATTCCTTAAACATTTTCGACTCGCAATTTAGTCGGGTATCCGCTCATAAAATATTGTGGACTAGGTCTGTATATGTCCTAATTTTTCGCGTACAGGTAAAATGAGGATTACAAACCAATAATTTTCATAAGGTATTTTCTGCTACTTCTCAGTTACTGGATTTTATGACGAACAGTTATCGAGGGGGTTGAAAAGGTTGTCGTAAAGTAAGATGGCTCCTCTTTATTTAATCAGTGGTGGTTATTTTAACAATCATGGGATTGTAGCGATCGGAATTCATATTCACCGCTATTTCAGTCGGCATCGACGCTAGCGACAACGCTGCCAGCTGCTGCTACAAGCCTGGCTTGATAATTCACCGCTAAGCAGTCTCTCCAGTTTTATAGTTTCACAACGGCGGTCTTGCCGGCCCATGCACCCCGAGCAAGACCGCCAACTCGCTTCATTTCATTTCATAATACACGTGAACCTTCTACATTTTCATTCATTCCTTGCATTCAATCTGTCTTCCTTGTTTTTATCATACTGTCATAATAAACCAACACACGCCAAATCACATTTATTTCATTTAACCATCGTCCTAACCCCCAAAGGATGTACTCAATTCTCTTCATCTTTAAATCTTACGTCTCTCTTCCTAAACTGTTTCGAACAGTTCAGAAGTGGTCCCTTCACTCCGTGCTTAATTAACTCTGTGTACTGTTTGAAATGTATAATTATAATTCTTCTATACCTTTTCTGATGGGTTAAATAAACTTAAGAAGCTAATATAGCATATTTTCTTGTAAAAAATGGTAAGAATTATACAATATTAAAATCGTCTATTATTTTTGAAACGACCCAATATTAACTAACCTCAGTGGGGACAGGGCGCCGCCCAGACAATCACAAATTACCGTGGAAAAAATTGAAAGAAAATAAGTAGGGGGGGGGATCAAAAACCGCCCTGGTACGTTTCTCTTTAGCACTACACCACTGATTAATCTCAATAAAATTCGTAGTTCGATTCAATATTAATGAACAAAGAGTGTACCGGTTTTTTTCGAGTTACTAATAACAGTGTTGCAGGTTATTAGTAGGTGTTATTGAATTTTTACCGAGTTTATATTTTTTTAAATAATTAAAGTATTACAGGTTATTGGCTCGGACAGTGAAGACGAGTGGTATCAGGTTTCCAGTGACAGCTCGTCCCTGTACTTGCTATTCCTGCTGCCCCTAGCTCTGGCAGTCGGCCCTGCCCTGCTTTGGGGATTCTACTTGTGGAGGAAGAAATTCAGCCGAGAGAAGGGCGAGTATCAGGAGGCAGCGCAGTACATTTGATGATTTGTTAATGAACCTTTCCGCTGCCCTTCGCGCTGCCACCAAGTCTGCTCTTCATTAACATACTATACCAGTGTAGGTAAACACTACCCCATCATGAGAATACGTTGAAAGTGACTGAAATGAAACTCTGCTTAGATAAAAGTAAAGACATTTAGTGTTGAAAAGGATTTCCAGTTACAAATTTACACATATTTAATGACTATTGAAGGATGATACCTGTGATTTTTTCATCATCACTTTCATCCCCTTATTCTAAGGGCCGATGATCAGTGGTAACTTTTTACCATGCTAAAAAAAGTTTGGGGAACGTGGATCACAGTTTTTTACGGGTTGTTTGATTGTTTGTAAAAAATGCGATGGTTAACTAACTTAACTCACAAATATCGGATGGTAAACACCGAAAATCGTCAGTTAAATGTGGCGGACTCTTCACAGCTGTTTCAAAAGTCAACTGTCTCATTTATTTCAACTTACATATACGTACAGATTATACATTATATATATATACAAATAAAGCGAACATTCAAACATATCTATTCCATTCAAGATTCATAATGTAAGAGATGTTCACTGTCTTCTTAACTGTACCGAAGTCTGTACTGAATGAGACAGGTTCATCAGTTATATATGCCATTACAAATATTATATATTTAAAATGAAGTAAACAGGGTTATAAAATATTTTCGCTATCCCACGATTGAAACACAGTACAGAAAAATAATATAGGAAATTATGTTTCGTTCATGTGATCATTTGTTCAAACATTGGTGTTTCGAAAGATGTAGTATATGACAATAAATCATTCATTATCTCTTTATTTTAGTGATGAGAGTTCGTCCAATGATGATCTCGTTATTTAATATACATTAGCTCATAATCCGAAAAAATTCGCCATCCAACCTAGAGGCGAATAAAGTCATTTTACAATTAATTGTCTTCCTACACTTCCTTCGTACCTATGTTTTGACATAGACATAAGTTGGATGTACCAACAACCTGTAAATGATGATGAACCACGGGGATAGTAAAATTTACTACTGATCATACAATCAGCCCAGAGCACAAAAGATTTGTAGGCCCAAAGTTTCTACGAGGTGCTTCCATGTTGCCCTGTGTTTTATAGTTGATGACCAATCAGTGCCGAATTTGAATTCGTAACGTTTTTAACGCTGTTTATCTCAACTCAATCTGAAGCAACTTACCGGCCGCTTAGTTGAGATCTTCATAGAAGTAAGAATTCCATGACGAGGGTTTCACTTATCATGAGTTTAGCTCACTCACTTCTGTAACTCCTCTTGGATATCTGATTTTTGCAGTTTGGAATTTTATGATTTTCTACTATATATAATTCAATTAAAGTAGAAACAATGACACCACTGGAAACCATGCATTAGAATTATCCTGCCATTTTACTAATATTATATCACCATTACTTTTTTTAAATTCAAAAGAAATTCGAAAAACTGTTGAACTCAAAAACACATAACTTCAAATTAGGACCCTGGATGTTATTGACTTTAATGGACATTTGATTTTTATTAGAAGTGCTTTAGTGATCTGTTGTGATAATTTAAATAAATTGTGTACATAGGAGTACGTATAAATACATTTAAACTTATAATTATTTTGTTTTTTTCATTAGTAAGTAATAAATAAAAATTGATTAATTATATACTATTGTATTTTACTTTACTTAACTTATTCCCTTGTTTACTTCAATTTTAATGTTAATAAAAAAACCTAATAAAGTAAACCATATGAATAATTCTCACGATAGCAAATATGTACACACATTTTATTTAAGAATATTTGTCCACGATTTAAAAAAAAATCTATTTTTATGTTACTTTTTTAATATTGGACCCAACTCCTATCTAACCCAAATTAAAATGAATTCATTTTGCGCGTTTTTCTAGCTAGGCGAATTTCCTACAACCAGTTACTAGCATAGATCTAAGTATAACCTATATAAACAAAATTCAATAGTTAGACACATATTTGGCAAAAGCGCAATTACAAACCTACTTACATTTTTCAAATACAATAAAATAACTATAATAATGTTTGGTGTGATCCATTTGAAATATTATTGACGTTTCCACATATGCCCTCAAGACACTAGTTTTATTCCACTATTATTCTTCCTTTTCTACGTCTATGTAAAACTAATCAGGAAATTGTAAACAGCCAACTAAATTTAACTACGAGTCCTATTCTAAAATTTTTTCCTAAAAATTATTCGACTAAATTTGTATTGAGCAGCAATTTGAGTTAGGTACTAAATTTATTTTTTAAATAATTGTTGTTTTTTTTTTTAATTTTAAATATAGATTCTGATGAAGAAACAATGCTATATATTTTTAGTTAGTTATGACATCCTGAAGAAGAAAATAGTATTTTTCGAAACCGGTAGATGTATTTAAACTCAATTCAGTGGTTAATAAAACAAAGATAATAAATAAAAAATATTTGTTTAATTGTTTGGAAATAAGAAAAAGTCTTTATAAAGTAGTAGATTATCATTATTTCCAAATCAATGTGGATAATATTTTTTATTAGAATGGGCAAAATTAAATAAACTTAATTTTAATGAGTTTGGCCCTTTTGTGATGTTCTTTAGTAGAACATATAAATACAAATAGGCTTTCAAATAGTAATTTACCTATACCTTTTACATTTAAAATGAAATAAATTAATATTTAAATAGTTTAATACAAATTGGTACAATAAAATAAACCCATCGAGTTTTTAATAAAAAAAAATTATCGGATAAAGAAGTCTAAACGGAATTTTATTGACACAGACTTCAAGACAATTACATATACTTATTAGAACAAATAATAATTTCTAACGAGATACAAAATATCGTTGTTTTTTTTCTTATTGTCTTGATATTCAATATTTATAATCTAAAACAAAAATCAATTTGACTTCATTGTCGATCAGCCATGCCAAGAAGATTAGCAAGTACTTACCCGCGTTTTTACATTATTAAGTTGGCAGCGCGTTTTTTACGTCTACCTCGGAAGTTCGAATGCGGAAATCAGCCATTCTGCCCGAATAATTCGTGCTGTGTTTTCGCTTTGGTGAGTCCCGTCTTGAAATCTTTTTCTTTACGTGCAATCCGAGTCTCAGGACTGGAATTAATCATCTAAAATGACACCGCCGTGCTTCAAATACATAACGCGTCGTTTATTTTCAATGAGTAATACTTGAAATGACATTATTTTCAATATTTTAACGTCTGACATTTTACGTTTCAGTCCTTAAATTTCGCGTGAATTCCCTATTCTCACAAGATGGGTAGGGAGGACAAGGCTACCTGGAAGTCAAACTACTTCACCAAGCTTATTGTAAGTATAATATAATGTTATTATTGTGTTCGTTTATTCGGTATACAACTTCGAATGTTTGCAATGACGCATGAAAACGTGGCGTATGTGCATCGAAAGTTATATGATCTGAGCAAATTTACATTCGATACATGTGTTATTCCTTTGTAACGATTACCTCAAATTTTTAGCGTATGCACGTGTATCAAAAAGCGTAATTATGTAGGACGCTCTTAAATATTAAAACGAAGCAATATCTTGTTGAATTCGCTGGTTGGCCTTTGATGCGGAGTAGCATTCATATATATATATATATATATGTATGAATGCTACTTTGCATCAAAGGCCAAACCAGCGAATTCAATATATATATATATATTTAATACAAAACCGTGTAATGTGATATTTAATCAGTTTGTTTTGATTGCAGCAACTTTTGGACGAGTACCCAAAATGTTTCATCGTGGGTGCCGACAATGTGGGCTCCAAGCAGATGCAGCAAATCCGCATGTCCCTGCGCGGGCACGCTGTGGTCCTCATGGGCAAGAACACCATGATGCGTAAGGCTATCCGTGGGCATCTGGAGACCAACCCCGCCCTGGAGAGGCTCATGCCCCACATCAAGGGGAATGTGGGCTTCGTCTTCACCAAGGGAGATCTCGTTGAGGTTAGTATTTATATTTTCCAAAAAATATGAATTAGATTCATTTGGTCCCTTTACCTTGCATGCCCTCATCAATCTTGGAGGGTGGCTTCGCTGTGGGACGAGAGTGATGCTTCATTTCTATCCTAATATGGTGATCTAGTCTGATCTGCATATTGGCAATATGAGAGCAACAATGTGTACTTAATCTTTAACATATTATTGTTCTTTTCTAACTATTTTCTAATCCGTGTTCTGTATTGTAGGTGCGCGATAAGCTGCTGGAGAACAAAGTGCGAGCCCCCGCTCGTGCCGGAGCTATCGCCCCACTGTCTGTCATCATCCCGGCCCAGAACACCGGTCTGGGGCCCGAGAAGACATCCTTCTTCCAGGCTCTGTCTATCCCGACCAAGATTTCCAAGGGTAGGTTTACCTTATAGCTCTCGCTGCGCTGTCCCTTCTAATACTGGCTACCCTATTACCATAGAGTTTTCGGCTTCGCTTTGGGACTAAAGCGACACATCATTACTATCCTGTGTGGTGGCGGACGTGTTACCCTCACACTGGAAATATGATTGTTACATTATTGTCAATTACATTCTTTACTATTGTTTAAAATGTATTATTTTCATATCATGACAAAATGGTCAGAATTAGTATTCAGTGTTTATTTTGGCTGTTCCAACTGTTTGGAAATTGTTTAATAAACGATCACATAAACCAACAATCTGTTAATATTTGCCTATTTTCCACAGGAACAATTGAAATCATCAACGATGTACCCATCCTGAAGCCCGGAGACAAGGTGGGAGCTTCCGAAGCCACCCTCCTCAACATGCTCAACATCTCTCCCTTCTCGTACGGACTCATGGTGGAACAGGTAATGCATTTTCCTCGCTTACACTACAATCGCGTCCCTTCTAATCCTGACCACGCTTACGTGTGTGGTGCAGATTCGCTTTGGGACAAAAGTAATGCCTCATCTCTATCCTAGTATGGTGATCCAGTCTGATCTGCATATTGGCAATATGAAAGCCACAAGCATTAATATTTTGCTCATAAATTAATCGCAAGCCATTTTTGTCACATGTTCGACGACTAATTTGGCACTATCATTGTAGGTATATGACTCTGGCACCATCTTCGCTCCTGAGATTCTGGACATCAAGCCCGAGGACCTCCGCGCCAAGTTCATGGCTGGAGTTGCCAACCTGGCTGCCGTGTCTCTCGAGATCGGTTACCCCACCCTGGCATCCGCTCCTCACTCCATCGCCAACGGTTTCAAGAACCTGCTGGCCATCGCGGCCACCACCGAAGTGGACTTCAAGGAAGCTGCGACCATCAAGGAGTTCATCAAGGATCCTTCCAAGTTTACGGTGGCCGCTCCTGTGGCTGCCGCCCCTGTTGCCGAGACCAAGGTCGCAGCCAAGGTGGAAGAGGAAGAGCCCGAGAGCGACGACGACATGGGTCTGGGTCTGTTTGATTAAAGCCAACCTCCGCACCACCACTGGAAGCGTCACAGCCTGCCTGGCACCGGAACCAATACTTGTCGAGTTGGCAGCTCAATGGCAATTGGGAACACTGCTAGCAGAGTCTCAACATTCCTTGTAGCGCTCGTGTGGTGGAAATAAATACTTTGGGAAAAGTTTATTTTGTTTTATTTTATTAATCCAAAATACGAAATTGAACAGTTACATTAAGGCTTCGTTTTTTAAATTTTCATACTGTTTAGTGAAAATATACCCTGTTAAAAAAGATAAATAAAATCATTTAAGTTGTCACAGCTTGGTGGGAACGATTAAAATCTAATTCATTGATGTGGAGGCTCAAGAAACCAGTTGTGGTATAGGGCCGGATCTAGAAGCCGCCCAACCAACACCTAAACTAGCCCTAGAATCAGATGTTTAGTATTATACATTTTGATTCACGGCAGTACGGCTGATTCTGTTTCTTGGCAAATACATCCAAAGTTGTTGCATGAAGGTCCCATGTTAATCCTCAGCTTAATGTTTTTACTATGTATGGAAAATAATATTTCAGAAATCATGACAAAAGCAGAGCCATGGAGTTGGAAAAATTACTGACTAAAGTTCATCTGAATTTTTTTTTTTTTTTTGCATAATCTCATTTCTGGTTTGTAAATTATTAAAAATAATATTACATTAAAAGCCTTCGCGTCTACCTAATATATGAATTCATATTCATTGACTTGATGGTATGTATTTGGTAGGTTTTTATAAATAAAAATTAAGTACACAGAATTAATCAAATTAAATAGTATGTTATGTACAAATATTTTAATTGATTAGGAACACATCCTTATTATATAATTCAGAATGTAGGTCTGTGATATTTTAAATACAAATTAAATTACTGTGTTGGTAAAGCATAGTCGGATAATGCACATTTCCCGAATTGAAAGAGATCAAGGTTCGAATCCCGATAGCAACAATATTTTTCGATAAAATTGATTTTGTATATGCGTATCTTTCTAATTAATACATTTAATTTGTGTTTACAAATGTGAGAGTATGATGTGCATGTGCTAGTGAGAAACCTCTCCATTAAATGTATTTGACACTGATAAATCACTTCATTTCGAATTTTGTTTTAATTTGCATCGTCATGCTGTCTGAAATCCAAATGATATGAATCTGTTGAACAATGTACTGGGTCTGTGAAAAGGTATCAATTACTCGGGAGTTGTAGAAAAAAGTGCAATGTTTAAGGGAGTTACGGTAAGTTATTCTATGAAAGACGACATGACTACCAATATGAATAGGGTCCAAGAAGTTATCGATCTTGGCTTGCCTAAAATTATATTCATTCAATGATTTTAGGTTTGATTTTCAATTTTAAGAAGCACAATGGTTTGTAAATAATATTGGAACGTTATTTATTTAATCGACAAGCTAAATGAGAAGCAAATAAAAATACGAAAACATCGTAAAATTTAATAAAGGCGAACATTTGTTTATATGTAATACTGTTACTCAATCGATGGACAATGTTGAAAAATTCTTTGTATATTAAGAGAAAGGCTGGAATATGTGTTGTATTAGAATAAACATCACCATTGAACTAAATTGATTTTTTCAAACATTGATCAAGAAAATTTTATTAAAATGTAACCTTTTTCTGGTTCAGAAGAGTTAGCGTAAAAATTATTGTGATATTACGGAAATGAAGATGACGTATGAATTTATTTATTTATGTGCATAGTATTACTACCTACATTTTATAATTAAATAATTACAATTATATATTTTTTTAAATCCCATAAGCCTAAGCCTTATTAAGAGAACACTTACGTCGGGCAGTTGGAATGAGTTAAATGAGTATTTCTATAATTTCTTGCTGTGTATGTGGTATTTTGATATATATTTTTGGTATGCAGCTTGTTACGATGCAAGCTGGTACTACTAGCCCCGAAATATAAATAGTGAAGTGGATACCTAAGTAATATATTTTTTTAATACAGCACATATCACAATATGTCAGTTGCGTTTTGATTTGTTTTGCTGTCAAACAGTCGGACATAACCTAGGAGTTCCTTAACCTCTATTTTTGTTTGATTTGTATTTTCAATCTGCGTTCTGTGTGACTAACGTTATAATGTCAACTAAATCAACAAAAAGAACCGTTTACGTTGGTGGCTTGGCCGAGGAAGTGGACGAGAAAGTATTAAATGCTGCGTTCATCCCTTTCGGTGATATAGTTGACATCCAGATACCGTTGGATTACGAATCTGAAAAGCACAGAGGCTTCGCTTTCATAGAATTTGAAAATGCGGAAGATGCTGCAGCAGCAATTGATAACATGGTAAATGCTTCAATTTGCTCATAACTATTAGGGGTACCAGTCGAAAATGTCGCATTTTAAATAAAAAGGCAAATATAAATTTAAATCATTTATTATTTGAAAAAATTTATATTATATATTCCCCATTACTTTCTAATACAGTCTTCCATCTATTTTCAAGCATTTTTATGCCCTTTGAATAGAAAGTTTCTGGTTTCGACTGCAAATAGTCGTTAAGGGCAGATTTTATTTCGTCTAAGTTGTTGAAATTTTTTCCCGATAAAAAATGCTGTAGGGATCTAAATAAATGGTAATCTGATGGGGCTAAATCCGGTGAATATGGGGGGTGATCGATTTGTTTCCAGCCAAAGGCGTTTATTTTTTTTCGAGTAATCGCTGCGGTGTGGGGTCTTGCGTTGTCGTGTTGAAAAAAAACTTTGTGTTCTGCGTGCATTCTGGGTCGCTTAACTTTTATTTCTTCATTTAATCTGTTTAGTTGATTACAGTAAATCTCTGCCGTCACAGTTCGACCATATGGAAGCAATTCATAGTAAATAATTCCTTTACAATCCCACCATACACACAAAAGAACTTTGCGGATAGTGAGACTCGGTTTTGGGGTTGGCGATGGCTTTTGGCCCTTTGAAAGCCACTGTTTTTGACGAATTCGATTCGAATACGTAATCCACTTCTCATCCCCAGTAACCAAATTTCTGAGAAACGGCGTATTTTTTTGTAGCTCCAACAAGTTCTCGCACGCCCGCACACGTGCGCCTTTATTGTCGTCACTCAGCTCGTGCGGAATCCAGACCCCTTGTTTATGGACCTTGCCGATTTTTTTCAAATGGCTTTGTACACTCGACCAGGAGTATCCGAGTGTGTCTGCAATCTGCTGAATTGATTTTGTTGGATTTGCTTCGACTTCACACATTAAAATGTCATCATCCACTTTAAAGACCTTTTCTTCTCGAGGCTGGTTTTCCGTATCAAAATTCCCACTCTGAAATTTTTTAAACCACCTTTGCGATTGGCGAATGGATATCACATCACCGTATATACTGCAAATTTTTTCTGCAGTCTTCCTCGCAGAGTTTTTTTGGTGGAACTCTTGATCAAGCAATTGCGCACAAAATTCTTATCTGGTATAAACCCTTCCATTTTAAATGTATCGCTAACAAAAATAAAAATAACTTTCGAAAGATGATCTCCGAATGTTAAGGAATAAAAGTAATATATATTACGTGCTGACGACTCGACGAGACGGACGCAACTGAGGATCAAACAAGGGCCATACCGAAATGTGACATTTTCGACTGGTACACCTATTATCTTGCACTCGCTTGTTTTATAACTAAATTGAAAACAACATGTAAATAAATTACATGATTGTTTGGCTGAGGATCTGGCTATCACTATTGGAAAGTTGTTTTTGCCAAAATTAATATAATATTTTAACAATTTTATTATAATGAATGCAGAATGATTCAGAGCTGTTTGGGCGGACGATTAGAGTAAATATCGCCACTCCACAGCGGATCAAGGAAGGCTCGCTGCGTCCCGTGTGGAGCGAGGACAACTGGCTTCAAAAGCACGCCGGGGCCGGTACCACGGGCTCTAAACTGGACGATATCGGTGAAGATAAACCCGAGGAAACCAAAGAGGTTAGTTTGAGATCGAGATCGTAGGAAATAACTAATTGGACATGAGGAAATTAAATTACAAATTCATTTGCTTTCATAATGTTATGGTATTGGTGGTTTCACGAGATTTAGACATGTTAATGGATGCTGAAAATGTCCAAAAAATTAATTTAAATTTAATAAATAAATGGGTGGGATGGTCCCATTCTACTTATCTCTTTGCACTCTTAAATGTTTAGAATCTTCTAATAAAATGAACTTGAGAATTGATAATTTGATACATCTTTACTAAACTAAATTTCGAAATAAGAAACGCTGGACGTTTTCTGCACATTTTGTAACTTCTATTCATTCCTGAAATTCTTTACAATGATTTTACAAAATGGTTATAAAACATGTCCTTACTTGGTTTTGTATAAAGCTTTCCATTGTTCGTAGTTAGGAAATATGCCAGTATAATATATAGTATTTTGGACATATTTTGCAGGACACTGGTGATAAAATCCTTCCGGCGATGACCGGTAAACGTAACCCCCAGGTGTATTTGGACATATCAGCTGGAAAGAAGGAACTTGGACGCGTCATGATTCTGCTGAGGGCTGATGTGGTGCCAAAGACTGCTGAGAACTTTAGGGCGCTCTGCACCCATGAGAGAGGATTTGGCTACCAGGGGAGCTCCTTCCATCGTGTCATTCCCGACTTTGTATGACCATGTTTATATTTTGAAGCATCGATTACTCTTGGTATTGATGACTCACTGAACACTGTACATTTATGTTCCTTATAAGAAATAACAATATTTATAGTAAAATAAAGACTGAAGATGAATGTAATATTAAAACATCTTATCTTTAATTTTTTTTATTTAATCTGCTCATCATGCAATAATGTATTTTTCTATAGATTATACATATATTGTTGGTGAATCTCATAACTATTGTGTGGATCTCTTAATCAAAGCAATGTATACATTTATTGAATCGAGGAAATCATTCCTTAGTCCATCATCATTTGTGATTACACATTGTCCTGTTGTAGTAATCAAAAAATTTACGTGCATCCTAATCCATAACTGATTCTGTCTTATATTTTATATTCTCAGCACTGAATTATTCTCTAACAATCCAACAGATGTGCCAAGGGGGAGACTTTACGAACCATAACGGCACAGGCGGCAAGTCCATCTATGGCCGCAAGTTTGAAGATGAGAACTTTGAATTGAAACACACTGGACCGGGTACACTCAGCATGGCCAACTCGGGACCCAACACCAATGGATCACAATTCTTTCTTTGCATTGTCAGGTAATTAAATGTTTTCCTTGGAATTGTTTAGTTTGAATGAACTAATTACTTTTTCATTTAATATTATAGTATAATATTATCGTTTATAGATGTCCATAATAGCATACCAGCATGTTATCAAGCTTGTATACAGAACAATTGCTTTGAAACTGGTAAATGAATACACATATATATAAAAAAGCTTGAGTTTAAAATTATTGTTAGTTAATGCATTTCTTGCAAGACTATTTAGTACATTTTGGCACTAGTGTAACATTTTGTATAGTTGTATGACGTTTCTTTCTATCTAACCCAACATATTCTTGTGCCGAAAATAGTCTGCACAAATGGCCACCTCCTAACATTCATTCCGTGAATGTTCAGAGGCAGCGAATTACTTCAGAATAATTCTTTTGATGTACATTAATGAAACTTTTGACTGGCAATTATATTACAAGATATAATATAGATAAGTTATATAAATCATAAAAGTTTATGTCCATGTTTTCTTAAAACATATGTGAATTAAAATTTTTCATTATCCACAGAACTGACTGGCTGGACGGCAAGCACGTCGTGTTCGGTCACGTCATATCAGGGATGCATGTAGTGAAAAAAGTGGAAAATTACGGCAGTAAAGGAGGAACCACATCTGAGAAGATAGTCATCACAAATTGTGGAGAAATGCAGTGATTATTTTGTGAACTAAATACTAAGACTAATTGAAGTGAAGGAACTGGAGGAAAAAGTTTTAAGTGATTAATAAATTGTTATAATTCTTTTTATACTGTGTAATAATAATTATAATATCCTCTTATCAAACCGATTGTAATGTCACGTATGTCCTAAGAAACCATGAAAAGGAGTAGACGGCTAGTAAATGCGTAAAATAAATTAATATTTTTATAATGCACACTTAGATACATACTTGAAAATACACTTAGATTGAAACATAAATTAAAACTATTTAAAATAGAACAAACTTTTTATTTATCGTTTACCTAGTAAGATGTAATTCAACGTCAAATTTATTGGTGTGGTCCATAAATGATAATTCAATTATATATAATAGTTATTTTAATAATTACACTAAAACAACAAAACATTCTTCATGAGTGTTAAAACTATGAAATGTTAACTAGGCTTGTCTCAATTATCGATCAATAATTTACTAATGATATCACATTTTCACCTAAAATCTTATTTTAAATATCCATTTTAAACTTTATCAACTAGTTTAATAGTGATAATGTAGCAATGAATAAGATGAGGCTGATAGCTGGACATAGCAGTCTTCTGGTGTTATAAAGGTTCCAGGGCCTGGGGGCAGCTCTGTTTATTTTGAAATCAAGATTTGTCCTTTCCATTTTTCATTGACATAATGGAAATTTGAAATGATTGTAATATTTATAATTTTTGTTTTGTTTTAATTAATTAATGATGAGTCAAGTCAATAATTTTTAGGAATTAGGAAGATTCAATGCATTTTCATGAATTCAAAACGAGTCAGCAAATTTGCTTGTCGGTAAAGGTGGGACCGACTAAGTTAAGCGCCATCTACTGTATTTAACCAGTATTTTAAAAACTATTTGTCGTGATTGTTTATATTTAATGTCAATAGATGGCCGACAAAGCGCGCACTGTTGATATTTTTAATGTCGCTCAATCGAGTTCCTACTGGAGTATATATTGTTTATTGACGGAGCAATGAAAAGGAAGGTGAGCATAATAGGTAACTAGGGCTTCGAACTAGTGATAGTAAACTGTGATTGTGTCCATGATTGGTAACTGAGATTTAACGATGATTGGTAACTAACATTTAACTGTCGGATGCTTATTTCCTAGTACACTATTGTACACTAGTACACTAATTGCTTGAAGAATTACGTTAATCAGTTATCAATCTTCGTTATAATAGAACACAATCAGTCACAATAACATTTTAAATAACGATTTACGGTCACTACTTCGAACCAATATTTTTTTCATTTCTTTTCTTGTTCCAGTTCAATTTTAAAAAAATATTTCGGTTTAGTTCCAGTTTTTCTTCCGAAAAAAAAACATTTTCTTTGTTTTCAGTCGGCTCAGAGTGATTAATTAAAAAAAAGAAGTTTTTATTTGTATTAAAAATTTATTTTCTACTATAATTTATAACATTTTATTCCTTCTTTTGTAATATGCATACTACCTGAATTGGTACAATAATATAATTAAAAATAATAATTAATTAAAGATATAATAATTAGAACTAGAAGTAGGTATGGTTCACAATAGCGTGTGAGTATATTGTCTAAGCACAAGATAAATAATACAACCATACATGGTGTAGTTTTTCAAAAATTTAACTTAGAAGTTAAAACTTTGGATATTATTTAAAAAATTGAAAATATCTAAGAAACGGTTCACATTTGGATATGACAATATGGGGCTAAATCGATTACTTACGACTCCTACTATTGCGTATTTGAATGAATGTATTCACATATTCCTCTGGAGCGCAGCTCCACCGACGCGCCTATTTTTGAGCGTTGCCACCAAAAAGTGACGTCTTGCTCGGCTGTCCGCCAGAGTCGGAGTATCGTCCCCGATTGTCCATTTAGACGGCCAATCATAATAAGTCGGCAAAGTAGGCTACCCAGACCTCGGCGCGCAAATTCAACTGCACTGGAGAAGAAAGTATACAATTGGGCCTTGAGATACATACTTATGTACATAAACATTTTTGTGGATAAGTTTATAAACTGTCAAAATCCCTCAATACAAATCAAAACAAAGCTTATGATCATTGATCAGATGCCCTTCATTATGTGCATTCACTGCAAGTCACTGACGCTCTTTTCCGCAGTACCTACTCATTAATTCTTAATTACGATATTTAAATATTCACCATTTAAATTGATGGTTTCTGTCAGTATATTTTGTTTTATTCTTGTGTCAACGTGCTTTTTTAAAAACATTAATTAAATATATATTTAGCTAATAATTGGAAATGTTAACATTAACATTTAAAAAAAATCTCTTTAATTATTCTGAAGCAGGTGAGTTTAATTTAAACTAAATTACGCAAAATTCACACGTCATAATAAAACAAAACAAAAGAAGTTACCACCCGTTATCGATTATAAGTTATTTTTTCAATATTTAATATTTGTTCACGTCATAGGTTTCATATTTGATAAGTTTGTAAGATACCTTACTCGAATAGTCAATTATCTATCCAGCATAACTCTCAACAATTGCTTACAATGTTTCTTTCAATGAACGTTTAAACTGTCGAAGAAATCTACATTTAAAAATCTCTGACGCTTTTGATACTAAATTGTCAATATTATTATATTGTTTGGGAAGGTGTTTTGTAGTTTATTCCTGTAGTATAGTTTTTAGTATTCTTGTCGTGAACAGATATCAATAACATCTCGAGATGGATATAATAATCCTCCCCTATCCTTCTGTATGATAAAACTATGGCGAACAGATTTCTCGTTGGCAAAGAGACTTGCCTACGAGCGCCTACCTATTGTCGTACAACGAATCCACGAATATAAGAAATTATTTTTAGGAGAACACATTCTTATTGTGAAGTTGTAATTATTCAGAACACAAGTCTGTGATATTTTAAATATGAATTAAAAAGATAAAATAAGGTATTTAAATAATGGAACGATTGAATGTATTACTATAAAAAAAGTAACATATATGTTCGAAAATTTGTCGCTAAAAATGTTGTCGCTGTAGCATAGTTGGATAATGCACCCTTCCTCGGTTAGGAAAGAGATCCAGGTTCGAATCCCGGTGGCGCAACAACAATGTTTTTCGATAAAATTGATTTTACATGTATATCTTTCTAATTAATATATTTGTAAGTAGGAATTCTGATAGATTTTCACTGCCTATAATGTTCAGTTGTACTATTAATTTTTGTTATTGCTAAAGAACAATTCAAAATATGTATATTTTCAAGTGTAATACAGCGAAATGAATCTCGTAATTCCTGATACATTAATATTTTTTTATATATTGTAGTAAACTGTCGTGGCGTTGGATTGTTATACACGCCACGCCATCCAGGATGTACAATAGTCAAACGAGACTATTTTTCTGACCTTTATATATTCATAAAGCTCCCTTTAAGTGTTCTTAACAATTAAGGAAAATTTTACCACCGTGCTTCAGGTATTAATGAAATAAATAATATTTATGCCGGCCTCCTAATGTCACCTTGAGAGATTATTGCATTATGTCATCTCAATATGATCTTGGCTTGTTTTATATAAAGCAACGGACTTCATAATCTGTTCGCGTTCTACTACACCATTGAAAAGAGACAGCACTTTCTATAGCTACACAAAATCTCAAGAACCCATAATTCTTTTATTATTTTAGAACCGTAAGTTTTTTAAGTATTGTTTTGTTTCATTTAAAAATTTAATGTATTCATTTTTTTGTTTATTATTTTTATAAAATTGACCATACCGTCTGAATATTCAAAAGCAGGTAAATTTAATTCACAATCACATAGTGTTATTGCGTTTGCAACGCTATTATTAAATAATTGAGTAGCTAGTTTTACTTTCATTTTTTGCAAATGAAAATATATGTAATATTTGAATATGTCCAAGAACACACAATTACTGGATTTTCACCTACAAAGGCACTATTATTAAACAAATAATATATATCTCGTATACTTCCACATATTTTTCATTAAATAGAATAAAAAATAGTTTCGTCTCTATGAGATATCTTTTATTTGTTTAGTAACAGTACCTTTGTAGGTGAAAATCCGGTAATTATATGTTCTTGGACATATTGCTAATAATATACTGGTCAAAATAAAAAAAAATATATAAAATACTAAAATATTAATTTTTCAGGCGTATTCTAGTATAATGTGTTCAAAATATTTTACAGACAAAAATATTGCTTTAAATAATTTAAAAAAATAAATTAGATTATAAATGAATGATCAAATTTAGTCCATAGATGGTGATAGTGTAGTGGTACTCGAAGTGAGTCCACGTATTAGCATATATACAACATTCAAAAATTTGATAGGTATGGAGATTGATGGGTGCTTGATGATGCTGAACGTTATATTTATATAAAGTGATCACTTAAGCTAGCCGAAGACAAGTCGTAAGCCCTGTATATCCATACTTCCATATATTTTCTAATATAATAAAAAATAGCTTCGTCTCTAATGAGATATCTATTATTAAGAGAACACATTTTTATTGTGAAGTTGTAATTATTCAGAACAGACGGTCTGTGATATTTTAAATTTGATATGATATACCAGACTTATTTTAAAAATATGACTCGATTGCAGTAGGTATAGATTTAGGTTATGCTGTTACCAATGATATTATATGATCATATATAATATATGTAATACAATATATGTACTTTCGTTAAACCAAACGTCTTTAGACAAACTAAATCCGTCGTTTATGCGACCCTACCATGTATTTATTTGTAATTTTAGAGTACTATTAACAGTGTTTTTAAAGTTTAAGTTTTAAGGTAAAATAATACCTTCTTATCCATATAAAATTTTAAGGACGTTTTTGAGAACACTTTTTATGACTGAACATGATTCTTTTATTGTTTGAATATTCTTTACGTAATAACTAAATAAAATAATAATCATGAACCAAATGCACCTCGAGCTCAAAGAACGGCCATGAAATCAACACGTTAAAAACAGTAAGATAGTAAAATTAGCGAATTAGTAAAAGAGGAAATAGACACTTCAATGATTTGCACGCAGTTGTAAGGCTTCTCTAATGTTATTCAGTTAAAACAGCATAGGTAACAACTCCATACAAAACGGATCAACCGAAATGATCTTTCAATTCAGTAAATAGCCAATTATATGACTTCAGTAATTCACTAGCTTAAATATAGAACAGAGTAATGTGAATAGCTCAATGCGGCGAATGTACAAGAGCGCTATGGCTACAGCGGTGAGTTGTCGAGATAGTTTTTAGAACTCAGCAATTTAAGTCTCTAATGGTTCACAGATGGCGCTAATTGTAAAATAATGTTTTCGTTTATGTTAATCCAATTATTTAATTTATATTTGTTTCCCAGAATTTTTAGTAATGCACAGCTTTTTTGGTTGTATGCACTGCACGGCCCTGCTCGATTGGAATGAAAATTTAAACGCTGACAATATAGTATGCATTAATGGAAAAAATACCTTGGGTTTCAAACATAGTGAATTCAATATGAATTTAATGTCCACATTTGTAGAAATAGAGAATCTTTGTGTCTCTATTGCGAATTCTTTACATTTTAAAAAATTCTCTACCTTTTCATGGGACGGTACACTAAGTAATAATTTGAAATATTAACACTTACTTTATCCATAAATCAAGATACCAAGAATCAAGAACCAACGATCAAATCATTAAGTTGTGCATGAGGTGGGTGAAGTTCACATATTGTATCAATAAAACATTAAACCTTTCGCGTAAGACGAGTTGTGACTATGATAACTGAAGTGGAGAGTAACATTGTGTTAACGCGCGTATTTTGGTTCAGTTCCGGTTCAAAGCCCTGGTAAAAACCGAATAGTGTAACAAGAAAAAAATGAAGTGAGTAGGAACATGGCAGTTGGTCTAGCGCGCGCGCGCGTGTTTACTGACATTTTTTGCGTATTCTCATTTTGTAGAAATTTGTATCATTTCGGTTTAATGAAGGACTTCATCCTGATGAAAAAAAAACAAAAAACAGCATTTGTATTTTGTAAGGAAACGATAACACGTTACGCGCTCCAATCGTTGCCACCTGGGACAAGCGCCTGGCACAGTTTAGCACAACAGAGCCATTAGTACATTTTGGTGGTTATTAGTTAGATTTCAATATTAATATTAATACTAGGTAGGTGATAATGTAAATGGTCTCATGACGCAACTTACAAAAAATTTCGACGTACTGTCTTCGATCGCGACCACCCTGTGGATACGAAAATTATATTAAATTTTTGCTAGATTTCAATTAAACTTTTCTCAAAAATTTACCTCGTTAAGTGTTAATTCGTTAAGTCCGCCGTTTTGTTTAAGAATAACGGTTGTACCTACAAAGATTTTGAAAAGTTTTCTTTCACATTAACGAAATATAACTTTTGTGGACATTGGCAGAGATTTTTATTTAAGTACCGGCAAATAAGTCAAACGTAAAAACAGTGGCATTCCTCTTCAACTTAAACTGAAGGTTCCGGTTCATTCATTTCATTCATTCCACGGTTCCGTTCAGCTGTTTCTCATCGCAGCATCTATAAAGAAGATCGTTTCGATGATCGCCTCTTTCTCAAACGTCAAAGCAGTTCATAAAATCGAAGTAAAAGCAAAATTAGTCTCCTTTGTGCTGTTTCCCCAGCTCGGTCGCGTGCCCGCCCGCCCTAGACTCCCTTCAGACGCGAGACGTGATGAATAAGGGATGGCGGGCGAGTCAATCACGCGTCACGGTAGTGAAGCGACCTTTATGAAGGCCGCTGACGGCCGGAGTGCAGTCATATCAAAAGTAACTGTAAAGGTCGCTCGGTAACACGACCGAAGTGGGCTATCGGGTCTCTGTGACGTGGGCCGCATTGAGAAATTTACACATTTTTGTAAAACAAATGAAGGTCTAGTGATGCGTCACTTTCAGATGTTATTCTTGATATTTGATAGTTTGAGACTCAAACCAGTTTTCAGGAGCAGCGATCGACGACATGCAGGGGCGCATATATCTTATTCCGAGCTTATCAGACTTATCATATCAGTAATGTCCGATTGAAGGTCAGTTTTTAACCAAAGCCGAAGCCGATTGTTCAATCGCTGAAGGTTCAATCGTACTTAGAAATCTTAGAATACCGACTAGAAAGAAATAACAATGGAAATTCTACACCCATACTTAGTTTTATAATGGTAAACTTAATTTTATTTCATTCGTAATAAATAGTTCGTGCGTTTTCGGTACTTTTCGATTACTAAATACGAAGCTAAAATCTGCCGGAGGTTTGGCCGAAGCCGAATGTAGAGCCGAAGGTGTATTGTAGACTTTACATGTCAGTAATATAATATTTAGTTCGAGTGTATATTTAAATGCAGAGGCACAAGACATGGCACGACCAGGAAAACTAGATACTGGAAAGGCCTGTTTTATGCCATTAAACGATGAGCGATATCACCCTCATACCCAGCCAGATTACAATGCTACTTTTACAAATAGGCACATATATAGGCACTCAGCCATTAGTTTTGATGGGCATTTTTGTTTTGCAAAAACACCGTAAGTGAGCGCCATTTTTACCATGAAGTTTGTATTTTTTGAGTGACATTGATTAGTCTCGATTAACGTTTACAAATTTACGGAAGCTCCATAATAGTGAAACTATTATCTCGGTACACCTTCATATACCTATTATTTTTAATGTCATCGAATAATTTAGTATCTTATTTAGTTATAAATTAAAAAGTAATAAATTCATAGATTATATTTTTATATTATGGAGAATGGCCGGAATGATATTGAATGTCCAAGAACACACAATTACTGGAATTGTTATAAAACAAATAATAGATATCTCATAGAAACGAAGCTATTTTTATTATCTTTAATAGAAATATATGGAAGTATGGGTAATTACAGGGCTTACGACCTGTCTTCGGCTGGCTTAAGTGATTACTTTATATAAATATAACATTTATCAATCTCACCCATTAATCAATCTCCACATATAAGTTGTATATATATATATATATATATATTAATATGTAAATACACTTCGAGTACCACTACACTATCGCCATCTATGGACTAAATTTGATAATGCATTTTCTTGAAACAGCATATATGTCACAATGAGAATGTAATTATTTTATAATTATTTTATAAGCGGACACAACGAATACATTCGAAAATAAATATTTAAATAGATATAAATTCTCATACGACATTTGATCGGTTTGATCCGTAATAATAATAAATTATATTTTAATTTCCAATTCGCCCCTTCCTGTTGTGTCGGAGTGCTACTTTTATTTTGAAGTGCTGACAGGAGATGGATAATGCGGCGAGTGACGTGCGGCCTCTGCCTGCGCCTGCGCTCTCAACAGCGAGGGCTAAATTGCAGACCTGAATACATACTGTCATCCATATTTCATTTCTATCGTTGCCCAATAATTGACTGCTTTTTCTTTTGGTGGGTATTTTACTAATTTGTTAAAAACTGCATTTTTTTATGGTTGATGATAAAATGAACGGTTGATAATTAATGCGAGTCATCGGCCGCAATGATCTGGCTACTGACATTTGAAAATATCCAAAGTAATATTGCGCTTCCTCATCTATGATTTATTGGACTGCAGTGACAGTGGCCAGGTCTGCGAGACGCAAGCGGGGACATTATACTTTTATATTATAAATCAATAATGGTAAAACAAATCATACGATCTTGAACAGGAATTACAAGATATAAGTGTTAATGAATTCATAATTAATTATGGATTACCACAGAGGGGCAGAAACTCAGCGAGAACAAAACAATGAAGAATGTAAGAGAGATATTGGTAGGTAATTACTAATTACCGATGAAAATAAATGCGGGTCTTATTTTTGATTATTTTAAGAACTCTTCGACCGAACTCTCACGGGCGAGGCGGGCGCCGGACCACACCCCACGGGACTGGGTGATAATGACCACCTGAGATGATCGTGATGGCGGGATTAGAAGGGATAGCTCATCGGATCGCCCGGAACGATGACCTATTACGAAATTAAAGGAATCTCGAAATTTTCTCGGAATTTGTTAGGGTGTGGGTCTCTCGCTGGGGGTTGCCGGGATGGACGGTGCCAGGAAGAGCGGTGGATAGGGAGACCTATCGGAGCATTCAACACATAAATGTGACGTCTACCCTCCCCTTTTGGGGGTGTGTGATTTCTATAGCTTCTCTCTGGCTGCCCTTTGAATTGAATGTGATAACGAGCTATCACGTTAAATTGTAGAGGTATGGCTCTGGTACGATGATAGCGGAGCCAACTACGGCGGTGTCGAGATGTTATTGATTGAATGTAATAATGACCAAATGTAATAATTGTGCCATATAATAAAAAATGTAACTCGAAGAGGCGCCACAAGGTTTGAGTGACTAACTGCTCTAACTTTCAAATATAGTAAAAAATATTGCACGCGTTTAGGGATAGTTCGGGACCCTCGGTTGGTGTTTAGTGTTTAGACGCGTAGTCCGGACGCGATAAGATTTAACATTCTCAAATCAACATATGAGACCCTCTCTGCAACAACACTGTATATCAGTTTTTACAAATATTGATAGGCGTAGCGGTCTACCATCTGTACTGTACGTAGAATCACTTAAAAATTGTATCTAATAGTATTTTTATTTATTTCATATGGTTGTTTAATATACATTGGATGGCCAAGAAGATATACAACGTTGTGATAGGTCTGCCCAAAAACCGATATACAGTGTTGTTGTAGGGGTGTCGTACAATGTCAGGATGTGAGAATTGAGGCCTTCGGCCAATATCTTGTCATTGTGAAATAAAAATTATGGAAAATATTAATATCTGTAAATCGCTAGAAATTTTGTAGGAACCTAAAATCTGGGGTATCAGTACGGTATCATAAAGCATTGCTTTGCCATCATACGCGAACGGCAGCAATGTCAAAACATTAAATTGTATTGACATTTCTGTATAATTAGCATTTTGCCTCCGAGTTTGAAAATCTGGTCCTGGTCTTATTCACGACGAAGAAGCTGTGTCATCTAATACACACATCTCTCAGCCCTAATATTCTCTTTACAAAACTCTATATTATTCCAAACACAATATCAAATGGCTGCATAAAAATTGAACCTTACAAAATATATATTTAAATAAAAAAAAACAAAAAAAGCGCTTTCTATTCAAATATTTATTTTTTCCCAGCGAATTTCTCTCGCATTTATTGTTGCGCCGGAACCTTTCTCCGGACCCTTTGTTCCCCTGGCCGGCGAGAATAAACCCTGCGGACGGATAAATAAGGGTTGAAATACGGCGAAAGTGTTTTCGAATCCGACCCCAATCACATTTTCCTTCTGTTCAATACGATTCCGTTGTCCGATACATATTCTAGATGTTTTTTTCTCCGCAGTATGGGAAAGGTGTTTTTTGGCCTATTTATCGAGGGTCGGGTGGGCCGAAAGTAAATACACGTGGATTTATACAAACGAAAGTTTATGAAGGATACCCTGTACTTTCTTTAGATGTTTACTGTGTAATATACAGGCTTAAGGTAGAGTATTAATAACAAGATTTTACTGTTTTTGTTTTTAAATAATAATTTAATCGTAAGGCTAGATTGTGTTTTACAATAAGAAGAGTTAAGTTAAATAATAGTGCCGAAATATAAATGATTAAAATACGGAAACCGAAGGAACCTTTCCCTTACGATGCTCGCTGTAAACTCAGTATACATTGTAAACTTTTACAATTTTCAAGTCGGATAAATATGAATATTTTATTTATATTAATCATTCAAATAATAGTTGACATATATGTAAGTGAATATTTACGTCAGTTATTGTGTAAAAGTGCTAAAAATTTGAAAAAAAACACTAATCATCACGACAGCATGAGACACGTATAACTCGGCCGAACGTAAGGGACGATCGGCATCCGGCACCGTGCCGTCCGCACCAATCCGCAAGAACACACGCGTATTGACAAATTCACGTCAGGTTCTTCGAGAAAACATTTTTTATTATTGCGAATGGTAAATACTAATATATTGCAATTATTTAATCCAATACATAAATATATTACAGACGAGTACCTAAAATATGAACTCTGTATTTAGTATATTTACAGAGATATTCATATAATTAGAATCTATGTTAATTCAGTTTACGTCTTCAGAGAAGGACGGGGGGGGGGGGGGAATAAAGTAGTAATTATATATTTTTTCTATAAATTGATTTTTTCTGTATATATTTCTAATTGATACATTTAATTTGTATTAAAATAACACAGAACCACGTTTTGAAAAACTGCAAATTCACAATAATAACGCGTTCTCTTTAATATAAATTATTAATATATTAGTTGTATCAAAGTATATCTAAATTTAACAAAAATAAACGGAATTTATTTAATTTCTGGAATCTCCTAGCGTATATTACTCAAAGCTATTTGTGATTTGTGGTGAATAAAAAGGTGATAGTTTTTAAAAATGGATTAACAGATGTTAACAACTTCCTATGTTGGCATGTAACGCGTTTCCCAGGATACGAAAAGATCCAGGTTCGAATCCCGGTAGCAATAAAAATATTTTATATATCGATAAATTGATTTTTTATTTAATTTGTACCTAAGAAAATATATTATTGAAGACAAATAAAGGTTATCAGAATCGTAATCCATTTTTGGTCACCCGGTATCTACTATGAAGTGATGGAAGTGAACACTCGAGAACGAGGAGCGGCGGAGAAGAGCGGAGGAAGGGGCAAGAAGTGGTGGTCATGTCGAAAATGAAAAAAGGAGAAAAAATATTGTTCCCAAAATGGCCGCACAATGGCACCCGAAGGAGTTTCCGTCCAGGATAAAGTTACACTTTATTTAGGCCTTTATTGATTCGCTAAAGGATTCCTTCTCTTGAATTATTATTGTGTCGGTACCTTCCAGAGCTCGGCGAATTAGAGTTGAGGACTCGTCAGAGTCGACCAACCTCCGTAAGGCGGATCTACATTTAGATGATTGGATCATTCTGAAATGTTATCTGATTAATATAATAATGCAATGTTTTATGTATGTATGCAATGTAAATAAAAAAATAAATAAAATAAAAAATAAATATGCGCATTTATAAACCTTTCTCAAAATTTCGTGGGCAATAAGGGGGACAACTTTTAAATATGACTTGTTAAATATTTCGTAATTTTTAAATTCCTTTTTTTAAATTATTACTTATAAACAGAAATCAATCGTCGAATTCTGTTGTTGGGCCCAGCCCAGGGGGCAACTATGTTGGCATCGAGGTCTTTGGAACTGATAAAACGCATTCTTTGGGCAAGATTCCGTGAAAAAATTTTGAGAAATAAATAGTACCTGTTCGGTATTTATGACAGATCTGCAGATCGCCGATGCTCCATTATGTTTACTATTCCTATCTGTCTCCTCCCCCCTATATACTATACATTTTCTGTGTGTATTGCCTATGACTTTTTAACTGTCAAGGAGAGTGGATGCTGCCATGTGCTCGTCACTATTTAGAAATTTTTGTAAAGTTAATTGTTGCTGGTGTGTTCGGTTCCTCGCGTGTGCGTGCCGAAACCGCTATTATGGATCGCAGTGTTTCGTGCTGATCATCAAAGAAGGTTCCTGAAGTTCAGGAGCTGTGACTACAGAAGAGAAAATCCAGGTAAGTTGGTTCTCGAGTTTTTATATTCTATTTGTCCTGTTCCTATACCAAATATCTATCACCCTTCCCCTACATTTCATTTCTCTACTATGAAAATAGGACTAACTTGCTGGTGTACAAGGCGCAAACCACCGATTACCAGATCAATAGGCCAGCGTCTTAACCACTATATCAACAAGCTACTCAAAAGTAATACCTATTTGTACTTACCTATACAAAAAGATACCGCCATGGCATATCTTTAAATTTATTTATTATTTTCGAGGTAAGTTTGTAGAACTCCGTAATCTAATATGTAAAAATAAAACAAAACGCGTTTCGCCTTGTAAGGGCATGAATAATGTTGTTTCTATATAGTTATATAGTTGTCACTCACAACAGATTAACAAATATAAATACAATTTATTGAGGTAAATTGTTAGATAGATAATGCCCTTACAAGGCGAAACGCGTTTCAAGTAAATTAAACGAGTAGAACCAAAAAAATAAGTGTCTTAATTTCACATACATGATCTCTAAACTAGTGATGATAAAAACCGTTATTTTGATTGTGATTGTGTTCGATTGTAACTATGATTGATGACTGATAACGTAATTTGTCGAGCAATGACTGGTACACTAGAAAGTAGGCTTCCGACAGTTAAATCTTAGTTACCAATACTCGACACAATCACAGTAACGTAACGGTTTACCATCACCAATGGTAACGGCAGTCGTTGCCATTGGCAAAATGTTGTCATAGATATTTCAATTATTGCTATAAAGCACAAAAGTAGCAACAAAAAAATATTTTTGCTAATGTAATACGCGGCACTTGTATTTTTGCGTTATATATAATTCCTTGCATAATTTTTTTTTATCCAAATAAGTCCATTACAAGCGTTATATAACGGTTATATAACGTTATATAACAGTTTGAACACGGTTGTCAATTTCGAGAAAACCGCGGACGAAGCTCTAATACGATATGTATCTATTTATTTATGCGATACTATGAAATGAAAGATTTTTGTTTGTATTTGATATGTTACTATACACGACAATATAACGTTCTTTAATACCGTTTCACGAATTGTATAATGACATTAATGAGTTTGACATATTCTTTAATTCATTACTAAGCAACCAAAAACTTTTAGAACGATATTTGTTTATAATTATTATTAATTCGTATACTTTATTAATAGGTTTAATGACTATATTTTTAATCTAACGTATGTTGTGTCATTAAACTATTATACTTTGTGAAATATATAATACAAATAAATAAAATTAAATAAAGAAATAAAGTTAGATTTGTGTTTAAATCATCATTTAAGGGCCGCGGTCGGGGGCCTGACGATACCTGGCTCCGCTGCTGTTGCAACAATGCATCTTGTTATTGCACCAGCGAAAGGTGAAAGCTCTTGTTGCGAGTGACCCTTTTTTGCATCTGTTTTTTGCTAATCCAGGTAAATACTGCAGCAGGGATGCCGAACTCAAATATATTTTATTCAAAATACGAAGAAAACATATCCAAAATACCGTAGAAACATTACACCTGTAATATATAATTTTTGTAATAATACGTATAGTGGTCTTATATTGTATTAAATTTATGGCGTCACAAATCATATTTCATTGCATTTTTATCATTTATAGAAAAACACGTTAATAATGACGTAAATACAAATTTACACAGAGTAGAGTTACAGAAAATAAAATAAACAAGCAAGCAGTTCACACAGCAAAAATAAATCGCTGTCGAATATAGGTCTTCTTTTTATCTTTCTATAGGCCTCTGTCTCTCGCAACTTTATCTGATGATATTTGACTATCTCGTCTTAGAATAGCTCAGAAATAAGTGATTATTAAGAAACGTAATTGTAAATTATTGTAGATGATGCTCTATGAGATTTACAGCCACAAGAAAACAGGGGTGATTCGCCGATATCTGCTTCTCTCAACTAGCGATGATGATGATGATGAGGTCAGAAGAAATGAAGCTCAGAAGTATGTTCTCTCTAGGGATAATCCGGCGAGAGAATCCATAGAATACTTCCTTTTATTTTGTTACAAACAATACAATTATTCGTTCATATTATTCCGCCATTTCAGCGAGCTTGAACGGGCGCCAGCAAATAAATTTTATAAAAAAATTCAAATTTTTGCTTTTTGAAATTTATTCCACGTTTGTCCTCCGCCAATGATTCACCGTTTATATATATATTATTAAATCACTTTATTGGCGCCATTTCGACGACCTCTCAATCCTGTGCGATATAGTTTACGTGTAGTTCTCAAGATGAAAATATTTAATTTCATCACAATATTACTCAATTTTCCACATTCCAACTGTTGACGACACACGAGGGCTGCATTATATTTCTGCATGAGGACATGTGTATCTCGAGTGTATTCCCTTCATGCGAGGTGACACTGTCGGACCCTGGCCTGGCAAAGGATTGTTGCGAGTCGCGCACGGTTCGGGTTATTGCTGCATTCAAATATTATTATTTCAATATAATCTATATACGCACCCGTTTAAAAAAATAGCAGATGCTCTGAAAGGATGCAATGTGTTGTCGCAAAAAATATTTTACATACAAAGAAAACGAAAGTAATGGAATATATAGGTGGGTATGGTTTCGTAAATCTACATAATTTATAAATAAATATAAGCTAAACTAAAATCCCTCTCTCCCTGGTGTAGAGTCGGTATACCATTATTGTGATTGTGATTGTGTTCGATTGTGACGATGATTGGTAACTGAGAGTTAATTGTTGGAGGTTTAGTTTCTAGAGTACCAGTGATTATATTAATTATCAGTTACCAATCACTGTTACACAATAACGGTTTAACTATCACCACCCTGGCGTATAATATTGAATTCCACTCGTTTTAAATTTTGCTCAGTTGTCATTTAGGATCCTGAGGAAAGTAAAGTCATCCCAATCCTCTCCCCACCTGCAGAAAATATTCCATACATCGTTACCCCTAAGATCTGCGATTAAAATAATATTAAAACAAATACATCCCCTCCTAATTTAAATTATATGGAAATAATCAGAACTCGAAGAAAATCTCGATGCAGAAGCCCAGTGATATTGTGATTGTAAGATATCTCACGTACGTATAATTCGTCGCAAAGTATAATAGTTATTATGGTGAAATTGCAACGCTGTCCCGGTGGTAATTTATATTTTTATCGATAGATTTTTCTGTGTATATTTCTTAGTGATTCAATTATTAGACATAAATATAATATATCTCAAAAATATACGTTGAACTCTTTGTAAGGAGGTAATAAGGACGATGTAATTTTTAGGGTATTATGCTCTAATACTTTTTGGATTAAACTAGAGTATGGTGTCTTGAATGTAATGTGCACATATGTAGGAAAATAGATATTGAGAAATGATAATACTAGTTGCAAAGTCGGTACATATTGTGTCAATTCGTTAACTGTCAAACTTAATTTTTAAAAAAAAAATATAAATTGGTTACTCAAAATCGATGTTAGTTGTTAAATCAATTGTTTTTGCCCGTCGCCATTTATATTAGGATTCGACCAATAGCAGTTTTCGCTACTCTCAAATATAAATGGCCGTCAGTATGGGAACTAGCTTGTTTTTGAAAAGTGTTGCATTTATTTTGTATTTTAAACTAGATTATCGGGATTATCCTTCATAATGATAATGATATTTGTTAGAATTAAACAATTATTATTATCGATCAAGTGACAAAGATTGATGTTTTGAATTGCGCGCACGCGCAACATAAATTTTTCCTATATTCACTTCAGGAAGATTTCTGCAGTAGCCATTATCAATCGTGTATTATTATTATTTATCTGTCACCTTTTTAACTTACCATATAATTATCTGTCAATATTAATAAATGTATTATATTTCAAGATCAGTTTCACATAGTTTTTCTTCAAATAAAAGAATATGGAGATTGTTCAAATATATATTAATAGTTTGATGTGTCAAAATACAAACATATAATGTCAAAATTGTACGCCGTTCTTACACCTTTTTAGAAACAAGAACTCCTTATATTTTCAGTGTATTCGGGACCAAGATTATAAAAAATCTTGTTTCATTGAGTCTTCATTGAAATCCGATTAATATTAAGTCTATTTTCCTAAGTATTGTGCTTTCAAGTGTCAGTATACGATCTGCGCTCGGGATCGGTGTTACTTTGACACTTAGGTGACAACAGGACACGTGTTACGGCGAGCCACGTGTGAACACGGCCGCAATCAGGAACGGTGGATGAAATATTAGGAAGTCAATCGGTTAAGAGGAAAGTCGAGTAGAGGAAGCTGCGGTCCGGGATGCTCCCGTGGGACCTCGGTTCATTAGGGACGAACCTGGTCACTGCGTTGCCAAGGTTCTCCAACTGACACGAGCAGAAGTGTCATATTTCTTGGTAAACATATAACCGCAGGTTTACCTCACAAGTAGGCACTTACCTATATTTTATTTATTTGTTTATGTCTGTATATCCCCTCTCTACTTGTACAGAAAAATCTGTAATTAACGAAAGATGTGTATATTATTTTAATAGGATAAGGTTATACATAAATACAATTTGAAATACTTTTGACACTGGTACAGGTTCACAAAATTCCTCTGCTGCATTGTTTTGGAGCCACTTGACGTCGCCGGTTGCTGGTCGGTCAAATTTTATTATATAAGCATTTAATAAATTTGAGTAATAAATTTAAGATATGTATGTAAAAAAATTTCAAAACGTTAAAAAATACGTCGAAGAAATGACGGAATTTTGAAAAAGGAAATTTTTGGGTGAAAAAGTCGAGATGGGGTTTACGTGACGTTTCAGTTTCTCGATATTTTGTATTTCATAATGGTGTATGATGGATTTTGACAACCTCAGCCATGTTTCAAGAATGGACCGACCGACCACATAAGAGGCTGCTTAACAACAAGCCTGCAGAATCAAGTAGTAGCCGGAGGCCCGTTTTAGGTGGTTGGATAGCGTAGAGATAGACGAAACAGCTTTGGGCATAACCAATTTTAGACATGCTACAGGAGACACGACATACGAGAATGGAAGCGGGCAAGACTCACAATAAGCAGTAGCGGACGTTATTTCTTCTTCAGCCCACGTCCATCCACTGTTGGATAAAGCCTTCCTCTTAATGACCAGCATTCCTCTCTATCCTCTGACCTGTAACCATCTGCAACGTTTCGGTTTCCAGTAGGGGTTCTTCATTCAGTTTTACTCCAATGGCTGTCATCTCTGTGGTTGAGGTGTTCAGTTAATTTCAGCTCTGTAATTCAACTACTTTGGCTCTATTGCGAATATCTTCACTTCTGATTCTACCTCGCGAGGAGAATCCAAGTTCTCCAAGTTTCTGCACCGTAGGCTAGATGCTAATTAGGCTACATTCAAAATTCGAAAACACGTTTTTTACAAATCTACATCATAAATTTACTACAATTACGTACGTTTTAAATACAATCTAACCCATATATAAAACAAATAATCCTGAAAAAATAACCAATTACAGACCAATCTCTCTTTTGTCAAACTTTGGAAAATTCTTTGAAATAATTGTTAAAAAAAGATTGTCTCAATTTATTAAAATAAACAAAGTAATTGATGAAAACCAGTTTTGGTTCATGGAAAACAAAAGTATACAAGGCGCAATAGGTAGACTATCTAAAATCATCCAAGAATCTCTAGACAAATCTCTTAAATGTATTGGAATTTTCGTGGACTTGAGAAAAGCCTTCGACAGTATCTCCCACAGCAAACTAATTTTAAAATTAAAATCCGTCGGTATAGACGACAAAGCACTAAGCTGGATTCAAAGCTATCTTCACGAAAGACCGCAACATGTAAAAATTATCAAAACTCTAAGTCAAACCCTAATCAGTGAATTTGGTATACCACAAGGGACAGTTTTGGGCCCGCTTCTTTTAATAATTTATGACAATGATATTTTCAAACTAAAATTGATCGGAAAAATTATATCATACGCTGACGACACTGTTGACGTTGTTGATGGATAAGACTGGAATACTACAAATGAACATGCAAATAACGCGATAAACACACTCAAATCCTGGTTAGATAGTAATTTACTTTCCTTAAACTCTGAAAAACCCAATTATATTCCTTTTTCAATCAAAAATCTAAAAACACCGCCCCATATAAAAATTACTTTCCATAACGACAACTGTAACGACTCATGTACAAACTTAAGCCCAAAAAAAGAAATCAAATATCTCGGTGTAATTATTGATCAACATTTAAAATAGCAGTCACATTAGCGAACTAGTGAAAAGAATAAGAAAATGTATTTATATACTCATAAGATTAAGAAACATTTTAAGTATAAATATTTAAAAAAAGGTATATTTTGCTATTGTTCACTCACTACTCCAGTATGGAATAATTGGATGAGGAGGATCAAACAATAATATAATGAATGCGGTAAAAATAATACAAATAACAATCATCAAGTAATATTTAAAAAAAGATCAGCCTTTTCAACACAAACACTTTTTGCAAAATTCCCAGTTCCTAAAATAGAAAAAATTAAAAAAAAATCTCAATTAATCAATTAATTAAAGAAAATAACACTGTGAAATTTGAAACAAGCACATCATTAAGGTTTAAACATAACTTTAAAATCGCTAAATGTAACACCAAACACTATCAGCAAAATTTTATATATTTAGGGATAAAAAATTTCAATAGCCTTCGTACACAAATTAAAGAAATAAAAGAGTTTAGAAAGAAATTAAATGAAAACTTCAGAAACACATAATTAGAAAATAAACAATATTATAGAACACTTCAGAAGCACACAAATAGACAATAAATAAAATATATAAAATATTATATGAAATTATTATAGTGTAACCCCCTCTCCAAGTCAAGAGCTAGTCTCTTTTTTGGAGAGGTCAGCGAAAAAAACATGTAATTTTAATAAAGTAAAATACTTAATTCATGCTATAAAAAATTGTAAATATGTCAATTAAATAAAAAATCTAAATATCGACTCCATAATTTTTGTACGAGCCGATTCTCATTACTGCTCATTGAGTCTACACCATTTGGTCGATCTAATCAAAATTGTGCAAAATTATATTTTAGGACACTGCGCAAACATAGGCACCCTCTCCCTTCATCAACCGTTATTGTGACTTGGTTGTGTTTGATTGGTAACTGATATTTAACTGTTAGTTTACTTTCTAGTGTACCAGTCATTGCTCGAAGAATTACGAATGATCAATTACCAATAATCGTTACACAATAACGGTTTAAATAACGTTTTTACCATCACTAATAATAAAAGTAATAACTATTCAAAATTATGTTTTAAATATAATCTAAATCTCGACTCCCTAATTTTTGTGAGAGCCGATTCTCATTACGGCTCATTGAGTCCTTGAATAATGTCGTAACTCCAAATCAGTATTCCTGACAACTTTGAGAACACGAGCTTTGCGTTTCGCCATCCAGAGGTCGACTTCCCGCTTCCAGAGGCCGGGAGAAGGAATTCGCCCCCGCATTCCTCTGGGATTCCATCCCCTCCTTCACATGATGCGCCATCACCATTAATTATCCACCATTTTATGTGCCACTTTAAAATATCGAGTCTTCTGAGAATAAACCTAGCTTCCTGTGAGTCTGACCGAGTAGTTTGAATAAAACATCCTCCCATCCTCGTATTCTTCTCCTACTCTGTACACTGTCTTCTCTCCGGTTGGCTCTGGTCAGTCTGCACGGTAGCGATCTTAACCAGGTTACGGTGATGATTTGATGACTTGTTAATTCTAACAAATACTTCAGATAAAATTCTTAATAATTCAAATTAATTTATACAATTTGTAAACCCGACCGGTTCAGTAAAAATCCTTAACGTATAACACGGTTAAAAAATCAATCTAAAATATCAAATTATAGTGTTTTGTTTCGAAAGTTAAATTGATAAAAAAATAATTCTATAACAGGGCGGGCCAAAAAAAGCGAGAACATTTCGTAAAATGTGATATAATTTCATCAAAATTAGTTCATCAAAATTAGTAATCAACAGTAGCTTAAATAGTTTACTTATTTACTTACTTACCTATTTATTTCGACAATGTCCGGTCGCCATTTTTGATTATTAATTTTCCCATTGTTTATATTTGGTTTTTTCAAATTGTTGCCCAGAATGGCAAAAATCACAGCAGAAGACCGTATTCTGATCAAACATTTGCGAATTGAAAAACGTTGGGGTGCTAGGAAAATGACCAAAGAGTCTAAAAACAAAGCCTGGAGTATAGCTAAACATTACAGCAGGACGGAGCTCCATCTCACACAAACAGAAATTCAGTCAACTTTCTCCATCGACTCGAACAGCCCAGATTTAAACCCAGTAGATGATGCAATGTGAGGTATTTTGATGATTTGTGATTAGCTAAATATTGTGCAAAAAAAAATTATAATTAATTATATTATATTTTGAAATAACTCACGAGTTACGGAGATGTTTTCACTTTTTTGGGCCACCCTATATGTGCCTGAGTGCTTAAAATATAAAATGCAGATGAAAGATCTGAGAAAATGATTCGAAATTATTGGAAACATTCTTAGGGTGGATATTTTGTTGTGTCGTATGACATCTAGAATATTTTAAACCATGTAGATATACCCAATACTCGAATGGGATCACTAATTATATATATTATTGTGTTTAATCTTACATAAATAATCCTCCTCTAATCCCCATAATGAATTGTTTGATATTAATAGAAGTGACAGGTATCAAGAGTGACAGGAATGCGCCATATTTTGGCTTACAAGGTCGCGAATGGAGCCAATTAAGCTGCTGGCGCGGTATGCGGAGGATGATTTACGACCCGGGAGCGACTCCTGGAGGAAGGAATGCGACATTTCCTGGACCTGGCCATTTTTTCAGCAACCACTCGCTACTGTTGAATTAGTGGATATTGTTCAGCACGGAAGTGCACAAAAAACGCACGTTTACACGTGCTAATTTTTTATGGTAATACCCTGCACCTGACGCGGGACTAAATCCACTACTTCAGGTACTAAGTGTTAACAATCACGGTAACACCATATTTCGTAACATTTGACCTGAACACTTCATTTATACATAAGTTAAACAGTTTGCCCTTTGACAAATGTCCTTTACTTTCTTGGGAACAAAGACGATTACATACAGTGACAAGTGAACACAATCGGCTTATTACTCTGCTGTCGTGAACTTGTATTAAATAATCTAACCTAACCTAATGTAAAGGGTGTTTTTTTAGAGGTGTAAGACTTTATAATGAAATAAAACACATAAAGGCTCGAATAAAGCGCAATCTGGAAGTTCAATTTTTGATCACTATTACGGACAGCTAGGGACGTACATTGGAAATAACGCGACGAATGTTGGCTTCCAAGTCGTCTATTGTCTCTGGTTTATCGACGTAGACTAGCAACTTTACGTATACCCACAGAAAATAATCCAAAGCTGTTAAATCACAAGATATTGGAGGCCAATTCACAGGTCTTCAAGCGAAATTATGCGCTCATCGAATGTTTCCTTCAATAAATTGGTTGAAACACGCGCTGCGTAGCATGATGCGCCATCTTGTTGAAACCGCAGCTCTTCTACATTAATGCTATTCAATTGGAGAACGAAAAAGTCAGTAATCATGGATCTATTCCTGTGCACGATGACGAATCGACTCATTCGGGTCCTCCTCAATACTACGCTCCACTGCAGCAACAGCATCTTCGGTGCGCACTGTGCGACATCTCTGCGGATGCGTATTATCAATTAGAGTATGCGTGGTGCAAGAACGATCCATGGTTATTCGAATTACTAGCTCCGATGGACTATTATGTCAACCGTAAAATGGACATAGCGCACGGTAAGTTTCGCTAACTGAATCACGATTTTCGAAATAAATTTGAAAGCGTTGTTCTGGCATAAGTCTATTCATGGTGAAATGGCAAACAAAACTAAGCTCAAATCAGCTGTTTGTTGTCGCTGGAAAAAGTGTTGCCATTTCGAAAAACAAACACCTTTTACTACCTAACGTAATCTATCTCATAGAAATGTAAGCTACAATCCCATCTTTATGTAGGTGCCTATGTATATTGTATATCATTGTCAATGTACGACTCATACCCGCTGTTGTACCTACAGGCTGCGGTGGGCAGCCGCGTTACACTATATTTTAATTATAATATATACACAATATTTGTGTGGTGTTATGTTATATTAAACTGTTGATTTTTTGTAAATTACACGATAAAATAAAACATATTGACTCATACCTAGATTAATTATTGCTACAAAGTGATCCAAAAATTAATTCCATTTTATAATTGTACTTCATATACACCTTTTATATAGCAATAAATGTAATTCTATCTACTTGCAATTCTAATTAGTTGAACAATTGGTTGTAAACGATGCCTGTCTCGACACAGAATTTCTCTAGTGAGACGGGCACAGTCCAAACAGATTTTTATATAGTATTATATAGTTACAAATAAAATAAATAAATTGAACTAATAATTCCGTTAACTGAGCAAACCTACGATATAAAAATAGTCGGTAGTCAAGTAGTAAAAAGTTTGAACGAGTACACAGTTTCATGGTGCACTACACTGAATGTACTCCTGCTGCTGGAGATAGTTTGATATCTGGATACCGGAGCAATTCACCAGGAACTTAATACGCCGTGTTGGACAATTCAGATATCTTAAATGTTCATCAAATCCACGACAGTCGCGCGTAGCTGCCCACCGGGCTGCTCCGATAATCCTGGCCTTTTTCCGGCCCATAAATATCCTCCGCGGCACTTATTGGCCGGCTTTGTGCTCGCGGGGACAAAAAACACCCGACTGAAGGGCTGAAGAGCTGAAGGGCTGCAGCGGAGAGTAGAGATGTGACCGCACGGCAGCTGCCGGCCGGACCGGGGCCGCTAGCTGACCGGCGAGGCGTCTCCGGAAAGCTACTGTACGAAATATTATTCAAGAAACTATTCTTATACAATACTTTTAAGAGCGTACACACACTGAGGACAAAACAGTCCTATGACAGTACATATAAAAATGATATATTTTTAATATTATTTAAAAATTTTTTTATTTGTTCAGTGAATCAAGATAATGGTGCCGGAGGAAATAGTTGAGTTCTCGTATGAACTTCTTTTAAAATTTTACAATTTATAAAGACTAGATAATGTAAGTTTCAAATTTGTCGGAAACTTTAATGGTTGATTTTCTAAATCGGGAATGTTTCACTTCCGCGTTCAGTTCCTGGTGGCAACCGAATATTTTTTCGATAGATGGATTTTTTCTGTATATCTTTCTAATTGATTTTTTTTAAATATCAGAATTTATCAAGAACAGATGACCCTGCAGCTTCCTTGTTTTCACTTTCCTCGGGCGCTATACCGAATATCTGAAGCTATGTCTGAAGCGCTATACCGTTTCCGAAGTGCAGGTTTAATAGATTCTATGGCTGTTCTATCTTCACATTATAATTTAATAAATCTCTGTGGTACCGGCTAACTAATAGTGTAATTAGCAAACTGTTAATAATCTAGTAATAAACATTGATATATTTATAAATGTTATACCCATAATATTAAAGTTAAAAAAATAAAGATTTGTTTGGCAAAATACTTTATGAAAATCCCTCCAATGTATTGAATTTTCAATAATATCGGTAAATACTCAATAGACAAAAAAGGCGAAAAAAACTGCCGGACCCAAATCTCACCCATTCTTTTTATCTTTTTCTCAGAACTATAGTCGGGATGTTTTTTTCGACAATGGCCCGAAAGGGCAGCCAAAATGTGCTCAAAACCATTCAATAACGAGTGTTAAAAAGACGTCATAATCTATGGTAGTTGATTCTGATTGGCGAAAATTATCTACGGTCGTAAAGGACGATCTATTGCGGTCGTTTTGACAACAGATGTTCCATTTTTCTTTGATTTTTAGCTACTTTGTAGACATGATGTTTGCTTAAATTATTCCTTCTTCTATAAGTGGCTCCCTCGTGAGTGAACATTGTGACATATTATTTTCTCCATCGTTTTCTGCAGCCAAGAGTACGTATAATTGTTGCAATGAGGTATTATTGATGAGGCGTCTCAGTTAGATCTTATATAGTCTGTTGGAATTCTTTGATGGTTCCAAAATCGAGGTATCAGTGCAGTGTCCAAGAGGTTCTAAACATTCGGCTCCAGCACCACATTTTAAAGGTAGTTTTACGTCAATAATTTCATAAAAGAAAAATATTTATATTATATAAATATATTTTCTGTATGAGTTCGTGATTTCGCTACGCTTTACAAATATGATATGACTAATTCACTCAAACCATAGACAAGTTAGAAATATGATTAATACATACTAAATTCAGAATTTTTTTGTCATAGATGTTTTCTGATTTTTTTTTTTACTAATTGGATTAAATTGGTTCATTCAGTTTGTTTGGTTAGGTTAATTCGTTTAATTTTACAATCCGATAATGCCTACATATTGATGATAGTGTGTGATAATATACATATACATGGTATGGTAATATTATAATTATATTCTCGTTTATCACAAAACTATAAAGTGGAATAAATTGTATGGAAGTATGGGTAAAGTGTTTATTTGATAGATATGGAGATTGATTAATGAGTGAGAATGGTGAACGTTATATTTGTGTAAAGTGTTCACTTAAACCAGCCGAAGACAGGTCATATGCCCTGTAATTAACCCATACTTCCATATCTTTCCATTAAATATAGTAAAAATAGCTTCCTCTCTATGATTAGATATCTATAATTTGTTTAATAACAGTGCCTCTGTACGTAAAAAACCATTAATTGTGTACTCTTGGACATATTCAAATATTGCGAATAATTTTTTAATATTTTCGTCTTATATCGGTCATTTTTGTTTATTTGAAGTAGGGTAATATAGTTCATTGGAAAGCAAGCCTTTATTAGAAATCTAAAAAGTTAACAGAGAAGTTAAGGTTGAAATTTTAAAATGTAATAGTATTTTGAATATTTACAATTGGATTTCTTATTTTATTGCCACTTAATTCTACTAGCAAAAAATATTTTTTGTAAAAATCAGAGAAAATACAATTTTCTCAATATATGTACGGCCAAATTTTGTGTACATATATTGTGACGCTTTAGGACCTGCGAAAATCAGAGGCGTTCCCCTTCCTCTATCCAAAACCATTATCATGAGCTTCACCACCGGCGTGCAGTCAGTACGGTGGAAATTAGCTGTACTTAACTAGAAATTATGTTAAATAAATCACAATTAATATCATATTATTCAGATAGAATATCGAAGAACACGTGCTGACCAAATACTTCTCTTTAAACTACTGTAAAGCCATATTGACTGTTCCGACCAATTAAAATTAATATCTCTCAACATATCATCTAGATCGAGCCGGCAGTCCACACTTTTTCATATTCCTAGAGGTAGAACATCTTACATACAAAATTCATTCATTCACCGGTCATATAAATACCATTATGAGAAATGCACCCTTTCTCCCACCTATTTTCTTTTTATTTATCTTCTGCACCTAAACATACTTATGTACCTAAATGTATCACATGTTAAGATAGATAAATAGTTAATTTCACTTTGTTTCCTAAAATATATAGTTACGTACAGCTTGTTTTAATGTATTGATTGCACGCGCTCGAGCATCACCACCATCACACCACAGCTGGTTCTATAACCTCTGATGGGTCATGGGTCATGGATCAATCATCCACTGATTCCTGTTAAAAGACGTTTCATTGCAATCTTGAACTTCTAAGACAGATATGTCTATACTCCACTTTAACTTTAGCCTTGGTCTTATGTTCAACATTAACTTCTAACTTGATAGTTGACAGTGGCCGGTACGTTCTATTATTTTTCTAAGATGCGAATATTATGTTTCGTATTTCGTGTTAAAAGATAATTAATGTATGAAACAACGCTGCATTTTGTTGGGATCTGAATATTTTTAGGTGCATATTAATAGTTTTCGTTAATTACATGGGTTGTTCGTTATGATGTTTTACTAATACGTCTTTGCTTTCCTGAAATCTGTCCTACAGGTTTTTTGGCGCCACGCCTATGATTACACCTTCAAATTTCTGCCACGTGTCTTATCGTATCAATTACATGGCACCTCCTCGGCGAGTAATTCTGTGCGATACATAGGTATTTATAAAAAATATATATAATCCATAACGATAATACACTGCCCCGATCGATATCTATTACCTTCTGGATACGGCAGCCGTGGCGGCTTCGGTAGTGTTATTTGTGGCTGTAAAGTGCTTTATTAATCGGCCATGTCTGTAAGACGCGAGCACGACAAAAACGAATGTGTTTTTAATATTACTATAATATATTATAAGGTTAAGATTACTTAAATGTTTTCTTTTTATGTCTTTATATATGAATACGAAAAAACATACATGACATCTGTCATATTTTCTTATCTAAGCTGTCTATCTATGCGATTGACCTTTCTTATTGAATTTAGACTCTTCTTAAATGCACATTATACTGACAAAATAGCATTTTAGTGTTTAATATTGTCTATCCGCGATTCTTATACATTATCTAGATGTTATTTATGTTCGTTTTGAGAGCTAACTTATAAAGGTGGAATAATTTTAATTACATCGAGATTTTATTTGCGAGATTGTGAGGTTTGTTTTGGGGAAAACTCTAATATTGAAATATAGACTATCGGCAACGAAGCTAGATAATATAAGCTATGTAATCTAGATAATGTATACATATTATATCTACTAATTGTGATGTGAATTTGAATCAAAATCGAACATGTTCAGTTTCTGAGTTAAGTAATACAAGTATAATGAAAATGAATGTCTACAAGACTAGCTTATCGAAATTAGACAAATATTGCTGAATTTCGTATAAAAATGCATTTAAAATTTGCTTGTTACTTAAATCGCAGATATGTCCAATTGACAATTAATTCAAACTCAGACAAATATGTCTTCAGCCAATAAGACGACAGTATTTGGTCATGTTCAATATGATCCAAAATGTATATTTGTGGTACAGTGATTTTTAGCATTTTACATGAAAACAAGGATATATCTGCTTTTGATTCTGGACCTCACAATTATTGATTGACTACGTAAAATAAATAAATATTATATAGGTAAGCAGGTAGGTACCGTTCTATAGAGAGCGCCTAGTCTTTGAATGCCGAAGATTGTTTCATATGTCAATATGTCTATCATCGTTATAGGCTATACTTCCGTTCAAATTAACCCTCATTATAATAAATAATAATCTCACCATAGTTTATCTCTGAAGTAATAAAATGGAATATCTGGACAAATTGTGTTTAGATTAACCGACAGATAAAATATTGACCGTCGGGTCGGCCATGCGGGTGACACATTTGTTAACGGTTTTACAACCAAAAATTTACCATGAAAAACAATACGGTAATGATGACTCAATCGCAGTACGGTGGCGTCCACGCCACTCTTTCTTTCTGCGTGTACGAGTATGAGATTTTAATTAAACATTTGTCGGTAATGGTAGGTGAGCATTAGTTGCGTTATTCTACTCTGTGTACAAAATACCGTACTATCTTTTACGGGCTTCAGAGATCAGTCTCTGAGACAACTCTCATCCTTGTGCTTGCGCCACAACATAGTATAATTTAGCCATGATTTGTACCGGTTGTGTTTCATTAAAAGGTGGGTCGCGTTGTGTATCGTTATAAAACTATATTAAAAATTTATTAGTAATACCAAAGCTAGTACGTAGCGCTAGTAGCTACAATCGACGCATTGTAGCTATTCGCATTACTTTCTTCTATTTTTAAGCTAGTGTATTACTCAAATTATACAATTGGCTATTTACTGAATTGAAAATTCCTTTTGGTTGATCCGTTTTGTATGGAGTCGTTTTATGCTATTTTTTTAATTAACTTATGCTATTTTTTTAACAGAATAACATTTGAAAGGCTTACAACTGCGTGCAAATTATTAAAGTGTCTACTTCCTCTTTTACTAATTCGCGAATTTTATTATCGTACTGTTTTTAACGTGTTGATTTCATGATCGTTCTTTACATTTGGTGCATGGATTTGTTTTTGATTTGGGAAAATGAAAATGCAATTGGCAGAACTATTTCCTACGTCAACCTTTAATAAAAATAATTATTTCCTTTAGTTATTACGTGAAAGATTTTCAAAAAATCATATTCAATCATAAAAAATATTTTTTTACATGGGTAAGAAGGTATTGTTTTACGTTAAAACTAAAACTTTAAAAACACTATTATAGTACTCTAAAATTACAAATAAATACATTGTAGGGTCGTATGAACGACGGATTTATTTTATCTAAAGACGTTGGTTAAACGAAAATATATATATGATTGTATAATATCATTGGTAACAGCATAATCTAAATCTATACCTACTGCGCGCCACTTGTATTATGTATTGGATATTCTAATATACCTCTACGGAGGATGGTGGAACAGCAAATACTCTCTTCGTGTGGAGCGTTCTGGATTATTCTACCGTGTATCTCCGATTATTCTAGCTGTCATTTAGGATCTCATTATAAGCTCATCAGGGCGCTGAAGCATCAGCGACGTCAGACTTGAACGAAATTTAAATTCATGATTATGTCCGGATTCCTGATATTTATTTTTTATTTTATTTAGAACAACTGTTGATATTAATACAAATATAAGTTAAAGATATACAAGTAAACATTCAACAACATAATACAACAATAGCTTTGTGCAACCCTAAATAAGTAAGATCTTGAAATATGGGGGTGGCTATCGACATTTATGTAAACAAAATCAAAATTTTTAATTTTTATTTAAGATCAGCGAAATCAATATTTTTGATTAGTTAATGACATCCTGAAAATGAAAATGATATTTTTCGAAACTGGGAGATGTATTTTTAATTCATGCTAAGTGTTTAATAAAACAAAGTTAACAATTTAAAATAAAATTTTATAATAATAATACAACGAGAAACAATATGCTAAATAATATATTTTATAAATGTTAATGTAATGTATCATGATGTAGCGTTTGTATGACGCGCGTAAGTTGGCAAGAATGGCAGCGTGGGAGGGATAAAAGAGAGTCGCGCTTTCTATCTCCGGAATCGTAGTTCAGAACATATTATCATATTATATTCATAATTGTGAGCACGATAATAACTGTATTGTTGTACATCGAGTTCTTGACTACCTGAATTCACGCACACAAGAAGACCATTGAAGATCGTTCTTTGCAACCCTAATAGTCGGGTTAAGGATATAACAAATAATAATGATCAAATTAGAACATGGGAATAAGAAAGATGTCGAATACATAATTGTTTAATTGTTTTGAAGACCCTTAAGCCATTTTAATTAAAACCTCTTTTTTTATATGCATTTATGCTGATTTAATTGATTTTGGGAGTTGGTTATACTGTCCTATTCCAAATTTGGTCAATTTAAAAATAGCGTGTTCATTAGTTTTACTCTTTCTGTCTGTCTGATACTTGTGATGGATTTTTATATTGTCCCCTTTAAATAAATGAAATAAACAGTTGTTTGTATAAGGAAGATACATTTATAACAACAAACATTTTTAGTTGGGTAATCTCTAGAGATTAGCCTTTTTTTAAATTATTTTTATTATTATATTTTGTGTTGTAATTATTTATTTAAGATGTACCTCCCCAACCTAGCATTCCGTATTGTAATATTGATTCAACCAATGCACGGTATATCATTTTAAGAGTTTGTAAATCACAATATTGTCTAAGGACGTAAAAGAAGTGTAAAAATTTATTTCTCGAGACAAATTTTACAACATCATATAAATATTTAAAATATTTTCCCGGGAAGTAACTCATTCCGGGATTACTTTTACATCTTCCCGGTAAAACGAGTCATAACTATTTTCAAAAAAGTATCAAGAGAGAAAACCTTGTCGGTCCGCACGCATGAATCTTTGGGTAACGTTATAATTGAAAAATAAATTAAATTTATTGTGGGCGTTATTCACATTCACAACCGAGATGGGCGTCTGGGGAAACAAAAGCAACGGCCATGAAATCATCCGCACGTGCTGCTGAACACAAACATGGGGTTAGTTCAGCTCGCGTTACTGGAATACCACTACCCCCCTTAGGACCGGATCTATCGCAACCCCTAAAACAGCGCGAGCGTGAAATTTAATCTGATTAATAATATTATTCTTTGTACAGAAGCATGTCAAGTGGGTATGACATAACATAGTTAATGAAATCCATGCGAATAATTGTCCTAATTATTTATCATGCTTCTAGGTACGGGAACAGCCTAGAGAAAACAGTCACTGGGAATGATGTGACATTTAAAAATTGCGCGGCACACCGAGCGCTACATTACCGATTCGAGTGGAGACGGGCGGTAAGAGAGAGAAGGCGAAAAGAGAAAGGGGGACTTGGACTCGAGCCGACAATACGAAAAAGATTTAGAAAAAGGAATTCTGAGATGCGGTAGATACGGGAGGTTTGATGTCTCCGATCCACCAGCATCACGGACCCATCCCCTGGTTAGAGGTAGGAGGAGAATCTCGGCTGGTAGCTGTGCAGACCGGCATGGGAAAAATGGATCATGTAACAATCTGGAAGTTTCTCTATGGCGAGAGATAATTTTGGCACGGCTGCCACATCATTTATTCAACATTCAAAGTTCGAGACAGCCACTCTGACTTATTAAACTAGAGACACCCACAGACTGAGCCAAGCCGGTGGCGTGATGCGCTGGCGTTCGATTTCACCGGGACCAGCGCAATAGTTAACAATGTACTAAGATCATGTCCGAGAAATGACTGGAGTATGATGAGTATGTATGAGAAATGACAGGACTACACGTTGCACTAAACATGGCCCAGGTCGCTAGTGGTCCGAGTGAGCGTAGTATGTACTGAATACGTAGTTCTAATCCGGAAGCAATATGGTGATGATTCGTGTATAGCTCAACTATATCCCTGTACCGTTCATTGCGCGTATTTGAGTCGAATCTCTGTTAGTGGAGGCAAGCAGTTCGTGCTGTAGAAGTAGACTATCATACTTATTCATTATTACTGAAAATTTAACTTTTCCAAAATATGTGAATTATGTATTGAACAGTAGTTATTCTTATACCTACCTATGTTTGAATTAATTACATTTGGAACACTTCATTGTACTAAGTATTTTGTGTAAATTGACGTACGTTTCCCAGAGGGTAGTTTTGTGAGTTTCCTGTTATTATAACATATACAGCGTGTAGCAGACCTGATACCTACATGACTAAATTACCAATAGAAAATGTTTAATTCAAGGACTATATGAAAATTCTGCTCCGTTACGGAAAAAAATATTATTCGGAATTTTTCAAAATCATCTAATACAGAATTTATCTATTAATAATCTATATATTTGATTTAGGCCCTAAAACATCTAACAACAAATAGTCTGGTGGCTCTAATTTCGATGACTTTTAATTTTTTGTATTCAATATATAATTTAGAATTAATAAAATATTTCAATTAATCGAAAGAACCGAATAAATACGATTTTTTTTCGAAATGCTTATATATATATATATATATATATATATATATATATATATATATCTAACATGGTTGAGATTAGGAACATATTCGTTGGACATTTTCATGTCGTAATTTAGTTAGGTATCCACCAGTGGCGGTCGGTGACTTTTTGTAGAAGGGATGCTGGATAATAAGTTTATACCTACTATCAAATATACAAATTTATAGACTAGCCTAAGAACAAAATACAACTACTGACAAGAATAGTCTGACAAATTTATTCTGTAAATCTTTAACGCTTCGCGACATCCATTACAGATCCATTTTTATTTAATTTAAATGATGAATTAAATAGATAATCGAAAGATATTCAATAATTCGGCTCTAAGTATTCAATACAAACTGTCAAAAATGCGCCACACAGACAAATTCTTCAAAACAATCTGTTCGCTTCCTAATATGTATGCTATTCTGTGCATTATACCCATAAGCATTAAAGTTGTTTTTTGTACCTCGGATGCTGTTAACGAATGTGTTTACAGTATTCGAAGACCTTGACAGACGGAACTGAATGCGCGTGCGCGAAAGTTGAAAATTTTCAAACTTTGTGGATACGGAACGAATGATAGAATCGACTGTTGCTAGTGTCTGTATTACGCGATTCATGTGGTGTTCTAATGTTGAGAATGTTTATGTATTTTGATTTGGTGTTTTCGGATAGAAACAAAAAGTCCAAACATGTGATGAACATGTGATACATAATTAGAAGTAGGTATTATATATGATATGCTTGAAATATTAAGCACTCAGTTGGTAGATTTTGAAAATAACATCGGTTGAGAAATCAATATTTAAGTCGCCGGTCTCTATTTATCTTTCAGAAGGGTGACAACAATTTAAACGCGTTCAAAAATAATCCCCCCCACCGTTAACTCGCTGCGTTCACCCTTCTACAAACATGTTATTCGAATTCTTTTTAGGCGTGCACACCGCTTGTTTATAAATAGAACGTTTTTTATTCCGAGTTTAAATTCAAAGGGGAGAGAGGCAGCCAATGGCGTTTAACCGCGCGTTTTTATAAATAGAACGTTTTTTATTCCATTTTCAAATCGAGGGGGAACCGCGGCAACCAATCGCGACCGACCGCGTCTTTTTATAAATAGAACGTTGATTCTTTTTCCAAACAAGATAGCGCGACCAGCCAATGGCGGGCCGCGGGGTGATTTTTTATCAGCGTTGTGGTTTTTATTTCATTTTTTGTACGTTTTACCGTTTGTGTTCTCAACCAATCATAAGCATCTCTATTGTTAAGTTTTTTATTGTACTTTTGATCATCATGACATCAACCAATGAAAGAATAGTGCGCTATCGAATGGGGTAACCCCACGGACTACCGAGACGTGAACTAAAGCGAATTCCCTGTTTCAATATATACATTTTGGTATCACGCACATGATCCTTTTGGTACCACTTACACAATCAAATAGTTTGGAGACTTTTTTTAAAATATATGACTAGATTAGAGCAAAATTTTAAACGCTGACAATATAATATGCATTAATGTAAAAAATACGCCTTGTTTACACAAAGATTTAATTTACGAAGAGTAAATGCTTTGATTTTATTATTTTTATTTTTAAAGAAACAAACAGTGTAACAATAATAACTAATAATAAAATAATATATAGAAATAATACCAGTGAAGTTTCTTCGGAATTAAATAACCAGTACATAATAAACTCAAACAAAATGACTTTTACATTAAATTAACATTAACTAAAAAAAAAGTAAGTATATATTAAAAAAAAAAAAACTGTAAAAAGAAACAAGAGTGTTTTTAAACTGAACGTACAAAGTGGAAAGGGTAAGGAGGGGAGGGATGATGCAATATGTACACTTTATATTAATAGTTATTGAAAAGTTGGCGTAGTTTAATTTTCACAGGAAGTTACTTATACTTACGGGAAGTTGTTTATATTTTTTGACGTAGATCGGATCGCAAAACAGACCATATAGAGGTAGGTTAAATCTTATGTGTTTCTTCTATTTAATTACTGTTGCATAAATGTGTCATAAACTATCGGATTTATGTTTCCACAAAAAATGTGTGTGGAATGCCCCTTGTGCCGCGACTAAAGTTCCAAAACCCTATCCTACATGTACACTTTATTTCATGTCTATTCAATTACTGGTCTGTGGGTAACCCTAATTTTCACAGTTTTATTGTAAATGTACATTTAAGTATGATGAAATTTATGAACATTGTTCTATCCTATTCTAGAAGCAATATTGTTTATATCTTTATATGAGCGTTACCTATCGTCTTCATCATCTGTCAGATTGGCGTGAATTTTTTTCATAAACGTCTGTCATATTTTGAAGACAACCACGATATGTTGATGTACACAGAATTGCTAGGTCGCAACAGAGGCGCCAATTATTGATATGATATGGCGCGTGTCAGTAATTTAAATACCCGTGGGACAGATTTCAGGAAAACAATGACGTCTTAGTAAAACGTCACAGCGGCGACCTGTCGCTGTGCAGGTACTTGCAAATATGACTGTATGTATTTTTGTATATTTGAATAAAAACGGGGTATTCTGCAGGCGGGAAGCAATTTTTTGTGTTGTATCGCCGTAGTGTGCCTATCTTTTGTGTTTCATTTCTTTCGTCATCGTCATTATCGCACGTTAAGAGAAGCTGTTATCGCGGACAATCGCGTCATCAACCAGTCTCAAGATAGACTTTGTGATTGAATAATTAGTAGAAATTAAACTGGAGTTTATCTATTATTATATTAACATGTAAAGGAGACATGTTAATCCTATTTTTTATATTCAAGAGACAAGAAATGATTTGAGTATTGCATGTATGTGAAGATAATGAGATTAATATTTTGCAATAAATATTCAAAGCAGCAATATTTTAGACGATTTTAGACAAATCTGGAATGTACGAGCAAGGAGATGATCCGCGAAAGTCCTGGCGTGATCAGTTAAACCAAATATTAAAGAACTGTCAACTGAAGTGCGTGCATGAGAAGGTGTATGAAAGAGTGTGGCGTTCTATCCTCTCTGTCTAATTAAATAAACAAGTTAATAAATTACTTTCTCTATCTGAGTGTTTCTCTCTTTTTCTAAACTGGATCGTCTTATTAACGAAACATCATACAAATGTAAGCGTCAAATAAATAGAAAAATAACTAAACGATAATAATGAAATAGATAGGTATTATTTTTAAAAAATGTACCTTCAGAACAAAACACAAAGAAATTTGATACAATATTAAATAAAACACAATTACTTTATATAAAACTACGAACTTGATTAAGCCCCTACCTTTTTGTGTATTTATTGTTTGTTTTAAATACGCCCTGACGAAACTAGAACTAAACGAAACCGGTTGGTGTTTAATAAAATTAGTGGTTTCGTACAAAGTAATTAAATCTAATATGTCAAACCACGAAGTGAATGCTTTCTACGTCAATACAATTTGATACTGTTCGAACACAATATTTTACATTTCTGTTAATAATATTTTCTGCGTTGGGTGTATTATGTTAGGTTAGGTTTATGAAGTGTGCAAAAATATACTCCTCTATTAGTTGCTGGTCCGTAGGTACGTTTTAGTTCGACATTAGTCCTATATGTGTTGGTAACAACTCATCATCTATTTCTAAGTACTTAAGAAAAAATCTATTTCGCCTTCCATTGATTTAACGGCCCGTTTCGTCAATAACACACATTATAAATATTGACTCGGTACAAAATACACCCGGGGTGCGCAACCTGCGATGTGCGCACCCTTTATGGCACGTTACGTCAGTGTTTAATCCACACAGGAGACGCCATCTCGCGTCGAGATGCCATCAATTAAGTGTATTAAGTCCACGCAAGGAGATATTTCAAAAATTTAGTTGAGATGGAGATAAACTCATATGTCAGTTTTAGATTGATAGAACGAGACAAAATGTCAAAGCGGTGTACGCGACGTTCGATTTGACACGTGCATTCAAACGTCACTCAAAACCGCGATTACTGTCAAGTTAGCATGCCTGTCATTAAACATTATTATTAGCGTTAAAGAACACACATTTATTAAGTTTTAGCTTCTGCTGGGGAGATTCAAAATCAACCAAACTGACAAACGACGATGATTGATAACTTTCGCATCTTCGAGACAAGGGGGTAGGTTAGGTTAAGTTAGGAAATACGTGGATGGGTAGATGGACAGGGAAATGGTGGACCTGGTGTGATGACTTACGGGATATGGAAGGATAGCTCGATTCATCTGATGATGACGCAGTTCCTTACTTCTTATGAAGTTCACACCAATTTGTCACTGCAACGACTCTGATGAATTCACTTTCCAATGTTCACATAATAAGTATCACAATTCTACTTCAATCTCAGCCTTCTAGAACCGACTAGCCGTGACGAGAGGTCAATGGGTACTTTTACAAATAATGATGATAAAATGAAGAACGAAAATTTCACTCTAAATCTCGGTGAATTTCACAAATCCGAAAGAGACAACACACCGAGCTGAGAGATAATTAGCTACTGAGGAATTGGGCCAGGCGAGAGGAAAAAGAAGGTGACAACAATAAATTAAATTTAATAATAATAATATTGGGTAATTTGTATAGCGCAATTTTCGTAAAAAATTTCACCTCAAGGGCGCTTTACAATAAGAATAATACATGTAAATTGTGTATGTCCACCATAATAATTGTGAATACTGAACAATTTACTGCGAACTACAATTTGGGGGCTCGTTTGTCGCTCATTAGCTACACGGGTTATGGGCTGTAGGCTTTAGGAGTCTTGCCCTTTGAAGGGCCTCTTATGTTAAGAGAGCGCACAGACTGTCGCTCCCCTGGATCCTGTACTGGGATCCGCGGAAGACTCTCCTTCCATCTTATATATCCTTATTTATATTTGCACGAGGGTGTCCACGATGGCTTGGCAACTCTTTTGTACAATTGTACAAGAAAATTTAGACATTCTGTTTGTAAATTTCAAAATAAAGGCTAAATTCCCATAATATAAGATAGTAAAAAACTTTAAAAAAAGAAAAGAAAAAACAATTTGTTCTCCCGAGTGAAAGTAATATGGTAACATCATCTTCGTGGACATTTCCACGAAGAGGCCGTTGACTGTCGTTGAGGTACACTTACAAAAAATGTTCCGGATCCCCGAACAACACCCGAGTACGCACTGCACGTTAGCTTAGTGGCTGATAACTTCTGATAAATTTAACAAGAAGAGCGTTCGCTTGACATTTAATATCTTACTTTGTACCGAAGTTTGCCAGCAAATGGAGCAAACAAAGATCTCCGGCAATAGTGTACACAGCGCGCGCGGAGAAATAATTTACTTTCTCTAACTGCCGAACAGTGAAGATGTATTTCTCGCTTAATTATATTTAACCAAGAAGCAAATACGGTTTATAAATCCGACGATGCTGTAGGCAAATATGATGTATTGTGAGACATTTCTTAGGCACCTATTGATATAATCGTGAGAGATGTTTCTATTGGTGACATTTCTCTCGAGTGTGTATAAAGAACAGTAACAGAGTGAAGCGTGAAGCGATGTATACATATATATATATATATCAGACGCGGTCGTTTCATACATGCTTGGAATGCTCCGCATCCCTCTTGTTATATATTCAAAAAGCTTTGAAAATTTTGTTTTTATCCGAAAACAGCACTGCTGAAAATAAATTCGTCCTGTCCTTTAGAGACCTGTCATACATAACACACACTACGACATGGCGTATATATATGTATATATATATGCTATATTCTTAACTTTCGAATATCTATAAATCGCGTAAACACACAGATACTAACAACAGTGGATTCTATCATTCGTTCCGTATCCACAAATTTGAAAACATTCGACTTTCGCACATGCGCATTCAGTTCCGTCTGTTAAAGTCTTCGAATACTGTATGTATGCGCATTCTTTAACAGTTTCCAACGTACAAAAAATGACACTAATGCTTAATGGTATAATGCACAAAATAGCATTCATATTTATCATTTTTTAATGTTTGCCTTGAATAAATGAATTCGAATTATTAAAATATTGGATATCCCTCGATTATCTATTTAATTCATTATTTAAATAAAAAATGAATACAGAAAATAACATGGGTACTTCACCAACGTGTAAACGTGTATCTAACGCTGTAAACAAAATGGTGAATTCTGAGTATACGTTAGCTAGTCTATAGATTTGTATATTTGATAGTAGGTATAAACTTATTATCCAGTATCCCTTCTACAAAAAGTCACCGACCGCCACTGATAAATATATATGTAAACAATATAAAAATGTTCCTTTTTACTATAACTTACTTTCTGAGATTTAGCCTTCTTCCTGAATAGCAGTCTAAGACTATCGTATTCTCTTGTGCGATGTTCGTACTCAAGTTGATTTGCAAAAATCCTACTGATATTTTTTAGTGAGGACTTTAAAAATAAACACTATAAACATTGCAATATATTTTCTGTTCCGTGTGTATCTATTTTTTATTTTGTAGTGTTATTCTCAAAGCTTTATTTTGCAGTACTGACAATTGTTGCATTTGTTTATCATTAGTGTTTAGTCCGTCAGTTGAACAATGTGTATACGCGTGCGTGTGCCGCGCCGCAGTACCGGCGCGTAAGGGGCTTGAGTGGGGGAAGAGAGAATATCATAAGTCAGAGCGATTGCTGGGAGCGTTCTCTTTACAACGTGACTTCTTCGTTTATAAGATTAGATTTTAGTGTACCTCTTCGTTTGTGTACTTATCTTATTGTAATAAACCGAGTACCTGTTACCTGAAGATCGAGTTTTGATTTCTCCGAAACGCGAAGGATCACCCACGAGATAAGAAGGATTACAGAATTTACATTACTAGCACAGATTTATCACAGTTTGGGGAGCTGTAATTTATAACAATTAGCCAATAACAAAATGCTGCTGCTGCAGTTTATGTGTGGAGAAATTGTATATTATATACTATTTTACAAGACTCGAACCTTAACTGACTCTCAGAGATCAAAGTCCCAATGAAAGATTGACGTGAAAGTTCCCTCTGGTGGATATGCAGCGTTTCTATTGATCCGTGTCCATGAATGAGTCTTCTCTCGGAGATTTGACTCGAATGCATATAAAGAACAGTAACAGATTTCAGAGCGAAGCGATATATTAATCATACTAATTAATTAATCACGTTAATTATAATGATATACATATAAAATCAATTCTATCGAAAAATATTATTGTTGCGCTACCGGGATTCGAACTTAGGTCTCTCTTCCAATCCGGGAAAGATTACCAACTTTGCTACAGCGACAGTATTTTGTCGGAATCTCAAATATCTTTGAGTAAACCGATAGGAGACGCCAGAATTACCTAACAATTTATATTTATAAAATTTTGAACACCTTGATAAAATTGATTTTATATGTATATCTTTCTAATTAATACATTTAATTAGTATTTAAAATATCGCTGACCGTCTGTTCTGAATAATTACAACTTCACAATAAGAATGTGTTCTCTTTAATAAGTAATAATTAACACTTCATTGTGTTTGGTTTGGTATTTTTAATCATGGGATAGTTATGGTGTAGGTTAAGTTGGGTCAACTCGGTACCTGAAGACCCTGAAGAGCTAGGACATGATAAAGTTTCTAGAGATGTAATTCCCTATAAACCTCTGCATGCATTCTTCAAGATAATTCCTTATTTATCATTATATTCAGATACGTGTGAGAAAAACGTACATAATATCTACCAGAATTCACAAATTCACAATAAGAGCGTCTTCTCCTTAGTAATGATATGTTATTCATCACCTCGTGTATTTTGCTCGCGGATTAGAATAACGCATTAAAGTCTGATTGAATAATGATGATAGTGTGATGTGAAAAATTCCGCTGGCGGATACGCCGAGCCACAGGCACATACTGGACAATGTCGACTATGAACACGAAAGAAGGGGAATCACATAGTTTTAGACTCAATAGCGAACTGAGTTCAATTTCATATTTTTTCTCATTATTACATAACATCTCATGGAGCTTAGTCAGACGAGTTGAATGAAATTTATTTTAAATACTAAATTAATGTATATATTTATAATTAATACATTAATTTAGTATTTAAAATATCACAGACCTATGTTCTGAATAATTACAACTTCACAATAAGAATGTGTTTTCCTTAATAATGAAATTTATTTTATCTAAATCGGACTGCAAACCTCAACCTATGTAAATCTAAATGGCGTATTTTATTTTTATTAAGAAGAACACATTCTTATTATGAAGTTGAAATCATTTTTATATTTTAAAAACTAATTAAATGTATTAATTAGAAAGATGTACATATAAAATCAATTTTATTGAAAAATAATGTTGTTGCGCCACCGGGATTCGAACCTGGATCTCTTTCCAAACCGGGGAAGGTGCACTATGCTACAGCGACATTATTTTTGACGACAAATTTTCAAATAATGGAACAAAAGATGTATTAATTTGAAAAAGTGTAACACACATGTTTGATAAAATTGATTTCATATGTATATCATTCTAATTAATACAATTAATTAGTATTTATTTTTTAGATGTTTTATATTATTTAATTTAGCTATGTTAATTTGCAAAAAATGAACGGTTAATTCGAAAGCTCACAAAATGGCGCCAAAGAAAATCGGATACGCTTTCTGTCTATGGTATACACTGTGTTATCGTTGTTTCTGGTAAATATTGGCTGTGCTGCTCTCTCGCCATAACTATTACATTACGGGCTTCAGGAAATCATTCGTCTTCCAGTCAGCACTCGAACATCCTAGCCGCAGATAATAGTGAAGAAGCTGGGATCTTTAAATATCCAATATGTAGGTACCGTCTCGTACTCTCCCTAATATACATAAGCCAAGCGTGACACTGCTCACATGCCTATATACAATTTATGAACGTTGCAGGCAGATGGATGCCATTTATTATTCATCTGTTAACTATTAGGTAAATTAATTTAATTTGTAAATGTAGTAAAAAATATCTAGTGATCTAGTAACGCGCAGGTTCCGAATTGCGACATGTTCAACATTTTGCACAGGCAGGGGAGGTGGGAGATCTAAATTTTCCTCAGGAGCCTGGAGTGTAGCTGCACAAATTTATACGAGTTCAATATTGAATACGCAATTATTTAGGAGGAGATGGTTACAGGGTGGACAAAGGGAGGGACAATGTTGATACAATGCAGGGTCCAAAAGCGAAATTGTGCTAAATTTTAAGCGTTTAATGTGCTATTTTAATACCTACGTATTTATATCACAGGAAGGGTGTATTGCACAGAATTCCTCGCCGAAGAGGCGCCATATAATTGATATGAAAAAGCACTTGTTAATAATTTAAAGGTGTAGTCATAGTCAAACAAAAACGTCTTAGTAAAACGTACAGCGGCGGCCTGTCGCCGTGTAGGTACTTTCTAATATGATTACGTGTATTGTTATGAATTTGAATAAGAACAGAGTATTCTGCTGGCGGAAGCCATTCTCGATTTTGCCGCCGTAGGGTGCCTATATTGGACATCTTTGTATTTCATTTCTTTCGACTTCATAATCATCATCATCATCACATCATCATCATCATCATCGGCGAACCACCCTTGTCTACATTCTTGTCTCCTGTACGGAACAGGGAGGGTGTATCGCACAGAATTAGTCACCGAGGTGACGCTAATTAATTGATTATTTGTATACGAGGCAGTAATTTAAATATATAAAAAACGGTGAATCACCGGCGAGACGTTAAAAAACCCGCGGGATAGATTTCGGGAAACAAATATTATCATTCTTGATAAAACACGTCACGGCGGCGCTCGTCGTTGTTTAATTCCCAATATGGTGAGAAAATATTAATGAATAAATGTACTGTTTGTAACTGAAATAAAAATTTTGTATTCTACAGGCGAAAACGCCATTCTCATTTCTGTCGCCGTAGTGTACCGATTTTGAACATCTTTTGTGTTCCATTTCTTTCAACCTCATAATCATCATCATCGTCGCCGTTTGAGAGAAGCTATGACGCACCACTCTTATCTACATTCTTGTTTTTTGTACGGAACAGTAGAGGTAGGTCTGTCAAAGGAGGGGGATGGGGGAGGGTGCCTACGCTTTATCCAGTATCTTAAAGAGCAACTATGCTAAATTTGGAATGGATAGCGTTCAAATATCGAATACATTTATATCTTGAGGAGTCTTAAAGAGTGATAAAATTTGGGTTAGATTGAGCCACGGGTGTAGAGTTGTACAGAGAATGGATAGTATAACAGTATCAAAATGTTGATCGAAAAGAAGTACGCAGTTCCTTACTTACATTGCGTATTTTAATGATAAATAATGATGATAAAATAATTATATTACATAATTATCCGCGGAAACGGTCCCTTCATCAATTTCAAACGTCGTGTTCTCACACGCCCGCGTCGTGCCTCTTGTACGATTTGTGACATTTGATTGCCCTATGCGACAAACGAATCTACCATCGGCCAATAGAAATCCGTTGTCAAAATTGAACATAGAATTCAGAGATAATTTATTAGGACCGCACTACTTATCAGTCATTTTTATTTATATTTAGATTCAGTACTTAATAAAACAGTGTGAATTAGCTTTACAAAAAAGTTACCAAGCAACTACCCACACATTCTGAAAATAATATTTTCATAATCTTTTTATAACTAACTCATGATTATACATTTTTTTACTTAACTTTTTACAACTCACTCATTATACTTGCTTACCTCTTAACATTTAAAAACTGTACAGGTAATTGCTTTAGAATAGACTACGTCTAGTAAATAAGACAATTACCTTTATTTTTCATATGTACTATTAATGCTACAAAAAAATAAAAAATAATGCGATACTCGTTATAATGGAATTTTATTCAGTACACGAATACGTCCTTTCATGTACTAGTTCTTAGGTAAAGAAGCTTCTTTGTAATATTAATTCCATAACGGAAAACCGTTATAAAAATAACAAATTAAATGTTGAAATGTCATAAATAAATGTGATACTATTTCATTTCTTCCTTCCTTCTTTCCCAGAGAACTGAGCAATGCTTACAGGTGAGAAAACTAATTGAAACCACTTGAATTTTATTAAAAAAATCTTTTTACATTAGACACGGTATTTCAATCATAAAACAGCCATTTTAAACCTAAGTACAAAAAAGTGTCACGAAACTGAACGTTTGAGTAAAAGGATGACAGCCAGTAATGGCATAATAGATAAATATATAATAAAAGCAATTTTCTTTGCACAGTTTTCTCGGCTAATATGCCGTGCATGTTTGACTTTTCTGGCCGACGTTTCGGATCCCGTTGCAGGGTCCAACATCAGTCCTGATGGCAAAATTAGTCCAGAAAACTGTACACAGAAGAAAGTTAGACAATTAACAATAATAAAATTATAAGCATTAATTCTGTTTTAACTACTGCTGGGGAAATTCAAATTCACCCATTTGACGCATGGAACATAAACGTTCAACGGACTGACATTTGACGTACAATAAGCATAAAATTAGGCGCAAGACAACAAATGTTCGAAACATAGAATTAGATCATACCACCGTGGATCATATTTGACTTTTCACCGATGGCTTGATGAGCGCACGTCACATTCGTTACGCTCTAGCGCCAGAATCAAAAATGACGTCATCAATATATCTCATTCGAATATTGTAATAATCATTTCTGTATCTCGCACTTGGTAGGAATCATTCCAATTTTCTCATCATCGTAAAGTCATTATGATTTCTTTTACAAGTAGTATTTCAGAATTTTGTTTCGCATCTATTTACCGTTATTTTTGTCGAAGGCAGCAGCACCCTTGGGTGGACATATTCTCGTATTTTTTTCCTCTCCATAAACCCTTGTCCCCTTCCTCACCCTTTCTCATCCCCAGCCCCGCATTAAACCGCCCCTCCTGCTGAATTCTTCCCTTCCTGACACTTTTTTCCCAGAGCTATATTATTGACTTCCAGTTAGGTTCGAAGTTACAAACTGACTATATTATACAATTTGTCGAATAGATCAGAGTTCAGGATTCGACGAAAATATTAGTATATTGCCTTTATTTGTATACTTATAAATAGTCTGTTAATATCACACCATTTTCTTAAATAGCATGATGTGAGATAGTTCGAAGACGCACACAACAAGCTAAGGTTGCTATGAACCATGGCGATATACAGTTAAACGTTGGAGTGGATCGCTCGAAATGCCGATGAAAGCAAGTTCTGCGGAGAAGTGGTCGCTAGATCCTAGGACAGTGTCCGTCACGATGTACGGTATCTGCTGATTGGTCGGTTGGATTTCGGCCCTATATAGTTGTTATGTATGTCCCTACACGGTCATGTCTGGGAAGCGCGCGCGGGCTCACTGTAGATAGGACACATTTTTAAATACGATGCACACCTTAGGAATGTCAGCCGAGGGAAGTATTGAGAGGAGAAGACAGAGACTACAAATAATAAGGATGGTGAATGCATACACCTACAGACAATTTTTTGATGATGTTCAGTTGCAGAAGTCCTAAACATGCCGTATAGTGCCTGGACGTTTAGCGTAATTCGAGGTGCGTGTCCGTGAGCACCTAGAGGTGTGCCGAGAGTGGAGATAAACATCGATACATATCGGTCGGTTTAATCTTCTCTTCATACGAAATGCAAAAACAATATTTAAAATAATGACGTGACGTGAATAATGATGATAGATGCAAGGAAATGGTGCATATTTTAAGTAGCAGTATAGTATGCCGTTCAATCGGAAGTAAAATCACTCAAAAAAGCAAAAAAATAAGATTCATTCGATTAAAATAAATACGTCGTACTCTTTGACGGCTGTTTCGCCTCGAATTTTTTAACCACCCTTCAGTTTCCCTCGCAGACATCTCCCCGAAAGCCTACCGGACCCACCCTGTCCCCCTGCAGACGCGGGGGGTGAGGTGGCTCCGCTTTCTCCCTGCTGGCCGGGGAGGGGGAGAGGGGGCGGTGGGGAGGGTCCATAAAAAATGTCTGCGTATTTCAGCCCCGCTTTTTTCTGCCCCCACTCTTTTTCTTTTTCCCCGGTTTCCATGGCGACAGTCCGCCATCTTCCTGACCGGTTCCCGCCGATTTTTCCCTCCTAAAATATAAAACCTTTGTAGTTTCGCGAATGTCAACATTCGGGGATGAAGCTGGTCGGTGGAAAAGCTTTTTTTCTTTTTAATTCATGTTGCCAATAGCTCTGTGTGGAGTCGAAACATGGACTATGAAATGGAAAGAAAGGAACATGTTTGACACCTTCTAGATACATGCTGCATGTACCACGGACTGCGAAATGAATATCTCCATTCTTCAGGAGCTCCACATTAAAGAGAGGCTCTCTACAACATGCAGGAAAATAATTATTTCATCATTTGGGCGTGTTGTTAGATGAGCTGAAGAAAGTGACAGTGTTCAAGGACGAATAAAGAGAGCGAGAGATCGATCTCCAATAGATAGATAGACAGAGCAAGTCCGAGACATGACCGGAGCCTCGCTAGACGTCGCACTAAACAAGAAGAGGCAAACTGTTAGTCTTGATTTATTGTGGCTAATCAACTTTTATATACCTGCCAGAAATACTAGAATTATTTGACCACATTACTGTAACAATACTGGGACAGTTGCTCAGTTTAATAGTTTAATTCTCCATTGCACAGAATTCAAAACATGGGTAACGGGTACGCAGATGTTGCTGATGTATGAAATACAACATTACCGAAACATAAAATAATTTCTTACATATTTGTTTATAACTGACAAATCAGAATAACTATTTGAAATCAATACGAGTTGCAGAGTCAACACTTATTTTTTCATAAATAATTTTGTATAATGTAAGGCTTTTTTCCTCTTCTCTGTCTCCTTTATTATTATTTTATTACTTTTAGGTTATGGCTATTTTTGTTTTTATATTTGTTTTAGTTCTTAACATAGTGCATACACAAGCACTCCTACATATGATCTAATATGAACAAGATTAAAGTATTTTCTTGTACTAAAACTTATCTTTTACATATTTAGTCAGTTTCATTTTATATCTATTTAATTTCTTCTCCTTTCTTGTGTTTTCTGGTATTTTATTAAAAATCTTCATTGCACTATACATCATAGATTTCAGAGATTTGGTCTTTTTCCTGAATGGCAGTCTCAGTCTATCCCCCCCTCTTGTACAATGCTCGTGCTCATGTTGATTTGCATTAATTTTTCGTGTAAATTCCGCTGATATTTTCTTGTAGAGAATTTTAAAAATAAATACCATTATATTAAAATATATCTTCTGTTTAAGGGTCATCATATTCAGATCTTCCAGCATTGTACTTAATGGTACACAGAAATTCATTTATGTTTCAAAATTTATAACCTAACATTCGATTGAAATTGTACGAACGCAGTTTTTTTTTTAAATGTCCGAAGTATTCTACATTCGTCTGTATTAAATATAAATTGAAGACATGATTGTTAATTACGTTATATATATTATTATTTTCCATATTTTGTTTATTTTCTTATTGTTCCGCACAGGAAATAATAATGTAGACAAGAGTGGTTCACCGACATCAGCTTATCTGTTCAATATAGGCACCCTGGTTTCCCGCCTGTAGAATGCTCTGCTTTTATTCAGATTCATAACAATACATATAGTCATATTTGCAAGTACCTACAAGGCCGCCGATTGTAACGTTTTTGTTTTCTAAAATCTATCCCACTGGTTTTTTGGCGCCACGCCGATGATTACGCCTTTAAATTATTAACACGTGTCTTATCATATCAATTTTATGACACCTCCTAGGCGAGTAATTCTGTGCGATACACTCATTATTAGTATATAGTTTGATTTGTTTAAAATGTTTATCTGATCTAATTTTTATAGTACGCACTAAGAATACCTTTGTACCGTTAATAAATAAATATTAAAACATGATCAATAGAATAATGTCATGTATTTTGTAGTGCAGATCGAATCGTTTATTCTTTTTCTAGCCCACGTCTATTCAGTATTGGATATAGGTACCAATGTAGTCCATAGAAATCAATCGTTAGCGGATGAGTCGTACGAGCGACATGCGCACGCATTGCGCCAGGAGAGGGGGTCTACTGTGCCGGATCAAGGCGCAGCGGTCGACGACGAACGTTCTTCCACCTGCCATTCTGCCGACTTCTGTTCCGTCTCCTGGCCATATTCCAAGTACCATGATATAATTAATCAATTTATTAGTATTTTAGGATCTAAGAAGCACCGGAACGCGTTAAACCGGTTTAACTGGAGAGCCGAGAAGAGCCACCTTGAAGACTAATTTTCTATAGGTGTGACATTCTTCGCGCTGTTCTTATCTTATTGCACTCTGTACGTAAAATAAATAAGGTATGCTGTCAATTCTATCAAGTGAAAGTGTGCGGTTATCGCGTCAAATAAAAAATATTTTGCTATGGAGGTTACATTTATTTCCATGCCGTCAATCAAGTCACATAACCTCACAACGCCATAATCCCATTCTGATTGATATAAAGTATCGCTTTGCTTCAAAGCAGTCAGTTCGTGATATTTAATATAAAATAATAAGAATAGTTCGAGAAGCTTCGCTTCGCCTTTTACGCGGAGACCTTGGGTTGGGTGTACCTCCTCGTATGATTTCTCGATAATAAAATAAATGTGCGGACAGTACACCCCCGGGAATAGGGAGCTCGCGGACTTGTTTTATTTCCAAGATAATGTTTAACCTTTTACAAACGAAGGTTAAAGCGAGCAGAAAGTTTTTTTTTAGACAAAACATAATTTGTGTAGGTATATTTAAAACATAAATATATTTTTATTTGAACAGGGCTCATGTTCACATTTTTGTAAATTGTACTGTAAAGGAGGAATTATTGTTCTGAAGATGTTTCATCGAGAGGTTTATGTTATTCGGACTTAAATGGTGACAAATTACTTATATCTTAACATATTTCACACAAAACGACAAAGAATAAATATAATGTGAAAAATAAATAAAATTATATTAACTCACTTACGGGGGCGTGCACTCCATATAATCAAAAAAGCTGTGCCTAACTAAATTTCTTCTGAATAAAAAAAAATTAATTTATTACATTTAATACTAATGGAAGGATTCAGAAGTAACAAATAAAGCTGCGCATAACATTCTGCCCCAAACGCGTACAAATCAAAAGCAATACTTGTGTGTCTCCCGCCGCGCGGTGTTCTAAATACACGCCTTTGCTTGAACAGACATTTTGCAAAACACCGCAAATGTATATTTCAAGGAGAAGGCGATTCAGAAATGGTTTGACATGTTGAAATACTAATTCTGGTACAATGCAACTTTTATAAAAGTGTATTGGTACGAAATAATTGTAATAGACACATAACATTGTACAGCTACAAAAAAGACGATTTGTTACATATACTTTACACAGATTTTAAAATGCGTTGCCCAACTAGGCAAGCCTGTTTTAGAGTAAATTGGTAAAAAACCAAATAACTCATTGAAGGCAAAACATAATCAAATAGAAAACGTAACATACAAAGCAAATAAACTTGAAAATATATAAAATGAGAGAAAATAATACCAATGTGAATACAATATGTAAAAGAATGTAAGCACATATAAGATTGGGTATGCAAGAATAAAAAACACAAAATGCAGGTATAAAAATTATTTAATAATATAAAATAGTTTACTCTCAGTATCTGCTCTATCTAATTTCAACAACTAATTTGAAACACCTCTTTTAAAAGCTTTAATATCACTTAAAGTTCTAATATTATTTCCAATTTGATTGTACCATATATTCTGGGAGCTTGAAAGGTGAATAATCTTTGACCAAAAGTAGTTTTCATTCTTGGAACGATTTTAAGATTATTTGCTCTATTCTATCGTTGGTGTTAAAATTATATCGATAATGTGCTCTTTCTGGTAGGCAGTTTTTCAAGATCAATGTTTTCTCTAATTTTGAATCAGGATGTATGCATAAAATGTATTCTGTGCCACTTTAAGTAGCAATGCTATTATTCTTGCACTGGGGGAGAAAATAACAAAAACATTACCATAGCAGTAGAAGGCTACCGGTAGGACCTGGGTTCATTACATTACTATTGTATTTAGACGCCTAAATAAGTCGAGATACCTTATTACAACTATCAAGAAAAGCAGCATACTTTGGCCATGTTCTTCGCAATGAGAAATATGATATTTGACAAGTCATCGTGCAGGGCAGCAGAGCAGCAGAGTAGTGTAGATAGAGAGATTATTTCGGCTGTGCAACTTCAGAGAATAGTTCAATATCCGAAATATTATTGATTTTATACAGGATAGCGACATATGATGAAATGATAAAGCAATTTGAGATGTGGATTTACAGAAGAATGCTCAAAATAAGCTGGATGGATGGGGTTTTGGTTTGGATGAATAAAGAAAAGTAAGTAGATATTTAAAACAATAATAATACGAAATGTTATAAAACATCCGAAGAAATATGAGATCTGGCACCTTATAATGCAAGGAAAGATTTCTGGAAGTCGGGACCCTGGAAGAAGCAGAACGTCATGGCTATGAGTGCAGACCCACCGCTTACCCAGGACCATTTATAAGCAAAAGCTCCTGTATGATCTTACTCATTTATTTAATGCTACTATGACAATTGTGCAACAATGTATCGCATATAGTGACAGGGCGATGCCGCACAGCTGTCAACACTAAATTGGCCTCACAGACCTCGACAACTTCCACTTTATTGAGGTATATTCAAAAACATATTAAATAAATAGATTTTAATACAATGTGTATAAAAAAACAAATAAGAGATTAAAGTAACAATAAAATAAAGGATAACAAAAATAAATAACATTAGTTAAAACAAATAAACATATGGAAGTAGAGAAGAACATCATGGCTGAAGAACCTGAGGAGACAGTTTGGCCAGTCTACTGTAGAGTTGCAACGAACAATGTGATGATAGCCGATGGGGAACTCGGCCACCTTAGAGGAAGCATTGCTCAAGACCAGAGCTGGTGCAAGAAACTTTGAATCTGACTCTGTTGTCTCTGAAATGATTGATTTTTGATAGTAAAAATAGAGAAGAATGTTTGAGATGATGACTTTAAAGATCAAAATCTTACGGAGATATGTATAATTAAACAACCAAAAAATTTAAAATGTATTAATATCTTATCCATTTTAGTGTTCGCATCGTGTCCAGTGTTGTATGTGTACAACAACAAAAATAATTCATTATTGCCGTAGGGTTGGAAATGGTCGCTTCCTGAATACATTTTTCGACCCTCCTGATACTTCTAAATTCGTGAGGGTGAATTTCAGGTTTGAGTAAGTATATTTATAAGGCATCGATTCCTTCCTACGACCCCTCCGAGGGCGACGCGGGGGGGTCGTTCCGCGGAAGGAGGGAGGACGGGACGCGGGTGGGGGAGTAGCTTTAGAGCGGAGGAAACTTCGATGGGCGTTTTACAGAACGAGGATTCTGGAAGAATTACGCAATGGGAGACGACATCGATTTTGGACATCTATATTACACGGATTGAGAAACATTCAGCCTGATAAATCGGCGGAAAAAAATTAAAATATTTAAACTAAAAGGTAAATCATTTTCATACAACCCTAGTTGTGTGATAATTAATTATCTAGGTACTTGGCCTAACACAACCGCGCGAGTTGTACGGCGAAATTGGTAACTTAGTGCACTGGATGCAGAGAAGAATAACTAACTTAAGCTTAAGCTTTTCATAAGATGATTTTTGTAAATCTAAATATATTCGAAAAGGCGAATGGGTGAAAATTAATATACAAATTAAATTTGTATTAATTAAAATACTACAGAACTGCAAATTCACAACAAAAATGTCTTCTCCTTAAAAAGAAAAGAAAATTATAATATTGAAAAAAATGTTTTCTTTGTCAGTCGTGTGAAATTTGAACGTTAATTTTATAATAAATATTCGGTAGTGTTGTATAAACTTCATGTTCATGTTGTAAAATCCAGAAATGATTTATAATTTTGAAATTTCTGGCGGTAAGTACATATTTCTAATTGAAAAATGTACCATCAGATCGTAGGTCACATCTCTCCCTAATTCGTATTTCAAAGAAAATGAACACTTCAAAGCGACAAAGAGAGCGTCAATTCACGATGACACAAAGACAAAGCTGACTTTTGTGAACGTAGTAGTTGCCAAAAGAAATTTGTCAATTGTGGAGAGACTAGTTGTGAATAATGGAGTTGACTAATATCGAAGTGAGAAGACGATATGGTGACGTGGTATGGAGATAATCAACAAGGTATTAAAAATAAAAAAATAGTAGAATAAGAAAATTGTAGTATCGGCTTCTATAATACATCCCATAAACACGAGAAGTTCTTTAACTAAAACTAACTAACTAACTTACGAAGCTGGCACACTCTTACGTCGTGACGTACAGTTCTCGTCTCATTCACATTGATACATTGTTGATGTTTCTGACAGGACCATCTTCCAGTATCTAGTTAACCTGGTCCTGCCAAGTCTCCCGCAAACGTAATTTATTTCGTCCATCAACATTTGTATTATATATCTTCTTACCGTTCAATTATTCTACACGTTTGTATCGCACAGAATTACGATGTCGCCGCGGTGACGCTAATTAAATGATATGATAAGACACGAAGCAGTAATTTAAAGGTATAATCATCGGCGTGGCGCCGGAGAGACATGATAAACGAAGATTATTCTTTACTTATACAATGCGTCTTACTAATACAGTGGGAAAAATATGAATAAATTAATGTACTGTTTGTAACTGAAATAAAACAAGGTATTCTGCGGGCGAGAAGCGATTCTTGATTCTGTCACCGTAATATATCTATGTTGAACATTTTTTGTGTTTTGTGACGATCGTAGTATATCCTCAGATAAATGGTACTGAAAAAAATAATATCAACGAGGACAACGTTTAATAAATATGAAAATAAATTTAATATCCGGTTAGACAACGGCAAAGGACCAATACAAATGAGGGCGATTCAAAAATTATCTACACTTTCGCCATAACATACCTTCTAAGTATCATAATGCTTTCTGCTCATGCGTGCTTAGAGCGTTCGCGTGTGCGAAATTTGATCCTGATGGCTTAATTTGCCTTCCGTATGTAACAGTGTAAACAAGTCCACTCCGCTAGCAGTTTACACCAAATAGGCACAACGGGCAGTGATCCTATTTTGCTGGTCGGAGGGTGTGAAAGGGGCCGAAATTCATCGTAGACTTTCATCACAATACGGGGACAGTGCTCTATCACGTACAAGTGTTTTTTGTGACGCACGAAGAGGGAGCAGGACGCTCCGGAACTCTCACCACGGACGACAAGATTTAGCGAGCTCGAGAGATGGTTCTAGTGAATCTTCCACGATGAGCTTAGCTTCCGTAAAGTCTGTGTAAATAAAATGTAGATAATTTTTAATTGGCCATACATAGTCAAAAAAAATTTAACCCGAAATATTCAATTGCCCAACAGAAATCTCAAAGGTTGAATGGCGCTCTGTAGTGACTTCTAAATCCGATGGAAAAGGAGTGGTGATATGACATGTGCTTTGTGATGAATCATTATTGTTGTAATTTTTCACTAAGCTAAACATTGTATTGCATACACGTTGAGTTATTTTGTTACTTCTGTTATTTTGAGAGGGTGCAGTGTAGCATAACTACTGTTATAATTTGAAATTGATGATGATATGTACAAAATAACTTAACGCACAGATTTAAAAAAAAGTGGATTACGTTTGCAGAGACATATTCCCAACTAGCTGGTATTTTTCAAAAAACATTTAACGATAAATTATTATTTTAAAATTTTACATGTTCAAAAGTATAAACAATATATTGTGGAAACAAAATAATAACGTGAGTAGGAAATTTTTAAATGTGAGGGAACCAGGATTGGTCAAACGCGTCAAAGAATTATATGGTATTTTATGGTGTATACCAGTAACCATGCTGTATTATCTTTCATTGGAAGGAAAGAAGTAAAAATTCAAAAACCGTATTAAATACAACAATTCCCCCTCCTTTCCCCCCTGACTCAACAAATGAGAGAGGAATGTCAAGCGACTATTATTGACTCTACAGTACAATTGTATGATTAAATTGTTATACTACGTGCCTCATTTAATTTATCAACATCTCTAATTATCAGAAATTCGAACTGTCCAAATTATGATCGACTATCGACACCTATTTTTAGATTTTTGAAGTTTTTAAATATTTGTTTTCAGTTAAACGGACGACGTTCAAACCGTTCCGGATAGATAAGTGTATTAATTTGCTCGTCGCGTGTGCAACAATTTCAGTGTCAACGTTCGTTTTTTGCGAATCCATTGCATCGATCTGAAGTTTTATTCCGATTATAAGGAGAGAAATGAGACGTTATTATACGGTCCAGTCTACGGCGGCGGGTTGCCATGGCGACGCGCGCCCCCGAGAAAAAAGGCGGTAAAAAGGGATGAAAAACCAGCGACGCCAGAGGGTGTTTTTTATACCGACGGCTGGCGGGAGGGCTGGAGGGGGTGCACGCGCACACACTCGCCGACCCACCCCCGGGGAGCTGAAACTGTTTCTGTCATAACGCGCGATGTATGCTACTTTATTGTTGGACGTTATGCCGGTTATTGGAGCGGCATTTTGCGAGGGAAATTTTTATTAAAAAGTATCCTTAACTCTGAGTAAGCTGAAATAGGAAACAATTCAATTTGATAGTGAACAATGCTTCGACTTGATGACGGCGCGTGTGCGTCGAGTAGTCATCGGAAATGTTGACCGGCTGCTCACTGACGGATTATTCATACTGCATTCTTTAAGGGTGAGCTTTCATTTTACCCGTTTGAAATTCGTGAAATTATACACGAATTAGATACGCTTTCAAGATGACGCCAACAGTTAAATTATTATAAGTATCAGATAAATAATTAATGACGTTATTTGTTACGTAAGTCATGCGCGAGAGGTAGGATTGAAAAGAAAGAGACGACAATAAAATTGTTAATTTTCTCGCATTCGACACAAGTTTTAAACATAACTCGCGTCGGGAATAGTTTCCACATTTTTTCATATTGATATATGAAATTATATGGAATGAAATAAAAATGTGTGTTATCATTTAAATTAGTCAATCGAAAAATAAATCATTTATTAGGTACGTACCAAATTCACATTAATGAATATGTTTTGAAATAAGACAAAGTACCTACATATATTTAGATGGACGCTTAAATCAATGTTGTAAATTTTTAAAAATTATGACAGCTTTAATTTACAGGCCTAAGAAGCAAAATTCATATTTAAAATACTCACACACACAAACACTACTTATAAATACGTTTATATTAGGCGTAAACAAGTTGATTCCTGATCGCGGACCCCCTCAATATCCCGCTGCCCGTCGCCAGTATGGTGACAGTTTTTATGAAAAGAGCGCGCGCCAGTTAAATAATAAAAATCCGTCAGAAACAATCGTAAGTAATTTTGATAATATCACAGTAAACTATGTACATTTGTACTCTATGTCTTCTGTAATTCGTGCATTTTATGATTCTAGTTGAATTGGGCCTATGGGTATTAAAGCTTATGAAAATGTTCCATTGGCCTTAATTCCTTCCTCACTTTAAAGAGTTCCGGAGTAACCAGGAACACTTATCAATTCGTTGTATCTGTCTGTCTGTCTATCCACCTACCCGTCTGCCCTTCCATCTGTCACAGCATTATAACAGTATATTGGTCTAGGTGTTATGTTTCTATTGTGATTTTACTAATGATTATAGTCCAATTATGGTCATGAAAAATGAGTTGGGCTTCATTTTCAGTGATTTCGACCACGATGCCTACCAAAAGAGCGTTATGGTCAGAAGAAGACCTAGTAGAAACAGTTCGCGCTACACAAAGAGGCACAGGGGACAAGATCCCCAGAAGAACACTCAAGATCAGAATAATATCTGATACTAGAAGGAATGGTGATAATTCACAGATGAAAGCGGGATGGTATCGTCATGGTCGTGAGAAGGAGAAGGATTGCCGATATGAGACATGTGCACCTAATGTGACAAATGGTATCACGAGGAGTGCGTTGGTTTAACAGCAGAAGATCTTGATACGCTGATTATTGATACGTTGAGCTAGACAAATTGTCGTGTTTTTGAAAGATTTTATTGTGAAATTACAATAATTATTTTATTTTTAATCTCAAGACCTTATTACCCTACCATTTAAAATTTTGTTCTTATACATGTTAAAAGTTAACATTTTAATTTATGATACAGTAGGACTAGTTATAAATAAAATCTATTGATTATCTGCAGTATTTTTCTCTCTTCTGCAGTTAAATCTCTCTTAGCTAGACTTATTACCCGCAGTTACCTCAACTGTATAAACTATAATGTCTCTAAATATACATAACAGATAAATTCTACCGTAATATTATAATAGGATTTATAATACCTTTCTTTTTCATGGCTTTCATACTTCATCGCTCAAACTATCGGTAAAGTTTGGCGAGTCATAACTCCGATGTTATATACGGCACGCACGGGGTATAATGCCGCTGTCAAAAGTTGTCTTTTATTAATTTGATTAACAAATCTAATGATCGCCGAGACTGTAAACCGGCCTAATGCTCCGCCATCTTGTTTCGCGTATAACGCAGCATCCCGCCAATTATTTTTTATGCTGTCTATTCTTTTTATATCACGTTGGCCGCGCCGCGCCGCCATTTGTCCTTTTTACTTTATGGCTATGATTTATTCTTTATGGCCTTCTTTGTTTTTGCCTTTATCTGCGCGATTTTCCCGTCTATGAAAAATGTTATTATGTCGTATCTTCATACATATTTATGCCCGGGAAAGGGGCCTCCGGCCAGTGCTGGAAGTGCTGATAAATGGCTTTGTTATTCTAATATATTTGACTTTTACGTGTCCATAGTGAAGGAACGTAGGTATAAATAGATACCTACCTAATAGATAAACTACATTTATTTCGCATTCGAAGCTTTCACTGTTTCAATCCATTTAGTGTCCAGTATAAAATTTGGTTTGGTAATTACATTTCGTTTTAATCAAATTTGATTAAAACCTTTTCGAAAAAGGGGATTTTATCGACAGAATAAAAACGAGTGAATAATGGTTTGTATAATTATGTTTTACCGACTACCTAACCTACGTAAGCATAGACGACATAGTGCCACACTCTTCTGTCCTGATTGTCAACCGGGGTAACTTCGATATCTTAATGTTAGATTTAATCTATTATTCAACTTCTATTTAGATGCAGCAAACTTCCACAATATGAAAACTTGACTGTCCCAGTTAATTAGAATTAATATCTCTCCACACACCATCTAGATCGACCCGGCAATCCGCACTCTTCCACATTCCCAGAAGTAGAACATTTTTCATACAAAATTCATTCATTCACCGGTCATGCAAATACCATAATGAGAAATGAACAGAAATTTACTTTTTCAACATTAGCCTTACTACGCTTAAAGAGTTCTTCTTATGAACCAATACAATCTCAATTTTGGTCAATCATTCTGCCCATAAACACATCTTGCTCTCCTTTTACCGCAACAATAGTTGCAACTTCCCCATCCTTTCTCCCTCATTTTTTCTTTTTATTTATCTTCATCTCTTAAATAGAAGAAACACACAAGATTTATTCAACCTTTATAAAATTTGAAATACACACATCCAACACGATCAAATAATCTTTTTTACCCAAATTTTGGCAGAACTACTTACACAGAAAATTGTTTTTTGATCCGCTCTACGTCAAAATATATTGCCGTAAATTCTTCTAATAACTTGGACATTTTCAACGATAAATTGCTTCTCTTCAAAATTAAACTACGCCAACTTTTCAATAACTATTAACATAAATTGTATATATTGCATACTATTTCCCTCCCCTTCTTATCCTTTCCACTTTGTATATTCAGTTAAAAAACATTTTTTTGTTTATTTGTTTTTTTTTAAATATATACAATTTTTTAGTCTATTATGTTTATTTTTATGTAAAAGTCGTTTTCTTTATCAGATTGTTTGAGTGTACTATTTTTTAATTTATTATGTATTATTTATTTAATTCCGAAGAAACTTCACTGGCGTTATTTTTACATATTATATAATTATCAGTTATTATTGTTGTACTGTTTTTTTCTCTAAAAATAAAAAATAAAATCTTCTGCTCCTAATCGTACTTATATATCTAAACATTTCTGTAGTTTTTCATAAATAGTATAACATGTTAAATATTTATTATTAGTTGTATTAAGTTTATACTGTCAAATCCCTTAATAAAATAAAATTTAAAAATAAGAAATTTCCCATTAATTTCAAAAGTCAAATTTACACAACAGTGTTAGTGCTAAATGTTGGCCTCTGAGCAATGCTCTGAACTATGATGCAGTTCCAATACATTGAGTCTACTATCGTTCCTCTATTTCCAGCTCTCGGCTTCACTTCCATACATTAGTGTTGGTACGAGGACTCCATTGTGAAACGCTAGTATAACGATTATTTATTGTAAATAATCATGAAAGCTATACATAAGCATAAATACTGAAATAACGTTATTTATATCTATATAGACCAAACCATTAAAACAAACAAATATCGACTATTCTCGAAATAAAATACAAATATCAATTAAATAGCACTTTACGAATGCTTACACAAGGAGGTGAGGAAACGGGATATAGTAAGGGTGATAAGAATTTGGTATAGGGGCAGAACAAAAAAGGTTCAAGGACCAACCAGAAAACACGACTTACCTGAATTTTCTTGCTGTAGTCACAGCTCTCCTGAACTTCAGGAACAACTTCGCCGATTCACACGAAGCACTCTGAACACAATCGTAGTTTCCGCACGCACCGCGAAAAAACAGAAACACACAATGGCAACAGCAACTGTACAATCAGACCAGTTTAACGAGCACATGGCAGGACGTTGACACTTCTTGACAGTTTAAAAGTCATAGACAACACACTGCAAAGTTTTGCTCTGAGGTAAGAGAGGGGGGGGGGAACAGACAGGTAAGTAAAACTAATAGAGTATCCACACGCGTATGGCAACTGGCGGAATTAAAATTGAATGTATGCAATGCACCGTTCGGGCGCTAACACATCGTACATCACATTTCACGGCCAAAGACCTACTGGCGACTGTTTCAAATGGTTCTAATTTGATAATGGCGCAAATCAAATCTCAAATCGATATCGAAATTTCCCATTAAAATCAAAATATCAGCGATATTTTGCACAAATATCTTATATTACAGACATACTGTTGGACAAATAATCTAATTATAGAGCTATACGATTTGAATGGATGAAAAAGCAGATGGAATTTTTCTTACTGTGTGATGAATGACTACTCGTTGCTGAGCTCCTCTAGTTCTAAGAACATGCGAGACAAAGGTATTTCGGTGAGCTCATCTTCGTTTTTCATTTAACGACTCCGAGATGGATGATAGTGAAGTTCTTTTAACACATCCTCTGCGGTGGTGGGTCAGATTTGACACGGGTGTTTGTAAAAATATAAATTACGCTACAAATATTCATTCAATGCTGTTTTCGTTCTAGCTAATCTTTTATTAAATATTTTCAAATAATTTGAGATACAAATAAATAAAAATGAGAAAAAACGCTCAAAAACTGACCTAAGATAGTCGGATTGAATCTCAGCGCTTACGAAAAAACATATATTGTCAACATTTTGAGCGGGTAGACAAAGGATACCGTGTATGCGTCTATGTATTTGTTTTCACATGCTTTCGTCCGATGGTCCCTAGACAATGCCAGTAATATAATTGTTTGAGGGGCGTTACGCCTACCTGAAAGTTTTATGACACTACCTGTTCGGGTTCCGACGAGAAGATCACATGCTCAGTAGATGTTTGTAATTTGGCTGTGTAGGGCATCTGTTGATGCGTGAGAATATGTACATTATTCGTAATATTTGTTAATTTTTAACTTAAATTTTTTAGTAGAAACATTGCGGCACATCGTGCCATTTAATTAAATCATGTATATCTATAAAAAATCTCTCACAAAATGGTTGAAAAATCGAAAACTTGAGGTGTGTCTAAAATGACCCACCACCGCCGGAGGTGTTTTGTTTTGACCCACCGGGCAGTAAGTGTTAATGTTCAGTGTACCTGTCTATATCTTAAGCGATAATCCAAAGTTGTTTTCGACTTTACTAATCAAATATATTACATATAAAGTTAACAAATTAACCAAGCGTAATTAAATAATGTTGTATCAATCACATAAAATACAAAATAATAAAAAAAAACTATTTTCTGAGCAGAACTGGACTCAGAGCAGATTATAATATCATGCGAGACTTATAAACACGTAAATACATATATTTCATTTATTATTATTGTACACGCCCTATTCATGCATTAACGAAATTTATAAAATAACAGAAAATTGTGTCAGAAATGCGATACACAAAGAAAAAAAATTACATAATCTCAGCATGTTTTTTCAAAATTAAAAATAAATATTAAATGTAAAGTAAATCAATTTATCCGACACAAAAAATTGTCCTAATGTAGTCCTATAAAGAGTTAATTTTACAGCTAAAATGTCCACTACCTCCGCATATTCATTCCTCAAAGAATGCATTCTGGGGACTGCGGAGTTAGCTAATGCACGAGTTTTGACATTACCACTGTAATAGAATTTGACAGCTGATTTGTGCTTAGTTTGGTTTGCCTTTTCACTATGAATAGACTTACGCCCGAACAGCGCTTGTAATTTGTGCAAATTTATTTCGAAAATCGTGGTTTAGTTTGCGAAATTTACGGTGCGCTACGTCCATTTTATGGTCGATATAATCGTCTATCTGAGCGAGTAATTCGAATAATCATGGATCGTTTCCGCACCACGCATACTCTCATTGATAATATCCATCTGTAGAGACGTCGCACAGGGCACACAGAAGAAGCTGTTTCTTCAAAAATAATGTCGATCAGAACGTCACAGTCAACGGAGAGCGCTATGGATCCATGATTACTGACTTTTTCATTCCGCAATTGAATGGCATTAATGTGGAAAACATGTGGTTTCAACAAGACGATGCAACATGCCACACAGCGCATGCCACATTCAATTTATTGAAGGAAACATTGGATTAGCATAATGGACCTGTGAATTGGCCTCCAGGATAGTGTGATTTAACGCTTTTGGACTATTTTCTGTGGAGATATGTGAAGTCGCTATTCTACGCCGATAAACCAGAGACGTTAGCCGACTTGGAAGCCAACAATCATCGCGATATTGTCGATAGCCTCAGCTGTTTCAAAAAGTGGCCGAAAATTGAACTCATAGATTGTGCTTTATTCGAGCCAGCCGCGGTGCGAAATCATATTTAAACACTAATGGAACGATTTTTAGATATTTTATTTTATGTTAAAGTTCTATACCTCCAAAAAAACACCTTTATATGTTATCCTTTCAAAGGTTCAAAGGTGAGATAGACCGCGTCAACTGTGATGCGATCCTTTATCTCTATCACGATGAGGAAATATCTTATTAAGGAAAACACATTCTTATTGTGAAGTTGTAATTATTCAGAACATAGTAATATATGTTGTATCAATGTGTCCAAAATTTAATAAAAATGAATTGATAATTCTGGCGTCTGCAGTCGGTTTACTCAAAGGTATTTGAGATTCTGTAAAAATAATGTAGATGGCTTTCAAATAATGGAACGACAGGTGTATTAATTTGAAAAAATGTAACATATAGGTTCGAAAATTTGTCATGAAAAATACTGGCGTTATAACACAATTGGTAGTGTACTTCCCCGGATTGGAAATAGAGATCCAGGTTCGTATCCCGGTGACGCAAAAACAATATTTTTCGACAAAATTGATTTTATATGTATATATTTATAATTAATACATTAATTTAGGAAATATCTATTTCATATGACCCGCCTCATCCAATAATACCATATCATAGTTAATAAATGAAAAAGACTCGGAGAAAGTTTCCCATTTCAATAACTGTACCGTACGCGAGCCTAAATAATTGTCTTACGTAGTGAATGTATAAACTAAATGCGTAGATAGTATACTTTATTCCGAGGGATGAAAAATACTCGGGAAATATATTTTTGATAAATTACTGAAAAACAAACCCAGCTTTGTATTGACTGTTCAATATCTATGAAGCCACAGACGGAAATTACTAGTACGTACAATTGTCGTCGGCGACTTAGGCTTATATAATGTATGTCTACCACAGCGAGGCAGTCACTTTCATTACTACATATTAGTTTTACATTATGTACTAATCGCAGATTAAATAATCAGGCTAATAAATTGGCTTCACTTCACTGCCCGCAAGGTTGGTACCACTTATACATTATATTTCGCTTTGTTAGTATAAATTTTACCGTGTAGGCTTTCTTATTTCATTTTATTTACTAACAGAAAGCGATCGGTTTTGCCGATTGCTGTTGTTAGACCATGCGGGTGAGAGTTTTGGCTCAACTACTTACTAGTGATAATTCATCTTTATTCACGTAATTTTTTGCGACAAATTAATTTATTGTGCATTTTATGGATGCACTGGATGCACGGAGTCTTCACTCCAGAACCTTACTTCTCTAGGCATCATCATCTCTTCAACACTACATTCAGCCCGATTTCCTAAGCTGGATGAGTGACGACATCAGATGAGCATCAGACAACGAATCGCCATGTGTGTGTGTGTAGATGCTCCACTATGTTTATCAACCTATGTATTCCCCCTCAGAGCACGACCTTTTCTGTGCATTGTCTATGACTTTTGAACTGTCAAGGAAAATGGATGCTGCTACATGCTCGTCACTAACTTGAAGCTGTTGTAAATTTAATTGTTGCTAGTGTATTCAGTTCCTCGTGTGTGCATGCCGAAACCGCTGTTGTGGATCACAGTGCTTCGTGTTGACCACCGAAGAAGGTTCCTGAAGTTCAAAAGCTGTGACTACAGGAGATAAAATCCAGGTGAGTCGTGCTTCCTGGTTGGTCTTTGAGCTTTGTCTTGTCCCTCTCCCGAATTTCCACTACCCTTCCTTGTGTAAATAGATTGATTAAAAGATCTGACGATAAAAGGCAATGAGGCAAAATCTTTGCTGGGGGGAGGGCTTTATTCAGCAATTCAGCAGTGGGGGGACAGGCTGATGACGATGATTAAAGTTTATGTTTATTATTGGTCCTGTGGTCGCGGGTTTGAGCCTCATTCCAGGAGACTAGCAAGTTAGTCCTATTTTCATATCACAAGCTTAGTTTGAAACAGTAAGAGTTCAGTAAGAGTGTCACGTACTCCGTGTACGCATTGAGAAATCTAAATAAATTTCGCTTCACCCATTGGGAGGTGAACAATTTTTCAATTTTGATTGATGTTTCGTACAACGTTTACATATACCTATTATATTTAAAAGTATGTAGGTATTGTTGTTAAGGATTTTGGCAAACATGACAACATTTCATTCGATGCCAAGATTGCTTCCATATTGATTTTCTACTCTGCTATTTCAGACAATTTTAATAATTTTAAAAATGAAATTTCTCTTTAGGAATACGAGTTTACACTGGACCGAGAACCACGCTACAGAATGTAAATAAGTCTTAATGTTAGCAGTGTTATTTTGCGCAGTCAAATTTCAAACTATGTACGTAACACGCGTAATAATAATAATAATAACATTGGATAATTTTTATAGCGCCTTACATATAAACTATTTAGTCCTACTTAGCATGGAAATGATTATTTAAAAACGTGGGTTTTAATCTCTTTTTAAATAAAGTCTCTGATGTACTGTTTCTTATGACGGAAGACGAAGAGTTCCACGCTTTCGGGTCTACCACCGCAAATGTCCATTCACTAAACTGACTTGACTTGGTCGGTCGATACAGTTGACATCTTCAATTCAAGTTGTTTGGGATGCTGAGTTGTCGAAGATACAGAGACGCCATGTTATGTGTCGCCTTGTACATCAACCGGCACAATTTAAATTCGATTCTTTTCGAATCGTGTAATAACAATTATGCGATATCAGTATAATAACATCAATTTAAATATGCACATTGACAAAATGTAGAAATTCAATAAAATATGTCGAAAAATTAGACATATTTCTAACAGTATACGAAGTACAAGCTTAAACTTGTCTTTTAACTAAAAAAAATATACAACAGTAATCCCATTCCAACATTTTTATTACAAACGGTAGGTTACCTGCTATTGAATTAGTTACCATGACCCAAATAGTCCTTTTAGCAAACACATGTCCTGCTAATTCTCTTCGCAACAATACAAATCCGAGAAGAACACAGAAAGCAAAAGTCAAAACGACGTTTTATCACCGACTTTTTATATTCCTTCAAAAGAGGAAATTTTTTATGGTCAAAAAAGATCAGTGGTGTATTCACTTTCATGTTCCTGACAATGGGTGGGTTGCTCGGGTACGCGGGAATAAAACATTCCGAGAAAAGAAATAAAAAATACCCTAAATGGAATAATTCAATGCCAAGATGATGATAGATCATCGGTGGGCTAAATGGGTACATTGTCGAATGGTTTTTTGGTAATATTTTAAAAGATGGTAGGAAAATTAAAAAAAATTTCAGTCATTTTCAACTAGTATAAGTACTAATACAACATCACTCCATTTGTACATATTGCCACACTCTTTATGAGCAATAGTCCTTCAAAATTTTGGATCACACATAAATGTCAATATTTGTGCGCTGAAATTACCATACCCAGTATATGGCTACTGGAGGCTTAGGTTCGTCACATTATGACGCAAAAATAATTCAAAAGAACAACAACAGGAGGTGTGGAATCAGCGGTCTCCTTGTTTTTAAATTTTCTGTTTTATTAAATAGATAGTATATGATATGTCATGTTTACTAGAACGAGTGGGTTCTATGAAATTTGGAGAGTAATTAATAAACACCGAATACATTTATATGAACAGATTTCTCGCTTTAGCACACGCAGATGTCAATGGCGGTCGGTGACTTTTTGTAGAAAGAATATTGGATAATAAATTTATACCTACTAATGATTCAATTACACAATTCACTATTTTTGTTTACAGCGTTAGAACACGTTGGTGAAGTATCCATGTTATTTTCTGGATTAATTTTTTATTTAAACTTTTATTCAAACTTTGTGGATTCGGAACGAATGATAGAATCCACTGTTGCTGGTATCTGTGTGTTTACGCGAATCGTGGATGTTCGAAAGTTGATAATGTATGTGTTATAACTGGTCTATAAAGGACAGGACGAATTTATTTACTGCAGTGCTGTTTTTGGCTAGAAACAAAGTACAAAGCTCTTTGATTTTAGAGCACAAGTGATGCGGAGCATCCAAACCATGTATGAAGCGACCGCGTCTGGCAGATATGTATCTTTTCTTGAGTTTTATGTATGCACATACTGTCATATTACTTATCGTTTCTCTATATAATTTAAAACTTTTGTTATTGACTCTTTGTGTATGTACTTATTTTATTATATTTTACATACCTACCAAATAATAACATGATCGTTCAACTAGGTTCTTGTTTTTTAAAAATAATTAGACAACCATAATCATAACATTTAAAATACAAGCATAGATAAAAACAAAAATATAAGTGGTGGGTAACTAATTAAGAACTACCGTGAAAATAAATTTAAAAAATGACTATTTGGAATAAGTATTTACTTATTTACAGTTTTGTTTTATCTATGCTTGCATTTTTTATTTCAGTATACGTTGTTTCCTGACGAAGATACCATGTGTATCGAAACATGTTGATTTATTAATAAATAGTGATTTAATCAAAGCGTTTTATCTTATTATAAATAATTTGAGTAATTTTGATGAAATAATTGAAAGTTTTAAATAAAATACTAGTATAGAACTAAATGGTTTATGTTTAAAGCGACTTTGAAACGAACTTTATACGAAAATGGCTTTATATATTATAAGTGTATATATATTTACGTCGCCTGTTCATTAGTAGTGTTGGCCTTAATATAAAACGTTAGAATTATTATTTTTAATCCGGGCACATTTCCAACTGTCACGACCGCCGCCATCAGCAGGCTAGCATTTATCCATCAAAGAATGAACCCCTTATATTGGCTACTCCGGTAAAGGTTAGGTTAGGTACATCTATCTACCTACAGCTAGAGCTTTAGTCCTGTTTATGCGAGCGAGGATGAAGTAATTCACATTTTGCAAAGGGGGTCAGATGACACAATGGAAATGGTCAAATTTATTGACACCCAGCAATTGCAAGGGGTCAGCTTCATTTGTTGGAAAGGCGTCACGGTTAATCTTTCGATTGTTGCCATTTTTTTTGTATGGACGTTTTCAATATCGCCCGCCATTGTTGTATTTTCTAGGCTACATTTGGTTTGCCCGAAGAAAATGGATTCCGTTCGATTTTTAAATAAATGGCCGCGGTTTGATTTATTGTCGCAACTTCCGAATTTGAACTCGGAATAATGGAACGATTCGAAAAAATCGTTACTTTAATCTTTTCTCGGACTGGACGTGACGGTTGGTTTCGTCGATGGGAGTGCTGCTTTGTGAAGGTTAGATTTTAAAAATAAATCTACACGATTTTTTTTTTTTTAGTATTGTGGCAACACATCGTTTATTATATAAAAACGAACTGCATAGTTAAGTAATAGCTTCGTATTCCATATACCTATATGGTGTGAAATCATGAATTCTGAAAGCAATTGAAAGAAGATGAATTGATGCCTTTGAGATGCAGTGCTGGAGACGTACCATGGACGGCGAGACGCACAACTGTCTTCATTCTACAGGAACTAAACATCAAAGACAGATTCTCAGCCATTTGCCAAAGAAGAATCTTTCGTTTTTTGGGAATTTTATGGAAAGAGAAGATAGCTTGGATAAGCTCGCTGTGGTGGGTCACGTCGAGGGTCGGAGAGGAAGATGAAAATCCTCCACACCCACCATCGGGCATTCCTATGGTGACAACCCTCAGATCTGCAGGATGCTGAGAAAAGTAGAGGAGTATACAGGGTGCGAGAACACGATCCTTAGTCATGATCTGATATATATCTGGTATACAGGCCAATATTTTGAAACGCTTTACTGTGCTCTTAGAACCTTTCTTCTCGCCAGCCATCGCTTGCATACATAAACACGACAACGGACATCTTAAAAAATGTACAAAATTTGTCAAGATGGTAACCGTTTGAAAATAGTGATAATAGCCGCTTGTGTGATCAGTAGTAACTTTTTACTAACGCTCGTAGTAAAAATCCTTTGCGGGTTGTTGATACATCCAATTTACTACTGTCAAAACATAGATGCAGAAATCTATAGGCGGGATAAATAATCTTAAAATATGCTTTATTTTATGCATTATCTATAGATTTTTTTTCGCCTAGACGTTCGAAATCTGTCACTCTGGTGTTGAAATTTTTTCGTATTACGAATTAAACAACGAGATCATCTTCGAACAAACTGTCATCACTAAAATAGCGGGATATTGAATGATTAATTGTCGTATTCTGGAACTTTCTAAGTATCAACGTGCCAGATGACTTTTGGAACAGCTGTGAAAAGTCCGCCATATTTATCTATCGATTCTCGTTTTTACTGTCGGATATCGGAAAGTAAAATGAGTTTACTACGGGATGCAGTTTCGAGAAGTAAATATTTTTTTACTAACAATCAAACAGCCCTTTTATAGTAAAAAGTTATTATTGATTACACATTAAATATGTTTATATTTTTTACACTTTTCGCATTGGAAATAGTGCATATTAAGCGACGATTCGGCTTGGTGATTTTAACTGAAGCTCAGTAGCTGAAACACAAATGTTTTCCGGACAACAATTGGGTCCTGCGATAAATCACACCGCCCAGAGACGGACGCTCATTGTAAATTACAATTACACAAATCGCACAAAATTTACTATACCATGAGGTGTTCAGGTTCTACAAGCTACTTTATTTTTATCTCAATATCGTAATTCTTTTAAAACTAGCCTTTTCACATTTGGACACATTGAACACGTTAGAAGCGAATGTTGATCTGATCACGGACGACAGAATGAAGTGTAGCCATTTAGAACGAATGTATGAATCAACGTTCCCTCTAAGTTGACTTAAACGTTGAATAACAAATTAAACCGATAAGTGGAAAAGTTTGTGAGATAAATTTATCGAGATAATATTGCAGGCACCGATGAGAGTACAATATTTTAGAGTATTTGAATTAATAAATATAATGTATGAAGAATTAGTAAAATTATAACTGTTCAAAATTTATTTTGTAAATTGAGTTGAAACACTATTTTAATCCACTATATGTGTGTTATAATAACTTTCCATTATTTTTTTATTGTTATTATTATTATTGAAAATTTCTAAATAATCTAATTTCGTCCTTTGGCGCAACTATGTAGAAGTTTTAAATTATTATTGTCAAATGAACCCCACCCCCACCTCCCTTAACTCCAGATACACCCTCAATTACTGTAAGAAAATGTTTTTAACTTTAGTTGAATTGTATTATTGATAATGAGAAGACGTTCCCGAAAACAGTTAATATAACAAAATATAGTGGAAAAAAACAGTGTTTCAACTTATGTTATATTTGTATCTTAAAATTTGTTAAATATATTTTTTTAAATTACTATTATTAATAAATGAATAATAAATAATTGGTATTGAAAAAACTGTTCAGGGGGATGTTTACTTTGCTGTGCGCGCCTAGTGCTTAGAGAACATTAGTAATAGTTTAATCATTATTTAAACCGTTGTTGAGACTGTGACTGTTTTCAATTGTAACGATTATTTGTAATTCTTCAAGAAATAACTGGTACTCCAACAGTTAAACCTTAGTTAACAATCATCGTCACAATCACACTCACATAACGGTTTACCATCACTTGTGCACATTGAAGAGTAATGGCGACAGTATGGTTTGTTTCATACATATCAAGGTAGATTAAATGTATTAATTAGAAAGATATACACATCAAATCAATTTTATCGAAAAATATTGTTGTCGCTCTATCGGGATTCGAACCTGGAAATTTTTCCAAACCGGGGAAGGTGCATTATTCAACTATGCTACAGCGACAGTACTTTTGACGACAAATTTTCGAACCTAAATGTTCCACTTTTTTAAATTAATACATTTATCGTTCCATTATTTGAAAGTCATCTATTTTAATCTTACGGAATCTCAAACACCCTTTGAGTAAACCGATAGCATAACAATGCATTTTTATAAGATTTTGGACACATTGATATCTTTCTAATTAATATATTTAATAGTATTAAAAACATGACAGACCGTCTGTTCTGAATAATTACAACTTCACAATAAGAATGCGTCCTCCTTAATAAGTAATAATTAACACCTCATTGTGTTACAGTCACTTCGGGTGGCTTGGTATTTTTAATCATGGGAGAGTTATGGTGTAGTTTAAGTCGGGACAACTCGGTACCAGAAGACTTTGAAGAGCTGGGATTCAGGACATGATAAAGTGACCAGAAATATAATTCCGTATAAACCTCTGCATGCATTCTTCAGAACAATTCCTTACTTTTATAATAATATTCAGTGAAACATGTGAGAAAAACGTATGTAATATCTACAAAACAATAATGATAGATACAGATAAAAATATTAATGTTGTATGTGCTTAATTTAAATCAATACAAGCATTTAAAAAATATCGTAATTGTACGATTAACTAATTTTACTCTCGAATATAAGATGGTAAAAATAAAAAATTGTCCGTTTCAAAGTCATCCGTCATACTGACATTTTGAAAGTTGCAATATACGACTGTTAATCATTCAAATCCCGCTATTTTGGTGATAAGAGTTCGTTTGTTTTATTCCAAATTTAATAATTGGATGTTATCTCGCGTACAGCTTGAAACACCCCATCAAACATTATTTAGGCCTTTAGATAAAAATTGAGAGGGGGTAAATTTTATTTATTTTTTCCCCGGACTTTAATGACAGATGCGGGTCGGCTCGGTCGCGAGGGTCAGAAACTCCACTGTTTTAAAAATGGGGTCGAACACCGAGGCTAAAGGTGGAGAACCCTTAACAATCAATGGGAAGTGTTGTGCGTAGATTAATGCTTCCGAATAAAACGCATTAGGTAGGTACCTATCCGGCTTATTTACAACAGCCAGCGATGGGAAAATCGATTTTTTTTCCCCAACAATGGCGGCCCGCCATTATTACCATTCGGAATCTTCGCCGGTACTTTTCCCGCACAATGGCCGCTCTGGATTTGAAATCGAAATTGGAACGCTCACGGGCGGGTCCATTGTAATTGGCTTTGATGAAAAACTTCTTTTATTTTGTCTATTTTGTATCTGTCCTCGTGTGCGTGTGTGTCTCGCATATATGTACACGTGTGTGTGTGTGTGTGTGATTTATGGTCAGTATCGATAGCGACATTTAATTATTATGGTACATTTTCATTGTCTTCAAAAAGAGATCAATGCAGAGGTTGTAGAATTTGTGATTTTTTAAATTATTTTTTACATACGTAAGATATTTACAATATAATGAAATGTCGAGTTGATTGGCAAGGTAAAAGAACTTTGATTTTTTTCAATACGTAAGTCAATGTCATTTTAATGCCATAGTAATTTTTAATGACTACCAACTTCCTACAAGTTTTTATTAATTATTTGACTAAAAAAGTGGAGTATCATGCACAAAAAACAAACATTTATTATTAGGGTGAATACCGGATGTTTACTCGCGAACAAATTCAAATTGCGAACGAACTCGTTCGTATGTAGAGGACTAACTGTAATGAATTTGATTAGAACATGAGAATGAGTACTTGCATTTGGGAAGTCGGCATGTTCATTCGTACAGCGAATCGTACCATTGGTGTGGCGGTGCCAGGGCGGCACTCCTTTTCGAGCCAGGGCGTCACCTTGCCACTTTTTTTTGACACGGAACAAACTTTTCAAATATTTTGATACAAAATATTCTGCGTACAATTTTGTTCATCAAGTATCGTGCAGCGGAAGTATATTATGAGAATGCAAAAAAATATATAGAACCGGAGCATTTTCAAAACGTGAAAGTTTCTTGTCGGATTGTACCATTGGAGGACGGGCCTAATAGAAGTTTTAAAAGTTATTTGTCATACATGAAAATATGCACCTATCTATGTACGAGGCGCGTTTTTTAAGTAAGTACCGGATTTAAAATAAAAATTATTAAGGTCCTTGTCATAAAGGGGCACTAATTTTTGTACACCTTCGTCTTGTATACCATGTCTGCAAGATACAACCAAGATATTGCTTCAGATGAAGGAAAATGTGAAAATCATTTGGCGCAAAATTAGGAAAAAATAGGACACATTTGGCGATGAACGTTTCGTGTTTCATGCATTCAAGAAACGAATCACAGACCGGATCTCACAATCTGCGGGTTGATCTATTGTCCTGAACATTTCAACAAGATGGCCACGCTTTAACGTTGCACGCGGTGAGTCAACAGATGAATGAAACCATTGCGCATGTACAACATCGCAACCGCAGTGCTACACTGGGAAAAACGCGCCCCGGTACTTTTTGGCAACCCCTAGCGTACGTTAGTAAATTAGTTAGGTAATATTATGTAGGATTAAATCATTGTATGGCTGAGAAAGTTACCCATCTTTATTTATTTCATTTGAAATCGGGATTGGAACGCTTATGGGAGGTTCCATTGTAATTGGCTTTCATGAAAAACTTCTATTATTTTGTCTGTGTGTGTGATCTACGGTCAGTATCGATAGCGACGTTTAATTATACCTGAACATTTTTATTCTGTTTTCTAAAAGAGCTTTCAATTGTTCACGAAACGTGATTTTTTTTTTCATTCGTTTGTTAATCGTATAACATTATTGCTCAGAAAAATAATCCTCTTCATTGTTGAAATTGAAATCTGGATTAGAAGCTGACCAGTGTTGCTTTTTAATTATATCGTATTTACTTATCTTATGGCTTGTACATTGTACTTAAATATATACAGCTTTTAGGCAAGAACGTTAGAAAATAAAACCTTTATGTTTTTACAAGGGCGTAATGAACATGGATTATTTTTAAACTGTAGATAAATCATGCCATTAAGTTTGTTTTTTAAGATTATTTCGAACATTGCATCTATAATACATTTTATGGAGTTGAGTTAGGGGCTAATAGGCGGGAAGAAGTATAAGAAGACTAATTATCGGTCCTTTCTCTTCTTCTTCTTTTTGTGCCCGATCCATTCAACGAATGTCGTCTTTTATCAGTTTGTTTACATTAGACTGGCCAAACCGTCATGTTCTCCTTCTGCATTATGAGGTGCAAGATCTCGCACTTTTTCGAATGTCTCATTACACGTCCGAGATATTCAGTTGTTTTAATTAATAACGTATTTATTTCTATTCATCCGAATCGTAACACGTTCATTCGTAACTCTTATTTTGAGCATTCTTCAGTAGAGCCACATCTCAAATGCTTCAAGTCGCCTTATCATTTCTTCGGTAAGTGTCCACGCTTCCAGATGTTCCAAGATCTTTATGAACTTTCTAGATTCTCTGCATAGATCATCACGTAACGGACCGTACATTTTTATTTTCAAAGACGTGCAAACTGGTTTTCCGCATCACAATGAGAAACCAAGTTTCATATACATATAGAGCAATCTGTGCGTTTTGTAATATGATCTCACTATTGTCATCTACGCTGTTTAGCATTCACAATGAAATTCTTCATATCGATCTAGGCGCCTTGGCATTTCTTTGGTAAGTGTTCATGCTACCATTTTATAAAATAATGGATATCGAGAACACCTAGCATCTGAACTATTCTCATTCGTAATCTGAAGTTGATTTAACACTTTAATATTGTAAAATTGCACTTTTTCAAAACACAGTTTTGTGATATTTGTTTTGTTGACACCGCGTCGACAACAAACGTTCGAACTTATGTTTCACTTTTGAATTGATACTGAAAGCAATCTACTTTATATTTATGGAAAATCTCAAACACCTTTGAGTAAAATACGATAGGAGATGTCAGAATTTAATTAATTAATTACGATAATTAAGTAAGATACGTCCGAAGCCGCCGCGTCCAGAAAGTCGTAGATAATAGACGGATAAGCGGGTAAATAATATTATTTTGAGTTTTTGGGACAGTTGCGCCAGTCTTGTAGGCATACAGATCCAAATCTTTCGCTTCTGTATGGTGCTTATTGAAACGTCTAATTCATTTCGGCTAAGTTTTAGAGTGAACGTCTGCTACGAGGTGAGTGAATTATTTATTATTATTATACATGGCCTATTCAGGTATTAACGTAATTTTTAATTATTAATATAACAGAAAATGTCATCAGAAGTGTAATACACAAATAAAAAAAATTAAATAATGTCACCATGTTTTATCATAATCATAAATAAAAATAAATATAGAATGTGAAATGAAGCAATTTATCCGTCATCATTGAGTTTTGACATAACCACTGTAATAGAACAATGAATTGTGTCTCGATGAGCTCAACGGTGTGTTGAAAGTCAAGCAGACCAACAATTGGGGCAGTCTATCACACCATTGTTGTCTAGAATTGAATGAGTTTTTAATTAATCTTGGATCATTAAATCGACCGAAAATTCCATAAAGTTTTCCAATTGTTTAGCAAATATTTTTCCCATATTTATAATTAATTTCAACAATAATAACGTTTCTTCTTTTATTTAGCATTCCATATTTAATAATCGCAACATTGAAGTTATGTATTTTTAATAAATGTGTGGAAAACTGTTTATCGTTAATAATAGTTACAAAAAAGTTATACGAATTAAAAGCCGGAAAGCTTGAATAATGGACTAATCGAAGAAAGTTTTTCTAGTATTATTGTATATATATTAATATTTCTGATAGTAAAATATGTAGTATTATTTTAAATATGGCGTGTTACTTGGCAAATGGGCTTAGTACCTCAACATGAGGAATGACAAAATCAAGTTAAAAATACTAGAATGAAGGTTTCGTACTGGATACCGAAACGAAATGATATAATAAATATTGCAGGATTTAATTAAATGTGAAGAAGCCTTTATTCAATATTGGATGGACGTGAACGATATATGCCCTTACCTATACAGTTTTTCATGAACAGAATGGATTGCTTAAGTGAAAAATCATCATGTGCTTTGTTTTCAACGTGATTAGGTATCTATATATCGATTTATTCTCTCCGCCTCCCTCACGCCATAATTCAGTATAGAATTATCAATATAAAAAAGAGTTTTTGGGTTTTCGCAAAATCATATCGGTAAATTCAAATATTTTGTACTTTTAAATACTCGTGTAGGACTAAACTAGATGTTTAAATTTTTACACAAATGACGCCATTAAAACTATCAAATTATTATTATTTATTTTTAACTATACTTAAATGATAATTCTAAAAATAAATGTTTTAAATGATCACTGAAAAACATTAACTGACTAATATAATTGAGATTAAAATTTTTAAGCTTTACCCCTGACACCAGCAACATTCAACAATTGTAATATTAGATATAAAAAAACCACAATATTGAATATTTCAAGTTTACATGATATCATACACCATTCATTTCGGTTATAAAGGGATAATCCGGATTAGGTACCGCGTTGGACGTTTTAATATTTAAAAAACAGGAACTGAACGCATCGTTCGTTTCGACCATATGGCAACACCGAGCCCAAACGTCAACCGATAATGGCGGCCCGGTCGTAAAAAATGTAAACATGATACTTTGACGCTACTATCCATCGCCATTTTTTTCCGCTGCGAGATTTTTTCTCTACAGAACCTGTTTCCTGCATTGTGACATTCCTCCGAGGCGAGGCAAAAAATGATTTGCCACGAAATCTATCTCGAGGCATGCTCGAGGCATTTTAAAGACCACGTTTCAGCTGATTAATGAAAGATTCTGCGAACGCGCACTAACCCGGAACATAGGTCGGGAATATGCGGAGTAAAAAATAACCGCCGATATCACATGGCAAATAACCTTTGAAGAATTTAGTTTTTAATAATTATATAGGTTGGGAAGTTTCCGTTTAATTTTTATGACTTTTCTAATAAATATGTATATCTATCAATTATTATTTTGGATTATATCAATTCAATATATCATATTTATTTATTTTTTACGGAAAGATTATCGATACGTTAATGATCCTGATCAGTATGTACATCATGTATACGGTCTCTGGTGTATTCTATATTTCTATAAGGTGTGGAAAGACCCTGAAGCCAACGCAGACAATCTTTGGAGATGTGATGCTGGAGACACATGTTACGCATATGTGGAATACGTGATGCACGAATGTCTCCATTCTACAAGGGTTGATCATTAAAGATAGACGAATCCTTCAATTTTTTAAGCATCTTGGTGAGCTACGTCGAAGGACGAAGAGGAAAAGAAACTAAACACGTTGGACCATCCAAGTAGAAAAGGCAACAGGCACTTCTATGATGATAAGCTTAACTAACTAACTAAGAAATGTGAGATGCCGAAAAAAGTGAAGAGAATAAAAAGACCGACGTGAATGATGATGATGATGATGATGATATAGTCTTAGGTTCTAGGTGACATGAAGTCATAATGAAAACACATTTTAAGATAATAATTAAGGGTATCATTTGTTACAGAATACACTTATCAATGTTTAAAAAGTTGAAGACACTAAAAAATAAAAGTGTTGTTGGAAATTGATAGTTGAAGAGAATGAACAATGTAATTAAAACTACCGCACATAAGTACACAAGTGCGTGAATTCCAAGGTCAAATTGTGATTTCGATGTCTGATCAATTGATATGCGACAGTTCCGCCTACCATATATACTAAAATTAATTAATGCTAATCAACATGAGCACGAGCATCGAACAAGAGGAAGGGATAGACTGAGAATGCCATTCAGGGAGAAGCGCAAATCTCAGAAATCGATGATGTACAGTTCGATGAGGATTTTTAATGAAATGCCAGAAATCATAAGAAAGGAGGAGAAATGGAATAAATTTAATTTGTATGTAAGAGATATGTAAAAGAGAAGTTTTAGTAAAAGAAAATACTTTAACCTTGTTTATATTGGAGTATATATGTATAGGAGTGCTTACGTATGCACTATGTTAAGAATTAAATAAATAAATAAACCAACGCTTAGTTAAGTGAGTTGGTTTATGGTATTACAAATATTTATTTAAATATGTTTATAATACGGATGAATAAAGAAATTATACTACGTAAAATTATTTACAACAATAAATCCGAAAACTACAACATTTCGGACGTGTTGATAGACATCCAGAGAAGTGTCAAATCTTGAATCTCATAATGCAAGTAAAGTTTACTAGAAGTCGGAGACCTCGGAAGAAGGATAATATCATGACTAATGAGAAAACTCACCGCTAACTCAGGACCGTTTTATAAGCAAATGCTCCTATATCGGTCCTAACGCAGCTCAGTGTATGAGGCAAAAGGGCAGTCTACTGTAGAGCTTTTGGGAGCCGCAATGAACAAAGTGATAATAGCCAACGTTCGTTAAACGGATAAGTCACAAGAATAAGTATGGTTATATTAATTAATCAACGAGACAAAAAACTTATACAAATATCTGTGGATAGTGTTTACGCGCTTTATACTTCGATAGGTAGGCCTGATATAAAATTTTGAATATGTGTGTTCTTTTTGTGTAGATTTGAATTTACAGAAAACAAAAGCGAAGCTGCTTCTGGGAAAAGAATTATTGTGATTCAGACGGACTTTTTACGGCGGCAATAATAAAACTTTTAGTATACAAAATTTCGGATTATCGGATGTGTGAAGTTTTTCGGTGGCTGACCAGCATATTTGCGGACCATCAGGCTACAAGGATAGCGACGTCGGCCTCAACCAGCACAGGTTCGCAAAGGTTTGTGTAATTTGAATTTACATAGATTGAATAACTGTATTCATCATTATCACCCAGAACTAGCTATCGAAGTATTTACGGAAACAGATAGTACGGAAGAGAGCGGTGACATGGCAAAGATTGGAGGAAGCATGATAATGGCTGGCTGATGATAATGACAAAAGAAAACTACATTCCTATGTGCTTTATTTATTAGTAATAATATATGTATATATATATATATATATACATCAGGCGCGATCGCTTCATGCATGGTTTGGATGCTCCGCATCGAAACGAAGGGTTAAAGGGTTTTAGACCTTTCACCTTTGAGGTACTTCAAAAAAAATACTGTAGACGTTAATACTTATATCTTTTATTCAATTGTGTCACAATGTTACCTGTCATCGTGCCGCGGATAATGTTGTAGTCTTCACCCAGATCCATCCAACTGGAACGACGATGGCCAAATAGCAGCGCTGATTGACAGGGTGGAAGAGTGTGAACTAAAAGGAACAGCATTTTAAAGAATTTTAGATATGAGTGATGACGTGTAAAAATTGCTTATCAACTCACAGCTTTCGGCAGATATAAAAAAAATAAGGTTTTTAATGTATTTGGACCCCCGAGTTAATTAAGTTAGAATATGGAAATAAGGAACAAAAATATTTTATTTATTTATTTTTATTTTTTGTAGTATAAATATTACCTATGAAAAAAATATAAGTAATTACTTTACTAGATGTGGACTGTTCTAAAGCAATTAGTTTAGACGTAAGTAAGTTATGTGAAAAAAGTACAATCTGAAGTTATAAAATTTTACTTAAAAAAAGTTATAAAAATATTATTGTCTGTAATATACAATAGTTGGAGACAAAAATGTGTAGGTAGTTAGGTTAGCACAAATAACAAATTAGATTCATTTTGCTTTCTACCCACATCAAGCAACCACTTTGTTATTTTTGGTTTGAAGTCGTTAATCATTTAAGACCCTTTAAGGTTTGTTGGCAATTTGTTAAATATTCGCGGAGCACAAAATAAGAAAGTTCGTTGAGCGAATGTGGTATAAAAGATTATTCCGTTACTTTGTGGTGTTACGTGATTCTTTTTATTGAACCGAACATTACTTAGTATTATTTTAATCACGACTATAGTTTTGAGAGACGTAATTTCACTCATCAGCAAGTGTAAATAAAACATTTTTATTCATTGTTAATAAGAGCGACTGTGTTTTTTGAAACTATGGCCGTAATGAAAATAATACCTTTTTTTTGTAGTGCAAAGTTGGGTTGAATTCCCTTTCAAATATTTTAGAAAATTTGTAATAACACGATTAATAATTTCAAAAAAATATATTAAAATAATTTAAACAAAAAATACATACATACACTGAAAAAGTAAGTAGGTACATAATTTTAAAACTAAAAGAACAGAAAAGAATAGATGTAAAATAATAAAGTATGATATAATACTAGCAGCAAGCGATCGGCTGCGGTCAGGTTCCGAATAGAATCTATTTTTAATGATAGAGCTTTCTCCAAAACAAACCACACGTAAATAAAATGTCGATGTAATTACAATTATTCCATTTTTGTAAGTTAGCTGTCAAAACAAAAATGACTTGTAAGAATCTTGGATAGACAATTTTTATTGTATTGACATGTGAGAATTCTCCTTTACCATAGATAAAAGAAAAGATGACAGATGTCAATACACGATTTCGCTAAAATATTAATGTATTAAAAACACGTTTATTTTTACAGACCTGGCCGTATGGTCAAGCACTATACGACCAGAATGACACTACCGAAGCCGAAGCCGGCATCCAGAAAATCATAGATTAGGACGGGGGAACGTAATATTATTATGGATACCTATGTTTATTTATTACAATAATCTAAATTTGGATTTGATATATCTTAAAAATAAGGCTTTAGGTTTAAAATTACAAAAATATAGTAACAATAATGCTTATCTGACAACTCCAACCGTGTAAAACTAAATTAACTTTAAAAATAACCTGGATTTATGACAAAAAATATATCGACTATTCTTTCATTTGCAAGCTTTTTGGAATTACTTCTTAATTATTTTTTAATTAATTCTTTGAAAATTCCATATGGAAAACACATGACGTCAGGCCAGGGACATGTTGGAGAAGAATACTGACATACTTTAGACGCGCTGTGAAATTTTAATGACCAATGCTACTTATTTGGGCGCTGGGGAAGAAAATAAGAATAACATTATCTTACCAGTATAAGGCTGCCGAGAGGGCCTGGCTCCACCGCATTACTAATGAAGATGCATTAAGATGCATAAATAAGTCAAGAGAGATAATAACAGCCGTCAAGGAAAGCTGTGAACGTCGGACAATGAATACTATTATATAACTAATGATGACAGCAGAATAGCATGAACCTTATAAAGCAGTGCAATGATTTTATATAAGATAAATCAACATGGTTGCTAACCTTCGATAGAACACTGCACATAACGCTTATTAAAAATTGTGTACGCGCTATATTTTTTTGTGTGCGTTATGATGCCAAGTCGTGTTCAAGCGCGCGCACCCGCTTAGAGGGTACAGTGGTCTCGCTCGTCGTTACAGGGATAGTCGAGGGAAAGCGAGCAAGAGGATGTTCTCCTGTCTCCTGCACGATGGATATACCAACTAAAGGAATTAACAAAGTTTTCTGCGATCAACACGGCTCTAGGTCGGAAGGAATGGAGATTCATAGTGGATAAAGTAACAAATATTTCAGAGTACCACGACGCTCAACAGTAAGAATACAACGAAGAAGAAGAAGAAAAATAAATCTTCCCCTTCAGTTCAATGATTTAAACAAAATATAAAAACACCGAATTATTCTTGGACTAACTTGAACTAGCGAATGGCCTACTGTAAGGGTCCAAGATTCTGCACAAACACATACAGGAAGATCGAATCAAACTTTCATGTCCTGAATTTCCCTAGATTATTTAATGTTTAGTTATATCATAGGGTGGTATGAACACGGTAACTAGGTTCAATTATATTGTGCTAAAAGTAAACCGCCCTTAAATGCACTAAATTGAAAGGTGAATAAAAAAGATCCCTAACATTATAAGGTACCGTCCGACCCCCGGGTATTTTAAAAAGGTGTTTTTTAAACAGGTTTTTTCTACCCCTCATCGCAACACGATGCCCTAATCTTTCACACTTGTTCCGCGTGCTGGTGGTTGTCTAACAAAAAACATCCCCTATTTTTAAACGACCTTTTTTGCACAGCGTTTTTCCTATTATGGAATAATTTATTTTTACGAAAATATTTTTAATGATTGATATATTTATTAAATAATAGGTTAGCAAGAAAAAATATATATATGTCGATAGTGAAAATACGTCAAGCCTCAATGCGTGGTTTGCAAACAAACTAAATTTTATCAGCAAATAAACGCATCATTAGTCAGTTTCATATTCATGCGTATTCAAAATAAATAGTCATATAAGAAATGATTACGTTAGGTTAGGTATAGCAGAATAAAAAAAATTTTACAGATTGCCAAAATTTTATTAAACCTGACTTACGATTTGCCGCTATATTACTGCAAATGTATTTAATTCACTATTGAAATAACTTTAAAGGATATTATTGCTGATCAATATTGTGCTACTAGTTGACGGCTCAACTGACTATATTGTGCTACTAGCTGACGGCTCAACTGACTATATTGTGCTACTAGCTGACGGCTCGACTGACTTATATTGTGCTACTAGCTGACGGCTCGACTGACTATATTGTGCTACTAGCTGACGGCTCAACTGACTATATTGGCCGGCAGAAAACATTTACAGCTGACCAAAACCTCAATATTATGCAGACCTTTTAAATGATAGCCCGTATTATATTGTAAGGTTTATTTAGAAATTAAAAGTTTCCCCAAAGAGTTGAATTTAAATTATGCTGTCGATGTACAAGTCCACACATAATACGGGGTCTCTGCATCTTCAAGAGCTCTGCATCTCAGGCAACTGAAATAGTAGACGTCATACTCTCAAGTCGACCTACACTTTATCTGCAGGAGGAGTTTTAGAACCCACCAGTCAAGTCTAAGTTTAGTGAACGAGCATTTGCGGTGGCAGGCCCAAAAGCGTGGAACTCTTTGCCCTCCGTCGTAAAGAGCGGTGAACAAAATGAAACGTTCATACAAGTTAGAATAAGAATTTTTAGATATGAATTAAATATATTAATTAGAAAGATGTACATATACAATTAGTTTTATCGAAAAATATTGTTGTTGCGCCACTGGGATTCGAACCTGGATCTCTTTCCTAACCGGGGAAGGTGCATTATCCAACTATGCTACAGCGACAATACTTTTAGCGACAAATTTTCGAACCTATACGTTACCTTTTTGATATTAATACATTTAATCGTTTCATTATTTGAAAGAGCCATCTACCTTATTTTTACAGAATCTCAAATACCTTTGAGTAATCTGATAGCAGACGCCAGAATTATCAATTCATAGCATAGTTGGATAATGCACCTTCCCCGGTTAGGAAAGAGATCCAGGTTCGAATCCCGGTGGCGCAACAACAATATTTTTCGATAAAATTGATTTTATATGTATATCTTTCTAATTAATATTTATAATATCACAGAGCTATGTTCTGAATAATTACAACTTCACAATAAGAATGTGTTCTCATAATAATAATTTATAATTTTAAAAGACTAATTGTCTGTAGGACTAAGTGCCTGTCTCGACACATATTTTTCTAGTGAGACAGGTAGAGTCCAACCACAAATATATATATATATGTATAGAGGGTTAATTTTTTGCACGTTTTACCACGATCTAATGTGTATTGTGTGTCGCCAGATATAGGGTCATCAGATTTAGATGTTTTATTAAGAGACTAAAAATCCAACTTTACAAAAAAAAAACGCTCTTGAGGTGAATTGTTTTACGAAAATGGCACTTTAAATTTGAATTATTATTATCGTTTGATAAGGAAAGTCTGTATTCAAAAGCGGGTGCTAAATGACTCATGAAAAAGAAGATATTTCTATTGACTCCATTAACTTTATTTTACTATTTAATAATTCATTTCCGGGCTCCAGGTATTACTAATCACTTAAACCAGGGGTCGGCAGACTTCCTAGTGAAAAGAGCCAAATATTAGGTAAACAGAATCTCAAAATTTACATAGAGCCGCACTAGCTATATAAATTTTAATGACGAACAAAAACGAGGTGAAATCAAGATTTTTATTTAAATCTCAAATTTCACAATACAGTCGTGGGCTACTTAGAATAATACAATATATGGGAGTTATAAGCTTCAGTAGCTTGTAAAACAAGAAAACCTACTATTAAACACTTCGGTCTTTGTAAAGTTGACTATTTAGAACGGTGACCTGGCATGCTATCTGGCATGTAACTAATTTTGTTGGCTAATTTGCTTCTTAGCTTATTTTTTATTCGATTCGTGGAAGATAATGTCGGTTCATATAAATTGGCAGAGCCAAAGATTGCGAGGATGGCAAATGCTAGTTCTTTTATTGTGTCATATGTTTCAGGCAAACTATTCCATATATCAAATATGATTGTAGATGAAAATATGAGGTGGAGTTGAAGAGTCGCAAATGCCTATGAAAAGAGCCGCGGTCTGCCGACCCCTGCCCTAACCCTGCGACCCACGATAAGGTCGTGAGTGTGAGTAACCATAACTAATTTTTCCTGCATAGAACGCTTGAAAAATATAAAAGAATGTGGCTATATTAAAAATGATTCATCAGCTAACAGGAAGTCCGAATGTGACTGATTAAAAACTGGCACCAACTGTAATTAGACTCTTGTCAAAGTCCGAACCTTAGTATAGACTTTCTCTTGTTTGCGGTGTGAAAACACGATGTTTGCATGCAGTTCGTTAGTAGATGGTGGATAACCTAACTGCATATCCGATTTTATAGAACTGGACACGGAAGTGGCCACGATGAACCCTTGTCAGGGGCGGATCAACCCAACTTTCATAGGCTGAAATACTGTATTAAAAAATGTTCGTTTTATTTTTTATGGTGTGATTTGCATTTGAGTAGACTTTAAAATATTTTTTTAAAGTAAAATAAATATCTAGGGTTTTACAAATCTTATTGATTTTAATGGAAAATGCACTATAGTGGACGAGAAACTTATATATATATAAATATATATAACAGAATTTTCTATGAATGAACAAAAATTATGAATGGAGAAATTATTGTATTTTTTTTAATCTACATTATTCTACGTAAAAAATAATTACATGTTTTATTTTTGTTATGTACGATATTTGCATTTCTTTTTGACTATTTTAAAGTAATTTTATAATTTCAACTGACATATTTTTATATCTTGACTGTCAAATTTTACTGTTATTTTTATTTATTTTTGTATATATATTTTCTATTAACAAAATTCCAAAAATAATCATAATATTTCGTTTTAGTTCCTATGTAAAAGAAATTCATTATGTAGTGGATTATTTACAATATGTTTTCTACTTGTGTATGTTTTTAATATCGTAATGTAGTTTTCTATAAATAATCTTTGCCACGTTTGATCAATAATATTATTTTTTTATGTATGGTACACCGTTCCGTATAAATATATAAATAAACATTATCTGTACGTTATTTGTAGAAATTTATAAGTTAGTATGCTTTTGTTAATCACTTACTGTCACATAAATATAAAATAGATTATTTCATTTGTTTATTGCGAACATATTTCCAGCATCATGAATGATGGCCAGCGTGGCGTTTCATGGCTAAAAATAAATTATTCGCCTAAGCCTAAATATTAAATTATTAATTGAGGACCAACACCGTTTATATGTAAAATAGACAACCCAAATATTTATCAAATGCATTATCATTTTCTAACAAATGATTAGGAGATTCAGAAAAACCGCCATTATTCAAACATCTCAAAGTTCCTTTCTCTTATATTAAAATTTCGAGACATTATAAAACCGGTAGATGTATTTAATTCATTAAGTGGTTAATAAAACAAGGTTAACAACCTAAAATAATGGATTTTAACCACAAAGTTGATTTTGTTTATCTTAAAAATAAATAATTAATTAATTCCAATATGTAAAAGAGTAGTCTGGCGTTCGTTTTCGGCCCCGGGCGCATTTCGGCTACCAGTCCGCCCCTGCGCACGACGCATACTTTAATAGCGAAAGCGAATTTTAGTGCTGTGACTCATCCTGCTCTGCCGTATTTATATTTTTCTGCAGCAAATAAGCCAAGAAACAATATGTGTCATTATCTGCTAATGTGTTGAAGTTATCGTGTTTTCGCCCTGGAAGACGGACTGCAAAACAAATAGTAATCAATTTCATGTCGACGACACGTTCAACTTAATTACATTTCCCGTGAAGTTTTTGTGATATTATTCCTTTATCTTGTGAGAACTGAAACGCTAATACGGCGCCATTTATCTCAGACTCAGGAGATCAGATCTCTCCGGGTGAAAACAAGTCAGCTGGTTGAATCTGATGCCTATTAAAGTCGTATTAGTCGAAATAAATATATAGCAGGAAAAATGCTTGACGCCTTCGGACATTCTGCGTGTACCGTGGTCTGCGACCAATGAAAGTAATTATTTCATACGTATTGCTAGAAGATACGAGAAATTACTAATCACAGCGAACGTACAAGGGGGCAGGTAGGGAGGTAGATCTTCAATAGGATGGACAGTGAACCCGTTTTATAAGCAAAAGTTCTCATTTCGGTCGGCCAGGTTGATATTTTTAACACTACTTGGCGGCCATGCTATGTCGCAGTGCCACAATAGCGGCAATGCAATACGGCATCAGTGCCAACCGAAGACCATTCACCGTTCGTATAGTGCAGTAAAAACATTTATTCAGTAATACAAAAAACACAAATAAGTTATTACAACTTGGGTTTAAATTACAATAATATAAACGTAAAGCAGAAATAGATCAAATGCACACAACAATAGTAGATTAAATATAGAAGGTCTGAGAGAGACATCAAATGTCGGTTACTAACTCTCTCACAGCCCTTAAAGGAAAAAATAATAATACACAAAAACAAAAAAGGTGATTTCTGGTTTCGCTTCTTGGCCTGTTGGCTAGATCAAAATGTAGTATTAATGAAATTGACAGACCAAATATGAGACGCATGTAGACACAGCATATAAAGTCCAAGATCACAAACAGTAAAGAAAGGCAGATAGCATTGTAGAAGTAGAATACAGGACTACGATGTTCAATCTCAGAGGAGAACAATTTAGCAATTACTAGGATGTGCACCACATACGGACAAAAAAGCTATATTTTTGTAGCACCCAAATTGTATAAACCTAAATACATAAAAAATATTGAGTAACACAGACAGTTCCAAGGCGCAATAAAATTCTGACTAAAAAACTTATGGTCAATATGAACACATTCAGCGTCAAGACTTCAGACCCAACACCAATGAGTGAGCATTACATTAAATTGTCTGTATTATTAAAACTTGTCAACTATATATTATCCTCCAAGTTGGATATAAATTTCTCAAGATCAAATATTGCGTCATAGTTTGTTACTTACATTTTTTTTTTTTTCTTTTTTCCTCTTTCTTTTTCAAACTTTACAGTTGATAAACTAATTGGGTATAATACGATTGTTGATTAAAAATGTGTGCTTCAGCACGGGCGAAGCCCAGTGAGACAGATATTAAAATACCAAATGTACTTACAACATATGATATGTAATAAATAATATTAATCACTAGCATATGATCTAGGGTTCAAAAATATAGAATAGTGCTCATTTATTTATTTTCTCTTCTTCCCGATCAACTATCTTACTCCATGTTTTGATCTAGTCCTCTATTGCGCAGTTCTCTTCCATGATAAGTCGGCATTTATTTTCTTGTCATCAAATCGAGGCATTTGGCCCACTTCTCCTGGACACCCGTGGACTCCACCGCAGGGTCCTCCAGATTCATATCGCTACATGATCAGCGGAGTCTCAATTCCGACATAATATATTTTTACTATACCTATTTGCCCATGGATGCTAAGTCTGTCTATTGAGTAACCTCTATACATGATTATTTAAAAATGTTGAATTTCTAATACACGTACCAGCTCGCTGCAGCAGAATCATGATGAAAATATTTCTGAAAGTTGTTTTTAAACGTTTCGTCACATCGTCCAGTGAGCGACCAGCCCTCGGGTGCTAATTTACCTTAATGAAAACACCTCTCACGACCGAACAATTTTTAGAAATTATTAATTTAATTCTTCATTAGTGACAGACAATTTAAAAATTTAAAACAGCAAAGGTACTTTCACGTTCGTAAAATGTTTCCCTCGAAAAGATATTTAAACCTTGAAATCGATGACGAAACCAAACAAAGCGACATTATTCGTCAATGTAAACACGAAGACATTAGATATTACTAATTATGAAAGTTATAAAACTATCAGTAATAATGGTTCAAATCCGGTTTGTTAGTAAATTGTTGATTCAGTCTAATTTTTTAAGTGAATTTTTTTTAGTCAGTACAGTTATCAGTGGTCACGGTGTCGCCTCTTTCGCGTGCGAGATTGCATTTGCAGTCGCAATCGCAGTCCTTACTTGTTATTTAATTAGTAAGTATTTCGTATATCGATCAAAATAATTTATATTTTTACTGACGTTTGTGCGTATGCTTCAGCCGTTATCGATCCAGTTCTCTCTCTTCACTCCTCAGTCACTCTCTTTACTCCTTCGCCAGTCACTTCCGCTGTTCCGATGTTGATGGCTAGGCACGACCAGGTAAAACAAATACTGCTAGATGGTTCTGTTAGAAGCCTCAACAATCGATGCGAATATGTATGAATGTGGATGAGGCAAAAATTGTATGTGAATGTGGCGCTCTATCCTTTCTGCCGCGGGGAAACGACACGATGGGAAGTTAGTTAGTTATTTAACTTTGACAATTTTTTATCTACATGATGGCACAAAAAAAGTGAGAAAATTTCGTACATTGATATAATTACATCAAAATTAAATTAACTATATCAACAATAGCTTAAATATTTTAATAATTTACTTACTTGTTTACCTATATTACTTTTAATTTTGACAATTTACGGTCGCCATCTGTGATTGTTAATTTTCCCATTGTTTATATTTGATTTTTTCAAATTGTCGCCCAGAATGACAAAAATCACTGCGGTAAACCGTATTCTGATCAAAAATTTGCTAATTGAAAACGTTGGGGTGCTAGGAAAATGATCAAGAGTTTCAAAACAAAGCCTGGAGTATAGCTAGACATATAGTATAGCAGGATGGAGCTCCATCTCACACAGACAGAAATACAATCAACTTTCTTCGTCGTGAGAATGTTAATTTCATCAAGCCAGGCATGTGACCACCAAACAGCCCAGATTTATGCAATATGGGGTGTTTTGATTAGCTAAATATTGAGTAAAAAAAATTACATTAAGAATTATAATTATTTATATAATATTTTGAAATAGCTCACGTGTTACGAGATGTTCTCACTTTTTTTGGGCCATCCTGTATAGTGCATATTGTATGTCTAACCATTAAAATGGTTTTTATTGCACGAAGGATTCGAAGAAATGGAGACGGTTGTCAAGTTTGCTGTAGATAACGAGTTGAGTGGGCGTGCAGTTGGACTCGGTAAACAGATGGACGGCTGAGGACGTTCAGGTAAAGACCAGGATGGCCAGAGAATATTTTCAGGAAACAAAAAAAAAATACAAATTATGTAAGATATTTTAAATGTATTACCTAATTAGAAAGATATACATACAAAATCCATATTTATCCAAAAACATTGTAGTTGCTACTGGGATTTGAACCTGGATCTCTTCCAATCCGGAGTACGTGCATTAACCGATTATGCTATAGCACCACAGTGCATTGACGACAAGTTTTCGAACCTATATGTTACACTTTTCAAATTAATGCATCTATCGTTCCATTATTTAAAATCCATCTTCTTTAATTTTAAGAAATCTCAAATACCTTTGAGTAATCCGATAGGAGACGCCAGAATTAACAGTTCATTTTTTATTAAATTTTGGACAGGTTGATGCAACTTATATATTATCTTTACAACTTCACAATAAGAATGTATTCTCCTTAATAAATAAGATATACCTACAGAAAAAATGTATTGTATTGTATTGAACCTGAACCTTTTCCTACCGAAATCGGGAAATACGTTTACCAATTCTGCCATATCAACCAAGTACTTTCACTACAAAATTTGAACTTATATTCTGTACGTAGCTTTTAGGTGATTTCTGCTGATAACTTCTAAATTCGTCACAATCGTGATCGCTTACTGTGTTGTAATGGTCGACACGTTTCCTCAGATAGAAATAGGTCTAGGTTAGAGTCCCGGTAGCAACTAAATATTTTTACGATAAATAGATTTACACTGCATACATTGCATTAAATATAGTGTTCCTCAAGCTCAAATCAGTTTTTAATGTCTCCTATTAAATAATATAAAGGCTGAGTTTATAACTAGTAACCCTTATACAACTTCGTATCAAAAAATATCTCTCAATTAGTCATAAATGATTTTACAATAATTAAATACAACTTGTTTTTAAAATCCACGAATTATTGATTTTAAAATCAAACAATAACATTATATTAGTTTGATTATTGTTTCGAAATGTGTCCGACAAACAGGCCACTGCGAATAGCTAATCCAGGTAAAATAGGACAGGGGCGGCTTCGGTAATTACCAGGAATACACGCCCATTATAGATGCGTTTATGGCGCAGGAAAAATATAAAACTGTTGTGAAAACATAGAAATACCAAAATGTTTTCCAGTATACTAAAAAATACATTAAAAGTCAATTAGGATAATTGATATTCAGATATTTTTTTAAACTGTAGCGTACTTAACGCTTTTATCATTTTAATATTTTTGTTTTTCATTTCTTGAAATTATGTATTTGTTAGTTATTAGGGAAAGTCCATTCAAAATAGATATTTCATAGTGTAATCTGTTATAGGTACTTAATAATCAAATTTAATGGTTTCCAAGTAAACTAGGATCCCGATCTGGTGAGTTACACGTGTGTCCAATCTCTCTAGCTAATGTTTCGAATTTATTGCGTGTTCAATCATCAGAGCTGATTCAGAAGATTTGTTTGTCATGTTATGGTTTAGCCTTAAAAAGACCCAGGACAGTAATAAACCAATTTGCAAAAGACAGCGCTAATACTAAAATGAATTTATGATAAATACAAATGTTTTTAGTATACTGTACCCAAGCACAAATAATGAAGATGTGGATATGTTATAGTACATACCAGGATGGGCTGCTAATATATTAATAATGGGTCAGCGTTGTCTCATATCACTCATTCAACATCTGAAAGTAATATATGTCCGAATTAGGTAATTTTATTATATGGACATGAAATCAATAATGTACAGTGCGATGGAGACTAAAATTAATGAAATGCCAGATGATGAGAAATTATATAGATTCTAAATTAAACTAAGCAAACGTACGCAAGATAAGTTATAATAAAAATGATAATATTGATATTATTTATATTAGCGCTGTAAGTAAGATTAAAAAAGGATCATTTAGGTGATTTGGCCATCGGGAACGGATGAATGAGGCGAGAATGGTAAGTGTTGATGGTATCAGAAATAGAGGACGTCCGCGGAAGACTTGGCACGACCAGGTAAACCAGATACTAGAAGATACTGTTGTAAGCCTCAATAATCGACGAGCATGTGTAAGAAGTCGTTTGAATTATGTGGCAGGACAGAAGAGTGCGGCGCTCTATTCTTTTTGCCTACCCTCGCGGAGAAATGGTAAGTTAGTTATTTAGAGCGTATGTATATCTATAATATATACCTACCGGCTTATGACGACAAAGAAAATTTTATCATTTTTAAATCTTGTATTCTCTTTAATAATAATTTGAACTGAGAATATCTCATTTTTATAATTTAGTCAAACTTAATAAGGCGGTGTTTTTAATCCACCCCTGGATATTACACATTTGCATTCAGGGTGTATCTATTTTGTTTTCTACAATGTATTAATGCGGCTCTGGTAAGAGTGTATAGCTTTCAACCGTGCGAAGACTTGATGGTAAATAAATGGAAATTAAGTAAGTACCTATGTACTATATGTTTATTAGATATTGTAGATAACAGCTATCATTTCGGCCACATAAGGAATATTCAAAATAACACATAAAATGTAAACTACCTATTAGTCACCTGAATGTCTTATTTTATCTCTAATTATACATTTAAAATAGTCATCTTTATCGACGCACAATTTCGACACAATAGAATTAAGTTAACAAGTACCGAGCTATTCAAAATGGCGACTCGGATTGTTGTTTGTGGGTCGGGTACGTCGGCCAGCACGGCCCGTGTCCACATAAAGCCTAGAAAATAAGTACAGAGAAACGAGTAAACAAGATAAGTCTGTAAATATTAGTTACAAAAATAATTTCGTAATTTTTAATCAACGGTGATAAAATTATTCAAACACGGGGCTATCTAAAGAGATGGCGGTTGCGAAAAGTATTTCAGTTAAATATTACGTCTACAGGCTGTGATAGATTTCAGTTCTTTAATCAATTTTTTTGGTTATTTCTACAGACTCGGCAAAAAAAAATAGGAATGATAAAAATATTTTTTTGTAAGAAATTATTATTTTTTTGATACAAAACTTAGTTTTAAATAGATATTGAAACCCTGAAGCGTGTGAGTAAATTAAATATTAATAAATCGCTTTTTATATGAATATGAAGCATTATAAAAACACCAAAAAAACTAAATAATTTCATCCAAATCTACAATTTTTAACTGTTAATTTTAACATTTTATTTATTGCATAAGTATCTAAAACATTTATTTTCAAAACGTTGACTTTGGGCCCATAAAAATATATTCTGTGTGAATTTTCAGTGATTAGAATTTTTTCTGCTCTTTTAATTAATACCTGTTTTGTCCTAATGATGCCATTAAATATTCAGTTTATTAGTTTTACATTAGTGTCAAGATCATATTATGTTCAGGTTTAATTTGTTTGATGATATTATTAATTCACTTGGGCTATTCTTCCTCTTCTTGTGCCCTATCCGCTCAACGGACCGCAGTTACTTTGTTAACTGCGGCCCGGAAAAGTTCTACAGTAGACTGGCCAAACCGTTGTCTCAGATCTTCAGTCACGAAGTTCTTCTTCTTTTTCCAATTCCCCGACTTCCAGTAATCTTTCCCTGCATGATGAGGTGCAAAATCTCGCACTTCTCGCAAGTCCGAGATATTCAAGTTTTTGGATATTTATTGTTTTACCCTAGAATATCGAAGAACACGTGCTGACCAAATTACTTATCTTTAAACTACTGCAAGGCCATATTGATTGTCCCGCCCGATTAGAATTAATATCTTTCCATATACCGTCTAGATCGATCCGGCAGTCCGCACTCTTCCACATTCCTAAAAGTAGAATATCTCACATACAAAATTTATTCATTCACCGTTCATACAAATAGACCTTTTTTAACATTAACTTTACTACATTTAAATAGTTATTTTTATGAACCACCACAATCTCAATTTTGACTAATCATTCTACCTACAAACACATCTTTCTCTTCCTTTACCACAACCACAGTTGCAACCTCCCCACCTTTTTTCTTTTTCTTTGTCTTCTGCTATATTATATACTAAAACATTTCTGCCACCGGGATTCGAACCAAGATTTCTTTCCAAGCCGGGGAAGGTGCGTTATCCAACTATGCTACAGCGACAATACTTTTGACAACAAATTTTTGAACCTGTATGTTACATTTTTTAAAATTAATAGATCTATCGTTCTATTATTTGAAAGCCATCTATTTTGTTTTTACGGAATCTCAAATACCTTTGAGTAAACCGACAGCAGATGCCAGAATTAACAATTAATTTTTATTACACTTTTGGACACATTGTTACAACTTATATATTATTAGAAAAACACATTATTATTGTGAAGTTGTAATTACATCTTCACAATAAGAATGTGCTCCCACCTTAATAAAATAAAAATTAAATAATAATAATGATAATTATTATTATTATTTATATATTTGATTCTTAGTACAGTGTATTATATTATAATCGGATAAACATTTGAGCAAAGTAAGACATATATCTGGGTACCCTGCCTACTACACTAGTAGCACCTGTATTATAGCAGACAGTATTCTTCCAGTATAGTAGTAAACAAAGTGCAATGATCAATGTACAAAATTATACTAGTTAAACAAGATGTCATTAGATTAGATAAATACTTTGTAAAACTTAACGTTCAACGTATGAGATATAATATATGGTATATGTAAAGAGTAAAGCAAGATTCAATTAAATAACATAAAATTTAAAGTAGGTCCAATGTTCAATGTATTAAAAAATAATTATACATGTATATGTAAAGAGCAGAACAATATACAATTATATAGCATATAAAAAGACATATAAAGAGTAAATAAGATGCAATTAGTTAATTCAATATACTGTTGTATCAGTTTTAATCTCAAATTTGGACCTTTAAAAGTTCTTGGGCGTAATTTCTCCCCATTTCGCGAAGCCAGAACTGCACTATGCAAGACAATGGTTGAAATTAGACTGTTGTATATTTTTGGTGCCAGAAACAAACGGAATCTTTGTGTAAAAGTTTTGTTTAATTTTGGTACAGTGACAGCCTGTGTGTTTACTTTTTTATTTAATTCATCTGAACCATACTACCTTCATTCGTAGCTCCATCCAACCAGCTTGATTTGGGCATTCTTCTGTAGATTCACTTCTCAATTCGCTTTATAATTTCTTCAGTAAGTATCAACGCTTTCATTTCATAAAATACTATTTAGCATCCAAATGGACGCAATTTTTGGCTTAAAGCTATTACATTTATTTCTATACATTACATAATACACTCTGTATTATGAAGCGTCCAGTTCGAGACGCCCAGCGGTGAGCTAATGTTGATTTAACAACAATAACTTGATAATAATATTTTTAAAAGAACCCACACGACTAAAACTTTGGACCCCGTTGTCGATGCGAAACCGAGCATTGTTCCAACACATTGTTTTCTTGTAACGTTATTATTTGCTAAGCCATTTGAAAATGATAATATTCTCGATAGCGTGAACAATAATATTTATTTATTGTTTCAAATTTAAGACTCTCCGTTTATCGCCGATGCGAAACAGTGCAACGGTAACAGTCAAGAGAATTTGTAAATGTACTTGGAATATATAACCAGGGAAGTTAATTTTATTAAGGGCCAATGATCCTCATGAATGTACTCCAGGGAGATATTGAGGGATGAAGACAGAGAGGACACGTGTCGAGCATCGCACCGGTAAGAACACAGTTCCTAAATACGAAAGAAAAAGAAGATATGTATTATTGTTTTTTAATGAAAATTAATTTTTTGTGAAGTTGCGGTTCAGAACTACGATTTATCAATACAAATTAAATGATAGGAAAGGGTCCAGATTCGAATCTCGGTAGCAACCAAATATTTTTTCGTTAAATAGTTTTTTTTTTGTATCTAAATCTTTGATTTGTATTAAATATTTTTTTTTTATAAACACAATTATTCTATCAATCTATTAATTTTGATAAAATTAAAAAAGTATTCAAATACCTACCTACTTATTTAGTGTGATGTCGATCAACAACGTTCCACGCTTTAAATGATTGTGACAGATTCGACGTCTGCTTCAGTTTTAAATGAGTTTTTGAAATATTGTAGTAAAATTTCGTCGCTGTGCGACGCGCGCGAACGCGAATGGACATGTGTAAGTATGTAATAGATATACATACTAATTTGTCAGCCAGTCAGCGGTAAAAATGATTTCAGCGTGGACCAGACGCCGTCGTGATTTTAAGAATCGGTTGGAAAATAAAGTATCTAAATAAGTAAGTAAGTACTGTAATTCTTATTGTGTCTCGTTTTCAGATGATGCCTGTATGTATCGCGGACCGAGTCTGTGCGCGTGTGGCGGTGTGCGGGGGAGGGGGCGTGGTGCGGCGGTGTGAGAAGGTGGGAACTGGCACTTATACGGCGCGACGAAATTCAAGACTTTAAATAATTATAATGAAAATAAAAAAAATCAACGCGAGTACCGTAGTATTGAACGTCATCTGTGGCTAGTCAAAATATGCGTCAAAATTAAAATAATACGCAATAAAAATAAATTCCTTATTTACCAACTAGCTTACATCACAAGTATAAATATCCCGAAAAATATCCCGATGGCGCAAAAACAATATTTTTCGACAAAATTGATTTTATATGTATATATTTATAATTAATACATTTTTTTAGTATTTAAAACATCACAGAGCTATGTTGTGAATAATTACAACTTCACAATAAGAATGGGTTTTCCTTAACAAATATAAAGCGCTACACTTTTCTGTGGCAATACAACATTACATATCTATACATTTTTTCATGATTATTGAGGCTTCTAACAGGACCATCCGGTTTACCTGGTGTTCTGTTTCTTGTGGTATCAACACTTGCGTCATATATCTCTCATGCCATTATTTCCTCATTCACTTGTTTCATTTCATTCAACCAAACCACTCAAGCAATCATTTTATAATCTTAGCCACTCCGCACTTCGTATTTTATCATATTATATCATAAATTTATTTATTAGTAACTATATAATACTATGTAAAAATCTGTTTGGACTGTGCCCGTCTCACTAGAGAAATTCTGTGTCGAGACGGGCATAGTTTACAAGCAATTGTTCAATTAATTAGAGTTACAAGTAGACAGAATTACATTTATTACTATATAAAAGGTGTATATGAAGAACAATTTTAAAATTAACTTAATTTTTGGATCATTTGTAGCAATAATTAATATAGGTATGAGTCAATATGTTTGGGTGAGTGCACCGATACTGGCTCTACCAATATTACGAATCCAAGTTTTAATATATAGTTTCATGTTCTTGGGACAATTCAATTGATATAAGTCTTTTAGCATTCTATTAAATAGTTTAGGTCCAAAATATTTGTAGTTCCTTTGACCAAATGTTGTATGTGCTCTCGGGGTTTGTAGGTTATTTGTATTTGTCCGTGTGGAAATTATGTTTTGAGTTGTTTTAAAATGTGTCTGTTTTATTTATATATGTATTTGAGAGTAGTATTAGCGTATATTTGTCTAATATCAAAGACATGGAATTTATTAAAAATTTCGTCAGTGCTCGTTGTGATTGGGGATTTGAGGATAATTTTTAATATATAGATTTGCTACATGTACGCCTAAGTGATATTGTTCCTTTATTGTATTAAATTATTAACTTCAAGATTTACAAGTCATAAGCGCAACTTTTGATCGAGCAATCAGAGACGGGATTTCATACGATTTTTACTTGAAATCTTTCTTCCTTTTCTGAATCAGTTTTTTACTGTTTAGTGTCCATCATATCAAATACGTACAATAATACAGTATCTAAACATTGCATAATAATTATTATAACTCTGGTCGTGCTATGCTTAAATGCTTAGATATCATATCTGATTATCAGCGGCGTGGACTACGCGTGGACTTAGGTTATGCTGCTGATATCAATGGTGTAAAAGCGATATGTTATTATCATTAGAGATTGTATTCGTCATTCACTCTTTCAGATGCATATTTTTGTATAAATATACTGTTATTCTTGGGAAGTTTTTCAAGTTATTAACTAAAAGAGCTTAAATATTTTATAATATAAAATAATACCACGTTTAAAGTGTATTGGAATGCATACACTCAAGTTCACTTCAAAGACACTTGCGACATTTTGCAAACATGCTTGCGCACGTAGATTTACATACTTAATAGTAGATATTTCATTTACATTTATTTTGCAATGATTATAGTTATGCACGCACAGCTTTTTGATTGTGTTGAGTGACTCTCGTGAGATTTTTCCAGCGATCGGGGGCTTCGAACCTCGCCCCAGGAGACTACAAGTTAGCCATATTATGTGTAGCACGAGAGCCTATTATGAAAAATGTAGATAATATTGTAGCGATGTTTTATTTCATGGCTTATTTACATTTGAAATAGTCAAAAATAAATTTTTGTAATAGTTATTACAGCCAATATCTATGAAGGCACGGTTTGCTCAATTACGAAAGATCTGCTTTAGATGTCTCTTTCTACATTACGGTAACTTTCCACGATAAAAGAATCAAATATACACGACAAAATAAAATTGAAAATGAAAGTAAAAATCGTAAGAAAGCCAGAAATACAATACCAATTGAAGTTAAACTTGCTGATATATATTCTAAAATTAAAATTTTAGGTTTTTACATACATTAGCTAAGAGTACATAAAATATCTACTGGGTTATTATTTCTGTAGAAAAACCCATAAGCGATAGCATTGTATTCAACACACTATCTGTATAATTGAGAAAAATCATGAATTCCCCATTTTGTTCAGAAGTTAACCTTTCCAAAACCATGCAGTAACACAGGTCTACCGCCCCAATTAAAATTGTAATATTTCGGTCAATATACGCCACATCAAATTCATATTTTAGTTATTTATAAGAATAATGTTTATGCTTATAACTGACTAGTGAAAAATCAGTTGTGTAGAATTTTACAAAAATAATTATTTTTCAATTCAGTCAGTTATAAAATTGGTATCGTGGGAAAAATAACATTTGTGGTAAAACAAATACATTAATTTCACAATAAAAATAATAACAAATATACGAATATATGATCTCTCTTTCTCACTAATTTAATGAAAAGAAATGAGAAAAAATGTAATATCGTATAGGACTTGATGAATGCTCCGAATTATATTAGAATATTGATCCCATTTTCGTAATTAATGCTCGGTATTTAGAGTAAGTTTATAGGATTAATAATTTTAAAGCCATTTAAATTAATAAAAGCTTTCTTCACATTTAAAGTGTTAAAAACTTCTTACGGTAACACGAGTTGTCAGCATGGCTGCAAATGAGTAATTTATATCACGGTATGGTAAAGGTTAAAGCGAAATTATTAAAATAAATTAATGAGAATACACTAAGTTAAAAAATATAAGCATTGAATAATAAATAACCCACTTTTAGTAGTCAATTAACTAATCTATTTATTAATTTACACGCCCTTAAGGGCTATTATAAAATTAATGTCCACAAATGCGTGCAGCTTATACATAAAAATAGATTTAAAATACCTATATAACGTTTAATAAAAAACGATGTAAATGTAAATATTAACATTGATAAAAATAGATCTGATTGAAATATTATCTCTCCTAGAGCTCTCGCGCTAGTACACTAATGCGAGAGGATAGAACGACACACCCTCCCATTGTTTCATTTATTTTCGGTACTTACATGCACGCATGCTTCCTTTCATATCTATTTTATTCACGGAATCATTTTGGTCCACATATTATATTTAAACATTAATTTTTTTGATAATTTTCTAAATATACCTAGACGACTTAATCATATCTTATTTATTAATTGAAAAAATAATAATTGAAAATTGTAATTTAATAAATAAAATTAATTATCGCAGTTCTTACGCTCCGCCTATAGTTAAACTTTCAACAAGGTGGTCGGGCAACTGGTGGCGATGGTGGGAGTAGTCGGAGCGGGACGGAGCTACGCGGCTCCGAGCCACCCCGCCAATACGGCACACTTCTGCAGCCGTCCGTCTCGCTCCGGCGCCGGGTGGAGGGGACAGAATAGGAAACACAAAAATATCAGAGGAGTTAAAATTGATATAGATTTTTTTCAGTACATTGTTGTCTGCCGAAGGGTGCGGACGCGTCCGATTCTTTGGCTCGCCGCAGAGGATTAATTGTGTATCGTATTTAAATAATCATTTCTGACATTTCAATTATTGAATTATAATATTGGACGATAAAAAAAATAGGCACGTGTGTTGTAATTTAAATGGAGTGAAATGTTTGGCCGATAAACCTAATATAAAATCGTGAATATTTTTAGTTGCCATGTTTCAGTGAACGGATTGACATTTTTACGAGATATATTTTATTTCAACGCGACCACCATCTGCTGCTAATCGAGATCCATGTCTAAGTAAGTAAATATTTTTTAAAAATAATAATTTAATTTTTTTTTTTTTGAAATATTCTTCTCTACGGATGACATATCGACTCGGAGCGATGCGGTGTATTTTTTTATCGAGTAACATTTAAAATTACTTTTTGTGGGTAGTAATTTATCTTTTGAGTTTTTTTTAATTGTTCGCTAGAAATTTGAATATATTTGTTGTTAAATCTCAACGTGTGCATTGTTGTTGGGATTCTATTGTGGCGGGTGTAAATCTCGCAGAATATTTCCTGGTTTTTTGAAAGAGATTCGCAAAGGGATTCTGTCCTTGGACGATGTTTTATTGGGCCCTAAATAGTAATTGTTTCACTTTCATTTTTGCATATTTTTTTTACCTACTTTTTGAGAAATATCTAGTATGCTAATTGTTCATCGCGAGCGAGGGCTGTGCTAAATTTTACTTTTCTTAAATAAAATTTTGGATAACCAATTTTTAAAAAATGTATTTATTATGGCTTATTAGTTATTTTTCTGCTCTAATGTGTTTAATAAATAGGAAAATAAAATCGGTAGGTGTACCTTCGTCGTTTATTTTCGTCAGCTGTAAGTAATTTTTTAATTAAAAATATGGTTAAATCACCGTACTTATATCGCGATTTTATTCTATAATTATGTAGGTTGATTATGTAGGCACGGATCATGTGTATGGTATTAAACACTCAATTTGAAAATTTGAAGAATTTCGTATATTTTATTAAATAGAAGTTTTACCTACAAAAAAATAGGATTAATGTAGATTTTTCAAGAATTTCCTCGACTAGACATTTTTTTATTCAAATCAATTTTGTATATTTATAGCATGTTAAGATATAAATATTAACTTTTTAATTATTAAATTTTTTTAATGTATAATCATGTTGCTCTGACCTGTCTGGCCGCCGTTTCGGATCCTATTCAGGGACCACCATCGTTATCGGTGATAGGAAACACGGTAGGATAGTCAAAAATCTATAAATGATTCAGATTTTGTCTCGAAACTTGCTTAAATTATAGTTAAGAGTAAGCACGAGAGTAAGCACTATACACTTTGATGTATATATTATAAGTAAGTCATCATATTAATCATACTGATTTTTTATAAATATGCTATTTAAACTTGACACACTTTTGTCAGCCCTGTTTTAACAGGAATATATCTCGAATTTATGGTTCTTTTGCAGATTTTTATGGTCTTTCACCCTTTGTGCAAGTAGCCTGGAACCGGTGCAGGGTCCTCGCATTGTTTAAGGGTCCGAAGGTTTCCATAATGGTTGTGGAGCGAGGCTATTTTTTGCAAGGGCGCTGTTATTCTTTACAATATTTCCGAAGACCCTTATTAAGCTATGAATGCATATTTTTTGCACGTCTAAGTAAATACAATCTGCAGTGTTATTTCACTTTCTCTCACTGCGGCCATTAATGCTAATAGCAATTTTCTTTAAATTATTTTAATTTTGTCCTTCATAAAAAAAAAAACATGTGTATACCATAAAGTCTTGAATAGATTCTAAATTAAAACATATTTAAACAAATAACTACAGTTTTTTTTTAATTGTTTCAACAATGTTATATCCGCGTCATATATTAATAATTTTAATACGTAATTCATTATTTTTCTTTGTTGCGGCCTTTAGAATATTTTTTGAAATCCGGTTATCGGTTAATGTCAAAATTAATGAAATATAAGTACTTACATAAGAACTCAATGCTTCGTTTATTCAATTTAACTTTTACTGAGTTATATGTATTATGATTTGGTAGAATTTATCTAATTTTTCGTAAGGTGTATCATACAACTTATCAATGTCTGATAGTGCTCTATTTTTGATCCATTCCATGATCTAGGTGATGAAATGAAAAGACGATCGGATGTATGAACGGGTGATTGTTCAAAGAAGAAGAATTTTTTGGTTTAAGTTAAACGAATAGAAAATATAGAAGCGCTAATCACGTGATCACTAGCCTTTTGTATATTTAAATGTAATCTAAATCATTGGTCATAATACACGGCGAAGTAGCCCCAAAATCGTGGAAAATTCACATTCACCGCCGCGTTCACATGGCACTGAAGTCGTGTAGGTACAGTTTTAAATACCTGTACGAACCAAAAATAAAAAAAACTCCACAAAAGATATACTTTTATATTTTCATGTCAATTCTTTCACATTCAGGTATACTTTTTTGCATACGGGTCCAACCCTTTCCGCACCCCCGGGACCAGTAAATGGAAACAGTTTTATTTGGCTCAAACAACCGCGTCGTAAAGATTTCAACCCTTTGTCAAATAAAAATAATATGCACTTTTTGTCAGTTTTGAATATTTTATGATGCGTTGTCAAATGTACCGTAGATTTATTTTCACGACAATTGCAAAAAATATATAATACTACGAAATTTCTGAAATGTGTCTTCTTGACCGCTCTCAGCATCTGCTGTACCGTTATTTGTATAATACATCTTTGAATATGTTAAATATTAGGCTGCAAAATATGACACGTTTAATTTTAAGTTTATAGTTAGGAAATATACTTATTGTGATAGATAATAATAAAAAAATCAATGATGACATTCTAAAAAAAACTAATTTAATGTTCTCTTGCCATACTTGGTTGCGAATAATAGGAGCTTGCTTTGATATCAAAATGTATTACGTAATAGGCAGTGACGTGCAGTGGGTGTTGATTTAGGTTATGCTGTTATCAATGATGTTATACAATCATATGTAATGCAATATATATACTTTCGTCTTTAGACAAAATAAATCTGTCGTTTATACGACTCTACCGTGTATTTATTTGTAATTTTAGAGTACTATTAAAGTTTAACTAAAATTTAAGTTTTAACGTAAAATAACAAATTTAAAGAACAATTATGAAATTAACACGTTAAAAACAGTAAGATTAGTAAAAGAGGAAGTAGACACTTGAATGATTTGCACGCAGTTGTAAGCCTTTCTAATATTATTCTGTTAAAAAACAGCACAAGTGACGACTCCATACAAAACGGATCAACCGTAAGGAATTTTCAAGTCAGTACATAGTCAATTATATGACTCGAGTAATTCTAGAGCTTAAAGATAAAATAGCTCAAGGCGGAGAATGCATACGAGCGCCATGGGTACAGCGGTGAGTTGTCGCGGTAGTTTTTAGAATTAAGCAATTAATAGTCTCCACTGGTACACAAATGGCGCTAATTGTAAAATAACGTTTCCGTTTATTTTAATTCAATTAATTAATAATATTTTTTTCCCAGAATTTTTAGTAATGCACAGCTTTTTTGCTCGTGCACTGCACGCCCCTGCTAATAGATGTATTGGAAATGGTATCGTTGTATATTTTATATATTCTCATATTGTGCAGGCGGCGAGATGTTTACGAACAGACATCGCACTAAACGATCTGCAGTTATAAATTACTCGCACGCTTAAGAATAAGTAGAGAAAAACGTCGTCTCCAGTCTTTGTTGTGCAGCGCGGTTCTGAGCTTTTTTCGATCTTGTCGGAGATCTATGTTTTCTATATCATTTCTCCTTCTCTAATAACATACCTATCCAAAATATATATTTTAAATATTTTTCAATATTGAATTTAATCATTCTTTACCACCAATACCGCATCTCAAAAGTGGCGAGATGATACTCGCTCATTCCAAACGATGACCTTAGCTCTCGCTATTGGTTCGGCAAATAGAGCGTTAGTTTTAGGTCCAACATCCAAACCCATTCATCCATCGGGAATTCCGCTCTCCACATCTGTTACTTCAGACTGGGAACGAACAAATGTTTAATTTACAAAGGATTACATCTCCAATCAACTTATATATCGCACACCTAGATTCCACTTGCCAAAATACATTTTTTTCATTCCTTCTCAGGATCTGTTTCATCTTCATATAGGACTATCCAAATAAGCAGTACCTTCTGAAGAAATAAATCGATATTAAATATTTATCTGTGAATAATAAACAAAAGGCATCATTTTAATATAACATGTAAAATTACATAATTATAAATCGGTTATACTCATATAAAATATACACAGCACACGCGAGCTTTCTTTTTCATTAGAGAGAATTTTGCGGTGTTTTTAATATTAGATTATAAAAGGTATACGGTGTCTATTACAGTTCACCCTCTCTTTAGCCCGGCGGCCATTTTGCGTTTTTTCCACCCCCTCCCGTCTACCCATCCCCGTCACCGCTTTTTCGACGCAGACGCCATTTTTTACGGCGTCCACTAACACACTGCGACGCCTCGCACATCGCCCACAGCCTGATCGTGAAGAAAGGATCGGATTTTTTCCACGAATTTATTTAAATGTTATTATTATAAACAAGTGGTATCTAGTATACATCTATTATAAAAAAAATATGTATTTTTTAGACAGAACAATAATCATTTTCCAATTCAATTGCTCGTACACAGATCTAGTCCACAGTATTTTATAAGTAGATACTTAAGTGTGTTATTACATTATCGAGTCACTCGGATGGAATGGCTGACGTTTAAAGATTATGTAATTCGGATCAGAAGGTTTTGTACATGATGAGACTGAAGACCCTATCTCTCTTCACGGCTCACGCGTGTTGATGTATGTCTCAGTGTATATAAATGCGGATAGTGCGAGTGAGTACATATGCTGTGACTAAAGAAAGGTATTTAATTAAAACATAACTTACAAAAGTTGTTCAGTAAAATTATGTAAGTACTTATAAATAATTGAATTATTACCCATCATATTCTAATAGAAAAGACTATAGCAGAAGCTTTGTCGTACTGTAAATTTCTGTTAAGTGTTGTAAATATGTGGGCCGAGGGCGGGAGGAGAAATAAAATGGTAAGGGGTGCAGAGGGGAGAGAAGGGATGTTAGTACCTACTAAAGAACGCTTCGGAGAGGGTGGTCATTCATTTTTACTGCCGACAGGGGTGGATTTTTATCGGAGACAGGACTGGTTTAGATTTGCGGTGCCTCTGAAATAATAAACAGGGTGCTGTTTATTTGGCGGGCGAAACGGAAAATAATGAAGATATAATTTTAGATTTGTAAGGAGATGTAGGTAGGTATTTCTCAGACATTGTGTAGGTGAGGTTTTAGAATGAAAGTAGAGTTTAGATTTAGCTAATTGTGGTACAATGATAGCCTCACTTTATTAATTAAATTATGAACATGAATATGCTTTTTTCTGTTGCGTATTTTTCGACGATACTTATGTTGAATTAAAGTAATATTAATTGGTAACTAAAACGAGAGACGGAAACGCTTACGATACTTCTGCCTTATCAGATACAAGTACGTCGATTATCAACAACAGAAGTTAAACAAGACAAAGGTCACTTTGATTTGTGATGGAGCAAAGGATGATCCGATTAGAAGTGATAGTAAAATATTAGAAAAGGTCACCTAAGTTGTTTGTACACGTGGAAACGTTTGAATTAGGAGAGCGTGATAAGAAACCATTAGAAGGCGAAGAAGAATATTCACGATGATATAGATGAGGTGTGACAGTACGCTGGTTGGGTTAGGTAAAACCTTTTGAAAAGGTGTAGCAACTAACAACAATTGTGAACTATATATTTGTACAATACTGAAACAATTAATACAATTGGAACGTAATACGAATATTCGTATTAGCGGACTGAAAATATATAATTAAAAAGCGAAATAAATTGATCCAATCGCTGTCATCGGTCCGACCCTGTCCATCTTTACATTTTTCTCCCATTCCGGTGTCCGCCCCCCACATCCCCGTATTGAAGTCGATAGGAATGTGTCCTCGGTAGATCCGGATTATTCCCCTCCGGATTAAAAAGATTACGTATAAAGAATTCAAAATGGCCGACTCAAAAGACATGGCCGCTGTCAGCGGGGACTATTAATCATCATCTCTTCATTCTTAATCACTTACAATTAATAATTATATACTTAACTGTGTTACTTATTAGATTAGACCGTCGGTAATCGGAGATATGTTTAAAAAATCCTCTTAATCAGTATCCATCCGTTTATATAAAGAACTTTATTACTTCTTCAGGTTGTACATACTTACGTCACAGAAGACACATTAGTGCATATATTTTATTTGTGAACAGACTTACGCAGTGGCCGCATTTTACGCCTGATTAGGCCCTAAAAATTAACTCGGCAAAATTTGAAGACAATAGTATGCCTATATTTTACGCAGGATCCTAAAATGTACTGATGCAAAATTTGGTTTGGATCGGTCAAAAGGTGCAGAGTTCAGACAGAAATTCTATTATATATATATATATATATATATACAGGGTGTGATAGACCTGACTAATTTACGAGTCGAAAATGTTCCATGGTTGAGATCAGTTTTCCCTTTAATTTGATGACTGAGTTTGAGTTGACCACATTACGGATGAAGCGAAAAAAAAAAGGAAAAAAATGATATTTTACAATAGAGAGAGAGAGATTGGCTGTGTAAGCTCAGAGAATGATTCAATATCCAAAACGTTGGTGACCCCCCCATACACAGGATAAATCAACATAGTCGCCAACCATCGATAGATTGCACGTGAAGAAGGAAGTCTTATTTAAAATTGTGTGCACTATGTCAAATCGTGTGCGTGCACACACCCGCACACCTTGCAAGGAACATTGGTCGAGAAATCGTATTTCGCCGATTATTTCAATTAATTCAAATATATCCAAATTATATCTACAGGGTGGCCCAAAAAATATTCTTAATAGTGTGCTTACATAATTATATACAGGGTGGCCCAAAAAAACTGAAAACACCTCGTAACACATGAGATATTTCAAAACATAATATAATTAATTATAATTCTTACTGTAATTTTTTTTGCACAATATTTAACTAATCAGAAATCATCAGAACACCCTATATTGCATAATCTAGTGGATTTAAATCCCGGCTGTTAACTTAACATTAACATTCTCACGACGAAGAAAGTTGATTGTATTTCTGGATGTGTGAGATGGAGCTCCGTTCTGCTGTAATGTCTCCAGGTTTTGTTTTCAAACACTTTGATCATTTTCCTAGCACCCCAACGTTTAACTCGCAAATTTTCGATCAGAATCCGGTCTTCTGCGGTGATTTTTGTCATTCTGGGCAACAATTTGAAAAAACCAAATATAAACAATGGGAAAATTAATAATCAAACATGGCGACCGGAATTAACGAAATAAAATAGATAAATAGGTAAGTAAGTAAAATAGTAAACTATTATTTTATATAGTTAAACTAATTTTATTGTAATGTAATTATATCACATTTTACGATATGTTCTCACTTTTTTTGGGCCACCCCAAAACAAAGATAAATAATGAATAAATTTCACAAAAAAAAAAAAAAAAGTAGTACGTATACTTAAAGTGTAACATTATTTTGTAAAAATTTCAAACAGTAATATTTTACGTGACGGTGTAAAAATTACACATATTTCTTGAACGTTTTGTGGCCTAGGTCTGTTACATTCTGTATATCGATATTTATTACAGTATTATTCTTAGTAACGTCATATTCTCAACGCATTAATGTTAAAAGTTATATATTACAGTAGGTATATTGACCAATGCTTTGAATGTAAAAAACTTCATACGGATCGTTTGAGAGAAAAATAGAGATGCGTACACGGAATACATGTCACATCAATATTCTTACTATTTTCAAACTAAACTATGAAAATAGGACTAACTTGCTGGTGTCCTGGAACGAGGCGTGAACCCCCGACCGCTAGATCACTAGGCCAACGTCTTGACCACTACACCAACAAGCTACTCTAATTGTTGTTTACTAGTTTGACCAGATTGTTGACTAGTTTCGCTCAAATATTGTTTTATAACATAATCAAGTCTTAAAAATATTGCATTTAGATATTCAATTAGCGTGATTTACGTACGAAACATGTGCACTTTCAAAAGAGCACCGTTATCGATGAAAAAATGAGCGACACCGCCAAAACATGCCACGCAGATATAGTGTGAAATTTTGAGTGTTCCTGCTCGCGTTCGAGTAAACGAGAATATGCTCGAGCGGCAATTACAAGTCCAAAGTAAATATATTTTAGCGCAATTAGGACAGGACGAAAAAAAATTGGCCGGTTGACAAGTATTTAAATGAAATATCTACCTGTTGTGAATTTTTATGTCATATTATCTTCCATTTTGGCTGGGCGCCATTCTCTAACATTCAGAATAATCGTTATTGTGAGATCTCCCTGACTCGATCGAGAATACGAATGAATAATTCATCTACCCTCGCCTCTCCCATACCTCAAAATCTTCATAAATAGTTAAAATGCATCAAAACAACCGACCCTTATATAAGGGATATATACTCGCTCGATATTGGTAGCAGTCCGCGTTCGTGTACCCTGTTTTTTTCGCCGATTCTTTATATATATGGGGGTGAAAGTATATAATGTAGCGCAGATGAAAAAGGGTTCAACCCTTTCGGTATAATATAAGGGTGAAGGGTGAGACTGTTTGTCGATCGCTAACGATTTTTTGGCGGCTGTCAAAATGTGGTATTTTTCAATAAGCGCATTGTTAGCGATGTTATTATTACCGGCCTTCATTGTGTTAGCGGATGCAGATATTTAACAAACTTATAACAATACAATTGATATAAAAACTTGTGACACGTGACACTCTATTGTCCCCGCCATTGTGTTTATTTCAATGTCTTCAAAATGGCCGCCGCTGGAATATTTTTCTAGCGAGAAAAAATGTAGATTCCTACGCCCGGGGCTCGGTAATGATAATTTAACGAGTTTTTTGGACATACAGCTACGTGACAAAACAACTAAACTACTTGTTTACAACTCCGGCTATATTTAATTGCATTTTTTCTCCACCGTATTAATTAACATGTCGATAAGCAACGTAATGACTAAAATATTGTGAGTGTGTCGTCACTATCGGGGTCCAAGGAGAACTGCTATCCTCAGAAGTGGGATCTACATAATAATTCTGAGTTATATATTACGTGAATATTTAGAGGTTACCATTTGTAGTCTGCCATATCTTATCTATTCAGAAATGAGGAAAAATTTTGAAAATGTGAAAAGAAAGGGTGACTATTTAATGTTTGTTATAATAATTAATTTCATCACAATCATATACATCAAGTTATGAAACTGAAGACCTTCAGAACTAGAGACAGGCTGACGTTCTTGGCGATTTTTATTATTAAATGCGAACATCTTCGATCGAGGTACCTAATAAAATAATAGTTGAATCACGCCTTGTTGTACACCGTAGGTGATATGACTCTAAAATAGTCATTTCTGCACGTTTCTCTAGTTCACCTTTCAGGTCTTTGCTCAATATAATGATTTGCATTTTGGAAGTTACATACTATTACTAAAAAAAAGTAAGATTAAGGCAGGGTTTATTTTTATCGAATGTTCTAATGTTTAAAACACGTACACATGTAAAATGAAAATCCTTAAACTTACTAATTTACTTAATATTGATGCCACGATCATATCTTGTTATCGTGAGATAGTTTTGTTAAACAACTTGTTCCTGTTTGCGTTCCTTGAGACGATTTGGTGACCTCCCGGTGACACAGGTTACGGTATCGCTACACGTGCACCCCGACTTTCAAATAAACAATGATTGTCATCATTTCGTAACTCATTACGACCACAAATAAGTGCGTCATAATCACAGTACTACACCATCTACCCAGCAGCACTTTAATTGTGACGCTTTTGTTTGTTCAGTGATGAGATTTGTTTATCATTGTTATTGCTTCAACACCATTGCAAAATGGGAATGTTGTATTTTACAGACATTATGACAGTATTCTGATTTTGTGGTTTTTTTTTGTTACAGTATGCTGAATTGGGACCCCTCTGTCATCCGCACTCCTGTGATGCCGTGGAGCACGATTCATCATATCGTAAGTTCATTTTTTTCTTCCGGTTTATCCAAGATCGAATGGCGGAGTTTTGAGGTGATCCTTTGAGCCACAAACTTTAGCGTGTGATATTAATTAAATCTAAAGTTGGATGTCGGTGTCAAGTTTCATTTGGTAGGACTGACTGCGGATAAACAGAATACTGGATCGTAACGTGATTCAAAACAATAAGGGAATTAATTAATCATTGAAACTACCTTTCTGCCGTTCTTTCTTCATGGAGAATGAACTCTGAATACGTAAGCCACGATACGTACTGCGATGTACGCGTAGATGCTTAACTACAACACTTTTTAAACATTATGTATTACATAATTAGTTTACTAGGTACGATTTAAGGTACGACTACTCGACGGTCAATCTAACATTACATTATTTTCTGTCGCAGAAACAAGAGCCCGCGGAGCCATCAATGGGAAACGGATTCCTGTCCAGCAACTCCGAGGGCTTCCACAGTTCCTCCCCTTCGTCTTCCTCCCGCGGCTCTCCCCCCGCCCCGCGCAGCTCTCCCTTCCATCCCCTGACGCCGCCCGGATTCGAGACCTCCCCCGCGGGGCGACCTGCCCGTGCCCAGCCCCACTCGACCGTCACCCCTCCCAAGTCTCCGTCTCCCTCCCCGCCGTGGTTAAACTCCTCCCTGCCCAGCCCCGGGGAGTCCTCGCCGGAAGGAGAAGAAGAGCCCGGCCTCAGGGTGCCCGCCGTCAACTCCCACGGAAAGGTGAAGACGTTCAAATGCAAACAGTGCGAGTTCGTAGCGGTCACTAAACTGGACTTCTGGGACCACACCAAGAGCCACATCAAACCGGAGAGAATGCTCAACTGCCAGAAGTGTCCGTTCGTCACCGAGTACAAGCACCACTTGGAGTATCACATGAGGAACCACATCGGATCCAAACCTTTCCAATGCAATAAGTGTTCTTATTCCTGCGTGAACAAATCCATGCTCAATTCTCATTTGAAGTCGCACTCCAACGTTTACCAGTACAGGTGCGTAGATTGCAACTACGCCACTAAATATTGCCACTCCCTAAAGCTGCATCTGAGGAAGTACGAGCACCAGCCGGCTATGGTTTTGAACCAGGACGGAACGCCGAATCCTCTCCCCATTATTGACGTGTACGGCACTCGCCGCGGGCCCAAGCAGAGGTCCCACGTCAAGGAGGACACGGCGAATAACAACATCCCCGTTCAACACCCGCTGTTCCAGAATCCGTTTGCCGTTAATTTTCCGTACGGATCCCTGTTGCCGCATCCGATGCTTTTTCCGAATAACAACAATATGCCCGAACCCCATATCAACGTAAAACCTTCGGAAACGTCGTCTTCACCGAACGACATTAACAATCCGTTGAAAAATATTCACAACTTGTCGCCGCATCTGCTGATGCAGCAGCGGTTCTTCTCAGAATTCAGCCAAAGTTCTCCGAACCCCCTCCCGAGTCTGCCGGCCGCTTTGCCTCACAGCTCGCCCATCGCCGACGATCATTCTCCGAGATCGTCGTATTCTCCCCAACGGAGCGTGCATTCTTCACCCCGCGAGGAACTGGACAACTCCGACGCGCTGGATCTGACCAGCGCCGCTGGAAAACAAGACTCGCACGCTCCGGCGACTCCGGCTGCCAACCAAAAGAACCGTCGTAAAGGGCGCGCTTTTAAATTGGACAGGTCTGTCCCGCGCGTGGAGCAGGTCGACGACCGCGACCATCGCGAAATCCCCGATATCATCACCCAGCTGAAGAACAGCGAAATCGAAACTGTCGAGATCCAAGTAGATCTGCAAAGCGATGTCTACGAGTCGATTAAAAATAAATACGAGACCGACAAAGAAGTCAAAAGCAATAAAGTCTCCGTCAAACAGGACGAGGAGCTATACACGAATGCTGCCAAACCGGCAAAAGAGAGTTACGATTGTCAGTTTTGCGACATAGTCTTCAAGGACATCATCATGTACACCATGCACATGGGATACCATGGATTTAACGACGCTTTTACCTGTAACATGTGCGGGGAAAAGACTTCTGACAGAGTTTCGTTCTTTGTCCACATCGCTAGGGCCCAACATTCTTAAATCGATCCGAAACATTTATTTTAGTGTACATATTATAAAATTGAGTTAAGGTTCTTTAGGGACGTTTCTTTCTCTAGTCAAGTACAAATCAAAGCCTAAAAATGAATTCAATAAGATCACGCAATAAATTTCCGATTGTTACATTTTGATTTTGGTTAGAAACAATAAAGTATTTCTTTTCAGCAATTCGATCACTTTTGTCTTCGTTTCTTTATTTATCCGTAAGTTTTAATATTTTATCCATTAATCTTTCTTATTTAGTTACCTTTGATCATTTCACAATATTATAATCTACAGTGCAATGTGTACCCTTGTTTTATTTAATAGTATAATTTACAAATGTGTATTTTTGTATTAGAAATAGGTTTTGTAGATATTTTTCACGTTCGGAGAAATCGGGTACAGAAAAGGTATGCAGTTCACCTCGGAATGAGTTTCAGAAATAATTTTTCAAACATGTGAAAATATAGTTCATATTTTAAGGTTACTTTATTTAAATACGTTTCATTAAATTTTATTTTGCGAGATAGTCAATTCGATGTTTGAACACGTGTAAATATTTCGGTGTTTGTAATTATAACCGAATTGATTGATCGATATTATGATTGATATTATTAACGTTTATGACAATTATTTGATTTTTAATTATTCATATTTAAGATGTGAGGTAATGTGTTTTATGAATTTCATAACTTTTTTTATTCATAATTCATTCATATTCATCATTCTCATAAGGCAATTTACTTCTAGGTGATTTTATAATCATTATTGTTTAGATGATAAGATTTCCCGACGAAATGCGCAAAGTCCTGATGTATTAAATTCGTAATAATAATGTAAATATTTTTATAAACTATTTTTTTTTTAAAGTTTGCTGTCAAACAAATATTCGCAAATCGAATGACTTTATCCAAAGTGTAATATTCCAAATATTTTAGTGTGTAGGCAAATTTGGAAAATATAGTCGGCGTGTATATACTTTAACGGTAACATTTTTATAAGAGTGTGTTTGTCTAATTATATTTTTATTATAATTAGATTATTTAACACTTTGGTGTGGTGCGTTGAGATTATTGTTAATGTGATTTATTTTTCGAAGGGGGCCAAATGTGTTAATACAAAAAAAAAGACTGATTGGCTTTAGAGGGAGTTTAGACATTATGTAATTGATAGTTTTTTTTAAATATTTTTTTTATTTGAATTAAATTGACAGCTGTGTTTATTCCGAACGACTTCTCAATATTTTACATTGTTTAACTTTCAAAATGTTCAATGTGAACATTTAAAATTATTTTTATAACAGTAATAATATTTGATTCTCACTTTCAGGAATCCCTATTATAGATATGACTAGTAATAAGATAACTAAAAAAATATTATAACAGAAAAAATATACCAAATAATTAAAATTATCGGGTTTTTTTTTTAGGTTAAGTAAAATAAATCTGCTATGTAAAAGTATGTATATTTTTATTCAGAAATGGCGTTCCAAAAAACCTTAATTTATGATAAATAAAATATAGAGTCCTAAAAAGTCCTGCAATTTTGGATGGATGCGGTTGTATTGAATGTAATGTTATTGAAGTAAAGATATCTAAATTATTGTAAAAATTCTAACCAGATTGTATTATTTATGAAGTGATTAAAGTATATTCTTAAAAAAAATTGTTTATAATTTTTACAACCTCTTCCTACTCCTCCATCACTCACTGTTATTATTTTGTGTTATGGCCCATCATGGCCCGAGACCGACTGCAGCGATCGTTCTTCAGACATTGCAGTTTAAAAAAAGCATGCAGTTGTACTTGACTGAGATGTTTGACGGTTGCAGGTGATTGGCCAACCGCCCAGCCCGCACAAGGAAGGACTTGTGCAGTGGCGTAACTGGGCCAATGCGGTCCAATGGTGCCCGCATTAGATAAGAGTTAATTATGACATTATTTATTGTATTGATACTTTTGCGAGTATCAATATATAAATGTTTTTAGCAAGTATGGACATATGTTAAAACCACCGGAACATAAATTTAAAGAAAATTATAAGCTATTTCACGTGTTAATGTATCGGTTAGGGACGATATCGAGAATATTTTTCAATTGCAATTGCACATTAATACCTAAAACGCACTTTAGATTTTCGTTTCATGAAAATTAGTTTTAATTAAAAACAGCAAGACACTTAATATTCTTATATCTTATACAGAGTGTAATAGACAATCAAAATGTTCAAGGAATATTAGAAAATTCTGCACAGTTACGCAAAATATTGAAATTTTTACAAAATCGAGTTAAGCTTGGTCCACGTACTTGGACATAGATATTTACGAAACTGTTTCTTTATTAATCAATAGTTTTGCTTCAAACCTTAAATCATATAACAAAAAATAGTTTAGCCGCTCTAAATTCGGTGACCTTTGATATTTTGTATTCTATACATTATTTGGATTCGACAAAATATTTCAATTAATCTAAATAATCGATTTTTTTCAAATGAATCTCTGACTTAGTCGAAATTATGCACATATCATTTGAATATTTTCGATTCGTAATTTAGTCAGGTATCCACCCATAAAATATTGTGACTAATTTTTCTAGTTGCGCCACTGGTTTTATATCAAGTTTTTTATCCCTTAGCCATCTTGATATTGTCCTCACCTTCTTTCGTCAGATACTAAACCCTCGACGCCGCGGGGATTGGTCATCTTCATGATCAGGTTGCAGTAGATATACTGCAGTGGAGTCGGTGATAGAGTGATATCTAATATGTAGTAACGGTTAGTATCTCTTGTAACTAGCGAACGCATTGGCAAGATTAAATATAAGAAAAAAGTAAAAAATATAATGGCCCAAGTAGAAATTGAATAAATTAAAATATAATTACACTAATGTGCAGAAACACGTAGGTATGCACGTTTTTAGATAATGGACTAATTATTAGTCGGCTTCATCACACTCCTCGAGACTTCTCATCACTACATTTGTTTATTTATTCATTTTATATGATTAATGTTAATGATAACAAAAATTTAGAGTAATTGCATTAAACAATTGTATAACATTATTATCAAATTAAAACTAAAAACTATACTGTTTATCGTTTTATAAGATTTCAGTAACAATCAACTTTCTAATAATTAAGTATTTGTGGAGTTTCGTTAATAAGGAAGACGAAAATAGCGAACTAGAGGTCGCTGTTTTAAATATTGTGGTATTTAGTTAATATTGAAATGATCCAGTTCGGAAAAAGTGACGCTTAAAGAAGGTCCCAATACGCTATTAAATTGTCGAGGAATTAGATCTTAGGTACATTCTTGTATTATGATTAGGGACGCGCGTGCAGCGCGGCTCTCGGGGTGAGATCCGCCATCCCCTCCTTGAGCAGGGGCACGCGCGAGGGGCGCCCCACTCCGCTCGGCTCCATCCTGCAGTCACCATCCAGCGGCGCGCTTCCTGTTTAAGGTTGGGGGTTCTAAAAAAATAATGGAGAAATCTGCCCGACACATGACCCCGGAACACGTGCTCGCTCCAGGTACCGAGACGGTGGGGGCCAGGGGTCTGCAATGGCCGGGTTTCAGATGAAATAAAGGAATATTTTATTTAGTGATGGTAAACCGTTGTATCGTCGCCCTGTTGCCTCTGTAAAAAAATTCCAACCTGGCGGCGAATGAGAAGGACCGATATTTATTTATTTAATTCCTAACATGGCGCATTCAAAAGCACTCCTATATATGCTCTAATATAAACAAGATTAAAGTATTTTCTGTTACTAAAACTTATCTTTTATATATTTGGTCAGTTTCATTTTAAATCTATTCAATTTCTCCTCCTTTCTTATCTTTCCTGGCATTTCATTAAAAATATTCATCGCATTATACATCATCGATTTCTGAGATTTGGCCTTCTTCCTGAATGGCAGTCTCAGTCTATCCCTTCCTCTTGTACGATGCTCGTGCTCATGTTGATTTGCATCAATTTTTCGTGTAAATTCCGCTGATATTTTTTATTTGAGGATTTTGTAAATAAATACCATTACATTAAAATATATTTTCTGCTTCTTTAAGATCTTTATCTTTCAGTTTTGCATTGATCCGTGTATGTCTATTTTTTCCGAGTATTATTCTCAAAGCTTTATTTTGCAATACTGACAATTGATGCATTTTCTCTTCGTTAGCCAAAAACAAAATGCAGCTGCAGTAGTCGATGTGAGGAATAATAACAGAGTTGTATACTATTTTACAAGACTCAGAACTAATAAATATTGTGATCTTCCCCAGAAATGACATTTTCTTAGCAATCTTTTTAGTCGCGTATCTTGTATTTTGCGATAAATTCAATTTTGAATCTATTATGAGAGTTTTGCTCATAGAACGGTACTGAGTAAATAGTAGGACACCTCTCACTGTGACGATGATTGGTAACTGAGATTTAACTCGTGAAAGTGTTACTTTCTAGTATACCAGTCGAACACAATCATAGTCACAATAAGACAGTTCAAATAACGTTTTAACCATCATTAATGTTTATTAAGTTTTTTAAAAATAAAAAAAACGTAACATTTTAACATCATGTCTTCGATCATTCTCATCCATCTGTTTTCTTCTGATGTAAAATCGTTATTTTAACTGTTATTATGACCGTGATTGCGTTCAATTTTAACGATGATTGATAACTGATTAACGCAATTCTTCGAGAAATGACTGGTACACTAGAAATAAGCCTCCGACAGTTAAATCTTAATTACCAATCATCGTTAAATATCAGTTATCAATTATCGACAGAATCACAGTCACAGTTTACCATCACTAGTACGAACACTTATTCTACCAGTGTGATGCTTCCATTCCAGGATCATCTCTTCGTCAAACATGTCCAGCTTATGGCCTCGACTTGAGCTTGCAGAATTTTTGGGCAGATTTGTACGTTAGGTACTCGATCTCTCAAAGATATTCCAATTCCAACTGTTTACGCGCTTTATTACTTCGATTGGCACCACTGGGTTTCCTGGTTTATAATAATGTACATGTGTGTGTGTGTGAGTATTGCCGCCCTTTTTTGAGAATACGGTAACCGACAGGCGTCATTTTTATTACATCCCGCGCTTCAACCAGTCCAGCGGTCCAAATAAACCACCAGTGCACGCTTCGGTCGGTCGAAATCTAAAGAAGACAACCCAGCTAATAGAACAATAACATCGAACCAAAAAGACAGCTAAATTAAAAAGGTCAGTGCAGTCCATGTATCATATGTGCGATTATTGTTAATCCGAAACCTGGAAACCAGCTATCGAAGGCATCTTTGGCCAGCTTTTAATTAGTGTATGACATTGACAGTTAAGGTCCACGTCTCGGCTCTACATGTAAGTATTGGTAAACGCTCTGATTGTAGGCTGGTATTTTTACACTCATTACTGACTTCATGTCACATCAATATTTTATATTTTTATATAGTCCCGGGAGATCGCCAAATTAATAAACAGGATTAATTTGGCGATCTCCCGGGACTAACCTGGATCTCTTATTAAAATCACTTGGTTAAAAGACGATCAACATATTAACCAAGTGATTAGTGCTTTAACTATCATACTAATATAATTTTCTCTCATTGGATATGTCCATGTGGGTTGTCTCATCATTTCCAGGGGGAATAGACCAGGAGAATATGGAGAAGTAATTGAAGAGACTCTGCAAAGACAGATGGAGCAATCAGTAGTCTCAAGTAATCAACACAGCGCAGGACAGACAACTTGGAAGAGTCTAAGAAGAGTCTAAACTTTAAGTCCCTGACTCGATAAAGGGGATGAAAAAAAATATTTATCTAAAAAGTTGTAAAAATATGGTTTTCATTAATAATTTGGAAAAGGTAATAAGTGCATAATTTAATGATAGAAAAGATATTACGTATTTTTAAATTTATATGGTCATTATTTTACAGCTATTCTCTATTACTGGTGCCACCACCTATAGCATACGAAAATCAGTATTAATAAAGAATGAATTTAAACAAATAAAAACGATGCATTTCATTTGAAATAATCTTCTTACTTTAATTTTAGAAGGGTATTATCGATGAAAATTATCTCACCATTCAATAGATGAATATAAATGAAATAATGTTATAACTCTACTAAACTAGAGTTTGTTAGCACTATTCTATTAATAATTCACCATTCAAATTTAAAACTCTGCAAAACCTTCAGTTGAACTACCCTGTTCTACATAAAAATGAAAGTGAACATCTTATCCGAACGTAGATCGATGAACGTAATTTACTCGTGTTCGGTTACTTTGTTTCCTAATAAATTCCCTGGATTTTGCATATTGTACTTAAGTCTCTTCCTGAAATTCCGTAACATTCTGTTGACAAAAGTCTCTAGCTTCGTGCAAAGAAATATAGACATTATTTTAGACACGTTTTGGGGTGAAATTTATCGGAATGTTTTGCGGTTTAAAGCGTTTGTTGAATGTGCGTGCGGTGCACGCGTTTCCTCGTTCAAAAATAGACCGTTTTTGGGGAAGTGTTTTTGGATGAAGTCGAAAATAACAAAAAAGATGCGACTTTTTTTATTAGACTGTTTATTTGAACGAAAGAAAATGGCGGGTGCGTTGACGTTTTGGCGTGAAGAAATCATGAAGTCTGCAGCTACTGCAGATGTTGATAACAAAATAAATGTTATCTTATTAGAGGCAGATGAAAGAGTGACAAATGATACACATTTAATGTGTACAACAAACGTAAATGTTTGTATATTCGCCTAGATATTGCATAGGGATGAGAAAAGATTTTACTTTTGACTCACCGGTGTGATTGTTATTGATATTTAATAATATCAGTGATTGGAAACTGTGACTGTGATCACAGTTTCATTACTAATATGCATGCGACACGAAATAAATAAATAAATTTAAAAAACACCATTTTGAGCGTATTTACATATATGATTCAATTGCGAAAAAAAAATATTCTAGCACATATATTAAATATATATCCAATTTAATATCATCACAAAGAGAATGAAAATATTTATTTATTTGTTTATTTTTCGGGTCAAATGTGTAAAACGTTATTCCTTCATGGAAATTTTCATTTTATATGTACATGCGCCGAATATCGGTTTACAACCAAATATTATTTTTTTGTTTTAATATTAGAAAATATAATACATTTTTAGAATATTCAGTAGGATATATATACATTTCTTTTAATATTTATTTCTTCTCTATGAGAGTAAGACTCGTGTATAGAGAAGGATTATATTAGAGTTAATTTATGTTTCAGTTAATCTGAGTATATATTTATTTTTATAACTTCAGATGATGCCGTGTTGCATTGTTGCAATATATGATGTACTGCAGCATGGCACGAATTTCATGTATAATAATCTTCTGCACCGGTTGTGACACCGGCTGCCAGTGGAATCTTCTTGTTCACGGGTTACAGAATCGTCTTCTGTCAAATCATTATTGTATTCAAAGTTGTGGGGCAGCAATCAAACTCTTTTGTCATGTGACAATTAGCAGTTTATATACAATGTACAAGTTACTTAATTTGCATCTGAACCGTAAGAGCGTACTCTGACAAGAGCGGCTCCCTTATATCATATTCTAAGCACACACACACACACACCTATCACTTCCCGCGTCGCGCTACCGCAGTAATAATAATAAGAGGTTTAACATTAGGTAAATTAACCTTAAATAAAGTAGAAACGTGATTACATAAAAAAAATATATTGCAACCTTCACTTAAAAGACTCAACAACCATTAGGTATAGTATTATCATGAAATATTCATCTTAATCGAATGACCATAAAAGAAATCCGTTTTAGATCCCAATTAATTAATAAATAAAGTAACATTTAAGTTAAGAATCGCGGAGGGGAGGTTAATAATTTTTACGTCCTAGGGTAGGTGCTTACGTAGCATACCCTAATACTTAAAAAAGTACCTAACTACATATATATGTAGTTACAATCTCGCGCCCCCTTTATTATCATTTCGAAATTTTTTATCAACGTTTTGAACCAATCGCGAAGAGCAGAAGTGTTTTATGGTCCCCTAAAATGGCTCCCGCCTAAAACACTCCACCCTCTCGCGTTTATTTTTAACATCCCTAGGGGAATAGGGGACATTTGTCCTCTCCCTATGTTGTAGAAAACGGGAATGGGATACATTAGCGCACGGCGCACATTACAGACAAAAATAGAAGAAAAAAATGAAAAAATACACGCGTACTAAATGCCTTTCTGCGTTTGGGGGGTGTTATTTAGGTGCATGAATTAAATAAGTTTTTTTTTATGGCAGGTGACGCTTATATATGCGGCAGTAGGGAGTACCTATTATATATATTATTAGTTTATTCCTCCGCTTTAGAAGGAAAAACGAATACAATCCACATTCATTTCTTTATTGTCAAATTATTATATTTGACTAACTTACCACGACGCCACTAAATATACAGAGTGTAGAACGCCACAGTCTTCTGTCACACTGTCTTGTTTCACAAGTGATGAAAACAAAAATGATACCGTATTGAGACAAAGGTATTAGGAACAAGAAGGCTGGTTCACCGATCACAACTTTTCTCAACTGGCGATGATGGCACAAAAGATGTTCAATATCGGTACACTGTGGTGACACGACACAATCAAGAATGGCTTCCCGTCCGCAGAATACTCTGTTTTTATTCAGATTCATGACAATACATATAGTCATATTTGAGAGTACCTACACGGCGACAGGCCCCCGCTGTGTCGTTTTACTGAGAATGATAGTCTTTGTTTTTCTGGAATCTATCCCACGGGTTTTTTGGCGCCACGCTTTTAAATTACTGACACGTGTCTCATCAGATCAATTATATGGCGCCTCTACTGCGACCCGTAATTCTGTGCGATACAGGTATTAAAACCGTTTTGCATTTAACTTAGATTTATATATATTTATTTTAAATTTTATGTTTTTTTTTAACATTATTATATAATTATACGCAATAATTATTAAAACAACCGAATGTTACTTAACACACTGACGGCGGGAATGGTATTAATACGTTTACGTAAAAGTTTTTTTTAATTGAACAAAAATGATTGCAAATGTCACATTGCATTGTGCAGATAAGAAATCAAATTAATATATTGGAGCTATAATTACGTCACCAGTTTACGTCATCACCCGCATTACGTCACCAGTTTGCGTGAAAAGTACCCATCGGAAGTGTGAAAATATACTTAAATAATATAACAATACCGTAAAATATTAACTCCAATATCTGAAACATGTACTTAGCATAGACTGCAAAACTGAAGAGTTAATCATGACGCAGAAACAGGTTTAATACCTACTGTTCTCCTTAGTAAATGATGGTACAAAGTAATAAATATTAGGAACTGTCCTCAAAACTGTGCACAATTACGGTAAGTACGAAGTATGAAGGATAATCATTCACAAAAATGTTGCGTTGAACATCTAACAATATCTGGAAGCAATATATATATATATATATAAAACATCGACGTTTTTGAGTATTTTTAGATTAGGTTATATACAAAAAAAAACAGCTAGGTCTCCGAGAGCCGCTCCGAACTCCCTCCAGCCCACCCCTGCAAGTGTCAGACGTTTGTAGCTTTTTTTCGTTTAGATCTCTTAACTTATTTAAGTGTAGAATAATGCGGTCAACCCGAGAAACTTTTAGCAAACGTGCATAAGACAGATATACGTTATCTTTTATAATAGCAGAGATACGATAAAGTTCTTTAAAATTCTACCCCTAATTAAATTCTGCTAAAGGAAGAGGCTGGGTGATCAGTGATCACATGACCCGTGACGCGTGCCGTAGAAACTGGCAACAACACGAGACGTCAGCTGCCTGTCGTCAGGACCGCCGCAAAGGCCAGTGGTACGGCGCTCGTCATCGCCGCGTTCCTCGTGTCATCACACCGTCACGCCCGTCATCTCCACGACCCGCGAGCGTGTAGCCGATGACACGCGAGGTCTTCGTCACCGAGTGTTGACGCTGAAGAATCAAAATGTGTTAAAATTATATCATTACCAGCGGAATATATAAAAAAAGATACGGCTAAAATACAATACATTCGTCGCAAAAACTTTTCGACACAGCCAGCGATGTCATTTATGCATCTGCTTTGAACAGCGACACCAAACGGAGACCTTAATCAGTGTCTTCTATTGCACAATGCGGAAAGATTGAAATGAATATCAATATTCATTATTATTTTTTGTTTATTTTGTACTACCATCTAACGGATATCTAAATAAGTATCTAAATAATATAGAACACAATGGATACGAAGCGCAATCATAATTATAGATTATTAATAATGGTTTACTTTTGAGTATATACATAACTTGTCTAATATCTACACTAATTAATTAAGTCAGGCGGAGGATAGAGTGCCACACTCTTCTGCCTTGACACACAGCTCTTGCCTCATCCATATTCATATACGCTCGTTGATTATTGAGGTTTATAACAAGACCAATTTTCAGTACCTGGTTTACCTGGTCATTCTAATACATATTCATTCCTCTCGTCTTTATTCATACTTTACACATAAACCACCACTTAAGTGATCCATTCTTAATGCTGGTTACTATGATATAGTCAGTTTTACTCAATAGTTATGATTAGGTAAATATGTTTTTCTTTTTCTTCCACTGCATTACATCCCGGGATGGGATTTAGTCTCCACAGCTGCTTTTCCACTGATTCCTATCCCTGGCCATTCTTCTCTAGTTCCTAGACTCTTCCGCGCAGTCAGTCGACCTCTTCCTTGGTCCGCCTCTAGGCAGTGATCTTTGGTGTCTTATCATCTTGCATTCTTTCAACATGATCAACTCATCACAATTTTTGGGACCTATAGAATCTTATAATTGTTTTTTGCTCTATTAAATATTCGAGTTTTTTTACATGATGATTTTTTATTAATAATTATTTTTTTAAATATTTTGCTTTTTAAAACTGGTAATTAATTTTTTTCGTTTTGGATTAGGTACCACGATTCTCAACGGCGAGTGACCACTGGTCTTATTATTGTTTTGTATATTTGCTGTTTTCTCTGTTGATTTAGAAATAAAAGCTTTGGCCGATCTTCGAGTGACTTCCATGTCAAAAGATTGCAGTGATTAGTGGACCACATTGTCCAAAAGATACTCAGAAGTCAAATAGCTCAATAGATCAATGGGTTAGGTATCCTAGTTATTACATTTATTAAACTAAACACTTATAAGAAGAAAACCTTCGGAGATATGACAGACATAAATATAACATATTTAGAGGTTGTAACTATACAAATTGATTTATCTCACGGCACGACAATGAAAAATGACCGTACCGATAAATTGTTTATTGGGCCGAAACTACCCTTATTCCGGAATGTTTTATTCGAGTTATCTGGCGGTAATGCGGGGATGAAGGGTGCGGCGGAGGCTGCCCAGTCGGCGGTGCAGGGAGCGGGACATCTGCGGTTATTAAACAACGGTGGAATGATGATTCAGACACCGTTTTTTAGAACCTTTTCAATCCTGAATTCCTCACAAAGATCTACAAGATGTTACCACTAAAAAATAAATGTATAATGATACGAATAATTTGCTATAATATAGTTTTCTTCTTCTTCTTCTCGTACACTATCCGTTTAAAAGATGTTGGCTATTATCAGTGTTCTCTGTGACCCGGATAAGCTCTACAGTGCACTTGCCAAACCATTGCCTTAGGTATTTCAGTCATTCCGACATCCAGCAATCTATCCCTGCATTATAAAGTGCAAGACCTCTGGATGTCCGAATTATTGAATTTTTTTATATACTTATTGTTTTAAATACTTATTATTTTTACATCTACATTCGTAAGAATATCCATCTAGCTTATTTATAACATTATTCTGTAAATCCACATCTCAAGTTTCCTTATCATTTCTTCGGTTAGTGTCCATGTTTACATTTCACAAAATAGACAGTAGACAGTTAAGTGTTCGTGCAAATATGCTGTCACGGTAATTCTACCGATGCAGTGAGGAAGTTAAGAGGATCCTGTTTAAATCGTTCTTCTCCAGTATGCATACCTGCGAACTCTGGTCGATATACAAGCAAGTGACGCACAACCATCTACGAATTCAGTACGATAACTCATACAGAATACTGCTCGGATTGGCGCGTTATTGCAGCTCGTCTATAATGTTTGCCGAAAGCCGTATACATGGATTTGTTCCGCTTCTGAGACGTCGAGTTGCGGGTGTAAACTGCTACTGGAACTCAGCACACCAACTCTCTGGCGCAAGCGGCGCTCTCATGGAAAGCTGGTTCCCTGACCAGAGAATGGCAACGCCTACAGAATAGCTACAGATACAATAATGGCCGTGACTGGAGTATTTATATTTTGTTTATATTTATATATGCGTGTGAACTTTTTGTTTATTTATATTTTCCTCGGTTTTCTTTACATAACATAAATAATATTTCGTAATTTTAATGTATTATATAATATATATTATTTTAATGGCGAATCGGGTCTTCATATAAAAAAATCGATCATGCTGGAATAAACGCATTATTATTATTATTATTATAGCATCTGACCATTCGCATTCGTAATCATGACTGCAGGATATCTTTTTCTTGCAGATAAAGGTTGCAGTATAATACAATAGGTATCTAAGTAAACTCTAATACTAGTGTACCAGGCAATGCACAGAATTAAGTGTTTTTACTTTTACTGCAACGTCGCTTTTTATTTTTATAATAATGTAAAAAACACAATTTGTAGAATGTATGGGAGGTTTTGGTGGTGGAAGGAAAAGCGAGTTTATGTTTTGTCGTTTATTGAATAAGGGAAGAAGATAGTATAGAGTATAGGGCGGATTGGCGGCGCTCAGACTCAGTCTCGTCAATTATTTTTTTGTATCCATCCTTTCTTGGAGCCGTTTTATGAGTTCAAACTCGTGCATCGGCTCCACTCAATAAACTAAAAGTGAAAAAATATATGTACTCCCCAGAAATAAAAAGTTATTCGAAGTATGAAAAATTATACATTTATACCTTTCAACGCCCCAATGTGTAATCTGTATTATCTAAAGAAAAAATATATAAACAAATTACATATGAAACTATACAAAAAGAGAGCATATTGAGAAAGTAGGAAAACAATTTATAACAGAGAGAAAAAAAATATCATTTTCAAATATAATTATACAACAGAAACATTGTATGTATCAAGAAATAATAATAAATTATTAAAGTTCTCGATCGGATCAGACCGAGCGCGGCTTCTAATGTAGATGTCGCCGGTGTCGCTCAGCTGGGGACGGCGACGATAGCAGTGGATTCAAATCGCCGCCCCCACAAATGAAGCTCAAATTAAACGAAGTGAAACTTACAAGTGGAACAAACCTGCATTGAAAAATGTAAATTAGTAGGAAGAACTTGTGGGTAGGAGTTAGTAATAAGGGGTGTATTAAGATTTTTTTAATGGAGTAATAGCCTGCCATCCGCCGTTTGCCATTTGTTTTAGCGGAGTTAATAAAGAAAAGATTTGTTGCTGATTTATAAATGAATCGCGCGAAATGAAGGTTTTACGGTTTTTACGTAAAAGCAATAAATCAGTGGTCAGATCGGTCCGTGGACAAAGGCGAGGCGGGCGAGAAGAATTATTAATAACACACTCCCGGTGTTGGGAGACGCGCCCCTGCCGAGAGGTGATGCTGGCGCCTCCCTGATTAGTCGCGCGTGCCATAATCTAAGGGAATTTACAAAATATCCGCCAATTTTTCACTAAAAAGTTTGACTTTTCATCTTTTTATGATTCGCTCCGACTAATATTACATGCTAATTTATAGATTATTAAAATATTTAATTATTGAAATGACATTAGGCGTTTGTACAAGATGTACAATATCAACAGCTGGTTCCTTCTGGTGACCAGTTGCACCTTGCAGCATCATCAGAGTTTAAAAATATTATGTTTAGTACTCGTTACTAACTCAGGAATGAATTAATTCGAAACAAGCACTAATTAACATAAAAATAAAATATTGTATAACAAATAAAAATAAGTTGATTTTAAAATATTTCGCCATCTGTCTTTCGAGAAATTGAATATTAAATAAAAATTTTAAAAAACATAAGAGTATACGTTCATTTTTCCAGTTTAAAATTCGAGAAATTCTCTTTCAAGATGAAGATAGTAGTTCAATTCTTCTAAATATCATCTAAATATTTAAGGACGTTATTTGTTAGGTAAATCTTGGTAAACAGGAAAGTTATGATAGAAAGAGATGACATTAAAATTGTTGATTTTTTCGAATTTGAAACAAGTGTCAAAAATAACTCGCGTCTTATCGAAGTTTTTTCATATTAATATTATGGAATGAAATAAAATGTGTGTTATTATTTGAATTAATCCATCAAAAACTAAATAATTTATTGAAGTACTTAATTGATTTACATGATGTTAGTCAAAGGAACAAATATATATTTAGACTGTTAACAAGACTTCTTGTTCATGTGTTCTATCGAAGGTTGGCAATCATGTTGCAATATGTTGATTTTGGACATTGAACCACTTTCTGACGTTGTACACTCAAGACAACCTCTTTCTACCTACACTACTCTGCTGTTCTGATGCCTTCTATTTTCCCCTGCATAACGATTGTAAAATATCATATTTTTCATTGCGGAGAATATGTCCTACGTCTGTGGCTTTCCTTGAAAGTTGTTATTAGTTATACAGCCTTATTTATGCTTCTTAATTTTTCTTGATTGGTAATGTGGTAACCAGTAAACTTACATGGTAATATTTTTCTTATTTGATCCTTAAAATTGCGATCCAAACATAGAGGAAATATTGTTTCACAGTATGTGTTCCGTACAGGAAACAAAAAATGTAGACAAAGATGGTTCGCCGATCTCAACTTCTCTCAACCGGCGATGATGACGATGATGATTATGAGGTCGAAATAAATGAAGCACAAAAGATATTCAAAACACTACGGTGACAGAATCGAGAATGGCGTTCCCGCCTGCAAAATACACCCTTTTACTTCGCTTACAAAACAATATGTACATTTATTAGGAGAACACATTCTTATTGTGAAGTTGTGATTATTCAGAACATAGGTCTGTGATAGTTTAAATACTAATTAAATGTATTAATTAGAAAGATATACATATAAAATCAATTTTATCGAAAAATATTGTTGTTGCGCCACCGGAATTCGAACCTGGATCTCTTTCCAAATCGGAGAAGGTGCATGGTCTAATGCACCTATGTTCTGTTATAACTTCACAATAAGAATGTGTTCTTCTAATAAAAAAGTTGTATCAATATGTCCAAAATTTAATAAAAATTAATTGATAATTCTGGCGTCTGCTATCAGATTACTCAAAGGTATTTGAGATTCTGTAAAAATAAGGTAGATGGCTCTTTCAAATAATGGAACGATTAAATGTATTCATATCAAAAATGTAACATATAGGTTCGAAAATTCGCTAAAAATATTGTCGCTGTAGCATAGTTGGACAATATTTTTCGATTAAATTGATTTTATATGTATATTTTTCTAATTAATATATTTAATTCATATGTACATTTATTCATTAATATTTTCCTAACATATTAGTAGCGACGGGTGCCGCCGTGACAAGTTTAATCAAAAATAAAAGTGTAATATATTATTAATAGAATCGGCGTTATTTTTGTAGAGTTTCATCATAATGGATGGACATAAATGAATCAATGTTATTACTCTACTTGAGTTTATTAGCACTACTCGAGTTTCGAGAGAAACAGTAACTCTCATCGACAGGTGAAGTATTAAGTAAAAAATTTTCTCTCGAGACCATCCAAAAAAGACAGTCATTGTTTATCGAAATCTCTCTTACGTATTCCTGGCGCCTCGCTGATAATTCATCGTTTTATATATATACATCACTGTCTCGTGTTCAAAAAATCAATTTAATTCTGTGCGATACAGTGTGGAAGGTTACAGTGGCTGGTTACGTCTAGAAACCACATTCAATCTTCTACACGATCTTCGGTTTAAGTGTTATGAAACAAATGCGAATAAAAGTACTCGGTTAAAGATGAGAATGAATATCTAACAATATTAAGGTAAGCCGTCAGCTGCTACAAGTTTTGAAAATACCCAAATCCAATATTGCTCGCGATCGATTTTATAATTTGGGTGTGGGCGGACCCGCGGCACGCTCGGGACCGCCCATTTTTAGCGTTCAATTTCTTTTTTCAAGGACCATCTGGTGTTCGCGCCGCCACACCTCGCCGGTCGCTCTCTACTTCTGCAACTTTATGGTCGTATTCTACTTTTTATTTATCTCGTGTCTATGGGGAAAGTTCACGTCGAAATAAATACGTACTTGCCTGCGGTGCGGCTGACGTGCATTTGGAAGAAGATAAGCAGAGTCCAGTGCGTACAAGCAAAAAAGGTGCGTATTAATAAAAATTCTGGGAAACAAATATAAATTAAATAATTCATTATATTACTTTTAAAATTAGCAATATTAACTTTGTGGTTAAAATTCATATTTTTTAATTATTATCTTTGTTTTATTAACCACTTAATTGAGTTTAAATACATCTACTCATAAATTCTAAAGACAAAGATGATAAATGTAACAATTCTGGCGACTATAAACTTAGTTGCAAGGATTGTGCTGCATTTTATATTGGTAAAACGGGTAGAAATTTTAATATAAGAGTAAGGGAGCATTTGAGATGTTTGAACAATAGTGGGTTTTCAGAATTTTCTAATCATTTGATAGAAAATAGTCATGGTTTTGATAAAAAATTGGGATTGTCAATTTTGCAAATAAACGGTGTTGGTCACGAATTAAATAATTTGGAATCGTTGGAGATAAATAAAGCGTGTAAAACTAATCAGGAAATTGTAAACAGCCAACTAAATTTAACTACGAGTCCTATTCTAAAATTTTTTCCTAAAAGTTATTCGACTAAATTTGTATTGAGCAGCAATTTGAGTTAGGTACTAAATTTATTTTTTAAATAATTGTTGTTTTTTTAAAAATAGATTCTGGTGAAGAAACAATGCTATATATTTTTAGTTAGTTATGACATCATGAAGAAGAAAATAGTATTTTTCGAAACCGATAGATGTATTTAAACTCAATTCAGTGGTTAATAAAACAAAGATTAATAAATAAAAAATATAATTCATAATATGTTATAAATACGCTAGCCCCCATACTGTATCAGTAGAATCTTAGTTGCGCAGATCTGGATGATATTGTTGAGTGGGGGATGAGTTGGCGAGGTTGGCGGGTTGGGAGGTGGGTGTAGAGTAACCGTACAAAATTTTCCATTCGTTTGAAACACATTTATATCGGTGGGATCCTAAAGAATAAGTATACAAAATTTGGTCTAGATCGTTCAAAGGGTTTATAGAGAACAGACAACAAAAATATATATTTGTTTTTATATATACAGGGTGGCCCAAAAAAAAGTAAATTTCAGTACATTTCGTAAAATGTGATATAATTACATCAAAATTAGTTCAACTATATCAAAAATAGCTTAAATAGTTTACTAATTTACTTACTTACCTATTAATTTATATCATGTTTTATTTAGACAATTTCCAGTCGCCATCTTTGATTATTAATTTTCATTGTTTATATTTGTTTTTTTCAAATTGTTGCCCAGAATGACAAAAATCACCGCGGAAGATTGTATTTTATCAAAAATTTACGAATTGAAAAACTTTGAGGTGCTAGGAAAATGATCGAAGTGTTTCAAAACAAAGCCTGGAGTATAACTAGACTAGACTAGAAAGACAATTCGTATATGTTCGAAAGTTGAGAATGTATATGTACTAATATATCGCTCAGTGTTGTAGTATGTGCTATAACTGATATCTAAAGGACAGGATGAATTTATTTGCAGTAGTGCTGTTTTCGGCTAGAAACAAAAAGTCCGAAGCTTTTTGACTCTAGAACACAGGGGATGCGGAGCATCGCGCCTGGCACACACCTGCTATAATGTATTACAGAACATTTCAATATTCTACTAGAAGAAACAAATTAAATCTATTCTCAATTTAATTGTTACCATTTTAATAGACGCAACATCCTCACCCAGACGAGTATTTCTTCCATCCCAACCGGGGTATCAAGATCAAAATAACTCGTCTGTTACTTACTCGTACCTATCCAGGGACAAATGGAGCAGTTTGGAGCATTGTTCAGCGTATTTGTCGTCGATACTCGATACAAAGAGCCAAAAAACATTTAAATATGCCCCGATATGACCGAAATCTTGATTTCAGAACAGCATCCGAGCGACTGCAGGCTCGATGGACCGAGATGAGGAGCAAATCCCTGATCGCAGATAAGACGGCTGCCGATGCTACGTTGACGAGAAACGACTTAATCTGCATTTATCTGGTTCTTTGTGTGCTGGTATTGTTGCCATGTTACTGTAATTATTTACGTATTTATTTCTTTTCACGGGTGGTACTTACTTACTTTATTTGTCAGTGTCCGATTTAATAGCTAGCGTTAGGATCATATGTGATCACATTGGAGATTTTAATATAATATAAGCTTAATATAAGCTTCGAACACATTTCTCAGTACACTTGGGGCCATATGTGAATGCCCTGATTAAACCAAAATTAGTTATTTTACAAAAAATACGTTATCACACTGAACAATAATTACATAAATGAAACGTCATAAATATACCGCGCTTTCTGTACAAGTAATATATTTTTTTAACCCTTCCAAAACCATGCAGTAACATAGGCTTATGCCCCAATTAAAACTGTAATATTTCGGTTAATATACGCAAACATAAAATTAATATTTTTATTTAATTCTAAGGAAAATGTTTATGCTTAGAACTGACCAGTGAAAAATAAAATTAATGTGCAGGCAAAAATACAATTTGTGGTAAGACAAACAGAGATGGTACATTAATTCCACCATAAAAATAATAACAAAAATACGAATATATGATCTCTCTTTCTCACTAATTTAATGAAGAGAGATAAGAAAAAAATAGTATTCTATAGGACTCGACGAATGCTCCGAATTTATTAGAATATTGATCCCATTTTCGTAATTAACGCTCAATATTTAGCGTAAGTTTATAGGATTAATATTTTTATTGCCATTTAAACTATAATAATAAAAGCTTTCTTCGCATTTAAAATGTTAAAAATTTCTTATGGTAACACGAGTTGATATCATGGCTGCATTTAGGTATTTTATATCACGGTATGGTAAAGGTTAAATGTGAAATAAAAAACACACCATTAATGTTACCATTGTCCATGTGGACACGGTTGCTTTCTAAGGGATTAAAAAAATTGTTGAAATTTACGCAATAAAAATGTCAAGAAATTACTTAAAAAGTAAAAATACCTTGCCTCTAATGAGTTAACTTTCTAGTATTTAGATTAATCAGTTTTATATATATATATATATATATATATATATATATATATATATATATATATATATATATATATATATATATATATATATATATAATAAATAATCCTATAATGAGATGAAAATACACGAATCAAATAAAATACCCTTTAATTACAATTTTTAAATTAATAGATTCTGAATTTGGACAATATTTAGCCAGTTAAAGTATATTCTCTAAAATTGTTTAAATATTAACAAATGTTTTTAATACGAATTCAATGAATAAATTATAGATATACAGAGAAAAATGGACACAGGATCATTCTAGTGAGGGGGCATTATTTATTATTATTGTACACGCCCTATTCAGGCATTAACATAATATGTAAAATAACAGAAAATTTCATCAGAAGCGCAATACACTATATATGTATATATATGTTTTTACATAATTAAAATTAAAAGTAAATGGTAAATGTGAAGTAAAGCAATTTATCCGTCACCATTGAGTTGAGACACAAAAAATTGTAATAATATAGTCCTATAAAGAGTTAAATTAACAACAAAAATGTCGACTATCTCCGCATATTCATTCCCCAAAGAATGCAATTTGGGGACTGCGGAGTTAGCTAATGCATAAGTTCTGACATTACCACTGTAATAAAACAATGAATTGTGTCTCGATGAACTCAATGGTGAAATTCAACTTCACAACAAAAATGTGTTTTCGTTAAAAATCTACTGTTCTAACTGCTAATAAAGTTTACATAAAATGAATACTTCACGACATGGATTGAGTTTAAGAACAAAATAGTATTAAATATACTTATTTACTTAGTACATATGTAGTCCTACAGGCGAACCTTGATTTAATCTATTAACATTCGCTCGAGACGAAAGCAACAACCGACAAAATATATGTCTAAATTGTAACATGCATCGGATATGGGTCAGGCGAAGATGTTGCCAGCACAAAAAATTGTAAGTAAATAAATAAATACACGTCGGCAAAAAAAAGTGGCGGTCAGGTGACGCGCGGGGTTTTGTGCCCGCCACGACTGCTTCAGTTAACAAAATAATATCCAAATAATTTCTGGAAAGGATGCCATTGTGCGGATTTTTTCTAGAATTTTTATTAGATATGATCTTTGGGGGACGGTTGTGGGAGTTTGGGTTTTGTCGGGGATTATATTTTTATTATTGTGGCAAGACTTTTTATCTCCTCGCGTACTGTGTTTGAATGTAATTCTTTTATGGGGATTTTGATATATTTTTTAAGTATGATATTTCGCTTATTTACCCAGCACCGCGAACAAACTTAAATCGCTTATGATCCAGAAATGAAGGTACAGAAATATTTTAAAAATATATTTGTAAAACGCATCAAAATTGTAACATTTTAGTCAAAGAACATTTGAGATATTTAAAAAATCATAGTTTTTCAGAATTTAAAAATTAGGATTATCTCATTAAACTAACTAACTATGATTCAAACTTCAAACTAGTTAGTTAGTTAGTTTTCAAATTTGTCAAACAATCAACTAACTTACCCCATCACGTCGTTTCTCCGCGGGGGTAGGCAGAGAGAATAGAACACCACACTCTTCTATCTATAATATTAATACATCTTCTCATACAAACTAACAATTTTATGTTTTGTTTATTATTTCATTATCCTTATAAAAAAAAAAATTTTTTTTTTCTCCGTCACGTCAAAGATATTCTTTTTCATTCATTCATTCAAAGAGATTTCACGTTACCAAATTTTATTGGCATTTAAATAAGTCTATAAATACTGCATTTTATTTTTTAAAGATGACTTAAATCTGTTTACGAACTACTGGTCCGAAATCGCGAATGCACGCAGCACGCAGAGTGCAGGTAAATAAATAGTGTGTGTCGGTGACAATTATAAAAAAACGCCAGTTTACCTCCGTGGTCCACGATCCACGGTCTAGTGACTATACACAGGGCGGATGTTTTCCTGCGGGGCTGTCACTGGGTTCACATCCCTGGAAGGGACCTGTTTCGGCTCCTTCAACTATAAAAGGCTTTCTTTCTTCTCGGCAAAAATGCTAATCTTTTATTTCGCAGCCTCTCTTCACTTAGAGCAGTGCAGCGCTTTATTTATCAGTACGCTAATATTAATGCAGATAATTTGATACAAAAATATTCAATTAATTATAAAATCTCAAGCTAAATTATCAGAAGGCATCTCATAAATAAACTTCTAAAATACTCCGCAAAAAATACATCTTCGCCGTAAATAAAAAATTGAGAAGTGTCCATTTTATTTAAATCTACTGTTTTTTTTTTTGTTATGAAGTTACATTTCAAAATAGTAAACAAAAATGTCTATTTAATTTGTCAAAAATGTTGAAAATTGGAATTACAACAGTAACATTTCTGATGTCTTGTGTTACCCAACTTTTTAGAATTATTCTAATTTTCAAATGATCAAATGTCAAGTCATTTTTCGCAACGTTTCAATGCGTTAGTTTTTGAAAAGTGTTTAGTGGTGTTTGATTAAGAAGATGTTCTAAATTGGTCGAGGCAAGAGTTTGAGTTCTATCTCATCTGCCAACTCCTATGGAGAAACGATGTGATGGATAGTTATTGTTTAATTTAATTAATATTAAGGAAAAAGGTTCACGAATATCACGATGTAGATGAGTTTTGTCATAGCCGATCTTTCGGCAATGGTGAAGGCTTGATAACAACCACCCTCAGCTGGTTAAAAACACTCGAATTAATATTGTGCTAGTTGATGTAGAAGGCGAGACGTAACATGGCGACTCTGAATCTTCAAGAGCTTTGTATCCCGTACAATTGGAATGGCAGACGTCAAACTCTCAAGTCAGCCTCTACTTCTTGTGTAGAACCGACCGACCGATACCATAAGTTAAAATTTAGTGAACGGGCATTTGAGATGGCAGGCCCGAAAGCGTGGAACTCTTTGCCCTCCGTCATGAGACACAGTGCATCAGAGACTTTATTTCAGATCAGACTATAAACAGTTGATGTGTAAAGCGCCCTTGAGGTGAAAGTTTTTACGAAAATGGCGCCATACAAATTATCCAATATTATAATAAGAAAGTCGATGTTAACTAGATCAAAAATGTATTTTAATATAATTAACATATTATTACCGCGTGCCGCCAATGCCAATACAGAATGGGATAACAAAAGAATTGCAAATAATGTGAATTTAAAAAATACCGCACATGCGGGCACTTTTTACTCCGCGCCCATTGTATTTGTCCTCGTGAAGTAGGTACCGGCGCACATTCCTGTCCCTGTCCATTCATGCATCAGGTAGCGAGTAGTGGGAGTAATATTCATCGGTGAAAAATACATTATTCTCTGCAATCTCGGTATTGTCGAGCTGACAAATGTGTTATTCCTGGAATTAAATATTAACTTAACGATATGACTTTAATGCGACTGACGCACAAGGCAAATAATGATCACCAAATAAAACATGAAAGCTATCAATGTTTGAATATGGCTCTCCGATCTGGTGTCCTCGTTATGTAATATACATCGGCGGTCTCTCATTACCAGTGGCGTGCAGTAGGTATAAATTTAGGTTATGCTGTTACCAATGATATTATACATATATGTACTTTCGTTTAACCAAAGTCTTTAGACAAAATATGAGCCTACCATGTATTTATTTGTAATTTTAGAGTACTATTAAAGTTTAACTAAAGTTTAAGTTTTAACGTAAAATAACAAATTAAAATAACAATCACGAAATCAACACGTTAAAAACAGTAAGATAGTAAAATTCGCGAAGAATTAGACACTTGAATGATTTGCACGCAGTTGTAAGCCTTTCTAATGTTATTCTGTTAAAAAACAGCATAGGTAACGACTCCATACAAAACGGATCAACCGTAAGGAATTTTCAAGTCAGTATATAGTCAATTATATGACTCGAGTAATTCACTAGCTTAAAGATAGAATAGCTCAAGGCGGAGAATGCATACGAGCGCCATGGGTACAGCGGTGAGTTTTTAGAATTAAGCAATTATAGTCTCCACTGGTACACAAATGGCGCTAATTGTAAAATAACGTTTCCGTTTATTTTAATTCAATTAATTAATTAATATTTTTTTCCCAGAATTTTTAGTAATGCTCCTGCTCATAGGTATATTGGAAATGGTTTATGTTAATCCAATTATTTCATTTATATTTGTTTTCAAGAATTTTTAGTAATGTAGTAATGTCTAGTACGAGGATGACATCTTCCGAAGTTAACGATGTGCCCGAGGAGTCATATCATTGAACAGCGCACACTTCTACATGTAGTGCACGTGCTTCCGCCGGGCAGAGGGTTCTGAGGGTTCTAATCAGATTCGCCTTCAGGGTGTCTTTGAATCTTTTTCTCGGTCCACTCTGACATTTTTTCCCGTGAGATAGTTGTTTCGGAAGCCGTGTATAATCCATAGGTATCATCAGGGTATCTGCCCATCATAGTTGGTGCTTTAGGATCGTAATTTCGATACTAGGGATGTCACCCTCTTCCAAGACCCATTTCATACCTAAGATATTCCACAAGGGTTTTTTGTGATATTTCTTATATAGTTAATAAATTTTTAAAAACATGTACAGGGGGTTTTAAATATAATAAGCGTAATTAAAATATCTTATAACACATGAAAATTTAGATTTTTTCACTCTCAGTGTACACTAATTTGATCACAAGCATCTACGGCGCGAACTGTTCGCTTCACAAATCAGAATATTGACGAACTCGTATCTTGGACTATATGTTTGAGCATCGAAAAAACTGTAGAGAACGTAAATATGACTAATTTAAAAATAGCTACAATAAAATTATCTGAATTGTTTTTGTGTTTCGTGTCGGCTTACTTTGAAATGCATTTAACAATATTTTTTTCATTAACCCTACGAAAAAGTATAACGGCTTCGTATTCCGCTATTTGAATAAAAGTTTACAGTCTCAGTTGAGCTGTAAAGCTATTTTAACTTAACAGTAAAGTAAACGCATTGGATTTGAAAGGATTGTTTTCTCAATTTTTTGCTACATTTTAAGATTTCAAAGAATTTCTGGAACTGTTGTTTTTGTTATCTCGTGAGGACTGTTCCTCGTGACGTGAGACTTCTTAGATGTTATTTGTAGAAATCTAATAATACAATTCTTCTGTTGGAATATCGATAGGTAAACTTGTTTTACGAGAACGGTTGTCGTTTAGTATTATTAGATTGATGCATAATTATTATTGTAATATTGTAAATTATAATTGAACCTAACCTAACATAACCAAAAACGAAAACAAACTCAAAACCAGTGGCGGTCGGTGATTTTTTGCGGAAGGTATGCTGTCAATTTTCCAGTATCCAGAATGTGTACAATTCATTATTTCCCATGTTATTTTCTGTATACATTTTTTATTCAATTGACGATCTAAATAGATAATAAGTATTCTAGCCACACAAACAAATTTCTCAAAACAATCCGCTCGTTTCGTAATATGTATGCTATTCTGCGCATTATACTCATGAGCATTAATGTCGTTTTTGAACGTCGGATGCTGTTAAAGAATGCGTATACAGTATTCGAAGACCTCGATAGGCAGAACAGAATGCGCACGCACGAATGTCGGATACTTTCAAACTTTGTGGATACGGAACGAACGATAGAATCCACTATTACTGGCATCTGTGTGTTTACGCGATTCATAGATGTTCGAAAGTTGAGAATGTATATGTATTTCGACGCACTCTGTGCACGAGCCGCGTCGTAGTGTGTGTTGACCGGTCTCTAAAAGAGAAGACGAATTTATTTGCAGCAGTGGTGCTTTTTGACTCTAGAACACAAGGGATCCAAAGTATGTATGAAGCGACCGCGCTTGCTCAAAACGTGTACAATTATCATTCAGTCACTAATTTTGATACTGTTAATTCATGTTGGAATTCCATTTTATTTATTTATTAAAATATTTTTTGTGCTGTGGTTTGTTGGAGGTGTTTTTGAGTATTTAATTGAAAACACTCCTGTACTGAATTGTATTAATATCCTAGCTCAAGATGAAAATGTACCAGTCTACAGATGGCCGTGATAGGCTGAAAACGGTAATAGGATCAAATGATTAATAGTGGAAAAAGTTAAAAAGTGTTTTAATAAATCATTCAGTCACCACTGCTTCCCATTTGCTTAGAAGACGGTCGATTCCGTGGTCGAAGAAGCACTAGTTTTTGAAGCAATCCATGATTTGACACAGACTTTGCCAACCTGCCAATTTTTCAGAGAGCGGTTGATGTGGTAGCCCGTGGGGACCTCGGCGGGAGAGTAGGGCGGACGGGGGAGCAAATCTCATATATTTCTAGCGATGGATTCGATTACACGGCATTCGACACGAGGGCGAGCGCTGTCGTGGTGGAAAACGATTTGGTTATTTTAAAGTAAGTAAGCAAGTTATGGCAGTACACAGGCGATCGAGCTGGGTCAGGTACTGCCTTTGAACATTTCTGTCCAGTATTCGCCACTTCAAAACAAGAGATGCATCAACGTAATAGATTGCTCCGAAAATAGTGATTGATTTATAGCATCAAATTCAATTAACATAACTTTGAGTAAATTACGTGATAACTTAAAAGGAGGGAAAAGAACTTGGAACTCGGAGAACAGTGTGCCGCCCCAGATATCCTGAGGAAGGTCAAAGCAAGTAGACTGCAATGTACAATGTAGCAAGAATAGTGAATGGTGATCCACCATTAGCCCAGGACCGATTTATCAGCAAAAGATTCCATATCGGTCCTTCACATTCACTGCCCAGTTGGCATTTTATAACACTACTTGGCAACCATGCAATGCAACACGGGATGACTGCTAACCAAAGACTATTCATTGTCCGCACAGTGCAGTAAAAAATATTTATTCAGTAAAACAATGTAAGGTAGAAATAAATCAGACACACAACAGTAATAAGAAAAATATACACACAAGAATAGAGAGGGACAGCAAATGGCGGTTCCTAAATCCCTCACACACCCGTTCAAGAGAGAAAGAAGACAATACACTGAAATTAAACAGGTTTCTTCCGACAAAGCGACGCCAGGACCGGTAGATAAGGAAGATCGAATGGCCCTCACTCTCTTTCTAAACACACGATCGTCTCAAAATCTCCCAGCGAGACACCCACACACTTGTTATTAATATTACCAAATCGGGTTTATGATCAATTTAGTGTAGCAAGAGCAGATGAGTCCCGTAATACGCACAAAGCTCTCATGCTAGCGAAGGGCAAAACTTCATGTTCACCAACTTGAAACGTTCAAAATTAACGCTTCATTCGACGCATGTCGGTACCACTTGGTTGGCCTACTCCCAAAGCAGGTCTTGATTGCTTCGCACTTCATACAGTTTAATGAAATGTTGTTAAATCGTTATTTAATGAAGGGTATGAAGTGCGAAGTGTGCAGTGTGATACTTTGCGAAGCATACATTTCAATATACTTCATGAATAGTACTTCGCGAAGTTTCGCTCTCTATACCTACACAGTTCACAGTTGATTGAGTGCGTTGGTGAGTGAAAGCTTCGTTGGGGGCAAAGCTAAGATCTTACAGTACTTAACTGTCAAACCAGACGATCGACAGTCATGCATTCCTCCTAGTACCGACCGAAAAATAGTAACAACTCCGAGAAGCCCGCCTGAAGCAATCACTTCTATCTTAGCTGCCTTCTCAAACGCATCTTCAGTGAACACGACTACAGGAAACAAGAATGTAGACAAGGGTGGTTTGCCGATCTCAGCTTCTGTCAACCGGTGATGATGATTATGATTTTGAAATAAAACACAAAAGATGTTCAATATCGGTACACTACGGCGACACGACACAATCGAGAATGGCTTCTCGCCTGTAGAATACCCTGTTTTTATTCAGATCCATAACAATACATACATTCACATTTGCAAGTACCGACACAGCAACAGGCCGCCGCCGTGAAGTTTTACTAAGAATAATAGTATTTGTTTTCCTGAAATCTATCCCACGGGTTGTTTGTCGCCACGCCGATGATTACACCTTTAATTAAATTACTGACACGTGTCTTATCATATCAATTATATGGCGCCTCTGCTGCGACCTCGCAATTCTGTGCGATACAACTAGTCATTAACTTTATTTTATTTTAACTTCAACCTGTGTACTTTTATTTGTGCATCAATCTGCAATACACGCCACCAATTGTAAGTCAATGTTTTATTTAATACACCTGCTCGAGACACAGCTCATTCACACGCGCACACATCAAATACACCCGGGGAGATTCGGGACCTCAGTCTCACCTTAAAGCAAATCCTTCCGGTATCACTATACAGCTCATTAATCAATTAAACAACACCCTCTAAGGGATGACGCATAACCTACAAATACATTCACTCCTTACGGGCTTCAGCCAACAAACTTTAACCAAAGCAAATACATATTCGTCACCCCATGCTGGTGACCCCCGACGTAAATTAAGCCATTCCCCAAAAGGTCAATGAAGAACGAAGAAGGAATCATTTAATTCTACGCACTTTTGCCGATGAAATATAATACAACCTGTAGAATAAAACTCTGGCGGATTAGAATCGAAGAATTCACCAACTTGTAAGGTAAAAGACCAGGTAAATAAGTGGTCGTTATTTTCTTCCACCGTTTGTAGCTTTTAATTCGTCATTTTCAACAATTGTAGAACATTCTCGAGATCTTTTAGAACTTCTCCATTCACAAACTTATCGACTATTCGTACAAATGCGGCTTACTTTTCAAGTACATTTAAAAAATATTTCAATACAAAAAATTCCGCAGAGAATATTATAAGTAAAAAAGAGGTAACTTCATCTATGGAGGAAGCACATCCACGTCTCCTAATTACGTTTGAAATTAGATTCCAGTGCCGAAATCTATTAAGAAATTTTATAAATTATTATTTGAAGAGATAGTCCAGAAATGGTGCAAATACAAATATTAGTTTGCTCGAAATGTCAGTTCAAATTATGACAGTTGTTTGATATCAAATTGCGAGTTGTGTATGCCTTTTCTATTTTTCGTATATTTCGATAATCTTTTGTGCCAGGACGCTGATATTATGTGAGTACCTTTATTTTGAGTTGTAGTTTGTGATGTATATTTTAGTTTTGTGATTATTTTCGCGTATTACGATTTATAAGATCAGATACACTTACCCCATAAATTTTACACCGTAGGGGAAGTGCGTCTATCTACTCAGTGGTTGGTAAGGTACCTCATAATTTTTGAAAATTTCTCAAGTATTACATTATTTTTTTTAAATAATGAACCAATTTCAAAAACAGTCACCATGATATGTCACACTTTTCACGTATAAACAATTTTAGTAGATATTTTTTGAACTTAGCACGTTTTACCCGTCTTTAAGGACCAAAATAACTAATTCACATTTCCATTATGCAGATTAGTAAAGACATATTCATTGCTTTAACAATTTATCAGAAATAACACAACTAGATGCTGTTACCCCAAATTTGGGGTAAGTGCATCTACTCGTCCAATTTTTAAAAAATGCTATAAATATCAGCGCTGCTAAAAGATTATACTTAGATTTTTAAAGACTTAAATTAGGAAATAGTTAGTGATCCTTGTATAAAAGTTCTATTAAAGTCACAGCATCATCTTATGAAGTTTGAGAACAGTTCAAAGTTTATGTGGATTTACCCCGATTCACCTTACATCATATATAGTGCGACAGACGGATATTACAGGAAGTCAAAAAATATATAATTTTGTAGGTTTTTTTGTTAAGAATTGTATCATCTAAGCGGGCGGCAGTATCCCATTCTTTCAACCATTGACTACATGCACTCGGGTACAGGTGAAATATACTCAACTTAAGTAATCAGTCATATGCGTAGTTCTAGCGTTTACAAAAGTTAATTTATAGCTGGTTAAAATCATTTATTTTTAACATCAAACATATTCAATTTGAAATTTCCGTGGGAATACATGAAAGAAAAATAAAATGCGAGGGGGGGGAATGAAAGGGGATTAAAATCAAATGCCACCCTGGTACTTTTTTATTTAGCACTAATAATACCACTGATAATGCCCACGCAAAAAAATTACACGAAATTTTTCTCCGCTTAACATATTTATTTATCCCTCGCGACAAACTTCCCCTCAAACAACACCCCAATAAAGATTTTAAATTTAGATCATTGCCACGTGCAAAAAGCCTCCCCGCGTTTCGAGATTCATTCTCAGATCTGATCGACTTCCGCTTTTTGAAGAGGGCACCCAGGTGACGCAACACGCGACCGCGCGCTTCCCGGGGGCAAGCCGAGTACCTACCGACCTCTTGGTTTTTAAGTGGCTTTTTAGGCTGGTAACTCGGGGGGTTTATTCGATAACGGAGGGGACCGACAATGAGACTGCAGAAAAAAATCCAATGGGTATGATTTTTTCGCGCTTTTTAAGCTGGGTTTGGCAGGGTGTCGTCAGTTAATGAAATCAAAGTCAATTTTTTTTTCTAAACCCTTGAATGATACCTTCATTGTACTCTGTCGTTTGAGATTTATTTCATTATAAGGTAAATTTGGATAGAAATACTACCTATTACAAAAACTGAAGCATCTTTCGGAAAATTTTAATGCCCTTTCTGTAATCATGACCAGGAGACCCCGAAACTATCCTCCATTGTAAAATTAATCATTAATAATTCTTACATATATATAACTTTTTAGCGGAGGATAATTTTTATACACAAGATAACTCCCGTAGCTATTATCAGATTTTAATTAAACTTTTCTAAAAATATTATCTTATATAAAATATCCCGGCTAAATTCGTTTGAAATTCTGTGAGTATTGGTCCCAGAGAAATCATAAAATATACTTTCACAAACAGACGAAATCTTCCTGAAAAGGTTCTTAAGTTTTCGTGTCTGTTTATAATCCACCATGTCGAGTTTTTCGGCTATGCTGCTGTGCGTCTCCGACTTCTCTGACTGATGTTCGATTTCAGATCTCATTGCTTGGACTTTCATCAAGGTTGCATCAGCTACATCGGCAGCATACATGAGAAGGTAAATAAATACGGGTGATCTATCTGCCCATCCCCGCAGAGATGACGTGATAGTAGATAGGTAATTAATTATCTATCAAAACGCCACTATTGACTAATACTATAGACTCTCAACGATATGACTGACGCATGACCTACAATACTAATGCGCTTACAAGACGAAACGCGTCTCGAGTAAATTAAACAAGTAGACTCAAAAAACAAAAGTTTTATTTTCATATATGTGATTATGGAGCTGTACAAACTTATCTCGGAAACAGTAAATACGATATTTAGTCATGAGGAAGAAGACATTATTAACATCAAATGTATCAGCAACATATGTATATGCTATATCTTCTATCTAAACTAACAGAACACCTTTTTTAAATCCTCCCCTCAGCAATAAAGCCTACGAATCATTTCCGCGCGTTGACACGTGCAAAAAATATTTACCGTTAACTGTATAAAAAACACATTCAGTGTAGGCAAGTTCACAACCTCAAAATTAACCCCGACTCTTTGCGGAAAAAACTCCCCTCCGTTTTTTGAAAAGGGGATTTTTTTACCCTGCGTAAAAAGGGCGGGTTTTTTGTGTTCCTTTAATTTGAGTGGTCGTATTTTAAGGGAGGGAAAAATATAAAAAACGGTGCACTTGTTTTGGAATGCACCGAGACAAGTTGGGAAGGTACTTCCGCGATTCAAATGCAGCGGTTTATGTCAAGTGTGAAAGTAATATTTTTTATTGTTTGTTTTTTTTTTAGTTTAAGGTATTATATACTTAATACCTACAGATACATAATCAAGTTTTTGTGTGGAGTGAAAGAATGAATGCAGGAGAAATGATTTCGACGATTTTTAATAACACTGTCGGGTAAAGAATGAAAGAAATTCAAAGCTAAATTTTTAAAATAAAAATATTAATATATAATAAAAAATTGCTGCCTTCTGAATATAATGTGATAACAAGTCTCACGTCAAGTTATTCAGGTACGGCTCTGATGCGATGATACCGAAGCCAACCAATGGTATTAGGGTGTTAATAACCGAATGTAATAAAATGAAATAATATTGACGAGTCGAAACGAGAGTAAACAACTCTCAAAACTATTCGGAATTGGGTGTAAATAAATATTTAAAAAATATATATAATGTGTTTTGAGCTTGTTTTCATTTTTGGTTATGTTACAATACAATTTTTTTTTTAAATTGCATCAACCTAATAGTAATGTGGTCAACCCGAGTCTTTTCGTTAGCCTTAAACTGGTAAGATACTATTTTTATTATTTTCTCCCCCCGCGCACAAATAATAGCATCGGTCACTAAAATTGCACAAAAACATTTTTATGCCCACACGTGATCCAAACTTACAGGGAACATTGGCGGTTTGGTCATGTGAAACGAATGAATGAGATATTTGATGACGCGAGTGTTGACAACACACGGAGAACTTGAACGAAAGAGTTGGCGTGACCAGGTAAATCACCAAGATGAGCATGAATACGAATGTTGTTGGGGGAGAAGACACTCTAGGCACTATCCTCTCTGCGTATGCGGGGGTAGCTCAGTGAGTAAACGGCGTAATGGTAAGTTATCGAACTGTGAATTCGTCTCCTGGATATGTTCTCCTAAAGTCGAATGTTCTCTGTCTTCAGCCTTTCTTATCCATCTGTTGGATGACAAGGGCTGAGGACTCTTAGTCAATATAAATGAAAGACGCGATCCTTTAGTTGAAATCAAATGTCGCATTGAGCAAGCTCATGCAGTTCTGCAGTCATGAAATCGGTCTTACATTACAAATGTGAACGGTCAGATGTCGTGTGTTGTCAATATTATTTTATGGAATGGAAACACTGAAGGTACTTACCGAAGAAATGAAATAGCGACTCGAAGTATTTAAAATGTGGATCTATAGAAGGTTCGGATGATTAAAGAATAAGAAGTATTTAAAACAATAAAAATCCGAAAACATCAATATCTCGGACACGTCACGAGATAATTAAAATGCAGAGAACGATTGCTGGAAGAAGGAGAACATCGAGGCTGAAGAACCTAACGTAATATTTTGGACAGTCTACTTTAAACCTCTTCCAACAAAGTGATGGTAGCCAATACGATAGCTAACGTACCTTGTACGGCAACGGTATGAAAATAAGAAGACACTTACTTGCAGAGCTTACTCTTTAGATGGTCTTTTAACCTTTACCATACCATGCTAAAAATACTCTACGCAGCCATGCTGTCAACTCGTGTAACTGCAAAATATGTGAGATTTTTAACACTTTAAATGGGAATAAAATGTTTTTACAAACTTAAATGACTTTGATTTGAAATAATTAATTTCATAGTTGTTATAAATATAATAAATTAATACCTTAATTTTATTGCCAAACGTTATTCTTATAACGCATTCGTCAAAAGACCCATCTAACATGATATTCATCGTTATCTATCATTATTTAAATTAATACGTGATCTTTTTCACGTAGTACAAATGTTATTTTTAACGCATCAATTTTATATAGCATTGAATTGAAAAAAATGATTATTTTTTATTACGATTCGTTATACATAATTGGTTTTCTACTAGTCATTTCTAAGTGCAAATGATTTTTTTACGACTAGGTGAAATGTAAGTTTTACATTGTGTATATTTATAGAGATACGATTTAATTGCCTCGGTAGACCTACATGGCTAGGGAAGGGTTAAACACCAACTTTGGTGTACCGTATACAAACAAAATGAATAAATATTGTCTCGATGCAGCAGCAAGGTAAACATCACATTTTATATTAATTCAGTGGGATAAGAAACACGATCACGATGTCTGCAATTTCGATGAACTCCGATAGATGACAGTACATCGACTTTGACTGTCAATAATGGCAGTGTGTTTCTATCACCCGAAACCGGTTTCGAGGGCACTAGACCGGCGCTGGACAAACAGTGTACTTTTTTGTAATCTCCAATTATTGTTGAACCAATATATACATAAATAAAATTTTAATAATATCACACAATTGTGTGAGTCTCTTAGTTTTATCGTTTGTTAATTACAGAAAAGTTATGCACAATCAAAATTTATATTAATTTTAAATTTTATATATTTTTATTTAATTAGCGTAACCTAACTCGCGTTTTCTTCGTGTATTTTTTTTACCAATATGAAATTTATCGTAAAAAAAATATTTTTTTAAATGTATAGTTTTGAACGTGAAATATTTTTGTTGGTTTAATTTTAATGATACCAAAAAAAATGTTAACCTCTGAATTCCAGCCGGATAAACTCGTTTTAGGGCACCCAGTAGTAATGACGCTTTTTTGTCCCTTACATTAAATATTTTAAAGTTTTAAAACTATAAAAACATAAATAAACCAATAAAAATAATTTTCTAATATAAGTATGCGTATTTATGCGGGGGGTCCGCCAATTTGTTATTACGCCACTGCATAAAAGTCAATTAAATTATTTTAAAAATATATTATTCTTAATTCGACAAATTTAGGAATACATTAAAAAATATTCACAATTTTGAATAATGCTTTCATTTATTCAATAGAAAACGTGTCGTCTTAGTGGGGCTGGCCGCTGGGCGCCGGCGTGCAGTGACTAATCCTGACGAGTTTTCATTAACCCTGGGGCTAAAACCTACCCTTCGCAACACAACAACAATAGGGGTAGGTGAGATCTTTCTAAATTACTGTTAATCTCAAAACTCGCAGTCCACCTCCGCGGCCTCCACCACCAGGGCTGACACCGCCCTCCAAATACTGCCATTTTACTCGCTTTAAGAGACATTTGGTCTATGTCAACTTCGTATGTGAATCATCAGAAGAAACAACCGATTAATAAAAGTATAATTTATACTATATATATATATATATAAGTATTTTATTACCACGGTGAATGGCAACCATTTAATCTACCATTTAATACACTTACTTACCATCACCCCGTTTCCCCGTGGGAGTAGGCAGAGAGGATAGAGTGCCACACTCTTCTGTCCTGACACACAATTCTCGCCTCATTCACATTCATACATCTTCTCACACAAGCTCGCCGATTGTTGAGGCTTCTAACAGAACCATCCTCCATTATCTGGTTTACCTGGTCGTGCCATGTCTTCCGCGAACGTCCTCTATTTCTGGTGCCATCAACACTTGCGTCATATGTCTTTCTTACCATTCTCTCCTCATTCATCCGTTCCATATGACCGAACCACCTAAGTGATCCTTTTTTAATCTTACTCACTATACTGACATCAGCTTTACATTCTTTCCTTATTTCTTCATTCTTTACTCTGTCACAAATAGATTTGCCACAAATACGTCTAAGTGATCTCATTTCTACTGCATTCAGTCAACTTTCGTTCCTTTTCTGTCAGCTCCAGGCCTCACTTAAATACATCAGTTTAAAACACTTCCTGTAGTACATATTAACATTCCATATTAATGTTTATATGTACTGGTCACTTTTTTATATTCTACTGAAAATATTCTAGTACTTTTTTACTCTGTGTCCATGTATGTCTCTGTGTTCACACCGCGAACTGCTTGCCTCTACTGTTCGTGATATTGGGCCTTGTTTAGTGCGACCTGTAGACATACAGTATTTTCATATATTGTACAATGGTTTTTTTTTTTTAAATTGTATTGGGGGATTTTAACAGTGTATAAACTTATCAAAATCAACATAATAAATATTTAACATGTGATACCATTTATGAAAATCCACAGAAATGTTTATGTACTTAGTATGTTTAGGTGCAGAAGATAAATAAAAAGATAAAAAAGAGGGAGAAAGGGTGTTGAGGTTGCGACTATTGTTGCGGTAAAGGAAGAACAAGACTTGTTTGTAGGTAGAACGATTAGTCAAAATTGAGATTGAGGTGGTTCATAAAAAGAACCCTTTAAGCGCAGTAAGGCTAATGTTGAACAAGTCAATTTCTGTCAATTTCTCATTATGGTATTTGTATGACCGGTGAATGAATAAATTTTGTATGTAAGATGTTCTACTTCTGGGAATGTGGAAGAGTACGGATTTCCGGGTTGATCTAGATGTCACATGGAGAGATATTAATTCCAATTGGCTGGGACAATCAATATGGCCTTGCAGTAGTTTGAAGAGAAGTATTAGGTCAGCACGTGTTCGTCGATGTTCTAGGGTCTTCACATTGTGGAAGTTTGCTGCATCTAAATAAGAGCCGAATGATAGATTAGATCTAACATTCAGATGTCGAATAAACCTATTTTGTATTCGTTCTAATTTCGCAATTTATCGATGCTTAGTGGTATAGACTTCGGTTATGCCGTTACCATGTTATTATATAATACTATATGCTGCATTGTACAGTCGGTAGGTTTATAAATTGTCATTTAACCGACGTCTTTACGGAAAATAAATCCATCATAATAAAAAAACGATATCCTTGAACGCAAAAGAACAATCACGAAAACAATACAAGATGCTTCGATCGGCTCTAGGCCAAGTTCAAAACCTTTCAAATGTCATTCTATTAGTAAACGGCATAAGTAAGGACTTCTACATCTATTTCTGAGTCTGCCAAGTGAAATTTTCAATTCGGTAGGTAGCAATCGTATGGCTTGAATAGAACGATAGATTAACAATAGTGGCTAACAATTGTGGTAGCAAAAAATGAATAATAACCCAGAAGAGGACTACAGCGCTCCGATGGCGTCGCGCGGTATCATCCAGAACTACGCAACTAATTATTTTACTAACATATGTCGTCCTGTTTTTAAAGCCAATTTGTGTTAATTTTGTCGGTCCGGCGCGCAGCCCTGGAGCGAGGCCGGATGGGTCAAGCCTCCCCCTCCCGCTCGCACGCACGCACGCATTGATTGGTTCGACGGATTTTTGTGAATTTATTTTATTTCCTTTCTGTTATTGCCGCGGCCGCTGCTCGGACATTAGCCATTGTCCGCTCTCCGTCGACCGGGCTGGACATGAATTATTAGCCGGGATCCGGAATGGCGCTGCGCCGATTCAAATAAATCTACATAGGTATATTATTTTATAAATATACGCCTTCGAAATGTATTGCTGGAGAAAGATGTTACGTATCACAGCAAACTTTTCAAACAGCAGAATGTGAGATAGCTCAAGAAGCAATTTATTTTAGCGCGCTGATCACGAGCACTGGTGGCAGTGGGCAGAAAATTCGAAAACCCGTACAACTAGCGAACGATGCTATGAACCAACTGTCTACAGTCTACAATATGAGACAATCACTTCAAGCAAGCGACTAAAATTATGTCAGGGGTCACTTCACATACTCACGTATGCAGCGGAGTCTTGGACAGTCCGCAATTGCGAACAAATAGAGCAAAATATAGCTTTTAAAATGTATTGCTGGAGAATTATGTTACACATCCCGTGGACCGATATAAACCTTATCTACAGCATTGAACAAAAATTGTTTTTTGACCATTAAAAAAGATCATTCTTTTAATAATAGCAAAGGGAAGCCCTTGAGATAAAAAAAAAGGCAGTGAATAGTGGTTGAGTAATTCTTAATAATCAAATTAATTTATCCATTAGCCCAATACAATGTTTCTTTTAAAATCAATTTAATATCGATCAACACAGTACTTTCCCCTCCCTTAATGTTCCATCTTACTGTATATGTATTCTGTCTCTCTCTTTCACGTGTAATTTTATTTTTGTATTTATTGTTAGTTTTAAATACGCCCTGGCGACGCTTGAGCTAAGCGAAACCGGTTGGTGTGTAATAAAATTCGTGGTTTCATACAAAGTGATTGCGTTTTATTTAATTAAATATTTTTTAATTCTTCAAGTCCAGCCAAACAGTCTAGAAAAAGTGATTATCTTGGGCACAAGTTTGGGAAAACCTGGAAGAGTGCCCAACGGTGAATAGATGCATCGCATCTAGCTGGAGTAACCCTGGAGTCAGCTGTGAGGACGACACGTGTAGCGGTGCTTTATGAGCCAAATCTCATCTTATTGAAGCTACTATACATCAATACTAACATGAAGGAGGAAAGAATATGATTTGTATGTATTTAGAAGTTCATTGAAAATAACTACAACTCTTCCGAAACCTTTGTTCCAATAACAGTTAAACATATGCATGGCTTTAATTTTATCTTTCGGAACGAATGTCTCCATTCATCAGGAACTTCTCACTAAAGAAAGTGGCCGCTTGGTGATAGAAGTGAGAAGGTGACCGGTGGCGAGTGGGCACGACGGAAGGCGTTAAAAGACGCTAGACGCGCAGTCGCGGTCTCTTTCAATACTCTTAGGTTCTGCAGATAAGATATCAGATTGTGTATTGATTATATTGTTGTATGGTTGTATAGTAGTAATTAATTATTAACTACATCAAGATGTAGAACTATTATTTCGACTACTGAGATCACACGGAACCTCGGGGAATCTGTAAGATTATTATCATGGCACAGATGATATTCAGGACAATACAGTATCGCGGCTAATTACGTTACAGGAAGGCTCTCTACAATATGGAGGAAAATACTTTGGGCATGTTGCTAGAAGAGATGGAGAAATTCGCGGTCACGGGGAACGTATAAAGGGGAAGGAGGAGAGGTCAAACTTCACAAGTCATAGTAAGAATAAAAAAATAAATCATGTGAGGCTGATACACTCGTGTCAGGTACACGCGCCGGCATCGTGCTCGCATAGCGCAGCCTGCTGCAACGGGGCGTTTGAGAATTAGGCGGCAGAACAAAATAACATCAGTAATAAAAGTCTTGAACCCACAGAAGTGTTATTTTATGGAGATCCCTGCATCCACCAAAGTACACTTAGAACAATTCACCAAACCAAATTTAATATTTTTAATCGGCGCAGTTTCCGCTGCACCGTTGAAATCGCAACAATTGTATTGATTTTGACCCCCATCTTCTCCCTTAACTACATTCGACACTCCGCTACCCCTCCCCCTCCTTTTTACAACACTATTTGCTACAATTCCTTCATCCCTTCAACGACCGTCCGGCGGACACGTCATCAGACTTAAGAAAGAAAAAAATACATTTTAATATACAAATGTATTAGAGTTAATAACTCTCTAAATTCTGAATCAAAAATGCTGTCTAGGAGCCGCCAGGTGGTGTGATCACTGATTACAAAAGTAAAAAAATGCCCGAAAACGGGTTGGAATTAGGTTTTTGAAATAGGCGCCACATATGTGTAAAACAGTTGACATTTTGAATAATTTGAAAAAGGCACACCCCTGAAAAAAAAAAACCCACTAAATAAATACACACAATATACACAAATAAAAAATCAAACTATAAATTTGTTATCGATTTGGTATCGGTTGACAAAGTCCCACTTGATTGTGGAATAGTTTATTCGAAATGTGCGTGTGTGTGGTTCACATCACTACCAGTGTGACTGACGTACAAACAGCGACAATTGTTTTAACGTCGGTTGTATCATTGTGTACAGTTGTGTTTATGTGATAAATGTCACAGAAGAGTCAACGCTCGCGCGAGGGCGGGTCCACTCTGTTAGCATTTCGGAGAATTAAATCAAAATTAAATATTTATCTGATTACATTCTTAGCGCAATTATGATATAATAATGTGTTGTCATGTTCTGTCAGATAAATACACAATGTGTACATAAGACATTCTAGTTGTATACAGCATTTTAATGTATACTCACTCGCACCTCACTTAATACAAAATTATTTGCGAGGGATAAATGGCTCACGTACACGGATGAGATTTCTCTCGGAGATTTGTTTCGTAAGCGGGTAAAGATCGCAGCACGAATCGTTCTATGATCTATTCTATCAGCATTCTAAAACGCGTTTCTCTTCCGTATTAATATATTAGGTAGGTAGGTCGATTGTTGAGGCTTCTGATCTTGGGATCTTCTTCCAGTGTCTTATCTGGTTTTTCGTGGACGTCTATTTCAGTTTCTGGTACCATCAACGCTCGCGTCATGTATATATCTTATCATTCTCTGCACTCCCGTTAGAGTCAGTTCCACCTAACTGACTAATTTAATACTGCTCACAATTCTAGAATCACCTGAACATTTACTAGGTTAGGTTAGGTAAAACCGTATGAAAGAAATTCTCTTTTTTTAACACCACAATACCTGTTGGTTTATTTTAAAATCAGCAGAAAATAACCGCAATCCCCACTTTGCTGTTAAACAATACAGAATTACCGCAGTGAGAGGACATTATCAATATTATTGTTAAAGTGTACTACGTCATATTGTAAATCAGTAAAATGTTTAAACAGAGCTGTGGGATCGTTGAAAAAATTACCGACTTTATGGATGAAATAAAACAATGTTATAACTCTACTTTAATTTATTAGCACTACTCTAGTTTCGAGAGAAACAGTAACTCTCATCGACGGGTAAAGTATTAAACTGACTACACTAATCTCGTATATTTATTTATAAATAAACTCAAGTAGAGTAATATCATTGTTTCATTTATATCCATCCATTATGATGAAACTCTACAAAGTTAACTCCGATTCTATTAATAACTACTTTATATTTACCTAACACTTTGATTCCAACTCAAACTCAGACTCCAATTCCAACTCAATATTAATTTAAAGAAGTTCATCCGATTTTTTTTCTTTGGCGAAATCTTATTTCACTTATATACAGTCGTAATAAAAATAATTATTAAGGAGAACACATTCTTATTGTGAAGTTGTAATTATTCAGAACAAAGCTCTGTGATATTTTAAATACTAAATTAATGTATTAATTATAAATATATACATATAAAATCAATTTTATCGAAAAATATAGTTTTTGCGTCACGTTTTTAAATACTAAACTAATGTCAATAATTATGTTTAAACAATACTTTTTTTTTTTAAATATTTAATTAAACATTAAATACTGATATATCTACCATATATGTGTATTCAAGTTTATTGACCTGTTCGATGATGGTATTGTGTATTTGATATTTTTTTAAAAATAAAAATTGTACCTTAGTTCATTCGAATACAATACAATTAATTTTATAAGGTAATGTGAGAGTATGCACGTACATAAAACTTAATTTAAAAAAATACATGCACATCTGCGTGTGTTAGAGCGAGAAACCTCTTCGCATAAATGTATTCGATATTTGTTTATCACTCTCTCTCCGGACTCAGTCGTTAATAAAACAGAAAATAATAAGGAAAGGAATCGGAGTCGAGCAATTTTTGACGACTCCGCCTAAAATATCATAACTCTGCAATTCCGACTCCACAGCGCTGCAAATAAATAAACATCCTTGACTTGTTAATGATTGGCTATTTGTCGCGCATGGCGCGAGTCAAAATTATCAGTAGGAATCACCCACTACGGTCCTTCATGACTGAGGCTCGCTATTCCCATAACTATCGCATTCTTAATTATGATCTTCCACTTAGCGCTGTTGCCTTTTTCACTCGGTCGGCCCAACGGGTGGGAGATCTTCCTCTTCCTCTTCGTCCTTAAAAGTTACCCACCATAATAAGCTTCTCCGAGCTATCGTCTCTTCTTGAGAGTCTATTCTTGATGTTTAATTCCTGCTGAATGCAGAAATTCGTGCGTATTTACATTTGAATATTCCATACGACGATTTATCAAAGATTCTACATATTCTTAGCTCCGAAATTGTACAACACACTCAGTACCAACTGGAAATCGTTCAACTCCAATAAGGTTACACAAATATTAACCCAATCGGGTAGAGAGCAATCAGAAGCATGGCTATCCAACATTTTAATATAATCATTATACAATGCCTTCACTAATAATACACTAATTCTACAACATTCCCACTTCATTTTCTTTTATTCTATATATATAAATATCTTTATTTATTTTTTGTTATCTATATTTTTATTTCTGTCGAATCTTAAATAACAGCACGGAAAAAATTAGCTACTTTAACACATACTTCAGTCTAGCAAAGTAGCCAGGATAACTCTGTATATATCAGATGCGGGGTCTACTCCATCCCACACAATAAACATATTACAATGTTATATTATAATATATTCGCTTCTGTTATAACAAAAATATGTATGTCAATAAATAAACTAATCATTAAGGAAAACACATTCTTATTGTGAAGTTGTAATTATTCAGAACATAGGTCTGTGATATTTTAAATACTAAATTAATGTATTAATTATAAATATATACATATAAAATCTATTTTGTCGAAAAATATTGTTTTGTTTTGGTTTACTCAAAGGTATTTGAGATTCTGTAAAAATAATGTAGATGGCTTTCAAATAATGGAACGACAGGTGTATTAATTTGAAAAAATGTAACATATAGGTTCGAAAATTTGTCAAGAAAAATACTGGCGTTATAGCACAAAGGTAGTGCACTTCCCCGGATTGGAAATGAAGATCCAGGTTCGTATCCCGGTGACGCAAAAACAATATTTTTCGACAAAATTGATTTTATATGTATATATTTATAATTAATACATTAATTTAGTATTTAAAATAAATAATATTTTTTCAAGTCTGGGCGTAGAACTTTTCGTCGTACCTATCCGTCGTTTGATTTCTGGCTTGCGACTATTGTCGTTAGTGATTATGGATCCGAGATAATTGAAATCCTTGACAATTCGAAGGTCTGGAAGGGCATCTGGTCGTGAAAGCTAATTATGTTGATCATCGTCAATGATTATTAGCTTTGTATTTTCCTTCTTCAATGCGACAGAATAGTGCAGCCTTTTCCTCTGAAGTAACGATCAAAGTTGTACCGTCTGCATATCTACACAGACGCACAAGCGAACATTCCCATTTTACGTACTTTTCATTTTGGTTCATTCGCTGCACCAACGCAACGAGCGGGAGAGAGGCGGGAGGTATGCCGATCGCTAGCCGCGTCCTTAGGAATTCAGTCACTATGGGGCGTGTTCTTAAACTGGCCTTCACGTAGATCCGACTTGACACCAATGCACTTTTTCCTATGAGACTACCTTAAATCAAAAGTATACAGTAACAATCCTCCTTCTCTGGACCAAAAATGGACCAAAATGGCAGCGATCACGGAGAATCTGTCACGAGCAGTTCTCAGAAATTTTGCCTCCGATGATATTTAGAAAACATAATTTTTACGGAATAAATTCCCAAGAACTACTTAAATGTAAAATATATTTTTTTTATATATATAATATTATTTGATTACAGAATTTTTATCATAAAAAGACTTTTGAGACACTTTACAGGTAGGTATATAATATACGATTATTTAGCAATTTTTCGATTTTGCAACATTTATCGCTCTTGTCCTTTTGATAATCGTATATCATAAACATTTCATTTATCAAAAAAAACATGTTTCCCTCCCAGCGCGTGCAGGCGGACATATAACCAAATAAAATATTTCTCATTCATAATAATAGATTTCAAAAATCCCACACGCGCCCGTCCATTGTGAGCCACGCGAGTAAATGCTTAAAAAAATATTAATCGAAAACCTCAACACGTATTTATCTCGGTCCCGATCTGGGAACACCTTCGTATCAAATTCCGCGCGATCTTCATACAAAAAAACATAAATAAAATTAAGGTCAAAAAGAATAAAATTGAGGCGGAGAAAAGAATTTACGAACAATCTATTATTTATGAATAGGTACAGGAAATAATAAGAACTTCCTTTCTTGATCTTTTTCATTATTCTCGTTAACCTACCGGTTTTTCTATTTATGCAGCACGCGAATCAAAGGTGCAGAAATCGTCCTCGGTCATAAATAAATAAGAGATTTTTTGCGATTAAAACGGGGGATTTCACGAGGCTAGGGGAACCTAAAAACTGACCATCGCTCGATGGCTATCGAATTGAAAAAGAGAACAGAATATATATAATGGTATATGAGTAATCTATCCCTAAAAATCCAGGCATTCAATGTTGCAAGGGGACAATCGTTCGAGAGGGAAAAAATACATACGCGGTCCGCAAAACGCAGAGGGTTTTTTTCCGTTTTCGGTGGCAGCTTTTCGAGGGGATGCCGGTCACAATGGACGCGACGGGCACACTTCGAGCACGCTTTGTTGCTACCCTAAAGTAACCTCTAAAAAGACTGACCGGAGGTGGATTTTTTTGGTGATTTTTTCATCCCCAGCGGCCGATGTCCCCCAGCGGCGACGATTTCTGTGTAAAATTGGCCGTCTGCGTGCGTTCGCGGCCGCGATTATTTGAATTATCTGTGATTTTATATATTTACGGGTAAACCTCTAAGTTGGAAAAAATAATTCACAATTATAATTTTTATTGGCAGAAAATTCTGTTAACCAGCTGTCGCTGCAAGTGTTGCATTATAAAATAGTCCCAGTAAACTTATTCACACTCGTAAATGCATTTGTGGTGTAACTTGTGGACTACTGTTATAATATTAATGCTGAATGCTGATATTCCAGCTGGATAGATTGTAATCTATTCTGAATATGGCGGCATGGATAATAACTTCTAAATTCCCTCACACAGCGTCCCTTTTGCGTCAACTACATTGCTTCCATTTAAAACAATGGACAACGTACTCATAAAAAAAAGTGAAACGTATGAGTAATCAAATTTACCTTTAAAATGATCAATAACATAACATTTATAGGAGTATTTCAGAAGAGATGTTAAAGATTTTGGTGTTAAAAAAATAAGAATTTTTTTAGATTTGAAAATGTAAATAAATTTTCAGAAGACGATTTTACTATGAATTTTTGTATAAAAGTAGCTTAGCTGTTTTTGGCAGAATATATACATTTTTTTTTTTAGCATAAATAGTACATATGAAAGAATAAAGATAATCGCTTTACTAGACGTAGTCTGTTTTAAAGCAATTACCTGTACAGTTTTTAAAAGTTCTAAATGTTAAGAGGTAAGTGAGTTTTAAAATGTTAATTGCGTTATGTGAAAGTGAAGTTGAATCAATTGGGATTCAACGCAATCCTTAATTATTCATTACTTTTTTATGACGTCATCTTATATATACCGACTATCTTATAATATGCGATTAAATAAGAGAAAAACCTCCGATCACGCGGTATGATACCCGAGCGCACTCGTTATATCAATAATTTTACTAGTCTTCAATTTATTATGTCCAATTCTGAAACGTCATTTAGTGCGTATGTAAACAAGCGAATTTAGGCGCCAGCCATTTATCATAATGTTCGGTATGTATTATTCAGATCTGGAGTGGAAGAAATTATACATAGGTCACCAACCTTGTCGTAGGCTTGCCCTCGGAACTGTAGCTCCCTCGTGACGTCGCCTAGCTGTTCAAAGATTATGCGGACATGCGAAACAATATGCGACATGCTAAGTGCCTGCCGCGTTAGGCAAATATGTTCCGTGATTATGATAAGTTCTCTAGACATCAGACTGTGGCGCTCGCTCGGTTCCCTTACAAACCCCAGATTAAAAAATCCGTTCGCCTCGTGCATATTCGCTCTCACCCACGCGTTCAAACGTTAATGATAATGATGATAATCCGAAGTTTAGATTCGGCCGATGTCTCAGTGAACAATATCGTTCGTTATGACTCATTCAAGATGCATGGCCGAGGTCCTTGTATCTCCAATATGCCGCTGTTCAGTATCGGTAGGAAAATGGCCAATCCGTGGCCGTGTCCACCACTGAAGGTAATTAATTATGATCGGTTGTGACAGTACGATTCTCTTATGATTATCTATAACTTTTAACTATCGCTCTTGGATATTTTATTGGATCCGTACATGTACGTGATAAGAGAAGAAATGTGTAAGTGTCATTATCAGTATGAAAAAATTCGACGTATTCGCCAAAGTAGCATCTATGGTTGCACTGTCAAAAGCGACACTAGATGACGGAAGGTGATAATGTTTACGTTTGTTCAATAATCATTTATGTAAACATGATATCAGTTCTTCAAAGAATATAAAGTTGATATAAATAAGTTCTAAATTTGTCGTAATCGTAATCGGTTGTTCTAGTGGAATGGATCATCACTCTCTTTCCCGGATAGGAAGAGGTCCAGGTTCGAATTCCGGTAGCAACCAAATATTTTTTCTGTACACATTACTAATTAATTAATTCAAATTGTATTAAAAATATATTTGATCTGATGTATTAAATATCGCAAAGTAAACAATACAAACACTCGTATTTATGACAAAATAATATTCATCCTCCCAAAAAGTGCATCACAAAGCCGTCAAACTATTTGTAAACGTCATTTTCTCAAGTGCATCCTTCAATTAGCAGCGCATCAACTGCATTCTATTCCCTCACCGCTCTTTGATAGACTTTAACGTCAGCCGTTTTGATAAATACTTTATATCATTCGTTGCACTTTTTCCGCCATCTTTGCACAAAAAAAAAAGTAAAAAGGAAAATGTGCTGCATCGGCCATTGAACGGAGGGTGATCGTCGAATTTTTAACTAAACGTGGGTGAATTGTTTGTGTATGATACCGTATAATGTGGAAGCGTCATATTGTCGGTGACGTGTCTAGATTTTTGATTGATTAACACGACATCTTTGGGATCGACAGTTCTTTAGATATTAAATACAATTGTATGAATGGCGTCGCAGCGCGTTCATATTTGTATAGCGCCAAATTGAATTTTTTTGCGGGGGTCGACGGGTGTTTGTTATTCCTATTTTGAATTCATCTGCCGGTGGTGTGGGTGGCAAACGAGAAAAATATCCCGCAATAAAGTGTGGCCAATCTTAAAAATTACGTCAGGGGTTGATTTACGATGCATTTATGATTGTTTAATACGTCTTATACAGTTTTGAATATTAATGTTTAAATTTCTTCCTGACGGATATGTTGGATGCTTTCGAGATGCGGTGCTGGCACCGCAAGGTGCACAAATGTACCTATCCTCCAGGAGTTGGGGATTACAAAAAGACTTATGACAACATGCGGGAGATACATTTCTTCAAAAATAAGGGTCCATGGGTTAGCCCGTAACTGAGTATTTGAATATAGTTAATTTTTCAGTGCGTAAGTATATATAATATGTAACAAATGTTTTATAAAATAATTAATTTGAAAAATGTTAATATTTAAGTGTTCAAAGGTGAAACTTTGTGGAATTCCATGATTATTTTGTAAATTGAGTTAAAACACTGTTTTATTACACTATATTTTATTGTATTTAAACGTTTTTGGAAACATCTTCCCATTATCAATAATATAATTCAACTAAAATTAAAATCACTTTCAGACAGTAATTACGGATGTGTTTGGAGTTAACGGAGGTGGGGATGGGGGTGGAGTTAAAACAGTGTTAATATTTAATGGGTCACAACCTAGCTATTATTTCAAAATAAGAACACCTGCGCGGTAAATCTGCTCATTTCTGTTAATTCGTGTCGGTATTATTACCAAATTATAAATTACTAGTACAATACACAAAGATACCGAAACTAGACTATTTTGAAATTAGAATCGGATCTCCGAGCCGCTAGAAGGACTACCAACTTGAAGGAGACATCTCCCAAATGTCAACAGAAAAAAAACATCAACAAAAAAACGCAGCTTATCCGATATACCCTGTTGACCCATTTTCCCTCCGGCCCGATGGCGTTTAATTCTCTTTGTGATTCGACGAAAGTGTTGCCACCGCAAGGGCCCGCTTTTTATTCGGGGATAATCCGACCGCTGCGACATCAAATTCACGTTCTTAAATTTAAATCTGAATGTGGACATCTCTATTAATTATTCGGCAGCTAAAATAAAAATTTTGGATAATTTGTACATCGCCATTTTTGTAAAAACTTTCCCCTCAAAGGTGCTTTACGCATAAACTGTTTATAATCCTACATTATCATTGTTTTTAAAATTAAAAATTGTTATTTTCACTTATGGAAATGATTTTTTGAAAAGGTGCATTTTTAGTCTCTTCTTAAATAAAGTCTCTGATGCGCTGTTTCTTATGACGGAGGGCAAAGAGTTCCACGCTTTCGGGCCTGCCACCGCAAATGCCCGTTCACTAAACTTTAACTTTCGGTTCTACAACCCTTCCAGTGGCTGAAGTAAAGGCTGACCTGAGAGTATGACATCTACAATTCAAATTGTCTTGGATACAAATCTCTTGAAGATATAGACGCGCCGTGTAATGTGTCGCCTAGTACATCAAGCAATACAATTTAAATTCTACTTTTTCAGGGAAACGCAGTCAATGTAGTTCAAGCAAAATGGATGCTATTTGAGGGAATTTAATAATTCGATATATTATCCGTGCTGCCGCATTCAGAATAGATTTTCTATAATAATGTATAATCTATCCATCTGACAAATTGGCCGGTCAGCATAAATACTATTACAGTAGTCCACACGTGACACCCCAAATGCATTAACGAGTAGATGGGTGCCTCAGGGATGTATATCTATCTGTCAAAAAACTGCACGATTAATAAATAAGTGTCTGATGACGCATGTATCGACGTATCGTACCACCCTATACTTTTCCTTCATTTCCATTCATACAACAATCTTTCAAAAACACTATTTCTATCGTTCTACTTATTTCAAAAGAAAAAAACCATTTTTATTAAGTTTCATGCCTATTTTGTTTTATATTTTATTAATATTGTTGTAAAAATTAGCAAGTTATAAAATCAGTATTATATTCTTATACGACTCTTTAGCATATACAACAAACTATACGGACAGCTGTCCCTATGGAATGGCAAAATTAAACATAGCTCTGTTAGTTTAATTACGTAAAAGTTTGCGATTATCACGAAGATTATTTTGCTAGATATGATATTTTAAATTGAGTTTTTTAAATATTTTAATGTTACATTATTGAAGGAATTAATATTTATATAATTTGTTCGCAACAAGGCGGTAGAAACGTCTCAAAATTCAAATTGAAGAAAAAATGGCGAAATGAACAGCTGAGGCCAACCGAAATACCGATGGATGAGTGCGGAGTGTCGGCAAGAAAAAATGGTGAATTATGAATGAAATGGATGGCTGTAAATCCATGTCGAGGCACCTTATTCCCGAAATCTCAACAGGGAAGGGATTCCGGGAGATTCGAGGACATCTGGACACGCGTCTTGGGGACTGCCAAGAAAAAAGTTATTCGAAATCTGAAATGTGCAATGGGGAGTGACTTGTATTAAAAACGAATTGAATACTCGCAGTGGTAACTAAAAGGCAAACGTGATATTACATTATATTATAATTTGCACGTTGCCCGTTCTGAGACGTGATGGTTAGGCAAGTTGTAAGTTAGTAAGGATATGGTAATGAAAGAAAAAGTAGCGAAATTTTAACGATCACAACAATTTTAAAAACATAAAAGCATAAAAAACAAAGAAGAAGATGCGGGGAATTTTATTTACCACTGGAACATTTAAAAAAAATAAAAGTTTTTTACTGAAGATGACGCAGTAAGCGTAGAAAACGTAGAAAGCGTAGAAAGCGATTATTCTAAAAGTTATTATTTTTAAAGAAAATTAAATGGTACAATGAGTTTTACTATTTCGCCTACAAAACAAATTATTTACCCGTTTTTTATGTTGAAGTTATACATTTCATTAACAGATATTAAAAATAGTATGGACCTAAAACATTTTCTCGACCACTTCCCAAAGTCGTTCCCAGAACATCCAAAGCTGATCATTTTTGCAGCAGAAGTATATGGTATAAGACACAGCATCGAAAGCTTTGACTATTGCAAAGGACCAAACTCATTTTCGCAATGAACGCTTCACAAAATGCACGTTCACCAACTTTAAATGTTCAAAATGAACGTTTCATTCGAAGTATGTTGGTGCCACTGGTTGGCCCACTCCCGGTGCAGGTCGCAATAGCTTCTCGCTTCATATACCATAGTACAATGAAGCACGGTTAAGTCGTTATTTAAACTGTTATTGAACTATGCTTCAATGAAGTGTCTGAAGTTCGAAGCGAAGAGCGAAATGTGCAGTGTGATACTTCGCTAAGCACACTTCAATGAACTTCATGAAGTGAGCGGCAAACTCTTTCGTCTCTATACATACACAGTTCGCAGTTAACTGCTCGTTGTTGAGTGAGAGCTTCGTCGCAGGCAACTATGTTAATTGCTAGTGTGTGTGACTATGGTGTGAAGTATTGAACTTGTGCGAACTGTGAAGCGTGAGTATAAAGAACTGGTTCATTGAAGTACTTCGTACAGTGTAGACACATCGCTATTTAACTAGGTTCAGAAAGATATCTACAGTTTTTTCTTGTCTAAGCTTGTAATTAATCTACTTATTTGTATTTTCTTTTCGTGTCTTATCCTTTCAACGCACGTTGACTCTCACCACTTTGTGTACTGCGGCCTGGAAAATCTTTACAATAGACTGGCCAAGGTATTGCTTAGGTTCTCCTGCCATAATATTCTTTTTTTTCAGGGCCCCTACATCTAGCAATCCTTCACAGCATTATTAAATGCCAGACCTCACACTTTTCTGAATGTCTCATCGTATATCAGAGATATTGAAGTTTTCGGATTATAATTATTATAAATACTTATTTTTCTTTATTCATCCAAACCACGACGTCTTCATTTTATTACAATTAATTTTCTGTCAAATAAATAATTATTATTACCATTACACATCAAAAAGTATTCAAATGCCTACGAATGTTTCATTTAAATGCGTACTGTTGTTTGCTATCGTAGGTATGTATTATTTTTTGTCGCTGGCAACATTAATGTGCGCAGCTAATGCAGAAATGGCGACCGAAAGGGCGGCCCACCTGCTCGCTGGAGTCGGGGCCGGCTCGCGCTGCATCGAGGGCAAAACAAAGCAGAGCCGACCCTTCCGCGAGCGTGTGCTATCCATACCTAGTCATCGATTAGATTCACTAAAACGGAGTTGTTGTTTATAGCGTAAATGTGAACTGTCAGAAAGAAAATTTATAGCATGAATAAAATCAATAAAAACGTTCGCCTTATTCATACACACAAACAGTAGACTTTATTATCCGGGATAGTAGAGAAAAAAAATGACCTGGATAATTTCAGGAAAACAAATCCGATAAAAATTAAAATATTTTAACTTTACTTTAGTGAAGAAAGTTACTAAAATATTTTTTTTTACTATAATAGGTTGTTTGATTGTTGGTAAAAAATATTAACTTCTCTAAAGTACACCCATACTAAACTCATTTTACTCTCCAATATCCGATAGTTAAATATGGCGATCTTTTCACAGCTGTTCTAAAAGTCATCTGACACATTGATACTTTGAAAGTTGCAGTATACGACAATTAATCATTCAATATCCCGCTATTTTAATTTATCCGATGATGATCTCGTTGTTTAATATACGTTAGCACATAATACGAACAAATTTCATCACTAGACGACAGATTTCAAACGCAAACGAAAAATCCATAGGTAATGCATAAAATAAAACATATTTCATGATTATTTGTCGCGCCTATAGACATCTCCATCTATGCTTTGACAACAGTTAATTTGACGTTCGAACAACCCAACCCGCAAACGGTTTTAACCGCGAGCATTAGTTAAAAGATACAATGGTAAAAATTTACTAAACACAAATCTAATTAATCTAAATAATAATGCCGAGAACTATTTTGGACAACTTAGGATGTAAGGATTATTGCGTTGCTGAACTGAACCGCTTCAGAGATAGGTATTTTCCATTTCCAAATAGGAAATAGCACGCCAATTTAGAAATGACATTATGGTTCTCACTCTTCAGCAGGCCGATGACTGTTTATGAGAAAAATCTAAATACAATTATTTTTCTCTCGTACTTGGTTATTATGTCAAAATATATTTGGTGTCCCTACTCGTAAATGTATGTGTTAAACCCAAAACAAGAATGTAGACGAGGGTGGTTCGCCGATCTCAACTTCTCTCAACCAGCGATGATGATGATGATTATGAAGTGGAAAGAAATGAAACACAAAAGATGTTCAATATCGGTACACTACGGCGACACGAAACAATCGAGAATCGCTTCCCTCCCGCAGAATATTCTATTTTTATTCAGATTCATAACAACATATAGTCATATTTGCAAGTACCTGCATGGCGACAGGTCAACGCTGTGACGTTTTACTAAGAATGATAGTCTTTGTTCTTCCGAAATCTATCCCACGAGTTTTTTGGCGCCACGCCGATGATTACACCTTTAAATTACTGACAAGCGTCTTATCATATCAATTAATTGGCATCTCTGCTGCGACCTGTGCAATTCTGTGCGATACACCTATCTTTGAAATATACATGATGTACGAAACCCTGTTCATAATATTTTAAAGAATATCCAAAAATATTTAAGGAGTATGTACAGTTACGGAAAACATATTTCAAAATAAATATTCGCTAAATTGATTAATTTTACACTAGGCGTCTTATACCTAGTATTTACATAACCCAACAGTGTAAACCATAGCCACTCATTTTTTTACAATTTCATATTTCATCTAATCATTTCATACTCGAATATTATATTTTTATACCCTTTCGTTCCGCATGTCCAAACAAAGCGAGCCTTTACATATGATACAATCAGCTAGCTCTCCTGATTTGTTTATTATTCTTACTACAGAGATGTTTACCACGTACCTACCTATTCGAGTGAATTGAAAGGTAGTAAAATATTTCCTACTTTTTGATATTAAAAAATTGTCCAGAAATTCTGTAAAAATATTGTGTATATAGACATCCTTTGAATAAAAGCACAAGCTCTTAATTATGGTGCAACAATGATCTGTATTACCCACAACACGAACACTTCGCTGCTTTACCGACATATACTCAGTGACAGTAGTAACTAGCGGTGACTTTACAAAAAGTTTATAACCTGCAATTCGTTTCGTGTTGATTTGTATTTTGGCATCTTCTCGTCGCATCTAAAGGTGACTATATATATTATGATGTGTGCAAATTTGTCGTTAATGTAATGTTAACAAAAGTATAAGTAAATGATAGATGTTTGAACGGATTCATTTGTTTTATAACAATTACAATTACGCGGCTCAAAGCTTATTAATGTTGATCGCCGATTTTGTACATTACTGGTTGATTTATTTTTTCTTTATGTTTCTTGAATCTATTCACTCAATACTATGAATTTTTGATAGTGATTTTGGTAGCGTCTGGTTTTGAATGTGATCTATATTATTTATCTTCCAAGTTTTTCGATAGTATTACCTTATTTCTATATTTTGATAAATATAAATCTTTAATGATTTACACATTTTAATTAAAAATAACAATTAGATATCCTCTACTAATTCGTTTGTGTATATTGTTTAAAGATATTGATAAACCATGTACATTATTACATTTTTTGTTTTTGTATAAGTCATTAGTTTTTTTATTTTTGGGTGTCTGAATTCTGCTGGCCTGCCCATGACGCTCTGCCACTCTATTCAGTCTGCTTCAACATTTTGTCCACCTGTCGAAACTTTAGGCATCCTATAAATATTTTTTTCATTCAAGAATATTCTTTGTCCTGCCTATTGCCGTTTACTCTTTTTAGCGATTACAAAGACGTCCTTCGCCTGCTAACGTCTAATATAATATTATAAATAGTATTTGTTCTATTTCAGTTATTAAGATGGTCAACATGGGTGTAGAAGCAATGCAGAATGGAAATCCTGAATGGAATGGCGAGCACAGCACCGGGACTTCCATCATGGCGGTGGAGTTCAAGGACGGAGTCATCGTAGGGGCTGACTCCCGGACCACGACAGGGGTTTATATTGCCAATAGGGTCACAGATAAATTGACGCGCGTTACGGACCACATCTACTGCTGCAGGTCTGGCTCGGCGGCGGACACACAGGCTGTTGCTGACATTGTATCATACCAACTTGGTATGTTAAAAATATAAAACAAAAGCTGTAATCATTAAAACTTGGACGTTGCTGATTTGAAGAGTCACAAAAATTGCTTATCATAATTGTTGTAGCATTTTTCTAAAATAGTTATTAATATGTTGGTATATGGTGTAACTAACTGTGTGCCTCTGGCGGTGATATAGTCAGACCGATGTGCATGTATTGTACATGTATTATTTTATTTGTACGTATATAATCAAAAACCATCCAAATTAGATGGAAATACTTTGAAGAAATATGCGATTTTTAATAATATTACATTTATAAATACAAATATTATTAAAAATTAATCAAATGTATTAATTAGAAAGATATACATATAAAATCAATTTTATCGAAAAATATTGTTGTTGCGCCTCCGGGATTCGAACCTGGTTCTCTTTCAAAACACATTTGAATCCTAGTGATGCAACAACAATATTTTTTGATAAAATTGATTTTATGTATATATATCTTTCTAATTAATATTTAAAATATCACAGACCGTCTGTTCTGAATAATTACAACTTCACAATAAGAATGTGTTCTCCTAATAGCAAATATTATTTTTATTTTCATTATTATATTGATTTTAAATTTTTTCACATTTTCAATCTTCTAAGATTGGTATTTGGGGTTCAAATAAAATAAAACTTGTGTTACTCTTTAATATTTGACACTCCACAGCTGATTGTATTGAAACTGTGAAACAATAGTTTGTTAAAATTGGACAATGTCCCGAGGATTCTTGAAATATATTCCATCATATTTGTTGATGTTGAAAAGCTTGACTTGACTTCAAATAGACTAAACACTCAATATTTGATATCACACTTAATTATTATTGGGGCATTATGTTGTTAATCTCTCGGCTAATTAGTCCACATGTCCCTGGTGACCATCCATAAGTGAACTGTCCAACGTTTGTCTTCTTTATTCCTTCCTCATGTCAGTATTGACATATAGTGGCCCCAATCACACGAGACTGGACTCGAAATGCATTTCCATAAATTTCGGTCTTGGGTCGCCCACATCTACAAAACTGACTTCAGGATTTCCAGCTAGATGCAGCGCATCTTTCCACTGTTGTAGCACTTTTCCAGGTTGTGCCCAGGATAATCCTATTTTTTAGGCTGGCACTTTGACACATAGATTTGGAAGAATCTTTCGTTCACTGCTGGCAGATAGGGCTTGTGTGGTTGCATACATTTTTTTTTTCGACTTTTGTATCATTTCATTCAGAGTACCGGGTTCATTTGGACCCCTTGCTCTTCCATCATGATGTATGCCTTATGGGTGCATTAGCAAAAGTGAGGTGTGTTTATTATTATTGTAGATTATTATTATTATTACTGCAATGATGCAGAGTCTGCTAATTGGGGCAGAAGATAACCTCTAAAGGAGGATGGCTTTGGGACGTTTAATACGCAAGGGGGCCGTTATGTCATAGGTTAACAGAACGTTTATCGTGGGGTTCCGGTACTGTGGGAGTTCAGCATAAAAACGCTTGGAGGTGTTTTATGAATTATTTTACTGCGGGAATACCTAAGTCGTGATGTAGTTACGTAATCTTGGTCCATTTAGGTGCACGCAGCGTTAGTTTGATGACCTTATTCTAAGGATTGTAATTTATTTATGTGTGTAATGGCCGCGTGACCCTAAAGGGGGGCTGCACAGAGTACAGGCCTCACATGAAGATTGAAAAGACAAGAGTGTGAATCAACATAATTTTAGTTGTTTGCTTCATGTCACTGTCTTCTTTCCATGATATATAATACAAGATTGGAATATGTATGTATTTTTGTTTTTTTCCAGGCCTTCATCAAATGGAGCTTGATATTGGTCAAAAACCTTTGGTGCAGACTGGAGCTGCTCTATTCAGGAACCTCTGCTACAACTACAGGGACTCGCTCATGGCCGGTATTCTGGTGGCCGGGTGGGATAGTCGCCTGGGAGGTCAGAATCACCATTCTCGCTCACAGAATACTTTACACAATTTTACTTACGATATCATTCCATTTTAACATTGTTAAACCCTACTGATTTTAAATATCTATTATGACGCATGTTTTAACAGCATTTTATTACCATAATTGTGTTGATAATCTCCGGTTCAGTATCAATCTTTTTTTCTTTCCCAATTCAACTCGCCTATTTATGACTGACATATTTGCCACATACCTAATTTAACATCCTTGTTCAATCTTTATGACGGATATGTATCCCATCCGGCCTTGAACCAAATTCCTTACATCCGTTCTACATCCCAATTCCCAACCTATTGTGCAAACAATCTTTGATCACATATTGTTTTGTGTTTGTCATCTAAATTATGATAATAATTATTATCCTAGACAATAATAATCATTTCACACTTAATAAGACTCACAAGTCTGAAATGCACTGTTTGGCAAATGAACAACCAGCCTTTTTATATCATTCCTCATACAAAAATCCAATCAATTGTATTAAAGTGTAGCTATTACTTTTTGATTCCATTTCAATTAAACTCTATAATCAATTATATATCTTGAAAAACTGTGACACTGATTGCGTTTATATTGTACTTTCTCCAGTAAATTGTCTTAAGATTGAGGATCTTCAGTGATCTGTTGATGTCTGTCTCAACCATTCTCTACAGCCTGCAGTTCGGAGAACCTTTGTATCAGGATAGCAAGTAGCATTTTCGATCTGTTTGTTGTCCAGATGTTCAATATAAGCACACTACAGCTGCGAAATCGAGACTGACTGCCGCATGCAGAACACCCTGTTTTTATCCAAATTAATAACAATACATAGTAATTTTTACAAGTACCAACACGGCGACAGGCTGCCGCTTGAGACGTTTTAAGATGTATTTGTTTTCCTAAAATCTATCCCATGGGTTTTTTGGCACCACGCTGATGATTACGCCTTTAAATTATTGACACATGTCTTATTGTATCAATTAATATGGCGCCTCCTCGGTGTGCGATACACATATCTTGGATCATTAATTTTTACAAAATTGAAGCATCGGTGCGCCATTGTTATCCAAGGAATTCTAAGCATTCAACGCCTGCACCACATTTCAAATTATATTTTATAGATACCCATAAACAGAGAAAAAGTATATCTATACCGCATATACCAAAAATATGTGGTACATATTATAAATGTGTCCTGTTAAAAAATTAAAATTGGTTTCATACTTCCGTAGTATAAATTACACAAATCAACTAAATGTAAATGTTAAAATATACATTTGTTGACATTGTCAGGCTTTTTCATACTATTCTTTTGTTTAATAAACCTTTTTCTTTATTTAGGCCAAGTGTACTCTGTTCCGATCGGTGGGATGTGCATGCGTTCCCCTGTCTCAATCGGAGGCTCCGGCTCCAGTTACGTCTACGGCTACATGGACGCCCATTACAAGAAGGATATGACCAAGGATGAAGCCGTGGACTTCTGCACCAAATGTCTCGCTCTGGCTATGGGCCGCGATGGCTCCTCTGGAGGAGTAATAAGGTTGGGAGTTATCACCAAGGACGGCATCGAGAGGAAAGTGGTCCTCGGCGACCAACTGCCCAAATTCTATGAAGGTTGAGAAATTGTATTACAAGTCGCAGATAAGTCCCATTGGTGTAAAAATAATGATATTTGGATTATGAAAATATCACCTTCATATTTCCCGCATTAATATAATGAAGGTTCTATAATATTTTGATATAAATTCCTAATTATATTTATAAATTGTTTCATTAGTTATGCCAGTCCAACAACTTGTTTTATATGTAGCATTTTTATTTTCTTAAATTTGCACCAACGGATCTATAATTTGGGGGCACTAAATTGTGATTTATCATTTTACGGTATTGAAATAAACTTTTTTAATAAAAATAATCCTTTTTTTCTTTGTGTGAACATCTCAGCTCGCACCCCCCCCCCCATGCATGACTAAATAAATATGTCTTGCTACATACATAGTATCCATAAAAATCTAACTTATTTTTTGACACTTTTACTTTTTATAAATTCACAAGCCAATTTTGTTTTTGAGTTAGGTATGTACAAATATAGAGAAAATTAATGTTTACATGACTAGCCTATCAAAATTAGACTAATATTACAAAATTTCATATAAAAATGCAATTAAAATTTGATGATTACATCAATCGCAGATATGTCCAATAGATAATTAATTCAAACCCAGACAAATATATTTTAACCCAATAAGATGACAGTATTTGGTCATGCGACTTGTGGTTACTGGTCATTTTCAATATGATTCCGAATGTGGCAGTTATGGTACGATGGTTTTTTGCATTTTACTTGAAAATAGGTAAAGTGGACACGTTTGCTTTTGATTCTATACCTCACATATGTCCTTTCACATCCCAGTAGGTAGTTAAAGGACTTGTAAATTCTATACATACCTGGAGATACAGCCGTACGACTTACCACACGAAAACAAGAGCACATTCCAATGAGGTACCGGTTAGCCACATCTCATACACAAATATTAATCTTTAAAAATAAAACACGCATCTTATTTGGAAGAAGACTGAAGCTAGAACCACACTTTACATCACTGCCAGTCAATTTTAATATACTATTGTTCATACATATTTCTAATCATAATTATCCTAACATTCCAACAAGGTGCCTGGACAGGCTCCAGCCTCGTGAACAAATGTTATCTTCGTCTCCCCAATTGTTTTGGTTTTTCGGCAGCCGATACTTATCTCGATAAGCTAGGCGGCTGCCTTGTGACATTTGCTATTCTGTTTTGCACAACACTAGAACTAACGGTAACTGTCAAGGAAAGCTGTACACTTCGGACACATTCTCTGCAATGAAAAATATGATCTTTTAGGTCTCATTATGAAGGGGAAGATACAAGGTAGCAAGGTGTAGGTAGAAGATTATCTCAGCTGTATAACCTCAGTAAGTGGTTCAATATCCAACATATTGGTCTTCAAATCTTCAATAGTAGGCGACACATGTACATTAAAAACTATGTGTGCATTATATTTTTTTTGTATGTGCTATGGTGCTAATCGCACACACCTTAGAGGGAACATTGCCGCCAATCGCAGAATTATTGTAGGTTCTCACTATATATTTAAAAAATTGTCATCAATGTTTTTATTAACCCAGTGGTACCGATGATTTATGCTGAAATGGTGAATCCTAATCTCTTTGTCCAAAGGAGAATGTTCTGTGAAGTGTATATCTAGTCCATTCTGTAAGCTTTACCAAGAAAAAATGTCGCCTTTCGATTGATCAGAATTGATACATCAATAATTAAACATTTGTTTATAATTATTTATTTTTTAGATGTACAAATTCTTGACTTAAGGAAAAACTGTATACATTTCATTCGTCTACTAACAATAATAACATCAATCAAATGTTCATCGTGATACTAAAATTAAAATGATGTAACCGATGCGTGAATATTTGTATAGCATATAAATTACAATACATTATGTACACAATAGATTATGCCGATATCCAGCTAAAATAATTACAATAATATTATACAAACACGGACGTGTAACTACGTCATGTACGTTCTATCAAGTCTAGGTAGACCCACACTATTTGACAGATGCCCACCGCTTATTTTGAAAGTTGCACAAGTCGCAATGGAATTAATGCGTACGATATTTAACAAAATTTATGACACACTTGCCACTTTCAAAATAAAGCAGTTAGTTATTCATATAAAATACAGGTGCGCTTCGTAATAACGCCCCCTAGGTCCCAGACGAATCATCTATTCGAAATACAACCTTTTTTTCTGATTGCCAATCACGCCCGTGGGCATTATTACATTGACTTGCTAGATGTCACCAACGTCTGAGGGTGGACTATTTTCATACGTGACCTGGTCGTTTTTGCGGCAGATGTGTGCTTGGGCAATAATATATAATCGGCATTTGTTAATGATCCAGAAAAGAGCTGGCAGTCAACGAATTAATAATGTGTGTACTGCACTGCGCCATACACTGATACGACTAACAAAACAAAAAAATATAATACCAATATAAAATATACTGTGGACCTCATTTTAAGAGAAATATTAAGCCATGCGAATCATTGATCGCTTCAAATATAGTAATAATATTTATTTTGTACATTAAGTTAATAAAACTATTTTATTTAAAAAAAGTATAATAAATGTCATAAACATTTTTATATTTTCATATACGTCACAGCCGCATGGTAATGTAAAGGGGATCGCCGTAGCAAGTTGCCGTTAACCGAGGCATGCCTGTAAAGAGATTCACTTCATTCCAGTCTCTGGATGCTTTTTCAAACTAAATAGCTCTAAATATTTGGTTAATTTTGAACGTGGAACCTATTCCGTTTCTGTCAATTAATTAAACTGACAAATAAGATTTCTAGCATTTCTGAAAAATGTCCAATAAGATTGGATTCAAGATATCATTCCGAGTTCTTCCATGGTGGTGAGGTCCCTCAGGAGCATCTGGACAGTCTGCTTGGTGCGGGGATAGTACTCCGGAGTCTCATCGTCTGCCAGGGATGGATCTTGAGATTCCAGTTCTAAAAATATATTTAAAAAAAATGTATTTTGAAATTTTATAATTAATTAATTAAATAGAAATATATTTATTAAGATTGTTTTCTAGTTAAACTGCTAATGTTAATATATTATTTTTAAAGTTTAATTTAAGTCAAGATATAATTATGTATTATCTAAAAGAATAGTGATATTGTAATGAGCAAGTAACTATGCGTACGTACTGAGTAAGGTATGGTTGTATTGAAATTGGCTGATGTATAATTACTCATAATGATTAATCCAGTCATTAGTTAATAATTATAAAATACATGAGGTTGAAGGCAATTAAAAACAGAAGGCAAAATCCCTAGTATGATCAGATAAACCAGATATTGAAGGACGGCCCTGTTAAATGCTTAACAATTGACTAGTGTTTATGAAAGTGGTAGGCCAGAAATGATGAGTGCAGCATTCTATTCTCTGCCTACCCATTCAGAATACAGCATGACGGTAAGCAGTAGTAGTATGATAATAAAAATGGACTGAATGTCCTGGTGCCATCTAGCAGGTTTTATTCAAATGTATTTGAGAAATGTTGCAATTTAAAAAGATGATACTTCCAACTGAAAAAATAGATGAATCGCTAAAAAAGTTTATAAAGATCAAATTCAACGAGAATAATATAGATGCTATACTGTAACCACTGTACTAGCAATACAAAAATTCTGGGTTCAATTCCCGATAGCAGCTATATTTATTTGAAATGTAGATTTATTCTTTGTATCTTTTTGCGTGATATATCAAATTTTTTAAAATAATAATTTTGTTAATATGTCTGTTTCATATAGGAAACAAAAAAACAAGGGTGGTTCGCCGATCTCAGCTTCTCTCAACCGGCGATGATGATGATTATGAGGTCGAAAGAAATGAAACACAAAAGATGTTAAACATCGGTACACTGTGGTGACACGACACAATCGAGAATGGCCTGCAGAATACTCTGTTTTTATTCAGATTCATAACAATACATAGTCATATTTGCAAGTACCTACATGGCGACAGGCCGCTGCTGTAACGTTTTACTAAGCGTCTTTGTTTTCCTGAAATCTATACCACAGGTTTTTTGGCGCCACGTTGATCATTACACTTTTAAATTACTTATACGTGTCTTATTATATCAATTAATTGGCGCCTCCTCGGCGAGTAATTCTGTGCAATATAATATGTCAGTTTGTGTGATAACAATCAAATATATTTTGTGAAAAAGATTTACACTTTATTAAATGTAAAAATCATAGAAATCATGCAATTTTACCCTCCAATATCGAATGGTAAAACCGTATATCGTTAGTTAAAAATGGCGGACTCTTCACAGCTGTTTCAAAAGTTGCAGTATACGGCACGATGTATCATTCAGTATCCTGCTATTTTAGTGAAAAAAGTTTGTCCGATGATGATTTCGCTGTTGAATTTATATTAGCACATAAACTGAAGATTCCCTAATACTCAGCACACCACCATTATCTGGTGTGATTTTAAATTAATTAAATAGAATAATTGAAAGATCTATCAAATCCAACTAAAGTAATTATTTGTACCTGCAATCTGCGCCTCGATGGAGTCCAGTCTGGCATCCAGCAGAGCTTGGGTTCTCTCCACGTGCTGCAAGAGCCTCAGTCTGCACTCGGACGGGTCTATAGCCGCTTCAGGTTGGGGCGCCGACACTGAAACATGTTCAGTTTCATGTATTTCTGAGACAGATCTCAGTTGAAAAGTTTTAAATCTCAAACCTTTATAGTTTTTCCTTTAAAATCATTTATTTTCTCAAGTAATATTGCCAAAGAGGAAATACGGAAATAATTGTTTTCAAAAACAAGATTAATACTAATATGCAGTTAGCTAGGTCAAGATGATAAATTAGAGGTATATGAAAAGATATACATACAATCAGTTTAGACTGCCTAGATTTTCTAATATGTATTTTAGAACATCCGTACAAATATACATACAGTGTAACCTCTATATTTGTCTGATTCAATATTTGTTAATATTTTATATATTCGTCACTTCCACCACTGGGCAATACTATCTAACTGGACCAAAATGCAGAATATGGTTGAAAAGTGGCACCCAAATGTTACCATAGTTACCAAAACATAAATGTGTTCAATGATAATGTGATTGACTACTTCAGGAAGATTTTAAAAAACAAGCAACATTAGACAAGTTCTTTGTTAAATCGAGTGCTACTGACTCATTGGCAAAATGAAAACCATCACCAGAATTGGAGTTACTTGATGTTGACCCTTCTAAACAATAGTAACTTTCCTCTCCCACTTCTACCATCATATCCCCTCAGTACAATAATGGTGAAGTTTTGACAAAATTTGTATTAATTTATGTACAATTGTCGGGGGCCGGGAACAGAGTAATTGAATTTCAGTAATTTCTTATGGGTAAAACTGTTTCTATATTCGTCAGGCCTATAGATTCCGCTGTATATGTACACAATATGAAAAGGTTTACTAGGAATACATTCTCACATAAACCTATCAGGGGGGGGTTGTTGCGGCGGATGGTGTGACACAATGTATTTGTAAAGAGAAGGGAGGAATGTTACTACCCGAGCAAAGCCAGGCACATTCATTCATTCAACAAATTTCATCTCTGTGCCCGGTTTATAAATATCAATTAAATTTAAAACTGTCAATTAAGGTGGTAGAAAAATTAATGAATCTATGAATTCTTCTGTAGCATATCAAGTCACCTTGCACTGTCTTGGTCAAAGTCTCCAGATCCGAATTAGTGATGGGCAAATGTATGAGAGTACCGCCCGGGCTGGCCAGCAGATTGGTCAACATATTCGCCGATTTACCATCGTCCTGTGAGTCTACAGACATCTGGGGCTCGCTGGTCGACAACTCCACTTCATTGTCGCACTTGGGCACCCCGTCGTCCATATCTTCATCGATGTCGTTCACTTCAGACACTTCCACGCTCTCCCCGACTTCTAGTTTGACCTGATCGATGGTTATATCATCGTAATGCTCCTCAGGATAGGAGGTTTCTCTGTGATTAATGTTCTGGGATTTGTGATTCTCCTGTTTGACAGTGTCTTTGCTGTTATGTTCAAATTTGGAATGGTTGTATCCGTCGTTCATAACGGGGGAGTCCACATCCCAAGGCTTGGACCACAGGTAGAGTTTGGGATGATCTTTCTGTCTGCAAGACATAAAAATCACAATTCAATTTATGTATATACACAAAAAAGAAACAAAAGAGTGATTCTTGCATGTTATGGAAAACAATATAACCTGGAACTCACGTAAAGATCACTATTTAGAATGATAAATTTGCACTTACTGAGAGACCTCAATCTTGCACCTCAATGCACGCAGCAGCTTAGACGCATGCAACAGATTTCCTGCTAGCTGGTGGCTGCGCCGCAGTGCCGCGGCCCGACGCTGGTCTGTTTCCACCTCGTGTGGGCCCGTAGTAGGCACCGCGCGCGGCAAGCGGCCCTCGTAAAGCCAATCCTGACTGTTGAGGTGCCGCTGTGAACGCCTGCCCCTGGCCGGATGCAGGCATATGCGGCACACGTACTTCTCCGGCACCTGAAAATTTAAATAGAAATTACAGCTAATAATAACTACATTTTTACAGAGTAGCATGAGAAACTCAAATGGATAGGTTGATCTGCAAGTTGATCATTACGTCGGGTATCTCTTTAGTGTTTACACAACTGATAAAAAAGTGTGATGAAGAACTCCACTGGACGAGATCAGGAGAAATTAAGAAAATATAAAGAATATTAATTATAAAAGGCCGGTTGTATGATCAGTAGTAAATTTTTACCATAGTAACTTTTTACTAATGCATGTAGCAAAAATCCTTTACTACGTGGCAAGGCGAATAATCAAGAAATGTGCTATATTTTCTACTTTATCTGTGGCTTTATTCGCCCCAGCGTTCGTGACCTGTCATTTTGGTGGCAAATTTTTTTCAGATTATGTGCTAATGTATATTAAACAAGATCATCATCGAGTGAACTCTTATCACTAAAATAAAAGGATATTGAATGATTAATTATCATATACTGCATCTTTCAAAGTATCAATGTGACAGATGACTTTTGAAACAGCTGTGAAAAGTCTGCCATATTTAACCATCAATTCTCGTTTTCGGAGATTAAAATGAGTTTACTACGGGATGTACTTTCGAGAAGTAAATATTTTTTTAACCAATGATCAAACTCATTTTTGCAAAATTTTTTACTACTGATCACACAATCGGTCCTCAATCGACTTAAATTTCACTGAAATGTAGAATACACAAAAGAACAGAAACATACATTACTTATACCGTGAACAGCCCTCAGGACTAACGCAACATCTACCTATTATTGTACAATTGCATGCGTTGCATTATTTAAATATGATAACATTGCAAGAACGGATATTGAATCATCAGCAGCCATCTTGCACAGTGGAAAGATCTGACGAAGAGGAAACAATTTATTCTCCAGTTTCGGCATCTCGTCTGGATGACACGTGACCACACTGCTCTGACAAGAGTGAAGATTCAATGCACTAATTGTATATAAATAGATTTTAAATGACCCAGCTTTGGATCCGAAAGTGGAAAATTACAAAACACAGGTATAACAAACATGACCAACCTCAGATTCCTTCTCGATATTGTGGCAGATGGCGTGCTGCCAGCACAGACAGAGCTCGCACTGGATCATGAGGCCGTCCTCTTCGCCAAAGCTGAAAAAAAAAATGTTTAATCATTATATTTCTCTGCAAACTTCATACATGAAAATGTTAATAGAATATTTGTATTGTATCTGAATTAAGATAATTTTTGCAAAGACTCACCCGCAATGGCAGTTAATAATCTCTTCTCTCTTCATGTGGACAATTTTTATTTTCTCACCAGCTAAAAATATCAAACAAAACAAATTTTGTTCATTTTATGTCATATTTCAAAATGGAACAGTTCTTATTCTAATTGTTCCTAGTTTTAATAAAAGACTGACAAAAGTTCTCAGTACCTAAGATTCTGTATCACTAAAAGCCACAATAAAAATGATTATATTGTAGTGGATAATTTTTGGGAATAAGAATAAATGGTTAAATAATCAAATAATGGTCAACTTACTATCTGTCACAAACGTGGATTGGTTACTCTCCTCCTTGGCCTCCGTCTTCGGCTGGCACACATTGTGGTCGGCGGTCAGCGGCGTGCTGACTGTTGCGTGAGCGCCTACCATCATATCGGGCGTACCGAAGCTGGACCTGGTCTCGTCATGATCGTCTGTGAAAGCGCTCCAAACGTCTATAGGTTTAGACTTCTTCTTTTTACTGGGATGGAAGTCAGTGTCACCCAGGAAGTGTCGTTTTTTGTTCTTCTTCTTAGATTTGTGAGGAGTGGGAAATATGTTCATTTCCAATCTGGGAACTGAAGATTCTTCTGTACTGACTTCTAGCAGATCTTGTTCCAAATACGGCGAGGTCACCATCAGCTGATTGGTGTTTGGCGATTGACTCCTGGATCGGTTACCTTCTTCTCCAGCAATTTTGGAAATAATGCTTTTAACTCGACTTTTAGAAATATCTTTTTCCAGTTTGATTTTGATGGACTTGCTGCTCTTGGAACCATCTATTTTGGGTTGCACTTTGCCGTCAGACAGCTTGACTTTTAATGATGCGTCATTCTTTATTTTGAATGCTGTCATGAAGTCCTCAATATCCTGCGAGGATTCCTTTTTAACCTTGGAAATGCCGGGTTCTTGTTTCATAGCTTCAGGCTTACTCTCCAGCAAGGTTCTAAGTTTTGGGCTTCTATCCAATACTTCGAGAGAGCTGGTATTCTTCGACGGCGTTGTCGGTTCGCTTATTAGAGTTAATGTTTCGTCTATCGGAAGGGATAATACTTCTTTTTTAATCAGACTCGTATCTAAGTCAACCTTTGGTGTTATCGCGGCGGTTGTCGATCTTCTTTCTTTTATTTTATGAGATTTCTCAGCGGGTTTAACCGAGGGAACATCTTCGACGATAGTTCGGGCATAGGCCAGATCTGCTACGTTGGGCATGTCACCCAGGAAGCTACACAATTCGCTGTGATAATGTTTGATGTGCATCTGTAAAAAATTGTCTTTTCGGAAGTTTTTGAAGCAGCCTTCCTTCGGGCAACGTAGAAGATTATCAATAACTTGAACTTTCAATGACCCAACATAAACTGAAAAGAAAAAGCAATGTTTTAATAAAGAGAACACAATAACAATACACGACAAAAGAATAATAAATAGAGTGGCCACGGACATCTTGTAGCCTAGTGAGATAAACGACACAATTAATTTATTTTACGCTCTCACCATACACATAACCTATTCAATAAATACTTAGACAACATAAAATTTTATGCTCGTAAAAATAAATGGAAAAATTCATAAATAAATATTTACATATTAGTTTTTATAAGTTTAAGTATTTTTTTAACTGTTTGTCGATTTTCACTTACACATGGAAAAATTTGAATTTTGAAAATGTGCTGAGAAGACATACGAAAATCTGATAGGTGACCGCCCAAATAAAAAAACGTTTTACTTGGAAAACTTATTACACAAACAAATAAATATTATAATTATGAAGAATCATCACATCTTTGGAAAACTACCGATCAACGTTGATAATTCGCTAACGCCACGTGTACATACTAATAATATAGATTAAAATTATGCTTACAAAATATGTATAATATCATCCATAAAGTGCAAAACCTTGTATGAACCATTTGGAAATATGTTCAGTAAGTATAAAAAAACTGCTTACTGTTACTGTTGCTAGTCAAAATGATTTTTTCGCAATATTGATAATTTGTTTACAAGAAATCTATTGGTCAGTTTTAAAATTTGAAAACACAAACCTGTGCTTCTTTTAATAAGTAACGATAATATCTAAAAAAAAAAAATTTTATTAATATATATACAGATATAATGTTTAGGCTAACAAAACTGCACTTTCAGACATTAAATTATGACACATTCCTGTTTCACTTTTATTATTACACATACCGTAGTGACAAATACCTTCTCCATATGATAAACGCCGAGCAGTAAGCGAGTGAATGCAATTTAGATAAAAATATTTTTTTAATTTGGTTCCATTATCACTGCTGTGGTTTGATACTATTTTCTTTAACAGGATACATGCTATGTATGTATTAGGTTAAATATATTAAGTAGCTTACTGAAGCCATCTTCTAGTGGGGGGAAGGTCGCCAGTTGAGAGGGTTCCGGTATCGGAGAAGTCGCTGAAATCACCATTTCCGGAAGCTCTTCTGGTTCGGTGGTTTCTTTCACATTCAATTGTGAAGATTCCATCTAGAAAAATGGTTAAATAATCCAGTAAGAATGAGAATAGAAAACTGTACGATTGATTTTTATACAAGAGGAATAACTAGTGAATATTTGACATGTATAATTTATTTTACAAAATACATTTATTAATACAGTGAAACTAGTTCAACATGAAAAAATACCCAACCTACCTTAACCTGGATATTCTCCATTTTCATCTTTAGTGCTGGAGATCCTGTCCTCCCATGCTCTCTATCTACCTTCAATACCGGTGACTCTACCCCGCCCGGTTCCCTGCCAACCTTTGGCACAGGAGATTCCACCCTGTCTTGCTCTTTCTTGATCTTAAAAGCGGGTGACGCCACTCTCACGTGATCCTTCTTAATCTTCAGGGCCGGCGAACCCACCCTGAGTGGCTCTTTCTTCGCCTTCAGCGCCGGTGACCCCACTCTCGCCTTCGGAGCCGGTGAGTCTACCCTGTTCCTGCGAGAACCGTCGGCTCTGAGCGAGCCCGTCCCGCTATGGTCCCAGCCCAGACGGCGAGCCAGCTTGCGGTGAACGCTGAAATCCTGGAGACAGTGGGAGTACGCCGCGAGCTCACCGGCGTCGGGTTCAGAGAGGCGGGCACGCATCTCCACGCGACTGCGATACCGCCTGCCCATGGGACTGAAATGAAAGACGTATCATATAAATATTTTATGTTGCGGTCTCTTGATTCTAGTTAAAACTGGATTTACTGATAACAATTGAATAAAGATCCCAATATATTTACATCATCCGAGGAAGATGCGAGAGATGAAGAGAAGCTGTCACATCAGATGTTTGTAAAACTCTAATCTCACAGATTGTTTCCGGCTCACAAAACAGCTTGAATGGTGGAAAGTGTGATTTTATTTCATACAAACGGACTTCCTGCATTTTTGAATTTTACAACATCAAACATTAAAATGAACCATTTTCAAAATCATAAAAATGTCAAACAATAATATTTTCCGTAAGGGTGCAGAATTTGTTTATATTCCTTGAACATTTTCGACTCGCAATTTAGTCAGGTATCCGCCCATAAAATATTGTAGACTAGGCCTATATATTCACAAACATGTTGGCTTTTCGAACATTGTTCACAGCTGCCCGAAAGAGATTCAGATGTCTGGCAAAACCATTGTCTAAGGTTTTTAAGCCACGAGGTTCTCTTCCGTATACAGTTTTCTGGGCTAATCTGCCGTGTATCTGACCTTTCTAGCCAACGTTTCGGATCCCATGCAAAATCCATCATCAAGGTTGATATGATGTATGTTAATGTTGTGTAGTGTGGTTAAGTACTGGCTTGCAGTACCATGTCAAAAGCAGAGTCTGTTGTTTATTGGGTACTAGCTAGCACTACCGCTTCGAAAACAAGTGTTAATATCATCGAATGATCTATTAAAAATAATAAATAAAGGAAGCTCACCACACTAGCACCACATCCCACTTCCCCGCCGAGTGTCCCAAGCATCGCCTGATTAGATATTTTGTCCAGCCCGGAGGCAGCCTGTGATCTGTCACACGGACTGACATCCGCTCCAGTCGAGGCCCGTCTCCGGAATCCCCACCCGGTCCACTCTTACTCTTATCCCGCTCCGCCTGACTGGACTGCACCACCTCCCCGATCGGCTGGCCATCCCGCCAGTGACAACTCCACTCGTCCTTTAGTAGAAGCGAAAGATCGGCTGGATCTTCCGTCGGTGGCTCTTCTGGTGTTTCGGCGACGGTTGTCGGTTCCTCGGCGCACTGATCTTGCCGGACTGAGTTGGAGATATTCAATTATTAAGTATTAATAGTAAAAATTTAGATGAACACAATGGCTGAAACCAAAATCAGTTATACCTTTGTCTCAGAAGAGCATCAAAAACATCATTCTTATATTTAAACATTGAACATCAGAATATATCTACAAGACCAAAATCGTTCCCGAGCCTGTGAAGCCATTGTTTGGATGCATTCCTATTAAAACTTGTATATGATGCATTTACATGGAACAGCGCAGATGACCTGGTACTCCGTAATAATAATAAATTTCTTCTTACAAGGGTTGTGAAGATTAAGTAAACAAAAATATATTTACCTTTTATCTTCCGTTCGAGTGCCTTCATATCCCTAAACCCTTTAAGTCTTCTATCCACATTCCACTTGATTTTCTTCATCTTTCTTATCTTCACTGATTCATCAGCCAGCCCCCTCGACCTTTTCTTCCCCGAAAACAGCTCCTTGACATTCAGCTTCCTCTTCATGTCCCGGCGCTCTTCCTTGCTGCCCAGGTGGTCCCGGCTCGGATCGAACAAGTGGTTGTGCACGGGGGGAGGCAGCGGGCTGGCGGGGGCAGCCGGCAGGGAGGGGGCAGACTTGCGGGCGCCGTACGGAACGGGAGTCAGGGGCACGGCGACTGATGCGCTAGGCGTAACGGATGGGGATATGGAGTCCGTCGCCTGGGCCTTGGAGAGCAAACCCCACTTGAGGGCACGTACGAAGCCGTCATCAAAGACTACCTCATACTTCCCTAAAAATAAAAATGAATTATCATACTTTTTTAAATAATATTTTATTCTCGTATTTAATATAAATGCAAGTATTCCATACATAATCTGCCAGGGTTGGAGTGAATAGCTTACCATCGGGCAAAACTTTCTGTATTGTGGCCGGAAATCTCCGGTTGTCCGACCAGCGAGCGAGGCAGCGCTCCCCTTCGCTGTACGTGGGCGGACCCGGTGGGGGCGGAGGACCTACCGGGGGCCCTAGGACGCGCAAGCGAGGACTCGACATGCTGATCCATTCGTCGTACCTAAAATAAATATAAATATATATATACTACACAAAAAAGTCCAGCAGCATTTTCTTAACATAGATGCACAAATCCAATATAAGCGATATAGAAATATTTGTAAAAAGGCAAAATGTTGAAAATATTGTATTATAGAAACCTATTAGAACAAAACATAACCAATATAAGAAAGTGTTGGCAAATAATTAGAGAATTCACTAATTCTAATATCGATAAAAGTATTCCAAACACTGATGGAAATCAAACTGATATCTTAAACTTTATAAATAAATACTTCTCCTCAATAGGCCAAAAAATTTCAGATGAACACAAGTGAATTACAGTTATGTAATAATGTCCGCTTAAATTCACAAACATCGAATTCAATATTTTTAAGTCCAACTGTACAACATGAAATCAACACAGTTATACAAGAATTAAAAACTAACAGTTCTCCGAGTAAAGATGGTATTTCAACCAAACTTGTAAAAGAGATTAAGAAATACGTAACCGAACCATTTGCATTTATAACTAACCCGAGTCTACAAACTGGTGTCTTTCCAACCGTGCTTAAAGATTTGGTGTTATGCCCAATTTATAAAAGCGGAAACCCTAGTGATATGTGCAACTATAGACCAATCTTTCTTTTAAGTGTTTTTTCAAAAATTAAAAAAAAAATTGTTAAATGAAAATTCCCCACATTCCTAGATGTAAATAACATTCTATCCAATCAAAACGTAATACAGAAGATGCCCTCATGTCTCTCGTGGAATATATCGTCTCGAACCTGGACAAGGGAAATAAATGCGTGGGGATTTTTCTTGATCTTGCAAAAGCATTTGACACCGTACCGCATCTACTATTGCTAAAAAATTTTGAAAAAATAGGAGCAAGGGGCACAGGATGTAAGTGGTTTAAGGACTACTTAACAAATAGACGTCAAATTGTCCGAAACAATGAAAAATACAGCAATCCATCATTGATAACATACGGTGTTCCACAGGGAAGCATTTTAGGTCCTATATTATTTTAGGTATATATTAACGACTTTTGCAATGAAACTTTAAATAATGGAAAAATAATCACTTTCGCCAATGATACAGCGCTTTGTTTTGAGGGTAAGTCCTGAAAAGAGGTCAATACTCGTGTACAGGATAGTTTGGACAAGGCGAAAAAATTATTTGATATGAACCTCCTATCACTTAACACAAAAAAATCTAACTATTTATGTTTTTGTATTAACGAAAGAACATCGCCACATCAAAGTCCTACACTCATCGTACATGACTGCAAAACAAACAAGAACACGGCTTCCTCATGCCAATGTGAAAAATTGACAAGAGTTAAAATTATTCGACATCTGAGAGTACTGATCGATGATCGATGATCATCTTAACTGAAAAGAACATATATCGAACTTAGCTAAACGCTTAAGAAAACTAATTGACTTTTTTAAAAGAATACGATGTATAATTGACTGCAAACTCTTAAGATCAGTGTACTTTGCACTCTGCTACTCCCTAATTAATTATGTTGTTTTAGTTTGGGGAGGAACAGCAAAAACAATATTAGAGTCGGCTAAAAGAACACAAAAGACAATTCTCAAGGTAATAAATGGTCATCCCTTTAGATATCCATATTATTTTTATTATTATATTTAAAGAGTACGATGTCCTAGATATTAGACAAATCTTTATGTTGAGACTTGTCCAATTTTCCCATGCTAACAACTCACCCCAAGCAATAAATCATGGATACAATACAAGACAAACAACAAACATCTACACCCCAGATCCGAGAGCAACGACATTTTATCAAAGATTCTACATGTTCTTAGCTCCGAAACAGTACAACACACTCAGTACCAACTGGAAATGGTTCAACTCCAATAAGATTACACAAATATGGACCCAACATATGATCCAATTGGGTAGAGATCAACCAGAAGCATGGCTATCCAACATTCTAACAATCATTATACAGTGCCTAACATAATCATTATACACTAATAATACACTAATTCTACAACACTCCCACTTCATTTTCTTTTATTCTATATATATATATATATTTTTTTTTTTTTTATTCCTGTCGAATCTTAAATAACAGCCTGGAAAAAAATGGCTACTTTAACACAGACTTCAGTCTAGCAAAATAGCCAGGACAACGCTGTATATATCAGATGTAGAGTCTACTCCATCCCACACAATAAACATATTACAATGTTATATTATAATATATTCACCTCTTTTATAACAAAAAAAATATGTATGTCAATAAATAAATAAATATATATATATATATATATATCGTCATTAATTCCAATAAAATAATTCTAATTAAAAATATTTAAACCTTGGTAACTAACTGAAGAGAAATGAAATAAGAATTTATTGAATGATTGTGAATAATATTTTCAAATACTAAATTAATGTATTAATTATAAATATATACACATAAAATCAATTTTGTCAAAAAATATTGTTTTTGCGTTACCGGAATACGAACCTGGATCTCTATTAACAATCCGGGGAAGTATTTGAGATCCTGTAAAAATAATGTAGATGGCTTTCAAATAATGGAACGACAGGTGTATTAATTTGAAAAATGTAACATATAGGTTCGAAAATTTGTCAAGAAAAATACTGGCGTTATAGCACAATCGGTAGTGTACTTTCCCGGATTGGAAATAGAGATCCAGGTTCGTATCCCGGTGACGCAAAAACAATATTTTTCAACAAAATTGATTTTATATGTATATATTTATAATTAATACATTAATTTAGTATTTAAAATATCACAGACCTATGTTCTGAATAATTACAACTTCACAATAAGAATGCGTTTTCCTTAATAATAATATTTTCAATATTAAAATGAACTGAAAATCTAGGTGTCATGTTGTAATCTTTATTTAAAGTTAATTCTCAGAAATATTATAAAGACGATATTTAACATTTCCTATGATAACAGTGCGACACTTTGTTCATTCATCTCCAAGATTTGGCGATAAAAGCTGGTATGCATCAAATGGACATTCCGCTCTGCATAGAAAATACGAATGTTGATAAAATGTCAGCTCGCTTCGCATTCTGACATTCAGACTCGAAGTAAATCTCATCCACGTGCATATACACTATTTGAATAAATAATTACTGAAGCCCAGCGATTAAAGCAGTCTACCAGCTTGATTTTCAAAATATGTATAGTTAAAATTTACATCCCCGGTAAACTTGTGTTTATACTAAGGGTAGTATTAGGCTTGTCTTTATGCATAACTCGGCTGGCTCAGATTATTTTTAGACAGTTTTTCCTTTGATCACTCCCCATTCCTGCCCAGTGTTGCGAAAACATACATTTTATTATAGTCGAAAGAGCTTACCTTTGTGACCAGTTGTCGTAGTGTATGAGCACTTCCATCTCATCATGATCCACTTCCATAATCCTGGCAGCGTACCACTGCTCACTGAAGTCTTTGGCTTCAACACGAGCTCCAGGGACCATCATGCCTGGATAATACAATATATCATTGGTAAAATGTAATTAAATATAATACAGCGGACCCTCAATATTCGTTATTAATCTATTCCCAAGGGAAGGTGAAATATATAAAGGTACGAATATCAAACAAATTTGTCCCACATGAATAAACTAAAAATGCTTTAAACCATTGCTAGCCCCGAATTTTGCCTATCTATTCTTTAAAAAAAAAAAATTCACTCAGAAATTGTTGCAAATACATTTTAATTACGTATTCGTTATTATCGTTATGACAGATATTTAATCGTCGTGATGCCGTAAAATATACTGTAGGCCTACATAAATAAGTCAACTGCCTGGAATATATGCAAATTCTACACTGTTATGGAAAATGTTATTGTTTAAAATTTTTACAAAATCGTGTTAAGCTTAAAATCTACATACTTTGAAATAAATATTTGCAAAATTGTTCAATTATTAATCTTTGCTTCAGACCTTAAATCATCTAACAAAAAATAGTCTAGCCGCTCAAAATTTGATGAGCTTTAAATTTTTATATTCAATATATAATCTGGAATCAATAAAATATTTCAATTAATCTAAATAATCAGATTATTATGATTTTTTTTTAAAGGCTCATATCTCTTGACATGATTGAGATTAGGCATATATGCCTCGAACATTTTCAACTCGTGATTTAGTCAGGTATCCACCCATAAAGTATTGTGAACTAGGTCTATTACACCCTTTATATATTAAGTTGAGCATAATTTAAAATACCGTTTTGGAAATCCAAAATCCCACCATTCTCACTCACCTTTCTCCGAGCCCGGTGAAGCGATGGAATACTTGGGACTTTCAAAGCTTCTATTTTCACCGGAACCACTGCTGAATGGACTACTTGGCATCTTGGGTTTCGGCTTTGTCATCGGTGTCTTCTTCTCAATTAGAGCTTTCAGCATCGGTGAATAGTTTGACTTTTCCATCTTCTTCAGAGCACCCAACTCTTTCATGTCCGGGATGGTACTGCTCAGATCAAAGTCCTCTGTTTTCACTGATACAATATTTTCAAGTTTTATTGAAGTCGATGGAAGTTCACTGCTACTTGTGCTTTCTTCAGTGGATAGTAAATTAAATGGAATATTATCTTCTTCTGAGGCTTTTGAAAATTCTTGCATTGTAATTTTAATTTCATCTGAACTCATTTTTGATTGCAGTTTAGATTTTTCTGAATCTTCAAGGATGTTTTCCGAAGTCGTTTTATCAAATTCATTTTTTACCATTTTACTGTCAGTATTAGACAAGGATATCTTTCTGCTTTTAATTTTTAATCCTGATATAATAGCATGAGTAGTTTCAATTTCCTTTTTAATGCTTCCTATTTCCTCATTTTCTGATTTAGATGGAGTTTTGTTCCCATTTTTATTTCTAACCATTCTGACTCTCTTCTCTGGGGAAGTCACTTTTCCTTCTTTTCCTCCAGTTTCTTTGTCTCGCATCGCCTGTTGTTGAATTCTTTTGGCCTTCTCGGCAAGCTTTATAAGAAGAAGTTCATTTTTACTTTTTCTCCCTCTTTTCTTCTTCACGGGAGTCACTATCAGATCTGGTTGGACGGTTGCTTCTCCAGTTGTATAATTTTCTAATGAGTCAATTTCATCAATAATAAATTTTTTACCAGGTGACGATAACTGCTCCTGAATTGTTATATTATCTTTAACCTCTTCACCTTCATCTTCATCTCTAGTCTCGTCCATTTCTTCACTCTCTTCCAATAAAAATTCTTTCTTAACAGGTTGTTCCGAATCAGATTTAATATCTTCAGAATCCTTGGACGCAACACTTTTTGACTCTGTATCGCTTTTAACTTCTGTATCAGACGACAAGCGACTTCTCGGTATGTTAAAAGAGCCCTCAGAAGAAAATATCTTCTCTAAATCTTCGAGGGGGGTTATGCCCCAAGGAAAAATGGTTGGAATTGCATCTACAAAAAAAAAATTCTTTCATCATAAATATTTTTATCTGCGTTATCAGTCCTTAATGTTATCTCAATACAATGGTAACTCTACAATGTGATTCACATATTTGTGGGGTTATGTAATCAAAATAATGTTTATAAAAATAAAGTTAAAACCATTCATACCTAATTTCAGAGCAAACTTTGAAGATTTGTAAGGCTCGAAGTCAATCTTTCTAAAATGCCTCGAACATATAAACTTCCATTTGTTTTTGTTATCGTCTGTGTTAATTCTAGCCTGTCTCATCCATTTGCTTCGCAATACGAGGTTTTTAGGCAATCTATGGAATGTAACTCCTTTATCTTGTTCCCGAATGCTCGAAGAAGTGCAGCTGTCAACACAGCAATTTCTGACGTTCATTCTGGGGGAATAAACATTAAAAAATTATCAATTTAAACATAGAAATGAAAAACAATAGTACATAACATTTTTCTTAAAATATTTATCGTTCTACAATGCAGGAATTCTAAGTAATCCGTACATAGACCCTAGGTTAAGCAAACGAAAACAAAGGATGAATTCGAGTATATCACGCGTAAAAGGAGAAAAATATTACTTGAACATTTATTTGGGGCACGACATAAGTTTTGCTTCAAACAATATTACTAAAAATACATCTTTTTTACGGTAAACGCATTCAACAAAAAGTAATAACAATCCTTCTACGCGACATTCATAAACAATTCTGCTTTGCATAAAGTGTCAACGACAAACGAAATTTTTTTTTTTTATAAAATCTATGCAAAAATGACCCGAATATAGTACTTACCTACGTAATTTATTCAAAAGAAAAGGCTCGGTTTATTAAAGTGCGACATTCATTTTTCCTGTTTGAATTTCTAGATATTTTTTGCATTTTGCATACCCTTTCAAGATGAGACTAATAGTTAATTCAATAAAAGTGCGTTATTTTTTACATAAATATTGCTAGAGTGAAAGGTATCAATAGACGAGTACGAATAGGACGAGTATACAATTGTTGGTTTTCTTAAATTCCTAAGTAATATGCTATCAGAAAATAGCAATTTCTTAAGCATTCATAATATGTGTTGCCATTTGAAATTATCAAGCAAAAATTAAATAATTTGTTAAAGTTCTCACCTAAAAATTGTTATGTTTATACTATAAAGAATGACATGAAAGAATCCCCAGTAGGTGTATAAAACCCAATAGGTGCATCTGCTGCACGGCAGATTTTTAAGCTATTAACCAGGGCTCACATTTCGAACAAGGTTGGTCGATTTTTTTTATATACCAGGAGCATAATTTTTCTTGACTAAGGGTGAACTAATTATTTATTGGTTACCCACACTAAGCGATATATGATGTTGGAGTGATGCGTATAATTGCTACAGCGTCCATTTAGCCCGAATATGAGGCAATAAACGTCGAACAATGATAAAAGTCATCCGAGATTAACGGCTCCCAAATAAGGCACTTCTAGAGAACAAAAACGTCAGAATGAAAATGCCATGAAATGCAAAGGAATGCATCTCTTTTGTCAAAATGGGCCAAGGCACGTGTTTTCAAGAGAGCAAAGTTAAACAGGGAAGATGGGACGTCATGCTTGTTAGTGCCGGTACTCGATTCATGCATCTCGCGTTATGATAATTCTTACGATTCGCTTTTTATTCATTTGTGTCATACAACCAACTCACCTAAGCGAATCTTTGGGAAGCGTAATTACCAAAATTTTTCAATCTTTATAATGATAATAAACAACGAAAATCATGATAAATCATTATAAAAGAATCAATAATATACAATAATAAATGGGCAGGTTAAGAAAAAATAATGTAATAGCTGTTAAGTATTTGGGGGTTAGGTCGGTGGTTAAATGAAAGAAATGTTGTTTGCGTGTTGAGGTGTTTATTGTGATGGATATAATAAAGAAGATAGATGAGAATGAATATAATGAATGAGTGAAGATGTAAAAGGTGTTCGTGGATTTCAAAGTGAAGCGAGTCAGCGGTCTCGCTCGGTGCGCGTGGGCCAGCAAGACCGCCGTTGTGAAACGATGAAAACTGGAGAGACTGCTTGGCGGTGAATGATCGAGTCAAATTTGAAGCAGCAGCCGGCCGCGCGTCGCTAGCGTCGATACCGGCTGAGATGGGGGTGGATATGAATTCTGATCGCTACAAGTATGTGCAAATTTAGTGTAAATAAATGTCTTATAATCCAGTATTATTTCTCTAAAACTCTCATTTCTCATAACAAAGTGTGATTTTATAAGATCAAAACAATATAATAAATATTAATAATAACACGTACCATGTAAGCAGTGAAAGCATTGCAAACAGAAAACAATTTAGTTTATATATTACCAGAACATTTCTACTCAAATAGATTAGTACAATTACCATCACAATGGATAGTGGATAGCATGAGCATAATATGCGTGTAGATAATATATATGTTCTATGAACAATTATTTCTAAGGCATTTAATGTAGGCTGACTACTCAGCCTTGTAAAGTTTATTAACCTGAGCACGGGTGAACTAACTAACTAACTGTAGAGCGCTACACTCTTTTGTCCTGATACACAATTCTCACATCATCTGCATCCATACATTTTCTCATACAAACTTGTCAATTATTGAAGCTTTTATCAGAACCATCCTCTAGTGTTTGATTTACTTGTTCGTGTCAAATCTTTCGCGGACGGACGTCCTCTATTTCTGGTGCCATTAACACTGGCGTCATGCCATTGCCTAGTGAAAAACAAATATCATTAAAAAAAAAAAGAGTTACATACATATACGATTCAGTTCTCACATTAATGATTTTTGACTTCGTATTAGGGATAATAAACCATTACTGTAACTATAATTGTCTTCAATTGTAACGATGATTGGTAACTGAGATTTAACTATTGGAGGTTTAGTTTCATGTATATAAGTTTGCTATAATTGCTCGAAGAATTAAATATTATCAGTTACGAATCATTATTATAGTCGAATACTATCATAGTTACAGTAATTATTTAACCATCACTTAACGACATAAAAACAGATTTTACTTTACCAATGTGAGGTTCTCGAAAGGAAAATTGAAGGACCAGCGTTGGAAAAGACGTGAAACAAGAGTTATTGACATCTCTTAACTAGGTGCTGATTTGCACTACACAGTTTCGATTCAGATATACAAATTTTAAAATGATATAAGTATTGAACTAAATCTTCAAGCTATTAACCGAGAAATTGATCTAAAGGTGAATGACCCAATCAAATACGCAAATCTCATAGTGATTTACGAAAATTGCACGCCAAATTAGTATTTACTTGTTTTTGAGAACTTTCTTTTATTTTGATGAAGATTTTTATTTAAATTTCTTTTGGTATTTGGAGTTTTGGGTAGATAGAACAACAATTTTTATAAATGTTTACGTAATTATTTTTATTTACTGGGATTCCGATTTACTATTGGCAGCATATGAGTTTCACTCATTTACCTTTAGCCGGATACGAACTAAACGTCAAACTCGAAGCGCGCTCTTTCCGGCTCACCATTTGCGTGTGCTTGTTCTCTCAGAGCTAAGGCCGTGTGGCGACTTGCACTATCTTTTAAATAAATCATTCAAAATGACCAGCAAGGCCGAATTAGCTTGCGTGTACTCCGCCCTCATTTTGGTAGATGATGAAGTTGCCGTCACCGTAAGTATTTATTTCTAAAATTTCTGGTATTAGCTTGACAGTAAGATTCACAACATAACCTATATGACACGGCGAATCTTCACTAATCTTATTCAATCTCGGTATCATCTCGCTTGGAACAAGTGAGAGTGGATGAATTTGACCCCGAGGAATACCTTAGCGCCGATATTTATGAAGTAATTCTTATTTTTCGTGTGCTTTTATAGGGTGAGAAAATCTCCACGATTTTGAAGGCCGCCAACGTCACCATCGAGCCATACTGGCCCGGTCTCTTCGCCAAGGCGCTGGAAGGCGTCAACGTGAAGGACCTGATCACCAATATCGGCTCGGGGGTTGGCTCAGCCGGCCCAGCAGCCGCTGCCGGTCCCGCGGCCGCCGCAGCAGCTCCCGCCGAGGCAAAGAAGGAAGAGAAGAAGGAATCAGAGGCAGAAGAATCTGACGATGATATGGGCTTCGGTAAGTTTAAATCTCAACTTGTTATTTGTGTCTTGTTATCACATCGGCATACGCCATGGCATCAGTCTTACCTTATATATTGCAAAGTACAAGAAATTGTTAAAACTAAATTAACTTATAATTATTTACCTTATTAGAATCACTGTTCATTACTTACTCAATTCTATATAGTTGCGCAAATATTGTAATCAAACAATTATTTTTCATTCATTCTGTATAAGTCAGAACTTAGCAAGACATTTATTTTTTCAATCAAGACAGCACTATTATTTTTACCATCTTTAGACATACTTTCTGTAATTATACTTATAAATAATTGTTAAGTCTTCTGTGATAATTGTGTGTTCTTGTAAACCATAAACATCCCGTCATCACATCATGATTGCCCGAGTCTTGTAAATTTACATATCCCAGGTAGCCGAAGCTTGTGGGTTTACAGCGTTGTAACTGTGATAGCAAATTTTCTTTTGCTTATCCCTTTACAATCTTTTATTTCATTGCTCTACCAGGAAGGTCACATAAATGGTAACATAGTTCCTTATGTCTGCACAATGTTTCTTTAAATAAAGAATGTAAACTGGCATTGGTATTTATTGTTGAGTTTGTAAAAGAATTTAATTAAAGCTTACGTATTGCTCTTAGTAATGGAGAGATCGGTTCCTGGAGTTATAAATTCATTTTATTTTAGTCAATACTTTGGGACTGACATTGCAATTTAAAAAGTATGTTAAGGTTTTTAAAGCTTTCTAAGATTGAGTTAGCCATGTCTGTCTTCTGTACATTCCTAGACTTGTTGCTTCGGAATAAATTATGAAAAATTTGTTTTTGTACTTAGAAGAATGGAGATGTTCCCAAATTCTGTCAGTTTATTAATGGTGTTTTTTTTTTGTTTCAGGTCTCTTCGACTAAGCAAGTACAAAATCTGCTTGAAATTTTATACTTTTTTTGTACAGTTGTAATGTACATTAAATAAAAAAATTCCAACCACAAACATTGTTTTTATTTTCTGCATTTTATAATTTGCTATCACCACTAAAATTATAAAGATAAATTTTGCTTCAGCTGCATATGTACACCTTAAAAGCGAACAGATGAAAAATAAAAAGTATTTTTTTACATCACATGCACGCACATTTTAATTCTCAAGGAATTGTGTCCTTACCAGGTCCAGGTTTCAGAATAAAATATCAGCATTCTTTTCTCAGTAGTCATGGGCGATGTGGCTCAAATAACTGAGCTGGTTCACCCGCTCAATCGGCAAAATTGAGCTGGTTCAAATTCGAACCGTTGGATCTTTTGAAAGCATGGCTCACGGCTTAGTCGGATTGTGAATGCGTTGCTACTCGGATGTATGCGGAATATTTTCTTGAGTCATATTACTATTGCTTTCTGTCGGATATTCGAATAATGTCAACTATTTTTAATATTGTTTTTATTAAAGGTTGCTTTGCTACGTCTAGTGCAATGAAATCAAAATTATTCATAGAATTTAAACAAAAAATATTTCATTATAATGTTTATCAGAATTATTAAATTAAATAGACAAGCTATATTTAAACATGAAATAAGTTATTTTTTCATTTTAAATGTTAAATTATACATTCTGATATAATATTATATGTATTTCCCATTTCTAGTAAATCACCCATGAAACATATATATTGTAATTTTCAAAATGGTGTGATTTAAAAGTTTTTCTTTGTCATTAGCTGAGTTTGTTTACATTATTATTTAAAAAAAACAACAGAAAATCTGTATTAATCAAAAATTAACATTTTTAAAAATAAAAATGCTTTGCAAGATTATACTAATATTTTTTGTCGTAGACGTTTCAGTCATTTAGTGACCGCATCATTATTTTTTAAATAATATTACATGAGCGATATTTAAGAACGTAAGTAGTAGTAATTGAAATAAATATTTTGATAATTCACTTTTAAGAATGGTTTATTTTATAACTGAATACCCTGATAACAACAAGGTAACTCTGCGATGCGTTAATAATTTTATCTGGGATCATTTTCAAGTGCCAACCTTCATAATTCACAGAGCGATCTGTGCCCGCTGTCGGTCCACAGGTTGATTTTTGACTGATCTGCTGCTCAAATTGTTCCGGGAGCGGATTGAACTGTTGAACCGGCTCGTTTTGGTGCTTATGTTAACCCTTTGCACTTGAATACTGCCATAGTGGTGGCATTTATAGTTAGCCGCATTACTCGAGTGAAGTTGAAAATAAAGTGTCGTTTCTTAATATTATCTATCATCAGTCTACCATATTTAACCAAGGACCATATTTGTACAAATTAATGACAAGTTATTAAATTTGACATAATCGAGTAATATGTCATATTAATTTGACACATTCTCCGCACTTAGGGAAGTGAGATAACAAAACAACACCATGTGTTCAATGGGATCTCATAGATTTTGACATTTGGGTGTGCTGACAAAGTATCCCAGGGGCTGCACCTATACTTCCCAATTATGTTATTTCTGTATTTATATTCTTGCCATTTTCTTTAGCTGTTAATTTTCATTCACACATGAATTCTATCCGTAAAACAGTAAACTTGTTGATTTTTCCCTTGAACGGAGTTTCAATAACTCAAGCTCAAATCTATATGAAGTCAAATCAACACAATAAGAATAAATACAACAATATCATTTATTTTAATAACTTATCTAATTTAATAACAATACATTACTATAATGACTTTACATTCTGTTGTCTAAAAAATATATTATTTTGTCCGTACTGTGAATCCCCACATGGCCCTCTGGACTCCTGAAAGCTTGTTGTAGTCTGCCAAGTGTCTCCATGCTATACGACTCATTCTCCACGGCATTACTATACCTCGGGGCCTGAAAAATGTCCAATTATGTCAGTTTTTCAATGAATCATTCAAAGGAATTTTGCACATATCGAAGAAGTAAATTGTAATAGCTTTAGATTTTAAATGAGCATTTGCGAATAAGTTAAACAATGACTGAATTAGATTGGTGCAAAAATTAATTAGCACTCTCCAGCAAGATGATACATTTTCCGCTTTAAAGGGCTGATTAATCAGTTAATTCGGTTATCAATCACCCTTCCCTTCAGAAGAGTTTAGCGAGAATAATCTTCAACTAGAAGAACACAATATGAAATAAAACATACATATGAAGAAGAAGATAAGGAGTGTGAGCAAGAATAAGAATTTAACTGCAAAAAAAACTCAAATAAGCATTCAATCACATTCAAGTGCACAAAGGAAATTTCATAATGAAACGAAAAAGTCAAGCTCTGTTCAAACATCAGTTTCAATATTTAAAAAAAAGGTATTTTATCATTTAATTATGTATTCATCAGTAAATAAAAATTCACGCATTGTTTTTAATTTGATATTTTTATTCTCCAATATAATTAATATGAAGTGCTTTTTTTTAGATAAAAAGGTGCCAGAACTTACGTCCTTTTAAGATATTAAAGAAAATGACATTTATATTTTAAATTAAATTTACAGTTCAAAATAATGGATATTTTCCAATTTATTCTAATTGTGTTAACATTATTTCAAAAACAAATGAGCAAATATTGTTTCAAAAGTTACTTTTGAAACATTGAAAAACCATCAAAAATAGGTACACTGTTACGTTAGAAAAAAAGTACTATATTTTTCAGACTATGCCACGGTGGATTCATTTAAATTAATCTTAATGTTTATTCGATTTATGTAATTTAATTGAGTGCGAGGTAATCGGAGGCTGAATTAATCACGTTAGACAAGATTTTCTTGTATACTGTTCCGACAAAAGAGCGGTTACTCTAAAACTGGCCAGTATCATTATATTTACTAAACATTTCGACGATCATGTCAAAACCGAGGCATTTACTTATCCCAACACGATATTGAAGTACAATTTAAATAAAATATTGATACATACCTAGATGTTAAAACACATCTATTGTTGATTCTGAGAGGGGTAGAGTTCAGTGGGAATTCAGCAATTTCTTTGTCAGCAATTTCTCGCAATTCCACCGGTAAAATAGTGTTTTTCCTCAAGGAATTAACTCTCAATCGATCATTGTAGAATTCAGCATTCAATCGTCTGCGTTTAACGTCTCGTATCATTCTCCAATCTGCCCATTTGTTACGAACTTGCTGAAACTGGGGGGCCGTACAGGTTAATTACGAATTCTACTAAAACACAGAGTTTAGTAATCTGTTAATTATTATTATTGATATAATAAACTTATATATTATTGACATCAATCTTTATACTCACGCCATAGCCGGGAAGCTGAGGGGAACGCAGAATAAACTTTGAAAACGATACAATCCCCGCAACACTAGCCATTTTTCTGATGACAGTTTGAATAAGTATTGCTATATGCAAAGAACCACAAAAAATTATATATTTTTAGTAAATATTAAAAGCGGGCTAATCATATTTTACAGTACTTAAAATATTTTCGGCTGAAGATCAATAATTATGTAAGTAATAATGTGTCAAGTGGTCGGCGGTTCAAGTCATGTCCCAGGAGGCCACCAAAATCCTATTTTCATATTACAGATGCTTAGTTTAGTTTCAAAATTGTTAAAATCTATTAAAATATTATGTAATAATATTACGATAAATATTTCTTAAAGACTGCAGAGCACAGCACTACTGCAATATTTTATGAGTATCTTTTAATCTTATCAACTATAAAACAATAATACTCAGGCCGCATTTAATCGACTTTTGTCTCAAAAATTATATTTACACGAGCTAGGAAACGAGGAGACAATGAAAGTTTTTATTTTGCTGGAAATAAATTTGAGAAGATACAATATATACCTGGGCTGCAATATAAATGATAGATGGGATCCTTATGTTGAAATCAAATACCGCATTGAACAAACTCATGCAACCTTTATCCGCATGAAAAAATTGTTCTGCAGTCATGATCTCAACCTTAAATTACGAATGCGAACGGTCAGATAAATATTATTTTATAAAATGGAAGCATCGATACTTACTAAAGAAACGATAAGGTGACTTGAAGCATTTGAGATGTGGATCTACAAAAAATTGCTCAAAATAACTGGATGGATATAGTTACGAATGAAAATGTTATGGTTCGGATGATTAAGACATAAAAATAAGTATAAAAACAATAGAAATCCGAAAACTTCAATATCTCGGACATGTAATGAGACATTCGAAGAAGTACGAAATCTTGTACTGTATAATGCGTGGAAAGATTGCTGGAAGTCGGGGTCCCGAAAAAAAATAAACAGGCCGAAAAATCTAAAGCAATAATTTTTGACCAGTTTATTGTAGAACTTTTCCGTTCCGCAGTAAACAAAATGATGATGGTCAACGTCCGTTGAATAGATAGGGTACAAGAAAAAGAAGAAGAAGGAAACGAATTTGATACTCTTGAATTTTAGACGGCATTTTAATTCTAAACCACAAGATGTACTCATACGGCTGAACATATTGTGTTTCAGTATGGTGTTTGAATGAAAAAACTAATGTTACATACTCTGTCATTTATTTATTTTATAAATCGGTCAAAATATGAATTAATTGAAAATAATAAAATAATTATAACCACGTTGAAAATATTTGATTTGTAAAAAATATAAACAATAAAACAAAATATCATTCAGATAGAAAATTGTCTTGAAGGTTACATTATAATACATATATATATTTTTAAGGCTGGTTTATAGAATACATGAAATTGACTTAAATATCTTCTGTGTATAGTTTTCTGGGCTAATCTGCCGTGTATTTCTGACCTTTCTGGCCGACGTTTCGGATCTCATTGCAGGTCATATATGCACGATTGGGCAGATTAGCCCAGAAAACTATACACTGAAGATTCTGAACGGTCGTGAAGACCTAAGAACATATTTGACTTAAATACATTAAATTGATTGATTTTTGAAGTATTTAAAAAAAAACAAATGTAAATGTAATGTATTTATAAATTATACTTAAACGTGTTCTAAGTATAAATCAGGTAGACCCCATTAAGATTTTTGTGGGGAGAAATTATTTTTCTAGCTCATTTGCAGTATCGCTGGTATCCCTTCGAATTTTTGTCAGCCATCTTTCTTTCGTATTTCCGCCTTGCTGCACGTAAGTCCGCGCCGTCTTTCTCCGCCTGTTTTTGTGAAATTATTTAATTACAACGTCTGCCAGTTATTACTATTGTTTTTTTTTTGTTCCAGGAGAAGGTATCTCAAATCTTCGCCACAATGGTTGCCCCAAAGAAAGAGGTAATAAATCGTCTTTAACTATTTCCACGTGTCGGTTTAGGTTATGTTGGAATTGTAGTATGTATCTAGTTACATTGAGCTTTTTAAAATTCGATAGTCGTCTTATCAATATTAGGGTCCTGAATCAGTTTTACCATTTGTTAAAAATAGACATGAACACAGCTCTCGATATACAAGAGATTATATCTCATAAGTACACCATTGATCTGCCTGCTTCTATTTTCTCCAGCTTTGATTACTACCCAAATTATTTTTTACAAATGTTAAACAAATTCTTTGTTGTTTCCAGAAAAAGGATAAGGAGTCCATCAACTCCCGTCTCGCCATGGTGATTAAATCTGGCAAATACTTTCTGGGTTACAAGCAGACCTTGAAGACCCTCCGCCAAGGCAAGGCCAAGTTGGTCATCATTGCCAACAACACCCCGCCCCTGAGGTGAGACTACCGAGAAGTAGACTTTCCCAGTCATTGGTTAAATCAGTATTGAGATGTCAGCTCGTCGCATTGTGTCCTGATAGGCCGCCCCTTCCCATTTATTCCGCATCTGTATATAGCTAGGCTTCCAACATTATATTTCTTTCTAATCATATTGATTGTTTTATACTTATTATTTTACACATCTTCACAATGTTACTACTAAATCAGTTATACATATTACTACGCACTTTCTTGGTTTAGCGGTAAGACGCTTGTCTATATTGAGAGATTAGTGTTTGATTTTCGTCTTGGTAATCCATCGAGTTAATCACATTTTTTATAATAATAAATGATAGCCCGAGTGCTAGAAAGAAAATAGTAAAAATGTCAATGTAAAGACATGCATCCCGTGCCTGCATTACCTCAGAATTTTTTGCACTGATATCCTTTCCTCTCCTCTCCCTTTTTTGCCCTTAGGACACAATGCACAGTGACAGTAGGGAAGCATATGGAGTCATTCGACTAAGAAGTATGGTTTCCTTTATCTAGAACCTTCTCAATTGTGTTGAAGAGGTTTTGTAATTCAAAAAGATAATGGGAAATCTATGGAGTAGTCGTTGTGACCGTGTATGTTCTGCTCCCGGGATATGTAAGTTTATAATATCATGTTATATACATACTATATATATTTTTAATGTGATTGATCATCACATTACATCACATCACACTGGTGGAATATTCATCTGTATTAGGCGGAACTTAATTTAGTGCAAACTTCAGATTTTGTACAAACCATGTTTTTAGTGCATTTTAATGAAAAGGGCAGAATGATAGATGGCGAATACGGTCCCATCTCAGATTTTTATATAATGCTTTCTGGTAGAATTGAGTGTTCTGAAAAAGAGTTTTTGGGTCGCAAATTAATTTTTACATTTTTGATAAATATATTTTTTTAACAAGTAAAATGTAATTTTAATTAGTGATAGTAAAATCGTTATTTTAACTGTGATTGTGTTCGGTTGTGACCATGATTGATAACTAATTAACGTAATTCTTCATAGCAATGACTGTTACACTAGAAAGTAAGCCTTTGACAGTTAAATTTTAATTACCAATCATTGTTAAATCTCAGTTACCAATCATCACTAGTTTTAATAACTCGACTAACCTATAAATCTGAGAAGTTATCATATTGCGACCCAAGGAGGATTTTTTACTCTAAATTTAAAGTTGAGGATATTTATCACACTTTTTTCTCTAGTACATTCAATCTGATTTCTTCCTTCAAGCAGAATTTTTTGTTTAATAATATTAATATCAGGATGTACAATGGAACCTCGGGATACATATTAATTTGTTCCGTTAGACTGTTTGTAGCCCAAGTTGTTAAAAAATCAAAGTAGTTATTTTCATAAGAATCAATTGTAAAATGGATGAAAAGACTCACTAGAGTTGCAGTGCGATAAATACTACACACTCAAACAGTAGTCCACTCTTGAGTGATTAGTATTGCAAAACTAACGTGGCCTAATTTCCCACCCGCCATGGCAGCACTCGAATTTGTCTGCCGAGCATGTGACAGCCTGTTAGTAACCTGAATTGTTTGCTGTACAGTCAATTGCAAGAAGAATATAAAATCTTGACCAAGGTGTCGCTTTAGATATTCAATTTGTAATTTCTGCATCTGAGACACGTCACAAAGTTTAGTGAGTTGCATTCTTCTTGTGTGCATAGTACATCAACAATACATGAAACTAAACAGGCTTAGCATTTGGTTATGAATGGCAATGGTAATTTTCATGAAGAATTTTATCTTCACCATAAGTTCCTAGCGGCGTTCGTTACTTTAACTCAAATAATGTAATGTAATGCATTTTACTGCATGAAGATAAGGCAGCCATCTATTCTTCTTAATTCTTGTGATGACTAATTAAAAAAAACTAATCCATGCGAGATTCAAACTTTTTTTGAGTCGTGTGTCGTTGAGTATGGTGAAACCTGAACCTTAGATTTACAACCAACTAAAAACAATATTTATAGAGTTGAAGAAGAATACTCAAATACTAATTTAGTCCCATGTCTTCAGGAAATCAGAGATTGAGTACTACGCCATGTTGGCCAGGACCGGAGTGCACCATTACACGGGGAACAACATTGAGCTGGGCACAGCGTGCGGTAAATACTACCGAGTGTGCACCATGTCCATCACCGATCCCGGAGATTCTGACATCACCAGGACGCTCCCCGACAAGCAGGCCGCCCCCGCCGAGAAGTAGACGGATCCATGTATTTTTTTAAGGAAATAAAAATTTAAGACAAGACATTGTTTTATTTCTGAATCCTTCACTCTTCAGTTAATAATTAATATGTATAAAAAATCAGTACTGTACTCTTAATAATAATGTCTTCATTTTATAATTTGTAGGTGTCATCATTATATTCCTATATGAAAATTTGGTATGTAAGTCCTCTGGGAGGACGTAGCTAAGATGGCAGAGTGCCCACTTAGCGATTGCATAAAATTTTTATCAATTTAAGACGAAAATAACTTGTTTTTTTGCTAGTAACACTAATTAGGATTGTTAATAATATCCATAGACGCAATAATATCTTTAAAGTAATATATGTATATTTGGGTACATTAATTCATTACGGTCGGTACATAAATTTTTATGAATTATCTCATTTAAAGTATATGTAAAAATATTTTATTTATTTGTGGTATCACATACACCATATATATATATACCTACACACGCACACACATTTGCACAAATGGGTCTTGATTAATGGATAATTTAGCAGTTTTGTGAAAAAAGTAAGCATCTGACGAGTGTCTAAAAAATTAAATACTGGATTCATCACAAATCTCCATGTATATATGCGAGAACATAGTGGTATAAGCTTACACATATCTAGTTCCGGCTTTCAGCTTTGCAAATAAATATAGAAGTTGATGATTTTTTAATCCTTTTGCAGTAAATTTTTTTTTTTTAAATTTCTCTGATATAGCATTTAATAAAAGGGTGGATTAATATTTCAATTATTAGTTTGCTGCTTTTCTGTTAGTGCGTTCTGTATTACTCTCCTGGGAATTGTAAAAAAACATTAATGTCTCAAGGGAAGACACGACAGGATGCTTTTCTTATCTATGGTAGAAGTCTCATAGACTTGGCCGTTTAAGCAAGTACTTTATGGCCTACGGAAGCCGTCACATTCAGAAAGTCATAGATATAGAATGGGAAGCGTGATATTGTTATGGACGGTGGGGACTTTATATTATTTTCACTATTCTTGAACTAAAGCACCTTCAAAATCTTTTTAAAATCAAAAACATTCTATGCAGAGATAGTGTGCCGCGTGTGTTTGAGGCATTTCAAAAAATATATGATATATTTGTTTCGTTTTATTCAACTAAAGAAAATTAAATTAAGTAGTTAAATAAAGTTTCATACATATTATTCTCATTTTAAATTTAAACATTCCTATGTTATTTCTCAGTCCAATTACTGTAGAGGCCTCAATATTTTTAACATACATTTTAATGAATACAATGTGCTTCACACTAGAAAAACAATATTGAATATTTTAAACCCACTGTAGCAAGCAGTGATAGAGATTATTGTTTCTGTTTATGTATTCTTTGCGGAAAATCAACTATTTTATTAGTAATTAATAGACATTTTAAAATAATAATAATATTACTTTTCACCTCTTACCTATCTGCTGAGAAGTTAACAGTACATAAAAATGTCCCTGTCATCTGTTTATAAATCTCCAAAGTATATTGAATACATATAATGTACCTACATAAAATGTGAGAATAAATTTAACACTTCGTTGTGCGTCGGTAAGGCAGATTGCGCTATTGCTATCTTAAACTTTCACAGATGGCGGTACACATCTTAAATGCATCTCAGACATTTATTTAATTTCTAGTGATATGATCATTAAGATTATCCCTTATTTAATTCACGAAAACATTGGACGGAGACTTAAAAAAAATCTGTGATACAAAGTAAAGCAAAAACATATAAATCATGATAATTCTTTCGACCTGAAATATTTTAATTCTTAACGTATCAAAACTGTGCGTGTGCGTGGTGTATCCAGGGGTTCACGCCAGTTTCTTTAAAACCTACCAAGTTACGAAAAGTACAAATAAAAATATTTTTAGAAAATATATCCTTGTAAAAATAAACCCTACACTAGTGCAAAATACAATATTTGAAAACCTTGCTGTGAAAGTAAAAGTCGTTCTGCATTTGAATTTGAACGTGAACGCTCGACCTTCCGGACTGCGATGCACATACGAAGCAGCGTCAACTGAACTTCCAAAAAATGATTTGTAAAATAAAACTAACATTTGAGCGTAATTGTAATTTATTTTAGTTACTTGTAAGTCAACATAATGGAGCATCCACACATGTGTACGGCCTGTCATAAATATCGAACACATGTCTTGCCAGACAAATGATTACAATTTATCTGCTCACTCATTGGTGTTGGGTCTGAAGTCTTGACTCTGTATGTGTTCATATTGAAGGGGTGACCATGCTATGGACATACGTTTTTTAGCCAGAATTTTATTGCGCCTTTGTACTGTCTGTGTTGCTCAATGTTTTTTTTTAAATGTATTTAGGGAGAGAATTATTCAATTTGGGTGTTAAAAAACGTAGCTTTTTTGCCCGTATGTGGTGCACATTTGAGATTTTAGTATTTTTGGCATTTCCATGAAAACCCCAGATGTCCTTATTGATGAATATGTAGTTAGGAATATTTTTGCCGTAAATCTGGATGATATACAGTATCCCCAGGCTGCTGAAAAGTATATTCGAGCTTGTATGAAAGAACTTGGCCCGGGAGGGTGGATTGTAGAAATAAATAGCAAGAAAAACTTAATGAAGATTGATTGGGTGATTCTTGAATGGTTATCAAGAACTGAAACAGCGTGAGACAGGGCATAATGGAAGTATTTTGATTTGAGTCCTGACTCTTCCAAGGTAAGGGGATAAAAATGATGATGATGACAAAATAAATGTGTTGACATTCTGTGAAAGCATTATGTCGTTGTGGCCACACTACGATGGATTTTTACTTGAAAGTTAGCCAACCCTTGAACCTGTCTAAAAACAACCCTCATTGATTCCCCGGCCCGCTCGGGATTACGTCTTCGCTTTATCTTCATCTTTTAATCCATTTTCTACGTCTTTGAGACGTAATTTATTCTCCTTAGTAAGTTTATTTCATTGAATTAACCCGAAGTTATGGCGAAAGTCTGTCGGTAGATTAGATAAGTCGAATCTGTATCGATTCCGTGAAGTTTACTGATCCTATGTAAAAAATGTAAAACTTTATGGTTTTTTCTTTTTGTCTTGTTGGTATTTAGAGAAGTTCGATTTGTTTTATTGGCGAATGTATAAATTACTATAATAATATTATTTTATCATTGGTGTATCTTCAGAAATTTTACATGTATTATAAAATTAGTGTCTAATATGGCAATAAAACTTTGATCTCTGAGTGTCGGTAAAAGTACTACACATGCAGTATCGTAAATATTAGGTGTTCGAGTGTAGCCATGGCTATTGTTTCCGTATAATAATGTGAGACCTTTTCTGCAACAATCATGTATATTGGTTTTTATAAATGTTGATAGATAGACAGAGCGTTGGCCACTTGGATGATAAACAGTTTTGTTGCGTTTAATAGTATTTTTATTTATTTTATATGATTGTTTAATATACCATTGGATGCTCAAGAAGATATACAATGTTGTGGCATTCATAACTCAGATCTGGCCAAAACCGATATACAGTGTTGTCGCAGGGGTGGTCTCATCTCTTGAAAACATAGTGCATGATCAAAAAAGGGAAATAGTCTAATGCAGTCCAACCTAACTTAATCAATTAAGGTAAAAAATATCCAACCATACCACATTCTTTATATGATTTAAATAATTACCTACGTACTTTATCGTTCCGGAGACGTATAATGTATTATACGTGGCGATTACTTAAAGGGTTGCTTTTAAATAATGCGGTTTGGGTATTGGTTATATATATATTATTGTACTGCTTATTTGAGACCTACCGCAGCATTCCACTGGGTCTCCCTCGCACCCTCTTGTGACCTGGACAGGGTGAATTTCTATCGGACTTTAATACGTAAATGTGACGTTTACTCTTTCATTTTGGGGGTGCATGACTTCTACAGTTTCTCTCTGGATGCCTTCTGAATTTAATATGATAACGAGTTTCATGTCAAATTGTACGGGTGTGGCTCTGGTACAATGATACCGGAGCCAACCTATGATGTTAAATGACCGAATGTAATAATTGTGGCATATAATAAATAGTTAATAGAACTTAACTAACTATAGAAATTAAAATATAGTCCAAAAACGACGCTTCGAAGAGACAGTAAAATATGGCACGCGTTGCTTCGTTGAATGGAATCGAAGCGAGAGTAAACAGCTCTTTGTGTTTATTTCATAATTGATTTATTTATTTATTATACATGCCCTAATCAGGCATTAACATAATTTGAAAAATAACAGAAAATTTCATCAGAAGTGAAGAAACAAATGACATAATATCAACATGTTTTTCATAATCATAAATAAAAATAAATATAAAATGTGACGTGAAGCAATTTATCCGTTTTTGAGACACAAAAGATTGTAATAATGTAGTCCTATAATGAGTTAAATTTACAGCAAAAATGTCGACTACCTCCGCATGTTCATTCCCCAAAGAATGCATTCTGGGGACGTGTTCTGACATTACCACTGTAATAGAACAATGAATTGTGTCTCGATGAGCTCAATAGTGGGTGAAAGTCAAGCAAACCAACAATCTGGGGGCAGTCTATCAAACCATAGATGATCCTGTATAGAAATATGAGGTCGGTCATCTTACGTCTCACTGATAATTTCAGACGTAATAATAGAATAATTATAAAGAATAAGCAATCGCGATGAACGCGGCCACCTCTATTTTAATTTATTCAGGAGAAATTACAACCATTGTTACAAGTGCACATCGTGACCAAGAATTGAAGAATTCTTGAGCAAAGTTAAAACTTTTATTTTGTGATAAAAATCCAAAGAAACGACCAAGCTTATGAATTGAAGAACCAAGTTTAGAAATTTCTCTATATGTCATTACAATTTCATTGAGGAATGAGGGTGATACCGCTTTACACCCTTGTTTTTATTAAGGTATGATCGTTTATGAGAAATAGACAAGACACCCGGGGCTACTAGAGTTGTTTTACGTTCTCTTTACAGTGCAGTGGTAAAGTTAAGTCAAGATCAAACTGACTGTTTTTAAGGCTGTGTACGGGCTCACTTTAACATAATATATTTTATTTATTTTTAGAGACACATAGTATATATTGGACATCTAAAAAAAACTGTTACATATATTTATTAAAACAGATTTTTAAAATGCATTGCCCAACTAGGCAAGCCTGTTTTAGGGAAAATTGGCAAACTGATCATATTTTACAAACCAATATAGCTCATTGAATAAAGTTCTATTAATAGTGTTTTTAATGTTTAAGTTTTAACGTAAAATAATACCTTCTTATCAAAAACACTTTCTATGACTGAACATGATTAATTTATTGTTTGAAAATCCTTTACGTAATAACTAAAGGAAATAATTATTTCTATTAATGGTTAACGTAGGAAATAGTTCTGCCAACTGCTTTTTGTTTTTCCCAAATCAAAAATCAATCCATGCATCAAATTTAAAGGACAATCATGAAATCAGCGCGTTAAAAACAGTAAGATAGTAAAATTTGCGAATTAGTAAAAGAAGAAGTAGACACTTCAATGATTTGCATGCGGTTATAAGCCTTTCTAACATTATTCTGTTAAAAAACAGCATAGGTAACGACTCCATACAAAACAGATCAACCGAAAGAAATTTATAATTTAGTAAATAACCAATTACATGACTCGGGTAAATCACTAGCTTAATGTGAATAGCTTGATGCGGCGAATACAAATGAGGTCATGGGTACAGCGGTGAGTTATCGTGGTAGTTTTTAGAAATAAGCAATTGAAGTCGCTACTGGTACACAGATGGAGCTAATTGTAAAATAATGTTTTCGTTTATGTCAATCCAATTACTAAATTTATATTCGTTTCCCAAAATTTTTAGTAATGCACAGATTTTTTGCTTGTATGCACTGCACGCCCCTGATAACAATACATTTTGTGGGTGGTAATTTGACAGTTCCGGTACCTTGTAGGAAAGTGGTGTACTGCTCTTTACAACTGACATTTCATTTTGAGGAACTAGAGTCACTGCTTTTTTTTTTCCGGTACACGCTACACAATTGACAAGAGCGCGGGGAGAAAGACTTCTCGGAAGTGGAACGATTTACAGTCATTTGTAGTTGTTTCTTCCCTCGTCCTGGGACTTTAGAAGACTTGTAATATACTACCTTAGAGGTCGGCAACTTTGAATAAGTCTTAGATTATTTTACAATTTTTTAATAGATTTAAATTTGTGGTTGGACATAATTAGTAATTTAAAAAGACTAAGAAACTTTGTTTAAATCATTTGGATTAATTTAACGTAGACTGGTTTCGATACTGTTGTATCATCATCAGAAAGGAATACATGATTTGTTATATATTTAGTGTTACGAATGTGAATAACAATGTTATCCAAGAATTCAGTCACGTGGTGCTACTACATACAGAACAACGAATACATGATGCTCTTTTGAGATGTGGTGGCGGCGACATGTTGCGCATACCATGAACGGCGAGCCGCACGAAAGTCTCCTCTGCAGGAACTGAATATCAAGGACATACTCTCAACCTACAGCCTGAAACGAATTTTTTGAGCATCTTGCGAGAAGGAAAGATAACTTGGAGAAGCTTGTTGTAGCGGGCCACGCAGAAGACCGAAGAGGAAGAGGAAAGTCCCAGACCTGTTGAACCGACCAAGAGGAAAAGGCAACAGGAACTTCTCTGGTGACAGCCCTAAGATCTGTAGGATGCTGAGAAAAGTGCAGGAGCATAGTTAAGAGGGCGGGAGTTTATGGAAATCGCGATCCTCAGTCATGAGGGGCCGACATGGATGGATGACATGATGCCCCATGTACAGCATTTCATGTGTGCCGCATTTAATAGTAAAAAAGAACACGTGCAAGCGAAGCTTGTGACTAATTACCAGATATTTATATATAAAAATACACTTGTTGGTATTTATGTCACGTCCACCACATAAAAAACACAAATGTAGGCGAGAAAGCTATCTATATACATTCACTTTAAGATTTTTAAGATTAAGTTGTATATATGTTGTTATATGTTATCTAATTGCATCTTGTTTTACTCTATATATATATATATATATATATATATATATATATATATATATATATATATATATATATATATATAAATATATATATTTTTTTGTACATTGAACATTACTACTATACCGGAAAAGCACTGTCTGCTATAATACAGTAAAATACCAGTGTACCAGGCAGGGTACCGAAATATGTATTATCCGGTTATAATAATACAACACTGTACTATGAATCAAAATAAGACGTCGGTAAATATTTTGTAATCAGTTCTCTTGAATAAATCCAACGTGAAACAACTTGACTTTTTATTGACAGAGTACATCCTGAAATTGTAATACATAACCTTCACGCATGACTACAAAGCATTATCAGTTTGTTAAAGTATCCAGAAGACAGTCTCTATTCTGTGTATAATAATTTAGTAATAGTTTGGAATCCTCAGTGACAAGATTCGTTGTTATGGAGTTTTTATCGATTTCACTTTGTTTTAGTCATTGCATTGCGGGAAAGCTGGCCGAAATTAATTAAAAATTTTTGATACAGTAAACTGTGGCGTGTTGTCTGTTGTGTCGTGACAGTGATGTATGACAGTGATATTTCTGGTGTCTCGTAGAAAATGTTCTATTTGCCTGTCATCGAGCAAAGTGCACTCTCGGAATATGTACACAGAGCATTAACGGTTCGTAAAAAAATACGGTTTATTTTTAATATTTAAAACAAACACGACGCGGTTCATTTTTCATAATTTTAAAATGTTGTTTTCTAAACAGCTGTGAGTTATTTATATTCGACCGGTTTCGGAAAAAACATCTTTTACTTCATCAGGATGAAAAAACTAACTAAAATAATGTTTTTTTTAATGTATTAATTATAAATATATACATATAAAATCAATTTTGTCGAAAAATATTATTTTTGCGCTATCGGGATACGAATTTGGATCTATATTTCCAATCCGGCGAAGTACACTACCAATTGTGTTGTAGCGCCAGTATTTTTCATGACAAATTTTCGAACCTATATGTTATACTTTTTTCAAATTAATACATCTGTCGTTCCATTGTTTGAAAGTCATCTACATTATTTTTACGGAATCTCAAATATATTTGAGTAAACTTACTGCAGACGCCAGAGTTATACAGAATATAAATTATGGAGTTATTAAATTTATTATCTTTGTCTTTGGAATTTATGAGTAATTTTTTTATACATAATTATTTGTATAAATTGTTTGTTTGGTGGTAGGTGTTTGTAAATTGACACATTATTTTAGTTAGATTTTTCATCCTGATGAAGAAAAATGTATTTTTCGAAACCCGTTGAATAACTCATAAATTTAATAAACTGTTAATTAAATATGGTTTACTTTATAGTTTAAAATCATTAAATCTCTTAAGTGTTTACTATAATGCGGGTACCGTAGAGAGGTACTACATTGGATATGAATCGTGCATTGAAAACAAAATATGAGACGTTTCAGCATATATATGAATAAAATAATATACAAAATACGTGGCAACAAATTAAAATACGACATAAAAATAATTATGATTAATAAATATTTAGTATTGTGTCAGAAGGTTAAGATGCTGTGAGACAGAAGCTCCTAACTTCTTGTCTCGTGCGTGTTGGTTGTGCGTCGCAGTGTAGGGAGTCTGTTGTAACTAGAGCAGGGTATATAAATGAAAGAGCACTTACAAGGTCTCGTTTATTGAGGTGATGAATTAATACAATTTAAATACGCGGATTGAACTCTGGAGCAGCTCGCTGGAGATGCTGTCGAGTAGCGATGTTGGTGTTAGGACGGCCTGCGAAGAAGTTGTCGGTAGATGCTTGGCAGTAACCGTCTCTGGAGCTTAATATTAATTTGCGTGTACTGATTGGTTGTTTTGGTTCGGGCCCTATATGGTTGATGGGTTCGTCCCAATGCGGCCATTTTTTGTTTGCATCTTAGTAATGAGTTGAAGAATATGTCAAAATTTCTTACCGTATTAATGTTATTATACAATCTATACATTCGTGAAATCAGTTTAAAAATGCAATATTAAATACGAATTTTTGAGCTTTAATAACAGTCAAGATAACACTTTGCCGCCGCCCCTCATGCAACCAGCCGTACACACGAGCGGCTGTAATAAGACATAATATAAGTATACTAGCAGATAAGCAATCACTTACAGCTTTAACGATAGTGCATTGTGCATACTTATTGTATTGCTTTAGATGAAATATAGATCCTACGGAAGCCCTGGCCGCGCAGCTGTCAGTCTATTCCGCATTCGCCGTTAGTGCATTCTGTATTGCTCTCCCTGGTCACATTTGACAGCTACATAGATAAGTAAAAGAAAACAATATAGTGCGACGCGATATGACCACGAGACATAAATGAGATGACAGGAGTCTGGTTAATTAAGCGAGTACTTTACATCCTACCAAAACAAATGACCCTAACCAAGTCGCCACTGACGCCACATTCAGAAAGTCACAGATATAAACGAGGAAGCCTAATATTATTAAATAACTCCAGTCCAAAAGTTCCCGACCCCTGGGATAACCGACGAGTACCACGACAACACTGACATCAAAGCATCTTCAGAATTGTAAATCTATAGATTATGTGAACCGAGATGTAAATGCAAGCGCCGTCGCGTGAAATTGAAATTTGAACGTAAATGCACAAAGTCATTACCGAAGTTCAAGATTACGATCAAAATAAAAACGAATACAATATGACGTTCTGAGAATGGGAATGCCCCTTGCAGCCGGGAGGCTATGTCCATTAACATCCCTCCTCCTCCCCGGCGCCCCCAGGAACCTCCACATTCCCGGGATAGGTTTAGTCGGGGGAGCTACATCCCTTACAGCGCTCGGGCGACCGTGACAGAAAGCTGTTCGGGACAATATGGAGGCGATTTTAGAGAAAATTTATAGCGAGACAATACGTGAGTGCTTATATATTATATATCCTGGTATTTTGCACTGATATATTATTTTTTCTTTTCTATAATTTTTCTTTTTCTTCTTTCTTCGAAGGTTGGCGACCAGGTTGCAGTATACTGATTTATCTTGTATACATATAGACGTTTTATGCATAAAAAAAAAAATTGTGTATACAATATGTTGAACACAATTTACAAATTTTGAGTACACACTGAACAAAAAATTCCCGGTGTATTTAAAAAAAATATATATATATTCGTGTTTTTCTATGAAAATGTGTTTTTTTTTAATTAATTTTTATCAGAAGTTATACACTAGATTTAACTTTTTTTAAAAGTATTACTTAGATTGAATCTTTGCACTAATATAAAATTAATAAACTGAATCTTATTTGAAATAATTAAGAAAATATAACCATTGTAAGAAAAGAAAATACGGTGACCATTAAATGCATTTTCCACGTGCCACAGAATTACCTTAATATTTCAAATTATTGCGTATATGAAATATATTTTCATATGATATTGAAGACAAGATTATGGGACCAATCTAAATTGAGACAAATTAACAAAATATTAAAAATTAATAGAGTTATAACCACTCAATTTACAGAATATATTATCAATTTTCGACGTTTATAAAATACTTTGTTTTAGTAAAAATACACGTTTTTTAAAATTATATATTGTATTTACTCACATGCTTTGAGACTTCAGCTACTAATTAAAATAAAGTTTGATATTAAAGACGCAATAATTTCTTACTAAATAATATTTATATCGATCCTAATAATTTGTATTTTTTACTTTCGTCATCAACATCAGATCGCCAATCGTCGATCGTAATGACCTTTAGTCCGCGCTCTCGTAATTTTCGTTAAAAAATCCCGAAAATATACGTTTTCAAGCATATTTTATCCACGGTATGAATTAATATTGAACTTATTCATAACGTTAGTAGCAAATTTCATCAATTTGATGTTTTTTCACTGATTTTAAGGGAAAATAACGTTTTCTTGAACAAAGTAAACAATTTTTATTCATGTCGCAATGAAATATATTGTTTATATCTAACACTGTTGCATTTTAAACACAAGCTGTCTGTTTCACACATAGTAAGTAATTATGAAACGATATATCAACAAAACGCTAATGTGGCGTTTTAAATCGATAATATTAAACAAAATATTAAATACAAACTGTCATAATAATTTTAAATATAAAACGTTATTTTAGCGACCATCTAAATATATGTAGGTACTTGGTCTAATTTCAAAACATATTCATGTATGTGAATTAGATACTCAATAAATTATTTAATTTTCGATTGATTAATTCAAATAATATCACGTTTTTATTTTATTCCATGTATCAATATGGAAAATACTCCAGATATGAGTTGTTTTTGACACTCGTATCAAATGCGAGAATATTATTATTTTTATTGTTGTATCTTTCTATTATTCTCTCGCATGATTTACGGAACAAATAACGTTATCTGTTATTTCTCTGTAACTTATAAGAATTTAACTATTAACCTCGTCTTGAAAGCGTATTTAATTCGTGTAGAATTTCTCGAATTTCAAACAGGAAAAATGAAAGCCTTCCCTCATGAATGCTATATTCATTGCTTATTATTTATTTTGTAACATATATTTATTTAATTGCATCGAATTCCTTTATTTTTTCTAGATGAACCATTATTTATTTACATCTAAAGTATACGTGTATTATTAAATACACGTTGGTCAATTAATAACCTCAACTATTTATTATATATGACGTACATATAATAGGATATATTAATTCACCGAGTACCAAAATTGGAAAAACGCGAATGAAAATTTCCGGACATTTTAATCAATTTTTCGTTTTAACTTGTGTATACAGTGTACATATAGGAGACGCGTTTGGAACATTAATTGCGGGACGAGGGTTTCTACACACATTATTTGTGGAAATATAAATTCTATAGTTTAGGACACATTTATGCTATAGTAATAGTAGCGGAGCTATTTGATTGTGTAGGTGGTACCAAAGTGATCACGTAAATGACACCAACATGCAGATAAAGAATTTGCGTTAGTTTATGTCTATTTATTTTGTAGTTAGTTCATGTCAATTTATTTACTTTCGTATTAAAAACCCACATGCCAAGCGAGCGATTAAGCATCTTCCTAGTCCCCCAAAAAGTGTCAAATTGTCAAATATGTATTCAATGCATTTTTTTTAGATTAGAATATAATGTCCTAATTTGTATTTTAAAATATTTTATTATTTATAAATCAATGTTATTATTAGAATAATAGTTCCACCGGGTGAATATACATTTAATAACCTTATTGAACATACACATTCAATATGCTACAGACATAACTGAAAAGCAATAGTTTCGAAAAAGCGAACAACGCGTTCCTGGCTCTTAGGCTCTATGATGCAACCAAAAATGAGTGGAATAAAATAAGGATAAATAGTAGTCAGGTGGGTTGAAAGAGTTCGGAGCTACTCTTGACCCTTGTCATGAGGTGACTGGATATGATTTACATCATATACTTACATTATTATTGATCGAGTTGTTGAAATTAATCTGTCTATGTATTAATAATTATAGAAAATACTTTGATTCTATGTATTTCTATACCTATGGTATCTTCTTCAGGAAACAATGCATACTGAAATTAAATAATACAACCATAGATAAAAACAAAACTGGTGAATAAGTAAGAACTAATATGAAAACAAATTTAAAAGGTGACTATTTGCAAAGTGGATTTGATTATTTATAATATTAGTATGAAGAAGATACCGTAGGTATCGAAACATGTAGAATAATTAATAAATTGTGGTTGAAACAAAGTGTTTTGTCTAATTATTAATATAAAATGAGGCCACAAAGTAATTAAGCAAATATTGAAGAAGTATCTATCTATTTACCATATATTTTTTTTCTACTTTTATATATAGGCTGTAAAATACATAGTTTACGATATTTTATGGGTGGATACCTGAATAAATTACGAGTCAAACAAAACAATCAATTGATTATAAATATTTTATCAATTCCAAATTATATTTTGAATACAAAAGTCTTCCAATTTCGAGTGGGCAGACTATTTTTTGTTAGGTGAATTTTGGGCCTAAGGCAAAATATATAATTAATAATGCATAAATTTCGCAAATATTTATTTCCGAAGTACGTAGACGTGATTTTGTAAAAAATTTCAAACAATAATATTTTTTCTTCAATATTATCATAATTACTTTGTGGCAACATATTATATAAATAATAAGAAAAAAAAAACACTTTGTTTAAAACATTAGACATCTCAAGTGCTCCTTAATTCTAATATCAAAATTTCTGCAAGTTTTACCTGTAGAAAAATAGTTGAAATCATTATTGCAAATTAATTTGTAGACCCTCGATCTTTTAAAATATCATTCTTATATTTAAAAAAAAATTTGCCAATCATATTTTGGAAATAAACCCAGGTTTAGAAATTATACCTACAAATAATGAAATCGAATGTATACATTGATTGAAATTTTATAAATAAGAAAAAGTGTTAATATTATTAATAACTAAATCCTTTTTGCAAACAGTCACATTTTAAATTAGTTTTCACAATTGTTCCCAATTAGTTACCCACCACTTATACTTTAATATTTACAAAAAAAAAAATTAATTAAAGAAAATAACATAGTCAAATTTGAAACAAGCACATTATTAACACTATCAGCACTACACAAATTAAAGATATAAAATATATAAAAGAGTTTAGAAGTAAATTAAATGAACACTTCAGAAGGACATAATTAGAAAATAAATAATATTATAGAACACTTCAGAAGCACACAAATAGATAATTAATAATTATAGACTACAAATGTATAACTCTCCATATAAAATTATTAGAGTGTAACTCTCTCTCCAAGCACAAGAGCTAGCCTCTTTTTTGGAGAGTTCAGCGAATAAAAATCATGTAATTTTAATAATGTACAATACTTAATTAATAACTTGTATTATTTTTAGATTGTAAAAATTTTAAATAAAGAAAAAAAAATCAAATTTGAATGATTAATTTTAGTTTATCTAAGTAGTATATGTTTCAATAAATCGTGGTTTTAAACAAATTTTTTTTGTAACGGTGCAGATTTTGCACGTATTTCTTAAACATTTTAAACTCGTAATATAGTAAAATCTCACGTTCAATACAACGTATTTATATCCCTATTGATGGAGTTATTGTAATTGTTGTATTTTTTATTTTTATTTTTTATGTTCAATAGTGTAGGCATATATAATATGATATCTATATCCGAATTGCTTGAGTCGCTATAATCAACCTATTGCAAATGTTACAAGTTAACAAATACAGATAAAATACTGTCTATCTCGATACGGACGCTAATGTATTAGTAAATAAATAAATTTTGTAACAAGATATCATATCCGATGGCGGTGCAATGTTAATGTTAGGTTACACATGTTTTATATGTCGTACTGTACTGTTCTCGATCCTCGGCGGTGGATACTTACGAACGCCGCAACATCAACGTTCCCGGGAAAACGTCCCCGAAACACGGTCGCCCCCCGCGGCCAGGCCGGAGGCTGTGTCGGGCGCCGCGGCGCCGAGCGGCGCTCCAGTTCGATCGGCGCCCCGTCCTCGTTCGGTCCTGCCTCCGGAGACACCCGAGCGCCGGCGGAGACGCACGAGCGATTCGAAAAAGGAACGCGACGATTCCAAAACAATCGGACGCCTTCGAAAATATTAGCGGATGCGTTTGGCAAATTTTTAAAATTGATTCGATGATCTGTTGGACGTTTTGTCGCTGGAAAAAATGACGTCGGTGATTTAATCGAGCAGTTTTGTGTTTTGTTTTGTAATTCTTGGCGGTTTGTGTTTATGTTTAAAACAATTCGGGAGCATCACTTATGTAAATCAAAAATTCGTTTTACGATAAGTTAGTTTCGATTTAGAATCAATTGTTAAATTTATTTAATTTAGACTGTTAAAAATACATATGTACTTTAATATTAAGTGTTTTGTGTAAAAATAGTTTTAACCAGAATATCTAAAATAAAATAGTTATTACTTTAAATTGAACAATATATAGTCTAAAAAGTTTATTTGTAATAATTAACATTTTACCCAGTTTTAAAGTAAAGTATTTAAAACATAGTTAAGATGATAAACTTTAAGATGAAGAAGACTCGCATTGGAAAATAATGCTCGTATAAAAGGTGAGTTTTTAAAATAAGTATAATATATATATTATAGTACCTAGTTAAATAAATCGCAGTATAAAATACTATTATATATTGTATTTAAAAATGTGATAAACATAATAATATAATACAAATTCAATGAATCAATTGATATGTATTTGATTGCTACCAAGATTCGAACCTGAATCTATTCCTATAATCGGTTGATGTAGTGGAACGATCAACACATTTCCCCGGACAATAAAAGGGGCAGGTTTGAATCCTGGTAGATTTTTTATGTATATATTTGTAATTGATTAATTTAATAGTGTTAAAAATAGCACAAAACTATGTTCTGAAATTGAAAATTCACAACAACAAAACTGTGTTTTCATTAAAATATGGTATTATAATTTTAATATCTAGTCTTGTAATTTAACTCTATTAAGGAGGGTATTAAAAATGGAACTTCTCGATAGATGAAATGGTGCTACTATTAATTTTGTATACAGTATATAGTAATAGCTTCTCAACAATACATTATTGTTTAATATATTTGGTTAAAATTAAACATGTTTTATCGCTGGGAATATTGAATTATTCTTATTATATTTATCTTTTGATCGGCTTAGTCTAGGGCGACCCATAGACCGCCAGAGTTGCCAAGAAGTCTTGGTAGTCGTTTCCTTGACGTGTACAAGTCACTTTAATTATAGTCAAATCCAATTCACCTGTATATAAAAATAGGGACTCCTACCGAGGGTCTTCTTTAAGTCAGTATTTCGGTCCAATAATGTCAAAATGAATGATGATACATTGGACCATGACTGGTTAACTAGTATCGAAACAGCACGAGATAGGGGAAAATAGAAACGCTTTGTCGAGTCTTTGGGGTCTCAACCCTCCTAGGGTTAGGGGATGAAGATAGTGTCAATGATATCAATGAATACAATTAAGATTTTAATATATAACAATACAAATCAATACAGGTAATATGTCAGGTGCTTTTAATTTCAAAGCTCATAAGAGTTTTCATATGTAATAAATAAAAATTTAAAAGGTACATTGTTCAGATATTTTAAGAAGCGTACAATTTAAATAAAGTAACATTTGAAATTTTCCCTTACTCTTTTATCTTTCTCCTGTCGTTCTCGGTTTGAGGGTCTATTACTTCGGCTGGACCTTAAGCACTCCTTATTTATTATCTTTGTTTTATTAACCACTGAATAGACCATTTAAACTATGTATTTGAACTCAATTCAGTGGTTAATAAAACAAAGATAATAAATAGAAAATATGAATATTGCTAATTTTAAAAGTACTTAAATACTCCACCTATCGACGAGAGTTACTGTTTATCTCGAAATTCGAGTTGTGCTAATAAACTCAAGTAGAGTTATAACATTGTTTTATCTATATCCACCCATTATAACAAACGAGCTTCACGAACCAAAAAAAAGGATGGGTTCTATTGACAATAGTGAATGGCTGGCGTCCCGAGGAAAACTGAAGCAAGTAGGAGGACAAAATATACGATGAGAAACAAGAGCTGAACAGTTGAAGGCATAATAGGGACTAATGGTGTTCTTTTTCTTCTTATTGTATCGTATCTGTTCAACGGACGATGTCTAACTGGAAACAACAACAAAGGAAACAAGAAGCAGAACCTTAGGAAACTTTTTAGTGCCAAAAATGAAAACAAAATTTGGGCAACGATCGTTCTTATTTTGTGCACCGCGAATCTATAATAAACTGCCACTAGGCTCATGTCAGTCTAACAAATGTCGTGAGTAGAAAGCAAGATGAAAGTATTTTGTCATTTGTGCTAATCTAGTTATCTTTACATTTTGTCTTCAACCTTATTATAAATAATTATACAAACATTAACGCTTTATTTATACATTATGATTTTAATTTAATAATATATAACATTAAAAAACTGTACTTTGCTGCTTTGGAATAGACCTGTCTAGTAAAGCCTTTATTAAAATGTATTTTTATGTTAAAAAACTAATAAATTATACTTTCTATTTGTCACGAACTGATTTATAAGAATGTTATTTATAGGCACACCGTTTGATAAACACTGTTTTAGTGGCTTCACGGCTGGACTCTTTTATAAGGATAAAGGCCTTCAGGCAGCGGCACCAGTTTTATTCATCAGCATCCCAGCGTGTGTTCAGTTTTCTTTTGAAGTGTGTCCATCACTTGAGGGTTCCTTTCTACTTGAAAGTTTACTATCTGAAAACGTACAGGTTGTAAAAGCAACCGTTCTTGAAATGGGTTTAAGTGAGTCGACACAGGCGACGTGCGTGACATGTCCAATTGCAGTTTATTCTTCAGATAAGTGGATCCTCCATTTTAATAAGACGTTACTCGACCATGGGGGTACGCTTGTTCGGGGAACTGGATGTCATTAATTAATAAATTAATAATATAATGAGTCTCTGTATATGCGAATTAATACTATGTTTGCAAGTAAATTTGAAAGGAAACCGATACATTATATTGAAGTGAAGTGTTAATTTTCTTTGAAATATGAATTCGGTATGTAGAAACTAAACGCGGTCGTTTCATGCACGCTTTGGATGCTCCGCATCTCTTGTGTTCTAGACTCAAAAAGTTTGGATTTTTTGTTTCTAGCCGAAAACAGCACTGCTGCAACTAAATTCGTGCTGTCTTTATCAGATCAGTCATAATACATACTACGACGCGGCACGCGCACTTTCGAACATCTATGAATAGCGTAAACACACAGATATCAGCAACAGTGGATTCTATAATTTGTTTTGTATTCATAAAGTTTGAAAATATTCGACTTTCGCGCATGCGCATTCAGTTCCGCTTGTCAAGGTCTTCGAATACTGTATACGCATTCGTTAATAGCATCCAACGTACAAAAAA